>CM070618.1:57399278-58849554 GCA_036346255.1 Ampelocalamus luodianensis
TCTCAAGCGGTCTGACCGGCCTTGGTGGCGGTCAGACCGCCCATGCCTCGGGTGAATTGGACTGGCGGTCTGACCGGCCAGGTAGGCGGTCCAACCGGTTGGGTGGCAGTCTGACCGGCGTCTGATGAGCGGACCGACCGGCCATATAAGTGGCATTGGATTTTTGAGCTGGGCCAAAAATAGAGGGTGTAGGCAAGTGAGGAGATTCTCGCGCACTTGGTCCCATAATTTTGGAGCCTCGGGCAAAAGTTCTATTCGTTTGAAATTTCGAGAGGTTGCGATTTCGATGCTGAAATTTTGGCTAAGTCCTGGTGGCGGTCGACCGCCTTACGTTGGCGGTCTGCCGATGGCGATCGAGCGGGGTGGCGATCGACCGGTTTTCACTTAACTTGTCGGCCCGTGTGGCGGCGATGGTTGCTTGTTAGGTCAAGTTCATGGGTTTCATTGCATATGTGTTGCATGATGCATGTTTTGACTAACGTGGGTCAAGTTGTGAAGAACTTGTTCCCGGTTTCGATTTGCTTGTCTATTGTTGTGCAGGTTGCTTGGTGGTCAACGACGGTCAACGGCGAGGATGATCGGGACTAGGCTTGGAGAGCGAGGTTGAGCGATCGGCGATGCGGGTGAAGTCATTGGACTCAAGTATGGTACAAGATGGACAAGTTCGGTGCGACTGGTTAAATCAAGCGGCGCGGGGGTCGGTGCAAGTGCCATGGTGGTTTCGGTGGGAGCCGGATGGGAGAGACTTGCCGACATGATGAGAGTCGTTGGATCAACCTACACGTGGCGGAGCAAGCGAGTGCCGCTGTCTGGACTCGGTCTTGGAGAAGGACCGAGAAGGGGTATTTTAGTAATTTTACCAAATACCGCCTTGGTTACCTTTTACCAACCCGCGGCGCAAGACGGTGCGTTAGAGAAGCGGATTAGGTTAAGAGGAGATGAAGACAGCGCTTTAAAATGCGTGCGTATGTGACCCGTTTGTTTTGGACCTTAACGGGAGCCCATTATGGAAACTCTTCTAGAAGGTCTAGGCCTCCACTATAAATAGAGGAGGGAGGTGGCTGCACCCCCTCAACCCTTTCATTGTGATTGAAACCCTAGTTTGCTTAGGGAGAGGAGTAGTGGAGGTTAGGGTTCTAGAGAGTTGGATTTGATTTCGTGCTCATGTATTGAGTCTTTGTCCTCCATTGATGGAGTGGTCAGAAACCAATACCACATCAAATCAATCCAAAGAAAGTTTCATCAAAGATGAGTCTATTTGCTTTCTTCATCTCTATTTGGTGATTTTGAGTCTTTCTTTGATCCGTGAGTTTTGCTTGATTTACGCGTGATCTAACTTGCGTGACATGTGGGAATACATCTAGGATTTTCAAGATCATCAATCACCCACGAGCAAGTCTCAAGATCATATTTGCGTTTTGACTCGGTTTTGATCCACCTTCACTCAAACGGAAAAGGTCTGAACTTTGGCAAGGATCTTCACGATCGTTGCTTGGAATAGGTTCTGACATCCTTGGGAAGGTGTGTGTCAAGTTTCACGAAGTTTGGACGCACGAATCAAAAGTTAGATCAATTTGTGTTTTGGTTTTGGATGATTTCACTTTGTTCATTGAACTAGATGTCCGACCGCCAAGGAGAGGTCCGACCACTAGATCGGTCGATCTTGCCAGAGAATTGGTGTTTTGGTTTTGTGTTGATTTTGCTTTGGGGTTTTGATTGGATTCAATACAAGTCTTCGTTGTGCATGATTGATTGATCTTCATAGCTTTCATAGCTATTGGAGTGAGATTCATATTGAATTCGATTTGGGCGAAAAAGAGATCGTGCTCCTATTCACCCCCTCTAGTCGCCTTTTCGGTCCAACAAGTGGTATCGAGCCGGTTAGTTCAATCTTGATCTTAACCGGTCACTGAACAGACGATGGATAAGTATTCCTCCAAACCGCATATCTTCGATGGGCACGACTATGCCTTTTGGAAGAACCGCATGTGTGTCTTTCTTGAGAGCGAACCACGAGGTATTTGGGAGGCTGTTCGAGATCCGCTCATCTTGCACGAGGTTGCTCTGCGGCTTCAAGCCCTCTTGGCTAATGGCCGTAAGGCAAAGAATTTTACGTATGGTGGGCTTGGTAGGCGAGAATATGATAGGATTTGCAATCTCGAGATGCACATGAGATTTGGAAGACCCTCGAAACCTATCATGAGGTTCTTCCCAAATCAAACAAGTGCGTCAGCAGTCTATAAAAGAGAATATAACAAATTCGAGATGCGTCTGGTGAGAGCATCGATGACATTTCGATCGCTTTAGCACACGATGATAAATCGGATGAAGGTGTTGGTATTGAATTTACCTAGTCGAGAAAATGTCATCCATCTCACATTGCAATCAACACGAGGAGTGGGAGATAAAGGCTACCGCTATTGAAAAAATGTCAACTTCTCGATCGACTTTGGAGCTGCTCTATAGCAAGCTCAAGACTCATGAGATCCGAGAAAGTGACCATTCTAAGAAGGGTAACATGGCTTTGGTAGCGGACCGCTCAAGAGAGCCTCGATGGGTCGTTTGAGTCTTCTTACGGAATTTCTCTTGCTTCTTTATCTGCAATTCAAGAAGAGGATCTTGAAAGTATTCTGAGCACGAGATGACACTTTTGATTAAGAAGTTCTGCGGGCCTACAACAATATGAGAAACAAAAGAGAGGCGGCCTGTGACTTGTTATGAGTGTGGAGAGCTTAATCACATCCGGGCAAATTGCCCCAAGTGAAAGGTAAGAGCAACTATAAGGATAAAAAGCCGACTTGGAAGAAGCCTCGGGACGCAAGTCCAAGTTTGATGATGCCAAGCTCGGGAAGGCGCTCGCGAGTTCTTGCCGCTCTTGGAGAACGATCCTTGAGCGATGTGGACTCGGGGAGCGAGGAGGACAAGAGGAGGAGCTCTCTCAAGACAAGAAGGAAAGGCCAAGGTCTTCACGGGCATGTGCTTCATGGTGACTCAAGCGACATCGATGACAACAATGAGGTATCTCCCTCCTATGATGTTCTCTTTGCTAGATCTGAAACTGTCTATGAGCAAATGCTAGGTCGGGATAAAGCTTTAAAGTTCATCATGACTAGGAATGAGGAGTTAGAGTCACAAGTAAATAAACTCACATTAGAACTTGTGAATGCTAAAAGTCTTGAATCGATGAATGTTCATCTTGACATGCTTTACATCTTGAACTAGCTAAGCGCAATCTGCTCATGATATTGCTTTGCAACAACTTGAAAGTGCTAGGCTGAGCTAATTGAAGTGAAATCTGCTCCTTGTGAAAAATGCTTAGAGTCTAGCAAGTTGGTTGTTTACGATGTGGTTGAATCTAGCTTTTGCTCATGCCTTAGAACGTGAACATGAAGTACATGATGTTGTAGAAGCGACTAGAGCTAAATATGCCAAGCTTAAGGGCGGTATTAGTTACGCTACTTGTGCTTCATGTGAAGCTCTTAAGCTTGAAGTTGCTCTTTATAAGAAGAGACTTAACGCTAAAACTTGTGATTAATGTGTTAACTTTGGAAGAGAAATTGCTTACCTTAAGGACACATTAGAAAGATTCTCGATGGTAAGAAAGTTAAACATGATTCTTGACAAGTCAAAAACTCCTTATAAGAAGCAAGGGTTAGGATACAACTTTGCCCAGGACAAATTTAGTGGCATTCAAATTTTGAAAAATAGCTTAGTTGAATTTGATACCCAACCTGCCAAGATCACTTTCAAATCTGCAAGTTTTGCCCAACCATCTGTTCAGTCAAAATGTGCTTCTCCCAGTGGTACCAAGTACCATTGCACCTATTGCAAGAAGGATGGGCATTTGGTTGAGTTCTGTTGGCGTAGGTTGAAAAATGCTAGGAGAAATCTTGCTAGAATGTCATCTCATCAACCTAGAGCTTTTATGAATGGTCATTTAGAGAAGAAGAAAACTGGACTAGGATTTATTGTACATGCTCATCATCATCATGTTCCTAGACAGGATAATTCTCATGTTAGAGTAACCATTGCTCTGTGAAATTTCAAATAGAATCAAGGATAGTACTTACGCTTTGCATACTACTGCGAGGCGTGTGTCTCGATCTTTGGGTTCCCAAGTCATGTTTAACTAACTTGATGTTGAGACATATCGTTCTTCTGTGCCTTGATTTTCGAGGATCGTCGCGGAAGGAAGGACACGTGGTTCGTCGACTCATTGTTCACGCCACATGACCGGAGACTCAAAATGGTTCACCTCCTTCACGCGGTCGATAGGTGATGTCCTCATCACCTTTGGAGACAATACTCAAGGCGGATTGAAGGCAGGATCAATCGGGGTGAGCGACAATTTCATCCTAAGGGCGTCGCCCTTGTGGACAAGCTCGAGTTTAACTTACTCTACGTCTCACAACTTCTTGATGATGGCTATGAGACTATATTTAAGAAAAATGCTTGTCGGGTGCTTGATTAATTTGGTGAGCTCGTTTTGGGATTTATAGAGTTGCTAGGATCTTTGGGTGACTTTTACGAATCTCTTGCTGGTTCTCTTAAATGTTTGTTTACACCTTCTTACGAGTTACGGCTTTGGCACCGGCGCTTGGGCACATTGGTTTTGATCATCGGCGAGAGTTAGCAACCTTGATCTCATGAGAGGTTTGCCTAAACTCAAAGCCGTCAAGGATCTTTGTATGTGCGCCTTGTAGGCATGGCAAGCAAGTTGCCGCCTCACACCCTTCGGTGACTTTGGTCATAAGCGGCGGACCAGGATAGTTGCTTCATATGGATCTTGTTGGTCTGCTAGGGTTCGGTCAATTGGTGGCAAATGGTACATTCTTGTCATAGTTGATGATTTTTGAGATACACTTGGGTGTTCTTTCTTGCTTGAAGGATGAAGCTTTTGGTCATTTTCGTGATCTTGTTCTTCGTTTGGCTTGAACTTTACGGTGCCTTGAGAGCGATCCGCGATGACAATGTCACGAGTTCAAGAATGCCTTGTTTGCTTCTTTTTGTCTTGAGTGCGAATTGAGCATCGATTCTCTTCTCCACGTCGTCCCTCAACAGAATGGCGTTGTGGAAAGGAAAAACAGAACCTTAGTCGAGATAGCTAGGGCGATGCTAGATGAGTATAGCACACCGAGGAGGTTTTGGGCGAAGCTATTGCTCTGACTTGCCATATTGCAAATCGTGTCTTCTTGAGACCATCTTTGGGCAAGACTCCTTATGAGCTTCGATTTGGTAGAAAACCCTCTGTTTCTCACTTTCGAGTTTTGGAGCTAAGTGTTTCATTCTTAAGGCAGAAATCTAGATAAATTTGAATCAAGGACTTTTGATGGTTTATTTACAGGTTATCTGCACATTCGAAGGGTTTTCGGGTTTTAATGTTGAAACTAACATTGTCAGGAGACATGCAATGTCACTTTTGATGAGACTAGCCACGGAGCTAGATCAGACGTTTCAGTGATACAGTGTGAAAGCATTTTTGTGGAGGAAGATGATGGCCAGGCGATACTTGTCCTCCGCTGCTTCTTTGTTGAGGCTCTGTCCAAGCTCCAGACACACTCGATTGCTTCACCTCCAATTGAGGCTCTGCGCATCTTCTTTATCAGCAGTACCTGCGGAGGTTGAGGAGATATTATCTCCCCCGGGCGCTCCACTTCACATTCAGAGGCGTCATCCTCCGGATCACATAATTGGTAGTCTTCATGAGCGAGTCACTCGCTCCAGGTATCAAGATCCAAGTCTCTACTCTCATTCTGCATTTGTTGCTTCTTTCGAACCCCACGATATATCACATGTATTATCTGATTCTAGCTGGGTTAATGCCATGCATGAGGAGTTAGAGAATTTTGAGAGGAACAAGGTCTGGAACCTAGTAGAGCCTCCTAGTGGTCATAATGTGATAGGAACCCGTTGGGTGTTCAAAAATAAACAAAATGAGGATGATTCTGTGGTTAGAAACAAGGCTAGGTTAGTAGCTCAGGGTTTTAGCCAAGTTGAGGGGTTAGATTTTGATGAGACATTTGCTCCTGTTGCTAGATTGGAAGTCATTCGCATTCTGCTTGCATTTGTTGCTTCTAAGGGCTTTAGATTATATCAGATGGATGTCAAGAGTGTTTTTCTGAATGGTTTTATAGAGGAGGAAGTGTATGTTAGACAACCCTCAGGCTTTGAGAATCCCAAGCATCCACATCATGTTTTCAAGCTATCCAAAGCCTTGTATGGTCTTAAGCAAGCCCCTAGAGCCTGGTATAATAGACTTAAGACTTTTCTGCTTAAGAATGACTTTGAGATGGGAAAGGTAGACAAGACCATGTTCATTCTTAGGCGTGGCAATGACTTCCTGCTTGCTCAGATTTATGTAGATAATATTATCTTTGATGGTTCTTCTCATGCTCTTGTTTCTAGTTTTTACGAGACCATGTCCAGGAATTTGAGATGAGCATGATGGGAGAACTCAACTACTTCGGGGCTTCAAATCAAGCAATGCAAGGAAGGATCTTCATCCATCGGACGAAGTACACAAGGATCCGCTCAGCGCTTGAGATGGTGACTACAAGCCGATCGCCACTCCCATGGCGACTTTGGTATTTTGGATCGGATGAGGAAGGAGAAGCCGTGGATCAACGCGATCGCGCGGCATGATCGGCTCCTCTCATGCTGACGGCCTCAAGGCCGGACATCCACCCGGCGGCATTGCTATAAACATTGCTAAAAACCACTGTGCAACACTCTAGGACCAAGCACATAGACATTCGCTATCACTTTCTTAGAGATCATGTCGAGAAGGGTGATATTGTCTTGCATTTCGTGAGTCAGAGGCTCGATTAGGCGATATCCTCACCAAGCCTTTAGACCCAACTAGGTTTGCCACCTTGAGAAGTGAGTTAGGGGTAATTTATCCCTACGGGTTGGTTTGAGGGGGAGTTGGCTCTGTTCTGAACTTTCCTTGTTCATCTGAGTTTTTCTGATCTTTTCTGATACCTTCTTCTAGTGGTATTTTCTTTTGATCTTTTTGATCTTTTTAGGCTTTTTATGTCTTTTGTGCATCTCATTGTATCATACTGCATTTATATGAAAAATCAAAAAGATGCATTGTTATATAAGTTTTTCTGCTTGTCTTTTAAAATTGATGAAGCTTTGCTTATTACCCTCTTGAGCTTTAGTATTTCAATTTTGCTCAATACCATGTCTAGTTCTTTGACTTGCTAAAATTATCATGCTTTCACATGTGTAGCTAAGTCTTTGTTGAATGAGCCAGAACTTTAAGACAACTTGAACTAAAAACTGCAATTTGTGAATGTTTTAGCTAGTTGCGCAATTAGTGCTCCTTTTGTGACATTGGCCCTGTCAAAATTGCGGTGTTAGCTCTTGAATCTAGTATTGATCATTACTTAAGCTTCTTGTTCCTTTAAGAATCTAAATCTGCTCTTGTGAAAAATGAAAAATCAAAATTAAAGATTGTCCTATGCTTAAAATGTGCCAAACTACTCTCACGAGACTGCATGTCATAGACATGAACTTGGAGATAGTTTGATGATCCAGACGATCTCATGGGGACCGCTTGTCAAACCGACATGAACCTCAAGATTTGTCATACAGTAGAAGCTTAGGAAGAGTTTGTCGATGGCTCCTAGTCCAGGATCTTCTTCACTAAGATATACCTCTAATCAACTTCAATATTCATTGCAAATGAAAAATTGTTGAAAAATGGGCAGTTGAGAAAAATTGAGCAAAATGATTCAATTCAGGACCTGTTTGTCTCTTAATGTGGTCTTTGTTAGCTTTTTGATCTCACATTGACATTTTGACATGGCCAGTATCATCTTAGGATCTCTGTTGATGAACTTGCTAGATTTGAAGCTTTGCTTAAAATGCTAAAATTCAATGCTTTACTTTAAGCCTTCTTGTTTAGCTTTGTTATATATGTCTTAACATGATTTTGCTAGCGCTGATAGGCTTGATATGTATTGAGTGTGATTAGAAATGCTAGCTTGCTCTTTTTGGGTAATCTCCAAAGCTTCTTGTAATAAAAAAAATTGAAAAATTCAAAAATATGAAGCCACTCCATTGCATTTTATGCATGCTCCTTCTTATGCTTTTTCCTCATTCTGCACTTGTTATCTCTGGACAAGAGGAAGACGTGATTCCTTGATGACTCCATTGTCAAAGGGGGAGAAGATATTTCGAGATGTGTAAAGGGGAGAAGTTTTAAAAGTATTAAAAAGGGGGAGAAAATTGGAGAATTTGAAATTTTCTGATATTTGAGGATCATTGTGAGGGGGAGTTTCATATTTGCATTCGTTTGATCGTATTGCCATTTCTGAACTTGAATTGCAATTCTTGAGCCTCACGATGATCAAAGGTCATATCGAGCAATTGTTCTTTCATATGGACCTTAAGTGAGATTTTGACTCCTTCTGAAAAATGAAGCTTTATCGCTTTCTTTTGCCTTATCTCACTTGCCTATACTATTCTGAAGCCAGCTTGGTCATTTTCATTGCTTTCTCTTGCATATGGACCAAGTTGTGCCTTTCTGTAACAGACGAGTTTTACTTTTCAAACCTCAAAATTTGCATTTGTTGGGAATTGCCAATGTGTTCATCGAGGGAGATTGTGGATATCATGGGGATATGCTCATGATCTTAGGATGATGTGACAATTGGCAATGGCGTTGAAGGTTCTTGAAACAAGCGTTTTCGGCAAAGTTCGAGTTCTGTCGGTCTCAGCGGTCGATCGCCTTGGTGGCGGCGATCGGCCATGCTCGTCGAATTGGATGATGGTCCGATGCCGGTAGGCGGTCCGACCGGTTGGGTGGCGATCGGCCGCGTCGATGAGCGGTCCGACCGCCATATAAGTGGCATTGGATTTTTGGTGGGCCAAAAATAGAGGTGTAGGCAAGTGAGGAGATTCTTCCGCACTTGGTCCCATAATTTTGGAGCCTCGGGCAAAAGTTCTATTCGTTTGAAATTTTCGAGAGGTTGCGGATTTGATCTTGAAATTTTGGCTAAGTCCTCGGTGGCGGTCGGGCCGGCCTTACGGGCGATCGGGCCGGCGATGGCGTCGACCGCCAAGGGTGGCGATCGGCCGGTTTTCACTTAACTTGTCGGCTGTGTGGCGGCGATGGTTACTGTTAGGTCAAGTTCATGGGTTTCATTGCATATGTTTTGCATGATGCATGTTTTGACTAACGTGGGTCAAGTTGTGAAGAACTTGTTCCGGTTTCGATTTGCTTGTCTATTGTTGTGCGAGTTGCTTGGTGGTCAACGACGGTCAACGGCGAGGATGATCGGGACTAGGCTTGGAGAGCGAGGTTCGAGCGATCGGCGATGCCGGGTGAAGTCATTGGACTCAAGTATGGTACAAGATGGACAAGTTCGGTGCGACTGGTTGAATCAAGCGGCGCGGGGTTCGGTGCAAGTGCCATGGTGGTTTCGGTGGGAGCCGGATGGGAGAGACTTGCCGACATGATGACAGCCGTTGGATCAACCTACACGTGGCGAACAGCGAGTGCCGCACAATCTGGACTCGGTCTTGGAGAAGGACCGAGAAGGGTATTTAGTAATTTTACCAAATACGCCTTGGTTACCTTTGCCAACCAGCGGCGCAAGGCGGTGCGTTGGAGAAGCGGATTAGGTTAAGAGGAGATGAAGACGGCGCTTTAAAATGCGTGCGTATGTGACCCGTTTGTTTTGGGCCTTAACGGGAGCCCATTATGAAAACTCTTCTAGAAGGTCTAGGCCTCCACTATAAATAGAGGAGGGAGGTGGCTGCACCCCCTCAACCCTTTCATTGTAATTGAAACCCTAGTTTGCTTAGGGAGAGGAGTAGTGGAGGTTAGGGTTCTAGAGAGTTGGATTTGATTTCGTGCTCATGTATTGAGTCTTTGTCCTCCATTGATGGAGTGGCTGTAAACCAATACCACATCAAATCAATCCAAAGAAAGTTTCATCAAAGATGAGTCTATTTGTTTTCTTCCTCTCTATTTGGTGATTTTGAGTCTTTCTTTGATCCGCGAGTTTTTGCTTGGTTTCTGGCCGTGATCTAGCTTGCTGTGACATGTGGGAATACATCTAGGATTTTCAAGATCATCAATCACCCACGAGCAAGTCTCAAGATCATATTTGCGTTTTGACTCGGTTTTTGACCCACCTTCACTCAAACGGGAAAAGGTCTGAACTTTGGCAAGAATCTTCACGATCGTTGCTTGGAATAGGTTCCTGACATCCTTGGGAAGGTGTGTGTCAAGTTTCACGAAGTTTGGACGCACGAATCAAAAGTTAGATCAATTTGCGTTTTGGTTTTTCGGGCTGATTTCACTGTTCATTGAACTAGAGGTCTGACCGCCCGAAGGAGAGGTCCGACCGCTTGGATCGGTCCGACCGCTAGGCCAACCGGTCTGACCGCCCCCGTGAGAGATCAGACCGCCCGAGAATTGATGTTTTGGTTTTGTGTTGATTTTGCTTTGGGGTTTTGATTGGATTCAATACAAGTCTTCCGCTGTGCATGATTGATTGATCTTCATAGCTTTCATAGCTATTGGAGTGAGATTCGTATTGAATTCGATTTGGGCGAAAAAGAGATCGTACTCCTATTCAAAACCCCTCTCTAGTCCCCTTTTCGGTCCAACAGTAATAAATTACTTTTCCATTTTCAATTCATGGCGAACTGTTCATAATCTCGAGATCTCGACTAAGTTCTACAATCACGGACAAAGTTTCAAAAATTACTGATCACTAACTAAAAATTATCATCAGCTCAATGTCGCAGAATAGAAAGGGCTAATAACATGTCACTCACAAGCTGCACCTTACTAAAAAAAGATCCGCATTGGGTTAACTGTGAAACGTTACCAAAAGCATTTTTGTTCCTTTACATGACTTCTGGAGCCATATCCATCCTACCTGAACCACCATCTCATGCCGGCATTTATCGGGTCATGAAGAAAAGGGGTGTAACGGTGGATATAGGGGTTAACTGTCCGGCCAATTTTAAGCCAGATGGCTCTGTGATAACCAGCAGTGAAAGGAGAGTGATACATGAGCTTCAGCAACTACAATACCGGATAAAGAGAGTGAGATAGGAATTTGCTGAGATATCATATTGTGTTATTATAGTAAAAAGTTCGTCTACAATCTGAAATACAAGGAAAACATCATGCAAACTCCACTTTTGTATTCAAACAAAGAAGTGTTATTTCTTGGACTGAGCAAATAAAGCTTATTGGTACTTCTACGAAATATTCTAAAATGTAGCTGATGCTACCAGTTTAACCATGCAGAGGCAACGAGTATTTTGACCAAAAGACATCGTCTGGCTTTATTAAGAAGCAGGAGTCCTGCAGCCTAAGTCGCTGGGGTTGCCACTTGCCAGCTTAACAATTCAGGAAACCAAAAGCAATAAAGTGCTATTGTCGGACAAACAACAGTACTAAGCAACAACCCGACAACAGAGTTTAACAGAATAGCAGAAGCAACAATCATTGCCTAGATCATCTTCTAAATGCAAATGGCATATAATACTGTTTGGTCAGTTGGTGCAAATATCGGAGCATTTGCTTGGCTGGTATCTTGAGATTATTGAAAGCCATCCTTCCACATTCTTGTGTGCACATCACCAACATTTTACTATATTGATGTTATACAAGTTTATACAAGTGCACTACAAAATTAAGTGTTATGTGAAACTTTTTTCATTTGTTGTAGAATTCAATGAGCACTCACTATAGGGGAAAAGATTTGCAGCAACTAATATATCACTATACTAGTGATCAAAAGCTATATGTCAATTTAGGGTCAACCATGCAGATAATTGAACAGTCCTAAGGTGAAAACACATTTTATAGATCACAGTATAATCAGTGAAAAAGTCAGCATTGCAGATAATAGAAAACAAGAAGTAGATCATTTGGAGAAACTAATCAATGTTTACGTGGAAACTAACCTGCCAGTACATGAATGTTAGCATAGCATTGCGTTGTCGCCTACACAAGTAAAAAAAATATAAAATAAATAAATTTTAGTGGCTAATGGGAGGGGGAATGAAAAGGCTAGGATCTACTGACGAGAACAGGGATAAGATCAAAAGAAAGCCCAACAAAATCTCTGCATTTGAACTCAGAAAGTTGACTGCAGATGTGTTTGTCTCAACCCATGTGCAAGGTTGCTCCAGGTATGTCCTACGAATTAACAACAAATGCAATTGTTATAATCCATTTACCAGCATGTTCAACAGGAAAAATAATGAAAGCTGTTACTTAGCAGCATTCAGTTCACAGAAAATGGTTGTTTTGCATTTTTTTTTTATCAGCTTGTTATCATGCAAATTTCATACACAAAACATTTTTCTGTTTTTGTGTTTTACAATTAATGTACTAGGGCATGTTCAACTGTTGTGTTCGTCATTGCATAAAAAGGCTACAGAGAGCACCACCGAGACTGCATCATTCACTAGTTTATGCAAGCCCAGAGAGATGAAAGTAACTTATGCCATATAATATAAAAAAATGAAGTCAAGACAACAACTTAAACCATGAATAGGCACAGATCATGCCTAAATTATTACTTTTTTATCCTAAAAACTGTCAATGTTAACATGCATGGTATATGCATAGAAGACGAGACATTTTGTGCCTGGAAATCTGTCAAGTTCATTTACCTGTACAGGGATGAATTAGTAAAATGGCGCCGTAGAAATCTGGCCACATGTTTGAGTGCCCAACAGATTACCGGTACCAAAACAACTGCCAGAAAATAGTATCTCATTATGCACAAGGAAACTGAGATGTTAAAGTAGTAATATGACAAATTTCATGTCAACGTGCACAACTCGTATGCTTACGTTTCAAGTGTAGTTTGGACGTAACAATCATAAGGCAGTACATGAATGGTATAAAATCCTTTGATGAAGTTACATGGTGACACCATGCCTGAACAGCCAGCATGTTTCCTGCTCTGGGTAGCTGATAGGAAGGGAAAATGGTAAATAAGTAGTGCAAGGTATCTAAAGTGAGAAGAATAAAATAATAATCAGAATACTCAATTTCATGTTACCAACCCCATAAAAAGCAAATAAAGCATAACCTGTTGTACAGGTTGTGCCAAGAAGTGACAAACGATATCCCTTGTATTGCAGTTGTCGTGGTGCCATTGGAAGGATGCCAATCAACGCAACAATAAGAACCTGTCAGGAAAAGAAGAAAACATGGTGTATGATAAAGATAATGTGATTATTTATTAGCTAGCGTATTCTGGACATATCTGTTGGATTGAACCCTTGTCTATTCCAATGGGCCAAAGGCCAATATAACATGTACATAGTAGGTCAATATGCAAAGGTGTAGTGGAGCTGAGTGGGAGTAGAGACGAACTGGCTCAAGATGTGAACTGGGTGAGAAATGGTAGGTCGAGTGAGATCCCGCATCCGACTCCGAGGAGAGGTGTGTACAAAGAGGGTAGGGTCGTGATCACTGGTGAAGAAGCCGACAACAGAGGAGAAGCGGTTAAACCAAATACAAGGGGCTTGTTTGAGCCCATAGAGAGAGCGACGAAGACGACAAACCATACCATCAGGGACAAAATACCCAGAGGGCGACTGCATGTAGACCTCCTCACGTAGCTCGCCATTGGGAAAGACATTCTTGATGTCCAGTTGAGAGATGGACCACTGTCGAACAGATACCACAGCAAGAAGAGTGCGAACAGTGGTCATATGGACGACATGAGCGAATGTCTCATCGTAGTCACGACCATGCTCCTGTTGAAAACCACGTGCCACAAGACGAGCCATGTAACGCTCAAGGGAGCCATCCGAACGGGTCTTGATCTTGTACACCCACTTGAACGTGGTAGGAGTGACACGCAGGTAGGGGCACAAGATCCCAAGTGTCAATACGCTCCAAAGCAGCAATCTTCTCAGACATCGCGAGCTGCTACTCAGGGTGAGCAACAGCCTCACGGTAGGTCGTAGGCTCAGAAAGAGAAGCGGCTGCAAAGCCGTAGCACTCAGGAGGCCTGACAGTGTGATGATCACGAAGATCGTATCTGACAGTGCTCTAATACCATATTGGACTGAACCCTTGTCTATTCCAATGGGTCAAAGGCCAATATAACATGTACATGGTAGGTTAATATGCAAAGAACACCCTAAGCCATATACATATCTAACAATATCAACACAAACTGTGTCATTGCTCATCATTAATACATGGAAGCTAAAACAAAGCATACACGATTAAGCATTCCACAGACTAAAAGTAAGGTACTACCACAAGTTGGGGCACTGATACTGATTAAACCTGTGTTGATAAATTGATTCATTCCCCAGAAATATATATGCTAAAAAACACAAAGAAAGCATGTTAGGCAAAAGCATAGTAGATGCATTCATCAAGTTCGTGGTTTAAGAAAGACAGGCACTAAGATCTTGTTCCTACGAAAATCAAAGATCAAATTATGTTCAAGTACTTCCACTCCAAGAAATAAATTAAATGGCTGAACACTGAGGTCATCTGGTATAATATATGCTTATTGCTGTAATATAATATGATTAATGAATACCGACCATCCATTCACTTATGAAGAGTTCTGAAACTGAACTACTTTTAGGCAAAAGAGGGCTCTAGATGAAAGTATTCTCATAGAATGCTAGCTTGCAGGCCTGGCTAAAATAAAATATCCTTGGACTAGCAGTTGGTCTGATTGATGTCTCACTTCCACAATTTAGCTGTTGTTCTACACTATCTTCAACTAAGCCTGAACAAAATTATCTGATGGAACACCCAACTGAGATGGATCTGCTACTCCAGGAGATGTACTAATTGAGACAAGACCATAAAACTTCAGCAATGGATTGATTTCAACATACAGAAAATTTACATGTGAAACAATAATTGCTGAAAAAAAAAATATTTGGCTGATTTAAGCCATTTACCCAAGCACTAACGGAAAAATGTAATGACCGCTGATCCAACTGTAATGCAAGTCTACTTCTTGCCGGTCCAGCAGAATTAGTCCCTACAAAATCCATGAAGATCAAATTGGCAGATGAGAAAGGCTACAAATAATTAGGTTTGTAGTGCAGAGAGATCATACAAACACAACAATATGCTGCTTGTCACCTGGATCAGGAGGTCTTGCATTATCAGTAGCTGATGTAGATGCTCTCCCTGACAATGCTGAGGACTGGGAAGAGCTGGTTGAAGACATTTCTTCAACAACAAAATCAGGATCCTATAACCAGTCAGCAAGAAACAAACCTAAGCTCTTATAGAACCATGTTCTGCATATCCAAATACAAATAGATCCCCAAAAGGAGATAGAAGAATTATATTAAGTCACTCCATATCACAGCTTTTGCATCAAAAGCATGATAGAAGTAAGGCGGTTTGTGTGAAAATAACAACAATTCAATGACTCGATTAGAACAACAGATACATACAAAATGGCACAGCAATGTCCATCTTACAGAATTTTCTTAAAGAACAAGGTTGATACATCGATTTATACAATGTACATAGTTCTAAAACAAATAAAACAGTAAATCTATCATTGTCTAACTACTATAAAACTTCAATCATTGACCCTGCTCACTATTTCGGATTCCAATACTTTACTCTATTCCTCCCCATTTGCATTTTTCATAATCGTATATCCATAGTGTTCTAACTTGCATAATGCAAGGAATTAGACACACAGAGCCACAGAGTCAAATGGGCACTGACCGGTTCCTACGGATCACTCAAATGGGTACTAACAAGGCAGTATCAGATATCCAACTCTGTTCCTGAAATGCTTGCTTATGCTAAACGACCACTGACAGCATCAAAGAAAGGATTGCACGCAGAATATGTCATCTTTCAGATCACCACATAATGAACAAGCGGCTTCAACAATGTGTAGCAACAGGGGCTGAGACAGAGGGCTAGTGGGAGCCTGGTTGATGAAACCATTTATATAGTTCTTAGTTTGGTCACATAGAATAGCAAATATTTATACTTAGCACCCCCCTCGATATTTAGTTCTCAGTATATAGCTCCATGGTAAAAATTTTCTGTCTGTAGCAAGGATGTACAATCACCTCTGACTTTCCATCCAGATTCCAGAGCTAATTAAATAGCTCGACCAACTATAGGAACTGAGTACTAAACATTCTAACCTTTTATGAATCTCAACGGATGGAATCTAAATTGTTCTATGCAACTTGAAGAGGAAGGTCAGCTCTGAAACTTATCTCCAGGGAGGCAAGAACGCAGCGAATTACTTCAGAAAAATAAAAGAGTGAGAAAAAGAGACTTAATTTCCTCCGCCCTTCCTATCCTCAAGATGCCTAATTCAGTAGTAGAACAGCATCTTTGCGCCATTGCATCGCCTGCTTCGTGACAAGCTCGAAACCGGCCAAAGAGGACGACACAGCCGCAAAGAAATGAGAATCTTGTGCTTCCCCGAGCAATCCTTCCAGAAATCAGACATGGCTCAGGCTTACAACATTCGATCCTACACTCTCGCTCAAGATCCCCCTCGCGCATCATACTTCTTGCAAAAAAAAAAAAAAAAAAAAAAGTTTTTATGGCCAGACAATTCAGGCTTATGTGGTAGGGGCGCCAGCAATAGGGGCAGTTGTGCGCCATGCGGGGAGCCAAATCGGATTTGGGGATTAGCAAAGTCAAATGAGGTATTGGTACAGAACAGAGAATGGGGATAAGCAGCAGCGAAACAAAACCTGCGTGTAAAATAATTCTTGGCTTGGGCTGTTGGAACGGAGTCAATCGCGGATTCCGACAACCCAGGCAAGAAGAAAGAGTGTGTGTGTGTGTGTGTGAGAGAGAGAGAGAGAGAGAGAGAGGAGCTCTCCTCACCGAATCTAAACTTGGCAAACTGTGAAGCAAAGGAGCAGAGCAGCACACAGACAGAGGAAGAAGACTGACTGTGTCTGCCCCTCTCTCCTTTCTTTTCTACTCTTTCGCAACGCTGATTTTTCTTCTTTGCAAATTGCAATGCAGGCCATTTATGATTCGATATGACGCCCACTAGCCCCCACGGCACGACAGCAACCACCGAGGGCCCATGATTATGGACACTTCAGCACACGGCACGACAGCAAGTCAGCAACCACTGTGGGCCCGTGATTATGGACACTTCATGGGTGAGAATGCAACACGTACGGGATCCAAGTCCAAGATTCCCTTTTTTATTTTTCTGCGACCGAGAAAAAACGAAGGGAAGGGAACTCGAACTCGAGTGGAAAGGGACGCCACGACCGGGCGCAGATCAGACGCGCACTCCTGATTCGAAAAAGCGGCGTCTGAAGTTGAATTTGCAGACCACGGAGTACCAGCTGGAGCAGTAAGAAATTGGGTGGGAGAGTGCGTACCGTCATCAGTATTGCCATTCATAGTTAAGTCTTGGTTCTTTACGTAGAAACAGACTAAATTCTTTGCTTCTTTGGAGGTATTGAAAGATGTCCTTCATTCTCTACTAATACTTTTGGTAGGTTCATACTATACCTTGCTAATAGGTTCACGGCAAATGCAATATCCGTTCTAGTACAGGTTTGCTAAATACATTAGTGCTTCTATTGCACTTGGTGTAGAATTCGGTCCCGTGACTTCTCCTCTTCTTTAGGTGCATGCGGGTCTTTGTCTTGCTGCAAAGATCTCCAGACCATTGGCACTTTCAAAGGGTATGCCTTCAAAGTCGAACCTTTCTAACACCTTACGAGTGTAGGTGATGATGCACTAATATCCCTTCGGGGGCATGCTCAAGTGCAAGCCTAAGCAATATTTGGTTTTACCCAAACCTTTCTTTTCGGACTCGACTCGGTAAGAGCTTGCTTTCTTAATATCCTTCGAGTTCCGATGATATTGATTATCTTCATACGAGATTATATAAAATCCATTCGGGATCGTCGTATAAATACACAGAGATTATTCTCATTGTTCGTGTAGCCTTTCTTGCATAGAAAGTCGCTAGCGATTATACCACATACGCTGATTGCTTAAGTTAGTACAATGACTTTCACGAGTTTCACCTGTACATATTTCTATTTGTTCATTTTTGATTCGGACGATGATACATTGGTATCTTCATATAAATGTCTGAATCCAATATTTCATAAAGGTATCTTTGGTACCTCATCCATCAATTTCACTTCTAACTTCAAGTTCACTACCATTGAGATAAATATTTAAAGGAGTTCCGCCATGGCCAGAATAGGTTTCTTCATTATCATCTTCGGATGTCGGTGAAACCTTGTACAACGAGCCTTGCTTCTTTTCATTTCTCTTTCGAACAAATACCCACTTATACCCTACGGGGTGCACAAGGGAGACGTGCGGCTTACGAGGCCAAAGCGTCTTTCTTTTATTCGGAAAGAGCAATTCGGTTTCTATTGCCTTCTCCCAATCTTCTCAATCGATCTTTTCTTTCATTTATCGAGCGTGCGGGCTCACGGATCAAGATTGATGATTGTGGCAAGTTTCTTTGCAAAGTAAATGTCGACATTGGTCGTTGTCATATTCAAATATTCTCCTAAGGTCATAAAGCTTATAGCTATTTCTTCAATGGCGATTCTTTTAATGCTTCTACTTGTTCACCATTGCTTCCAATTGCGGGGCAAGTCCTTTAGTTTTTCAGCTCCGATGTGTGCGCACACATCCATGCCGATGTCTCCCTTCATGGGGATGTTCAATGCAGTATGCCTTTCACGAAGGTTCCATACCGATGCAGTCTCAGCGGCTACCCTTCGTTCGGGGCACTTCGTGATCGGTTGTGTCAAGTCCTTCTTATCCTTTTTCACGGCGTCCCGGTTGCGCAGTTCGAGGACCGGAGTTCTCGTCCTTTATTACGAGGCCTCGGGCGGGATTAGGGATACCTTCATTGGTATTTCACCCTCTCGATTGCATTCTTTGCGAGCAAATGCTACTTAGTCACGCTCTTCAAATCACTAAAGTGAGTGCAGCGGTTGATTCGCTAATGCTTGCAAATCAATTATCTTACGGCTTCAATTGTCTTCTAGACTTCAATTCAAATTATCTTACGTTTGCAATTATCTTACGGATTTTTCTATTTGCTTCACTAGTGTGCGGGTTATATGCATAGATTTCAATTATCTTACGGACTTCAATTGTCTTCTAGACTTCAATTATTTCCGACATTATTATCAAGGGTTGATTTCTCCCTAATGACGGAAACTAATCTCATCGATATACTATCAACGAATCGGGCATTATGCAAATCTCGGTCATAGGGTCCAAACACTTGATTATGGATCTTTGTCTCATAACCAATGTATATCCTGGACTTTGGAGAAGACCCATTGCGATTCATTGCGGTGATTGTATAGGTACATAAACCTTACGACCAAACTGCGAGATAAGAAGTTTTGGAGTGACCCTTCACGCTAGTTGCATAGGTGGATGGATGTTATAGGTCGACGGTCTAAAATTGATGAGAGCCGCTGCGGCGATCACGTGTCCCCAACATTTAGTTGGTAAATTACAATTCTTCAAAGTTACGCTAGTCCATTCTAGGTGCGGACATGCGATGCAGAATGCTCAACTTTTAATTCCCATTTTCATGCAATAATCATCAAATGCTTTGAGTAAGTTCTCGGCATTGTCCATTCGGTGGACTTCTCATGATGATCGGAAAAATATTTCTAATTTAATTATCTGCGAGATTTAGCTATCTGAAGCATGATTTCTGTAGACAATAAATATATGTGCGACCATTCAGGAAGCAATGATGAGCACTATAAAATACCTAAATAACCCTTACGAGGTGTATAGGACATAAAGTCTCCTTGGATACGGTCCAGGAATGTAGGGACTTCATCCTTTGCTTTCAGAGCAAAATGTCTAGTAATTAATTTCCCGGTGGCACATGCGGGGCACACAAAGTCTTCTTGATTCGAGAAATTCTTAACATTCATATCATGTCACATGAATTGTTAATTATATTTCTCATCATCCTAAGACCTAGGCGGCACAATCTATCATGCCGAGATAGAAAATTCAGAGCTTCTAAATACGATTTCCAGGGCAGTATAGGCTGCAGGTGCCTAAATATTAGTGTAGTATAGCCCAATTTCATATGAAGGAAGATATTCTAATGCTATTTTTACTTTCTTCATCACGCTTTGTAATGAGCAGGTATTCTGTACCATACTCTTTTTCAGTCTCTACATGGAAACTGTTAGCGCAAATATCCTTGAGAGTTCTAGTCGATTCTGGGTACAACAAGTCTTCTTTAATGACCAAAGTTGTGCCCGTTGGGAGTATAATTATGACATTTACTGAGCCTATTATACAAGTATCATTTCATGCATCGCCGTGAAGCTCGACATTCTTGCTGATCGACTGGAAAAATTTCCGTTTCTCTCAGGATGGTATTCGTTGTGCCGCTATATGCTAAGCACACTTCCTCCATAGGGCGCCACACGCGTTCTAATATAATGTACTTTATTAATATGTAGCAGAAAGCAAGCAACACATAAATAAAATGCTTGGATATCGAGCGTAACTTGCTATTATAAACACGGGAAAATAAGTATTGCAGGACTCATAATAAGAATTTAATGCTTTGCTCTCCTAGAGCTTGCAACCATTATTCAATAATTCAAAGTGCCTTCAATTACAAGCGCAAGTTTCTATAAAGGTCCGAGTGCAATGCGTGCACTTGAATCTAATAGGCGAAGTATTCAGAACACGCCTAAATCGGCTCCATGCGAGATCTTCTCCTCTTGGCGACTACGGTGCGGCCGCGATGTCCAAAGGAGGATGATGGGGTCGCTCTCGGGCTCATTCACATTCACAAGTGCGACTAATGGATGTGGATCCTCTGTGCTGTAATGGCGAGTATGCCTCATGCTATCATTTGCCCTTCTTCTTAGACCGTAAAGCATCAATAATGTGCGACGCGACCTTACTCCTTCTTGCTCCTCTCATTTGTGAGAGGCTTCATCACCTTGTAGTCGCTAGCGATGGCTTCATGGCCAACATTGCCACTAGGTGGGTGCAAGATGTAGTTCTTTCTTAGAACATCATCTTGAGTTTCATAACTTACATGATGTCAATTAATTGGCATACTACTTGTAACCGTATTGGCGATAGTTGCGTCGCGGATTGCACCGCGCTTGGGTGAAAGGTAGAGAGTCTTCTCGATCTTACGCTCATCCGTGGTTGCATTACCACGCAATTGAGACCGATATAAATTCTATACAAATTACGCCATCTTGGGTCGATTCTTGAACTCTCGGTTCGTGATGCGATCATATTCATATTCATGCAAAGTTCAAAGGATTATCTGTAATCTGCATAAAATAGTTGCAAAATTCTCATAATGCTCATGAACTCCGAGTTAGTATTCGTATTTTTCTATGCATTTTCATGATTTATTGCTATTTTCAGTGATTAAAAGCAATATAAACAATTACGGATAATCAAAAGCAATTAAATACAAACAAATAAATTGCATAGAAATAACAATAATGTAATTAAACATGCTTTAAATGCTCAAAATATGCAAAAATTTGGATTCCTGAAGCCCTTTTCTGCTGGAAAAATGATTTTTTTGAGAAAACTGCAAGTTTCAGGGGCTAAAGGGTGAAATCTCAGTTCTGAGAGAATTTATGCGTAGTTTACATATATTCAGAGGGCCTTTTTCGCAAATTCCTTATTCACGAAAAATCTCGTAATTTTTCGAATCAGCGAGGCCGTTTGCAAAATTTCCATTTCTTTTCATTTTTTTCTTTTCCCGGTTGGGCCTCCTTTCCATGCGATCGCCCATCCCACCTTTTAAGCCCACGCATCTCGCCCAGCCGGCCTTTTTAGGCCGAATTAAAAAGGGGAAGCCAGGCCTTTTAGGTTTCCCTAAACCGTGCCTCCCGTGTGGCGCGAGGCTTGAGCTACCGGCGCCATGCACAGCGCGGAGAGGCGCGCGCGCGGCGGCGGCGCAGTGGTAGCGGAGGGACGCACGGCACGCGGCCCTTCCGTCTGCGAGCGGTGTGCGGCTTCAAATGGGCCGGAGGCGCTCCAAGCGCGCGGGGCGGGCTCGGCGGCGGCTCGAGGCGCCGGCGAGGCTGCGGCCGTGCGTGGGCAGCGCGCGCGTGGCGGCGCTAGCCGGCGGCGATCGAGCGAGCGCCCGTCGCGCGCATTCGTGGGCGCTCCATGCGGGAGCCGCCGCTGCTGCGGCGGCGAGTCGGCGAAGACCGGCGGAGGCCGCAAGCGGCCGTCGCGGGCCGAGCGGTCGCACCGCGTGGTGGCGCGGAGCGCCACCGGCCAAGCGCGGCGTGAGGACGGCGACCGGCGGCGGAGGCGCGCCACTCCATGCGGCGGCCGGTTTGAGCGGCGGGCGCGCGGCGCCATCCTCCTCCGTTTCTTTCTATTGTTTTGGGACGAAGCGGCGATAGAACTTGGAGCGGGCGCGGACGCGGGGCTGGGAGGCGAGGTGGGGCGGCACGGCACGGCGGAGCTGGCGCGGTATTTCGTCCACCGCGGGCTCATAGTCGTATGTCGCGGCAGCCGACGACCACGACGGCCAGGATGCCTTGCCCATTTTGCTCTCGGTCCGAGGCTGCGTCAATCCTTTGGCCCTCTTTGGGAGCTGTAGTTGTGTTAAAAGGCTGATTTTGACAACTTGGTCTTTTTGTTAGGCTAGTTGTTTACGGTAGCTTTAGATAGATGATAAAATATCGGAAATATATTTGATGGTTCTGAACGTATATTTGTATGCTGTTTTAAGGTAAATATAGTTTTTATTTTTTTGTAGAAATATTAATTAAATGACTTAATTTTATTAAGTTATGAATAATTTACAACGTAACATATCACATTTGGGAGGTGAAATACACATTTTCTTTATACAAAACAATGCTAGCTACGAAACATGCAACATCCAGTATCACGCTAGTGATACAATCATCATGAAGTACACAACCATAATTTCATGGTGTTGTGCTTGACGTATTTGTCCAAGGAATAGCACTATAGATAGTGTTGCTCTAGTAGATAGTGTTGCTCTAGTCCATAAGGAAGTTCATGCGTACAAAGCATGCAAGAGGCTTTGTACACAAGAGGTGTGGTCAGTTGTGGTCATTCAAGAATCGTGTCTAAAATTTTCTTGTAGCTTGTAGTCATCAAGGGACTATTGCTGATAATCTTCTAACATTGCATTTGGATATATCCAGTGTGCCTGGAGTGAGTTTACACGGAAGCAAGCAAATAGCTCCAACAAGCTCTGAAGTTTCTTTGCTGGATCGTGTTGAAAATATTCTTGTAACAGGTAGTCAAGGAAGTATTTCTGAAAAAAATTAACATGATGCTCGCAAATTGTGCCTGGTTTCCACTACCTTCTTGTCAGTTGGATACTTTGATGTATAGAAGCATAGAGCAATACATGCAAATATAGTGATGAAACACATGCATACAAGCACAGTCCATACTCCATAGAGTACCTACGATCTAGTGTTGAACATTCAATCACTCGAAATGAGGAAGATAGCGCGATTTGGGGCCGAGCAGCGGGGAAGAGGCCTTGGGTGGCGCTAGCGCGACCTAGGGCTAGGGAGACCCGAACAGACTGGGGGATGGGAGGGAAGGAATGGGGGCGGCCGAGTGGACGATGGGGTCAGGGGTAGAAAATGTGACGGGGGAGGGCCTTCTCCATGAATCAACGACTGATGGGAGGGTCTCATGGTAAGATCCTCCTTTAGCAAATTTCTTTTCGGGGTCAGGATAGAAAGACATGAGACGATCGAGGGCAGGCCGACATGTTAAGGACTAGCGGGCATTCCAGCATGAGTGGATTACGCCCTGGACGGAGACGGCACACGTCAAGATCTTGCTGGAGACGCGACCGTACGACGTACGGACATACCATGAGTACATGCAGTGGTATGTACCACAGTTGTGCACTAGACTCACCTGTACTTTGCTAGAGCGTCCGGAGCATGTGACGCACCAAGAAAGCCTTGGCCACTCGTATGATCGATACAACACTTCATGGTGTAACGACACCGTGAGACACTTACAACCTCTGGTCATTTCATTGATGATATTTGTACTCTTCGTTACTGAACCTGTTTTGTATGTCACTTTTGTTGGAGCGGGTGCAGCGCAACGTAAGCGCATTGGAGACCGCCATCCGCAGCCCAAACACAACAACAGAGTTGCTAAAAACTTTAAAGTACATCTTGGCGGAGTCAAAGAACATAATAAAAAACATGAGCTGCGGTCATTTGACAGACGACGTCCTGCGCACCGGGCAGCAAGTGCGGGGACCATGCTCACCTGCCAGGTCATCACGACCCAGCGAGATCGGCCGGCGTCGTAGCGCTCCATATTGATCATCCGGGGGCCAGATTGGCGGGGAGGTAGTTACGTACAAATCTATGTTCTGTTTTTTGGTAATGCCTTACGTTCCGCTAACATCATGTCGTTCTCTTGTCGTTGGTCTATTGGGATGCAACACTTCTGTCGTCCGCACCCCATACACAAACTAGCGTTCCCCCTCGGTCATCTGCACTACACATATGGGAGGTACAAGATTCTCAATTTGTATCCATGCTATTTATTTTGACTAACATCGTTCTGTATTACAGCTTTCAGTTGACCGTGGGGGTGACGGCCATCCATCTAGTGACGAGGATATGGGACTCCCAACTCCTACAAGTCTAGGATCAAGGATAACCAACTAGAGGGGGTGAATAGGAAGTTTTTAAAACTCTTCGACTAATTAACAATTTTAAACAAGATTGTCTTAACAAATCTTCCTAGCACAAAAGTAATGAATGAACTACTAAACATTTTAAGACAAATATGAACTTATGTTAAAACTAGATACAGTTCTAGCTAGGCAATTCTACACAAGTAAATTGTTAGAAATGTATATACGGAATAGTAATGACAAAAGAGAAAATCACAACGGAGACAAAGATATTTTTCCCATGGTATCGAAGACTTGCCGGTCTTTACTAGTCCATGTTAAGAAAACTTGAGCGAATCAAGTCAGCTCCACGAATTAAGCCTTCATCCTCGATCACTATCATTGCTCTTCCTCCTCTCCGGAGATGGTGAGCACGCAACCACTTCACAATCCCTTGCCGGGTCACTTCACAAACATCCTTAAAGTGATCACCACGCAACTTCCTCTTCAAGCCATCTAGGTGCCGACAAGCACCAAGAGTAATAAATCGTCGCGCTTGCTTGAAGATTATCAAGTACCTAAGATGATCAACTCATGATGCAATGCACTTAATAGCTCTCAACTACCTCAAAATAGAAATTCAATGCAAATGAGTAGAAGAGAGAGCACCAAAGACTCAAATGTATTCAATATGGCCAAAGGTACTAAGTTTGGTGCAGGTGGGGTGTATTTATGTTTGGGTGCAGGTAGACTACGCTAGCAACAATTCAAAAATTCTACCACGCAAACCAGATGCTAAGCAAGATATATGATCACAGATCATTACCACGACGCAGCGATGCGGCGAAGTAAGTCGGGCGACCAAGTCCGACGATGAACGCGCCAATGTAGTGGTCATAGATGATCTTCCAACGTCCTCGTAGTCGATCGTCTCCTCCAGCAACCTCTGCAGTTCCTTGTGGAGATTGCGGATCGTCCTTAGCGCAAGCGACCGTAGTAACGCCTCTACGGTATCCACACGTCCAGAGAAAGAACAACCGTACGCCGGTGTGCTAGCACCAAGTCGCACGGAAGGCTCTCTCAAGAAGATGGCGGCTAGGGTTTCGGTGGAAGCAACTCACGTGTCTGTCTCACATTGCCACCCTAGCCTCAAGCATCTCCTTATATATAGTGCCCCGTGTCGGATCCTATCTAAACACGTTTGACGAATCGTATTCGTACTGTTCCGACCACGAGTCGTAGCGGTCCCTAGCAGGACATAACGATTCCCGAATACACACAAATTATATCGGACGAACCTTAATGCAATATGATCTACGAGTAGGTCCTCATCACTTACGACCGTGTCCTATCTTTATCGACGATTCGTAACTCCTTTCGTAACTCCTCGTCCGTGTTTCGACCACTCTGTGATTTCATTCGATCAGTCTACGACTTGCTCGTATCACCATACGACTTGTCTGGATCTGATCGAACTAAGCGACTTACTCTAGTATTCTCCCTTTGCCTCACGATATCCGGTTTGAACTCCAGGTGAGATAACGTGTCATCCATGGACTGTTCAATACTTTCTCGATCGAGTTGTCGGATAACCTTATGTGGTCGAACACTTCGACCACTAGTGGCATGGTCATGCACTTTCTTTATTCGACCACTTCGAGGGGCCCAGAGACATATCTCCTGTTATGTTAGGAGGGGCAAATCCTATATCCGACCAGTCACATCCCTCCGCATATTTCATAGTATACCCGAAAGCTACCTTTATAACTACCCAGTTACTAGTAGCGTTTGGCAACCCCTAAGAGTGCTGTTACATATGTAGGAAACCATGTTGATCTCAGGTCTAAGGATTATACATCATCATTGCTTGAGACCAACTAATGACACATAGAATCATAACAATCTCAATAGTGTCTCAAGGTGGGTCAATCCAACCCTATATTCTCTAACATGTGTTCACATTGTTGATTCGATATCGCTATATCCATGACCGGTGAAACATGGTCATCAATCAATATATGCGCTGGTCGTAGAGTCACTGGTGTTCCGATCAGTGACATTCGACTAGGAATACTTTTTAGAACGACATCATACAAGTCGAAGAGTTTCACCAACAAGTCACATACTCGTTGATCTTCAGAACTAACGATTCATTCAAGGAACATAATAACATTTATTCAAGAACTCATAAACATAGATGTGATACAATCATCTCCATGGTTGCCTCTAGGGCATATCACCAACAATTTATACCCATCACCAACAAATCTAGCCATTATAACCACTTTCCTGAATAAATCAGGATTTGCGGTAGTACCGCCGTTGAAACATACTACCGATTTTTGGTTCAACAGTCGGAACAGTAACATTTAATGCTCTGAACTAGCCGTTATAAAATAAAGTTATGGTAGTACCTCCAACTAAAAATCGGTAATACCGTAGCACGATAGTACCACTCGGCTCGAATGGAACTACCGTTTCCAGAGTTCAAAAAATCACACAAAAACACCTTCTTTGAAAAAGCGTACCGCCATGTAAAAATAGGTACTACCACACTCTGGTAGTACCACTCAAGAATTTGCGGTCATACCGATTCTCAAGGGAGATCAAAACTCCCAAGAACACACTCTCTGTAATTTACATATCGCCATCTATATTTCGGTACTACCGATATGCGGTAGTACTACAGTTGAAATGAGGTTGTTTCGATTTTCAGAAAGGATAAAAAACACTTAAAAACATGCTCTCTGGAAAATACGTAACGGTATGTAAATATCGGTACTATTAACCTGCGGTAGTACCGCTAATCACTTGCGGTCATATCGATTTTCAAAACAGTTTTCCAGAAGCTCAAATCAAAACAATTCATGAACCCTAGTTGATCATTATGGCACAAAAATAGTCTCTCAAGCTACTAGTTATGATCCATCTTTATAGTGTGGCGTTTATCCTATAAACCCAGTCTTTTCTCCAAACACCGAGACTGGTAAAAACCATAAAAGGGTCCTTAGTCTATATAGTATCTTTGTCTTGATCTATATTGATATTTCATCACATTAGCATTGCCAATTGTTTCGTCATCAATCAATCATTGGGACTTCAACTTTAACACATCTTAGCACACATGTTAGCCTCTTAATATATTGTTGACATCAATTACCAAAATCAATTCTGAGGGCCTAGATACTTTCAATCTCCCTCTTTTTGGTAATTGATGACAACCCAATAAATGTAGATGATATGAAAGATTTTGAATATACACAAGGTTGTATATTCTTGTTTTGACATTTAATAAGCAGAAAATTCTTGATTTGAGTTCAAAAGAGATGAAGAATTTGTTGCTTTCAAAGTTGATCAATAAATAGAGAAAACTCCCCCTAAATATGTGCATTAAGGTTCATGAAGTGATTTTCATGCACATGTGTAGAATTTTAAAATTTTGGTGGAGTTTCTTTATTTATTGGATATGTGGAACAATGTTCACGATAGATCATTCAAGCAATAATAGACGATAATTAATAAAAGATGCTTGAGGTGACAAGATATTGATCCAGACTTAGAAAATGCTAGAGATAACATTAAGCATAAGCATTCAATAAACAAGGTCAACATATGAAAACCAACAAAGTCTCATAGCCAAACATAAAGATAAAACATTGTTCCAACATAGATATAAAACATTGTTCTAACATAGATATATAGCTAATAAGATAATAGATAGATAGGCTCCCCAAAAGCTAAGATCCACCTTAATCTTTCAATCTTGATCTCCAAACTTCTCTCCCTTTGGCATCAAGGACCAAAAGGTATCAATCTTGTGCAGAAGGATCTTAAGGAGAAGTGTTGAGGCAGCAACGTCCATAACGGACTGGAGTAGATAAAGCTTGCTCGACTGTATTAACCTGATCTGTCAAAGCAACAATCCTATTATTAGTTTATGTCTGAGCCTCCTCCAATCTCTGTTGATTTTGTTCCAATCTCTGTTGAGAACCTCTAATCTCCATGACTATTGAGAGTATCTGAGAGAGTGAAACTGGATTCGTTGGAGCTACTGCAGCAGCTTGAGGAGGTGCTATTGGAGCAGGAGGAGGTACTGTTGTAGGCATTGGGCCCCTTCCATGGGCTTATAAGGCTTGTGCACTCGTGGACGCCCTCCTCTAAACTGAGTCAATCTTAATATGAGTGCCATGATATATGGAGCAAAGTAGATCCTCTTGACTCTGTCATTTTTGGATGAGTTAATCTCTCTTATAATCACATCAACCACATTAAATTTTATGCCATGCATAATATTGTCAATAATGTTCCATGCATACCCTCGAATGGCATCAAAGTTCCCACTCTTGGGAAAGAATGTATGGTTGATGATCCTGTTGATCAAGCTCAGTAGTGGGAGAAGGCCTCCAATTCTTCTAGGTACAAAGTTGACATTTTCATAATATAATTGGATGTATGCTGGAACTCTGAGAGCATTTCTGTCATAAAGCTTTTCTTGTGTCCCCATGTAGGTTTTCAAGGCACGTTCAAAGTCTGCCTTTGAGGCTTGATACCTTTGAGTTCCAGTCATCCATATCAAATGATCAAATGATGCTGACACATGGACGGTGGCATAAAATTGTCGGATACTCTCTTCATTATAATCACACTTCAATGCCACAAGATCACGAAGATCAACTACCTGAAATAACCTATAGGCTCCCTCATATCTGTCAAGAGTGTTCAAATGCGTCTAGTCAATATACTTATGATCGGCGAACTGTCGGTGATGACTGTAGAGCTGGCTAAATACTTCCTGCGGAAATCTAGTATGGAACCTTGCATCGGTGGAAATGTTGGGCTTTTTATATTGATTGACATGTCGTAGCAAAGAAAAGTTGTCACTATGAATCTGTGTGAGGTCCACTATAAGCTCTTCGGCCTCGGCCATCTCCTTATCACTTTCATATTCTTCTTGAGAGGTTTCCTCATCACTTTTATCTATTTCACTTTCAAGTTCTACAGCTTGCTTATTAGAAGATGTCTCTTTATCTTTCTTCCTCATAAATAGAAGAAAAGACTATGTCTCTGAGTCACTATCTTCCCTTGGAGATCTTCTTGATGGTGCCTTCCTGAAAGGTTTCTTTCGGTGAGAAGATCCAGCTCTAGAGGCTGGGGGATCATAGTGTTCTTCGGGATCTCCGTCGGGAATGACTCCTTTGCGGAGAGATGGTCTCTTTGTCCTTGCCATGATTGCTAAGAAGAGAAAGCAATTATGATAGGGTTGATGCAAAAGAGTATGAATAAATCAATTTTTCTCTTCTGGAGCGGTAGTACCACCATTGATATCCGGTATTACCGCAAGTCAGTAGTACCGACGATCACGAAGCGGTAGTACCACAGTTCCAGAAATTTAGGGCAATCTTTTTATTTTGATTTTAACTAGTTTTGACATGAATGAATCTATAGAATAGACATGATAAGTCATCAAACACTAATTACTACCAATTTCCCACGAGAAATTGATTCAAGCATGTACATTTTGATTCAAACCCTAAAAATAAGATAGATGCCAAAAGTAGATCAGAAATGAGTGAATTAAGGCAAATACCTTAGGGATGGAAGGGATATGTCTTAGAGACTTAATCACAATCAAAAGTTTCAACAAAATCCACAAATCCGACGAATTTGAGTGGAGATTTTTGTGGAGAAGAGAAGAGAGGAGAGAGACAAGGGCTTCGGTGGTTTTTGAGGAATAAGGAGCAGTTGCACCGCAAGAGAGAGAGGGGTTAGAGAGATAAGACCTCGGTAGCAACCGTTATAGCAACCAGCCATATGCTGCAGTACCGCTGTTGATATGCGGTATTACTAGGCTGTGGTAGTACCGGCGGTAAAACCACGGTATTACCGTCTTGCCTAAATTTGCAGGAGCTGAAACTTGAATGCAAATGATCCTTTATAATAATCACTCAACAAATGATTTTTTGGATCATTATGCATGAGACATGTAATAATAACTCCAATTAACATAGTTATTATCAAAATAGAAATTTTGATGGGAATTTTTAAATAGTTTCATAAATATCTCAATAAAATCCAAATGAGAGCAAATATCATGAGGTATGAGTTTCAAGCAATATTAGAATAATCTATAACATTTAACTCATTCCTCAATTTGCAAAAATTGCTCTCATCTAAAGGTTTTGTGAAGATATCAGCTAATTGGTCATCGGTCCTTATGTGACTAATATTGATATCTCATTTGCCCACATGATCTTTCAAGAAATGATGTTGGATATCTATATGCTTGGTTCTTGAGTGTTGGACTAGGTTATTTGTAATCTTCACGACACTATCATTATCACACAAAGAGACATATTATCAAATTTAATTCTATAATCCATCAATGTTTATCTCATTCAAAGCAATTGAGCATAACAACTATCTGTGGAGACATATTCGACTTCGGGGATGGATAGGGTTGCAGAATTTTGTTTCTTGAATGATCATGATACTAAAGATCTTCCTAATAATTGACAACTGCCCGAGATGTTTTTTCTATCCATTTTGCAACCTGCATAATCGGAATCCGAATATCTAATTACATCAAATTTTGCACTTTTGGAATACCATAAGCCAATGCAAGAGGAATACTTTAAATATCTTAGAATTCTTTTTGCGGCCACCAAATGACACTCTTTTGGTGATGCTTGAAATCATGCACACATGCAAACACTAAACATAATATCAGACTTACATTCCATAAGATAAAGCAAACTACCAATCATAGATTTATAAAACTTTAAATCTACTGGTTTACCTCCCTCATTAAGGTCAAGATGACCGTTGGTTGGCATGATAGTCTTGATGGTTTTTGCATCTTCCATACCAAACCTCTTGATCAAATCTTGTGCATACTTTGTTTGGCTCACAAAGATTTCATCTTTGAGTTGCTTGATTTGAAGTCTAAGAAAATAGCTAAATTCTCCGATCATAAACATTTCAAATTCCCTAGATATTATATCACCAAACTCTTTGCATAGCATTTCAAAGTCCAAGAAAATAGCTAAGTTGCTTGATGGACTTTGCATCTTTGCAAAAATCTTGATTAGTAGACCCGAAGATAATATCATCAACATATATTTGACATAAAAAGAAATCATCATCTAAAATTTTAGTAAACAAGGTTGAGTCAATTTTTCTAATTTTGAATCCTTTTGAAAATAGAAAATCTCTAAGGCGTTCGTACCAAGTTCTAGGGGCTTGCTTTAGACCATAAAACGTCTTGGAGAGTTTATACATGATTTGGATTTATAGGATCTTCAAAATCGGGTGATTGTTCAACAAATACAAGTTCGGATATTTTTCCATTTAGAAAAGTACTTTTAACATCTATTTGAAATAATTTAATATCAAAGCATGATCCAAAAGAAAGTAATATCCTTATTGACTCAAGTCTAGCTACAGGAGTGAAAGTTTCACCGAAATCCAAACTTTGACTTGAGAAAATCTTTGAGAGACCAATCTTGCTTTCTTTCTAACAACCATTTCGCTCTCATCTTACTTGTTCCGAAAGACCCACTTGGTGTCAATTACATTGTGTTCATTGGGTCTCTCCACTAATATCCAAACTTCATTCCGGATGAAGTTATTGAGTTCTTCATGCATAGCATTCACTCAATCCAGATCATCAAGTGCTTCATCTATATGTTTTGGCTCAAGAGAAGAGACAAAAAAGTAATGTTCACAAAAAGAAGCTACACGAGATTGAGTTTGGACACCCTTACTTATATCACATAATATTTGATCTATTATATGATCTTTTGCAATTGTATAATGAATTCTTGATGGTAGGTTGGATGGTTGATCATCTTGTTATCTTCTTCTTCAATTTGAATTTGTCTTAACATTGAAGATAAGGAAGGTCCGACTTGAGTAGAAGATGTATCATTTGAATCATCTTTAGGCTTGATGTTGCCTATTTACATGTTCTCCAAGGCTTTCCTTAAGGCTTCATCACCTACATCATCCAAATTCTCATATTCTTCTTGAGAGCCATTAGTCTCATCAAATTGAACATCATGTCTTTCTTTAACTAAACCGGAATTTTTGTTGAAGACACTATAAGATTTGCTATTTGATGAGTATCCAAGAAGAAAACCAACATCGCACCGACCAGCAAATTTTGAAAGACGAACACCTTTCTTCAAAATATAGCATTTGCAACCAAAGACACGAAAATAAGATATGTTCGGTTTTCTTCCAACAAGAAGTTCATAAGAAGTCTTTTTCAAAAGACGATGCAAATAAAGACGATTTATGGCATGACAAGTGGTATTAATTGCTTCCGCCCAAAAACTATCGGAAGTATTGTATTCATCAAGTATTGTCCTAGTCATTTCAATTCATGTTCGATTTTTCCTTTCTACAACTCCATTTTGCACCGAAGTGTAAGTTGTAGAAAGTTCATACTTTATTCCAAGTTCATCACAAAAATCTTCAATTTTAGTGTTTTTGAACTCGGAACCATTATCACTACGGATTTTCTTAATTTTGAAATCAAATTCATTTTGAACCCTTTTTGCAAAACTTTTGAAAATGCTGGCGGTTTCGGCTTTGTCATCTAGGAAGAATACCAATGTATATCTAGAGTAATCATCCATAATGATTAAACAATAGCTATTACTCCCAATACTCTTATAGATTGCCGACCCAAACAAACACATATGTAAGAGTTCCAATGGTCTAGAAATTGACATGATACTTTTGAAAGGATGAGAATTTACGACTTGTTTCCTGACTTGACAAGCACTACAAAGTTTATTTTTCTCAAACTTCACATCCTTCAAGCCGACAACTAAATCATATTTGAAAAGCTTTTTTAAGTTGAATCATACCAACATGAGCTAGCCTTCTATACCAAAGCCAATCCAATAAGATTTTTGTAATCAAACAAGTTTACAAGCATGAATCATTTGAGGAAAAATCAACCAAATAAAGATTTCGAAATCTAAATTGACGAGGATCTGATAATCCTCATTTTATTTATCATTAATCGTACAATACGGGTAAATATGATGTCACACGGTATACCCCTTACTGTTGTAAGGGAGAAGTTAGCCAAGTGGTCGTAAGTTCTTCTACGACCACCCCCATAGTCGTAAGTTCTCCTACGATTACCTTCGGTTGTAAGTCTTTCTACGACCAGTATCCAATCGTAAGCTTTTCTACGACTACCCCCTAGTCGTAAGTCCTGCTATGACCAGTTCTGCCACGACTTCTCCACAGATAACTAGGTCCACTCGCCAGTAGGCCCTATTAATTGTGAGATCTGAGTAGTCAAAATATATAGTTATACCTGGAATAACTACAGATAACTCACCCATTATCTCTGATTGATAACCGTCAGGCAACGTGGGGAGGTTACTACTCCGGTAATTACTCTCATTATTATGTAATGATGAACACCTCCTGACCTGGAACGATAACCGCCTCCACAGTATACTATAAATAGACATCTTTTAGAGGTAATGGAGAGAGGTTGGGAGAGGAGGAAAATGGGCACAATTCTTTTCCTTGATTGTAACCAGGATACCAAATACAACACACACACAAGATTAGGGTTGTTATTCTCGCTAGAGAAGGTCCGAACCTGTATAAAAATTCACATGTCCCTTTTGTCTGCGTGATCGATTGTGGAGACCCCCCGAATCAAATAATCTTTACGTAAGTTTTGTTCTAAAACACCGACATAAATCGTTTGAAAACTAAAGAATTATCCTTTTTATTTGAAATAGAAACACCTTCCTTAGAGAATGACTAAATTAAGCCAAGGTCATATATTTGAGCAACAGATAGCAAATTGAAATTTAGAGAAATTTAGTGATTCAACTAAGAAAATACTAAAAATGAAAAGGTCATTTGTGATAGCGATTTTACCCAATCCTGATGCCTTTCCTTTGCTATTGTCACCAAATGTGCTCTTGTCATTTCCTTTTCCATTTTCAAATGTGATGAATATTTTTCTATCGTCGGTCATATATTGAGTGCATCTACTATCAAGCACCTAATGTTTTCCACCGTTCTTGTAGTTCACATACAAAACAAGAATTATATTTTTTAGGTATCCAAATTTGTTTGGATCCTTGGAGGTTAGTGATCAAGGTTTTGGGCATCCAAATATCATTCTTTTTTGCGCCTAAAATTGAAGTGCTAATAAATTTTGCTATTATATTACCATATTTGGATTTTCTAAGCATATAGAATGAATCATAAATGCTATAAGACTTAGTATTAGCAATTGAGCAAGTATTTTTATAAATGTCCTACATTAAGGCATTTATTCCAATATTTACTATTTTCCTTTACAAATCTTGGGGGTTTGTAAACTTGCTACTTACCTTTCTTGGGAATAAACCCAAGTCGTTCTTTGTTGAATAAGCACCTTTGCTCACTCAATAGCTTATCAATGGTTGTTTTATCTTTGAAGCATCTTTCCAAACTCTTACTTAACTTGGTGACTTGCTCTTTTAATTCATGATTTTCAACAATGAGCAATGAATCACATGTATTAGCCATATTAGCAATTGAATCATTTTTAAAGCAACATGGCATAAATAACAAATCATCACATGATGTAGAAGTACTAGATATTGATATAGCATTTGAAGCAACTTCTCCTCTAGGCATCTCATTCATTAAATTGCAAGTAATTCCAATATTAGAATGAGATTTTTTAATATCTTTTAAGAGAAGAGAATCATAAGCTTACTTTAACTCCTCATAAGAGTCTTTTAGAGAGATATACTCTTTCTTCAAGACTTTAAATTTTGACTTCTCTTTTTCAAAATATTCATTTAATTCTTCGAGTATATCTATTAAGTCATCATATGAAGGTTCATTATTATTAATGGATTTTACCTTATCTCCTTTTGCCATTAGGCAAGTAGGAGTGGAGAATAGCGATGGCACTTCCTTGATGGTGATGCCGACAAGTCCTCTTTTCTTGAAGGATCCTTCATCATTAGAATCGAAGTCAGAATCCGAATACCCTTCATTGGAATCCTATTCTCCAATGTGAGCTTTATTTTTGCCATCTTTGTGAAGCCTCTTGAAAAGCTTCTTCTTGTCGTTGTATTCCTTCTTCTTTGATGACTTGCCTTTGTCATCCTTCTTATTAGGACAATGAGAGGCAATATGCTCCTTCTCATCGTACTCATAGCAACAAATATTTCTATAGCACTTGTTGTCATTTGAGAATTGCCCATTTTTGCACTTGTCAAATTTAAAGCTTCGATATGAGCATCTTCTCATGAATTTCTTCATTCTCTTCACAAGGAGAGCAAATTCTTTTTCGAAGTCTTCTTCTTCATTCTCCACTTCATCACTTGATTCCGCTTTCACCTTGAAAGGAATCATCTTCTTCTTTGAGGAAGAAATCTCCAAGAGATCCTCCTTGTCCTTCTTGTATAGCCCATTTGTGATGAGATTTTCCAAGAAACTGGTTGGCGTCATTCTTGGTAGCTCGGAGAGTTGATAAATAGCATCACCAACATCCTACACTTATCCGGTAGAGCCCTAAGCATCTTGCACATAATATCAACATCAAGAAGGTTAGTGCCAAGACATTTGAGTTCATTCATAATGTTGTTGAGTCTAGAATACGTCTCGGTGATGTTTTCATGTGGCAACATTGTAAATATCTCATATTTAATCCGAAGCCTACGCAATTTGGCTTCTTTAATCATGGATATGCCCTCATGAACTTTTGAGAGTGTAGTCCATATCTCATGAGCGGTATCAAGGTTGCTCACTCGATTGAACTCATCCGCGTTTAAAGCTCCAAAGAGAGCGTTCATTGCTTAAGCATTGAGGTGGGAATTTCATTCCTCAAGTTTCGAGGGATGTAGCGGATCAAGAGCCATAACGAAACCCTCACTAACAATTCTTCATATGCTTGGGCTCATGGCCTTTAAATAAATAGAAATTCTAATTTTTCAATAAACATAATTTGAGTCATCAAATAGAGGTGTCTTGCCTATTGATATTCCCTTACTATCCATCCTTTCTCTTCTAGACGGTTAAGTCTAAAATTAAAGAGACCAAGCTCTGATACCACTTGTAGAATCAAGGATAACCGACTAGAGGGAGTGGATAGAAGGTTTTAAAACTCATCGACTAATTAACAATTTTAAACAAGATTGTCTTAACAAAACTTTCTAACACAAAAGTAATGAATGAACTACTAATGATGAACCACTGAGGTCCTGATTTTGGCTCGATCTTTCGATGAGAAGGTAAGTTCGGTAGTAGTCGTTCAACTCTCACGATCCTGGCTATGAACTCGCAAGGCTCAAAACCACACAATCGCTGAACTGCCCGACAAGTCGTTATCAACCGTACACGAATACCCAGTTGACCTGATCACAAAGATCAATTCCTGCATACACCGAAGAAGCACGCAAAAATAAGATAAATAAGCAATCTAAAATTGCGAATATTAATTGAATGTATTGATAGGTGGGGTTCCGAAGAACAATATCGCTGTTGATCTCGCCGATCAAGAGGACAAAAAATAAAGTAGCAAAGCTAAACTTCAATCAACAAAATCCAAAGAACTAAAGGGGATTACAACCACTATGTATAGGAGGAAGAGGAGGCGGTGGTATTGTTCATATGTGAACAGTAACCACGTGAACAGTATGGGCCCTAGGGTTTCTATCTGAATTACAAGGCCCGTGGCCCAAATAGGTGACACAGCACCTTCTTTCGATGATTACAGTCTGCACATAAGGAATTTGGATGTGAGGCCAAATCAGTTTGAATGAGGACGAGATAAGCTTTGAATCAAGTACTCGTGGACCTTAAACGGAGTTCGTATGAGAAAGTTATGTATGTTTGAAGTCAGTACTGTCTCTGGAGGCCGAACTGGATTTCAGAACGTGTCCAACTTGAACTCTTGCTTGGCTTGGACATAAAGTGACATAAAAACCTTCCTTATACCATGACATGGAGTAGCGCTCATATCCGAAGGGATGATGTCCTCATCATCCTCCCCTTCTTGCATTTGAGTCGTCATCGACTCAAGCTCATCCTCTAATTCCAAGAAAAGCTTCAAAATTTATTACAACGCATGCTCATCTTCCGCAAAATGTTAGCAACAGCGAGTGGCAAACAAATAGAGAAAACTTTGCAAATTAAAGGTGAGTGTGCATGCATCAAATGAGCAAAGGTATATTTTCTCACAGGATTCAGTTTGTAACTCAAATTGCTAGTATAAGTGAAGTATATAGTAGAGTTATTCATCGCTCTGTGAATGGACAGCACAACAATTGAATTCAAAGTGCACAAGTCATTCATATAATTAGATTTCAATTGAGCGATAGCAAATTCATCTAGCAAGGGTGAAAAGATTTGTAAGTTATTCCATACTTCAACATCATTATGTATATTGTCAATACTAGATGGTGCAATAAGAGATGAACACATAGGGATTGAATGATCACTAAATTTTATTTTTTTCTCATAATGAACAAGATTCAGTATACAAGAATTGTTGTTCAAAACAGCAAGCTTCAATTCATTCATGCGATCACAAGTTATGCATATTCGATATACAAGAAATTGATTGTCTACACCATAATCTGCAATTAATTTAAAATAGTAGGTGTAGGTGGTAGAACGAGAATTTAGAGATGAAATTTCAGAAACTTTCTCCATAGGACATTCCAAACTAATGGGCTCATTAAGCATGATATAGCACAATGCTTCAGTAAAGATATTCTATCAAATACTTCCTTATGTGTAATTAATTCGACATATGCAAAATTATGAGAATTCAGATCGGCACATGGTTTGTTCAAGTCAATACAAGGAATATTAAAATATTGCACTACAACAGGTATAAACTCACAAGGTTGCTCTATGTTTTGCTGTAGCATCAAATGAATACCTTTGTCATTATCGTCCTCATTAGATATTGTAGGTACTTCAAACTTTTCTAATGACATAAGATGCGCCAGTCATCCTTCATCTCTTTGAGCGTCTCGGCGGTATCTGGAGATGGAGCAGGAGCCAAAACAATGTTAGCATTTTCAGTTACCTTATGTTGCATCTCGCTTGTGACCGTGGGTGGTGGAGGTACAAAATGACGTTGCAATTTCTTCTTCATCTGCTCCCATGTGTACATGAAGTGGTACTCGAAATTTGACCACCAATGTTGAACATCTCCGATTAGCGCCGTCCTTACCATGCTCATCTTCTCATAAGGATAAAGGTCATGTCTTTCAAAGTAACTTTCCAATATAGTAACCCATAGAAAGTAGTCCAACGACGTACTCTCAGCGGTGAGTGGCAATATGTATGCATGTAGTTGTTTCCCTTTGAGTTCAAATCTACCTGCGATGACATCGTAATCTACCAACTTCAACCAACCTATCATTGTTAGTAGAAAACAAGGAACAAATCATAAGTATATGTTCCTATCAACTACTAGGATCTAGAGGCTCAAATCAAGTCACTCACACTCAAGCGTATATCAAGTTCTTACATGTTCTTATCAATGCAGCAAGGAAGTGGTACAACCGGTGGCTGGTTCGTGATACTCTCACTTGCGATTAGCCCAACGATTGCAAGGAACGACACCTGCTGAGTTAGTAGGAAGTGGAGCTTGGAAGGCTCGAATATGGTAGCAAGGATCAGTAATAATCAAATCAGTTAATACAAGTTGAAAGATTGATCAAAGTACTAGCTAATGTTGTTGATCCTAGCCTAATCACAGCCCTACTAAGAGAAGTGTATGTACGCACACGCAAAGATAATTGTGACTTGATGTAAGCAATGAAAAACCTCACAACAAGTGCTAGGAGAGACGCTAGCCAACTACTCAAACTTCTGTAAAGGGCACAAGATTGTTCGTACGACGTAGAGCACAAAAGACAACAATATCGGTGCAATGCAAATATCCCTCTAGATTGAGCAGAAACAATAGCTAATCTTAAATGATGAAAAATTAAAGTTTTATATGGCTTATATATGCTCGTTTGAAAGGTGTCGATGAGATCTACAACTTTACAGTTGAGGAGAACTCCAAATTCCGAAAGGAAGACTGAAGAAAATGGCAAAAACAGAAATCGAAAACTTGCGATGCAAATTCGAGGCCGAAGATGGACGATTTTGGGGCAACTGGAGGGCAACAAGTGGCTTAAATAGAAAGGATGCACCTCGTCACTTGCTTCGAAACGAGCATAAGAACGTCAAAAACGGACACGGTATGCAACAGTTATGCCCGTTTTACTAAAGGTGTCTCGGAAACAAAATTCTACTCAGACTCAAAACCGTCTCGGGTTTAAATTTGAAACTGCTATATCTTTCAAACCCGTGAGCCAATCTTGCTGAAATTTTTTGTGGAAGCTTGTGGCTATATGTAAAAGGTCTTCACCAATTTTTACGCCCTTTTTTTTTCTTTTCTTGTCTCTCTTTTTTTTCCCTACCGCGGCTTTTGTTCTTGCGGTTGCCTCTTTCTTCTTCTACTAGCTGGTCGGCCCTAGGGTTTGCCACAAGTCACAAATAACAACAAATGATGGATGCTGGACTTAGACACCAACTCTCCCAAAAGATCACAACAATCCTCTCGGTTTTGTGGTGAAATCGGCTTGAACTCCAGTAAGCAATTCAGATTGGATGAAGTGGAACGAAATACTATTTTTGGTGCGGATTAGAGGAGTTCTAACCCACGAATTTTCTGTTTTAGATACAAAAATTAAGAACCCTAAAGTAACGATCAAGCGACGTGAAGTAAACATGAGATGCAACTAGACAAAGACTAACTAGACAATAACTAGAACTAGAAATCAACAACTAGACACGGCGATGCTACCAGTAATTCAACAAGCAAAATACCGAAAAGAAAATTATAATGGCTCAAAGTGGTTCGAACAAGGATAATAAAGTCGCAACAAATAATTTTTATGGGCAAATTTCTGGACTCTAGGTATGAAAAATGAATCTACTACTAAGGGTACTGATTTCTCACCGAACAACGGAAGCTCTGATACCACTTGATGAACCACAGATATGTTTCGATGAGAAGGTAAGTTTGGTAGTAGTCGCTCAACTCTCACGATCCTGGCTACGAACTCGCAAGGCTCGAAACCACGCAATCGCTGAACTGCTCGACAAGTCGTTATCAACCGTACACGAATACCCGGTTGACCTGATCACGAAGATCGATTCCTGCATACACCGAAGAAGCACGCAAGAACAAGATAAATAAGCAATCTAAAATTGCGAATATGAATTGAATGTATTGATAGGTGGGGTTCCGAAGAACAATGTCGCTGTTGATCTCGCCGACCAAGAGGACAAAGAATAAAGTAGCAAATATAAACTTCAATCAACAAAACCCAAAGAACTAAAGGGGATGGCAGCCACTATGTATAGGAAGAAGAGGGAGGGGTGGTGGTACTGTTCACACATGAACAGTAACAACATGAACAGTATGGGCCCTAGGGTTTCTATCCGAATTAAAAGACTTGCGGCCCAAATAGGTGTAGCACCTTCTTTCAATGATTGCGACGCGCACAAAAGAAATTTGGATGTGATGCCAGATCCGTTTGAAAGAGGACGAGATAAGATTTCAATAAAGTACTCGTGGACCTCAAACGGAGTTCGTATGAGAAAGTTATGCCTTTTTGAAGTCAGGGTTATCTCCGGAGGCCGAACTCGATTCCAGAACGTATCCAACTTAAACTCTTGCTTGGCTTGGACACAAAGTGACATGAAACCTTCCTTGCACCATGATATGGAGTAGCGCTCGTATCCGGAGGGTTGATGTCCTCATCAACTAAGCCTTTTAAAACAAATATGAACTTATATCAAAACTAGATACAATTCTAGCTAGACAATTCTACACAAGTAAATTCCTAGAAATGTAAATGCGGAGTAGTAATGACAAGAGAGAAAATCACAACGGAGATAAAGATGTTTTTCCCGTGGTATCGAAGACTTGCCGGTCTTCACTAGTCCACGTTGAGGAAACTTGAACGAATCAAGTCAGCTCCACGAATTAAACCTTCACCCTCGATCACTATCGTTGCTCTTGCTCCTCTTCGGAGATGCTGAGCATGCAACCACTTCACAATCCCTTGTCGGGTCACTTCACAAACTTTATTGAAGTAATCACTGCGCAACTCCTTCTTCAAGCCGTCTAGGTGCCGGCAAGCACCAAGAGTAACAAATCGTTGTGCTCGCTTGAAGATTATCAAGTGCACAAGATGATCAACTAATGATGCAATGCACTTAACAGCTCTCAACTACCTCAAAATGGAAATTCAATGCAAATAAGTAGAAGAGAGAGCACCAAAGACTCAAGTGTATTCAATATGGCCAAAGGTACTAAGTTTGGTGCAGGTGGGGGTGTATTTATACCCCTCACCAACAAATCTGGCCATTACAACCACTTTCCTGAATAAATCAGGATTTGCGGTAGTACCACCGTTGAAACCCGGTACTACTGATTTTTGGTTCAACGGTTGGAACAGTAGTATTTAATGTTCTAAACTAGCCGTTACAAAATAAAGTTATGGTAGTATCGCTAACTAGAAATCGGTACTACCGCAGCGCGGTAGTACCGGTCAGCTCGAACGGAACTACCGTTTCCAGAGTTCAAGAAATCACCCAAAAACACTTTCTCTGGAAAAAAAACGTACTGCCATGTAAAAATAGGTACTACCACACTCCGGTAGTACTGCTCAAGAATTTACGGTCATACCGATTCTCAAGGGAAATCAAAACTCCCAAGAATTATGTAATTTACGTACCACCATCTATATGTCGGTACTACCGATCTGCGGTAGTACTGCAGTTGAAATGTGGTCGTTTCGATTTTCAGAAAGGATAAAAAAAAACACTTAAAAAGATGGTCTCTAGAAAATACGTACCGATATGTAAATATCGGTACTACCGACCTGCGGTAGTACTGCTGATCACTTGCGGTCATACCGATTTTCAAAACAGTTTTCCAAAAGCTCAAATCAAAATAATGCATAAACCCTAGTTAATCATTATGGCACAAAAATAGTCCCTCAAGCTACTAGCCATGATTCCTCTTTATAGTACGTGTTTATCCTATAAACCCAGTCTTTTCTCCAAACACCGAGACTGATAAAAACTATAAAATGGTCTTTAGTCTATACAATATCTTTGTCTTGATCTATCATCACATTAGCATTGTCAATTGTTTTGTCATCAATCAATCATTGGGACTTTAACATTCAACATAACTTAACACACATGTTAGTATCTTAACATAATATTGACATCAATTACCAAAATCAATTATGAGGGCCTAGATACTTTCAACAAGGTAGTAGTACATCAAGTTTGAAGCGTACACAGGGTTTGGAGCGTACGCGGGGCAGAACTCCTCTGGATTTGCTGGCACGACAGATGTTCAAGGACAGAGCTCCTCCATGTACGCTAGCACACCGTACGTCCAAGGCTAGAGCTTCTCCACACGACCAGAGTTACAGACATCGTACCTTGGGGTGGACAATTTGGGAGTGGATTTATACAGTCCGTTGTTCATGAATTCATTACAGGTAGCCCCTAGTTCGGCGTGTCTCAGCAGGACGACATGGATGCTTACTAGAGTCAGCTTCCTCCGACTCAGGTTACTGGTGCACCTCCGCCCACTCAACAGACTCAACGGTCTCCATACCCCCCCCTTCGATTCGACAGACGCTCTCTGGTCCGACTGACGTATCTCAAGGGACATGCTCGACGCAAAACAAAGACGTAGACGCAGTGAGGAGAGAGCAGTGTCTCAAACGAGTGAGCCATGTTGTATCCCGTGTACCCCGATCAAATAGGATAATATTTGTTAATTTATCAGTTTAATGTGGATGATATTCTTTAACACTGTATTGCACCACATGCTAGATTATATATTAATTAATTTGTCTCTACCTATCTTTACTCTTTGTCTCGAGCTGGAGAAGAAGAATAAATGACTATTTAATTTGCGGTCTATTTAATATAATTTGCGGTTGCTAACTATTTAATGTAATTTGTGATTGCTAACTATTTAATTTGTTAGCTATTTAATTTGCTAACATGTCACGTGGCTAATCCATATTAATTTTTGTGGCATTGTGTTTTCATGTCTATTTGCATAACTTACAGTAGGTCCTATTCTATGACCCACTGAATCAGTTAAGACAGAGCCACAAGAACTAGCAAAAAATACTTCACCACCAACTAGGAAGTCCTATTCACCTACTAGCTTTTAAGAATTAGTAAGCACAATCTTACTTTTATTTGGCTATATGACTCTTTTATTTTGCTAAGCATTAGAATATCTGATGAGAACATTAACCCTAAGGATGCAACCACAACTTCGACCCGCTGCACTACATCCTCTACTTCAACCACATCTTCTCCTATATGACTTTCGGCTACTACACTGCCATATTCTCCAATTGGACCGAGGTACTTCTACTCATACGAGCCAAGCTACGTCTACATGCCATGGCGATGTGTCTTCATGCCATAATGCTACGTCTACATGCCATGGTGCTGTATCACCAATTATTGGCCCATGGGCTTTGTAATGAATGAGTTGATTTGGCCCATATGACCGACCACCTAGGGTTTTTAGTACTGTTCACATCGCACTATTTATGCATGAACAGTACCCACGCCCGCCCCTCCCTTCTCCTATACATAGTGGCCGCCACCCCTCTGGTTTCTGCGGGTTTTGTTGATTGAAGTTTAGCTTTGCTATTTTATACTTTGTCTTCTTATTTGGCGAGATCAACAGTGATATTATCTTCGGAACCCCACTTATCAATACAATTTTAATTCATATTTGTAATTTCAGATTGTTTGTTTATCTTGTTCTTGTGTGCTTCTTTGGTGTATGCAGGAATTGATCTTCGTGATCAGGTTATCCGGGTATTTTTGCACGGTTGATAACGACTTGTTGAGCAGTTCAAAGATTGTGTGGTTTCGAGCCTTGCATGTTCATAGCCAGGATCGTGAGAGTTGAGCAACTACTACTGAATTTACCTTCTCATCGAAAGATCAGGTCAGAACAAGACCTTCGTGGTTCATCAAAATCTATAGGCTTGTTCACTAGATCAGTTTGAAAGTTCGGCCATATGCAATGACGACGTTGAACCCAAAGCAGGCATCTAGAAACGGAAATGTCCTACAAAAGAACGAAATTGACAAGAATTCTCATCACCAAACTAGTTCATTTAATATTGCCTAGACAGTACTAGTTCATTTAATATCGCGCTAATTAATTGAGCTAATTACAGATTTTGCTAATTAGAGTGGCGTCCGGCCCGTGACCGGCTGGACGAGTGACGTGGAGGGGCGTCCGGCCCTTGATCGGCCGAACGAGGCGACGTGTTTGATGGATATTGCGTCTAGCCGGTGACCGTGCGAACAAGGCTTCAGAATTGCTAATTCGCCGTGATAGCTGCTACTTCTATAATAAAGCATCACAAACATGCTATTTGTGCCAAAAAAAAAATTCGGTGCTCGGCGCCTACCTACCGGACGTCATGGCCGGCGTCGTGTAAAACTAATAGATTTTCCACAAGTATCCCTCGTGGGATTGTCTTGTATTTATAGGAAACAATACACGGTTGATAGCAACCGGGATACATCAGTTGATATTATCGGAAAAATGCACGGTTGATAGCAATCGGGATACATCAGTTGATATACAGCAGAAAAGATCAGACTTAGAGATAAAGTCTAACGACAATAGCCTTATGCACTACAATGCTGATCCTGTACAACCGACAATCAATGCAGATATATCATATAAGGGTATTGGTACCGCTCGGCCGTCCGACACATCAGACGGTGTCACTACCCGAGATGCTTAGTCCAAGCCAACAAACCTCTCACTTCTTATCCACTAGCATTCGTTTCTACCGTGCTTTCCTCTCCCCAAAGTTTCTTCCCCAAAATTGCCAGCGTGCCCCGTCGTCGGCCGCCTAGCCTTCGCGTGCCCGGCCTCTTCTGTCGCCCCAGATCCGCCACGCCAGACTTCACTCCGCGCGCCGACCACCTCGCCTCCATGCCCCGGCCTCCTCCGCCGCCCCATCTCCGTCGTGCCTCGGCCTTACTCTACCCCCGGCAGCCAAGCCTCCGCGTCCGGCCTCCTCCGCCGCGCCCCAGCAGCACCCGCCACCTCATGCCCGGCCACCTCCGCAGCGCCCCCACTGGCCTTCTCCTCCTCATCATCCTAGTTCTCCGATGTGGGCGATAGCCGCTGCCATGCAGCAGTGAGGCCGGGCGTCGTGTGGGCTGCGGGTGCAGCAGTAGGCGGTGAGGGGATTTTTTTTGCAAACTACTGAATTGTTTTGATGTTGCGACCGTCGGAAAAAAAAAGTTGTATACTGTTCTTTGAGATGTTGCGATTCGTTAAAAAAAAATATTGAGACTCGTTAAAAAAAATATTGCATACTGTTCACGATGATGTTAAAAAATGTTAAGACCCGTTAAAAAATATTACGTACTGTTTACGGTGATGTTACAATATTTTTTAAGGCGTTATCTTTATAAATGTTTGTTTTGATTCTGAGATTTTTGATATGTTGCGTCCTTTTCGAGATATTTGTTTTGATTCTGAGATTTTTGAGAGAAAATGTTGCATAGAAATTTTTGACGTGTTGCACATATTCCATCATATATCGACTGAATTCTATCTCTACTTCAACACGTCGAGGCCATGTCGCAGGGGCAGAGGCAGGCCAAACTCTACAGCCCCGAGTGGGGCAAGTGGCGGCCCGTGAGGACGCGCAACGCGTCCACGTTCGCGACGCTGGCCATGGACGCCGCGCTGCGGGAGGCCGTGGTGGACGACCTGGACAGGTTCTTGGGCCGGAAGGACCGAAGGAGTAGGGCACGGAAGAGGGGCTACCTCATTGACGGGCCGCCCGGGACCGGCAAGTCCAGCCTTGTCGCTGCGATCTCCAGTCACCTCCGTTTCGACAGTGTATCGGTGTATGCCCTCGACCTCGGGTCGGGGGCGTAAGGTCCAACACCGAGCTGAGGAAACTGCTGATTCGGATGAAGAACAGGTCCATATTGTTGGTCGAGGATGTCGACTGCGCCGCGGAGGGAAGCGGATGGTGCCTCCGATGGGAGCAGTTTGGCTTCCAAGAATCGCAAGGTTAGTAAGTACCACTAATACAACTCAATTAGCTGTTGCAAGTTGCAATCAACGAAACAAGGGTTTAATCCACAGTCAACAGACACAGTACGCTATGATCTAGGTATTTTCAGAAGAACATGGTAACGAAGTACAATTTTAAGTAGAAGCCTCTGAGCACGATATTTTGGATCGCATCTTGATGAAGGTAAAGTGTTGTTTGAAGAGAACAAGCATGATTAAAATATTTCATAAAAAATGTATTAAGTAAAAGTGGTGCTTTTCTAAAATCTAGATGAGTGCGCACGCATCTGCAGCTTACAGATCAGAACATCGCGCAATTTTATATTACTCATACGTTACTCCAGTACTATTATACTGCTATACAAGTATACAACTCGTTGCTTTACTGATTTTACAACATTTAAACGGAGCTTTGGGTCACTGTCTCGCACTCTCACTGACCACTAAACAACAGCACGGCTTTGCTTTAAGATGAATTTATGAAGTCACTACTCACTAAGCACCCGCAAGTCAATCTAAAGTTCTAAACCGTACGAAGTTAGTGAATTTTTCAGATGCTAGCTCGTCACTTACCAACTATGCATTGTCTTGTCATGTACCCGTGTGCCGCGCAATGCAGGTCACTCTGTCCGGGCTGCTCAACATGGTGGACGGCCTCTGGTCCAGCTCCGTCCCGGGCGGATGGACATGCACGTCAACGTGGGCTACTGCGGCTTCGGTGCCTTCAAGGAGCTCGCGGCCAACTACCACGGTCCACGGCGTCGACGACCATCACCCGCTCGTCCCGAAGGTCGAAGCGCTGCTGCGGGAGGTGGAGGTGGCGCCGGCGGAGGTCGCGGAGAAGCTGCTGATTAGAGGTGAAAACGGATCGGAAACGGACGGATAATGGTTTTATCATATTTGTTTTCATATTTTTTTCTGGATCCGGATACGAATACGAATACACCGGATACGAATATGAATACGAATAGTATCAAATACGAATACGGAGCAAATACAAACTGAAACGAATACGATCACAGATATTTTTCGGAACATGAAAACCCCTTAAATTGTATGCCATAAATTAACGAAAACATATAACTAATTTATTTGATGTAAACATTCATGAATTGTTCATATTTTCAGCAACCACACATAACATTGGCACTAGCAAGTTACATTAATTAGTTCATCATAAATATAACACTTAGTTTACCATATTTAGCTCATATGTCATAACTCACAAAGTCATCACGCATTCACACTTAGTTCATCATAAACATAAAATTTAGTTCATACTAATATCGATTAGACTGGATGGTTAATCTATACGCAAATGACTATAACATCCCAAAGTATATTACCAAAAATAAAATTAATAAAGTTATTATTTTATTGGATTTTCTAAGATTGAAAAGAGTTTTCCTCGTTAAAAAGGAAAAAATAATAAAATAAAGTCAATTATTTAATTTCCTAGATTTTAATATAAAAAATAAAATTTATTGAGTTTTCTGGGATTTTATTGGATTTAAAGTGAAAAGAAAATTTTAATTAATTTATTGAATTTTAGGATTTTAAAAGGTTTTTCTTATTTTTATAAGTTTAAAATAATTTATATACAAAAATAAAAACCAACTTTAAGTTGAAATTAATTTTATTGAGTTTTCTATGGTTTTTTCTAGGATTTTTGAACTCTATTTGCTATTTTCTAAAAGACTATTTGATTTGTTGCATTTTCTGAAATTCGGAAATCAACTAAAACCCCCTTTTCTCTTTTGGGTTGAAATCCTCTTTTGGGCCAAAATCCGGATATCCAGACTCCGTCTTATCCGTATTCGTTTCCGTATCCGCCGGATAGCATGCCTCTGTATTCGTTTAGTTCCGTCAGAAAATTATCAGAAAAATCCGATCAGAGACATTAGAATCCGTTTTATGCGGATCAGTCGGAAACTATCCGATCCGTTTTCACCCCTATTGCTGATGACCGACTATGTCGCCGTTGAGATGGCCGCGAAGCTGCTGAGGGATAGGAAGGTGGGGACTGGGGAAGATGCCCGGCAACGATTGTGATTGGTTCGGTTTTCACCATTTCTGGAGTGAAGGAAGAGCAATTATAGTGGGATTAAGGTGTTTGAGGCTTAATTCGTGGAGCCGATCCAATCCGTTTGGACTTACGTCAACGTGAACTAGTGAAGAATGGTAAGTCTTCGATACCACGGAAAAAACATCGTTTGTTTTCATTGTTGTTTTCTCTCTTGTCTTTACTATTTTTGCATTTACATTTCTAACAATTTATTTATTTAAAATTACTTAGCTAGAATTATATTTAGTATTGACATAGCTTTTAGGTGTCTTAGTGAAAGCTTAGAATATATCTTTTGAATTGTATTAGAATTCTTTAATTAGACCATACTTCCTAAACTTGTCAATTAAAGCATAAATTTTTTATAAACCTCCTATTCACCCCCTCTAGTCGGTCATTCTTGATCCTCAGAGCTTCTGGTCGATCGGCGTGCGTGTGACGTCGCGAGTCGAGCGAGCAGATCCGACACTGTATCGGGCTTTCTTTGGTGGGGAGGCGGGCGGCTCTGGTGGAGAGCATGAGGGAGAGAGGAAAGGGAGGGAGGTAAATCGGCGCTTAACCCTACCAAATTAACAAGAAGAACAGCATGAGCCGAAAACATCAAAACAAATCTGAATCTCTCTGGCAACTAGAGCGTTGGGGCACGCAGGTAGGGCCAGCGCACCTTGAGGTTGTTAGACTTGCCGGCGTCGAGGATCATGCGGAAGAAGTCACGGAGCTGGCCGAATGCGAAGAGGAGACCATAGATGAGAGCGTGGTGAGCGCGGTCACGTACGGGAGCCTCGCCATCCTCGCTTCCTTTCCCTCGCTCACTCCCATGGCGTCGGCAAGGTCAGGGCGAAGAGATCCGGCGCTAGCATCGGGCTTTGCGGGTGGGGTGAGGCAGGCGGCTTGGGTGGGGAGCATGAGGGAGACTAGAGAGGGAGGGAGGGCGGCGGGCAACGCAGGTGGGGAGTGTGATAGTTAGCATGGGTAGGGACTAGGGAGCGTGAGAGAGAGAGGGAAGAGGGAGGGAGTGCGGCGTAAGACTGAACGCAGGGGCGCTAGGGTTGCTCTCCGCACGAGATGATCTGGTCCATTGGTGACCTGACCGCCAATTGGACGGACACGGAAGATGGTGGAAGAACGAACGACCACCAACTCACATTTTTAAATAGTAGAGATACAACACTAAGTGCCAAATCTTTTTGAGCAAACAAGTTACAATAAGACTGTGGTATGTTACTTGTTTTTCCATTGTCAATTTCCCTTCATCTATATTTTGTTGCGTCTACTGTAAGGTTGATCTGTTGTTTGCATGGATCGTTTGTTGATTGATCCCTTGTTGAACTGACATAATGTTTCCCAATTTCATGATACCAGTTACTCTGCTTCTTTCATGTGCAGTCAAACTTTTGTAGACATCCTTCAACAAGCGGGTGCTCAAGCCAAGTTACTGTTGTACCAAGGAAAAACACATACAGATCTATTTTTACAGGTAACAAATCTGGAACTTTGATAATGAACTATTTTTTTTTCGTGTCATGCTTGCTACTGTTCAAGCTTTATTAGTATTTGATAGTACTTAGATGTGTAAATGTGAGCTGCTAGGATTATATGGCCCTGAACGACTGAACCTAAGCAACGCGACCATACCGATGAGTGTCGGTCGCACCACAAGGGTAGGGATAGAAGAGATAATAGAAACTCTTGATATATTTATTCATTTATGAATCGATAACAATACAGCCTTATATAGGCGGAATAAGCAATTATCGCAGGGCGATCAACAAAATACTTTTAGCACTTGATGAGATTGATTTGAGTGATATTGATTTTAGAAGCGATGATGAGGATAATGGTAAGAAGGCAAAGGAGGTGGACTTCACAGGGATGTGTTTTATGGCAAGCAGTGAGGAGCTCAACAATGATGATCTTTACAGTGATTCTAATGAGGTAAAACCTTCTTATACAGATTTATCTCATGTTGTGCTTAGATTGACAGATGAGCTCAAAAAGTATAAATAAAAAATCATGGTCTTGTTGTTGAGAGCTTAAATTATGAAATTGCTAGACTTAGAGTTTCTATTTCTTATGATGAATCTTGTGAGTCTTATCAAGTTTGACATTCTGAGTTTGAGACTACTAGAACAATTAATACATCAACATTGGTTCAACTTAGGGATGTGACTGCTAAACTTGATGAACTAAGATTAGCACATGATTCTTGTGATGAAAAGTTAAAACTTACCAATGAGGAAATTGAAAAGCTCAAGTTTAGTTCTCCTGCATATTTAGAGTCAAGTATTTCAAATGCTCAATCTAAAGCTTGTTCTAATTGTGAATTGTTAGAAACTAGACTTAATTCTTCTCAGAAATCTATTAAACAAATGCTTTATTATAAGACACTTTCTTGCACTAATTGTCCTAAACTTAGCACAGAAATAGAAGCACTGTCTAGACAACTTAATGATTTTGCTGAAAAAGATAAATTGATTCAGTCTAGTGCTTCTAAGAATGTTATGTATGAACCGGTTAAATGCACAACTTGTCCCACTTTAGCTAAAGAAAATGAGTACCTTAAGAACACTTTAGAGAGATTTTCTTTTAACAGGAAAAATTAAAATATAATTCTTGACAAGTCAAAACTGAGTGTAAAAACACTGGTCTAGGTTTTAATGTTGCTGATTATACCAAGAATAATCCACCTAAGCTAGTTAAAGTCATTGGAAGTGGACTAATTGAAACAAAAAGTGAGTCTCATAAAATTGTGTTTAAATCTGCTGGATTTGTGTAAAAATTTTCTGCTAATGTTGTAGGTGCTAGCTCATCATCTCAAAATAATTCTAATTATGTTAAATTTCATTGTACCTATTGTGATAGAGATGGACACTTATATGAATTTTATTTTAGGCGTGTTAAGAAAGAGAAAAAGAAAAGATTGAACGTCTTAAGACAAAATCGTACAAACTCTTTTGTTGTCCCTAGAACTAATGTGAAAGCTAGATGTTTAGAGGACTTTTATTATGGTTTTAAATCTGCTTCATGTGCTGGCTTGGTATATGAATCAAATAATTCATGTTCTGTATTGCCTGCGTTTCGAGGGGCAGTCCGACAAGCTTCTTCTTGGCGTTCTGATCGCCCACGCACACATGGTTCTAGTTCTAGTTTTGTTGTTGTTCCTCCATGTCATGTGTCTCAGCACTAGGATTCCTAGATCTTATTTCACTAAGCAGCTTGATACTTCTCGTTTTGTCTGTTTGCGGAGTGAGTTGGAGGCATGTCATCCAATGGGATTGTTCCGAGAGGGAGTTATTTTTGTATATCATTGTAAATGCTTGTTTTTTTTAGAACTTGAATTATTATTTAAGCAAATAATCACAAACAAGTCATGATGTGTATTTTGAGCCTTTTTATCATGATTTTACATGTGTAGCTTAGCAAGGCCATAATTAGCTATTTATTAAATTTTGTCAACTTGAACAAACAACATGGCATTGATTCTAGGTCAAGTCTAAGTTTGAGCCATTCTAGTTCCTGCTTGAATCACTTTTAACCTTTCTAGAAATACATGTGCCACAGTTTGGTGAAATTGCTAATTATGTAAACATCTCAACAATTCTTCCCCACGAGACGGCTTGCCATTGCACTAGGCATGAACTTGGGGGAGTTTTGTATGACTGAGATCATGAAACCTTAAGCTTTTTGGCTTGGCATGATCGAAAAGTAAGGCTTGAGATGCTTCAATAAAAGAAATGTGATTCAAGTTGGCTCAAAAGGTCATTATAAATGTGCTAAAATTAATTTGAGTTGAAGTTCAGGAGGTCGTTGTAGATGGCTCCTAGTCTAGGATGTGCTTTACTAAGATAAGCCAAAATCAAAGTGTTATCATTATAGTGCTATGTGTGATTCATTTTGGCACTTGTGGCTCACTTAGTTCTTGATTCTAGCATTTATATTTAAATATGTATTTTTATGGTTATTTCCTTTAGTGATACCTTTAGCTTAATTGGTCATTTTTGTGAAAGTTTGCCATACACATTAATTTGCTTAATCATATTATAAGATTCTTTTGGCCTGCTTTGCTATATATGCATGCTTATGATCAGGCAAGCTTTATAAGAGCATGACTTTGTACACATCAATTCATTTGGTTTAAATACTCTTTTAAGTTTTCATGGTGTGTTTTTAAATATAAAATTTTCAAAAAAAAATCAACTATTCTTTCTTATTTCTCTCTTTTCTTTTTGAGCTTTGATGCTTACATTGCCAAAGGGGGAGAGTTTTGGGAGAGATTTGTGGCTTGTGGCTTAAAATGACTTTTCGGCTTCAGTTCTTTACTTAGACCTATTTGAAGTCATGTGATCTTGAGGTCTGGTCAATGTATTCATTAATGGGGAGATTGTTAGACCATTTGGCTAGGTCTAGAATATTTGTGATGATGAATAATTGACAATATTGCTTATTAATGTTATTTGAGGCGTGTGGCATATGTGAACTCATGTCGGTCAAGTTAGAAAGAATTTGTGTTGGGAAAAGATGTTACTTTGGTCTTTACATGTGCAGGGTAACTTGGAGGCAATCGTGGTCTACGGCGAGGACCGAGAGAAGGCTTAGTGCATGTCGGACCCCAAATTTGGAACTTGAAATCCTCTGTGTATATTTGTGTCATTCCCTAGATCAGTAGATAGCACACACAGTTACATCATTGGTTCAAACACATATTACAAAAATACAAACTATTGCATAATACTAGACAAAACATAAATATACCTTACGGCTTTTGACTTGCAGAAGGGCCGGTCAGGCCAAATACTTTCAGAAAATAGCAGCGGAAGAATATTCAAGGCATAACACGTGGAACCCCCACGATATGCCCACCGGCAATTGATTGTGAGCTCACGACCTAGTTCTTGACTTTCTTGGTCTTCAGTCTTGATCAGTATCCGAATTTACCCCCAAGGTAGGCCTACAACCAGGTCTTGGTCGGAGGTTGGAGTTGCGCAGTGTAGGGAATGCTGGTCGATGTCTACGACCAGACGCCACTATGCTGTGCTGCAGGGGAGGTTCGAGTAGTACTCGGTGTGAACAATCCTCGGGTGAACAGTACTCAGCATGAACAATCCTCAGGTGAACAGTACTTGATGTGAACAGTCTCATGGTGAACAGTACTCGTAGTCATCCCAGCAGTCTTCTTTGGTGGTTACTGACTAAAAGAATGTAAATAGCGAGCATGAGTACACAACTGTACTCGCGAGCCAACAAACAATGTATTTATCATAGATGCAAGGCCTGTCAAGGAAGTTTCAGAGTTCTTTTATTTATCCAAAAGCATGTTTGAATTAGAGTAAGTAGTAACATCATGAGACTTAGCATTTAAAACAACAGGTTTTATAAACTGAGTTCTTGTTGAAATGTACTAGTGGAGGTCCAACATCCTATACCATTGAGTGGCACCAACTACTCAATGCTAGTCTATCCCGTAATTACCACTGGTCCCAGCCTCCCAGCCTCGACTGCCCAAATCCAGTTTTCATGTTGAAAGAGTGTTGTCGGGCAATGTAATGCCCGAATAACAATGTATCTAAGCAAGGCTAAGTATGACACTTAGATACAGACTTATTAACTAGTTTGTAATCCATTAAGTCTAGAGTGACAAAGGATAGTGTCCAAGTTTAAGGATTAGAAGTTTATACACAATTATTATTAAGGCATTAGCTACGACTAGACCAAATATAGTTGCATAAGTCATAGCAATGCAATATCATAATTTAAAGCAACATAATTTGCAAAGTGTAGGTACAATATGATCAAAGTGTTGACTCGTCTTGCTCAATATTCTGATAAAGCTCTATATCCTGATATTCGTCCATCTCGATATCCTATTAATAATCTCACTCAATGTGTTGATAATCATATTGTTCAATAGCCTGACATCTTGATCTTCTTGGGATTGTGGTCCCATCACAGCGTCATAGTCTAACTACGCAAACTACGATTAAACCCAAGAGCGACTGAAAACAACCAAATGAAATTCAATAAGTCTAAATACATGCAAATACACGAAACACTCCAAATAAGTACAAACATATCTAACGGCAACTCGACGAAACGACCAAGCCATATCCTTTCGCGTGGAAGATTCCCTGATCGACCAGGCCTACACGTCTGTAAGCCTCATCGACTAGGGACTGGTCGTAGAAGGACTTACGACCAAAGGATGGTCGTTGAGAGTCTTACGACTAGTGACTGATCGTAAAGGAACTTACTACCATAGATTGATCGTAGGAGGACTCACGATCAAGGGATAGTAGTACAAATACTTACGACTAGGAACTAATCGCAGAAGAACTTACAACCAGGTGGTGGTCGTAGAAAGGCTTACGGCTAGGAGCTGATCGTAGAAGAACTTACGACCAGGTGGTGGTCGTAGAAAGGCTTACGACTAGGAACTGATTGCAGCATAACTTACGACCAGGTGGAGATCATAGAAAGGCTGACGACTAGGAACTGATCGCAGAAGAACTTACGACCAGGTGGTGGTCGTAGAAAGGCTTACGGCTAGTAGCTGATAGCAGAAGAACTTACGATCAGGTGGTGGTCGTAGAAAGGCTTATGACTAGGAGCTAATTGCATTAAAACTTATGACCAGGTGGTGGTCGTAGAAAAGCTTACGACTAGGAACTGATCGCAGAAGAACTTACGACCAGGTGGTGGTCGTAGAAAGGCTTACGACCACACACTAATCGTAGGGAGGCTTACGATTAGGGGATAGTCGCAAAAATGTTGTAGTGGTCGTAGAAGATACAGAAGTCGTAGTAACAACTACAGTGGTCGTGGCAGCCGCAGTGGTCAAAACTGAATGGTCGAGACTCAGTGGTCGAAGCTGAGTGATCAAAACTCAGTGGTCGAAAGGAAGTTTGAATACCTGCTTGGAAGGGGTTTCGAGTGTTGTGTGTCATTTCGAGTACCTAGTTGGAAGGGTTTTCTGGCTACCTAGAGGTTCAGCTATGTGTAGTCGAAGGAAGTTCGACTAAGTGTAGTCGAAGAAGGTTCGATTATGTGTAGTCAAAAAGGGGTATGACCAATTAGTTGGAAAGGGGACTACCAGGTCCAAAGACGGATACGACTACTCGACGTGGTCTGAGGGGATACGATTGGGTGTAGTCAAGGGTGACATGACTAGGTGTGGTCGTAGAAGGTACGACTGGCTGCAATTGAAGAAGATATGACTGAATGCAGTCAAAGAAGACACAACTACCAGTATTCGGGGGTGATACGACTAGGAGTACGACTAGGTGTAGTCGTAAGAGGTATAGCAGGGAGTAGTCGAAGGTACGACTGGGTGTATTAAGGGATCGGAGTGCGATCGGAGGAGGTGCGATCGCTGAGAAGAAGGTACGACTGCGAGTCGGAGAAGTTGTGCGACTCTCTCGGCGTAGTCGAAGGATTTCCGACTACGTGGTCATAGGAGACTCGGCTGGGCGTAGCCAAAAGAGTTTTGACTACGTGGTCGTGGAAGGTTCGGTTGCACGTAGTTGAATGAGTTTCGACTACATGGTCGTAGGGAGGGTCGACTAGGTGTAATCGATGGAAGTTCGATTACACGTGAAAACTACACTATTACGTGGTCAAAAGAAGCGAAGGTTCGACTGCTCACGCAGTTGAAGGAACTAGAAAAAGAACCAGAGAAAGAGCAAGAAAAATAGGGTAGCTAGAACGAGGAGCATCTGGACCACTAGGAACGTACCGGTGGAGCTACGGGGACGAGCTAGCCGCAGTTGGGCTGGCGACGGTGGACCGCGATGGCGAGTGAGACGTTGAACCACAGTGAGGGCCCAAGAGAAGAAAGTAGTCTTCAATCCTCTAAACGGCTTTAGGGGAGTAAGCAGACGGCTCCGCGGAGATGACTTGGGGTGCACCTCCCCGGCGGGGTTGATTCGACTCCTTGGGCCAATCTGGTCGGAGGGGAGGAAGAACAAGGTCGACGGTGGTTCCGTTGGGTGTTAACGGCGACGGCGATGTTGCGGTGGTGCTCAGCCGAAGCGAGCGCTCGAGCCTTACCTAGAGCTCAAGCTCGCTTTAGGGAGGAAGAAGTTGGGACTAGCACTGATGTGGCGAAGAGGGCGATGAGGGGGCTCGGAGCTGCTATGTATAGGCGATTTGGTACAGCCGACAAAGCCGAGTGGTGGCGATCTAACAGGGTTGGCAGCATAGTGCAGACAATGTGATGGGTTGAGCGACGGCTATTATGGCTGAGTGACTGCAGGTGCCAGCATATCCGCCCAGTCATACATGGTACCCAAGCAAGACCAGGGAAAGACACAAGCGTCCCGTCTCTGATCCAGGGTTTGGTGGGCCAAGATGCGCCAATGGTGTGGTCGGTGGAAACGATGAGAAAGCGATGGCACATGCACTGGCTCGGTTGAAAAGAAGGGAGAATTAGGGATGTGCAAGGGCTGGTCGAATCGGACTAGAACTAGACCAGGAACACTTTAGCCAAAAGAATAGAAGGGAGAAAGAAGAAGGGCTAGGAAGATTTGTGAAGAGGCAGATTAACCGAATTTTAGACTTTAAAATTCATATATCTGCTTGAAGGAATTCTAACACGATGACAAATAAAAATCTGGCATTTTTTAGATAATTCTAATTGGACTTATGCTAACAAAAGAGGAAATACATTCAAACAACTCTCAGAAATGCAATAAAAAAGATCAACATTAGTTATTACACAAAACGTTTTAAAAATCCCATATTTTTGCCTTTATGGATTTTTTTGGGGCTGTTACAGTGCAAAGTTATGGTTCAGAGGGTCAATGATGCTGGAGGAGATGGTCGAGCTCGAGTTAGAGCGCATAGAGATCAAAGATGGATGACGTGTGTTCGAGCTACGGAGGTGCGGTTCGGATGCTACGAGACGTGACAATTTTAGAGTGTCTAAAATTGGGTAGTGTGACAAAAGTTGAAAAACCTGTGTTACGTAAGGGTTTCAGGTCCCTTATTTGTTGGAATTGGATAAGAACTCATGGTCTTAGGGATAAGATCATGGTTTGGGCCCTAGACTATAAATTGAGATGGGTTAGGTGCTAACCCTGAGGGTGAGCGATGTAAATTTCATGCTAGGGTTTGAGGGGTGCCAGAGGACACTTTGTAGCCAAAAACATGATGATCCAAAAATAAAAATTAGATCTATTCAGAAGGAAAAAGCCACTACCAGCAACACATCTTGTTTCGCTTCACTTCTTTCCGTAATCATCGGCGTCGTCTTGTCCTCGGGCCGTGAGGCCACCGTCGCGCGGTCTCACGCAGAGAGAAAAGATCTTCTTTTCTTGCGCCGTGCCCAGAGAGCAAAAAGGTATATTCCTGTCCTTTATCACATTATTTCATTAAGATATTGCTACAAAAGAAAGGGGGTCAGTCTGAACGCTCCTAACTCTGAAGCACACATAGCCTGTAAAAAAAAAATCAATTTCCACATTTTGTACTATGTATCTAATATCTATACCAACAAAAAGACTTATTTTCATATTAATGAGATTTCTACTTATTTTTAAAAGGTTTACGCACATATATTATTTTGAAGCCATTTGTTCGCTAAATATATAACATTGAGCTTGGCCAAACAAGCATCTTTGTATTTTGCGCCTTCTGAGGAAAGGATGCTTGGGGAAGTCATTGGTCACTTGGTTGGATTGGATATTTGGATCAAGCAAGATAAACTACACCTCTTCCCTCTTCTTTCCTGCCTTCCTGTGGGGTGTTCGATCGGCTTTTTCGGTATATACGGTTCGGTAAATACAGTGTATATGGTAAATATAGTATTGTTAATTCGGTAAATACAATATTATTTATAATACGGTTCGGTATCAGTAAAGGTAAATACCATATTATTTTGGTACAATATCGAGAAATACCATATTTACCAAATTTGACACGAATTGAGAACGATACGACGAGTTGAAAGTACTTGTGATCACAAAATTTGACACTTGACAGAGTTAAGTGCGAAAAACAGAGTAGAGATTAAACTTCCGGTAAATAACACGCGTAGGATCAAGGCCCCTTGTTCTGCAGGCTGCCCTTGGGCCTTGGTACATGACTACACGTGAGCATCAATTCATCAAATGACAGCAGAGCAAACTGCAAAAGGCTTCATGGTCAAGAAGTATGTTGAGAATCACACATGTAGACTTCACGGCCGGACATTTTACAGAGTTACAGTCTTACTTGGATAGCTGGATGTCAGCTTGAGTGCTTGGATAGTTGGATGGGCTGACTGCCGAGAGAATGAGAGAGCGCAGAGCTACGCTGGGCTGTCTGCTTGGAGCCTTGGATGGGCCGAGCGGCGAGCGCGGACACGGAGCGGCCGAGCCTGCGACGAGGATTTCGGTTTCTACGGCTTTCAATCGGTTTTTACCGAAAAAACTGAACTCCAAGAAAACCTGATTTCTGAAAACCGTACTGAATACCGGTTAAACCAATTGATCGATATGGTTTGATATTTTTGATGTTTGGTATTTTCGATACGATTTTTTCGGTGCAATTTTAAAATGTACAGCCCTTTCCTGGCATGTTGGCCCTGTAGAGCTCTATCCGGAACTTGTTAGCTGGTGTGCAGTACAAGAGGAAGAAGCTACATGATTGGAAACCACCTTTTTTTGCCAAGTTGTACGCAATGTTGTATTTTATATCACTCACAAAGGCTTGTAATCATGTCTTCTGTAATATTCTGATGGGGTTTGTTAGGGAGTACTCGAGTGTTTTTTGGGTTTGTGAGTATTTAAGTTTTTTTTATCTATGCTATGCTTGGTGATATCTTATTAGAGAAAGAGTCAAAGTGATCTCATGCATTGAATCTAGATCTAAAAGTTCAAAATTTGAGTACTTGTTAGCAACAAAATACTCAGATACTCCCTAGACACCACCTATTCTGATTTGTGTAAAACACAAAACTAGAAGATTATATATATACCTAATCTAAAAGTTTATGCAATATTGAGATTATTGTAGCAAGATATTTTTTTGCAACATTTTCTAATGAATCAGGATATTGTAGCAAGTGCCCACCCTTTGACTCTTCCGTTTTAAGTTACTCGAGTGCATGTTCTTCGAGTTTTTGGTTAGCGTGTTTGGTCATACGTGTACTGTTTGTGATGGACGATTGCGAGCCTGACAATTTTGTACTTTTGTGCAGTGATATTGCTGCTGGTGTGCTGGCTGTGCTCGTGCTTGATCTTGAATTCTCATGTGTATTGTTCGTATCATTTTTGCATAGTGCTTTTTTAGGTGTCTTCTCAAATATGATATCAACTGCAGACTTCGTGATGGGTTTGTGCTCTTTTTCAGGCGAGACCATAGGGATGATGGATTTCTGAGGACTCCAGGTGATCATTCATTATATGCGTTTTGAGATCTCCCAATGGAACCCGAACAAAGCACCGAACCGGTAAGTGGGAGAATGCACCGAAACATCAAGCTGGAGAAACATGAAGCGGATGGCACAACTATACCGTCTTATTTGTAATATACATCACATGAGGGTCGCACACACCGTCAAGACCTGTCTGACTAAGGTTACAGGCATGATCATGACATCACGGGAGACACAGGAAGGGAAAGACGGGATTCATAATTCATAGCATATCATGGAGACCGCTATGCATGCTCCATTTCTGTCGCCGCCATTGTCAGTTTTTGGCTGCTGCCGGCTTGCTGCTCTTCACCCGCTTTCACGTGAAAAACACAAAATCGTCACGAAAAGAGATGCAAGGTAAAGGCAATAAGGGTCTCAAATATGGCATCAACTGCAGGTTTGTACCTTCTTCTTAGGCTCCCGGGGCTTCTGCTCAGGCTTCTTGACGCCGCCCTTGGCAGCCACTGGCTTCGTCGCCGTCTCACTGAGCTTGGCTGCAGGTTCCTTGGCCTGCCCTGCAAGTCCAGCGGCCTTCGCGGCCTTCAGGGATGCCATTCTTCTTATGCTACTGTGTTCTAACACTGGGGAAGGCTCAGAAGCTTAAGCAGTTAAGCAGCTGTAGACTTGATGAACTGGAAACTGATGGAAGGAGGTATTTATAGGCCGTGTTCTTGGATCTCCGAAGTGCGCAGAATACAAATCCTATATGTGCAAGAATAAAGGTGCCCTGAATTATTGTAGCTTGTTTAGTACGAAGCAAGTGATGGCAGGCGCTTTTTTACAGAATTGGATGCCTGGTAGGATGCGAGTTACCGGACGTGAAGTCTGCTATTGGAAATGCTTGAGGCCCATTATTCCGTGCGTCGGTTACGCACAATGGAGTCATTTCGAAGAGGATGGTAGCTCACACAGAATAGATCATACGATTGTGAGTGCGTTTTTCCTGCTCTTAATCTTGTTTTCATAATTGTTGATGCATGGAAAAGTGAAGTCTGGGAATCTGGGTGTGTAGGGCCGACAATTTTGAAACGTGAACGATGCAAAGCCCATCTATATTCGTTGCCGAGCAGAATAAGCCCAATTGCCGCCCATGTTCTAATAGATAAGGATATAAAATGGGTAGCGGCAGGTGCTACATTTATTTCTCTTAAAACAAGATAAATACTATCCAGCGCTATATGTTCCGATGGTAAATACCATTCCAACGGTATAGCTCTTTACCGTTTGATTCGGTCAACCCACAGCAAATCTCGTCCACTCATCTGGGGTGTCTAAATGGGTCGATCGGGCTCTCTAGGTGACCAAATGGATCGGGTTGGCCCACGACATGGGACTATTGGTTCAGCTCAGGCACGACATGGCCCAACCGGACGTTTCATGCTTGGGTCGGCACCCTAGCCAGTGGGCTGGTTCGGTACGATACGGTACTAATAGTGCTGGACACGACATGCCTAGCCCGATTATGGTCGGACTAATAGAAAATTAATAGAAAATGAGGTCCAAACATTATGATTTTTTTCAGACTCCTTACACAGTGAACTTGATTGTGTATTTTTTTTTTTATAATTTTACAAAAATTAATTAATATAATTCTATAATGTTTGGACCTCGTTTTCTATATTGGACAACTTACAGAGTGGACATTATGAAATGAGGTCCAAATATTATAGAATTATATTAATTAATTTTTTTAAAATTAATTAAAAAATTACACAATCAATTCCACTGTGTAAGGAGCCTGAAATTTTTTTTCCATAATGTTTGGACCTCATTTTCTATATTAGAAAAGTCCTACAAGCAATATATTTTAATGAATTTTAGAGAAAAAAATCGGAATGGATAAAACTTTGAAAAAAAACAAGCAAGTAAACGATATCAGGATGCTTCACAAAAAAATTCATAATTTTTTTACCTCATTTTCTATATTTAAAAATTGGACAAACAAAGTAACTAACGGAACAGTAAACTAACGGACGGAATGTAACGACGACGTCATTCGGCAGTATTTCTTGTCTTCACGATGTTATTTTGTAGTGCCTCACGAAGAGAATGTTATTCCTCTAAATACGTCTGAATACGATGTCACTGCACTATTTTTCCCAATTAATTAATACGTTGTGTCACAGACCATATAGCCATCCCATTGTCAAGGCTCAGGACACAAGCGAAACAAAATGACAATATCATCCGGCCCTCCCTACACCCTCCACTATTATTCTTACTTTCCGTGATTCCATCATCCACCCAAAACGAACAATAACGCTTTTGAGTTCGATGTGTTTTAGGGTGTTTTTGAGCATGAGGTCCTATGATCACACATGGTGGAGCAGCTCAAAGTCTATAGGATCTGGTCCACAACTTCATCAATGTAGACTAATTCCACCGCATGACATATGTCTTTTCACGAATTTTAAAGCGTGACATACTAGTTTTGAGTATTCAATTCGTGAAAATTCACATCAGTGATTTATGGGGTCGTGTGCTTTGAGATTCGTGAAAAAACACGTGTCACGCGGTAAAATTAATCTACACTGATAGAGTTGTGGATCAGATCCTATATGATTTTTTTTCCTCCAACAAGGCCAGGAACTTGGAATATATCGAGACTTCAGAGTTCTCGGGATTCGATTCCGTTCACGCGTTAGTCCAAGTATTCTCATCAGATTAGGCTGGCAAATATATCTGCGCCAACTTGGATACGAAAATTTCGTCGCAATGGATGCCTAGTGAAGTTTGTTCACTTGCGGTGATTCGATTTGTGGCACCGCTAAGAGTTCAAGAATAGCACTATGGTGATCGATCTAGCACAATTCTGTGAATCAAATTGTAGTCTCCATGGCTCCATGTGAGAGCGAGTGAGACCTAAGCAAAAGTAGTATGCTGTCGGGCCAAGCTTAACCTTCTTTAGCCTGACTTTGCCGGCTACAAAAGTGCACATGATCGCAGCCACGCAGGCTTGGTCTACCCAACGTTTCCATGAGACGACATGGGTACATATAATCACGCTAAACAATCTAGAGCAATTAATAGATCGCTAACCAAAATACTTAGTAACAGTCGGTACATCTAGTATGATTTATACAATGCACGAAAATTTATCTCATAAGTTGGATTGGGATTACGGTAAACCATGTCGCAACTCTTGGCTCCGTATGACCTGTGCCTTTTTCAGATTCAGATCCTCTGACGTTACAAAAGGGAGTTTTTGTATTCTTGGCCCTGTAGCTCGGTTGAATTTCAAAATTAGCTTCGTTCATCGTAATTTACAAATCGACATGCATGCGATAACGATATCATGATAACAGAGGCGGTAGCCACTGCCCCGGCCCGCGCGCAGCTAGCCTACCCCCGGTTTTAGAATGAAAAAAAATATTTTTTATTTTTTGGATGAAAAAAAAAATTAAACAAATTTGCTGTAGTGGCCGGTGCGCGCTCACCCTGCGGCCGCCACTGTATCATTTTTTTATTTAAAAAAAGTAAGATTTTTTGAATAATCGTATTTTTTTTTTAAAAAAAAAATTGCTACTGTTGTTGGGCGCAGGCCACTGTACCATTTTTTTGTTTTTTTTTTAAATAATTTACGCATATTTTTTGTAAGAATTTTTTAAATATAGTAAATAAGGTCCAAAAATTAGGAAATTTTTTGTGGAGCCTTCTGACACAATGTACTTGCTTGTGTAATATTTTCAAAATTTTATCCATTATGAATTTTTCTCAAAAATTCATTTAAGTATATTGTAAATTAGGTTTCATGATTTCATGTGACTTGGAATGTATAGAAAAAATGCTGCATTGCAACTCCATTGGGGTGGCCGCGCGTCCGCGTTGCCATTTTTGCAAATACGGTTTGCGCATGGTCAGAAGTGCAAATACGATTTGCAAACTGGCCGTATCCGCCAAAACTCGCTGCATGCACCGAGCGCAGCGTTTAGCTCCCCCTCGGCTCGCGCGCCAACTTTCCACCGAAAGCAAAAAATTGTTGCATGCGTTTTTGTTTTTTTTTGTCTCTTTAAATCACGTCGAAGTCACATCGCTTCACATCAGGTCATTCGCTGTCTGTTTTGCGCTGCGTATATAAACGAACGCGCACGGTTGAATCGTCATAAGCCGCAGCGCGTTCTAACGTTCTGATTAGAGCAATTTGCCGAACCATCATGCCATGTAACATGCTTCTATCCGCGACACTAATGTAGTTCTGGTTCCGTGTCTCCGCTAAGCCTATATTGCAAGTATGCCTCTTCTAGGGGAGTCCTAGAAAGAACCAATCGACATCGAATCCTCCATATTTTAGGGCATCTTCGTAATCATAACGAGCGTTCTTAACCCTTCCAATCATATTCTCTACAAGCTTCATAAACTACTTCACCGACTTACTGTCTATATACGTTCAAACAACTTCATCGAGGAGGGACTTCAATAGTTTAGACAACAAGACAGTTATATGTGTTGTCATATTGTATATCGACATCTCCAATGGAGTTGCAATGCAGCGTTTTTTTCTATACATTCCAAGTCACATGAAATCATGAAACCTTATTTACAATATACTTAAATAAATTTTTGAGAAAAATTCATAATGGATAAAATTTAAAAAATATTACACAAGTAAGTACACTGTGTCAGAAGGCTTCACAAAAATTTCATAATTTTTGGACCTTATTTACTATATTTAAAAATTCTTACAAAAAATATGCATAAATTTTTTTTTAAAAAAAACAAAAAACAAAAAATGCTACAGGGGCAGGCGCGCCCACCCTACGCCTGCCACTGTAGCAATTTTTTTTTAAAAAAACACAATTATTCAAAAATCTTACTCTTTTTTTTAAAAAAAAAAATGCTACAGTGGCGAGCGCAGTGAGCGCGCGTCAGCCACTGCAGCAATTGTTTTTATTTTTCCATCCAGAAAATAAAAAACATTTTTTTTTCATTCTAAAACCGGGGTAGGCTAGCTACCACGCCCGGGGCTAGAGGCAGGTGGCTACCGCCCTCGGTTCCCGTGGTATCGCTACTGTACAGATGTTATATTTGTAAATTACGATGAACGAGGGCTAATTTTGAAATCCAACCGAGCTACAGGGCCAAGAATGCAAAATTTTCTGCAAAAGGAAGGGTAGAGCAATGGTACCATGACATTGCAACGATCGGAGCAGTCCAATTCAGAAAGAACAGACTAAGGCAGCTGCTACAGTACCACTGTGGTGCCAGCTCTTTGCTACGGTAACAGTTCCCCCCCATCTTGATGTCTATGAATCACCACTGTGGTGCCAGCTCTTTGCTACCGTGATTTCGCTACGGTAACAGCGCCCCCACGATCTTAACGTCTATGAATCAATATCGTGGTATTGTAGTACGTCCGCCTTCCCCTGGGTACGGTGAGCCTCACATGACGCCTGCCTCCTACCGTTACCGTACAACACACAGGAGAGATCTCGTCTGGAGCATACAACACAGTACACACGTATACGGGGGCGACGTTACAGTCGGCTCTTTATCGAGGGCCGTGCTCGAGCAAAGGGCCGAAAGAGGGCACCGTAGTACACGACGCGCCACATTGGCCATCAATCATGCTCCTCGCACGATACAAGTGACAGCGATAATAATACTATAATCATGATGGGTCCATCCATCTCCATCTCATCTCCTCTCCAATTCTCTCCATCCCAAAAGCCAGCGCCAGTACTACTACTACGTACCACTAAAATTAGCGACTCTAATTTCCACGCTTGCTCTTCGAGAGACGGAGAAGTGACAGAATCAAGCCGTCAAGCATGAGAATGGTTATGTGATCGAAGGTGAACAACAGCTCGTATGGTATATTACATCCTACCACGGAAGTTTGTTTGCCTCAGGCTGGTGTAGGAATGGATCAAATTCGCCCAACATGTTGTGCCGCGAGTATCGGCCGAGATGAATGCCTCTCTCAAGTCGCCTTTGAGTGGGGATGAGGTGAAAACCGCGCTGAATAATATTGGTGATTTGAAGGCTCCAGGACCTGGTGGCATGCATGCCGGCAATTTTTTATAAAAGATTTTGGAAAGTGGTGGGCAACCGAGTTCAGCAGGAAGTTCTACAGGTCCTGAATGGAGGGGAGATTCCAGCTGGGTGGAATGACACTACGGCGGTCCTAATACCAAATGTGAAAAACCAATAGAGGATAAAGGATGTACGCCCAATCAGTTTGTGCAATGTATTGTACAAAATTGTACCAAGGTGCTGGCTAATCGACTCAAGGTGTTTCGGGACGATATAATCTCCCAATCAGAGCGCCTTCGTGCCTGGGAGACTCATCACCGACAACGTGCTGCTGGCCTATGAAATGTGTCACTTCATGCAGAATAAGCGATCTGGAAAGGATGGTTTCATGGCCCTTAAGTTAGATATGAGCAAGGCGTATGATCGTGTTGAGTGGAATATTTTGGAGGCTATGTTGAGGAGGTTAGGCTTGCTGCGTCATGGGTGGAACTTCTCACAAAGTGCGTCAGGTCGGTCTCGTACCGCCTAAAGATTAATGGTGAATTATCTGAAACAATTACGCCTCAGCGTGGCCTTCGACAGGGAGACCCTTTGTCACCATACTTATTTCTCATTTGCGCGAATGGTTTCTTGTCCTTATTGCAGCATGCTGAGGAACTAGAGTTGATTCAAGGTGTGAAATTATGTCCTGATGCCCCGAGTGTTTCGCACTTACTATTTGCAGATGATTCCCTAATCTTGTTGAAAGCTGGTAGCTCTAATGCAACCCAACTCCAAACTATCCTTGATCGGTATGAAGCTTGTTCAGGCCAGGTAATTAATCGGGAGAAGAGCAGTGCCATGTTCAGTAAAAACACTCTTAAGACTGTCAAACAAGAGATTATGCATGGTCTGCACCTTACTGATGAGGCCCAGAATGAGAAGTACTTGGGCTTGCCGGTCTACATTGGTCGGCCCAAATCCAAGGTTTTTTTCCCTATCTGAAGGATATGATATGGAAAAGGATTCAAGAATGTAAGGAGAAATTGCTTTCGAAGGCCGGCAAAGGAAAGACTGATAAAAGTTGTAGCTCAAGCAATCCCTACTTATGCCATGTCGTGCTTCGATCTGACCAAAAATTTGTGTGATGAAATATGTACCATGATATGCCGTTATTGCTTGAGTCAAATGGATAATGAGAACAACATGCATTGGTTATCTTGGGGAAATTATCAAAGCCAAAGAAGGTCGGTGGTTTGGGATTCAGAGAACCGCATGGATTTAATTTGGCTACGCTGCCGGTAACATTCTGTGGATATCATGGGGATATGCTCATGATCTTATGATGATGTGACAATTGGCAATGACGTTGAAGGTTTGCGAAAACATGAGTTTTCGGCAAAATTCGATTCTGTCGAGTTTGAGCGATCGACCGCCATGGTGGCGGTCGGACCGGTCTATCTTGGGCTGTTTTGTTGGTGGCGGTGGCGGGTCGGCCGCCCGATGGCGATCGGACCGCCGATGTGGCGATCGGGCAACCTGGCGGCGGTCGGACCGGTCATTAAGTGAAGTTTGGTTTTGAGTGGGCCAAAAATAGAGGTGTAGGCAATAGAGAAGGTTCTACTATTCTTGGTCCCATAATTTTTGGAGTCTCGGACAAAAGTTATATTCGTTTGAAATTTCCGGAGAGGTTGCGGATTTGAGTTGAAATTTTGGCTAAGTCCACGGGTGGCGGTCGACCGCCTTCGTTGGCGATCGGGCCGGCGATGTGATCGAGCCGCCAAGGGTGGCGATCGACCGGTTTTCACTTAACTCGTCGGCGTGTGGCGGCGATGGTTGCTGTTAGGTCAATCTTATGGGTTTCGGTGCATATGTGTTGCATGATGCATGTTTTGACTAACGTGGGTCAAGTTGTGAAGAACTTGTTCCGGTTTGATTTGCTTGTCTATTGTTGTGCGAGGTTGCTTGGTGGTCAACGGCGGTCAACGGCGAGGATGATCGGGACTAGGCTTGGAGAGCGAGGTCGAGCGATCGGCGATGCGGGTGAAGTCATTGGACTCAAGTATGGTGCAAGATGGACAAAGGTGACCGAACAGGCGGTTCGGTGCGGCCCAGTTGGATCAAGCGGCGCGGGGTGGTGTAAGTGCCATGGTGGTTTCGGTGGGAGCCGGATGGGAGAGACTTGCCGACATGATGAGAGCCGTTGGATCAACCTACACGTGGCGAACAGCGAGTGCCGCTGTCTGGACTCGGTCTTGGAGAAGGACCGAGAAGAGTATTTTGGTAATCTTACCAAATACCGCCTTGGTGACCTTTTGCTAACCCGCGGCGCAAGACGGTGCGTGGAGAAGCGGATTAGGTCAAGAGGAGTTGAAGACGGCGCTTTAAAATGCGTGCGTGTGTGACCCGTTTGTTTTGGGCCTTAACGGGAGCCCATTATGGAAACTCTTCTAGAAGGTCTAGGCCTCCACTATAAATAGAGGAGGGAGGTGGCTGCACCCCCTCAACCCTTTCATTACTTGTAAACCCTAGTTTTTGCTTGTGTGCTTAGGGAGTTGATAGTTGGAGGTTAGGGTTCTAGAGAGTTGGATTTGATTTCGTGCTCATGTATTGAGTCTTTGTCCTCCATTGATGGAGTGGCTGTAAACCAATACCATATCAAATCAATCCAAAGAAAGTTCTCTCAAAGATGAGTTCATTTGCCTTCTTTCTCTCTTTTTGGTGATTTTGAGTCTTTCTTTGATCCGCGAGTTTTTGGTTGGTTTCTTGCTATGATCTAACTTGCTGCAACATGTGGGAACCCATCTAGGGTCATCTTGGTCATCAATCACCCACGAGCAAGTTTCTAGATCATATTTCGTTCTTGACTCGGTTTTGACCCACCTTCACTCAAGCGGAAAAGGTCTGAACTTTGGCAAGGATCTTCACGATCGTCGCTTGGAATAGGTTCCTGACATCCTTAGGAAGGTGTGTGTCAAGTTTCACGAAGTTTGGACGCACGAATCAAAAGTTAGATCAATTTGCGTTTTGGTTTTCGGGCTGATTTCACTGTTCATTGGCACGGAGGTCGACCGCCATGTATTGAGAGGTCAGACCGATTTCCAAAGGTCAGACCGATTTCTAGTTGGAGGTCAGACCGCCCAACTCATTTAGGTTTTGAGTTTTTATGTTTTTGAATATTTTGCTTCGGGGTTTTGATTGGATTCAATACAAGTGTTCTGCTGTGCATGATTGATTGATCTTCATAGCTTTCATAGCTATTGGAGTGAGATTCATATTGAATTCAATTAGGGAGAAAAAGAGATCGTGCTCCTATTCACCCCCCTCTAGTCGCCTTTTCGGTCCAACACATTCCAATTTTCGGGGGTTTTCTTTGAATTTTTTAAAATAAAAAGGATCAGTTGAATTTTATTGAGTTGTTTGAAGCTTAAATTGAAAACTTCAGAAAAGGAAAACATTTTAAATGATTAAAATAAACTTCAATTAAATTCAAAATTGTTTTATTCAAGTTCTTTAGGTTCCAAGGAATTTTGTGGAATTTTCTTGGTTTTTCTCTTTATTTATTTTATTTTTAGAGTTTTTGGATTTTCTTTTTCTTTCTTCCTGGCTCTTCTCTCCTCCGTTCTTCTTCCCGACCACGCCGACTCCCGGCCACCCTTGCCGCCCCTGATCTCGGCGCGCCACCCGCACCGCGCCGCCCTTGCCCTCGAGCCTCGCCCGGCCGCACCCGAAGCCGTCGCGTCTTGCCGCCCCATGCCACTGTGCACAGTGCACCATTTCCATTTTCGTCGGTGGCACCACATCCCCACTACTATCGCCCATATCGTGCTACCTTCAATTGCACGGCACCATCATCACTCGCATTCAATTTTGTCGTTTTCCGTCGATGTTCAATGTCAAATGAAACTGTTGCCCTTTTCCCGCAGGCACTCCCTATCGATCCGAGTATCACCTTCGCCCTATAAAGGGAGTACCGCATGTCCCTTGCTCCCCTCTTCGATTCACCTGAAACCCCGGAGTCTATCTCCCTTCCGTTTGGCCAGAACACGCGATGCCATTCGCCTTCTTCCTCAAGTTTGGCCACGTCGCCATCGCGTCGATCTTCTTTTCCGGTGAGTTTTCCACCAAATTGACTATATCACGTCGAATTCCCGGTCCTCTTCTATCTATCCCATTTCTCAATTCGGTTTTCCTACCACCGGAGCATGTCGCCGCCGCCGCCACCTCCATCCCACCACCGGCCACCGCCACCTAGGCCATCCCCGCGCCGCCCCGACCCCGCCGACCGCATCCCCTCACCGTTGGGCAGCAGGTGCTCGCACCACCCTCGTCCGGCCACCGCCGGAGCGCCGCCTGTGCGCTCGTGCACCATCGTTTGTGTCTGTGCCGCCACCTCCCACTGCCTCCTTGTGGTGCCGATGACCCATTTTGGTTGCCGGCCGAACCTCCTGCGCCGCCACTCGTCAGCGTCGCCAAAGCCCAGAACCACCGCTTGTCTCCTCTGCTTCTGCTGTGTTTCCTTATTCTAATCTCCTCTTGTCTCACTTACAAGTGGGACCCAAATGTCAGCAAATTATTTTAAGCCTTTAATTTTGAAAAGAAATATTCTCTGGAATATTCCCCTCTTTCTCTTTTTCCTGGAATTTTCATTTCCGACAAACTTCCAGGTGTTCGTTCTCCTTCATACGAACTCTGATTCCGTCGATTCATGTTCCTAAATTTATAATCTCTCTAATAGTATTGATTTTAAATTTTTTGAATTTTATTTGGATTTATTGTAATTTATTTGTCTCGTTTTGCGCATATAGACTTCGGCATTTCCAAAGCATTCTTGGACCAGTCTGCAGGATTATCTTCGATCTTCGACGAAGGCAAGTCATAGACCTTTCATCATGTTGTATCCATTATTGCAAAATTATATTGTTTTATAACAAAATGCATGCTAATTTTATATCAAGTGTTTTCGATAGTAGCTAATTACCTAATTGACTTTATGCCACCTTGAATATTGTGAATGTCGTGTATCATTTGACACCTTAAGAAGAGTTGATATTAGTCTGACATATTTGTATTACCAACATAGGTATCGTAGAGATGCTTAGGCATGCTTAGTTACGATGGACTCATGATCATATATTCAATAATGTTAAATTTGACTTAATGGTATATGGAATTGTGGTGCGATGCCATTGTCGTGCAATTGTGGTGCGAGGTCACTGTTGTACTGATTGTGGTGTGATGCCGCTGTTATATTTTTTTTTGCCATGGCAGAGATTGTCATTGGTTTGGGTGAATAAAATAATTTATGCTCGGGCAAGCGATCATGCAGTAAATGGGGTATGTGAGGCACATTGTGTTTGATATGGTAGTCTCGCCTAAGTAATCACTAAGAACTTAATCTTGTGCGTCATTGATTTGGGCCTTATTGTACAACCACATGTCCAGTGTGTGATGGACTTGGCTAATTAATTAGCAATATCTTGATTTTAGTTCTATTTTTGGTAACTTGAATTTTGCGAGGGATATTCACAATGGCGCAAGAGAGGGCCACTTAATGTGTGCGAGGCCTATTCGGTGGTGAAATCTTAGCGGGCAGAATTGGGTTAAGATAGAACTTTGTAAAAGCCTTGTGATAATCACTTAGTCGCACGCCTACGGAAGCATGTCTTAGTCAACATATTAAGTTGATTATCTCTTGTGGGTAAAGCTATACAACCTCTGCAGAGTGTTAAAACTATTCGAACGGTCGTGTCCCCGGTTATGGACAATGCCAGGTGATTTCACACGAGGTATAGAATTTTCATAAAATGTTTGGATGATAGAATGGTTGGAAAGTGAACGGAGTTCAGTAGTTGTTTCAAAGCGCTTGTTTACTTATGTATTTAATCTTTTCAATTATGTTTTTAATCTATTTACTGTATTTACTATCAATATTGCTTTCAACAAAATAATCATACAGCTATTCCTTGTTCAAGTCTTGCATGAATATTAATTGTATATTATTCCTTACGACTTGCTGAGTACTTTATGTACTCACGGCTTTACGCCATTGTTGATCAGTTGTTGAGGAAGAATCGGGGAATCCAGAGTTCTACGATGAGTATTTTGAAGACTATGCGAACTAGGATGTGCCCCTCACTCGATTGCCTGTGAGCATGTCGGATGGCCAACACAAGTTATCTTATTTCCGCGGCAAGAGTTCTATTGGTATTTTTAAGCTCTGCGTGACAAACTATGTAAACTTTGACCATAAGATTCGCTGCTACTATTTAATAATAATTTATTTATTTCTTAGTTGTTTTGTTGTATGGATATGATTTTCATCTATGTGTCACTGTGTAAGCTAGCTATTAATCATGGGACTAGTTCAGAATACACAGAGGGTCTGAATTTGCATGTTCGGATCCCGACACTGGCTAAGCAGGGTTGGAGACTACTGCAGAATCTAGACTCTCTCTTTATGCGCGAGTCTTGCAAGCCTGATATTTCCTAAATGGTGATTTACTGTCAACCAAGATCACCGAGAGCATTTCCTATGCATGGTGAAATATTTTTTAAAAGCACTGATCTCCTCAAGATGGGCATTATCTGGCGTGTAGGGAATGGACAACAAATCCATATTTGGAACGACCCTTAGATTCCGAGGGGTTCAGGATGGAAACTGATCACCACTCGGGGCCAACAAGTGCTAAACAAAGTTTTAGATCTAATCGTGCCTGAATATGGCCACTGGGACAAAAACCTTGTGAAGCAAACTTTTTGCCCTGAAGATGCAAATCATCTTGTTATTCCACTTCGGGAACAAAAGGATGATTTTATTGCTTGGCACTTCGACCCAAAGGGAGTATTCACAATCAGATCGACATATAAAGTTTTCATGAACGAAGTTGGATAGGATGCCAATTGGGGTGAGTGCAGTGGTACGTTTGTCCTTCTGACAACAGAGCCGACCTTTGACTAGAACAAGATTTGGAATATTGTGGTACCAAATAAGATCTGCATGTTCCTTTGGAGATTAGCGCATAATTCCCTCCCACTGAGAATGAACATTAAAAGGCGTGGTATTGATCTCGACACTTTGTGTCCAATGTGCAGAAGGCTAGATGAGGATGGAGGTCATCTATTTTTCAAATGAAAATATGCCAAAATATGTTGGCATATTCTGAACTTGGAGAGTAGCAGAATTATGCTTGCAGCATGGCCATCTGCAATGGAAGTTGTTGTTGGGGTATGGGTAGGCTACACTAGCTCACAATTCAAAAAATTCTACCACGTAAATCAGGATGCCAAGCAAGTAGATGATCACAGATCGTTACCATTAGACACGCAGAGCAGCGGAACAAACGTTGGAGCGGCCAAGTCCAACGAAGAGCGCATCGGTGTAGTGGTCGTAGTCGATCGTTCACCGCAGCGATCGTCTCCTCCAACAACCAATCTAGTTCTTCGCCAAGATCCTCAAGTGCAATAATGTAGTAGTGCCTCTATGGTATCCACACGTCTAGGGCAGAAACACCGTATGCCGGTGTGTTAGCACCAAGTCGTACGAGAAGGCTCTCTCAAGAAGATGGTGGCTAAGGTTTTGGAGGAACAACTCACGTATATCGCCACCCACAATAGCCTCAAGCATCTCCTTATATAGTGCCTGTGACGGATCCTATCCGAACATGTTTGACGAATCGTATCCGTACTAGTTTGTTCTAACCTGTTAAGTGTGTGACCCTGTAGGCTCATGTATAGTTCGGTTGTGACACGGAAACAACTTTACGACCACGAGTTGTAGCGACAAGGACATAACGATTCCCGAATACACACAATTTATATCGGATGACCCTTAATGTAATATGATCTATGATCAGGTCTTTATCACTTACGACTAGCTCGTATCTAGTCACGACCAATCCATATTAAGTTATGACCAGTTCATAACTCCTTACGACTAGTTTGTACTTAATTACGACCATTTCGTAACTCCTTACGACCAGTTAGTGATTATGTTCGACCAGTCTACGACCAGCTCGTATCTCCACATGACCAGTTTATGACCAGCTTTGACCACAAGTCTTTCCTAGGGGAGCACGTATGTTACTGACAAGCGAGCAAGCTATGTAGTGAGAAAAGTGGCAGTACAAAAAGGCATTGGAGACTCCTCATGATTCCACTGCAAGAATTACCACCCCCTTTGGTAACTTTGCCAACTACGCCCACGTGGGCGAAGGTACTCAAGCACATGCACTTGCATCCACATTTAAGCAATCTCATATTGATTAGATCATAGATCCAGAGGCATCCAAGTATGTCACGGTACTCATTCCAAAACTGTCCAAACAGCTAATGGAACTTCTCAGCTTATTCAGGGTATGGGATCTGTAGAGTGCACACCATCCATTACTTTATCCTATGTTTTGCATGTTTCCTCCTTTCCAGTCAATCTTCTTTTGGTTAGTATCATTGACTAATTCAAATACATTATCACATTTGATGATGATTCGTGTTTGTTCCAAGAGAAGAGAACTGGGAAAAGGATTGGGACTGAAATAAGGTGTAATGGGCTATGGTACATTGATCAGGTTGATGCGGCAATGGTGGTGGCTGCAGGGGGAGTTGAGGGAGAGGTTTTGTTACATCATTGTTACTTGGGACATCCGTCGTTTGAGAGTTTAAGTCGGTTGTACCCAGATTTATTCAATAAAGTAGACAAGAGCAAACTTGTGTGTGATGCTTGTGAGTTCAGAAAGCATACACGATCTACATATAGCAGCATTGGTCTTCGGAGTCATGAACCTTTTATACTAATACATTATTATGTTTGGGGTCCATACTTAGTTACTTCTATGAGTAGTTTTAAGTGGTTTGTCACATTTATTAATTGCTATAAACATATGACTTGGATTTATATGATGAAGCACAAGAGCGATGTTCTTCGGTGGTTTTAGGACTTTTGTAGGATGGTTGCTACTTAGTTTGATGCAAAGTTTCGAATTCTTCGAAGAAACAATGGAATTGAGTATGTTAACAAGGAGTTTGCAGCGTATCTCTCAGAGGAGGGGATACTTCATCAAAATACTTGTCCAGGAACCCCATCTCAGAATGGAGTGGCTGAAAGAAAGAAGTGACATTTATTGGAGGTAGCACGTTCACTCATGTTTTAGATGAATGTGCCAAAGGGATTGTGGAGCAAGGCAGTGATGATGGAAGCGTATCTCATCAATCGTATGTCATTTCGAATACTTGGGATGAAGTCTCTAGCTGAACTTCTTTTGGGTCAACGGGAGTTCAAGATGTCTCCCAAGGTGTTTGGCGATGGGTGCTTTGTACGGGATCACCGACTAGCAGTTGGCAAGCTGGATCTGCAGGTAATAAAGTGCATCTTTATAGGTTATTTATCAAGTCAGAAGGGCTATAGATGCTGGAACCCAGTGGAGCATAGGTTGTTCATGAGTATGGATGTGACATTTCGGGAGTTTGAGTCATACTACACGAGTGGAGGTACACTTGGTCAATTTTTGGAGTTCTGTCCTATCACCGAGGGTGACAGTCAAGAGGGGGAGAACAAGGAGAGTGATAGTCAACGAGAAGAAGAAGTCATTGTTGGGACAATTCCATGCCCGAACCTAACGGAATACACGAGAGATGTGATAGTTCTGAAACAATTGAAGGTTTATCAACGAAAGTGCTTTGGGAAACAGGGGGGAATGCAAAGGGACAAGCAGTTAGCACCTAAGCTAGTGGAGCTGCAAGCACCGGTAGAGGAGCAATTAGAACAGTCACAACCTGAACAGCCGACCTTACCAGTTGATCTAGTCATAAATCCCTCCTCGGTTCTCTCTTCATCAAGTTCCTTGCCCCCTGGGCGAGTAGTATTGTTTCCTCTAACCATTCTCATCTAGAATTACCACTTGCGTAACATAGAAAAACTAGAGCTAATGCTGGAAAGCCTCTAGTATGGAGCATGACATTGCACATTTCATCTCATATTTTCATATCTTACTTGCATACAAAGCGTTCATTACATCACTTTAGACGGTGTCTGTTCCAAAGGATTGACGAGCTGCTAAGTAGGATCCTAAGTGGAAGGATGTCATGAGGGAGGAGCTTAGTGTACTTCGGAAGAACAAGACATGTGATCTTGTTCAACTTCTAGCGGGAAAGAGAGCAGTAAGATGCAAATGGGTGTTTACGATTAAGTAAACTCCTGAAGGCAAGATAAAAAGATACGAGGTACAGTTGGTTGTAAAAGGTTATAGTCAAATATATGGGGATAGACTATGATGAGACCTTTGCACCAGTGACGAAGATGACCACAGTAAGAACGTTGATCTCCTGTGCAACTAACTTAGGATGGCCTCTACATCAGTTAGATGTGAAGAATGTTTTTTTCTTCTATATGGTGATTTACAAGAGGAGGTGCACATGGAGATTCCTCCAAGCTTTGAGAATAGACTGACTGATGGAAAGGTGTGTAAACTCAAGAAGTATTTATACGGTATGAAGCAGTCTCCATGGACGTGGTTTGATAGATTCAGGCGTGCAGTATGTAGCATGGGCTATTCTCAGTGCAATAGAGATCATACTGTGTTTGATACGCATAGAGGACCACATATCACCATATTGGCAGTCTATGTTGGTGATACTGTGATTACTGGAGATGATGCTGAGGAAATCAAGTCCTTGAAGAAAAGATTGAGAGAGGCATTTGAGGTGAACGATCTTAGAACTCTTCGATACTTTCTTGGGTTTGAGATTGCCCGTTTTTCGAAGGGTATAGTTATCTGCCAGAGGAAGTATGTCCTTGATCTGCTGGCAGAAATATGTATGCTTGGGTGTCGCCCTATTGCTTAACCTATTGATAGGCATCACAAGCTATGTGCTGAGTTAGGAGATCTAGTTGACAAGGAAGCTTACTAAAGGTTTGTTGGGCATCTCATCTATTTGTACCATACAAGACCTGATATTTTATATGCAATGAGTGTGGTTAGTTGATATATGCATGATCCCAGAATAGGACACATGGATGTTGTGTATCGAATCATACGCTATTTGAAGAGTAGCCCTAGAAAAGACATTTAGTTCAGGAAGAATCAACACCTGAATTTTGAAGGGTATTGCGACGCTGATTGGGCGAGCAGTGTGGATGACAGGAGGTCTACTTCTGGATATTGTATCTTTGTAGGAGGTAACCTTGTGTCATAGAGAAGCAAGAAACAGGAGGTTATGGCTCGGTCTACTACAGAGGCAGAGTACAGTGCAATGGCACTAAGTGTGAGTAAAATGATATGGATGAAGGGTTTATTGTCTGAGCTTCGATTATGGAGGAATTATCTCTTGATGTTGCATTGTGACAATAAATCTACAATCAATACTTCTAACAATCCAGTATAGCATGATCGTACCAAGCACGTTGAGATTGATAGGTTCTTAATCAAAGACAAGCTCGATGGTAAGATGCTAAAGTTGGAGTATGTCAAGTCTGATGAACAGTTGACTAACTACTTTACTAAAGGGTTAGGTCCTAGCGAGGGTACTACCATATATAACAAGATGTGTATGATTGATATCTTCGGCCCATCTTGAGAGTGAGTGTTGGTGAGTTCATATTAAAGTAATTAAGAAGTAATATTATAGTCAAACTATATCCTTGGACTTTAAATAAAGGGTGTGGGGGCTGTGGGACAACACACAATTATTTCCCTAATTTCCACATTGGTCCTGTAACCAAGTCACCCATATTCTTGCTAAACGAGGGGCTAATATGGATCCAGGTACCGTTATTCTGTGGCATGATTTGGTCTCGGACTTTTTATCCTCTGTGGTGTCCAACGATTTAGCTGCACCTCTGGTTTAATGGAATCTGAAACAACCAAAATTTTGAAAATTCAAAAGTTTTTGAAGCCTTTTCAGGATTTTCGATTTTCTTTCCCTTTTTGGAAATCTCCCTGCCATTGCCGCTTTCCCCTTTGGGAAGCCCGCCTTCTCCACCCGGAGGCACCTTCTCCTCACGCGCCTCTCCCTTCTTCCTCCTCCCAGTGCCACCGCCGCTCACCTCGCACCTTCTCCTTCCTTCTCGTCGGTCGCCACCTCCCGCGCCACCGCAGCTCCGCCTCGAAGCTTCTACCTCCACCTCACCCCGCCCATGCCACCACCTCTCCTCTCCCAACGCTGCCCAACCGCCCTCGGCTGCCCACGTCGCCGCCCACGCGCCGTGCCCTCCACGCACCGCCACTGCTCCCACCGCCTCTCCCCGGCCTATAAAAGGGCATCCTTGGCTCGCACTCAACCTCACCTTCCCCTCCAGCACCTCCTCACTACCTCCTTCCTCTCCGGAGCCGGCCAAATTAGAGAATCACCACCGCTCTGTTCATCTTCCCCGGAAGACCCGAGGTGAAATTCGCCCACCCCGTTCATCCCCTTCCGTTCCCTTTCCGACTTTAGCTCCGCCTTACCTCCCCGCTTCTTTTCCCCACCTCCCAAAACCACCAGAGCTCGCCGGCGTCGACTTCTCCCTCCACACTGCCCTCAGCCACTACCGCCATGCCACCACAAACCTCCCCCAAGCACCCACTCTACCACCATAATGACCCCCTCCACTCACAGATGCTCCCTCGCCCTTTCCCTTGGCCGAAGTACCACCCTAGCACCGCCGGCCTTGTCCTCTGCTCCGGCCAACCACCACTCTCGCCGCAGTACCATTCCCGAGTCCCCTTAGCTCTCCCAAAACCCCAAAATGGAACCACCTTGGCTCAGTGGTGCTCCCCGCACCACCCATCCTCAACGCCGGCCACCACCGCCGCCGCCAACGCCGCCGTCGCTGGCTCGGGCATGGCCGAGCGTAGCTCAAGGCCGCCAAGCCACGGCCTTTAAGGCCTGGCCAAATGGGCCATGGGATGCACACTGTGCAAACAAACCGGCCAAGCACTGTTCATCGCACAACAAAATGGTTACTGTTCATCATCCGAAAATACACTGTTCTTTAACCAAAATAGTATACCTGATATTGTTCCTTAACCAAAAATAGAGATTCAATTGATGTATCAGTCATGAATAGTAAAATCAATACTATTCTCTATCCGACACTTTTTCGCCCGAAACCCTAATTTGACACTTTATATTTGTTTCGTCCGCTTCGAGCCCGTGAATCCAAATCTCCACTCTGTTCAGTCCAATCATACACCAAATAAATCTCCACCACTCCACACCACCTTCCTTTGTGTCTTTTCTGATTTTATTTACTTGCATGTTGTTCCTAGCTCATTCCTTGTCAAATCGAATTTTATTTTGTTTGTTTTGTTTCACGTTAGGTCACGATTTCGATGAACAGACTCCATAAGACGTCGGACAACACCAGTATATAGAAGACTCTGTGCAAGAAGGCAAGTCACATTCCAGTTTGAACCTACATTTCATATATCTATATTATTACTTTCATTGCTGTATTTGTGCCAAATACTTTAAATATTGAAATAATACTTTAGAATGTCATGATAATTAGATATATCCCATTACCCTACATACAAACTCACCTAGTTCTTGTAGGCCATATTTACTTTGACAAGTTCACTTAAAATAATAGCTATATAATTAGCATTGTCACAATGCATTTGTAAAATCATCAAACAAGTATTGGCTATTCGCCAATGGTTTTGGGAGAAAGTTGTGTTTAAAATGAGTTGAAGGTGGGGCCAAGAAGGTGGACAGCCATAAGTTGGTGTTAGTCCATTTCCTCACTAGAGACAAGTAAGGACAAGAACCTTATGCCAAAGTAACTGACATAGAAACCGCTCAACCACAAGTGTGGTCATTACTCCCTGGCTTAGTACACTGCTTATCCAATTAAATATCTACAAGACTTAGGGTGGGACAGGAGTAGGCCTAATGAGACACTTGCTGATCTCCACAACGATAGGCGCCGTCAGCATCGGGTTGATAGTTCTGCCATTGGCCGGTGGTTCCCCGAGGTTGTATGGTCCAAGTGCCTACCGGGTAGAGACTAGAAAGGTTGAGTAGTGAAAAGGCTTTGTTATCTCAGCTCAGTCGCACGCTAACGTGTTGCGTGTTTATGATCTGACTATACGAGCTTGAGATATCTTGTGGGTAAAGTTGGGAAACTTTGCAGAGTATATATTTAAAGGTATTCGAATACACCATACTTTCGGTTAATGAAGCTGTGTTAATGGGTGATTCCAGTACAAATGCATAAGTAGAGTCTTGAGATGTTAAGTTGGTATTTGTTGAGAAACCTCTAATGTTATTATTTATTACTGTTTTACTAGTTTATAAACTGCTTTAAATACAAAATGCATCCACATATGCCAGTTATGGTAAAACTGTACCATTCCTTTGATAATCCTAACATGTAATTATTTAGTGTTTCCATGCGGCTTGTTAGGTACGGTAGTAGTACTCATTCTTGCAATCTGTAAACCATCTACAGAGGAAACATGGGTAAATGCTGAAGATCTCAATGAGTAGGATTTTGGTGGACCCTCAGAAGGCAGCGACTACGGTTATTAGGTCTCGACCGTGCTCAAGCGTGCATGTGGTTGGAAGTTCTTTTGTTATGTAATATATTAACTTTGGGCTTAGATGCTCATGTCAGGTCAAACACATGTTAAGCCTTAGCTTTGTATAATAAAATTCTGGTTTTTGTTGTAATCGAAAGCTTGCTTGAGATGCTACTTGCTTCGCAACTGCATATCCTGGATGGTTGCGAAAGGTTTAATGGTCCCGAAAATCGGGACTGTTACAGAATCTATACAATTCTATCTAAAAAAAATATTGACTCTAGAAATCGGGTAATACGGAGAAGACAAAATTGTTGAAAGCACGAACAGAATTTAACCTGGTTGCTCAGGAGGTTTTCGAAATTTAGCTCTCTTTCCCTTAAAAAAAAGAGCTGGAAGCGCACCTTGTTTAAAAGAGAGGAGGACCGGTTATTCACATTTATTTTGATGGGGAGGTGAATTGAAAGCTAAGCGGTAAAAAATAGGGATGTACTGCATACTCGTTTCAACCCCCGCCCCGTACTGTACTCCGTAGCGATAGAAATTTTTGAGCCATGACTCAGTACATGAGGACTAGGGACTAGTAGGAGTACTAGGCTACCGCTAGGAGAGACTGCTAAGAGGGGAGCGAAAGGGGAAAATGATCTTATAGGATCTGGTCCACAACTTCATTGATGTGGACCAACTCTATCATATAACACGTGTCATTTTACGAATCTCAAAGCGTACAACCTCATAAATCATTGATGTGAATTTTCATGAATTGAATACTGAAAGGCTATTACGTCACGCTTTGAGATTCGTGAAATGACACGTGTCATGCAGTGGAGTTGGTCCACATCAATGGAGTTGTGGACCAGGTCCTATAAGATTATTTTCCGCGAAAGGGAGTCTTTGTCTGAATTAACAAGTTTTTTTAATAGCAAAAGTAGGCATTCGTTCGTACGAAATTATAAAAACATCATCACGGTAGGTCACGTACCATGCTCTCAGGCCACAGAAGCCAAGTACCGTGCTCTAATCCGCAAAACCCCCATACCGTGTACTGGAGCCGCGGTAGGAAGGCGATAGGAGACATGTTGCGGTGCCCACGTTCGGCCATGCTGTTGCTGCATGCATCAACAGGAGTTGTGCAATGCTTTGCCCGACACTATTTTTAGCATTGTAGTCATTGTTCAACACTGTTTGTAACTATTTTAGTGCTATTTAGCGTTGTTTGCAATTATTTAGCTCTTTTACTCGCGGACTGAAAGCATGGTAGGAATCTATGGTGTTTTTTTGCCGTGATCCAAGAGCATTGCGGGTCACGGTATCAATTTTACAATTACGTATGAGCGGAGCTATTTTGCTATTATAAATTAAAACATACTAAATCAGAAAAAAGAAACTCGCGAAACGATCGGAAGGCATCAGTCATGGGCGGAGTGCAGTGCAGGTGGTTTGCTTAATTTCCTCGTGCATTGATCTCCTGCGGCCGCTTTGCACGGCCAGCCAGGCAGACTGGCAGCCAGAGCAGCTGGTTGCCTCCTTTGGTTGCCTTGGCACTTTGGCAGTTGGCACGGCAGATGAAGCGTGACAACTGACAACCTGCGCTGCCAGTTCAGTTGCCACACCGCAACAGGGACCGGCGTTCCCGTTGGTTTTGTTTTTGAGGGAGTTCCCGTCCGTTGGTTTTAGGTCCTCATTTTTCCATGTTGACTGTTGAGTTCCCTTGAATTACAGTGCCGTAAAGATGGATCCGGGTGATAAATGAAAGGAACTTTGGATTTGGATTAGATAGTGTACGTGTCAAATTTGTAAACGAATTTTTGGAGTCCAGTAACCATTTTTAGATTCAAAGCTCTTATTTGTTGAGTATAGTGACTCGTATCCTAATCTATTATTAGGATTTAAAGATATATGCTATAAGGAAATCCAAATAAATCCTAATAGAATTAGGACTCATATTTCTCTTTAGAGTAGGATTCCTACTTCATGCGACAGCGAACCAACCAAGCAAGAAGCAATTGAGCAAAAATCTCATCTAATGTAGAGGTGCACGACGGGATTAGAGCCTATGTTATTTTTTAACACTAAATTCTTATAAGGTAAGGATCCGAGAGTCCTAAAATTTTTGAGAGAGTGACAATCCCTCGTACTCTTTTAAGGTCATACTTAAGGAATTTATGGTCGGTTTCGCCAAACCTTTCTCTCTCGTCGTGGTTGCTTCATCGCTGTTATCTCGGTCTTTTCTATAAGATTCATCTTTTCCTTCTTGATACCGTGTACGCTAATGTTGTATCTAACAAACTCTTATCCGATCCCAGGGCTACTACGCATAAAAAAGGTACTAGAGTGTAACATTTATTTTGGTAGCTTAATTTTCGTATCACATTCTACTTTCTTCTTTTCATGTCATTGGCAGGCGGGTTCAGGCCCCTTATGTCGATCAATGATAGCAAAGACTTGGATTGAGGTAAAACGAACATTATTAAAAACTTTCTGCTTAGACATGAAATTTGTTTTGTCTTTTCCCTCTACAGTTCTTTGCCGAGAAGCGACTAGCGATTATTCATCGATCGGATCACCCATTCACCGTCACCCCTGCTGCTACCAACTGCACTAATTCAGACATTCAGCTCATGTGAACCATGTACTACTGCTACTACGACTTACTAGAGCCAGCGTGGTGCTCTTTACATGATTATGGCTGCTGTTTTGTGTCAACAAACCCCCTACTTTTCCATAAAAAAGGTAATTAGCTTTGTCCTACCTGGTATTCTTTTTGCTTTGGATTGATTGCAACGGCGAGAACGGATTGAGATGCTGTCGAGTCAGGCAGGACTTCATGGGCGACGCCGCATGCTGTCCTGGGCGCACCCCCCATCGAATGATAGCACGAGGTTCTCGCTTCTCAGGTCATCATCACTTGCGTGCTTTAGTTAACAGAGGTCTACTTAATTAGTGGGCTCAAGCTTGGATTGCCGTCTTGTCTTACTTAGCCAAAGGGACCAAGAGCTTTGGCAGGAATCCATGACTGGAAGAAGCAGGCACTGCACCCTGGCAGAGCTGGCACAAGAATTGAAACAACTGTTACTGTCAGGAGGAGTTCCACGTTGCGTCGTTGCCTGCTGCTTTTCCTTGTTAATGAGTAGACGGTGGATGGCGGAGGGCTTTTTTGGGGGTATGGCATTGTTCCTGAACGTATTAGCGAAAATAGTTTGCTTCTGTAGTATTTGCAAAATTGATCGTTTGGACGAGTTGAGCGACCAACACCTGTGACCACCGCATGGCCACCGTACGGATTTTCCTCAACCGCACAGCCACCGTGCGGTGGAGCATCGTCCGCATGGCCACCATGCGGTTTTCCCTCGTTTGCACGGCCACCGTGCGGTTTTGCCTCCACGGCATGGCCACAGTGCGGACGTCCCCCCTTTCCATCGCCCGACAAATCACCTCCCTCCCGTCACCTCCATCACTCGGCATTTCACCTCCCTCCTGTCACCTCTATCAGTCGTCGTTGCCTTTAGCTTTATTTCCGTCCCATCACTCTACAGCATTTGCATGCATTCATGCATGCGAGAATTGCATCACAGTGGCTATAAGTAGCGAGCGAGTGCGATTTAGCCATCTCGCCACTCTCTCTCTCTCTCTCTCTCTCTCTCTCTCTCTCTCTCTCTCTCTCGCTCTCTGGTTCTCTGTCAAATTTATTTCGGGATGTTTTAGCGTTATTAACCACTATCATTTGCAACCATATTAGCAGGTAATTTTTTTCTTGTTTATAAATTCTTTATTAACTGTGTTGTTAGTAAATTAGTCGTACTAAAATTTGCGTCAAAAAAATGTTGTTCCATTTGTGGATCATTTGCTCATTATTAAATAAAGTATAAATAAGAACTATTAATTTCTGGTAGGTGATTTATAGCATCAATACATATCCAAAAGCATCCGTCATCTGGATTATTTGATTTATCCCAGACCATTATTAATCATGCATGCAGGCTCTTAATTAGGTCTCTAAATTTTTCTTATAAGGAGCTAGCTAGCATGGAATCATGCATATCTCAACTAACCATATACATGCACCATATATTATTTTAAGTAATTAAGGTCAATTAAGTATTAGCCATGAAACCATTTCCCATTTTTTCTTGTTGGTTTGATCATTCGTTGTACACATGTAGTTAATAGTATTGTTTGGGTATACAGATGGCACAGTTAGTATCTAGTGGGAACATGTTTCATGTACCTTTATTTATATAATACTAGATTAAGATGCTCTAACTTCTGACGTGCTAAACAGAACTGCTTACGTACCTGCATGTTACATGTATATGGTACAATGCACTGTGTAGAAACATGCATGAACATATCCAGGAGCTTATGATATATAGTTCATGTTCTCATAGTTTAGATTACTATCGTGGACTTTTTTGAATGTAAATCTTAACGAGGAAAAATATTTCCATTTTTTCCACCATTTATTGCTTGTATGCTTCTGGAGTTAAATATGTGTAAAGAAACATACATTGATCTTATCACACATCAACATTACACCATACGTAGTTTATAAGCTTACTTTGTTCATGATTTAGACTCTAATTAAAGCCTAACTTGTCCAACTAATGTAGATCTCGATCATTGCCACCCCATATTGGCGTTTGAGGATTTTGCCGCTTGATGTCAATGTTGTAGTTAACTAGTTTTTACTGAATTAATTAGTTGTTATTAATATGTTGTAACGAATTAGCCGCAAAATTTTTAGTGTTGTTTAGTTCATCATAATTAATTTAGTCGTGAATAATTAAATTGTCAGTATGTAACAGGTTCATTTGTGGTAATCAGTTAGCCCTAATTAATTTAGTCATGATTAAATAGTCATATTTAATTTTGTACTAGTAAATTTGATGTTCATTAATTTGTTGTCTTCATTTGGTTGTAATTTTTAATGTGCACTATTTTATCATCATTATCAATCTTCTCACTAATATTCCGTCTATTTCATCTGTTGCAAGCCAGATCTCCATCGGAGGTTCTGGAACCCTTCTATGATGAGAACCACCGATGCAAGTTGTGGATCACCGATGACGCGGATGGCCCTCCACCCCTGCTGCTTCGGTCGGAGAGGGATTACTAGGACCTGAACTCTCGCTACATCCCAATCCTTTGGGACAAGGGCTTGTTGCCCCTTGAGAGGCTACTCTTCGTCGGACACCAGTTCACCCTAGATGGTAGTCTGCTGTCGGCATTTGTCTATAGGTGGAGACCCGAGATGTACACCTTCCACTTCTAGTGGGGTGAGATGACGATCACTCTGCAAGACGTCTTGTTATTTACCGGTCTCCCAATCCGGGGTGAGCCACTTATTTCAGGCCATCCGCCGGCGGACTAGAAGGCCAGGCTGGAGTATCGGTTCGGCATACCTGTCCTGGAGCGTGCACGTGGCGTCCCCCAGACTTGACTGAGGCATTTTAGTCAATGCCCGCAGGATGCAAATAACGATGTCGTTAGGAAGTACCTCGTTGTTTACCTTCTTCAGCTCTTTGGTTGGGTCCTGTTTCCAACCACATAGGGCAATCTGGTGAAGCATTCTCAACACAAAGTTGTACGCCCCTTTGTATGTCCCGTACATGAACTCGATAACCTTTTGCTTCGCTCATCGAACCTTGTTGTAACTGACTTGATAACCAACCAGATTAGCGACTTCTGACATCAACATCTTGGGAGACGGAGACATCTGCGTGCAACTAGGTGGCTGATGAGGCTTGCCACATGTGTGGAGGTAACATTTCGATGCTGCCGCAGTGGCTCGCTAAACTCACAAGTGTGTTTGGTCACCGCCTTGACCGCGAAGACCGAGCCGAACAACTTTGCTTGGTGAGGGCTGACATTGCTAGAGCAGCCTTCCACTATGCATTTCACTGAGTAATATCCTAGGTACACATGGCTGATGGACAAGGCGTACCGTGCTATAGCTTGTTGCATGACAGCCTTGCTAGGGAAGTTTTGCCCAACTACGAGGGTGTCGGCATCGAACCCCCACTAGGACCTTTATGCTTGCCGCAGTATGAGCGAGCGCACCGTGATATCATCAAGTTTGGATGCCACATATGGCACCTCCGATGACATAATTCGCGGTTGGACCACCAACCCAGTGTGTGTCCTCCTCGCTACCATTCGAGCCCGGGTCGGTGTCCTCGTCGGACTCCAACCCGAGAGGCTGGCCCACGAGATACTCGTGGCAATCAATACGGGCCGACCACCACAGTTCTACCCCCTTATTTTGTAAAAAGTTATGCGCAAGTTTTCCCTCTAAAACAACACATTTTGTGCTTCCGTCTTGAAGCTTCGCGTGCGGTTGCCCGCTTGCAGAGGCCCCAGCATCATGAAGGTATCCCGACGCTGTGTGAACGAAATTCATGTACACCAAGGGCCTCCCGTAAATGGCCACCTCGGGGTGGGAGACAATTTGCATGTACTGCCTCTATGCTACGTTTCCATTCACCTTGACCAACTCCCACAAGGCATTCGTGCAGGTGATCCCCTCGATCACAAGTTTCTTCGTTATTGCCTCCGTGACAAACTCCCTCCAAATGCAGCTTCGAAGCTCATGAATATTCATTGCATCGAGCCCCTCCGCTGGACCACCTTGTACTGGCGTCTCGACAGGTCCAACCCATTGGGTTTGGCCCATACAAGACCATCGCCCTAAAACAGTACCAAGTCTTGCATGTTCAAAATTACCTAAAGCTACAACAACTCAATCCGCGGTACACGATATAACAAACATGGTACGTAGTAACCACAAATTTAATACAACTGAACTAATTAATAGTACATAATTACAAGTAATATGATCTTCACTAATTACCCACAACAAAAACAATGACGACAAATTGCATGTAAGTGATCGATTACATACGTGTAATTAAATACGAATAATTAATTAATTACCAAGATTTTGATTACTCCTCCAAAAATTAATTACGAGTAATTCATTATTACTGTACTTACCACTATTAAACCACGACTCAAAGTAACACGATATGTTAATTACCACAGGTTCATTACCACTAAATTAATTACGACTAACTAATTTGCACTAATTTAGTTATGCCAAACTAATTGCCAGTAAACTAATTACGACTGATTGATTACTACTAAATTAATTACAAGTGGTTAATTTCCACTAATTTAATATGCCAGACTGATTACCACTAAACAAATTATTACTAATTTATTACCACTAAACTAATTACCACTAATTAATTACAACGATTTTATTTGAACTCATTTTCAACCATTAACTAATTCATACCGAAAATAACAAAGCCTAATTTATTACGACTGATTAATCACCACAAAGTATCATTAACTAATAAATTGCTGATACCGTACCTACGACTATATTATAAACAGTAAAAAATATTGCTAAATTACTATGACCTAGTTACTTCAGAATACAAGCTGCATTAATTACGACTACCTGGCTAAGCATGATTAACTATGACTACGGTAATAACGACAAAGGCATCCAACAAAGAATTACTTGCCCTTCGAGGGAAGCAATCAAAATTGCTACGATCGTAACGACTGCTTCAAACTTTAATCTCCAAAAAATATATTATGTTACGTTATCTAAGTTCTCGGCGACGAGCGCGAGAACGAGAAGGAAAATGAAATTGAGATGAGCGATGAGCGACTGCGAGAGTTCGGTATTTATAATCGAGGCGAAGGGGGCGCGTTGATGTCGAAATTCGGAGGTGTTGTTGGCGCGACCTTTGGGCAAGGGGGAGTAGGGGAATGCAGCGACGAGCGGCGATGATGTGTGGACGAGGGTTGTCCGCACGGTGGCCGTGCGACAGCCACCTTGTCCTCACGGTGGCCGTGCGGTAGCCAGCTCGACTACACTGTGATGAACCCGAAGGTCCTATTATTGGCCCGATCTTTCGATGAGAACGATAAGTCCGGTAGGTGTCGCTCAACTCTCACGATCCTGGCTACGAACACGCAAGGCTCGAAACCACGCAATCGCCGAATCCGATTGACAAGTCGTTATCAACCGTACGAATACCGGTTGACGACCACGAAGGTCGATTCCTCGCATACACAAGAAGCACGCAAGAACAAGATAATAAGCAATCGGAAATTGCAAATAGGATTAAAATATTTAATTGAGTTGGGATTTTGAAGCGGTATTATGGTTGGTCTAGCCGACACAAGCCAATACACGGTTGCAACAAAGCTAACTTTTAACTAAACAAAATCCAAGTAAACTAGAGGATGCGACCTCCTTAAATAGGGATGAGGAGCCACACATCTAATAGAAACAGCGGGCGGGACTAATATTTGCGGATTACTGTTCACGTGAACAGAACACGCCCCGTGTGGCCGCGGCGAATGGGCCAAGTTCAAGATGATTACAAGGCCCAGATTGGCCCAAACAAGTGATATGACGTCTTCTTTTGATGATTGCGATCAGTCCGAAGGAATTTGAAGATGAGGCCAGATCCGTTGGAAAGAGGACGAAATAAGCTTTCAATCAAGTACTCGTGGACCTCCAACGGACTCGTATGTGAAAGTTATGCCCATTTGAAGTTTGTGTTGTCGGGCTAATTCCGAATCGATCGACCAAAACGTATCCAGCTTGGCACATGCAGTAGCACCATGGCTTGTAGACATAATACCATGGCATGTAGACGTAGTACCATGGCATGTAGACGTAGCTCGATCCAATTGGGTAATATGGTCTTGCATTAGCCGAAAGTTCTATTGGCGAAGATATTGTTGATGTAGATGATGCAGTGCAGCAAGCCGAAGCAGTGGTTGCATCCTTAGGTTTGATATCCTCATCACACTGTGGCTGTGCGGTAGCCCCTCGACCGCACGGTGGCCGTGCGGTAGCTAGCTCGACCGCACGGTGGCCATGCGGTTGTTGCTAGTCCGCATGATGACAGTGTAGATATGGCTATGTGTCGGCCCGATAGTTGTCTGCACGGTGGCCTTGCGGTCCAGACTCCATTTCTGCAAATCCGGTGCGACGGGAACCAATTTCGCTAATACGACCGAAAACAACACCAATACAGCCAAAAATTCGATGGTGGAGCCTACGTCCTTTAACATCACCAAGAACAGTCCAGCTTACAAGTTACAACAAGCTGAGATACCTTTCTGAATTTTAGTATCTTGCTTTGCCATCAAACCATCCAAAATACTGCTATATCTTCCAATCAAATTCTAAAAATGCTTGCCTCGTCGAACAAAACTGAAAGAAAAGAAAAACGGAATTGCTAAAAAGAACTGTGCATGTTTTTTTGGGAAAACAGTCGATTTTTTTTTGGGGAAATACACAGACCCAAGGAGAGAAAAAAAACGAATAAATGTACTTGCATAAAGAGAAGATGTTAAAACAGTGGGGTTTGTTTGGAATGCTGGATTTTTCTCATTCCTAGCGGAAATGAACTTTTACGTAAAATGTAGGGTTAATTGCCTAGAATGAACGCAAGCCGAACGTCTGATGCAGCTGTAGCACGAAGTACGGGCGCAATAATCGAAGAAAGAATCCATCTGTGGAGTCGCTTGTGTCAAATCCTGCATGGGATTTATTTGCATCTGACATCATGAAGACATCAATCACACGAGAAACAAAAGAGAAAAAAAAAATAGCTTCTCTCCAAGCACGTCACACCAGACTAACAATCAGGTTTAAAGAGGGCGTCCTTCCATGCGCCATGATTTGGCCCATCGGGTTTTAGAGAGGAGAGAGGAATTTGGCTCTTCGGAGACGACGACCTCCAGTCACCTCACCGTCTGACTGTTTCATGTACTGATGTACTACTCCGGCTTCTACTACTCCCTACGTGGTACTACTTTACTATACCGGTATTGCATCTGAACAGTTGACGCATTGACTTTGAAAGATGGTGTAATGAACTAGTGCAAAATAGTAGGAGTACCAAATTTGAAGTAGTCCTAGAATACAAAGATCTGAATTTAATGTTTGGTCCATGGCCTCAGAAAAATTGATATGCTTAGCTCAACTTGAACCAAGGCTCGTATGCATGCTTTAATGCTTAGCACATGGAGTTAAGCATTTGATTGGCATAAAAAAACAATGTATAAACATTTGTACATTTCTGCCATTAGATGATAGGGAGATTGTGTACTTGCAAAAACAATTGTATATTTTGGGATACATGTAGTCAAATTTTCTAAATTTGGCTATCGATTTTTCTTTAATATTTAGATTGAACATATAAAAATAATATGTATAGATGATAGATTGATTATGTCCTTGCAAAAACAATTGTATGTTTTGGGTACGTGCAATCAAATTTTCTAAACTTTAATATTTAGATTGAACATATGAAAATAGTATGTATAGATTTTTCTTGAAAAAACTTTCATAAATATGTAATTTTATTAGGTTTTATAAATTTATTACGATAAAAAATAGTGACAAAAATTGTGCTTCGAATACCGCGTCAATATCCATCTCCTGAGAGTATACAGTATATGCATATGGAATGAGGTGACCCTTTACTGCTGCCGTCTCAGGGCCAGAACCCAGACTCCAGAGTCCAGATTATGGTCCGTCCACTGGTCCCTGATTGACACGGGGGACAGCGGAATCACTAGCTGCCGGTTCTACAGTGGTAGAGTACACAAGCGCCGTAGGCATTTAATTAGTAGCACTGTGGGGGCCCGGTCGCTGTCCTACTCCTCGGTGGAGTCGGCTTCTTCCCCGTCGCCGGTTCGCTAGGCTCTCCTCCCTAAATAACCTTGTTCCTTTGTGGCTTTAGCGTCTATCGCCTTTACCTTGGTGTTTACTTTTTTTTTTTTGAAGACTCAACAGTAGTCTAGAAAGCCCACCTGAACATTTCATTTCTTCAAAAATGATACAAAGGCCTAGGATAGAGTCAAGTCGCTGAGAAGTTACTCGGCTTGGCCGCAGTCTACACGGGCTTGCCGCCCTAACAGAAGTGATTACAATCACGCTCACAGAGGGAAACTTGCAAAGAAAGAGCAGAAAATACGTAATAGAAAAGCAGGAGACTCCGAAGGCAAGGCTCTCAATTCAAGTTTTGTAATCTGAATGCTTGTCCCATGCCGACCCTTGTAACGATCCACGCCGGCGACTGGCTCACGCCTCCTGCCAAGAGACTTCGCTTGCCGACTCATGCCGAAAGGTTGTGGTCTTCTTTGCTCATCAAAGACAAGGTAAAGGATGACACGAGTGAAAAAACAACGAACCGGCTCATGGCCTGCCATGCTGCGCGGCTCGCCACCTTGAGCACTCTGTAATTTCCGTTTATTGTCAGGACTTTTGTGTGGTGCCGGGAGCTTTGTAATGCTTGTTCTCATAATATAAATCAGGGGTGTTTTATCCTTCAAAAAGATCTGGTGCGTCCACCCCCTGTTGTGATTTATATCACACTGATCGGGCAGTCGAGATTTTGAATCCACATCATTTTATTTCAAGGGGTGTGATCAAGTGAGAACGGCAGAATGTTTGAATGACTTTTCATACATTTGATGATATACAGTTAACAGCACCATGCCACTATTCACTAGGGTTATCTTAAGGTGCAATTTCAACAAAAGCAAGATATTCCACGTTACTGGTAGTATTGATCAAGCTAATCAATCTATAGCTGGTATTCCTACGTCTGCAATTCATGAAGTGGTAGTAGTGTAGTACAGATGAGTTTCATCAAAGCCGGCAACTAATCCAAAGAGACCCAGTTGGTCCGGTCACTCTAAGCTATTGGCGCTTTCAAAAGCTTTTTCATCAACATCATCGTCAGCAACCTTTGCAAAACCCGGAAATGCATTTGAGATTTACATCGAAAAGAAAAATAAATTTAGGGTATCTTGGTTCGAATTTCGAAACTTCTACCTTTTTCATCAGCGAACGTTGTTTTTTTTTAAAAAAATTGCTACTTACGAAAAAGCTCCACCTCCGCGTACGAATAGCAACATGCGGCTGCGGGGCAGAATGCGGAGGCGGTGGGACCCACACGTCAGTTTCACTTCCTCACATGGTCACTCCGGTTGTATAGACAGGAAGGTAATCACGCAGTAACATCAGCGATCAATTCAATGCCATTGGTAGTTTAGTACAGACACAAGGGATGCAAATGCAATTCAATACTATTAGACTCTAGACGGGAGTGTCTATACAACATGCGACTGATTTTTTCTTGGAAATCAGTCATTTTTTGAGCCATCAGATGGAGATCTAATGCTCCAGATATCACTCTCACCCCTATATCCTTAACTCAATCTCACTTCCCACCCTCTCTCCCTCTCTCTCACCAATAACAGAAAGCTAAAATTGAAAGATGTATAGCAGTTCTCTAGACTATTTAGTGCTACATTAATATATCTACCCGACCATGACAACACTGTCGCCCACTCGCCCCTAGCGAGTAGCCACTGCATCTTGGAGCTCCTTTCTTTCACTCTCGCAATCTCATAATAATAACCTTACAGGAGCAGTAACCACTATAACTGCCAAGCAACAAGCAACCTCCCAAAAAGGCAAAAAAAAAAACGGAAAGAAAATGCTTCCATTCCCTTCTCATTTTCCATGCAAGTCTAAACAACACATACATTATTCCACAGCAACCATACCGTAACACTACAGAAAAAAAAACAAGGAAAATCAAACAGCTCGAGGCATGCGAGACCTGGGCACCTGGCACGATGCAAGCAGACGTGCGATCAAACTCGAAGGAGGTAGACGCTAAGCTCCGGGCCGCCATTGCTGCTGCTGCTGTCCGGGTTCATCATGTAGAACGCCTCCGAGTCGCGGGAGCCCACCACGCGCTCGAACCGCGCGCGCATGTACATGACGTCGCCCTCGCCCCCGCCGTACGACGCCGGTATGACCCCGGCGCCCATGGACACGGGCTCCAAAGCGCGCAGCACGCGCCAGTCCGCGGCGCCGCACTCGCGCCGCACCGCGTACCCGCAGCCCTTGCCGTTGCAGTACGCGCGCCACACAGTCTCCTCCAGGAGCTTCCTGCCTACGCCGGCGGGGGTGGCGGCGCTAGGGAAGGGGCAGGCGCCCTTGCCGCGCTCGCACTCGAGCGCGATGCGCACGAGGCCCGAGGCCATCTCGCGCACCAGCGACGCCGTGGGCGCGGCCAGCTCCAGCAGCAGCGCGGGGCACGCGCGCGGGTCCACCTGGAACGCAAGGTGGACGTGACCGCGGCGGTGACCGTACAGCGTGCCGGTGAGCCGCGCGCCGAGGCCGACCTGCCGGTGCCGACCGGCAATGGCCGAGGCCAGCGCCGTGCGCAGGCGCGACACGGCCGTGCGGGCCAGCTTCTTGCGCTGCTGCTTGAGCGGCTTGGGCGGAGGGGAAACGAAGTCCTCCGAGTGGAATGACGGGCAGGAGGAGGAGAATGCCATGGTGGCCTCCTCCTCGTCCTCGACCTCGGCACTCTTGACGAAGCCTTCCTCCGCGGTACCGGTGGCGCCATGGCTGCTGCTCTTGCCAAGAACCGGCCACTTGAAGTGCCTCCGGGAGAATGAGAAGGAGGACTCGTGGGGGCTTCTCGCCATGATGGTTCTCATGGTTTCTTGCGGTAGCTGCAAGTGCGCGCCGTGCCTAAGTATGAAGGGAGTGCGATGCTGTGATTCTCTTTCTAGTGGCTTCTGAGTGTAGGCAGTAGGAAGGAGAAGGAACGGGGTTTTGTACTGCGAGGGGGGCTGGTGAGCAGAACCCACCAAACTGAGCAGACAGGAGAGAAGAGTGTGAGAAACTCTTTGGCCTTGTCTTGTTTCTGGCCTGATTCTCTTCTGTTTTGTTGTGTTTTGATGAGGAAATGGAAGACAAACTGTGCAGATTGTGGCGGTGCGGCTGTGCGGGCAGGGCCAGCAGGCAGGCAGACAGGAGAGAGAGAGAGACTAGTACCGCGCCATTTGATAAATGAAAACTAGTTGGAATGTAGGTTAGAGAGAGAGATGGCGTGCCTGAGTCTTGATGGTTGGCTAGCCGCTAGCTTTATCAACAGGTTTATTTTTTAGTATATTAGCGTACCTGTAAGATGTTCCAGTCATCTCACAGCTCACAAGCGGTTTGCACTGTTGTCCGCTAGCAGGGCGCAGGCTGTGGTAAAAATGGCTATGTACTGACCTACAAAGCATATAGGGTGAAAATCAGCCAAGTATTGAAATTTTGAAAAGTTTATTGCAATGAGTGTTTGAATTTATTGTAACCTGTAATCACAAAAATGTTACAACAAAATTGATTTTCTTACCATCTTTTTGTCAATTGATGCAAGACAGTATTACACGTCGTAACAAAATCAAATATGTCTTACAATAGAGTTTTCAATACTTAGATGGTTTTCATCCTATATACCCTGAAGGCCTCAACTACATTGGACGGCTTCTGCTGTTAAAGTACATCCAAGACGACACGACACAAGTGGGAGAGCTACGTAGGCTTGAAACAATTTTGTCTCCATAGCGATAATTTCTTTAACTATTCCTATATAGTTTCGTGCAAGCGTGAGTGATTTTAGTTAGTGTTGGATCTGACTATGTTGGTTTCTCTCCACTGTGCTATGCATCTTTCTGCAGAGTTGCATCTCTATATTTGTATGCCTGTCATAGGCAGTTCTTTGTCCGTTGTGAGTTGTGAGCAAATGCTACAGATGGTGTCATCAGGTTGACTGCTCATTAATGCCCTGGACACCATGCACGAAATGTGGCAACCACGTAATGAGCCGACCAAGAATGTAGGTGAATTCCAGGTGAGCATCGAGTGACTAAATCCAATTAGTTGGTGGATTGGTGCTGACTAGCTTAATTACATTATTTTTATTTGGGTGTTTGGACTATATATGGTGCTGGCCATTTTTGTTAGCGACACTTCTGATAAAAATATAGACATGTGTTCTCATCGAAAGAAAATTCTACATGTGTCTTCATGCGGACTGAAATAAACACTGTAAGTGCAAACTAGAAGAGATTCCCTTGGAATTTGAAAGACACGCACGATGAATTTTGCCTACCCGTGTCTCAAGGGACAAATTCCTACAAGTTGCCTCCTGAGAAAAGGATAACCAGGGCAAGTACAGTACGGCAAAGCTTGTCCCCCACAATGACGCTCAAATTATGACAGGAGCTCACACATCGATTGCTTGGAATCCAGGCACCATTTTCAACAGCTTAAAACCCATACAAGTTGAAACATATGGGTGTATTTGGTTTCCTACATCTTCTTAGCCTAGCTTGTACGAGCATCCAAGCCGACTGTCTGACCCAGGCATAGCTGAGTGAATACAAAATAGGCTTGTTTGGTTAGTTGTGACAAGTTGTTTGGTTACCTGTATTATGAGGATGCTGGATACAAGGGATGTTGTTTTGATGGCTTAGATGCACCCATGACGCATTCGCCTGTATCCCGCAGGCCTGGCTCGCGGGTGAAGCTCACCAGCCGCATTTCCCTTGGCCCAGGCTCAGGAGCCGACATGCGCTGGTGCAAGCTGCACAACCAAACATAGTCTTTCTTGCCCTTTGGTTTCCTTAAAACTGTCAAGCATAATTGTACGGGCCATACACAGATGGATAGGAGGAGCTGAATAAAAATAGTAGTAGTAGAACTAGAACGCGTGCGAAGGAGAGGTGTAGACGACGATACTGATAAAACGAAGTTAGGCAAGGAGAGGGACAAAGGCCGCTGTTTTTTCAACCCTTGGGATTGGTGCGCTGGACAGTATAGGACGCAAGGGTAAACAAAGCAAAACTTCAAAAGTTGCAGCTTTGACCATATAGGCATGGAGACGAAGAGGACGCGAATGCAATGGCACTGAGGCGGATTGGGTGCAGGAGGCGAGGGCCCAGCCCAACATGCCGTACCAATAACCCCCTACTATGCTACTCCTTTAATAGGGCAGGGCGGAACGAGTTTTTTTTTCCCCTGCAGCTTGACCATATAGGCATGGAGACGAAGAGGACGCGAATGCAATCCATGGCACTGAGGACTGGGTTGGGTGCAGGAGGCGAGGGCCCAGCCCAACATGCCGTACCAATAACCCCCTGCTATGCTACTCCTTTACTAGAGGATTGGGTGCAGGAGGCGAGGACCCAGCCAAATATGCCGTACCAATAACCCCCGCTATGCTACTCCTTTACTCGGGCAGGGCGGAGCGAGTGTTTTTTCCCCCCTAAGTGACTAGAGTCACTTTTGACGGAAGTAGCGGATGCCGCGCCGTATTGGGAAAAACGACATTATGGATGTGTCAGTAGCCGACACGTGTGCAATTCCGTGTTTCTCGCGCCTAGCATTAATATCCTCCGCTCCTTGTCGCACGGACTTGTCTCATGCCGACGCGTGGCCACTGTCAGGACCCCGAGTAAAGCAGCCCTGGGACCCTCTGTGCACACTGAACTAGTCCTATGATTAGTAGCTAGCTCACATAGATGAAGCATTGATATGATCATATCATACAACAAGCTAAAGAAGAAACAAACACAATATATTAACCAAAAGATCTTACGGTCAACCTTTTTACAAGGGTTGCCACACGGGCTTATAGCAAAAAAAAAAAAAACTTGCAGCGAAACTTTGCAAACGCAGGAGCCAGTCGACAAGCCCACAAGCTATCAAGTGGAGGACGTCCCCTAGTCGGCAAAATCTTCCACGAACTCCTCTCCATAGAGCTCGGAGCATCCAGGGTCCTCTTCGACGGCTGATCAACCAGAGGGCATAAAGCCATGAGTATTTTGAATGTACTCAGCAAGTCATAGGAAAATGTATGCAAATAGTATTCATGCAAGGCTTGACAATGATAGCTGTATAGTTAGTTTGCAGAAAGCAATATTTATGAAAAATACAGTAAGTAGATTGCAAAGCACAAGTTGAAAGATAATACATAAGTAAACAGTTTCTTTGAAACAGCTCGTGGACACCCTGTCCACTTCACAGACCTCTCGTGACCACCCTGACCACTACCCAGACCACCCTAATCCGACCACGACCACCTGCTTTTAAGAAAGACCACCCCTTGCGGGATATCATCAGGCATTGTCTATAACCGGAGACACAACCATTTGAATATATTTACACTCTGCAGAAGTTGTACAGCTTTACCCACAATACACGACCTCTTTAGGTGGTCTGGCACCCGTCGATGCCACAGCCCACTACCTTTGGTAAGCATCCTAGAGAGTGTGTCAAGGCCTTTACAAAGGTCTGCCCTGGCTCACTTCTGTCCCGCTAAGGATTCGCCATTCTAGACCCCCTCTTGCGCCAATTCAACCACCACGACAGAACCGCACTAGAACTTCTCTAATTAGTTGGCCCAGTCCACCCCATAAATAAATTTGTGGTTGCACGGTAAGCCCGGATCAATGGCACACAAAGTTAAGTCCTTAGTTGCTACTCAGGCGAGACATCCTCATCCCAATGTGCGTATAGTACCCCCTTTACTGCACGATCACTCGTCCGAGTACATTTTTGGTTCAATAACTTTTATCAATAGTGGCGTTGCCACAGTTCCATAGCTCATTAGTCAAATTTATCATCAATAAATCATGAGGTCAAGACCATCGCATATCTAAAGTATGACTAAGCATAATACGTACCCAAGGTTGGTATATCAACGATGTCCAACTAGGATAACCCATCCTACGGATGTCCAAGGGTACATGTCAATATATTGTTCATAATTATTTAAGGAGTCATAATGTCAAGTGGGTGTTTAACTACTCCTAAAACCATTTTTATACAGCTAGTCATGCATGTTGATATCAAGACAGTGTACTTTTATGAAAATGGGTTTAACACGATCAAAGGTCTATGACTTGCCTTCGACGAAGAGTTACGAAGCTTCGGTAAAGGTCGTCAGTCCCGAACTCTTCAGAGAAGTCGGATTGTACACATTCGAAATGAGCCAAATCAGAAAACAAAGCTACAAAAACTTCAACGAAAACACCAAACCAAAGCCAAAAGAAAGATACAGAGTTCATATGAAGATAGAAGTTGAAACCACTCTAGTGAGAGCTTGAACGGTTGAGGTTGAGGAAGGGAAGTGGAGAGCGATCAGGGGGAAACAACAAGGGAGAACAAAAAGGGGTTCTCAGATGCCTTATATAGGCGAGGGGAGGTCCAAGGAGGGATGATGGCATTGGCGTGCAACGGGTGCAACGGAGAAAACCGCATTCAATGCGCACGACGGGGCAGGTGAAGGAGGGGATGGAGGCAAGTAGGGGAGGAGACTAGAGGGGGGAAACAAGTACTACGAAAATGAAAACATTTAATGCGACTCAACAACATTTAATACACAAAGACTTCTGCAACAAACGTGCATGAAAGAGAAAGTGAGCAGAGCTAGTCGAAACAGAGAGGTAGGTCAAGGTCAACAGGAAGTTGTGACCAAGAGGGAGGTCTTGAGGAGGAGGTCCGAAGGGTGAGGTCCTATGAAGGACGGGGGGTCTGTGCGAAAGAGGAGGTTACAACCGAGAGGGTCGTCTCTGCAAAAAGGACAGTTGCGATCGAGAGGGTCGTCTTTGCAAAAAGTCCAAGATGGTGGTCGCGATCCAAAGGGTGATCTTGACCAAGGGGGTGATCTTTGCAAAAAGACTAAGAGAGTACTGGGGAGGAGGAGGTCCAAAGGACAAGGAGTGAATAGAGAAGAGGCAAACTTGAAAACCAACGAACTCCAACAATGTAGGATAAACCAATTCGAAGTGATTGAAGTTCAATTAATTCGTATTAAATCTCCAAATTTCTAAAATCACCGGTTAAGCTTGAGAAATTAACAAAACCGAATGGTTAATTTTAAACTCGATTTTTTTTAAAAAAAAAGGTTCAGAAAAATTGGGATGTTACAGCCGCCTCTGCTTGCCTGTGGCCCAGACAAGGCTGTCCATGCGCCCCTCGCCGGACAACGCTGCTTTCGCATGCCAGCCGCCCGGACAAGCCTCCTCCGCACGCGTGTCACTCAGACAACATCGCATTCGCACCCCCCTCCCGCCCAGGACAAGCCTCCTCTGCACGTGTGTTGCCCGAACATGGCTCTGTCTGGCCCCCTTGCTCGGTTGCGCCACTTATCCCTCATTCGTAGCTCCCTAGCCTGGACTGCCGCACACGTCGCGCACGGACAAGGCTCTGTCCATCCCCTCTCGCCCAGCGACGCCACGTGGTCCTCTCCCACACGCCCTGCGCTCGACAGCGCCTCTAGATTACCCGCCACCATCACGTTACGTTGTCTAGCGGGAATTGCCTTCGCATGGCTATAAATACCGAAGTCGCTCTCGCTCTTAGTCATTCTCAATTTCGTTATCATTCTCGCACTCGTCGTTGGGAACACAGAGAATACAATAATTATTTTTGGAGATCAAAGAGTGTTTGGATGAGTTCTTAGGACCGTATCAGTATAGAACGGTCCCCAAAGGGAAGGTAATTTTTTTCTCCACTGCATTTGTCGTTATTACTGTAGTCATAGTTAATTACTCTTAATCAACTAATCCTAATTAATGTAGTTTGTAGCTATAATTAAATAGCCGTAAATAACTTAGTTGTAGTTTATGACTGCTTATTATTAAGAGGTAATGAATTAGTCTTAACTAACTAGTGCTTAATAATTAGTGGTAATTAATTAGTCTTTCTTATTTAAGTATGAATTAGTTAGTGGTAAAACATTGGTGGTAATTAATCAATCATAATTAATTTAGTGGTAATTAGTTAGACATAATTAATTTAGTGAAAATTAACTAGTTATAATTAATTAGTAATAATTAATTTAGTGGTAATGAATCAGTGATAATTAATAAATCATAATTGTTTGAGTCGTAGTTTGTCAGTGGTAATTACATTAGTGTAAATGAAGTGGTTGAATTTACGTGGCCATAATTAATTTGTTGGTAAGTAATTACTCGTAGTTAATTTATGGTAACTAAATAAATGTAATTAATTATGATTAATTAGGTTTATGCGTAGTTAATTAGTCCTAATTAATTTATCGTAATAATTCAGTGGGAAATACTTAGATGTAATGAATTACTCGTAAGTAATTTATTGATAAGTAATTAATTTATTGCTAATTAATTAGTTTTTCATATCTAGTTACTCGTATTTAATTGCTTACATATATGTAATATATCGTAATTATTTGTATCATGGGTAATTACTAGCAAATAAATTACTCGTAATGAATTAGTATTGATTAGTTTAGTCCTATTTAATTAGTGTTAATTGAAGAAATAATCTCATGAAAATAGTTGTGTACAGTTAATTAATTAGTGCTAATTACATATCTTATTTGTTATATTGCGTACCATAAATCGGATTGTTGTCGATTTAGGTAATTTCGAACTTGCAAAATTTTGTAGTGTTTTATGACGATGGTCTCGTACAGGCCGAACCCAATGGGTTGGACCTATCGAGATGCCAGTACAAGGTAGTCCAGCGGAGGGGCTCGATGCGATGAATATTCACGAGCTTAGAAGCTACATCCATAGGGAGTTCAACACGGAGCCAACGACGAAGAAACTTGTCATCGAGGGGATCACTTGGACGAGTAGGGGAAGGCAGGGTGTATGGGAGCTAGACAAGGTGAATGGAAGCGTGTTATGAGGCCAGTACATGCAGATTGCTTACCAGCCTGAGGTGATGATATACAGGAAGCCGATGGTGTATTTGAATTTTGTACGCAGGACGCCGGGAAACCTTGATGATGTTGGTGTCTCAGAAAGCAGGCAATCGCAAGCGAAACTTGAAGATGGTAGCACGGAATGTGTTGTTTTAGAGAAAGTCCACAAGAGAAGACTTGCGCATAATTTCGTGCAAAATGAGGGGGCGGGACTGTGGTGGTCGGCCCGCATTAAGTGCCACAAGTATCTACCGAACCAGCCTCTCGGGTTGGAGTCCGACGAGGATGCCGACCTAGGCCCGGATGGTAGCGAGGAGGACGCACCCCAGGGTGGTAGTCGGAGTGACTGAATTGTGTAATCGGATGTACCTTACGTGGCATCGAGACTTAAGATATCGTAGTACGGTCGCTCGTACTGCCGCAAGAAGAAGGGTCCCAGTGGGAGTTTGATACTGTCATCCTCTTAGTTAGGCAGCACTTCCTTAGTAAGGTGGTCATGCAACAAGCTATAGCATGGTACACCTTGTCCATCAGCGTATGTACCGGGTGCACCAGTCTAATCTAGGATATTATGTAGTGAAGGTTAGCATTGACCGATCAAAGTTCCTCGACTCGGTCTTCACGGTCAAGGTGGTGACCGAACACACTTGCGAGCTTAGTGAGCCGCTGCGGCAGCATCGGAATGTGACTTCTGCATATTTGAAAAGCCTCATCATCCACCTAGTTGCGGAGGATGTGTCCGTCTCCCCCAAGATGTTGCTGTAAGAAGTCACCAATCTAGTTGGTTATCCAGTCAGCTATAGCAAGGTCCGATGAGCCAAACAGAGGTTATCGAGTCCATGTATGGGACATACGAAGAGGCGTACAACCTTGTGCTGAGAATGCTTCCGCAGATTGCCGAATAAAACCCTGATACGTACATAAACAAGGTTGAAAGTGAAGATGTTGATGAAGGCCCTAGTTGCTTCGTACTAGATCGGGTGTTCTGGGCTTTCGCCTAGGCTATAGAGGGCTTTAAGTTCCATCGTCCCGTGCTCACGATGGACAACACTTTCCTTACGGAGAGGTCCAAAGGCACCATTCTCACAGCAGCGGCGGTCGATGCGAATGACCAGCTTCTCCCGGTTGCTTTTGCCATCGTAGAGAATGAGAACATATCCAGTTGGCTGTGGTTCCTAGCGAATGTGAAGCGGGCGGTTGTGAGAGACCGGCCCAACATATGCCTTACCACATACCACAATGCTGGGTTATTGTCGGCTCTGAACACCATGAAGAATGGGACGGGCCCCCCTCACTAGTGGAACGACGTGAAAATTCGGTAGTGCATGAGGCATCTTGCATCGAATTTCTTCACGTGGTTCCGCAGTCAGGAACTAATGAAGATATTCAAGACGTTGTGCATGCAGAACCAGAGGCGGAAGTTTGAGTTCATCTGGACAGACCTCAAACATCAGACTACGAGGCATACAAGGGAGTCCCCTCCAGAGGCACAGGAGGGACAGCAGGCACGAGTGAGCAATTCAGGAGCACCATAAGTTTCACGTAGTGGATTAATCTCCATGCTCCTGAGTTAGAAAAATGGTCCCTACTCTATGACACAGACGAAGCAAGGTACATAATTATAACTACCAACCTGTCCGAGGTGTACAATAGTGTGCTAAAAGGTGTACGATGCCTCCCTATCACCGCGATCATTGAGGAGATATGGACTCGCATAGTCAATTACTTCATCAATAGAGCCACTACAGCGAGCGACAACTGGAAAAAGGGAAGTAGTGGTCCGAGAGCATACGAGGTGTATGGACCAGAAGATCCATGTGATCGATGGCCTCAGGAGGAAGTACGAGATCAAGTTGAGGCAAAAATATATCACCATTCATGCTAGGGGGAAAGAAAACATGCATGCACCCTAGGTTATGTGGCTATGTGTATCTGCAACAAGCCGAAGCTCCTGCACAAGCTATGCTCGTATGTGTACAAGGCATGTGCACAACTGAGGCAGATGTCTACGCCGTATATCTCCAAGTACTACAACATGTAACATCTTTTCGGTACATAGAGTGCAGAGTTTCACTCGTATGGCGTGAACATGATCTATAGGGATCTTTGGATGGACAGGGTGAAATGGGGCTCGAACAAGGCCTTGAAGTCAACTCGGAAGGGACGATGATAGACGCGGTGCTTGTAGAATGACATGGATAACAACCAGCATGGGGACCTGAGTGTCGGGACCAAAAAAATACAATTCTAGACCCTCTGTGTATACTGCACTAGTCCAAGATCACGCTAGTTCACACAGTGGTAACATCGATGAAATATTATTTCTATATACAAAGGTGACTAATAATAGGCAAATAATAATAATAATAAGAGTAACAACCTTAAGACCAAAGCTTACAATTAATGCCTCGGAAGGCGAATAAGCTGCAGCTATCCCTTCCCACAGCTATCCCTTCCCAATTGTTTTATAAAAATCTACCCCTCGTGTGAAATACCCGAGTATGTCCATGACTGCGGACGTGGCTATTCGAATAGATTGTTTAATACTCTACAGAGGTTGTAAACTTTACCCACAAGATGCAATCAGCTGCATCAGAGCTAATCACAACAAAATCTTTCCGAATCTTCATCTCAACATTGACACTCCCAATGTGTTTTATTGACGGCACCAATGACCACACAGGAAATTAGCCCGTCGCACACGGTTGGACCCTAAAGACAGTGAACCGCTCATAAATGTAAATCGCCACGGAGACAGAAACACACCTTCACCCTGGCACGGAGCTTAACCTACTACCTGAGTAGTCAATGTCGAGATTCCATAACTTACTAAGTTAGGACCGTCCCATACCAGGCATGTGGTTGTACAGTTGTGGCTCAGTTCAATAGTGCACAAAGCTAAGTCCTTAATTGACCAAGGCGAGACTGTCAATTTCTAACTATGCCATGAAGATTACCATTTCCTAATCACAAAGCTCCACCATATCACACAGTATCCACCAGTCACCTCAGTCTAAATCTTTTCCCACTCTATTGGTTAAGTGCAACACATACCATCAACGAGTAATAGCACACAACGCATACAGTTTTACACAAAGTTCTATAATCACTTAGTCAAGTTTATATTTGCAACTCGAATAAGATGAATAACTCGTTGCATGGCTAAGCAGACTATTCATATTTAACCAACCCACGTTGGTGCTATGATAATACCAACTAATAATTAACCAAATTAGGGTGACAAAAGATCATGATGACACAATAGGCAAGGTGGATATTATCAATTTAGATTAATAACTAAACCCAAAATATTTAATTAAATACTTAAAGTAGAGTGCAATAATTGAATCAAAGTAATTTTGAAAAACTGGGTTCAACATGATCAAAGGTACAACTTGTCTTGCTATAGCAATGATTATCTTATTTATCTTTGATCTTCTACTTCCTTGAACTTCAACTCATTCGGACGATTCCAGGACTTCAACGTCAAACAGAAAAGAAAGCGTAAAAAAAAAAAAAATCAAAAAGATAAATCAAATAAACTCCAAATTATAATTTAATGGTAATGGAAGGTAGATAATGAATTTAGAAACTTGAATGAGTTCAATCGGAGTTAGGACGGAGAAGAACGAACTCTTGAAAGATTGAAATTCACATGAAAAAATGAAAAAGAAAAGGAGATAGAAGCTGACATGTGAGGTCTACGAAATATTCTTAGAATATTCTATTCCAAAAATATTAGAAAATATTTGAGTGTATGACATGTGGGACCGACTGGTATTTATGAATTTCTAGAATTCAAACAATTCCAGAAAAGATAGAGAGAGTGACATGTGGGACCAATAAGATAAATGATTTTTCAAGAATTAAATTAATTTTTGAAAATAGGATTAGGAGTTGACATGTGGGCCACTGGTCTATAGACCAGGTCCACAGAGAGAAGCTAGTCCACGGTGGACCAAGCTCATGAACTAGAGTTGACCAAGAGTTGACTAGCATACGGGACCCGCATGTAAGTGAGAAATAATTATGATTTTTAATTGGGAAGATGACATATGGGGTCCACATGCAAGTGAGAGAAAGAATTGTTTCCTTGCATCACACATGGGGTCCATGGTCATAGATGGAAAGAAACAACAAAGAACAAATTAGAGAGCATGAAGCAACATAAGGCAAAATCATAGAGAAGAAACGAAGCAACAACCATGAACAATGAACAAGGCGGTAGCCGATTCTTGCGCATGGTGTGGTCGGCGAATGGAGGTGAACCAATGGCGGCGAAGGGGAAAAACAAAAAGGCAACAAGGTGGAGGTGATGACGCAGTCCAGACGTCGAGAATCGACACCGTGCGTCGGCGATGAGGCCAAGAACGGCGACAGCGGCGGCCTCACGGGTGCGCACCACTTTGGGCGATGCTCGCAAAAGGAGGTGAGCATAGCGTAGAACGCGACGACACGAACCCAACGGTGGTGGAGTTGAAGGCAGGGGATCAACGGTTGCGAAGTAATTGGCCGGAGAAGGAAGATGGTCAAGAGGAGAAAGAACGCTCGATTCTCGGCGCACGGTGGATGGAACTTGAATCTAAAAGATGAAAAATAGGTATCGACGAGGGGCACGAGATGACGTGATTGGATTTTGAAACAACTAACTAAGGAGGCGTGGCACTCGACGTACGCTTTTCAGCGACATGGCTCGACATGGCCAACGGTGCTCCGGCAATCTTCGGGCGAAGGGGAAGGAAGCACGACGTAGAACGCGACGACACGAACTCAACGCCATAGACGGTTCGGCCGGGGGACATCGGATGAAGGCTCAACTCGCCGGAGAAGACCTTCGGTTGGAGCTCGATCTTTTGCAAATTGCGATGCAAATAGATCAAAATGCACAAACCAATTTAGAGGATTGGGAGAGAAGATCAAGACGGACGTTTGGACGCAATCGGTTTCCTTTTATATGCACCGAGGAGGAAGATATGAATTTTGAAAGCTTTCGGTTTGAACGTAGAGGCTCGGGAGTCTTTTTGTCAGTGGAGGATGAAGATAAATAGTACCCAACATGTACTGTAGCAGCCACGTGTCCAGGAGAGCAAAGCAGAATTGAAATTTCGGAATTAAATAAAAGGTCAAAAATCAAGGAGACCAAATAAATAGTAAACAAATCCAAACAAATCTCAGAAAATACCCAAAAATTCCTTGAAACACAAGGAAGCCAAATAATACTGGTTTTTATTTAATTGATGTTTATATTAGTCAAATTAAATATTTTTAATTTAGAAAAATTCCCAATTAAGCTTATTAATTCAAATAAAATTGGTGAAATTTTTCAGGGACCTAAACTACTCAAAATATGTTTAAAAAGCCAAATTTTGGGATATTACACTGAGCCGTACAATGAAGTGTAGGATATGCAAGACCCTTGGCCACTCCATGAAGGATTGCCCCAATAGATCGAGCTCATCCAGTCGTCATTTTGTGTCGTAATTTATTGTGTCTGCGTGTACAGGGATAGTCATGTCATGTAAATGGGTAGTCTTCTCATATTTGTGCATATCTTTATGTCATTCTTTCTTAACGCATACGTATCTTGGCATTTTAGTTGTTCTGAACAAACCCGTCCTTGTTTTGTGCGCAACAACAAAATATTAGGTTGGCCTTGAATATGTGAGACTTGTCGTCAAACTTTTATGCGAAGATACTGTAGAAGCGTAAGTGGTTGCGAAGAGGACTAAACCCTATCCATATTTTTCTATGAAGGATGTATTGGTACCACCAGAGTTTCCACGCCCGCAATGTGTGTGAACAACCGCGAAGATCATCCAGTCCACACACCCGACCACCATCGCCCGGGCGTACTACACGTGCGGGAACGTCCTCGTAAGAGAATCTTACGCACACATCAATTTTTCACACCCTACATTGAATTTCATAAATTTCTAACTTCATCCGCGCATAATGGCAGCCCGAGATGCATTGCAACTTGTTCTAATGGATAAAAATTCGGAGATTTACGATAGGACGTTCATCTAACAGAAGTACATGTTGAATTACGCGATGCGAGCCAAGACCTTCCAAGGATAGAAACCTTACGTACCAGACCCTGTTGAAAAGGCACCGGAGGAGCCCAGAACAGTAGGGTGGTGGTGGAGGATCCCTGAAGAGGAAGATGAGTACGACAAGGGGAAGGCTCCTGCAACTGAGATAGATAGTCATCATAGCTTTTCCCATTGCCTGGGCACACTCCATATCGAAGAAGTGAATTGTGTACAATTGACATCCTAATTATGTATTTGGCCTTTCATTCTTCTAACATTATGCAATCGTCCTGCCCGACTCACAGAACATGAATGACTTCGACACTCCTTGTGGCTGTAGGCTATCCCAAGACAAGGGGAAGGCTCTTGCTCCTGAGATCGGCGACCGTCGTAGCATTTCCAATCGGTCGTTCGCACTCTATCTCGAAGAGGTGAGTTGTGTATAATTTGCATACCGATTATGCATTTGGCCTTACGTTCTGCTAACATCATGCAATCGTCTAGATCGTTTGCAGAACATGCATAACTTCGACACTCGCTGCCACTCTGGGCAGTCACGAGACAAGGGAAAGGGGCTGATGTGGCGCGAAGACTAATTTCGATTCTCCTTTTTCTGATTCCAAAAGGGCCGCACGTGTATCTTGGGTGTACCAAACCACGCGCCGTATTTAATTCACAAATTACAAAGCGTATTCCTAAATTTTGTGAAATTTATTTATCAAATTTTAGATTGCAACTCCACATGAAATGTCCAAACTCTCATGACTCCCAACCGGTATGGGGTTTCATGATTTCATGTGAACCTCGGTGTTTTCTAATTTCATGTTAATCCGGAACCGATCTACTCCAACAATACGCACATAACATATAAAATATGCATAAAAATATAGCACAACAAAAGCGTATAACATCTATGCAGTGCAATTACACACGGGATACAATTTGGCTCACTCGTTTGAGCCGCTCTTTGCTCACTGCATCTGCATCTATGTGCGCATCCTGGTTTTGCATCGAGCATGTCCCGTGGGATACGTTAACCGGTCCAAAGAGCGCGTATCAGTTCGAAGGGGCTACGAAGACCGTTGCATGGGCAGAGGGGCATCACCAAGCTGACTCTGGCTTAGCTGAGTCTGTCCAACGTCAAGGTCATCAAGCTAAGTCATGCCAAACTAGTTACCACCTACAATGATGTCATTAATGAAGGAATAAAGAAATCCACGCTCGGATCGTCCGCCCCAGGTACGCTTTCTACAAGTCCCTTGGTGCGAAGGAGCTCTGCCCTTGGTACGATACTCTGTACTAGTCAATGTACGACAGGGGTGGGTGCCACGGTCAAACGCTGGCGCTGAGTACTACTCCATGGCAGTAGTTGGGATGGTCGTATCCTCATTGATTGACGAATGGCCATCACACCATACTCAACTGAAGGCTGCAAGATGGAATGAAGTTAGGCTAAATAAATATTCAGGACGTAAACTAAACATCTCGTACCTCCCAGATTTGCAGTGTGGATGACCGAGGGGGAGTGCCAATCCGAGTACGGGGAGCAGATGGCAGAAATGATGCATCCCAACAGACGTGCGGTTGGAGGACGACATGATGTTAGCACAACCTAAGGCGTAATAAAAAATAGGATATAAATTTGTACATAACTTACATCCCGACTGATTTGCAGCGCGGATGACCGACGGGGAGCGCTACGACGCCCGTCGGTCTCACTAGGCCATGCTGACCTCGGAGGTGAGCACGGTCGACCCACTCAGTGCACGGTGTGTAGGACGTAGTCTCTCAAATGACCACAGCTCATGTTCTTTATTACATTATTCAACTCCAAGAAGATGTACTTCAAAGTGCTTAGAAGCCCCGATGGTGTGCTCTGAGCCACAGATGGCAGTCTCCGATGCGCTTGTGATCCGCTGCAGCCGCTCAAATTGAAGTGGCAAACAACACAGGTTCAATAATAAATAGTACAAATATCATCAATAAAACAAGCAAAGGTTGTAAGTGTTTTACGGTGTCATCACGCCGCGAAGTGCTATGTCAAACGAATGAGTGATGGAGCCTCTCCTGGTGCGTCACCTGCTCCGGATGCTCTGGTGGAGGACGGGTGAGTTTGGTACACGACCGTGGTATGTACCACTCGATCTACTGACGGTTTGTCCGTATGTCGTACGATCACTGCTCCTACAGGACCTCGATGTACGTGATCTCCGTCCAAGCCATAATCCACTCATGCAGGACTGCTTGCCAGTCCTCAGCATGTTGGCTCGCCCTTAATTGCCTGTATTCGAGAAGGATTGATGTCACAACAGCGGATGTAGGTATGAAGTGTAAACATTACTCGGATGGAGTTGGACTCACAAGTGGACGACCCACTACAGGATCCTGTCGTCGAGAGGGGGCACAAGCTGGTACAAATCGAACTGTTGTATTATGCGCTGCGGTGTGTAAGGCTCCACCATATGGGTAAACACCAGGTGGTCAGTCGTCGCCCATAATCCGATGTCCTGCATGCATTGCACGGACCACCCGTGTGGCGCTACCGTGTTTATGAAATCGGGGCTCCATAGAGCCCATATGATGCCGTTGTCATGCAACGACTCGAACTCATTATGGAACAATGAGTAGCACATCGCGGGTCTGTCCTTGGCCCAGCATAATTGGACGATAGTCCACCGGTAGCCCATAGTGGGCCCGTCTACCGGGTCGTGTAACTCGGAGTACGGGTGCACTGCTTTCTCGAAGGAGGGCTGCCCAACAAGGAAGTGTTCCCACAACTACAGGAGCACGTAGCAGACAACAAGGACCGATTTCACAGCATTGTCACTTTGCGAAGCTTCACACAACCCCCTATATGTGGCGCAAAGGATGGCAGATCCCCAACTGTACTAGGGTGTTGCCCTAGGCCCCGCATTAGCCAAAGACTCGGCGATACAGACGAAGCTGGGGTACACCCAATTGCTTTGTGTGGTGGAAAATAGGGCCGATCCCAAGATATGAAGAAGGTATGCGACGAGGTGCGTCCCAACAACCTCGTTAGGTACATCCGCTGGGCATTGACTGAAATTCCTCAGCCATATCCGAGGGACACCACGGGCGTTGTCCGAGATAGGTATGACGAACTGATGCCCCAACCAGGCCTTCTAGTCAGCCAACAAATGACCTGGAACAAGTGGCTCACCCTAATTAGGAGACCGATCAAGAATGAGACGTCCTGGAGAGTGACCGTCATCTCTCCCCACCAAAATGGAAGATGTGTGTCTCGGGTCTCCACCTGTCGACAAGTGCCGACATCAGACTGTCGTCCATGGTGAAGTAGCGCCCAACAGAAGTAGCCTTGCAAAGGGCAACAAGCCCATGTCCCGAAGGATTGGGACGTAGCGAGCATCGAGTTGCCAGAAATGCCTCTCGGACAGAAGCACGAGGGTTGGAGGGCCATCCGCATCCCCGGGGATCCATAACTTACACCGGTGATGCTCGTCGTAGAAGGGTTCAAATAGCTCCGGTAGAGACATAGCTTGCAAGAGATGAAAGACACTTATTATTAGTGAATAAATTAATAATGACGATGCATTACTAGAAATTAAAAATCACGACCAAGTAATCAATACTTAATTAATTAAGAACAAATAATTATGTCTAATTAAGTATGACTAAATTAATTATGACTAAATTAATATGAGTAGCTTAATACCGCTAAATTAATTAGGACTAATTAATTACCACAAATGACTTATAAATAAATAATTACGACTTAATAATGACAACTAGATTATTTAGAACTAAATTAATTACAACGAATTAAATAGCATTAAATTAATCATGACTAAATAAGTACCACCAATTAATTACAAAAAATTAATCACGACTTAATATGACCACTGAATTAATTATGACTTAATAAGGGCATTACATTAATTATGACTGATTAACTACAACTAAATTAATTATGACTAATTAATGATGGCTAATTAATTAAGACTTAATTAACTATGACTAATTAATTCCACCTAATTATTTGTGACTAATTAATTAACTAACACTAACTAATTGCGACTAATTAATTTTTAACTAATTAACTATGCCACGAATAATTACATATGATTAATTTAACTATGACTAATTAATTACGACCTAATTAATTCAAACTAATTAACTCACACATATTTTATTAAAAAAATGAAAATGACTAAATTCATTTTGCCTAAATAAGTACAACTAATTAACTATGAGTAATTAACTATAACTAATTAATTAACTAATAGTTAATAAAGAAAATACGTATGAGAAAAGAATTACTTGCTAATACAGCCGCTAATGATGACTCTAAACAATCCTTAATCGTTTGTGAAAACAAAATCGACATAACGAGCGAGAATGAGAGAGCGAGCGAGCGAGCGAGCGAGGATGATAGTTTGCAAACGAGCGAGGATGAGAGTTTACGAACTATCTCACCATCGCCCCGCCTAATGCAAATCGTGGTCGACCGCGAAGCGACGGGAGGAATCGAATTCCCTCCTGCGTGCGCTGCTTGCTTGCATGCATGGCGATAAGGAATAAAGCGCGACATGGATGGTTGGCGACGGGGAATAAAGCGCATGTGGCCATGGCGTTCGGGGAAGGGAGGAACAGACGTCGCGCATGTGGCGCCTCCAGGCGAAGTCCGTGCGAGGGGGGACTGGCAAAGCCGGCCGGCCGGGCGACATGCATGCGGTAGCGGTTTGTCCGGTGACAGGTGTGCTACAACTGCTTGTCTGGGTGGGGTGCGTGCAGAGGCGGCGTTGTCCAGGCGACACGTGTGTGGCATGGGCTTGTCCGGGTGGCTAGCGTGTGGAAGTGGCGTTGTCCGGGCAAGGGGCGTCCGGACAGCCTTGTCTGGCCACAGGGAAGCGGAGAAGGCCACGCGTTGGCACGACACAAGTTCGGGTGACGAGCGAGCGGAGGAGATTAATGTCGAGCGTGGGAAGCATGGAATTGCACACGCGTCGGCTACCGGCATGTCCGTGGTGTCGTTTTTGCCAATACGATGTTGTATCTGCTAATTCTGTCAAAAGCATCACCAACTGTGTCATTTAGAGCGAAGACACACAAGCCCACTGCTCCCTTCTAGCACCCTCCACGCTATAGTTTTTGGCTTAAATGATATTATTTGCACACGATGCTATTTTGTGCTTTGATATCAAAGATAATTGGATTTGCTATTTTGTATGTAAACAGTATCATTTAAATCATAAACTCTCCCACCTTGCTACAGTTATTCAAGGGAAGTACTTGTATTATGGCTGATGACTGCAGCATTAGCTGTAGCTGTAGCTGTGGGCTCCCCCCCCTCTTTGCACACTAGTTCGCAGGAGGTTCCTGTCACCTTGTCCTTGCGAATGTAGAATGGTACAGCTTAGATCAACTGGAATGCGTCATCGACAGGAGACGCGAGTTAATATGCACCAGTGTTGTTGGGTGTTACGTGTGGTGGTTGCACCAGCGTTGTTGGTTGGTGGGTGCGGTGGTGGCGTGGTGCTGCGTCCATGTTGTACACAAGCTGTGGAAGCTATGTTACTTGTCTACACTGTACAGCATGATCTGTACGATAATATGACCATAGTTGCTGTGAACGGTCCTCAGTAGGTTCCAACTGTATGCGGTTTAATAAAATCATCTAGGTTGAACCTGGACCTAATCAATATTTGCAATGACTGCCGTATCATTGCTGATTTGGGGCGTTCTTGTAATCTAGTGGTAAACCATATGGTTGTAGTTGCTAGCGTTACGAGGGAATCTCTAATGTATAATCCAAAAGTTGGTAACAAGGTGTTATGGTGTGGCTGTTGTTATCTCTTGCAATGTATAAAATCCAATTGGTATTAAGATGTGGCCCCTCGTAGTAACCAATCTCCACCTCTCCATCCCCCTCATCCTCTCCTTCAATCCAAGTTGTGCGAACGAGAATTAATTAACCTGTGACACGGATGATGATGAAGATTAATTAATTAAACCAATATGAATTTATTAAGATATGGCCCCTCATAGTAACCAATCTCCACCTCTCAATCCCCATCGTCCTCTCCTTCAATCCAAGTGGTGCAGACGATGATTAATTAACCTATGGTACGGATAAAGATTAATTAATTAAATTTGTGTAATTAATTACACGGTGGGGTTAATTACTTGGCTAAATAATTACATTGTGGGGGTTAATTAGTTACAACTAAATAATTACACGATGGGGTTAAAACCCGTGTAATTAATTAGTTATAATTAATTGGCCGTAATTATTTAGTTATAATTATTTAGTTAAAATTAATTTAGTCGTAATTAATTAGTCCTAATCAATTTAATCATGGTTAATTAGCTATAATTAATTTAGTTTAAACCTATGTAATTTTATTAAGATGTGGCCCCTCATAGTAACCAATCTCCACCTCTCGTCCCCCCTTGTCCTCTCCTTCAAGCCAAGTGGTGCGGACGAGGATTAATTAACCTGTGGTGCGGACGAAGATTAATTAATTAAACTCGTGTAATTAGTTACACGGTAGGGTTAATTACTCGACCAAATAATTATATGGTAGGGGTTAGTTAATTAATTACAACTAAATAATTACACGATGGGGTTACAACCCGTGTAATTAATTAGTCGTAATTAATTGGCCGTAATTATTTAGTTATAATTAATTAGTCAAAATTAATTTATTCATAATTAATTAATCCTAATCAATTTAGTCGTGGTTAATTAGCTATAATTAATTTAGTCATAACTAATTATTCATAATTAATTAGTCGTAGTTAGTTAGTCATAACCAAATTTCGTGATTAATTAGCAGTATAAGAGAAGTCCCCTCGCTTAGCGGAAGTCCCCTTTCCAAGAGCGCGAACGAGGGAAATCCCCTCTCTAGGAGAAGGAACGATAGGGACCGAGCACATGTGGCATGAACGGGACATATGTCGTCTATCGGTGAGTCCACGATCCTATTTTATGCTTTGATATCTGGAGAGAGAACTCTCCCACACTGCTATAGTACTTCTAGGTGTAGTACTTGTGTCATGGCTGATGACAGCAGCAGTAGCCGTGGCTGTGGCTGTGGCTGTGGCTGTAGCTGTGGGCTGTGGGCTCCCCTCTTAGCACTCTAGTTCGCAGGAGGTTCCTGTCACGGTGTCACCTTGTCCTCGCGACTGTAGAATGGTACAGCTTAGATCAACTGGAATGCGTCATCGACAGGTGACGCGAGTTAATATGCACCAGTGTTGTTGGGTGGTAGGCGCGGTGGTGGCACACCAGTGTTTTTGGGTGGTGGGTGCGGTGGTGGCGTGGTGCCTGCGTCCATGCTGTAGCACAGTCATAAATGGATAGCTGAAACTGAGAGGGTTGTCGCTGCTAGAAAACCATAAGGCGGAATCTGTTTTATGTATTTTGAAATGTATCTTACACTATCTCATTTGTTTTATGTAATTTAAATTATGAAGTGTGCATAAAACTTAGCAAGGAACCAGTTACCTAACCAAAAGAGCGGCAACCTTTTGTGATTATTTTATTGGCATAGAAATTGAGCAGTAACCTCAAATGCAAATAATCTGTACTTAACAAAAAAATATTGCAGCCATTTGTGATTATTTTATTGACAAATAAATGATATAGCTTGCAGCCATCGTACGGTGCGTTTGGTTGGTAAGACAAGGCTGAATGGGATAATTCCGTTCAGGATATATGATCATCCAAGTGTTTGGTTGGGTGAATCATACCAAACAATCTTAGATGAGATGATTCCATCTTAAAGAATATTCCTCTTTTATATTATATCATTCCATTCAATAAAATTGGCCAAACCACACGATTCAATTTTTTGCGCGAGCGTTCACCATCTCGCTCTAGCGCAAAGAAGTGTCGACGCTGCCTTCGGCAACGCCTATGCCAGCCACCACCACAGCCGAAGTGCGGTGCCAGGAAGGACCCCTTCTCCCCTCCTCGTAGCCAAAGCGTCGGGAAGGACCCTATTTTCCTCCTCTCCTCCAATGCCCACGCTAGCCACCGCCGCATCAACTGTGCCGTTTCAGGCCAACCCGGCGAGTTTCATCCACCGATACCCGTGTCACCTCATGTTCCCAGGCACATCATGCAAAACCCACTAACCAATTTTTGTTATCATGCACGGGAGGTCGTGCACGGTCTTCTTCCCCACGTCCGATCAAAACCGCCGCCACTATCGTCGTTCGTCACCCGATGAGCCTCTTCTCAATTCCTCTTTACTCGAGCATCCTTAGACCACCCCCTTCCTTCCCCCACCACCCGCTCCAGCTCCCCCTCCCCGTAGCACCAACCAAAATATTATATCGTCTAATCCAATTAACCAAACACACTACTGATATCATTCTATTTAAGATCACTTAATCCATCTTATATCGGCTCACTCTGACCAATTTCATCCGACGAATCAAACACGCGTGCCAACCGATAAAGCCGTGTTGGGCAATCAAGGTCAAAGTCTGCACTCTGCGCTGCCTTAAATTAGCAACAGGGCCTCACGGGCTCCACTTTGCCCAGAAATCCTTCTCCACGCGCATAAGTTGGCAACAAACTTAGGAGAATGACATTAGCAATAGTATGATCCATTCAGTCATGCACAGCCACATCTGGCATTTTGGCATCCCCATCTTATGTTCGCCGTTAATGGCTGCTACTAGATTTCCCTTGGGCAGCCTGCGCCCTTCGTATCTCCTGCTGTTGGCCGTCTGCATAACTCCACTCCTGTCGCAAGCGACGGACACCGTCTCCGGGAGCCAGCCGCTCTCCGGCGATCGGAGGTTGGTCTCTCAGGGCGGCAAGTTCGCGGTGGGATTCTTCCAGCCGGGTAATTACTGACTTACTTCCGCCCCTGAAACAAGTAGCAAGTGATTAGGAGAGTAAAGTTGGCGTTGTATAGCAAGGGTTTAGTTTTTCTCCTTGCTCGCGATCTCGTCCGTGTCTCCTTACTAAGGGCTTGTTTGAGAGGCCATTACTGACTGGGATCATGTGGATAGGTTGGGATTTAAAATTCCGATGGATGGGTAACCAAATAAGATCTAAAGGTAGAACTTACATACAGGATGTCCAGTAACATGTTGTGGTTTTACGAACAAGTTGATGCGGAAGTTGGCCGTGTTTGGTTCCATCAATTGCCATGTGGATGCGTGCGGGGTGAATAAGGTGTACGTGTGTGATATGCGTTTGTATTATATTTTAAAAAATGCCACACTGAGTAATAAAAAATTTCATCCATTCCCTATTCGTCTTCTGCCGTTTAGTCAGCTAGCGGTGGCCGAACGGTCCGGCTCAGCTTGTTTAGGCAAGGCCCGATAAGGCCCGCAAAGTAATCGGGCTGTACCATGCCGGCCATAAGCCGAGGAGCCAGCCCAGACATGGCAAGCAGGCACTTCGTGTCATACTGGTCTGGGTATAGTTGGCCCAACGGGCCGAGGCCGGCCGTATGACCCATTTAGGCCTAAAAATTCAAACAAATTCTGAAAAAATCAGAAAATTACGTAGAATTCAGAAATACATATAAAAATTGTAAAAAATAAGATAAATATATTGAAAATGTAATAAAGAGTTTAATTAATGTTTAAATAGCTACCTCGTTAAAACTTTTACAAAGTAAAAATTCAACATGAAAAACCTAGGCGAAAGAAAAATAGTACAATACACTCTATAGTTCTACATGCATCTTTGTTCTAAGTGTCGTTATTTAGGTACAGATTTTTAAACACCCCGACAACTCTGGATTTTTTTACAGAGTGTTGTGTTCATAAATCAGCTTGTTCTCAGTCCTTCACAGTTAGAAGTATCTTCACCATCTCACTTGTGAGACGTATTATTCTCTCCTCCAATATTATTTCGAAAAATCAAACCGACTCAAATAAAACGATCGAGACAGAAACAGTTAACACATCACGTGTAAGTATAGATAGTACATGATATATTAACTTACTAAACACCTATGCGCGCCTTGGTGCGCAACATAAATGTGGTAGTGAATAAGTACGTATGTGACAAATGAATCTGTGTTGAACGGGAAAAGAGTGTAAATGGTTCTAAAATAAGTTGTTGTTTTTTTTGTGCTGGACAGCCCTTTTTGGGACTTATGCTAATCTATTGGAAGATGACAGTAAACAACCCATAGAGAGGCAATATGAAAAAAAAATTTGCTGAGTCTGGTAAAAGGACGTAGCTGAGTTCAGGTTAAACCAGTATATACTCCTCTGATTTGACGTACTTTTTACTGCGTTTGACGCTAATAGGTTTAAAACTATCTAGATTGGCTATATGAAAATTATATCATTAGAATTGTTGTTCAAAATACTTTCATAATATTATAATTTTATTAGTACATCTTAATGTAAAGTTATAAAATATTATGATCAAAGTCATATCTTGAAGACCGTAAAAACTCAACTGTGTCAAGTAAAAAATAACGGATGGAGTATATCTTTAAGGGAGAGACTAACATACAGTCATATATGTAGTACATAACAGTAAGACACTAACATAAGCCAGATACTTTAGATGCTCCTGATAGATAGCGTACATCATAGTTGTCTAAGATAGGAGCAAAACAAAAGCTACGTCATAGCAACATGTTTGGTAGGAGATGCTGCAGAAAGAGGAAAATACATTTGTACCAGCTGTTTAATATTGTCGACGGGAATCTGTGTTGAGCGGGAAATGAATATAAACAATCCAAGAGGTGAGTATAGACAAAGTACCTAAATTCAGTTGTCTTTTTAGCTGCACGACCCTTCTTCACAGAAGTAGCTATGACAATGTCCACAGATGGTGTACTTTGAGAGCTACAACAAAGTATGTAATCTGTAAGGACGTCGGACAGACAGACTTAAACAGATGAGCGTGAGCTCACGCAATAGTTGTCAACAAGCATAGAATTACAAAATAATCTAGGTTTTCACCAGTTCAATTCTAAAGTAGACTTATACCTGCTGAGTTGGCACCTCTTGAATAATATGAGCGTGTATCTATGTGATAGCACCATATAGATAACAGGAATGTACATTTGGCTATAATGATGCTATCACATAGGTACAATCATGTCAATACGTCGAGAGTTCCTTGTTAGGTTCGAGCGTACATCGGCACATACTTATGTAGCATGCCAACCATTTGGGTACCTATGAATTCTGTAAGTTTTGACAGGCAAAAGAGGTAATCTAGGAGAAATCGAAGTCAACTAACCAAGATCTTGTGTATGATGTAGAAAACTAATCTTTTATACATAGCAATATGGTCTTGTTAACTGCCTAAACAGGTAGACTACTATAGGATTGTACCGAAGCGTGATCTCTAGCAAGAGAAATAAAAAAATTGTGTAAGGTATATACGATGTATCTTTTATGTATAACAAGACGGTCTTGCTAACTGCTCTAAACTTGTAGCGAGCTATAGTATTGTACAGAAGTGTAGTGTACAGAAATATAACAAACATTAAGAACTGCAGTGGGACACAACTTAGTAAAGGTGTAAGAAGAAGGGAAACAACAGTACATAACAATATAGAACCTTATATCAATAAGCACTTACATCACTCGGGTCTTTTTTCAAGGAAAAAGTCTACTTTTCACCCCTAAACTTTTGTGAATGTCTAAAAATCACCCTGAACTACAAAACCGGACACCCGGCCCCCTTCAGCTATCAATACCGTTCACTTTATCCCCCTCAACCTAAACTAAGGTGGTTTTGGCTTACGTGGCGCTGACATGGCAACGAAATTGGTGGTTTTGGGCTGACTTACGCCATGTTAGTAAGAGATTGTCGATGTGTCATCCAGGTAGATCCTAGTTGGAATGACATGTGTATTTTTTTTCCTATTCTTCTCTTTCTTTCACTTCACCTTCCTCATGTATTCCTTCTTCCTCCCGAGTTGGGGAACAGAGGAGGCTCACCGATTGGGAAACCAGGGGGGCGCATGGCTGCGGCTGGCCGGCGGCGAGCGGCGGCCTGAGGGGTGGCGAAGACCAAAAAAACGGGCCGCCGGGGAGGGGAGGAAGCCAAGCGAGGCGGTGTTGGGGCCGAGGCAGCACTGAGTAGAAGGCGGCGGCTTTTGGAGCGGGCGGGCGTAGGGGCCGAAAGGCGGCGACGGTGGCCAGAGGGGATTAGAGGGGAAAGGGAGGTGAGCATGAGGGAGGGGAAAGGATGCTCACCGAGCGGTCCGTGGAGGCAGGGGAGCACTGGAGCGGGCCGGCAACGCAGGGCTGGGGCGACGCGGGGGAGGACTCGCGGTGGTGGCGGCCTAGGATTACGGGGAGGTTGAGCCGACGGTTGGAGAAGCTTGGGGATGCCATGGTGGAGCTCATGCAGCGAATAATTGACCTGAGGGGCACCGAGGAGGAGATGGCGACGGTGGAGCTTGAATCGGCCGGAGGCAGAGGGGATGGTGGTTCCGGTGACGTCTGAGGTCCAAAGGAGCAATAACCCCCTCTTTATTTTGCTTCTTGACCACATGAGTTCACCGCCGTCAGTTTCTTCCCCAACTCCGGTCAAAGCCGCCATCCCCATCGCCGTGGTCACCTCAACAAGTCTCGGACCGATTCCTCTGAGGAGGAGGAGCTCCTCACCTTCCCCAAGCTCCCCACCTTCCACCTGAGCCATCCCTCACCCGAGCGGCGCCCCCACGGCCAACCGCCCGCGTCACCGCCGGCTCCTACCGCCCGCTCACCTTCGGCCTCCTCGTCTCTGACCGATTGCACATGTGAGTTTCCCTCGCTCTCCGGGTGCTCGTGCTCACCCCCATTCCTCCCCTCTTCCCCTCCGGCGCCATCGCCATGATTGCTGTGCCGCCATCACCGCCGTGCTCCGCCGCCGAGGTCGAGGCTTTGGAGGCCACGGAAGCCTGCGAGGAAGGACAGGAAGTCACTGGAGAAGCGGTTGACGCCGAGGTCAAGAAGGCAGAGGCGGTCGCAAGTGGTGTTGGGTCCCGCCGGCGTGGGGATAGCTCCAGTGAGAGCGTTGCCATGGAGGCGGAGGACGGCGAGGCGGTCGCAGAGGTTCCAGATGGAGGGTGGGAGCACGCTGGAGAGGGCGTTGCCGGCGAGGTCGAGGTCGAAGAGCGAAGGCGCGTTGCCGAGCTCGACGGGGGTGGGCCCGGAGAGGGAGGCAAGGGCGGAGAAGGCGCCGAGGTCGAGCGGGAGGCGGCCAGCGAGGTAGAGCGGTGTGGAGGTGTTCCAAGTGGCGAGCTGGGCGTTGTGGGTGGCGGTGGCGCCCTGCAGCGCGGGCTTGACCTTGGTGAGGAGGAGAGCGATGTCGGAGGGCGCCGCGAAGGGGAGCAAGAGGAAGAAGGCCGCACGCGTGTTATACAGGCATCGTCAGCATAAGGGTGCCAGATGGACCTCCATGTCAGCACAAAGCGAGGGTGGAATCGACGCGAGGGGTATTTTGTTCGGTTTGCAAACGTCGAGGTCCTATGATGTCTGGTTTTCGACATCAAGGTTGTTTTCCAAACTTTTCAAAAAGTTCAAGGTTGAAAAGTAGATTTTTTCCTTTTTTCAAACGGTTCAGCGAAACTTGCTTTGTCGGTGGAGCAGGAACTATCTTCTGTGTGATGTTCAGACTGCATGCTCTATAAAGAATCAATATGTAAGTAGCCACATGGAGGTGGGTAAGACGATATGATGAACTACCTGCTGCGAACGGTGGAGGGAAGAAAGTGACCTGGGAAAACAATGCTAGGAAAAATTGAACGGCGGAAGCAATGCGAGGCAGCATCGAACGGGCAGGAAAAAAACACTGACGTGGACAACCTCGTTGAGCCCCATTCCAGCCTCCTTTTATATAGAAGGATGGCTATGCCACCATTGAAAATTTTTGAAGCCTTTATCGTTGAAATTCACCGTATCGCTGTCTAGATTGACAGATAGTTTCCCACTCCTTGGTTGAGAGGTTAGTCTTGGTTGAGAAGGTATCGTTGTAGAAAAAGAAGACTTGGACCTAGAAGAAGAGCCTGCACCCCATATCTTACCCCACATATTTGTCTTGTTACTTGAGGTGGGTGCTAGTGGAGATCATTGCAAGCGGACTCTCTGAAACATATTTTTCATATCTTTGAAAAACGAACATCTAAAAAATAGTTAAAATAGTCTAACCCTGTAGCATCACGAAGAAGATCAAGAACATTAGCAAATCCTTAAATTTTAGCTTTAGAATCTAAAATAAATGCAAATACATATAGGAAAGGGATTTCTCTCCAATATTTAAGGTATTTAGTTTTCATAGCAGTAATAACTTCTCGTAAAACTATGTTATTTTCATACATTTTCAATTGACTAGCAATCTGTAAAATACTATGCATAATAATAGGAGATGTTGGATAATAGACAACGAACAAAGCAACAGTGACCTCATAAAAAGTCTAAAAACTGAAATATCTTCTTAGCAACGAACTAATGTTGCTTCAATAGTACAATATCATTAGTGCTCTGATAGTGCATTTGAATAAAAACAAAAAAAAAATCCTCTTATATGGTAAAAGACTCTTAAGTATCAAGTAAGTAGAGTTTTATCTTACCGGCATGTCCAAACCAAATTTTTTTGGACGTACACCCATTGCTCTGCAGAAGTTTTTATATGTTGCTATTCTTACGTTATAATTAATTCAAAAAAGATATTGCATCGTGGAAAGCTTTAATATAAGAAGTTAACCTCTTCAAACCGTATTTTACTATAAGGTAAATAATATGACAAGCGCGTCGCTGATGTAACAAGAAGGAATCAGCATATGTACTCAACACTGGAGTAATAATATCCATGACTCTAGAGTTTGAAGCGGCATTGTCTAAAGTAATTGAGAATATTTTGTTTGTAAGATCAAAGTCTTCCACGACTTTAATAATACAGTCCGCAATATTCTCAACCGTGTGTGCTACATTAATTATTTTGAAACCTATAATTCTTTTCTCCATTACCCAATTGTCATTAACATAATGAGAATACACTAGGATAACCCTCCCTAGCCTGATCACTCCATATGTCCGAGGTCATGGCCACCGAAAATGTGTACGTACTAAATAGGTCCTTTAATTTATCACAACGTTCATTGTACTATTTTACTAGATCCCTAGTTGTTGTCTGTCTAGTAACCGTAGAAAATCTAGGATTATGTGCAATCCTAATGTAAGTTTCAAATGCAATAGATTTTCCAAAACCTAAAGGTAAATCCTCAAAAGTAATTAAACGACAGAGAGATTGACGGGTTACCTCAGGATTGTAGTCCCAGCTATGTACCATACCGTCGGGGTTGTACTGCAACTATGTCTGCTTCATCATCAATCCTTGTTTCTGTTTGGTCTTACATCTTGTAGCATGTCTAAGCAAATGTCCCGTTCCACCTAAAGACATTGCAGACAATTCATGACGATAAATTTTGCAAACAACATATGTTATCTGATTTTCTTGTGTGTCTCATATAAGTCAGGGTGTAAATTGAGTTTAGGTGACATATCTGACATTCTGGCCTTGGTCGGTAAAACATCTCAGGGGAATTAGGTTGGGGATATTCCTAAAGATGGATTCTTCTGAAAATTCGAGAGTCATCCATTTTATTTATTACTTTGACAAAGGCTAGTTCTCGTGGACTGGGTCAGTTAACTGTAAGGAAACCTATAGATAATGACTAGAGGAGTAATCTTGTAGTATCATTTATCACCAACCTATAAGATAGCTCGGCCGACGAACAACCCTTTTTACAAACCTGAGCCCTTTCTTTGCTTGGTTGTCATGTCAAAATTCTCCCAGACTCCTGACGTAGACAACCTCGACCTCTTTCCTCCGGTGGTCACCGACGAAGATACTATCGTAGAGCCTGATGAAGGAACTCCTCCTTGCGCTTAGGGTAACAACTCCGGTTGGTTTGAGACAGTAGCATTCTTCATAGATGCAATTTCCTCCGATGAAAATCCGTAATCACCAAGAGCAAAGTTATCGTAATTTTTAATAACGAAAACTGCAAAATTGAAACTTATACTGTTATTTTTTTTCATCTTAGCATAACAAATAATAACAAAAAAATATGCAAAAAAATAGTATTGTACCTCTTTTGCTGACTTGCTGCCGGAATTTAAATTTTCCAAATTTTGGCACAATGTTTTGAATTTTGCCAAATTATCTCACAAAAAATCTAAATTTGCGCAACAAAATTCAAAAGAGAGATTGAGGAATGGTTGGGTGCTGAATGAGGGGGTATGGTGGCTATTTATAGAAAAAATTTAGGGATTTGTTTTGAATTTTTTGCCATTTTTAAAGCCCCAAATGGTAAAAAAAAATGGTTGTTTTTTTTCAAAAATCCGAATGTTATCAGACTAATCGGGCCAGATGGGCCATGCCATGCCGTGTCGGGCACGGCCCACCGTGCCAAACGGCCCCAACGACTGTAAGCGTGCCGTGCCGTGCCGACCCGGCCCATCTACCACACCCTCTTCTTCCTGTGCGGCACAGCGGAAGTTTTGGCCTTCCTTGCCTCCCACGCTAGCCCCGCCGCCGGTCTCGCCCCTGCCCCCCTGTGCGGCACTGCGCCTATGGCCATGCTGCCCCTACCTCCTGTGGGGCCGCGCCGGCCTCGCCCCGCCTGCGCCCTGTCTCCACCCCCGTCCCGCGCCGGCCTCACCCCGCCTCCGTCTTGTCTCCACCCCTGCCCCGTCTTCTCCCTCCGCGCCGTCTCCCCGTCCTCTCTTCTCCCTCGCCGGTCGTCGCCTCCGTGCCATCTCCCCTCTTATCCCTCGGTGTCGGCCTTGCCGCCGACGTCCTGGCTCCCGCCCAACCCTGCCTCGCCCTCTCCGTAGCTGGGCCGCCGTGTCGTGCTTGGCACAGCCCGATACTGTTCGTGTTGGGCTGGGCCGTCATGCCGGAATGCGGACCCAGGCATGGCCCGGATTTTCGTGCCGTGCCGGCTTTACCTATGAACAGTGTGAACCGGGCCAACAGTACCGTGCTTTGGGCCGACCCGGCAAGCATGGCGGTGTAGGAGTGCCCATTCAGAATTTCAGACTCACGGCACGGATTTTCTTGAGGATACACGGATTTTGGTCTATTGAACTGAATTGTCGCGGAGTAGCCACTATTGGCAGACCTGATTGTAATATGAAGTATAGCATAGTAAGGAAATGTGAGCTGTGTTGCTAAGCATACTGTACATTTTATCTGCAAATATATCTATGGACGTTTACCAAAAGCTTTGTGCAGCCACGATGTTTAGTGAATATTGAAAACACTTGTGGAAGTATACATGCCACATGGCAAGTTTCATTGGTATATATGGTATGTGCTTTTATAGGACCAAACGTGTTTCATACTCTAAGTATGAGGAATAAACTAAAATAATAATGCAAAAGGGATGTATTATAGGATCATTTTAAGAACATATTATAGTAGACCTTCATCTGTGTCTCCACATAACACTTCGTTGCATGCATTACTAAGCAATTAACATTATTTCCTTATATTTTTCAAGAGATTGTAGTCTGACTTTGACTAGTTGCACTTGGAATCTACAGATTTTTTTTGTCAAAACAAAATTAAAGTCTGAATGGTGGATTAACATTGTTTTCCTCAGTTGGGGGAGCACCTGACAAATGGTACCTCGCAATATGGTACAACAAGATATCAAAGCTGACACCTGTCTGGATAGCCAATCGGGTGACTCCAATCTCTGATCCAAAATCATCAGAGCTTAGGATTTCAGAGGATGGAAACATGGTCTTGTTCAACCAGCTCAAATCTCCAATATGGTCCACTAACATCACCAGTCACACTTCTAAACCTACCATCGGTGTCATCCTAGACACAGGAAACTTTGTGCTGACACCGGCATCCAACTTCTCCAATTTCCTATGGCAAAGTTTTGACGAACCCACCAATGTGTGGCTTTCAGGTGCCAAGCTTGGACGGAACAAGATCACTAGTCTGAACAGGCGCTTAGTCTCATGGATGACCTCTACTGATCCGTCACCGGGGTTTTATTCGGTTGAGATCGACCTGGGTGGCAGCAACCAGTTCCTCTATAAATGGAACAATTCTGAAATCTATTGGACTACTGGCAGTTGGACTGGAACTATGTTCTCTGGGGTTCCTGAGATGGCCTTGTACCCTAAATCATTGCTAACTTATGATTATGTCAACAATGACCAAGAGAACTACTTCATGTACCAGAACAATGAGTCCAAGATCACTGCAATGTTTTCTATGGAGACTGCAGGGCAGGTCAAAGCAGCGTCATGGATGGAGAGCGTACAAGATTGGGTACCATTCTTGGCAATGCCAAAGGCGCAGTGCGATGTGTATTCTGTTTGTGGTTCATTTGCTATCTGCTCTGAGAATGCATTCACCTTCTGCAGCTGTCTCAGGGGCTTCAGCAAGCAGTATGGGGGCGATGGGCCGTATGGTACTCCTACTGAAGGCTGCACGAGAAATGTTAGACTACAGTGTGATAGCACTAGTTTGAGGAAAGAAAATGTTGATGGGTTTTTTGCACTTGCTGTTGCTAAGTTGCCTGACAATGCCTGGAGCACGGCCGCTGCTAGCATTAATGGTTGTAAGCAGGATTGTCTGAACAATTGCTCTTGTACTGCTTATGCCTATAGTGAAGGGTGTTCTTTATGGTACGGAGAATTAATCAATCTAGTAAGTCCTACTGATGGTTCACTGGCTCAAAGCATCTATATCAGGCTAGCGGCTTCGGAGTTCCCCAGCCCAACAAAAACAAGGAAGGCGTTGATTATTGGGTTTGCAACTGTTGGAGGTATTCTTGTTGCTGCCATTGTGCTTGTAGGCTTACGTTTGATTCTCAGAAAGAGGAGTTTTAGCGAGGTGAACAAAGTTGACGGTTCTTTGGTTGTGTTTAAGTATAGATATTTACAATACGTGACCAAAAACTTCTGTGAGAGGTTGGGCAAAGGGTCTTTTGGTTCTGTATATAAAGGGATGTTTGCTGATGGGACACTTGTTGCCGTGAAGAAGCTTGATGGCATTTCTCAGGGAGAGAAAGAATTTCGAGCTGAAGTTAGTACAATTGGTACTATTCAACATGTGAATCTAATCCGGTTGCTGGGATTTTGCTCGGAGCGGTCAATGAAGATACTAGTGTATGAGTACATGCCAAGTGGTTCTTTGGACCGATACCTGTTTGGAAGCAGTCCAGTGGCATTGAGCTGGAACACTAGGTACCAAATCGCGCTTGGAATTGCAAAGGGATTATCTTATTTGCATGATAAATGCAGGAACTGCATCATACATTGTGATATCAAGCCAGAGAATGTACTCCTAGATGCATCTTTCATGCCAAAAATTGCTGATTTCGGACTTGCTAAACTCGTTGGAAGGGATTTTAGCAGAGTGCTGACAACAATGAGAGGTACTATAGGCTATCTTGCTCCTGAATGGATAAGTGGGACGGCTATCACCGCAAAGGCAGATGTTTTTAGCTATGGAATGATGCTTTTCGAAATCATATCAGGAAAGAGGAATGTAGAGGAGCACCAGCAAGGTGCAGAAACCTTCTTTCCTGTGCTAGTAGCAATGAGACTTCCTGGAGGGAACGTTCAGACGTTGTTAGATTCCGAATTAACTGTTGATGCTAGCTTTGAAGAGGTGGAGAGGGCTTGTAAAGTCGCCTGTTGGTGTGTCCAAGATGATGAGAACTCAAGGCCAACAATGGGAGAAGTTATCCAAATTCTGGAAGGATTAGTAGATATCAACTTACCTCCTGTTCCAAGGTACTTGCAAATTATTGCCGAGCGCTCAAATTTCTCTTCACATGAGGCACCACATTAGGTCGCTCGCAGAGTATAGTTCTCCCTTTTTATTGGATGGGATTACTTCTTTTGAGGTGTGCATTGTTCTTGTATTCTTGTTTATTTATGTTGGGAGGGAAATAAAAAGAGAGCTTCGTTGTAAATAGTACAGTGATAAATTTTATCTCCTTTTCTATTCTATATTTTCTGCTTTTACAAGCCCGGTCTGGCTTCATGCCCCCCAATAGCCTTATTTCACTTGTGTAATATTCTTTTACTCGAATTTGTAGGATTTGTTTCAAAGTTTATAGTAGCAAATGATATGACTTAGATGCTTCAGAATATATTTACATATCTTATAGACTATTTAGATTTTTAAGGCGTCATAAACATTGAAAATGACAATAGAAGCTTCAAAGAAATATAATTTGAAAAACGTAATTGAAGTATAAGCTTTAATGGAAGAAAATCATTGAACATGGTAAGTTGTCATGGTTCTTAGAAACGTAAGCATACTCTCGATCATGCGTAGATCCTGTAACAGCATGTTCCTATTGTTCTTCCATTAGTTTTTTTTCTTTCTAAAATGTATATATGTACATGTATCTCTATTTAATCTTAAGCAATACGTTGATTATGTGTTGAAAATATATCTTATAACTTTACATGGTATTAGAGTACCTTACTCGCGCATACACCGATGCATCATGGGTGACCTACTTTGAACTTATCTTCCCTCGCGCGACAGTTGTCCTACCGAACTGCATTTCTTCTCTCTCTTCTTGCTGCAACAGATTTTCTGCTTCAACCTCCAATAGCAAGCTCAATTTATTATTGATCCCTCTCAGTTGCTATCCCTTCCAATATAACACTCTACTACATAGTTATCTTTCACTCCTCTCTAATTATTGCTTAATGCTGACCGTTACGATATCAACACGCATACATGTGCAAGCGTCACCAAACCCTGTCGGGGACACATGTCACGCTCTCTCCGGTTGCCCCGAGCTTATTCCCTACAACTCCGTTATCTCTACTCCGAACTCTTTGCTCATTTGCTTCTGTACGTTCATGCTTCTATTCGTGCGAATGCATGATCTTATACGTTCTTGGTGTTCTATTCTCCTGTGTCAGTCGCTCCTCTTCCTCGACGTTGACCAATTCAATACTTTAGCTTCCTCACTAACCGCGGTGACCTCTCATCTTCAATGATGTCGGTATGTCTACTTCATTCCAAATTGCTAATTATATTATATTTTTTATTCTGAATTTCAGTTATTTTTTATTGTACTTGACATGAACTCCTTCTTTTAATATGGACCCATCACAATCGACGGTAGATCTTTCTCTTTTCTCAACAATCAACGTAGTAATTTCTAGCTCATGAAAGTGAACATTGTGGTTTTTTTATCTTTATTTTAATAAGATAATAGATAGATTCCCCCTCGTGCTTTTGCACACTTCAGATTGTATCTATGTTCCCTCAAGTTAAAGCCAGAAATAGTTGGAAGTTTCAAATAAAAAACCTTGATTTTTTAAGGGCATCGCCATTAATTTTTCTGTAAACTTTTAGGTCAATATAATGTCTGAACTATCGTGTTTGCGCTGGCTATTTTCCCACTATTATTGCTTAGCTTGTCTGATTGCTACCAATGAGAAAGGGGGCTTATCGGGCCCTCCTCGGGTGCGGCGACGATTGAAGGGGTTGCCAGAGTTGAGAAAGAATGTGGAGGTTTGTGGTGGTTACTGAAAGCGGATTAACTCAACGCAATAATTGATTAGATCTCATGCAGGGTTTACAAATAGAATACACGGAGGCATAGAGATGGAAGACAGAAATTACATGCCATGATTTTAGGAAGCTAATCTTGGAAACTATCTAAATCGCCTCGATATGGCGCTGGTACGTCGCCGCTGCTGCGCATGGTTTGTAGAGTGCGTGAGGATTAACACGCTAACACGCCCCGCAGCTTGGAACGCCGACATCACCGGACCGAGACATTCAAAGCGACCTAAGTCCGTAAAACAGAGGTAGGCGCACTTTAGTGAATATGTTCGCATACCGTGAGATGGTAGGCACGTGAAGAACCCGAATCTCCCCAGTAGCGACTTTGTCCCGAACGAAGTGTAAATCGATCTCAACATGTTTGGTACGCTGATGTTGTACCGGATTTGTTGAGAGATAAACTACACTGATGTTATCACAAAACACCACAGCGAACGCTGGGGACGTAAATGGAGCTCTGGCGTAATCACGGAGCTAAGTGATCTCTCAACGCGGCATTAGCAATCGCGGAATATTCGCCTCCACTAGAACGAGACATCGTCACGGGCGCTCGATGACCGGAGATCAAATTATCACCCAAAACACAGCGTGCCACTCGAGGTAGATCGACGAGTATCCGGACAACCGACCCGGCCAAGATCGGAGTATGCAACTAGGTCACAACTAGAAGAACGGCGTACCGCAGACCATAGTCCAAGGTGCCTTGATATAGCGGAGAATACGCTTGATCAAGGCCAAATGCGCCACCGATCATGCATATAAAGGCAGATCTGCTGCATGGCATAAGAGATGTCCGGGCGGGTGAAAGTGAGATATCAGAGGGCGCCAGCGAGCACTGAATCGCGGCGTCGATAACAGGAGTCCCATCAGCAGAGAGCTTAGCATTTGTGTCAATTGGAGTGGAACAGGGTTTGCAATCAGTCATACCAGCACGATCCAAGATCTCAAGCATATAGTGACGCTGTGACAGGAACATACCATTAGTACTCCGAGAGACAGACATCCCAAGAAAGTGATGTAGGCTGCCAAGGTCCTTCATAGAGAATTCCACTGTAAGAGAACTGATAATACTGCGTAGCCAATCTCCAGAAGAGGCAGTCAAAATAATATCATCAACATAAAGGAGTAAGTATGCCATGTCGGACCCACGCCGAAGAACAAAGAGAGATGTATCCGATTTTGCTTCCACAAAACCAATGGACCGAATAAAGGAGGCAAACCTGCTGTACCAAGCTCGGGGCGCCTGTTTCAGAGAGACTTATTGAGGCGGCACACATGGTCAGGCTTGGAGGAATCAACAAAACCAGACGGTTGAGCACAATAGACCGTCTCGCTCAAGGTGCCATGGAGAAAAGCATTCTTCACATCCAACTGATTGACGGGCGCCATAGATAATGCGAGAGATAGAATCGCGCGATGGTGGTCGGCTTCACAACGGACTAAAAGTCCGACCAAAATCAATACCCGGCGCCGTGAAACCCCAAAGTACCAATGAGCTTTGTAACGATCTAGGGTACCATCAGATGCAACTTGTGCTCAGAGACCCACTTCCAGAACAATGTTGGTGCCATGTGGTGGAGGAACAAGATCCCAGGTGTTGTTCACTTGGAGGGCGGTGAATTCCTCTAGCATAGCACCCCGCCAATTTGGATCGGCCAAAGAACTGCGGTAGGTCTTCGGAATAGGTGACAACACAGTGGCGTGCAGGTCAAAGATTGCCCTAGGCTGTCAAAGTCCATGTTTGCCCCGAGTGACCATAACATGATCATTGACGACGGCCGAGGCCGAACCGTGCTCGTGGAAGCGGTGCGCGTAACTGTGCATGCCGTGTGTCGCAATGAAGAGGAGCTAGCCTCCGATGAGGCCGAGGCGGCCGGTGGCGGAGCGGCTGTGCTCCAACGCCCAGCGACCACCGGCGCCCGGGCCGTGCGGGGAGCTGGGATCCATCGTGATCGGTCCATGGAGGGGAGCCGCTGAAGCCGAAGGGGCTAGGGTCCCGCTGGCAACAACCTGAGATGCGGATTCATCGGGGGCAGCGGGAGATCGGCCAAGGTCGGCAAAGACGGGACTGTAAGACTCAGACTTGCAACAACTGGTGAACCAATAGGGCTAGGCACATAGTCAAACTCCGAGAGAAATTCAAGGTTGGATGAAGGGAGTGGAGCTGGAAGTTCGGCAAAAGGAAAGGAAGATTCATCAAAGCTAACGTGAGGAGAAATGATTAGGCGATTCGTGGCAAGATCGAGGCAGCGGTACCCCTTGTGTTCCGAGGGATATCCTAAGAAGACGCAAAGGGTGGACCGAGGAGCGAGCTTATGTGGAGTGGTGGCAGATAGGTTAGGATAGCACTTACAACCAAAAATACGGAGATGATCATAGGATGGATGAGCACCGTACAGAGCAAAGTACGGAGTCTGGAAATCAAGTGTCTTGGTTGGGTGGCGGTTGAGGAGATAGGTGGCTATGTGAAGGGCTTCCACCCAGTAGGGCGCCGGAATGCTGGACTGAAACATTAGAGAACGCATGATATTATTAGTGGAACGGATAATACGTTCGGCGCGGTCGTTTTGGGGGGAAGTGTGGGGGCATGACATGCGAATGGTGGCACCATGAGTGAGGAGGAAGAAGCGGGTGGTGGAGTTGTCAAACTCCCGACCGTTGTCGCACTGGACGGTCTTAATCGTGGTGTCAAATTGAGTAGCGACATAAGAAAAAAAGTTAGAGAGAGTAGGAAATGTGTCTGACTTGAGACGTAAAGGAAAAGTCCATGAATAATGCGAGCAATCATCAAGAATGATAAGATAGTATTTATAGCCAGTGACACTTGCAATTGGGGATGTCCACAGATCACAATGTATTAAATCGAAATTCTTGAGAGCACGAGAACTGGATTGAGTAAAAGGAAGGCGCACGTGGCGGCCTAACTGACAAGCATGACACAGGGTTTCTAACTCACTTTTATTACAAGCAGAATGTAAAGAAGGTGCTAAGTGAGATAAGGACTCATGGCCAAGATGACCGAGCCGGCGGTGCCAAAGCACAGGAGAGGATGTGATGGCGGCGAAGGTGCGAGGGTGGGTTGGCGGCTGAAAGGAGTAGAGCTCCCCAGAACTATTGCACCTGACGATCACGTTCCGCGTTACCAGATCCTTCACAGAGAGGCCAAAAGAGTCAAATTCGATAGAACAATGATTGTCAGTGGTGAAACAACAGACTGAAATGAGGTTCTTAATAATGTGCGGGGAGATAAGAATATTATGTAAATGTAAAGGGCGAGCTGTCATAGGAAAAGAAGTAGACCCGACACCAGTAACAGGTAATAAAGAACCATTGCCGACAATGATATTAGAGGGGGTAAAAGAATTGGGTGAGCGAACATGGGATAGAGAGTCGGAGTTTGAGGCCATGTGGGAGGAAGCACCTGAGTCCATATACCAGTTGTCGGTCGGTGGAGGAGTGAGCGTCATGGTGTTGAAGTTGTTCGCAAGGCTGCTGGTCCTGTGACCGAAGTCTTCTTTGAGGTGGTGCGCCATAGTAGGGTGCAGGGGCGGGCGAGCCTGCGACGAACGGCTGGTCGGCTGGACCGGCGAGCTGGCCGGCCGCTGAACTGCGAGGTGGTGAGCTTCGCTGCTGACGAGCGTCTTGGCGACAGAGCACGGGTCGAGGAGCGATGGCGCGAGAGGGTGCGGCGCGCCGGGCCGACTGCCAGACGGCAAAGGTCCCGTGGCGGGGATCCGCCATGCGGCAGTGCAGGCGGCGCGGCGACCGCCTGTCCGCCCGTTCGCGTTAGCGCCAACGCCGGCGCCATGTTGGAGCCGCCCCGTTCGAGCCACCACTGCCCGCCCAGCCATGCTCGTGGTAGTAGGCCGCCGAGGACACCGGGTTGGGGACACCAGGACGCGGCGCAGGAGGGCGCGCTGGAGTGGTGGCAATGAACGCCGTCTGAGTGGAGGACTTGCTTGCGAGGGTCACCTCCTCGATGAGAAGATCCGCACGGACGTCGGAGTAGGTCGGAAACGGGCGCGTACACTTGATCAACGCCGCCATGTGAGAGTACCGCTTGTTCAGGCCACGAAGAACATTGAGAACTAGGGTGCGGTCCAAGACCGGCTCACCCAATGTCCCCAGAGCATCCGCCATACGCTTCATCTTGTTGCAGTAGTCGGTGACGGAAAGATCTCCCTGAACGAGAGTCCGGAACTCGGCATCAAGGATGATGGCACGGGCCTCTTTATTGCCGATGAACTGGTCTTCGAGGCCGAGCCAGATGGAGCGCGATGTCGGGAATGCGGTGGACACGACTTCGATGAGCTCGGGCAACACCGTGCCGAACAGCCACGACTTGACGGTGCAATCCATGCGATGCCAATGAGGATTCGTGGAGAAATCATCGTCGGAGAGCACCGCACAATCGAGGGCGACGGTGACGGTGTTGAGGAAGAGCGTGTGCCGGCGTAGATCGTGGACGCCCGCCGAGGGCGAGGGGATCATCGTCTTGATGTTGGACACCGCAACGGCCTGAGCGTGGAGCTGGGGCTGCTCCACATTCTCGTACTCGGCGAGACGACGGGTGGCCTTCTCTGCCCTGGCAGTGGCTGCCTTGGCCTCGGCGGTGGTCGCCGGCCGCGTGATGGCGTCGGTTGCGACTGCCGGAGCGCAGGCGTCGGCGGCGCGCGCGTCGGACAAGATTAGAAGTGGGCGCCGGCAAAGGAGCGACGCCGGCGCGGGAGGCGGGAGCCCGTCGTCGGTTTGGAGCCCGATCGACGGAAGGACGCCGCGGCGAGAGGCCGGCGACGGTTAGGGGTAGCGGAAGCGAGGGGATCGGCCCCGCTTTGATACCATGAAAGCGGATTAACTCAACGCAATAATTGATTAGATCTCATGCAACGTTTACAAATAGAATACACGGAGGCATAGAGATGGAAGACAGAAATTACATGCCATGATTTTAGGAAGCTAATCTTGAAACTATCTAAATCGCCTCCGAGATGGCGCGGGTACGCAGCCGCGCTTGCATGGTTTGTAGAGTGCGTGAGGATTAACACGCTAACAGTTACAACGAAGCCAAAAGAGGAACTGGAGTTGCAGGTCTAGGCTTAGTGGTGATAGGAACGACGCGAGAGTGGGCGTGGCGTGTGGACGGTAGTGCGCTTTGGTCGCGAGGAAGGAGCCGGCGGCGAGGCGGAGGGGTGAGTGGCACGGTCTTTGGCGCGCAGCTTGACACTGCGGCGGCGGCGGCGGCAGAGGCGGTGCTCGCACGCTCGAACGGCGACACGACACGAGAGCAAAGCCAACAGAAGCGGTGGCGGCTTGCTCGGGGGCGCCTTCGGGCCGGGAAAACGGAGAAGATGGAAAGGGGAAGCGGAAAAGGAAGGTGACTTTCCGAATTTGGTAAGAAATCCAAATTTGAACCAAACTCAAACCAAATCCAAGTTTTGAAATTTTTGGGGCGTTACACCCACCACCGTAGCTGAAGAATGCTGCCTTCGGACCATGGTGATCTTAAAAATATACGACACAACAAGAGAAGGTGTTGCTGCCGACGACTCGCCATCTTGAAATTAACTCACGCACACGTACACGGTCCAATCCAACAAGCCCAGCGACCGCACGTTCGCACGCCGAGCATAGGAGGAACCGACCGCGCCAACCGCGAGTCTTTGGCTAAATTAATATGTTTTTTATTTAAGAAAAAAAACGCTCCCACACTGCTATAGTACTTCTAGGTGTAGTACTTGTCTTGACAGCAGCAGTAGCCAGTAGCTGTAGCTGTGGGCTCCCCCCACTTTGCACGCTAGTTCGGAGGAGTTTCCTGTCACCTTGTCCTCGCGACTGTAGAATGGTACAGCTTAGATCAACTGGAATGCGTCATCGACAGGTGACGCGAGTTAATTGGTTGGTAGGCGCGGTGGTGGCACACCAGTGTTTTTGGTTGGTGGGTCCGGTGGTGGCGTGGTGCCTGCGTCCATGCTGTAGCACAGTCATAAATGGATAGCTGAATATCGAGAGGGATGTCGCTGCTAGAAATCCATAAGGCGGAATCTGTTTTATGTAATTGAAATGTATCTTACACTATCTCATCTGTTTTATGTAATTTAAATTATGAAGTGTGAAATATACGTCTCAAAAATCTTGAAGGTACTTCATAATTTATGTTACATACAGATTAGCAAGGAACCGGTTACCTAACCAAAAGAGCGGCAACCTTTTCTGATTATTTTATTGGCATACAAGTTGAACAGTAACCTCAAATACAAATAATCTGTACTTAACAAAAAAAATATTGCAACCATTTGTGATTATTTTATTGACAAATAAATGATATAGCTTGCAGCCAACTTACGGTCCGTTTGGACAAAGCTAAATGGTATAGTTCTGTTCAGGATACGGCGTCATTCAAGCGTTCGGTTAGGTGAATCGTATCAAATAATCTTGGATGAGATGGTTTAATCTTAGTAAATATTCCTCTTTTATGCTGTATCATTCCAGGAACTGAGCCTAGCTCAGTTGGTGGGAGGTGTGGGTGTACACTCCCACTACCCAGGTTCAAGTCCTCTTCAACTCAAATTTGGGTGCATATTCTTCTTCTTAAATGAAAAAATATACTTAGTTCCTCCTAGGTATTCTCGTTTTTTCAATGTTGTATCATTCCATTCAACAAAATCGGCCGAACCACACTGTTCACCCTTTTGCGCGAGCGTTCACCCTCTCGCTCTCGCGCAAAGAAGTGTCGACGCTGCCTCCGGCAACACCCATGCCAGCCACCGATGTAGCCGAAGTGTCGAAGCGTTGGGAAGGACCCTTTCTTCCCTCCCTGTAGCCAAAACGCCGGGAAGGACCCCATCTTCCTCCCCTCCTGCAACGCCCACGCCAGCCACCGCCACATCAACTGTGCTGTTCCGGGCAATCCGGTGAGTTTCATCCACCAATACCTGTGTCACCTCATGTTCCTGGACACGTCGTGCAAAACCCCCTAACCAATTTCTGTTATCGTGCACGGGAGGTCGTGCCACGGTCTTCTTCCCCATGTCCGGTCGAAACCACCGTCACTATCGTCGTTCGTCACCCGGTGAGCCTCTTCTCGATTCCCCTTTACTCGAGCATCCCTAGGCCACCCCCTTCCTCCCCCCACCATCCGCTCCAGCTCCCCCTCCCCGTAGCACCAAACAAAACGTTGTATCATCTAATCTAATCAACCAAACACACTACTAATATCATTCTATTCAAGATTATCTTATCCATCTTGTACCATCTCATCCCTGTTAAATTTCATCCAACCAATCGAACTCACGTTCCAATCGATAAAGCCGTGTTGGGCAATCAAGGTCAGTCTGCACTCTGCGCTGCCTTTGCCCAGAAATTCTTCTCCACGCGCGTGGAAATGCACCGGAACACGGGCATAAATTGCCAACAAACTTAGGAGAATGACATTAGCAATAGAATAATCCATTCTGTCACTCATGCACAGCCACATCTGGCAATTTGGCATCCCCATCTTATCTCCTGCTGCTGGCCGTCTGCATAACTCCACTCCTGTCGCAAGCGACGGACATAGTTAATGGCTGCTACTAGATTTCGCTTGGGCAGCCTGCGCCCTTCCTATCTCCTGCTGCTGGCCGTCTGCATAACTCCACTCCTGTCGCAAGCGAAGGACACCGTTAATGGCTGCTACTAGATTTCGCTTGGGCAACCTGCGCCTTTCCTATCTCCTGCTGCTGGCCGTCTGCATAAGTCCACTCCTGTCGCAAGCGACGGACACCGTCTCCGGGAGCCAGCCGCTCTCCGGCGATCGGAGGTTGGTCTCTCAGGGCGGCAAGTTCGCGGTGGGATTCTTCCAGCCGGGTAATTACTGACTTACTTCCGCCCCTGAAACATGTAGCAAGTGATTAGGAGAGTAAAGTTGGCGTTGTATAGCAAGGGTTTAGTTTTGCTCCTTGCTCGCGATCTCGTCCGTGTTTCCTTACTAAGGGCTTGTTTGAGAGGCCATTACTGACGGGATCATGTGGATAGGTTGGGATTTAAAATTCCGATGAATGGGTCGAGATTATGACCAAACCAAATAAGATCTAAAGTTAGAACTTACATACAGGATGTCCAGTAACATGTTGTGGTTTTACGAACAAGTTGATGCGGAAGTTGGCCGTGTTTGGTTCCATCGATTGCCCTGTGGGTGCGTGTGGGGTGAATAAGGTGTACGTGTGTGATATGCGTTTGTATTATATTTTCAAAAATGCCACACTGAGTAATAAAAAAAGTTCATCCATTCCCTATTCGTCTTCTGCCGTTTAGTCAGCTAGCTGTGGCCGAACGGCACGGCACAGAGTTTAACTAAGGTTCAAATGGCTGCCTCGTTAAAATTTTTATCAAGTAAAAATTCAATATGAGAAAACCTAGACGAAAAAAAAAGAGTACAGTCTATAGTTTTACATGCATCTTTGTTCTAAGTGTCGTTGTTTAGATACGGATTTTCAAACATCTCGATAACACTGGATTTTCTACATAGTGTTGTGTTCGTGAATCAGCTTGTTCCCAGTCTCAGATATTATTACAAAAAGACTGAAAACCGGCTCAAATAAAACGGTCGAGATAGAAACAATTAACACATCACATGTAAGTATAAATAACACATGATATATTAACTTACTAGACACCTATGCACGCCTTGGCGCACAACACAAATGTGGTAGTGAATAAGTACGTATGTGACAAAAGAATCTGCGTTGAACGGGAAAAGAACGTAAATGGTTCTAAATTAAGTTTTATTTTTTGCTGGACAGTCCTTTTTGAGGAAACGTGAATGGCATGTTGTAAAACAACTGGATCTGTTCATTAACACCATATGACTATGTAAGAATATAGTACCAAAATTTGAGACCTCTGCTAATCAATTTGAAGACGGCAGTAAACAACCCATAGCGCGGCAATATATAAAAAAAAAAACAATTTCCTGAGTCTGGTAAAAGGACATAGCGTGGAGCTTCAGCGCAAGTTAAACCACATAGTACATATGTCTTTAAGAGAGAGACCAACATACAGTCATAACAGTAAGACACTAACATAAGCCAGATACTTTAGATGCTCCTGATAGATAGCGTACATCATAGTTGTCTAAGATAGGAGCAAAACAAAAGCTACGTCATAGCAACATGTTTGGTAGGAGATGCTGCAGAAAGCGGAAAATACAACTATATTAAAAAAAGCTACGTCATACCAGGGATTTTTAAATCGTCCTATAACCGTCCGATTTTCGGTTCTCTCGGCTGTATCGGACCCCCCGGTACCGGTTTGGAGTTTGGCTGGTTTGAATGAATTTTGTCCAAAAAACCGAATTTGATTGAATTTTATCCGAATTTGATTTTTTTACATATACATGAATCCATTCGAATCAATAGTCTATACGAACATCTTGCTAACTAGTTCAGTTGATGAATTTTGTCCGAATTTGATTTTTTTAAAATTTAAAATCCAAAAAAATCAAAAAAAAAGGAAAATTTCGGCCGAAATTTTCCGATTATCAGCAGTATCGGCCTTACTAGCCACCCCCGATTTTTTTTTTTTAAAAAAAACAGATATTGAAATCCCTGAGTGCGACATGAGCCTCCTTCGATATGTTGTCGTGAAAAATAAAAACTATTACATTACATGTGTGTACACAGGTCTCAGATAGACCTCATCGTACGTGGCGATGTTGTCTTGCCTCAAAGATGCCGACGTTGCGTCCGTGATGTTGTCCACGTCGAGGAGCAACGAAAGCCCCTCCCTCTAGCTCGGGATTGAAGAACTGTGTTTGATCGAAGCAATGCAACAACAAAGGAGCAAAACATCCACGTCAATTCAAGAATTAACACCCCGAGAAAATCACATATCCCTTGCAAGGAAACTGAAACCTTTCCGCAAACACGACAATAAATTGTTTCGTCCAATTAATTTGTTCGGCCAAACATAAACAAGGATGGTATTATGCGAATCTGGAGGCACAGCTAGAGTCACCTGCAGTAATGACGACGTGGTTTGGAGCTGTTGGGGCTGCGGAGCATGTCGTCTACCGGCACCAAGGATGAATTGACTGGCAACGCTCTAGTGTGGGGAGGACAAATTGGGTCTCACTCTAGCGTGCCACCCCCTTGCTCACCCAAGTCGGTGCCGCTGCACCTTGCTCGCACCCGCTAATGCCCTCGCTCAAGCTCAGAGCTATCAAGACTGGGGAAGAAGATGAATAGTTGGTGGATCTTGTGAGGTCTGGAGAGAGGGGAAGAGAATGGGAAAAGTGTGAGAGAGAGGGATTGGATGATGGATTGGGAAATGGCTATATTGGACGGTTTGCAAATGACGTGTTGGATCAGCGAAGAACAAAGGAAAGAAATTGGAACAGAAGCAGCAGAGAAGTGGTGGGGGAGAACAGAAACACGTAGATATGTGGGGAGATAGCCCCTCCCCACAAGCAAGAAACGGGAAAAGAAAACAAGGGGAAAAACTGGGGGCCCTGGGAGAAAGCAGCGGAAATAAAGAGGAAGAGAGCTGAAGCGACGAACGAGCGAAGGACGAACGACAGAAATGGCAACGGATGATGCAGGCGGGCGAGAAGAATAGGAAAGACTCGAGAAAGAAGACAAGAACGAAGCGGAAGAACCGACACGGTGGGGAGAAAATGAGGGAAGCCTCACGGGAAATGAAGCACCGGACCACGTGGCGAAGCGAACAGTCGACGTGAGACCACCCCAACGCTGCATCGAACCGTTCGGCAAGAACGCAACATGAAGCATCGAACGGTGGAGGGAAGAAAGCGACTTGGGCAAACAACGCTAGGAAAAATCAAATGACGGAAGCAATGCGAGGCAGCATCGAACGGGCAGGAAAAAAACACTAACGTGGACAGCCTCGCTGCGCCCCATTCCAGCCTCCTTTTATATAGAAGGATGGCTATGCCACCATTGCAAAATTTTAAAGCCTTTATCGTTGAAATCCACCGTATCGCTATCTAGATTGACGGATAGTTCCGCACTCCTTGGTTGAGAGGTTGGTCTTGGTTGAGAGGTGTCGTTGTAGAAGAAGAAGACTTGGATCTAGAAGAAGACCCTGCACCCCATATCTTACTCCACATATTTGTCTTGTTACTTGAGGTAGGTGCTAGTGTTGGTCGTTGCAAGCGGACTCCCTGAAACATATTTTCATACCTTTGAAAAACCTCATGTAATCAAGAACGAACATCTAAAAAATAGTTAAAATAGTCTAACCCTATAGCATCACGAAGAAGATCAAGAACATTAACAAATCCTTGAATTTTAGCTTTAGAATCTAAAATAAATGCAAATACATATAGGAAAGAGATTTCTCTCTAATATTTAAGGTATTTAGTTTTCATAGCAGTAATAACTACTCGTAAAACTATGTTATTTCATACATTTTCAATTGACTAGCAATCTATAAAATACTATGCATAATAATAGGAGATGTTGGATAATAGATAGGGGATAAAGCAATAGTGATCTCATAAAAAAGTCTAAAAACCGAAGTATCTTCTCAGCAACGAACCAATATTGCTTCAATAGTACAGTATCATCAGTGCTCTAATAGTGCATTTGAATAAAAACAGAAAAAAAAATCCTCTTATATGGTAAGACTCTTAAGTATCAAGTAAGTATAGTTCCATCTTACCAGCATGTCCAAACCAAATTTTTTTGGACGTACACCCATTGCCCTGTAGAAGTTTTTATATGTTGCTATTATTACATTAGAATTATTCAAGAAAGATATTGCATCGCGAAAAGTTTTAATATAAGAAGTTAACCTCTTCAAACCGTATTTTACTATAAGGTTGATAATATGACAAGCGCATCGCTGATGTAACAAGAAGGAATCAGCATATGTACTCAACACTGGAGTAATAATATCCATGACCCTAGAGTTTGAAGCGGCATTGTCTAAAATAATTGAGAATATTTTGTTTGTAAGATCAAAGTCTTCCACGACTTTGATAATACAGTCCGCAATATTCTCAACTGTGTGTACTACATTAATTATTTTGAAACCTATAATTCTTTTCTCCATTACCCAGTTGTCATTAACATAATGAGCATACACTAGAATAATCCTCCCTAACATGACCACTCCATATGTCCAAGGTCATGGCCACCAAAAATGTGTATGTACTAAATAGGTCCTTTAATTTATCACAACGTTCATTGTACTATTTTACTAGATCCCTAGTTGTTGTCTGTCTAGAAACCGTATAAAATCTAGGATTATGTGCAATCCTAATGTAAGTTTCAAAAGTAGTAGATTCCCCAAAGCCTAAAGGTAAATCCTCAAAAGTAATTAAACAACAGATAGATTGACGGGTTACCTCAGGATTGTAGTCCCAGCTATGTACCGTACTGTCGGGGTTGTACTGCAACTGTGTCTACTTCATCGTCAATCCTTGTTTGGCCTCACATCTTGTAGCATGTCTAAGCAAATGCTCCATTCCACCTGAAGACATTGCAGATAATTCATGACGATAAATTTTGCAAACAACATATGGTATTTGATTTTCTTGTGTGTCTCATATAAGTCAGGGTGTAAGTTGAGTTTAGGTGACGTATCTGACATTCTGGCCTTGGTTGGTAAAACATCTCAGGGGAATTAAGTTGGGGATATTCCTAAAGATGGATTCTTCTGAAAATTCGAGAGTCATCCATTTTATTTATTACTTTGACAAAGGCTAGTTCTCGTGGACTGAGTCAGTTAACTGTAAGGAAACCTATAGATAATGACCGGAGGAGTAATCGTGTAGTATCATTTTTCACCAACCTATAAGATAGCTCGGCCGACGAACAACCCTTTTTACAAACCTGAACCCTTTATTTGCTTGGTTGTCATGTCGAAATTCTCCCAGACTCTCGACGTAGACGACCTCGACCTCTTTCCTCCGGTGGTCACCGACAAAGATGCTGTCGTAGAGCCTGATGAAGGAACTCCCCCTTGCGCTTACGGTAACAACTCCGGTTGGTTTGGGACAGCAGCATTCTCCATAGATGCAATTTCCTCCGATGAAAATCCGTAATCATCCAGAGCAAAGCTATCATAATTTTCAATAACGAAAACTGCAAAATTAAAACTTACATTATTATTTTTTTCATCTTAGCATAACAAATAATAAAAATAAAAATATGCAAAAAATAGTATTATTCCTCTTTTGCTGACTTACTGCTGGAATTTGAGTTTTCCAAATTTTGGCACAATGTTTTTGAATTTTGCCAAATTATCTCACAAAAAATCTAAATTTGCACAACAAAATTCGAAAGAGAGATTGAGGAATAGTTGGGTGCTGAATGAGGGGGTATGGTGGCAATTTATAGAAAAAAATTGGGGATTTTTTGAATTTTTTGCCATTTTTAAAGGGAAGAAGTCCATTCTACCCCCCTCAAGTATCGACATGCGGACACCTAACCTCCTGAACAAAAAAAAAATCGGCCCTTTGACACCCCGAAATTGTAAAACCAGACAACCTACCCCTCTGGCTGTTTCGTGTGGTGGTTTTGTTGATGTGGCGTCTGGATGACCCAGTTTCGCCAAGTCAGTCACTGACTCTGACAATGAATGGACTTCTTCCAAGTGGGTCCCAAGTGTAAGTGTCACAAAGAAGAAAAAAACAAAGAAGAAGGAGAAGTAGTGCAGGGAGCTCCAGAAGCACAGTCATGGAGGCGGCGCCGGCGAAGAGAGGTCTGGCGACTTGCGAGGTGGCCCAAAATGGGTCTTTGACAGCCATAGGAGGGGATAGGAGATGATGGCGCGGCGAATGGTGGCCAGAGGTGGTGGCGGCGTGAGCGGAGGCGCACGATGACGGCGGGGTACACGGGGCGCGCTCGGGCGATGGGCGCGTGAGGAGGCGAGCAGTGCGCCGGCGAGGAAACTTCATGGTGGGGTCAGGGAGGCAAGGGGGTGGTCGTGGAGGTGTGGTGACGGCGCCGGAGGTAGGGAAGAAAGGGGTGGCACCGGGAGAGCACCACGGCGAGCAATCGACCAGGAGAAGTGGGTGGAAAAGAAGAGGAGGTCCCAGAATATGGGATGACACAGCTAGAGGGGCGAGAGTGTCACCGGAGTGGAAGAACGAAGACGGGGCGGCGTGGCCGGTGGCAGGAAGAAAGAGAATCGGCGCTGTCACCTTCACCGAACTCCTCGGCCACGACCTCTTCCTCGCGGATGGCTGCCTCTGGAGCCTCCAGCTCAAGCTCACCTCCTACTCCTCCTGCCACTCGCTCAGTCGCTTCTCGGGACGTGTCCACCGGGCACACCTCCACCGCCGCCTCCTCCCCTTTCTTGCTGCTGTCGCCGACTCCGACGAGACCGTCGACCTGCAAGACATGCTCAAACGCTAGAGACGACTCCCTGATCCAAAAAATTCCATCTTTTTCATCCAAATTCGCTCTACGATCTCAAATTAAGCACCGAGGCAATCAAAAGAAGGCAAATTTCACACCACCACAATCATCTTCACAAAATCCACACCTAATCAAACAAAACCCAGTCTTTCGCACAAAACCTCCATTTCTAGCCGGCAAGAACGGCGCAGAACCAACCACCTCCCGGTTTCGCCCAATCACCACACGACACGAAATCCTTCCAGCTCCAACTCCAAAACCATTTCTTAGCCCGAAACGCCCAGCCTTTGAACGAAAGAAAACTGAGGAGGAGCTGGCCTTGGCTCGATTCGGGGTGAGTAGAGGATGGGGACAGGGTAATCCGTCTAGGGATATGGATCACGGGGAGGCGGTGCGGTGGCGCAGATCTGAGGAGGCGAGGAAGCAAATGTGGAGGAGCGCGTCAAGCTCCTAGCAGAAGACGCGGTGGAGGCGCTCGCTACTGCGGTGAATCTTGACGGCGGCGTGGGCGCCTGCGTTGGAGGAGGCGGGCGGTGCGGGAGAAGACGAGGAGGAGAAGAGGAGGAGGCGCATTCCGTGCAGGCGAGTGAAGGCGTCAGTTGTGAGAGAATGAGGAAGAAGATAGGGTAGAAGGCGGTGTCGAGGAGAGAGAATGGGGAAGAAAAAGGGGTAGAAGCTAACATGTGGGTCTCATAATATTATAATTTTGATTTGCTGAGTCATCGCCACGTCGCAGCCACTAGTCGTCACGGTGGCAAAACCGGGCCAAACGGATGTCACATAAGCAAAATCACCGTACAAAATAGCCGAAGGGGGTAGGGTGTCCGGTTTTGCAACTTCGGAGTGTCAAAGGGACGATTTTTTAATTCAGGGGGTTAGGTATCCGCATGTCGATACTTGAGGGGTAGAATGGACTTCTTGCTATTTAAAGCCCCAAACAGTCAAAAAAATGGTTGGTTTTTTTTTTTTAAAAAAAAATCCGAACGTTACCAAACTAATCTGGCCAAATGGGCCATGCCATGCCGTATGAGGCACGGCCCACCAAGCCAAACGGGTCCCAACAGTCATAAGCATGCCGTGTCGACCCGGTCCATCTACCAGCCCCTCTTCTCCCTGTGCGGCACAACGGAAGTTTTAGCCTTCCTTGCCTCCCACGCTAGCCCCGCCGCCGGCCTCGCCCCTGCCTCCCGCGCTGGCCTCCCCCCCTGGTGTGGCACTGCGCCTATGGCCACGCTTCCCCTGCCTCCCGCGGGGTCGTGCCCGTCCCGCACAGACCTCGCCCCGCCTCTGTCTTGTCTCCACCCCCGTCCCGCGCCGGCATTGGCCCGCCTCCGTCCAGTCTCCACCCCCGTCCCCTCTTCTCCCTCCGTGCCGTCTCCCCGTCCTCTCTTCTCCCTCGCCGGTCGTCGCCTCCGCGCCATCTCCCCTCGTCCCCTCTTCTCCCTCGGTGTCGGCCCCGCCGCCGGCCCCTTGGCTCCCGCTCGCCCTCTCTGTAGTCGGGCCCCATGTCGTGCCTGGCACGGCTCGATACTGTTCGTGCTAGGCTGGGTCGTCATGCCGAAATGCGGACCCAGGCACGGCCCGGGTTTTCATGCCATGCCGGCTTTACCTATGAACAGTAGTACCGTGCTTTGGGTCGGCCTGGCTGGCACGGCGGTGTAGGAGTGCCCATTCAGAATTTCTGACTCGAAAGCGTTCCCATGAATAAGAGCATATTCTCGAGGATACACGGATTTTGGTCTATTGAACTGAATTGTCGCGGAGTAGCCATTATTGGCAGACCTGAGTGTAATATGAAGTAGACTTTAGCATAGTAAGGAAATGTGAGCTGTGTTGCTAAGCATACTGTACATTTTATCTGCAAATATATCTATGGACGTTATCAAAAGCTTTGTGCAGCCACGATGTTTAGTGAATATTGAAAACACTTGTGGAAGTATACATGCCACATGGCAAGTTTCATTGGTATATATGGTATGTGCGTTTATAGGACAAACGTGTTTCATACTCTAAGTATGAGGAATAAACTAAAATAATAATAAAAAAGGGATGTATTATAGGAGAATTTTAAGAACATATTATAGTCGACCTTCATCTGTGTCTCCACATAACACTTCGTTGCATGCATTACTAAGCATATATTTTTCAAGAGATTGTAGTCTGACTTTGACTAGTTGCACTTGGAATCTACAGATTTTTTTTTGTCAAAACAAAATTAAAGTCTGAATGGTGGATTAACATTGTTTTCCTCAGTTGGGGGAGCACCTGACAAATGGTACCTCGCAATATGGTACAACAAGATATCAAAGCTGACACCTGTCTGGATAGCCAATCGGGTGACTCCAATCTCTGATCCAAAATCATCAGAGCTTAGGATTTCAGAGGATGGAAACATGGTCTTGTTCAACCAGCTCAAATCTCCAATATGGTCCACTAACATCACCAGTCACACTTCTAAACCTACCATCGGTGTCATCCTAGACACAGGAAACTTTGTGCTGACACCGGCATCCAACTTCTCCAATTTCCTATGGCAAAGTTTTGACGAACCCACCAATGTGTGGCTTTCAGGTGCCAAGCTTGGACGGAACAAGATCACTAGTCTGAACAGGCGCTTAGTCTCATGGATGACCTCTACTGATCCGTCACCGGGGTTTTATTCGGTTGAGATCGACCCGGGTGGCAGCAACCAGTTCCTCTATAAATGGAACAATTCTGAAATCTATTGGACTACTGGCAGTTGGACTGGAACTATATTCTCTGGGGTTCCTGAGATGGCCTTGTACCCTAAATCATTGCTAACTTATGATTATGTCAACAATGACCAAGAGAACTACTTCATGTACCAGAACAATGAGTCCAAGATCACTGCAATGTTTTCTATGGAGACTGCAGGGCAGGTCAAAGCAGCGTCATGGATGGAGAGCGTACAAGATTGGGTACCATTCTTGGCAATGCCAAAGGCGCAGTGCGGTGTGTATTCTGTTTGTGGTTCATTTGCTATCTGCTCTGAGAATGCATTCACCTTCTGCAGCTGTCTCAGGGCTTCAGCAAGCAGTATGGGGCGATGGGCCGTATGGTACTCCTACTGAAGGCTGCACGAGAAATGTTAGACTACAGTGTGATAGCACTAGTTTGAGGAAAGAAAATGTTGATGGGTTTTTTGCACTTGCTGTTGCTAAGTTGCCTGACAATGCCTGGAGCACGGCCGCTGCTAGCGTTAATGGTTGTAAGCAGGATTGTCTGAACAATTGCTCTTGTACTGCTTATGCCTATAGTGAAGGGTGTTCTTTATGGTACGGAGAATTAATCAATCTAGTAAGTCCTACTGATGGTTCACTGGCTCAAAGCATCTATATCAGGCTAGCGGCTTCGGAGTTCCCCAGCCCAACAAAAACAAGGAAGGCGTTGATTATTGGGTTTGCAACTGTTGGAGGTATTCTTGTTGCTGCCATTGTGCTTGTAGGCTTACGTTTGATTCTCAGAAAGAGGAGTTTTAGCGAGGTGAACAAAGTTGACGGTTCTTTGGTTGTGTTTAAGTATAGATATTTACAATACGTGACCAAAAACTTCTGTGAGAGGTTGGGCAAAGGGTCTTTTGGTTCTGTATATAAAGGGATGTTTGCTGATGGGACACTTGTTGCCGTGAAGAAGCTTGATGGCATTTCTCAGGGAGAGAAAGAATTTCGAGCTGAAGTTAGTACAATTGGTACTATTCAACATGTGAATCTAATCCGGTTGCTGGATTTTGCTCAGGCGGTCAATGAAGATACTAGTGTATGAGTACATGCCAAGTGGTTCTTTGGACCGATACCTGTTTGGAAGCAGTCCAGTGGCATTGAGCTGGAACACTAGGTACCAAATCGCGCTTGGAATTGCAAAGGGATTATCTTATTTGCATGATAAATGCAGGAACTGCATCATACATTGTGATATCAAGCCAGAGAATGTACTCCTAGATGCATCTTTCATGCCAAAAATTGCTGATTTCGGACTTGCTAAACTCGTTGGAAGGGATTTTAGCAGAGTGCTGACAACAATGAGAGGTACTATAGGCTATCTTGCTCCTGAATGGATAAGTGGGACGGCTATCACCGCAAAGGCAGATGTTTTTAGCTATGGAATGATGCTTTTCGAAATCATATCAGGAAAGAGGAATGTAGAGGAGCACCAGCAAGGTGCAGAAACCTTCTTTCCTGTGCTAGTAGCAATGAGACTTCCTGGAGGGAACGTTCAGACGTTGTTAGATTCCGAATTAACTGTTGATGCTAGCTTTGAAGAGGTGGAGAGGGCTTGTAAAGTCGCCTGTTGGTGTGTCCAAGATGATGAGAACTCAAGGCCAACAATGGGAGAAGTTATCCAAATTCTGGAAGGATTAGTAGATATCAACTTACCTCCTGTTCCAAGGTACTTGCAAATTATTGCCGAGCGCTCAAATTTCTCTTCACATGAGGCACCACATTAGGTCGCTCGCAGAGTGAGGTGTGCATTGTTCTTGTATTCTTGTTTATTTATGTTGGGAGGGAAATAAAAAGAGAGCTTCGTTGTAAATAGTACAGTGATAGATTTTCTCTCCTTTTCTATTCTATATTTTCTGCTTTTACAAGCCCGGTCTGGCTTCATGCCCCCCAATAGCCTTATTTCACTTGTGTAATATTCTTTTACTCGAATTTGTAGGATTTGTTTCAAAGTTTATAGTAGCAAATGATATGATTTAGATGCTTTAGAATATATTTACATATCTTATAGACTATTTAGATTTTTAAGGCGTCATAAACATTGAAAATGACAATAGAAGCTTCAAAGAAATATAATTTGAAAAACGTAATTGAAGTATAAGCTTTGATGGAAGAAAATCATTGAACACGGTAAGTTGTCATGGTTCTTAGAAACGTAAGCATACTCTCGATCATGCGTAGATCCTGTAACAGCATGTTCCTATTGTTCTTCCATTAGTTTTTTTTTTCTAAAATGTATATATGTACATGTATCTCTATTTAATCTTAAGCAATACGTTGATTATGTGTTGAAAATATATCTTATTACTTTACATGGTATTAGAGTACCTTACTCATGCATACACCGATGCATCATGGGTGACCTACCTTGAACTTATCTTCCCTCGCGCGGCAGTTGTCCTACCGAATTGCATTTCTTCTCTCTCTTCTTGCCGCAACAGCTTTTCTGCTTCAACCTCCAATAGCAAACTCAATTTATTATTGATCCCTCTCAGTTGCTACCCCTTCTAATGCAATAATATACCACATAGTTATCTTTCACTCCTCTCCAATTATTACTTAATGCTGACCATTACAATATCAACACGCATATATGTGCAAGCGTCGCCAAACCCTGCCAGGGACACCTGTCACGCTCTCTTCGGTGGCCCCGAGCCTATTCCTTACAACTCCGTCATCTCTACTCCGAACTCTTTGCTCATTTGCTTCTGTACGCCCATGCTTATATTCGTGTGAATGCATGATCTTATACGTTCTTGGTGTTCTATTCTCCTGTGTCGGTCGCTCCTGTTCCTCGACGTTTACCAATTCAATACTTTAGCTTCCTCACTAACCACGGTGACCTCTTATCTTTAATGATGTCGGTATGTCTACTTCATTCCAAATTGCTAATTATATTATATTTTTATTCTGAATTTCAGTTATTTTTTATTGTACTTGACATGAACTTTTTTTTTAATATGGACCCATCACAATCGACGGTAGATCTTTCTCTTTTCTCAACAATCAATGTAGTAATTTCTAGCCCCATGAAAGTGAACGTTGTGGTTTTTTATCTTTATTTTAATAAGATAATAGATAGATTCCCCCTCGTGCTTTTGCACACTGCAGATTGTATCTATGTTCCCTCAAGTTAAAGCCAGAAATAGTTGGAACTTTTAGAAATAGTTGGAACTTTCAAATAAAAAACCTTGATTTTTTAAGGGCATCACCATTAATTTTTCTGTAAACTTTTAGGTCAATATACTGTCTGAACTGGCGTGTTTGCGCTGGCTATTTTCCCACTATTATTGCTTAGCTTGTCTGACTGCCACCAATGAGAAAGGGGGCTTATCGGACCCTCCTCGGGTGCGGCGACGATTGAAGGGGTTGCCGGAGTTGAGAAAGAATGTGGAGGTTTGTGGTGGTTACAACGAAGCCAAAAGAGGAACTGGAGTTGCAGGGCTAGGCTTTAAAGGCAGCGAAGGCGGTGGTGATAGGAGTGACGCGAGAGCGGGCGTGGCACGTGGGCGGCAGTGCGCTTTCGGTGTTGCGAGGAAGGGAGCGGCGGCGAGGTGGAGGGTGAGTGGCACGGTCGCGGCACAACGACCTGACGGCGGCGGCGGCGGCGAGCGATCGCGCGCGCGCGCGAACGGAGACACGACACGAGAGCAAAGCCAACAGAAGCGGTGGCGGCTTGCTCGGGGGCGCCGGGTAGGGAAAGCGGAGAAGGCGGAAAGAAGCGGAAAAGGAAGGTGACTTTCCGAATTTGGTAAGAAATCAAATTTGAACCAAACTCAAACCAAATCCAAGTTTTGAAATTTTTGGGGCGTTACACCCACCACCGTAGCTGAAGAATGCTGCCTTCGGGCCATGGTGGTCTTAAAAATATACGACACAACAAGAGAAGGTGAAACTCTAGTACCACATATCTACATCACTCATCTAACATGAGCACCGCACATTTAATTCCCATCGTATTTTCTCTCTCTACTATACACATCCAGGTGCAATATTACCTCTCACGAGGACATTCATGGCTTCGAAGCTCCCCTTCGGTGTGGTTTTGTCGTGCTTTCTTATGGGGTTTTGCACCCATCAACCGCTCTCGCGAGCGGCCGACACCATCTCCCGACTCACGAGATGGGCCGCTCTCCGGCCGCCAAAGGTTGGTCTCTCGAGCGGCAACCAGCGGTGTTCTTCCAGAATGCACGTGGTAACTAGTAACTTGATAATTTCTTTTATTAGTATTATTTTTAAAGGTCTAGAATTTTCCCATCTAGACAGCCGCAAAGAAGAACCCTACTCTGCGAGGCGCTCACGGAGCAGCGCTTCAACCGTGACGGTCGGGAGCCCTAAAACCCCGCCATCGTGCCCCATGCACGGCCCGCTTCACTGTGCAAGCATAGCCACGTGAGGAGCTGGGTGTTCGAACCCCAACCTGCCCCGGAATCAACTCCGAGTAAACCAAGCGAGCTTTGCTCGTTCCTCAATAACTTGATAATTTCAGCTAGCCGTTGCTGTTTGTCCACTTCAAAACTTCAGCTTCGTAGCAATGAGTTGGTAGAATAGATTTTGGCTATGCAACATAGGTCGAACGGATTCAGGTGTCGTTCCTATCTCGATCATTTAGAGACCGCACTACATAGATGCGGGAAAAGGGAGCTATCTGCTATGTTTTACGGAGGGTCTCTTCACAACTCTAGGTAAAATCAAGGCCACATTGCTTTGTGTTTTATTCGATGGTTCTATACAAACGTGACAAAATTAGGTGCATCGGTTGTTCATAACCTAATAATAAAACAGATTTGCTATTTCTAAGTTGCCTGAAATTTTCGTAAGTTTAAGTTAATTGTTATGACCATTGAATTTATGTAAAGATTGATGTGTCATATGATTAGATATTGATCTAATGGATAAAATATGTAATTTATACTTAATAAAATTTCAGTCACCTTATGAATAGGCAATCATATAATAAAACAACGGAATGAATGGCTTACCGGTGCTGTGACTAGTTGACAAGTTGCGACAAAAAAATGAAGGTGACGTTTGGATAGGGAGAAATAAGGGGCAGAAATGGGATTGGGATCTGAGTTGTGATAAATTTAACCACTAGATCGAGCGATTGAGGATAGATTTAGAGAAATTTTTGGTATATTACATTAATAGTATATGGTGATAGTATAAATCAAATTTAATCATTGATTTGTTAAGAGTATAATAAACTTTTCTTTCTTTGTATTTATAATTTTTCTCGTGAGAGCATTGTGGATTTTTCCATCTAGGGTTAAAATATTATTATTGTGACATGTGATCCCCACATGTGTAATTACAATCCACCCTTACGAGGTTATACTACTCATCTTGCTGGATGTAGTATAACTAAATTCTAACTAATCCGAATTATTGAATAAAAAAATAGACGATCCGTATTAAACTGAGTGTACCGTAAAGAACTCTAGATTTATCCCACCATATATCTCAATCCCATTCCCACAGCCCAAACGGGGGCTAGGCTTTAAAGGCAGCGAAGGCGGTGGTGATAGGAGTGACGCGAGAGCGGGCGTGGCACGTGGGCGGCAGTGCGCTTTCGGTGCTGCGAGGAAGGGAGCTGGCAGGCGAGGTGGAGGGGTGAGGTGGCACGGTGCTGGCACAGCTTGACACAGGCGACGGCGACGGCGAGCAGAGGCAGTGCGCGCACGTGCGAACGGAGACACGACACGAGAGCAAAGCCAACAGAAGCGGTGGCGGCTTGCTCGGGGGCGCCTTCGGGTAGGGAAAACGGAGAAGACGGAAAGGGGAAGCGGAAAAGGAAGGTGACTTTCCGAATTTGGTAAGAAATCCAAATTTGAACCAAACTCAAACCAAATCCAAGTTTTGAAATTTTTGGGGCGTTACACCCACCACCGTAGCTGAAGAATGCTGCCTTCGGGCCATGGTGGTCTTAAAAATATACGACACAACAAGAGAAGGTGAAACTCTAGTACCACATATCTACATCACTCATCTAACATGAGCACCGCACATTTAATTCCCATCGTATTTTCTCTCTCTACTATACACATCCAGGTGCAATATTACCTCTCACGAGGACATTCATGGCTTCGAAGCTCCCCTTCGGTGTGGTTTTGTCGTGCTTTCTTATGGGGTTTTGCACCCGTCAACCGCTCTCGCGAGCGGCCGACACCATCTCCCGACTCCCGAGATGGGCCGCTCTCCGGCCGCCAAAGGTTGGTCTCTCAGGGCGGCAACTTCGCGCTGGTGTTCTTCCAGCCGGGTACCGTGGTAACTAGTAACTTGATAATTTCTTTTATTAGTATTATTTTTAAAGGTCTAGAATTTTCCCATCTAGACAGCCGCAAAGAAGAACCCTACTCTGCGAGACGTCTACGGGAGCAGCGCTTCAACCGTGACGGGTCGGGAGCCCTAAAACCCCCGCCACTGTGCCCCATGCACAGCCCCCGCTTCACTGTGCAAGCATAGCCACGTGAGGAGCTGGGTGTTCGAACCCCCAACCTGCCCTGGAATCAACTCCAGTAAACCAAACGAGCTTTGCTCGTTCCTCAGTAACTTGATAATTTCAGCTAGCCGTTGCTGTTTGTCCACTTCAAAACTTCAGCTTCGTAGCAATGAGTTGGTAGAATAGATTTGGCTATGCAACATAGGTCGAACGGATTCAGGTGTCGTTCCTATCTCGATCATTTAGAGACCGCACTACATAGATGCGGGAAAAGGGAGCTATCTGCTATGTTTTACGGAGGGTCTCTTCACAACTCTAGGTAAAATCAAGGCCACATTGCTTTGTGTTTTATTCGATGGTTCTATACAAACGTGACAAAATTAGGTGCATCGGTTGTTCATAACCTAATAATAAAACAGATTTGCTATTTCTAAGTTGACTGAAATTTTCGTAAGTTTAAGTTAATTGTTATGACCATTGAATTTGTGTAGAGACTGATGTGTCATATGATTAGATATTGATCTAATGGATAAAATATGTAATTTATACTTAATAAAATTTCAGTCACCTTATGAATAGACAATCCTATAATAAAACAACGGAATGAATGGCTTACCGGTGCTGCGACTAGTTGACAAGTTGCGACAAAAAAAATGAAGGTGACGTTTGGATAGGGGGAAATAAGGGGCGGAAATGGGATTGAGATCTGAGTTGTGATAAATTTAACCACTAGATCGAGCGATTGAGGGATAGATTTAGAGAAATTTTTCGGTATATTCTGTTAATAGTATATGGTGATAGTATAAATCAAATTTAATCATTGATTTGTTAAGAGTATAATAAACTTTTCTTTCTTTGTATTTATAATTTTTCTCGTGAGAGCATTGTGGATTTTTCCATCTAGGGTTAAAAATATTATTATTGTGACATGTGATCCCCACATGTGTAATTACAATCCAACCCTTCTGAGGTTATACTACTCATACTGCCAGATGTAGTATAACTAAATTCTAACTAATCCGAATTATTGAATAAAAAAATAGACGATCTGTATTAAACTGAGTGTACCGTAAAAGAACTCTAGATTTATCCCACCATATATCTCAATCCCATTCCCACAGCCCAAACGGCCGCGAACCAGAAGACAAATAAATCAATTTTTATTTAGTTAGAGTTGGATTTACTCACATTAAATTATTTTTGATTTATGAAATTTTAGTTTAAACTTTAACAAAACAGAAAAAAGCAAATTGTTATTTTATTTTGAAAATTTTACACACACTAGTAGGACAATCAGTAATCAACTTCAAAACGAAGGGTGAGGAACCGGTCTCTTCGCTCACAGTGGACAGCGTGCGTAAGAAGCCGACAGCTCGGACTCCACTCCCACTCCTCCCACAAGGCTCAATCGACGGTGACCTGCTTGCTCTCGAAACTAACCAAATTGCTAATCACAGGCCTCCATAGCAGTCGTCTTGCACCTCAAGACGACGACTTAAACGGCGATCCATCTCTGCAAGCAGGTCGATCAGCGAACGGACAAGGGGAAGGCGGCGGAGCTAAAAAATAGGCGACTCAAGCACCGGTGACAGGTGACGACGACGAATCCGGAGAGGACGGCTCTGGATCCGATGGTGAGAAGGACTCCGGATGGCGGTGAAGTTGCTACGGGTTTGCAGGGAGAGAAGGACGAACGGGGGATGCTCGCGCCCTTCTAGCTCTTCAACACATCTCCTGATCTTGAAGACGACGCGCTCGGCAACAAAGACGCGGTGTGGGAGGTCGGCGACGAGAAGGACTCCGACGACTCAGATCCAAGGCCGGCAGCAGCAGATCCTGCTAGATCCGATCGGATCTTGTGGGGGAGCCTGGGGACGACGTCGACAATGAAGAGGGTTGCCAGAGAAGAGAATGCCTAGGAAGAATTGGTAGAGATGATGCCAAGGAAGACGAAGCAGAGTCTGGATCATCCAGCATAGGTCAAGCTTGATGACGACAAATCGAGGGCCGTTGGCGATGAAGACCAGCAGATCCGCCCTGGATCAAGGCCAGAGACGATGAGGACGACCGGCAAAGGAAAATGGCGGCTGCTGGACAAAGGTGCTGCTACTTGCTGCTAGGAGGAGGGGGTGGGCCCGCCACCACCGTAGCCGTAGCCGTTGCTGACAGCGGCGGCGACTAGGAGCGGCGAGAGGGCGGTCGGGTTCTCGAGCGGATGGAGCTATCGCCTCTTCGCCAGGTGCTGCTGGCCCATATAAAAGAGCTATTAGGCCTGCCCCATATTGTTCGCTAAGAAGTAGATTTGAGCGGAAAAAAATGGGCAAGTTTGGGGGAAAGGCCCCCGCTCGGCTCCACGCTGCGCCCGCTTGCCCCGCCACCGACCTAGTAATCCACCACTACCAGTCCAACACACGTAACACGACGCGCCCTCGTCCATCTGCCTCCTAGCCGGCGCGTCGCGCCCCTCCCGCGCCAGCCTCCTTATTCCTGAAGCTCCTCACGTTGCGCTCTCACCAGAGTTGAGTAATTTCTCTTCTGAATGGATAACCCACTTGGAAGTTGGATTCTGATCGGCTGGTGGGGAACCTACAAGAAAAGGCGTTACGATTTCTGCCTCTCTTTTTTTATATGATTTCTGCGTTTTATCTTGCCGAGATCTGACTGTATTGGAAGGTGTAATTGTGCTGTACTCGTAGTGGCTAAGGTTTGTTCTTCTGGGAAATCGATTATCAGGAGGCATCTGGTAGGAGAGTCCATAATAATGCATAAGATTAGTAGTCATGTCTTGCTACTTCCGATTGTTTACTGAACTTAATTGTTGTGGGGTAGCTTAGCTAGCCCGTATCATATACACTACTAGATAGTCGGTGGGAATATGATATGTTGCTGCCTCGCTGTCTTGCAGCTTGATGCTAGTATGAAACAAAGACTGCTTTCAGTTTGAAATGCTGAAATGTGCAAAGTTCGTTCCTTCCTAGCCCACTAGCAAGGCTAGGCAAACAGAAACCAAACATGCCCACTAGCATTGTTTTTCATAGCATTGTTTTTCATATTTTTCACAAGATTCATTAGTCTTAGCTTAAGAAGACATTGACTAGATGCAATCCAATACATTTGTATTTCGTTTGAAGGGTATTCAAGTCTTGACTGGTTGACAACATGTTTTTCCTCAGATGGCAGAGCTCATGACAGATGGTACCTTGCTATTTGGTACAACAAGATCCCAAAGCACACACCTGTCTGGATAGCCAATGGGGCAAACTCCAATCTCCGACCCAAACTCATCAGAGCTGAGAATATCAGAAGATGGCAACTTGGTCTTGCTCGACCAGCTCAAATCTTTGATCTGGACCACCAACATCACTAGTAATATCTCCAACTCCACAGTTGGTGTCATCCTCGACACAGGCAACTTTGTGCTGACACCTGCATCCAACTCCTCCAATTTCATCTGGCAGAGTTTTGATGAACCCACAAATGTGTGGCTTCCAGGGGCCAAGCATGGATGGAACAAAATCACCGGCCAAACCACACGTGTCATATCATGGAAGAGCTCCGTTGATCCATCACTCGGTTATTATACGCCTGGGATCTACACAGATGGCAGCAACCAGTACGTCCATCGATGGAACAATTCTGACACCTATTGGGCTACCGGCAGTTGGACTGGCAGTATGCTTACTGGAATTCCTGAGATGGCAATGTTACCCTAAAGCAGCGCTAACCTATAATTTCATCGTTGATGACCAAGAGAGCTACTTTGAGTACCGGACTAATGTATCCATGGTTACATGCTTACAGCAATGTTTGTTATGGAGGTATCAGGTCAGGTCAAGACTCTAGCGTGTGTTGAGAGCGCACAAGATTGGGTGACTTTCTTGGCAATGCCAAAAGTACAGTGCAGTGTGTACTTTGTTTGTGGTGCTTTCGCCATGTGCACTAAGAATGCATTCACCTTCTGCAGCTGTCCCAGGGGTTTCAGCAAGCAGTACGAGGGCGACTGGCGGTACGGTAATCTCATGGACAATATTTTAATTCTATATTTTATTATGATGTAGAGATTATATAAAACTAGAGGTGTATAAAGCAATACTAACAACAGTCAACTCATTACACTTCTAAACATACACAATAATAGGATTCTAACAGAATAGTTTGGTCGTACAACTAACTTACAATCGAGCTCGAGGAAGAACACGAAGCAACGCAGACTCGAAGCACTGCAGAACGTATATGTAGCAGCACAGTGAGCGGTCGCGCAGATGCGCTGCCCAGAAACCTTATTGCCACCCCATGCAGGTGAACTCTACGACAATGGTTCGGAGATACCCGCTGACCCTCCTTCCCGATGCACGCCGAGGAGAAAGAGATGTCTTGGTTTGACATCACAACTCTTCAGCACAGTAGAACAGAAAGGAAAAAGAAGAAAATGGAAGTATATCAATCTGTTTTAGGTCTGGACGTCTCCGGATCTTTTTAAGATCGAGACAATTACTCTCTAATAACTGCATAATAAAATACATATTAAACCAATGGAACTAAGCAGTGTTTATTGATTCTGATTACAAACTGGTCTACATCTTCGACCGCTGGTCTACAGTTTTGACTAGTGTATTTCGATGACACAGGTCTGTGGATCCGATCACTATTTTTTACCACCGTGTTTTGACCACTTTATTTCGACCATAGTGTTTCGACCACTTTATTCCGACCACACTGATCTATGATTTCGATCATATTATTTCGATCATTGTGTTTTGACCACACTGGTCTATGGTTTCAACCACATTATTTTGTCCATATTGGTTTATGGATCCGACCATTATTTTTCGACCACTGTGTTTCGACCACTTTATTTCGATCATAGTGTTTCGACCAAGAGAAATACACGGTTAGCAAAAGAAAGGTGGACTGGGTTCACGACACGTTCACATTCACGCATCACAAATCACAAGTCACGTGTTTTCCACGTGAATATACGCGCGCGCGTACGTGCGTGTGACTTTAACTATAGTCCTCCTCATGGCACCCTATGTAGGGATGAAAAACGGTAAAGGATAATCCGTTTTATCCGATATCCGTAACCGAGAAAAACGCAGCATGGCAAGTAAAAATCCGTATCCGAATGAAAAACAAGCACTATCCGGGGAAAATGGATAGCATCTGTATCCGTTGGTATTCATATTCGGTTACTATCCGGGAAAATAGGTGGTATCCATATCCGTATTCAGCGTTATCCGTATCCGGAAAAAAATATATGAATACTATCTATTTTTCTCCTAATACGAATACTATCTATTTTTTTCCCCGGATATGAATAAAAATACTATCCTTTTTTCCAAAGTGTTTCTGTTTCGACGGGGTCTTGATTCGGTGCCGAATCTATGGTTGTTGGGTGTTCTACCGAGATTTATCGCAAAAATTGTAGAATATTCACATCCGACCGAATTGACTACATATTCGATTCGAATTCGTTACAACATTCGATTCGTATTCATATTCATATTTATATCCGTTTTAAAAATATGGATTCGTATTCGTATTCGAGACTATTCGTTCTGTTTCCATCCCTAACCCCATGTCATGTGTCACACGTTTCAACAGGTGGCAAGGACTCCACCTTATAAATTGCTCTTCAACCACTTGGCTAAGCAATATGAGACTAAATCATACATGCTTTGGAATTTCAGGAATGAATGAGCCTTTACACATATGGGCTCAATTCTAACAATCCCCCACCAATTCCAAGGCAAGCAGCAAAAATGATGATAAGGACTATTGTGCTGAAGTGTTGTTAATATACCAGTCTTTTAGTGTAAGTTCCGTACGGGTTGAACTTGTACCTAGAATAACAAGGTTCATCTTCTTATAGCTGATGAATGGAGTATGCCTTGAATTCATATCTTTTGTGAGTAGATTTCACTTGAAATCTCAACTGATACTAGGTTGTCAAAGAACCACACCTAAACGGAGTATTATTTGGTCATGCTCCCTTATCTGCTCATAAGCTTTCTAGAGAATGCCATATTCTCGTGAACTGCGACCTCACAGTTAAGCTCAAGTAGGTGTATTCATTTTAGGTATCTTGTAGGCTAATACATTCTCCCCTTATTGGACACTAGAATACATTAAGGCTTTAAGCCACCCTTCCATACAGTTGAGAGTACTTTGTCTATTAGGACACGGGTACATATATTATTAACTGTACTATCTTATTACAATTTTAACTTATTTTTGTCATTACCTAAGTCACGGGATTTGTGATCAAGAAGGTATGGATTACTGTTAAGTTGTAACTCCAATGGACCTCATTCCCATGTCCATAGACGCAACGAAAATCATCTTCCGTGCTATCCCCTTTGTGAAAGGATCTATCATATTTTTCTCAGTGCAAATATAATTCACAATAATCACTCTGGAGTTCCTCAGTTTTTTGACAGATTTAAGCCTACGCTTCACATGTCTGAAAGATTTCATGTTATCCTTAATACTTGTAACCTTAATCAACACTGTTTGGTTATCACAATATATTAGGATTGCCGGTATTGGTTTCTCAACTAGTACAAGTCCAATAATAGCTCTCTAAGCCATTCAGCCTTAATAGTGGTTGTATATAGTGCTACAAGTTTTGCTTCCATGATTGACCTCGTTAATATGGTCTGTTTACACGACCTCTATGAAACTGAAGCACCTACTAGGGTAAAGATATAACCACTTGTAGCTTTGATCTTATCTGCATCAGAGATCTAATTTGAATAACTATATCCTTCTATTACAGATGGATACCCAGTATAGTGAATTCCATATGAGGTTGTGCCTCTCAAGTAGCGCAACACTCTCTCAAGTGCCTCCTAGTGACCATCTCTTGAGTTAGAAGTAAACTGACTTAATTTGCTCACAACAAATGATATGTCAGGTCTTGTGGCACTAGATAGATACATAAGGGACCTAATAATTTATGAATATCTCAATTGATCTCTACCTAATCCTGATTCTTTCGAAGCTTAACACTAACATCATAAGGAGTTGGGGAAATATTGCAGTTCTCAATGTCAAACCGACTCAATATTTTCTCAGCATAATGGGATTGGTTCAATGTGATCTCATCTTCATTTTTTATTAATTTAATATTCAGAATAACATTTGTCTCTCCTAAGTATTTCATATCAAAGTATTTAGATAAGAAAGATTTGACCTCATCAATAACAACAGTGTTTGTCCCAAATATAAGTATGTCATCGATATACAAACACAAAATCACTTCTTGACCCCCACCATAACGATAATATACACACTTATCTGCCTCGTTTATAGCAAAACCAACAGATGTTAAAGTTGTATCAAATTTCTCGTGTCATTGTTTAGGTGCCTGCTTTAGGTCATACAAGGATTTGATTAATTTGCACACCTTATTTTCCTATCAAGAAATCACAAAACCATCCGGTTACTCCATATAAATTTCTTCCTCCAACTCTCCATTAAGGAAAGTTGTCTTTACATCTATTTGATGGATGTGTAGACTATGAGAAGTAGCTAATGCAATGAGCACTCGAATGGTTGTTAATCTGGCAACAAGAGAGTAAGTATCAAAATAATCCTCACCTTCTTTCTAGGTATAACCCTTTGGCCACAAGTCTTGCTTTTTCTTATCAATAGTACCGCCAGGCATCATTTTTTTTAAAGATCCACTTGCATCCAACAGATTTGCACCCGCTAGGATGATCAATGATCTCCCAAGTCCTGTTAGCCATAATGGAATCCATCTCGCTATGGACTACTGTAAGATCGAGGAGGCCGACTAGAGGGGGGGTGAATAGGCGTTTTAAAACTTCTATGCGCTAAAACCGATTTCTAATGCGGAAGCTAATACAAATACGATTTTGCACAAATAAGGCCTAAAACCACTAGGCTTAACTAAGTGCACCAACAATACAAGTCTATTGATAATAATCAATCAAGCATTGACTTGTAAGCAATTCAATTTAAGCAATGTAAATAATACTATTGCAATCATACACAATGAATAAGCAATTATACAATGAATGTAAATTGCACAAAGTAAAGCTCAAGAATGCAAACCACAATTGACACGGCGATATTTTTCCGTGGTGATCGAAGACTTGCGGTCTCCCTAATCCACGTTGAGGTAAGTTCAACTTTTGGATCGGCTCCAAAACGCGAGGCAACACCTCCGAGGTAAGTCCAAACAACTTGGACCGGTTCCAACCGAACCAACACCTCTAAGTGAGATCAACCGCTTGAACCGACTCCAACTTGAACTTATCACCTCGATCCACTAGGGTTGCTCTTACTCCGCTCCGGAGATGGCGAGCACCAAGCCACTCACAAATCGCCCGGGTCTTCTCACAAGCTTCACTTGAGAAGATCACCGACGCACGACGCCTCCACGCCGTCTAGGTGTCGGCAAACACCAAGAGTAACAAGTCTCAACTTTCACTTGAACCAATCAAGTGCCAAAGCTCTCGTGGATACTAAATCCACCACCTAATGCAACACATGCAATAGGATTTGCCTCTCAAACCTCACTAAGTGCAACACATGCACAAATGGGAGTAGAGGGCTTGCTCTTAGCTCAAAGGAACTCAATGGGATGACAAAGGTTGTCTCTCAACCGGCCAAGGGGGTATTTATAGCCCCCAAACCAAAAACTAGCCGTTTGGAGACGAAACAGCCAAAAACTAGCCGTTACAGCATTTTGCGGTCGTACCGCACTCACAAGGGGTGGTACTACCGTTCTGCGGTACTACCGCAGTTATACGGGCGGTACTACCGCAGCCCAAATTTCAGCACAGACGACACTCGGTAAAATGGTCATAACTTTTGACTCCGATGTCGGAATTGAGTGATCTTGGACTCTATTGAAAGCTTATTCAGAGGGCTACACAACCCACCTATTTTATTTGATCTCAAACACATTTTATCAAATCAAAAAGCACAACTTCAAAGAGCCACTACCATGGTCTAAGTCCAAAGAGTTAGCAACAAGCAATCTTAGACCATGCCAAGGGAAAATACATGAATCCCAACAATTTGCAAAACACATTTGCAAACTTAGATCATGCTACAAGGAGTAGGTACATGGACTTCAACCGTTTGCAAAACACATTTGCAAGGTATAGTCACATGCTACAAGGATTATCCATGAGCCTCAACTATTTGCAAAACACATTCGCAAATATAGGCAACATGTTAAGTTGAGCTAGAGCAAACACAATGAGCTATCAACACATGACTAACTCAAGCTACTAGACAAGACCCTCTTAATAGTACGGCAACCTATACTAGCAATCCGGTCTTCCAACCAAACACCAAGACCGATAAAAGACTAGAACGCATCCTTAGCCCTAGCTAGTCATACCTTTGCCATGACCATCTTCTTGAAGCTTGATGACGCACATCTTCACTTCAAGTCCGGGTCATCGTCTTGATATGCATCAACCCATGATGCATCCTCACTCAACACATGATAAGTCTTCTCTTGACTTGATGATCAACTCATGATCATCTCTTATTTGAGATCTTGATATGCATCAACACATGATGCATCATCTTCTTGAACCTTGACTCGATGACGATCAACTCATGATGCCATCCAAAGTCTTCATCACCCTGGAACATAACCTATTTATCCAACTCATGAAAAATGTTAGTCCCATAATGTCATTAACATTAATTAACAAGATATACCTGCATAAATGCTTTTGAACAAGCCATTACTAACAGGTGCGGTATTACCGCCAACTAGCATCCGGTAATACCGCTCTCCGGTAATACCGTTTCTCAGATGCGGTACTACCTCGAGAAATACAGAAAAATACCTTCTCTGGAATTTACATACCGCCAACATATTTGCGGTCATACGCTCTGTGCAGTAGTTCCGCCACATGAACTCCGTACTACCGCTCCACCTCGAGCAAACCAAGTCCAAAAGCAATGCTATCGAATTTTCATACCGCATGTAAATCGGTACATCCATGGTGCGGTACTACCACAGATACAACGCCGGTACTACCGCATTTCGAAGCTTTTGAATGCAATGCATGACTCCTTTGTCTTGAGTCATGTCAATCTTTTATCACCTTTGCATTTCCTTTTCATGTCATCATTCAAACTCCGGACTAAGCCTTGAAAACATCTTAGCACACACATTAGTCCCACAACACAATTTGCAAATAATTGAATATAATTGGTATGAGTATATATAAACACGGTTATATATATACTCAAGAGTTATGTTTCAAAGTAGATCACAAAGATCAATACTACTGAAACAACAAGGTCATAAGTATATATAAACTACACAAGTTATATATACTACAAGTATATACGAACTACACAAGTTGTATATACTAAATATGAGTGTATACAAACTACACAAGTTGTATATACTCATATGAATATATTAACTACACAATTTAAATATATTCAAGGATATATTTCAAAGTAAAGATCCTTAATATATGTGGAAAGAGAATATGGATCAATACTAATGAAACCACAAAATATAGAATGAACTCCCCCTAAATGTGTTCATACACAAATGTGTAATGGAAACATATGCACATATCCAAGTTAACCTTTTTGGTGGAGTTTAACCTATATTTTGGATCCGAGGAATGCAACAAGATATAATAATAAGAAGTAGAATGCATACCTCTTGTATTTTCATCTTTATATCCAAACGAGACTAAGCAATAGATAATCAATAGAATTGTTAGTCTCACAAATAGATTTGTCATTAATGAATACATACCTGTTTGGATTTTTGCTTTTATATCCACGCTGAGACTAAACTTGATATAACAATAGGAGTGTTAGTCTCACAAGTGCATTTGTCATTAATCACTTAATCACTTTGCATGTCTTCATGATTTTCACCTTTATATCCAAATAAGACTACACAATATGTATATCAATAAAAGTGTTAGTCTCCCAATTAGATTTATCATTAATCACCAAAACTCCATTACCACATAATGACAGGTCTAGATCTTTCAATCTCCCCCTTTTTGGTGATTGATGACAAATCCATTATTAATAGCAATATTTGGATATAAGTCAACATATGATAAGAAAGAAAGCATATTTGACTATATGTATGCACAAAACTTAGAGAAATAATTCTCCCACTTAAGGCATCACAAGAGATATCAAATAAGAACATCCAAATGTAGCTCATACAAATTCTCCCCCTTTTGGCATTAAAGACCAAAAATCCAAAACAAATCTTAAAGCAAAGGAGAGTCTTTGTAAAACTTATGAGCTAGGCAATAGAATTCATATGATTTTGATCATTGAAATATTCTCCCCTTTTATGATCTACGCAAGATATAAGGTGAGAACATTCTCCCTAATTTTTTTTTTTTATGTTCTCCAAAAGCATTCTCTCACTTTTGGACTAAACATAAGATAGGGTGAACTCACAAGAGAGAATCCAAATGAATTGATCCAAATCAACTTTCTCCTTTTTGGCATAAACACCAAAAGATCTAAAATAAAACGAAACCATAAGGGAGTCTTTTCAAATTAGTTTTCCCATATATTAGTATACCAATTTTTAAAACTAAAAGGTTTTCAATAAAACTTTTTCAAATCATTTTAGGAAAACTCCCCCTTACACAAAGGTTCCACTCCTTTGACACACAAAGGATTTCTTCGTCCACTTATCTTTGCTTTTGACACACAAAAGCATTCTTTGTCCAAATATCTCCTTCTTAGCTTTTGACACACAAAAGCATTCTCCCCCATTTTCTTTATGTGTATCCACTTGTAAGGTAATCCTTGAACAATTCTAGTAGATACCACTTGTAGAGATTTCTTGTAGATACCACTTGTTGAAAGATATTCTTTAAACTCCATTTGTGAATACTATAAGTTGACGACGCCACTTGTAGATTTCACTTGTAGATAATACTTGTAAATCCATATGTTGATACCACTTGTGGAAAACATGCGTCGACAGGTCTTGCAATCTCAAGGTGCTTGAACTTCTCCTTTTAAGATCTTCAATGAAAGCATAGAGAGAAGAGATAGAGAGAAAAACCACTTGAGATAAGGTGATACCACTTGATACAATTGAGATATATCTCTTGAAGAGATAAGACTTGAAAAGATATCGGGTATCAGAGAAACCACTTGGATAATATACCTCTTGAAAAACAAAATCAAGAATTTTGAGGTATCGGAGAGACCACATGGATAAGAAGTGATTAGGTATCGGGGAGAGCTTGGTAAGCAAAGAATTGATCGGCATAGAAGGAGTTAGATACCACTTGTGAATGAGAACAAGAGATAACACTTAAAAGATACAACATGAAGGAGTACGATGATATCAATTGAGAATACCACTTGTAAGGACAAGATGATATCACTTAAAATAGTACCACTTGTAAAAACAAGGATACCACTTGAATCAAACACATATGATTCTCATGCCGAGATCAAAGAAGATCAATAGGAGCTACCACATGAAAGAATACCATTTGAATGATAAATATATCACAATGATATCAAAATGGAATATAGAGTCAAAAAGTATTTGAGAGTAGCTAGCAAGGATACCACAGATCAAATTAACTTTGGGAAACAACCACAATAGATTTAGAATTGAAAGAATTGAGATTGGTTGTTTTGTCAGGATAATCGGTAGTACCGTAGGTCAAGGACCGGTAGTACCGCACAGCGGTAGTACCGTGGTTAGACCGCCGGTAGTTCCGATTTTCCTGGGATTTCAAGGATTGATCAGGGAATTTTGGGAATAGTTGTATTTTGCTCCAAACTTTCACACAAACATCCAAATAAAGATATTTGGAGTATTTCCAACTTATCTAGCCTTTAAGAATCCAACTTTCAAATAGTTTTTATGAATTAAGCTTTAGATTTTGGAAATTAAATTGTATTTTCAAGACTTTTCGCAAAAAGAGCCAAATTGAGCATTTGATGAAATCTATAGCATCCAATTTCATGTATGAGACATAAATACCATCATGGACCTATTCATGTGAATAATTTAGGCTCAAATGGCTAAAACTCACTTAAGTGCTAGAAAGTGACCTTTATGGTTAAACTAATATTTTGGATGAGTTTCGAAATCAAATAACTTTTTCTAGGTTGGTCTTTTGGAAATCCTTTGAACACCAAAAATGTTTAGAATAGCCAACTCTAGGATTTTCCTTTTGGTACAAAGGTCAAATTCCTTTTAGAATAGATTTTACACAAAAATCTAGTTTAGGTCAAAAACAAGATTCTATGATGAAGAATTTTGGATAGAAACTCATTTTCATTTGAAATAGAATTTTCTTGAACCAAAACCATTGGTAAGCCTTTAAAATGCATTTGTATACATTTTGCAACTAATTTTTAAAGGATATACTAATAATTTCAAAATTTTGACTTTTGGCTAAAAGGCTCATTCTTTTGAAAAACAATACTAGCACTTAATTAATTTGGGCACATTTAGGGATGTGATATACATGATCATGACTTAGCACTCCCCCTTAATGTGCCACTACCATCTTGCTCAAGATTTGAAAAATCAAGATTAAGCGTAAGAGCAAGAATAACCCTTTTTATAAGATTTTCATGAAATGCAACCTACACAAGGTAAATGGTCTAGATACTTCAATATAAATACTTGTTACCGAGATAGCATTGGCTCATGATATGATTTGATTATCCTCATACTTGGCTCCAATTTTGACATATGGTGGAATACACCTCTTCATGAATAAGCCAAGTCTCCAATGCCTCTCCAAGTACCTATTAATCATTTAAGCGTATTTTTGGTACCCAATACTTGGTTGGGTCCATGAATGTTAGTCACAATAGATTTGGGCACCCAAATGGCCCTAGCATTAGTTTTATGTGAACTAACAATTCTAGCAAACACATTGCCATTCTTATCCTTCCTAAGCACATAATGATCATTATAAATAATTGGCTTAGGAGAGATACCTTTAGGACATTCCTTACTAAAATGTCCTTTTTCCCGGCAATTGTAGCAAGTAGGGCTTTTACTTCCCCTTGATGTCTTCTTATCTTGCTCATTGCCATCTTGCCTCTTCATTGAATGTCTTGGCTTGACATCCTTTTTATTTGGACACACCGAGGCGATGTGTCCAAACTTCTTGCATCCAAAGCACTTGATAATTTTGAATTGATCTCCATTTTGCTTTGGGTGACTCTTCACCTTCTTCTTGGCGGTGAGACCAAGTCCTCTCTTGTCCATTTTCTTGATAGGGCACTTGGAGGCAAAGTGACCCTTCTCATTGCAATCAAAGCATTTGATATCCTTGATCTTTTTACTTTCCTCTACAAGATTAGTCTCACAAGACATAGAGGAAATTGAAGCATTTAATTTAGAGCAACAAGGTATATCATTTAAATCATTTACCTTGTTAGGGCACACTAAGCAATGTGTCCCTTTTCATAACATCCAAAGCATTTGATATTTGAGTATTTCTTTCCTTTTTGCTTTGGGATGAACTTCACCTTTTTCATTTCGATGAAGCCAAGTCCTCTCTTGTAATCTTCCTTATTAGGGCATTTTGAGGAGAGGTGACCCTTTTGATGACAATCAAAGCATTTGATGTTCTTGTTGTGTCTTTGATTGTGTCTCATCTTGCTATTCTCCCTTTTCTTCATGTGAGTGAAGCCGATTCCACTCTTGTCATTTGAGCTTCGTTGCTTGCTCAAGATATCATCAAGAATGGTCTTCCCTTTGTGGCTTCTATCCAAGTCATTTTTCAAATTTGTGACTTGGGCCTTGAGCCTCTTGTTTTCCTCTACAAGATTGGTTTCAACAAGCATAGAGGAAATAGTAGCATTTTCACAAGTGCTACAAGGCATATCAATTAAATCATCACAAGATGTGGATATGCTAACTTTAGATGAATTGCAAGAAATAGGAGCAATGCATGGCAAATCATCTATTAGATTACATGTTACACCTATATCCACCTTGGAGCTAGTATATTCATTTAGGAGGAGCTTTTCATGTTCATCTTTTAGAACATCATAATTATTTTGAAGTAAGACATGTTCTTCCTTCAAAACTTTGTATTTAGATTTCTCCATTCCTAAATATTCATTTAGATCTTCTAGCATATCTATCAACTCATCATAAGAAGGATTATTGTCATCATCATTATTTACCTTCTTATTACCTTTAGCCATAAGGCAATGAGTTGATGTGGAGGGGTTTGTGATCTCATCATTGTCGGAGCTTGATGTTGAACATTCTTCTTCCAACATCCATTCTTCTATACGATCATTACTTGTGGAAGTGGACCTTTCATAATATTCTTGAAGATGGGTCCACATCTCATGAACGTTCTCGTGATCGCATATGGCATCAAACACATCTACACTCAAAGCACTAAATAAAGCGTTAATTGCTTGAGCGTCGAGATGTAAGCATTTCTCTTCCTCAATTGTTGGATCAAGCCTATCCAATGGAGGAGAAAAGCCAACATCTACAATCCACCATATATTTGGGCTCATGGCCTTAAAATAACATGACATGCGGATTTTCCAATGTGCATAATTTGTGCCATCAAATTTAGGTGCTTCACCTAGGTGCACTATATCACTAGTCGCCATCCTTTACTCTCTAGACGGTTAAGTCTAATAAATGAGAGACCAAGCTCTGATACCACTTGTAAGATCGAGGAGGCCGACTAGAGCGGGGGTGAATAGGCGTTTTAAAACTTCTATGCGCTAAAACCGATTTCTAATGCGGAAGCTAATACAAATACGATTTTGCACAAATAAGGCCTAAAACCACTAGGCTTAACTAAGTGCACCAACAATACAAGTCTATTGATAATAATCAATCAAGCATTGACTTGTAAGCAATTCAATTTAAGCAATGTAAATAATACTATTGCAATCATACACAATGAATAAGCAATTATACAATGAATGTAAATTGCACAAAGTAAAGCTCAAGAATGCAAACCACAATTGACACGGCGATATTTTTCCCGTGGTGATCGAAGACTTGCCGGTCTCCCCTAATCCACGTTGAGGTAAGTTCAACTTTTTGGATCGGCTCCAAAACGCGAGGCAACACCTCCGAGGTAAGTCCAAACAACTTGGACCGGTTCCAACCGAACCAACACCTCTAAGTGAGATCAACCGCTTGAACCGACTCCAACTTGAACTTATCACCTCGATCCACTAGGGTTGCTCTTACTCCGCTCCGAAGATGGCGAGCACCAAGCCACTCACAAATCGCCTGGTCTTCTCACAAGCTTCACTTGAGAAGATCACCGACGCACGACGCCCACGCCGCCTAGGTGTCGGCAAACACCAAGAGTAACAAGTCTCAACTTTCACTTGAACCAATCAAGTGCCAAAGCTCGTGGATACTAAATCCACCACCTAATGCAACACATGCAATAGGATTTGCCTCTCAAACCTCACTAAGTGCAACACATGCACAAATGGGAGTAGAGGGCTTGCTCTTAGCTCAAAGGAACTCAATGGGATGACAAAGGTTGTCTCTCAACCGCCAAGGGGTATTTATAGCCCCAAACCAAAAACTAGCCGCTTGGAGACGAAACAGCCAAAAACTAGCCATAAAGATTTTGTGGTCGTACCGCACTCACAAGGGGCGGTACTACCGTTCTGCGGTACTACCGCAGTTATACGGGCGGTACTACCGCAGCCCAAATTTCAGCACAGGCGACACTCGGTAAAATGGTCATAACTTTTGACTCCGATGTCGGAATTGAGTGATCTTGGACTCTATTGAAAGCTTATTCAGAGGGCTACACAACCCACCTATTTGATTTGATCTCAAACACATTTTATCAAATCAAAAAGCACAACTTCAAAGAGCCACTACCATGGTCTAAGTCCAAAGAGTTAGCAACAAGCAATCTTAGACCATACCAAGGGAAAATACATGAATCCCAACAATTTGCAAAACACATTTGCAAACTTAGATCATGCTACAAGGAGTAGGTACATGGACTTCAACCGTTTGCAAAACACATTTGCAAGGTATAGTCACATGCTACAAGGATTATCCATGAGCCTCAACTATTTGCAAAACACATTCGCAAATATAGGCAACATGTTAAGTTGAGCTAGAGCAAACACAATGAGCTATCAACACATGACTAACTCAAGCTACTAGACAAGACCCCTCTTAATAGTACGGCAACCTATACTAGCAATCCGGTCTTCCAACCAAACACCAAGACCGATAAAAGACTAGGAACGCATCCTTAGCCCTAGCTAGTCATACCTTTGCCATGACCATCTTCTTGAAGCTTGATGACGCACATCTTCACTTCAAGTCCGGGTCATCGTCTTGATATGCATCAACCCATGATGCATCCTCACTCAACACATGATGAGTCTTCTCTTGACTTGATGATCAACTCATGATCATCTCTTATTCGAGATCTTGATATGCATCAACACATGATGCATCATCTTCTTGAACCTTGACTCGATGACGATCAACTCATGATGCCATCCAAAGTCTTCATCACCCTGGAACATAACCTATTTATCCAACTCATGGAAAATGTTAGTCCCATAATGTCATTAACATTAATTAACAAGATATACCGCATAAATGCTTTTGAACAAGCCATTACTAACAAAGCGGTATTACGCTAACTAGCATCCGTAATACCGCTCTCGGTAATACCGCTTTCTCGATGCGGTACTACCGATTTCAGAGGCTCGAGAAATACGTAAAAATACCTTCTCTGAATTTACATACCGCCAACATATTTGCGGTCATACGCTCTGCAGTAGTTCCGCCACATGAACTCCGGTACTACCGCTCCACCTCGAGCAAACCAAGTCCAAAAGCAATGCTATGGAATTTTCATACCGCATGTAAATCGGTACATCACGGTGCATGTACTACCGCGCATACAACGCCGGTACTACCGCATTTCGAAGCTTTTGAATGCAATGCATGACTCCTTTGTCTTGAGTCATGTCAATCTTTTATCACCTTTGCATTTCCTTTTCATGTCATCATTCAAACTCCGGACTAAGCCTTGAAAACATCTTAGCACACACATTAGTCCCACAACACAATTTGCAAATAATTGAATATAATTGGTATGAGTATATATAAACACGAAGTTATATATATACTCAAGAGTTATGTTTCAAAGTAGATCACAAAGATCAATACTACTGAAACAACAAGGTCATAAGTATATATAAACTACACAAGTTATATATACTACAAGTATATACGAACTACACAAGTTGTATATACTAAATATGAGTGTATACAAACTACACAAGTTGTATATACTCATATGAATATATTAACTACACAAGTTAAATATATTCAAGGATATATTTCAAAGTAAAGATCCTTAATATATGTGGAAAGAGAATATGGATCAATACTAATGAAACCACAAAATATAGAATGAACTCCCTAAATGTGTTCATACACAAATGTGTAATGGAAACATATGCACATATCCAAGTTAACCTTTTGGTGGAGTTTAACCTATATTTTGGATCCGAGGAATGCAACAAGATATAATAATAAGAAGTAGAATGCATACCTCTTGTATTTTCATCTTTATATCCAAACGAGACTAAGCAATAGATAATCAATAGAATTGTTAGTCTCACAAATAGATTTGTCATTAATGAATACATACCTGTTTGGATTTTTGCTTTTATATCCAAGCTGAGACTAAACTTGATATAACAATAGGAGTGTTAGTCTCACAAGTGCATTTGTCATTAATCACTTAATCACTTTGCATGTCTTCATGATTTTCACCTTTATATCCAAATAAGACTACACAATATGTATATCAATAAAAGTGTTAGTCTCCCAATTAGATTTATCATTAATCACCAAAACTCCATTACCACATAATGGCAGGTCTAGATCTTTCAACTACCTCTTTCCAATACTCAGCATAAGGTAATGCATAAGCCTCTGAAAGAGTTTTTGGCACATCACCATAAGGTATACAATAAAGTCTTCGTCAAAGGTTTGCTCAACTCTTTGTCGCTTGCTCATGCGAGGAGCCTCTTTGACTAAATTATTATGTTTCTCGGGAATATCACAGATTGGTGGTATATCACTCATTGATTCAGAGATAGTGGTGGGCTCAAAATTACTATTATTTATAGTTTGATTATCCTCAGTTCGAGAAGCATTGTCTGCAGTTTTCATAGGATAAATATCCTAAAAAATTAAGCATATTTGGACTTCATTATTGTGTTAGCAATAATCTCAAGAGTTTTTGATTTTACTACTAAAAATCTATAGGTCGAGCTGTTACGAGCATATCTTAGTAAGACAAAATCGACTGTTTTAGGTCCAAGCTTTCTCTTTTTCTTGCAATGGTATATTGACTTATGCCAAACACCCCAAGTTTGCAAAAAAATTAACATTGGGTTTTCTCCGCTTCTATCCCTCATAAGGAGTAATCTCACACCTTTTAGTGATTACTCTGCTTAGAACGAAAGTTGTTGTCAATATAGCTTCACCCCACCACATCTGTAGCAGCCCAAAAATGCCTAAATGCAAAAATATGGGATTTAAAAAACTTTTTGTGTATTATCTTTTGTCGTTCCATTTGCCTACGTGTTGAGGGTTGTTATGAGTACATTTTCTCTTTTGGTTAGCATAAGTCCAAATTAGAATTATCTAATAGATGCCAGATTCCTATCTGTCATCGCGTTAGAATTCCCTCAAGCAAATATCTGAATTTTAGCAAGTCTAAAATTCGGTTAATCTGCCTCTTCACAAATCTTCCTAGTCCTTCATCTTCTCCCTACTGTTCTTTTGGCCAAGTACTATTGGTCTGGCTCTGTTTTGGCTCACCAAGCTACCGCGCTTTCCCTTTCTCCCTTTTACCCATCTGAGCCGGTACCGAGCCTTTCACCCTCTCGGTTTACTGTCCCTCTGACTAGCAGTGGTCCAAAACGGGGCAACTAGACGTGCGGGCGGGCGGCAGCTATCAATCAGCCATTAATAATCGTCGCTCAAACCATCCTGTCGCCTGCACTATGCTGCCACTCCTTCAACAGCACCAACCACTCCTCCTTGCCGGGTCGTGCCAAATGCAACATAGACTCTCAGACATATCTGCCCCCTTGCTGATATATATATAGCGACCCCCAAGCCCCATACTACTTTTCTTCGCCATTCCAGTGCTAAGTCCCACTTTCTTCCTCCCCCAAGTGAACTTGAGCTCCAGGCTCGAGCGCTCGATTCGACTGGGCATTACCACAACGCCGCCGCCTTCGCCATTGATACCCTTCGGTAAGGCTCCTCCCTCATTGTGTGCATCCGCTCACATCCTTAACCCCAAAAGGGTGTTTTCCCTCAATTGGGTCCTCCTCCTGGTGCACAAGGATTTCCACTAATATCACTCTTTTCTCCCCTTCGACCAGTAGACTCCAAGACATCCCTTCAGGACCATCTACCTGCGTCCATGGAGTTGCCCTGAAGATTAGAGACTACCCTCCTTCCTCAAGTCACTACCATAGCGTGGAGTTTCTCTTGTTGTCGCATACCACCTCCGCCAACCCAACTCCGGCTAGCTCGTACTCCCAGTTCCGTACCGGTACGTTCCTAGTGGCTCAGATGCTCCTCCTAGTTTGAGGTAACATGTTCTTTCTTTAGTAGCTCTCGGGTTCTTTCTACTACTCCTCTTTCTAGTTCCTCCCCAGGTCATAACACTCCCACGACCTCTCTTGGTCGCAACACTTCCACGACCTCCCTTGATCGTAACACTCCCACGACCTCCTCTTTTGCAAAGACCACCCTCTATGGCCACGGTCTTCTCTTTTTGTAAAGATCACCCTCTTTGGCCACGACCTCCGCTTTTTGCAAAGATCACCCTCTTTGGTCACGACCTCCCCTTTTACAAAGACCACTCTCCTTGGCCACGACCTCCTCTTTTGCAAAGACCACCCTCCTTGGCCACGACCTCCACTGGTCTTAACACTTTCGCGACCTCCCTAGTCGTAACGCTTCCATGACCTCCCCTGGCTGTAACGCTTCCACGACCTCCCCCAGTCTTAACACTTCCATGACCTCCCCAGGTCGTAGACCTCCCAGTCGTATCCCCGACCGCTCCTAGTTGTACCTCCTATGACTACGCCCAGTCACACCTTCGACTATGTGTAGGTAGATCTCCTTCGACTACACCTAGTCAAACTTCCTTTGACCACGCATAGTTGAAACTCCTCGCAGTCAAAACTCCACTGACCACATTGGTCTTTGGATTTAGTCACCTTGATCTCTGAGTTCGACCACCTAGGTCCTTGATTTGACCACACTAGTCTAAGGCTTCCCGTCTAATACCTTGCCCGTATGTATAAAGTTACATACGTGACTCAATACCAATGACAAGGGATGACTTCAAGAACACCTATCTGAGAGTATTGTGACAAGGGATGACTTCAAGAACACCTATCTGAGAGTATTGCCTAAACCAAGTGACCTCTCCCATATATGTAACCAGTAAGGAATTTTCCTATGGACATTCTCTCTCTCTCTGTGTTAAGAATTGTCCGTTTTGATCTGAAGTATTTCCCTGTTGGGATTGAATCGCTCAATCCTCTCTCCGGGAACCCACTCACTGCTCTCTCTCGTATCCCTGATTAAGCATACGCAAAGAGGAAACTCCTTGGAATCAAATCACTCAATCCCTACTGTCCTTCCCTTCCTGTAACAGGAAATACTCGGCTTAAATAAGCCTCCGGCACATATGGTTGCACGACCGTGCTCCACGCGCCACTAACTCCACCAGGGCCTACTCTCATGCCATGACCACCTGGAACCTCTCAACGATCCAAAAGACTCTACCACTGTAGCCCTACAACCACTATATCCTCACTACGACCACCACTTGGTCGTAAGTCCTTCTGTGACCAAACTCTAGTCGATGGGGCTTACAGATGTGTGGGCCTGGTCAATGAGAAAGTCTTCCACGCCATATTTAAGGATATGGCCTGGACGTCTGTCGAGTTGTCAATTAGATAAGTTTTCCCTCATTTGAAGTACTTTCGTTTGTTTGAATGTATTTGGACTTATTAAATTTCATTAGGTTGATTTTAGTCGCTCTTGGGTTAATCGTAGTCTACATAGATAGACTCTGACGCTGTGATGGGACCACAATCCCAACAAGATCAAGATGGCCAGGCGATTGGGTAGGATGATTATCAGCACATTGAGCGAGATTATTACTAGGATATCGAAAAAGTGAATATCAGGATATGGAGCTTTATCAGAACGTTGAGCAAGACGAGTCAACACTTTGATCATATTTGAGCCTACCTTTTGCAAATTATATTGCTTTAAATTACGAAATTACATTGCTATGTTTTATACAGCTATATTAGTTTAGCTCATAGTTAATACCTTAATAGTAATTGTGTATAAACTACAACCCTTGAACTTGGACACTATCCTTTGTTCCCCTAGAACTTAATGGATTACATATTAGTTAAATAAGTCTATACTTAAGTGTCATGCTTAGTCTTGCTTAGGTACATTGTCATGTGGGCATTAAGTTGCCCGACAAAAATCACTCAAAACATGAAAACCAGATTTGGACAGTCGAGGCTGGGAGCCTGGCTGATATGTTGGATTAAAGGTTATTTTCAAAACAAATGAAAAACCTGGAAAACCAATTTCGACTTGGGCAGATGGAAAGAGTGGCTGGTACTAGAGGCACGAGTGGGTGTGGGTAAGTGGATGTACCGCCTAAGTCATTTAAGGACCGAATCTGGTGATGACCTCTTATGTAAAAATAGTGTAACCACAAGTCTATAATGGGTATGACCTGGCTAACTAATTTGCTGCCTCGGCGTGGCTTCACCATCGGGGGAATGTGGCGTGGGTAAAGGGGAAAGAAGCCATAGTAAAACCACACGGCGCAAGAGGAGGCCTCCTGAAAGTGCATGGCACCGGGCGGTGGAAACCTTAGTGGGTGGGGTTGCATCGAGGTTGAGCATTGTAAAGGCCTTGTGGTAATCTCCCCTTGATTCGTATGTCTAAGAAAGCGTGTGTATATATCAGGGCGATTATCTCTTGTGGGTAAAGTGTACAAACTCTGCAGAGTAAGAAAACTATCTAGATAGCCGTGCTCACGGTCAAGAGCGGTGCGGAGAACTTGCTTGATATAGCTTTCATTTTTATAAAACCATTTGTGGGTGGAATGGAAAGGATGGGGTGGGACCCTAGGTATTTGAGAAAGCCTAGTCTGGGACCAGTGGTAAATACGGGATAGCTCGGGCATTGAGTGGATGGAGCCACTCAATGGTATAGGAGGTTGGACCTCCGCTAGTACTTTACAAATGAAAACCCCCTTTTCGAAATCAAGTTGTTAAAATGCTAAGTTTTAGAATTTTCTACTACTTGATCTATTTCAAACTCAGCTTTGTGCAAACAAAAGAACTCTGAACTACAATTGATCAACCTGCATCTATAAGAAACTGCATTGTGTGTTGGCTCGCGAGTACGGTTGTGTACTCAGGCTCTCTCCAATATAATCTTTCAGATCCACTCGATCAAGACCCCTACGACTACTTCGTGGAGACTGGACCGGATGGCGGGGAAGATGATGAAGCTTAGGTCGGGACCTCCAGTCGCTTGCCTGTGGGTAGAGTGAATGGAACCACCATGATTTGTTCTGCTTTCGCTCTTATCTGGACTTTGTACTTTGACTTTTGTAGTGTTGCCGCCTCTGTGGCTTTTGTAAGACTGTTGGCCGCATGGCCTGATATGTAATATAGTAAGGGCTTGCACTAATTCATATCGAGCACTGTGCGTGTCGAATACTAATTGTTGTCGTACTACCCACAACCAGGTGTAGTCTCCGGGGCCACTCTAGGACCTCCTCTGGATCATCTCCAGGACCTCCCCAGGAACCTCTCTAAGGCCTCCTCAGAAACCATTCTAAGACCTCCTCTGGATTGTCTCCAAGACCTCCTCGAAAACCACACTAGGACCTCAAAAACCACTCTAAGACCTCCTTTGGATCATCTCCATGACCTCCTCGAAAACCACTCTAGGACCTCCTCGAAAACCACTCTAAGACCTCCTCTGGATCATCTCCGGAGCCTCCTCAGAAACCACTCTAGGACTTCCCTCAGGACCTTCCCCAGGACCTCCTCAGGAGCATCCACATGGATCCATCAGGACCACTCAGGACCTCCCCAGGATTCATCCGGACCGCCCAGGACCTCCCCCAGGATCTTTTCTAGGACCTCCCTCCACGACCTCCTCAGGACCTCCCTCCAGGACCTCTTCGAGACCTTCTCAGGACCTTCTCAAGACCACTATAGGACCTCCTCGGAACCACTCCAGGACCTCTTCGAGATCTTCTCAGAACCTCTTCAGGACCACCCCAGGACCTTTTCAAGACCTTGTCAAGAACTCTTCGAGACCTACAGGACCTCCTCAAGAACTCTTCGAGACCTCTCTAGGACCTCTCCAGGACCTCTCCTCGAGACCTCCTCTTACAACCAGGTGCGGTTGTAGACCCAAATCGGCGTTCTCTACACTGCACAACTACTACCTTCGGCCAAGACCTGGTCGTAGGCCTACCTTGGGATGATATGGGTGTTGATCACGACTAAAGATTAAGAAGGCCAAGAACTAGGTCACCAGCCCATAGTCGATTGCCGATGGGCATATCATGTGGGTTCTACGCGTTATGCTGGAAGTCAGTTTTCGCTACTATTCTCTGCAAGACATTTGGGTGGTTTGTCCATTCCGCAAGTCATAAGGTATATTTATGTTTTGTTTGATATTATGTGATAACTTTATATTTCTGTGATATGTATTTGAGCCAACAATGTATCTGTGTGTATCACCTACTGATCCAGGGAATCCAGGGAATGACACAAATATACACAGTGGATTCCAAATTTCAAATTTGGGGTCCGACAACATCTTAGGCATACCGACACTCTCTAACATGGCATTCACTAGGTTTGTTAGTATTCGGTTTTTTCTCTCAGCTACCCCGTTTGATTGGAGTGATAATGGTGGTGTAACTTCATGGACTATTCCATGTTCAGAATAGAATTGGGAGAATTCATGAGAGATATACTCTCCTCCACGATCATACCTTAATCTTTTAATTTTCTTTTCTAGTTGGTTCTCACCCACGGTCTTATAAATTTTAAAGTAATTTAAAGCTTCATCTTTTGTTTTCAGTAGATACACATAACAATATCGAGATACATCATCAATAAGTGTTAAAAAATATATTTTGCCTCCTTTTGTCAATAATCCATTCATCTCACACAAGTCGAAATGAATAAGATCTAATGGTGCCAAGTTCTTTTCCCCCTGTAACCCCTTAAAGAGTTTTTGCTATTGTTTTGCTTGCACACAAGTTTGGTACTTTGATTCTTTGATAATTTCATGTTTTAGAATTAAATATAATCTGGACATTTGAGCAATACTATCAAAACCAATATAACAGAAACGGGAATGTCATATATTGGCCACACATTTATTCAAACCAGTTGCAACATTCAGATTATAACAATACTCCAAAGTACTTATGCGGAATAAACCTTCACTCTCATAGCCTTTACCAACAAAGTTACAAAACTTAGACATTACAACTTTATTTGACTCAAATACTAGCTTATAACCATCCTTGCATAGGAAAGAACCACTAACAAGGTTCTTGTTTATTATTGGCGCATGCTGCACGTTTTTTAAGTGGACAATCTTCCCTGAAGTAAGGCTCAGACCCATCGTGCCAACACCAAGAACAGAAGCATGCAACCCATTCCCCATTAAGACGGAGGAAGCCTCAGCTGTCTGATAAGAAGAAAACAAGGAAATATCATAACATACGTGAACATTAGCTCCAGTATCAACCCACCAATCACTAGAATGACATGATGAAAAAACAACATGTGAATTACCATACCATCCTGTTGAGGTCTCGCCTATGATGACGTTAACATCCTTTTTCTTTGGCTATTCAGCATCCTTGCTCTTGTGGAAACGACAGTCCTTTGCCATATGACAGTTTTTTCCACACACAAAGCAGGTGATGTTCCTCATGTCCTTCTCATTTTTTTCTTCTTAAAGCTAGTTGTCTTGTTTGGTTTAAAATATTTGTTTTTCTTGCTATATCTTTTCTCTATGACATTTGCATTGATCTGATTGTTCTGACTGGAAGTGCTTGGTGTATCTTTTGCTTTTGCCTTTTCTTCCACATCAAGGGCAGCAATGAGATCCTTAACAAATATATCTTTCCTCTTGTGCTTTAAGCTAGTGGCGAAATCCCGCCATGAAGCAAGAAGTTTGACAACAATGTCTGTAGCCACAAACTTAGGAGGCAAAACACAACTCAAATGCGCAATCTCGCTGACTAATAGCTGAAGCTCATGAGCTTGTGCAACTATCGATTTAGCATCATCCATATTGTAGTTGAAAAATTGCTCACACATGTAGAGCCAACGACCAGCCTCAGCTTCTGCATATTTATGTTCTAATGCATCCCACAACTCTGTGGTGGACTTGAAGGCCATATACACATCATAGAGTTGATCAGCTGGTATGATCAGTATGCATCCAAGGGATGTGTTGTTATCTGTGTCGAACCGCATGATCTGTTCAAACCCACCACAGCCCCAAAGATATGAGCCAAAACTTGACCCTTGTCTGCCATCTATGAAAGTTCTGATTAGAAAACCTCTCAGGTTTCATAGTATCAGAAGCAGCCATTACTGAATCATAAAAATATGAACAATATTTTAATTTCAGATTTTATTATAAGACAAAGATCACATAAAATTAGAGATGCATAAAGCATTACTAACAACAGGCAATTCATTGCACTTCTAAATATACATAATAATAGGATTATAGCAGAATAGTTTGGTCGCATAACCAACTTACAATCGAGCTTGAGGAAGAATATGAAGCAGTGCAGAACGTAGATGTAGCAGCACAGCGAGCGGTCGTGCAGATGCACAGCTTAGAAACCTTATTGCCGCCTCGTGCAGGTAAACTCTACGATAGTGGTTCAGACATACCCGCTCACCCTCCTTCCCAATGCACGTCGAGGAGAACGGACGGCTTAGTTCGACAGCACAACTCTCTAGAACAATACAACAGAAAGGAAAAAAGAAGAAAATGTAAGTGTATCAATCTGTTTTAGGTCTGGACGTCTCCAGATCTTTTTAAGGTCGAGATAATTACTCTATAGTAATTGTATAATAAAGCATATATTAAACTAGTGGTAACTGCTAATTCAAAACCAATTAATGGTAATTAAGCAATATTTGTTGATCCTGATTACACACTGGTCTACAGTTTCGACTAGTGTATTTCGACCACACCGGTCTATGGATTCGACCACTGTGTTTCGACTACTTTATTCTGACCACAATGGTCTATGGCTTCGACTATATTATTTCAACCACATTGATCTATGACTTCGACCATATTATTTCGTCCACACTAGTTTATAGATCCGACCACTATTTTTCGACAACCTTATTTCAACCACAGTGTTTCGACCGAGAGAAATACACGGTTAGCAAAAGAAAGGTGGACTGAGTTCACGACACGTTCACGTTCGCGCGTCACAAATCACAAGTCACGTGTTTGCCACACGAATATACACGAGCACATGCGTACGAGCGTGTGTGTGACTTTAGTATTTCTTCTCATGTCACCTCATGTCATGTGTCACACGTTTCAAGGGATGGCAAGAACTCCATCTTATAAATTGCTTTCCTACCATTTGGTTAGGCAATATAGAATTAAACCATGTATGCTTTGGAATTTCATGAATGAATAGCCATTTACACATATGGGCCCAATTCTAACAGTTGCACAAGGAATGCTAAGCTACAGTGTGGTGACAAGTCTGGCAACAGCTCTAGGAAGGCAAAAGTTGATGGGTTCTATGCACTCGCTGTTGCTAAGTTGCCTGCCAAGTCCTGGACTGTGGCAGCTACCAGTGCTGATGAATGTAAGGATGCTTGTCTGAACAATTGTTCTTGTCCTGCTTATTCCTATGGTGGTGGTTGTTCTTTAATCTTTATGGTATGGAGATTTAATCAATCTGATATCTCCTGCTGATGGTTCAATGAGGCAAAGCATCTATATCCGGCTTGCGGCAACGGAGTTCTTCTCCAGCTCAACAATAACAATCAAGGCAGATGTCATCGGGGCTTCAACCGGTGGGGCTTTTCTTACTGCGATCATTGTTCTTGTAGGAGTGCTTCTGATTCACAGAAAGAGGAGTTTTAGCTAGGTGAAGAAAATTGACGGTTCTTTGGTTGTATTTAAGTATAGGTACCTACAATCTGTGACCAAAAACTTCTCCGAGAGGTTGGGCAAAGGATCGTTTGGTTCTGTATATATAGGGACTTTACCTGATGGAACACTTGTTGCTGTGAAGAAGCTTGATGGTGTTGCTCAAGGAGAGAAGCAATTCCGAGCTGAAGTTAGCACAATCGGTACTATTCAGCATGTGAATCTAATCCGGTTGCTGGGCTTTTGCTCGGAGAGGTCAATGAAGATACTGGTGTACGAGTACATGCCAAATGGATCGTTGGATCGGCACCCATTTGGAATCATTCCAGTGACTTTGAGCTGGAAGACTAGATACCAGATCGCCCTTGGAATTGCTAAGGGATTAGCTTACTTGCATGAGAAATGCAGGAGCTGCATCATACACTGTGATATCAGGCCAGAGAATGTACTACTCCTAGATGCATCTTTCATGCCAAAAATAGCTGATTTCGGGCTTGCCAAGCTTGTTGGAAGGGATTTCAGCAGGGTGTTGACGATCATCAGAGGCACCGTAGGCTATCTTGCTCCTGAATGGATAAGCGGCATGGCTATCACCTCAAAGGCAGACGTTTTTAGCTATGGCATGATGCTTTTCGAGATCGTATCAGGAAACAGGAATGCAGAGCGGCACCAGCAGGGTGCAGAAACATTCTTCCCTGTGCTAGTGGCAATGAGACTCCCTGAAGGGAACGTTCAGTCCTTGTTAGATTCTGAGCTTACTGCGGATAAAGAGCTTGCAAGGTCGCCTGCTGGTGTGTCCAAGATGATGAGAACACAAGGCCAACGATGGGAGAGATTGTGCAAATTCTGGGAGGATTAATAGACATCAACTTGCCTCCTGTTCCGTGGTACTTGCATGTTCTTGCCCAGCGCTCCGAGTTCTCCACTGAAGAGGCGTCGCATTAGCAGGTCTAGAAAGACAGCGCTATTCATCTTTTAAGATGACCGGTGTAATTTTCGAAATCAGTTGCATCTTTCTGTAACTTTGTACTCTTGCCCTCACTAAAGTGAGTCGATGTGAAATTCTGCATAGCAACTGTTTTATGGATTTGGTCAAGTGTTTTGGCACAAGCAAGATGGGCGAGAGGATGCCAGCAACAGCTGGGTGGTGCGGTCAGCCAAGGGCGGAACTAAACAAAAATGATCGGGATTTACTATTTTACCATACATATAACAATATATATAATTTTCAAACAACACTGTACTAAATTATAATTTATACCGCAAAAGATTGCAAAAGATCGAAGGTTAGGCTGAACCAGGGTGCACAGCTTTTGGGTTAAGGGTGCACCCATAATATATATATATATGATAATATCTGCTATTTTTTTAGGGGACCCGGTGTCCTGTGACACCAGGTGGACCCTCTTAGTTCGGCCCATGGGTCCAGCTGCAAGTAACAACAGCATGCCTGTTTGGATGTGATTTTCTTTATTCTGAGGACTTAGCAGAAGGGTCTAAAAATACTCACGTTCACTTTCAGATGTCCAAAATAACAGTCTTTGTTATCTGCATTGTGTACTAACTAGAGTATCAGACAGATTACACTAGCTTCATCCCTTCAGAACATTACAATTTTGTCATGGCACCAGTCAAATCAGAAACATCTCTAAACCAAAAATGCAAAAAAAAAAAAAAAAATGCACAAAAGTAAATTAGCTCCATAAAAGCATGTCTTGTGTCAACTCAAGTATAACCAAACAAATCAGTTAAACAATTACAGGGCATCTACAATGTGGTTGAAAGCTTAATGAAAGCAGGGATCAGATTACATGGTCAAACTCAAATTGTGGCCACGATACCATTATTGATCCACCACTGAGATTTCGACAATATTCCAAAAGTGTAGAAAAGTTGCAATACCTCCATCTCAAATCGAATTTGTTGGACTTCACTTTCAGTAGTACCCAACACCCTTGACTTCCCCTAACTTGGGAGCATTGCCGTCGTTACCAAGAAACAAGAGACGACCTGTTTGTAAGAAACAAGTTAGTATGTTCTAACAAAATCATCAACGAAAAAGTTGAACAAAATTTGTCCAAATACCACAAAACTTTACTTTCTATGTGGAAACTGCAAACAAAAGAAAATATGAGAAAAGAGCATAAAATAAACAAAGTTCATAACAATAGTGTGTGAGTATATGTAGTCAAGGTGATCAATAAGGAATAAACTGACTACATAAGCCAGGGACATCATTAATGACACCATTGGTAATACATAAAATATGCCATGAATAAAAGTTAGAGAGTGGAGGCGACAATGTCAAGTCAGATATGGAATGGTCATATATGTGGTTAGTTGGTGTTTATTCGGTAGGCCTGAGCTCTGCTTTGATGATTTTTGGGTGGACTAGATCAAGAGTTCTGCATGAAATGTTAAGTGTGTTGTCACGAGTCAATACTTATGACGAGGACATCAACTCTAAGGATGCAACCACTGCTTCGACCCGCTGCACGGTATCTTCTACTTCCACAACATCCTCTCCGATAGGACTTTCGGCTACCGCACTATCCATATTCCCCAGTTGGACCGAGCCACGTCTACTCATACGAGCCGAGCGTCATCCATATGCCATGGTGCTACGTCTACATACCATGGTGCTGCGTCACCAATTATTGGCCCAAAAGCTATGTAATATATTGGTCGACAACTTGGCCCATCTGTTGAACAACTTGGTCCATCTACTGATCGGCCTTCCCCTAGGCCTGTACTGTTCATGTGGGCACTATTCACACATGAACAGTACCATGAACAGTACCTTGGCCTAGGGTTCCCCCCTCCCGACCGCCTCCTCGTATAGGAGCCGCCGCCCTTTAGTTTTGCTTGGGTTTTTCTTAGATAATATTCTGCTTTGCAGTTTTCGCCGTTCATCGGTTTGAGGAACCCCAACTTGTGTGCTTCAATTATTATTCGCAATACAGATTGCATCTTCTACTCTCTTGCTTGTGTTCTCGATTCGCTTGCAGGAGATAGCCTTCTTGGCGAGGTCAACCGCGTTCGGCACGGTTGATAACCAACGGAGCAGTGGTGTAGTGATTGCGAGGGGATCGATCTGTTCGGGTTGGAGCCTTCGGATCATCAACGTCGTGTTCTCCACAATCGACGTATCAGTACCTATCGGAAGATCGGGCCACTCACATCAACTTAAGAACCCTGCAGTACAACTGAGGTGAGAGCCTAGCCCAAGATTTTAGGAAATATACAAGCAGAGACTGAGCTTGGTGTGGAAAGTCCACACAAACAATCCACCCAATCGGCGGTTGGTGGGAATCAAACTATGAGAGCCCAGGTGCCACACCATTGGGCTATGCAACGGTTGGCATAATGAGGAATTAGTTGGGCATATTGTACTTTTACTTTCAACAGAGGGTATCGAAAAGATAAAACCTTCAAGTTAATTAGAACGCAATTTTCTAAGATGTCAGTAAAATCTGCATCTCCTTCAGCAAGGATTTGATGATTTGGTGACCAGAAAGCAAATTATAGTCAAGTACTTCTAGAAGGTCACAGAAGGAAATGTGATCTAAAGTGGGAATGAAAATGATGCTGATTCTGAGTCCTACGTAAGATAAAAGTGTTGATGTAGGTGGTCTTTAGGAGTGCCATCTAAACTACTGACAACTTATAAAGAAATATTTAGGGAAGAAAGCTTACATCTGGTGTACAGCCTGCAGCTGCCTCATTGGTCTATTACCTTTATGTCAGTCCATTTGGAAATCAGAGAACAAAGCTTGCTCAGCAATCAATTGTCACGGACAGGATTGGATCGGATGGGGTAATCGTGATAAGTTGCTGGACACGGACCTGGACCCCGACAGCATGGCGGCGGAGCTGTGGCTACGGCGACCACGCGGCAAGGGTAGGTGACGTGAACAGGAAAGAGAGAGATTTGGTTTTCTGATTTTCTTCACACCCATACCGAATAGATGTGTCTCTTTAAATAGAGACTTAGTCCTAACAATTGGAAACTAATTCTATCTCTTATGGAGATCACTAGGAAACGAATTCTATCTCTTAAGGAGATCTAATCAATCTGAACTATCCTAATACACATGCTTTTCCGAAGGGAGCTTGGAGTCCAGCAGCCACCGCCGTGCGCTGGCTCCGGTTACATGCTGCTGCTGCTGCTGTCGCCCTTGATCGTTTTCTTGCGCCATGAATGTGTTCAGCCCTACATGACATCTCTCCCCTTCTTAAGCAGCAGCTCGTCCTCGAACTGGAAAAGAGGAAATAGTTGCTGAAATTTCTCCAAATCTTCTCAAGAAGCATTGGCTGCTGAAACGCCTTCCCATTGAACTAGAAGTTGTAGATGACCGCGAGCCAGGGATTTGAGAACTTTAGCCGGTAATGGACACACCCTTCCATGCAGAAAAGTCGGCAATGGTGAAGGGCTGGCTGGAGTACCCACAAATGGCTTCAACAGACTAACGTGGAAGACGCCATGAATCTTGGCGCAGGTCGGCAACTCCAAGCGATAAGCTACCAAGCCAATGCGTTGAAGCACTTTGTATGGTCCAAATAATGCGGTCCCAACTTTCCACAATTGGGTAGAGACAATGAGCATTGTGTTTGCCATGTCTTGGCTGTTGAAACATTGGGTATTGCTACAGGCTTGTAAGTTCTAAGCCAAGGAGCATGAACTGAAGATGGTCGGTATATATGTTGGTGACAGCAGCTAAAGAAGTTCCCAAATTGTGCAGATGTGAATCAGCTTGAAGATATCCGCCACAAGTATTGACTCGTGGAAACTAAAGAAATCCCTTTATAATTCCTTTATTTTTTTCCCTTTTCCTTGATTACATCCATTTATTTGGGGCTTCTAAAGTGTATTGCACAATCTATACTTCTTTTGACTTGTTCCTCAAGGTGAACTTTCTTCAAGTGTTTTTTCACTACTGCATGATGTGTGGTTTCATTAACATAACCTGGGGGCAGGTCTGTTGGTTCAAAAGAACAAAAAGAAAGGTAAAAAGAACATGGGAGTGAGCAGGTCAGCTGTTTTCCTGAATCATTGAAACATTGGTTATTTAAGATGCTACGCTTTGAAGAAATTTTGTTATAAGAACATTTCGAGAGAGAAAAACATTCACTTTAAGGGGCGTTTAGCCCATAATATTTAACAATTGAGGACATTTCATTGAATAAAGAATTGGCTTTTAAGGACAAGGCAGCGCACTAGTTAAAAAAACTAATAAAGGTATGACTTATGAGTAATAAAGAAGCTGAAAATGCAAGCATGCGTCATGTATATCAGGAAATATTTGTGATATATTTAAATAGTGTCAGAAAAACATACCATTTCCACGCACAGCTATTTCTCTTATGCGTCTAACCAGCCCGGTAATAGGATCAGAGAACACTTTTGTCTCAAGATTTCCTTCCAAATAGATAACAGAACTGGATGTTGCAATTGATGCAGATTTAGTGGTATGAGTGAAGTTAAATCAACCAAAGCAAGCAGAATTACGAAGGAAACCACACAAAGCTAAAACGAAACTGACCAACGTTGCCACTTCATTAATATGGAAATTGAAATATACAAATGATAAGAAAGATCTTTAGTTTCCAACAATAACCTAAGACAACCAATCCACCAAAACCGAAATCGCATCCTCCAATTCCCACTCATGGAAACGTAACAAGGAAACCAAAGAGCGCCATACTCAATTCTCCACGCCATACTCAATTCTCCACCAAGAGAATCGATTAGTCAAATTTTGCAATCTAGATGCTACACTCATTGGCAAAATGAACTACTGTATCGGTTTGAAATGGTCGCTAGAGGATCCCGTTTGCATCAAATTCCACAAACATCACATTCCATGTTATGAAGTTGAATCAGTATCGGTATTAAGCGACCTAATCCGAGTTACCAAAGCTGAGCTTGGCACGGTCAAACATCACGGCGCTCCTCACTACCTCCACATAACCCGACTCAAAATTACATTTCTTAGAAAGAAAATCTAAGACGCACACCAAGGATGAGGCAAGGCACTAACCCGGTCTTGACGTGCTTGAGTGCGAGGCTGCCGAGTCGGTCGGGGTAGACGCAGACGCGGTGCCACTGCACGGAGCAGCGGTCGGCGTACTGGTGCGGTTCCTCGCGGTCCAGCGGGCGGCGGTTGTTGCGGATGCCGCCGGTGCCCAGCGAGAACAGCACGACAGTCCTCCCGCTCCGCAGACGCTTCTGCATAGGCTCCTGTCCCACCTTCCCCACCATTACCGCCTTCGCGATTCCACAAAACAAAAAACGCATCATATTTCAGCTCACACCTAATCAAGCCCCAAAAGGAGAAGAGAAACAAGGGCACCAACCTTGTAGATGCCAAGGTCGAGGCCGTTCTCGAGGGGGCGGGTGGTATCGCGGGCGGGCGGGCGGTTCGGGGCCTGGTGATCCTCATTCGCGGGGGCTTGGTCGGGGTCGGGCTCTGCATCGGATCCCGCGAGGGAAGGGGAGGAGGACGAGGAGGTGGAGAAGGGGCGGAGAGGAGAGGAGAGGAAGCGGCGGGAGAGGAGAAGGCGGCGGGCGAGGAGAGAGGAGGAGGTGGTGGAGGCCGCCATGGGTGCGCGTCGTCGAGAGGAGAGAGAGAGAGAAACCCTCTGCAAAGCCCTAGTTTTCATGGGTGTGCGGTGGAACTTTGGGCCGTTGAGTTAGGCAGATTACCGGGGTGCAGTACAGAAGCTGATGCAAGTTCTGCAGTTTGGGCCTCCATGCACGGTTCTACCTTGGATCGGAAGGCAAACGCTCAGGATTGAATTTGGCTTTTCTAAAAAAAAAGGATTGATTTTGGCCAGATATTGAGGGTTGGTTCCCTCTCAAGAGAGAGAGAGAGAGTTGAGAATCGTTAGCTTGGTGAGGGTTCTTGCCCAGCCCCGTCCGCGTTCAAGCCTCTGACTCGGTACGCATCTCACTTGATAGGAATTTATTTTTTAAAAAAACAGTATATGCATATGTAGATGTGTTCAGTGGCTAAAGCGTATGACGCCGTTCCGTGAGGTTCAACCTCCACTCTAAATTAGACGTGTGTTAAGAATACATTCATGCGTGTGTAGTGTGTGTGCGTGTGTAGTGTGTGCGTGAGTACGTCCCACGTGTACCTAAAAAAGAGAAATAGAGTTGGTATAGCACACTCACTAGTACTAGTGCGGTCTGGTGTGCTTCGGATAAATTCCAACCATACGTGGTGTGAGTGTGGTGTTAGTAGTAGTGCATAATCGGTAGGCTGCATTTGGCTCGACATTAAGACGTGGGTAAAGAGTTATATGAACAAATAGATGGCTGGGTTGGCAAAAACGCGGTTTGATTCATACCCAAATTTGCTGCCCAGACCCAACGTATAAATAGTTAACGACTACCGCTAACTAGCTAATCCATCGACTCAACTAGTTGTCCCAATGACCACCACACAATCCAATTATTGCCTCATACCCACTGACCCACAGGCCACAGCTCCACGTGTTCCAATGACCATCACACAATCCACACCTCTCATCCTCCATATACTCAAACTCAACTAGTCAAACCACATCTGCTCCCTTGCTTCTCTCTCTGCTGCACATGACCGTGGCCTGACCAAAGGTGTTCATCTTTGCTTCTCACTACCTATCTTCTCCTCGCTCTCTCTGGTCACAAGTGGTCTGTTGTCACTTGTGCTGATGAGGAGAGGGCGTCCCAGCGGAGCACTTGATGGCGACCGAAGTAGTTAGGGCGGCGGATGGTGAGCGGAGTGGGGGTGTGAATGGAGAGCCTAAGGATACATCTCCAATCCTGAGGTGAGCACGTCGCTTCCGTTGTCGAGGCCAAGGTTGGTGAGTGGGGTGTTTGTTGTAGCAGTTGTTGCGATGGTTAATTTGAGATGTTGTGGGTTATGTTGTGCCCTTTTGAGCATTCGAGAAGAACAAAAATGTATCATTCTCTTGTTTTATTTGCAACACGTTCCAAATTGTTGCAATGTGATGTTGTAGCATGTTGCAATGTGATGTTGTAGCATGTTGCAATTAGATTACAAATTTGTGTTGTGTTTGTGTGCAAACCGGGATAAATTTACAAGGGAATTTTTTTGTTGCACGGTGATTGTAGTGTCTTGAATGTCTTTGATACGTTGTGACCGTTGAAAAAAATATTACGACTGTTGAAAAAAAATATTGCATACGTTCTTCAAATATTTTCTTTTTTATTTTGATATGTTGTTCTTTTTGTTGTGGCCGTTAGAAAAAAAAATGTTGCACGTGTTCTTCATTTTTGTTGCGTCTAGCACATATTCATGTTGGAGCTCGGGCGTACTAAGCTAGCACTCGAACCGTAAAAGTAGCAGATGTACTATGGCTTAGTCTTGACTCTTGATATTCCAAAATTGGAATTGACCAGTACTAAGCCCAAAGAGCGACTTAGTTCATATGATTAATTGGTTAGGATCTTACTAATTAGCCAGCTGTATGTAGAAAGCTTCAACAGTAATCAAAAGCAGTACACCGCCCTCGCTTCCGCACCCCAAAGTTCCAAACCTGAGATGGCCGAAACGAAGTTGGAGGCTATCCCACTGATGTTTCTCTCTGCTCCAGGCATGTGCCCCTGTACGTACTTTCGTGCTGATCTCCTTGGGGGAGTGAAGGAACATATACGATCCATAACTACTTGTAATCATTCATCGCAGAAACAGTGCCGTGAATTATGAAAGCGTACGTGCGGAAAAAACGCAACTTCTCCATCGATCTCCAGGGCCAAGCCAACACGAGCGCTGTACACCTGATCACCTGATAGTTCATGCAAATATAATACACATTTTCTTCTCATATCACGCGTGCAGGCCTGTTCGCCGATGCAAATATGCAATGCACCTTGTAACGTTACATCCAGTGATCTCGATCGAGACAATCACAGCTCAGAGCTCAGACAGGCTTGGCGAGAGAGAGAGAGATGATCAGCAGCTAGCACAGTTACATGCACATATGCATGCGGCAGAGACATCTTTGCAGCTGCCCTCCCGTGCCATTGTCTCACGGATAGTGCCGTGCCGTGGACTTGGTGAAGCGCCAGATCGATCAACGCGGATGCTTAGTTTAGACGAGCTGCAGACAGGTAGACACTTGCACGGATTCACTCTTCGCATCGTTACGTCAAGGTGGGGGTACGTTCGTTGCAATGTTGGCAATGTTGTACAGTAGAGATGATTTGACACGAATATGCTTAAATTTGGCAGGCATCTTCTTAACATTTAGATATCACAAGAACAGATTTAAAGGCAACACCAAATGAATGATGGATCCAACGACCGTACGTACGGTTGTTATACACTTTGAATTGTATCCTGTCCAAGTAATTGCATGCATGTCAGGACCTAGGACTAGCTGGTACAAGCGCGTGATACGGTGGTGGTGCAATGTATCTAGATGGTATCAATTTACAGTATGCATGCCATGGCCATGGTCCATGAACACAGTCGCACATGCATGAAGCTTCAGCTTCTGTGTTCTGCACATTTCGATTAGGCCGCAGGCTAGATGGTTTAAAAGCAGGCATTCATGAGCCACGACATGGCGATGGCATGCCATGCGCCTATATCCATGAAAAATAATTCTATAGGATTTGATCCACAATTCTATCAGTGTAGACCCATTCTACCGTGTGATATTTGTCTTTTCACGAATTTCAAAGCGCACAACTCAATAAATAACTGATGTGAATTTTCACGAATTAAATACTGAATACTAGCATGTCATACTATGAGATTCGTGAAAAGACATATGTCACACGGTGAAATAGGTCTACACTGATAGAATTGTGGACCAGATCCTATAGGATTATTTTCCTATAGCCATGTAGCTAAAAGGAGATCATTAGAGGGAGGCCACATGACGTCAGGGCGCCCAATCGAGTGGGCCTGTGGTTGCACAATCAAACGCACGGCAAAGCATGCCATGTGATGCGAGATCTTGGGCGCGACAAATCGCCCGCAGCTTTTTCTGTGTGTTCTTGACGACGCCCCGGCGCGCCGGACCACGTCGTGCACGGCTCATGTGGATTCGGTCCCGGCCGGCCAGCCCCGCCTTCTCCTCTGACTGCCAGTCTGCCTACTAGGTTCTTGATGAACTCTATCCACCTCGCCTCCTTCAATTATAGCCTACGACGTTTAGTCCTCTGAACTGACATTCAGATCATGCGGTTTCTGCACCAACTACCAAGAGATTGGTTCAGCATGTCGATCATCAACCACAGAAGCCTACCGGCGGCCGGCCAAAGTACTGAAATTAGCGACAATCAAGGCGATAGATAAGTTCTGTCGTGAGAATTCCAAGGACTGATCTGACGAGACGCATGAGGGTTAATATACTGATGCAGGGAAAATCAACGGCGAGTGAGAAGATTGAAATGAAAAATACCGAACTTGCGAGCTGATCTTGAATTCTTGATGACATGTAAGGCCCGTTTAAACGAGTAGGGGAGTCCTGGGTTTGGAGGAGTAAGAGTCGGACGTGACGGCACGAGGATTGGTCGTTGGCATGGTGCCCAGCGCAGCAGCTAGCGCTAGCGCTAGCAATGATAGTAATCAATTGTGAGACGCCAATCTCACAATCACGCACTGGGCTAGTACAGTAAGTATGATGGTCAGTGCGAGTTGGCATCGAGCTAGATTTTGGACGTCTCTGTACTAATTCGACTCAAATATTTGAACCAGTGGGATGATGAAATCTGAATGTGACACCAACGCTGGCTAAGCTGCACAGATTGGAACAACTTGCAGTGCGTTTGTTCACCTGATCAGATATTCAGATGCAGGCGTGCAGCGTTGTCAATATTTTCGAAACGTAATCGTGAGCTTAGCGATGGTTGCATTTCTTGAGCTGATTATTCTTATGTTTATATGGACTAGTAAGTTTTACTAAGTGTAGAACTGGAAAGGATTAGTTGGATACTGCATACGCCAAAGATCGTTTCTTCATTTCATGTTTAGTCCATTGGAAGGTCTAGAAAAAAGCCTACGTTGTCATCCAATTCCAAGCCAGAATGTCTTGTTCAATTTCGACGCCAGATAAGGCCGAACAACAGGCCCGAGCCCAAATGCCCAATGAACCTAAGCCCAAACTTTAAGCACTAACTTGCATATGTAAAATTTTAATATGTGTTAAACAGGAACTACACATTGAAATCTAGAGTAAATTGTACTATAGCTCTCTGAACTTGAATGATTATATCATCTAACTTTCTAAACTTGCAAATTACTTTCTCAGCTCCTAGCAGCCGTTTGCACAAGTCACTCACACTACTAGAAATCGCTTAGTTCCCGAGTGCCTATATGTTTACCGAGTGTCTGGATGAAAACACTCGGGTAGATCCCGAGTGTTTCATAGGACACTCTGAACGGGAAATCAGCACTCGGTAGAAATAACTTTTCTAAGTGTTTCCCATAACACTCAGGAGATCAAGATGGGAGGCAACAATCGTACACATAAAAACAGGATCTCAACACAATTTGGACAGGGTGCAATATAATCCCGAGTGCATAAAAACGAACACACTCGGTAGAAAAAAGGCAGCCGTCGTGCCCTTTTTTTCCCCGCCCGCCTTTTTTTCGCTACTAACCCTACATCCCTCGATCCCTAATCTCCGCAGACGTCTCCCTGTCCTCGTCCTCCTTCTCCCTCTTGCTCCCCCCCCACCGGTGCCCGGCACCTTCTCTCCTCCTTACGCACCCGTGTCGCCCTCCTCCTCCGCCACCGCTGCGGCGCCGCCCTCCTCCCGAGCGCTGCCCGCCTCCTCCCTCCTCCGGCACCACTGTCCTCCTCGCCTCCCTCCTCCCTCGGCCCTGGCCAGTTGGTTTCTTTTTCTTTCTTCCTCCTTCCCCCCATCTCCTCATTCTCCATTCCTTTCGTTGGTGCCTTGCTCCTGTCGATGCTCCTGTGAGAACCCGGTATTTAACTCGTAATATTTAACCTTCTAATAGTTCTAGTGTTACCAATCAAATATCCGTATTACCAATCAAATATCCTGGACCTCGATGGACATGTACTTCCCAGAATTGTAGTACACATACACCTTTACAAAATCATGCATCATTTCCATATAAGATTACAATATTGAGTCTAAAACAAAAGACATACATAATAGAGTTATTACAAAATGGTCAACCGACCAAATGACATCATAACAACAGAAGGAACAGCAAAAGCAAAATGACATAAGATGGCGATAACAAAAGCCAACTGGTTTTTCATTTACCCACATGGCAACCGACCGGGCCGCCAAGCTAGTCGTCCAGCACGTAGTCTGTCTCACAAAAGCTAACCCCTTGGGGGTCAACCTCCTCTGTAACAATTAAGTAATGCAACTGAGTACAAAAATGTACTTGCAAAACTTACGAGTAACAAGCCTATACATAGCTACATGCAAGCTGAAACAAAGGAGATGGTCATATGGTTCATTGGACGCATAAAGCAATTTTCATTAGCAATATTATAATAGATTGAAGACAATTTGCCAAATCTATTTTTATTTGTTGAAATAATAGCGAGGCAACAATAATAACATAAATAACAACCTAGAGGTGACTAACCTAATTGCCACCACAGCATAGCACGAATTCCCCATTCGTACCACCCGAATTCAAGTTTTAATAAAAAGGTATAGTCTAATTCTTGCGGGAAATAACCAAGCGTGTCCATAACATAGGACGAGACTATTCGAATAGATTGAACCCTGCAGAGGTGTGCAACTTTACCCACATGTCAGACCGCCTTTTTGCCAAGTTATTTAGCACACTTTCTTTGGTGTGCCGGCATGGCTAAGTTCTACGAGATGTTTTTCAATATTGTGTATTAACTACGAGTAGCCCGTATGGATAGAAACTCATACGTTGCATCGGAGTCATTGTAAAGTCGGGAGTCAACTACCTATATAGGGTAAAGCAACCGGACAACTACAATACCCCTCGATGTGGAGAACCTAGAAAGGATTCCACTCCCATGCACCCAACACATAAACATATTCCTCTTTTTACCACAACACACACACACACACACATCCTCCTGCAACTCAGAGCCAACACACGCCAAAGTACTAAGTCAAGAGAGGTCCCATATCCCTCTCATGTGGTTAGCACGCAAAACTGCTTGGATCAATGGCGCAAGTAATTCGGTCCTTGTTGACTCGGGCACCATACATTCACACCCAAAAACCACACACTACTACACACAGCCTCATCACAGACGGTTGGAGCGGTCATCACGACGGTTCGAACCGTCGTATATTTGTACGCCTGTGATAAATAAAGGTTATCACGCAGACAGTTAAAAATCCGTCTCGTGATAAGTCACAACACGACGGTTCTAATTATATAACCGTCAGTGATATCTAATTATCGCGACGGCTCTATTAAAGAACCGCTCGTGATATCTAATTATCACGAGCGGTTCTATTTACAAACCGTCATGATATGTACATATCCCGAGCGGTTCTAATTATTTAACCGCTCGTGATATACACATATCTCGAGCGGTTCTTAAATAGAACCGCTGCGTGATAAAAGGATATCCCGACGGTTCTATTTACGAACTGCTCGAGATATGTGTATATCACGCATTTGCTATTGAATAGAACGTTCGGATATGCATATTCACTGACGGTTTGATTGTTAAACCGTCTGTGATAGTTACTTCACCTAACTACTTTTTAAAAAATTCGCTAGCCTCGTGAATTGCTAGCAATGCCCTCTGAAAATAGCGCAGCGAAAATAGATACATCACGTATAAATCAACGGACAACCCAAAGTGATCATTGTCAATTACAAACCAACATACATCAAATATTGTCGCTAGTGTACCATTGAATTACAACTATTCAAAGTGAATTACAACTATATCAAATATATATTAATTGTTTCGAGGTCGTTCAAGAGTGAAACTCTCCGTTGGGCGCAATGATATCCGTCATGATGAAGGTGCAAAGCCTCCTCGAACATCCGAGATCTCTTTACGACGAGTGAATCTAAATCTATATTCAAAACCTACAAACAAGAGTAAAGTGTTACACATATATATTTAAATTTATAATTAGCAATTATTGCGAGATTGACCAACCTCGGGATCCGCAACCTAGCACTCATGAGAATGCATATGATGGCAAGCGTAGAATGCACATTCTTACGCTTTTCTTTGGCGCACCGAAAAATAGAATTACATATATAGGTATAGTCGGTTCGAGACGCATTATTACAGTATGATATAGGATTATTGTGTTGTAGCACGTCATCGGAAATCGCGTCCTGTGATTAAGTGTGGCGTTCGTTCCCTTGTATAGCCCTCCTCGGCAATATAGGAGATGAACGACCTATATGTTTCAAAAAGTTAACCTCGGCCATTTCAAACGAAGGAAGACTACAATAGAGTTATGTATGGAGGAAATGAGCACACACGAGTACTTCTTGCACAAGGGTGAAGTCGTGGCCTTTTTCATTAGGGAATCAAGGTATAGTACTGATTCCTCTTTGGTATAATGACTAGAAGGATCCATGATGCCTACTCATGTATGTCATTGTAGTCATTAAACCTAAGTTCATATCACAGATAAAGTACAAATGAAATTTGTATAGCAAGTAGTGAAGCACTTACTCGGTTGTAGGGCACCATTATGTAGTCCACGTAGTTTTGAGCAAGCAATCCCGCCGTTATGTATTTCTCGGCGTAGGTGCGCGCGCCAAGATGGTTTGCTCGAGAGACCACGTGTGGTCGAGAAACCCACCGTTCTTTCAATCGCCGCAGTTTTAATCATGTATCTATACATAAGCAATGAGTTGTTATATTACGTGAATGTACGTGAATGTAGAACTTGATTGTACACACTTACGATTGTCCAAAGATCGAGAAGTGAGGCATCGAGGGCTTTGAGGTTGAATAGGTCGAATAAGTCGCCGGCCCACGATGAAGGGGGCCGGCTCGTGGAGGAAATAGTCCTCCGTGTATCTGACGGTGATTCCATCAGCGCACCCTTTCTCTTTGGTCTTCTGCAAGTACCAGCTATGCAAACTCTGACAACCTAATCCAGCGTAGGCTAATACTGTGCTCGTCGCCAACGGACTTCCGAAAGAGTATTTCTTAGGGTTAGGAGGCGGAAGCGCCTTAATGTTCTTCGATTTCGATTTGTCCTGAACGACTTGCCCGCTACGCGTCTTCCTCTGTCGACGACGACTCGAACCGGAGCACGACGGCACGCTTTTTGTTCGTTCGGTGTCTTCTCCACGGGAACCGATGAGGCGGGCTTCTGAAGCGAAGGTTGAGGTGCAGTCATGGAGGGTCCTGTTGGAGAGTCATGGTCGTGTCGAGATGGTTGGGGTAGAGTCATCAAAAGTTGAGGCGGCACTGCAGGGTCCAGGACGATGTCCTTCAAAAGTTGAATTGGAGGGGCATGGTCGTGTGGAGATGGTTGGGGTAGAGTCATCAAAAGTTGAGGCGGCACTGCAGGTTCCAGGACGATGTCCTTCAAAAGTTGAATTGGAGAGGCATGGTCGTGTGGAGATGGTTTGGGTGGAGTCATCGAAGGTTGAGGCGGCACTGCAGGGTCCAGGGCGATGTCCTTCTTTGGCCACTGAATAAACCGCATGCAGGCATCCCCTAGTGTTATGATTTCGCCGTTGGGCGAATCTCGGTGGGACGACCTAAAATTATCATGTACCATGTCCACCGGACCGGCGTAACCTGCGCCACACGGCACCGTCTTTGCACTATCCTTCATTGCATGGATACACCACCCCGCCCGACCTCAATAGACATCCCAACCATCCTCACTTGGGTGTGCGAGTCGTCGGCTCCTACAAAGCGATACGCAATTAGCTAAGGCGCCCTATAGGTCTATCTTTGGAGCATTCCAGATGTACATTACCTTGATGTCGTCGATAGGTAATTGGACATCATCGTGTTCACAATTTTTGGTGGCGCGCTACTCCGATGTTGAGGAGGATCGCCTACCAAAACAACGGGGCGACTGCGGCATTGTTGAGGAGTAGTAGTTGATTTACTTGGTCCTGCAATCTTACTATCTTTTCTTCAAATTTTGCAGTAAGCACCGTTCTCTTCCTTCAAATTTTGAAGTAAACACATGTTCCAACACCGTGTCGTACTCGCCTTGGATCTCTTCCTGCTCCTATACGTGCGATGAGTCGATGCGGAATCCATCCTCCAAGATACGTTAACCCCTTTGCCTCGCGTGCGACGGTGCTCCTTGTTTCCTGGGGCGTAGTTAGTATATCCTTCTCCTCGCGCGCTGGAAGGAGCCTTGAACATGCGAACTCAATTCTTGCCGCAAGAGGTCATCATGTTATTATATACATTATGAAGTTATAGACTTACTAACAACTAGGTAGTTCAAGACATTTACCACACGATTGGCCACATCCCGGTCTGGGTTTGTGAAAGAGATTTCGCCAAGACGAATCGATGCCCTCGCTCTTAACCGGAGAGAGCGCGGTGCGTGATCTCAAGAAATGGCCTTGTTTCGTTCGCGTCCTCCGCCGCCCATTGCGCGGTTTTACCCGCACCAGCCGATGCCGAGTTTGTGGGGGTGAGTGTTAAGTGTCGGAGAGCCTTGTGCGCCGCACTTTCCTCAAGAAATTGGGCGTCGTCTTCATTTGCACAAAGGCGTCCCATATATCCCGCGACAAGAATTTATACGCCGTGAAGGGCGTTCGACCCGTGTTCACGTGCTTCTGTGACAAGCACGCTCTTGAAGGTCCTCCACGCCTTCCGATCGAGCAACGCGCTGTCGTTCCACGTGCGCCAGTGTCCGCGGTGGAAAGTGAACGATTTTAAAACTTCGTCCCACACCGGCTTCTCGAACATCCGACCACGTTGTCCCAGCTCGGTGGTGATGGGGACCCGTTCCTTCCAAGTATCCCGCACAAGGTTCGGAATCTCGCCGCTTTGGGGACTCACGGGATCCCATTGGCATTGACCTGCAGTGGCGGTCATTAGGCTCGGAGGAATTCTCGATGTTCCTCTCGCCATCTCGCGTCGTACCACTTTCCTCGGAGATCCGCACGGCGCGAAGATGGTGCGACGCCATGTCGCTACTTGCTATCTATATATGCACGAAGCAATATGCGTAAGCTCTAATCGACCGATTCAAGCGATTTACTCAACTTAACCAAAATGATGCACAAACGTATAATATATAAAGAAGGATTGATGGTAGTTTGTGCTCTCGTATGAGAGTTGCAAAAGAACAAGTCTTTGCCATCTCAATCCTATTGTCTATACTCTTCATTAAATGAATATGATAGTATAAATTCAAACTATGAGCTCTAAACAATACTTTGCTTAATCACAAATGATCTCAATCATACAAAAATGATCTTAACTATCACATTCAATCTCAAGATAAGAGAAAAGTTCATCACAGAGCGAACGAACAAAGCCCATCGATCAATTTCTGATTCACATTATCAAAGACTATCAAAGTCACATCACGTAGGGTTCGTCAATACAATAGAGCTCATGAATGAACTAACAAGATATCAAATTGACGGATGCATTCAACCGTGCGTGATAATTAGCATTCAACCGAAAGTAACAAATTAACTTGATATATGAAATTGACATGGCAAGTAATTTGTACAATAGAGCTCAAGAATCAACTAATCACACATTCAATCTCGTGATATAAGACAAAGTTCATCACGAGCATGTCAACAAAGCCCACTGATCAATTTGCCAGATCTTTAGTACTAGATTCAGTTCACATATTATCTTTAGGAATACTCACAGAGGATGCCGCACAACAACTCACGGTGCAAGGAGGAGGCCGGTGCAGGGGAGGAGGCCGACGCGGGGAGGAGGGAGAGGCGCGGGGAGGAGGCCGACACGGGGAGGAGGCCGGTCAGCAGAGGAGGAGGCCGACACGGGGGAGGAGGCCGCGCGCCGAGGCGAGGCGTCGTCGATGAAGGCGGCGCCGGGTCTTCTGGCGGGGAGGTGAACGGGCGAACCCTAGAGGAGCCGAGAGAGCGCGCGAGAGCCTAAGGGGCGCGGGAGACGAAGTGACGAGTAAAGAGCAAAACCCTATGGTGCGCCTTTTGATAAAAAGAATATCACAGACGGCTCTATTAAAGAACCGTCGAGATATTCGCAATATCACGACGGTTCTTTAATGGCACCGCTCAGTGATATTGAGGATATCTCGCACGTTCTTTAAGCAAACCGTCAGGATATTATCACGCATTTGTGCTTAAATAGAGCCGTCAGTGATATTGCGATATCTCGATTTCGGTTCTTTAATAGAGCCGTCGTGATAATATATCACGACGGATCCATCATAGAGCCGTCGTGCTATGGATCTCATTCCTTCATCTCCGCGCGAGTGTCTCTTCGTCTCTGCTCCGGCTTTTATATAAATAGACAACCCTTATCAAAGGGATTTCTCACGAACCTCCTTGATCATCCCCTCTCTCTCCACAAATTCCAAATGGCTTCTCTCGTCCCGGCTGATCGCCTACATTTTGGTTGTGTACTGCACTCTCTCGACGCAACTGGCCCAAGCCGCGAACAAGGCGTCCGTTCGCAATGCAATCCGTTGTGAGCCTCCCATCTACCGGAGACCATAACGGCGATCATCGGTCGATTGGAGCTCCTCCTCAACAGACCGGCGAGGCTCTCCAAAGATCCGGCGAGTAAACCTCGTCGTGGAGATTGTCTTATGGAACTCTTTGGTCCGCACCGAGGATGCAGCCGAGATAGTCGAGGACGACATCGACATTGCGAGAGAGCGGGTCCGCTTAGCCGAGACTGTGGAGACCGGGGTTGATGGCCTCGGGCTATATGGGACTTGATTACGAGTCCGAACATCTACAAGAGGAAATTGAGCGTGCAAGGTCACAGTGGAGGCGCGGTGAGACAATCGGCTATCCCGCTCCCACCGGCCGGCGAGAATGTGTACGAAGATTTGAAGACTAAGATAGGATCGCTCATCCTTTTTTTATCGTCTGTGATGTAAAAACGATAAGGCCAGTCTATTGTCTGTCTGTGATGTAAATATGGTCTTTTTGTCTGTGATGATATGATCTTGTTTATCGTCTGTGATGTAAATATGGTCTTTTTGTCTGTGATGATATGGTCTTTTTTATCGTCTGTGATGATATGGTCTTTTTTATCATCTATTTATTACTGGGCAAATCATTTTGTTAATTATTTGTGCATATACATGCTCCGACGCTATCACGAGCGGTTGAATAAAGAACCATTCGTGATAATATCCTCATCACGAGCAGTTCCTCTCACTAACCGCTCGTGTTGAACATCACAGCGGCTCCATGTGGAACGTCGTGATATCCTCCATATCACGATTTGGTTAATAAGGAGAACCGTCTGTGATATACTCCATATCACAGACGGTTTGTTAATAGAACCGTCTGTGATGTGAGTATATCACAGACGGTTATACTTATTAACCGTCTGTGATATTGAGTATATCACAGACGGTTCCACATGGAGCCGTCTGTGCAAGTTCAACACAGACGGTTTGTGGAGAACCGTCTGTGATATACTCGTATCACAGACGGTTGGAAATAAGAACCGTCTGTGATATTTCACCCCTATAAATATAAAGACCCGACAGAGGCCCCCTGCCCTAGCGCCTCTGATCTCTTCTTTGGAATAGAGGGGCTTGAGAAGCTTTGCTCTGTGTTGGCTGTAGGAGGCTTGTTTATTTGGCTTGCCTTGTTCTTGGTTGTGGGTTGCCCTAGCAACTTATGGTCATTTGGCTTGCATGCATGCTTGCTTTGTGAGGCTTGGCTTTGGTGGTAGCTCTCGGTTTGGGTGTTGTGAATGAGTGTTTTTGTGAGTGGGATAAGCTGGTGTATTTCGACTGTGGCTCTCTTGCCCTGTTCATTGGCCTGAAGGAGAAGGACAGTGAGGAATCTCGCGGGATATTAGGAATTTTCGTCGTGAGCTCCGAGGGTAACGATCTTTAACTCTTTATATTTGCTTAATAGGAGGAGTAACGTATTTGCAGTTTATTAATATAATTTAACACTACTAATTGTTACATGTGTAGCGTAGATGGACCGAAACTGGATGTACGGTGCGAACCGTGTGAGTGAAGAGTACATTAATGGCGTGATTGCTTTTAAAAGAGCCGCGAGCAGATATGCTGAATAAGGGATATAATTTATGTACTTGTCCATGCATTGATTGCGATAATCAAGATTTTTAACAACCCGCGCAGATCGTAGGGCACTTGATTCAAAGGGTTTCAAAAAGGGTATACATGTTGGACCATCCACGGTGAAGAGCGATTATACAGAAGTTAATAATGATGACATCGACGAGGAAGTCAACGATATGCCGGATGTGGACTGTGTTTTTGATGACGATAGGTCGTACGATGACAATCTGGATCAGATGCTACGCGATGCAGAAGGAAACTACAGTGAGAGAGAGTTTTGTAAATTCGAGCGCTTAATGGAGGACTCGGGGAAACCTTTGTTCCCTGGCTGCAAGCCGGAATACACAAGATTGTCAACCGTACTTGAACTGCTGAAATTGAAGGCGAGCAATGGTTGGTCCGACAAGAGTTTCACGGCGTTGTTAGGTCTCCTAGCGGACATTCTTCCGGAGGGAAACGTGTTGCCCAGCACCACCTACCAAGCCAAGAAGGTTCTTTGTCCATTGGGAATGGAAGTAGAAAGAGTATGCAGACTTGCATGTATGTCCCGTGTGCAAAGCATCCCGATACAAGCGTAAGAATACTACTAAGGTGAAGCAAGGACCTCTGCTAAGGTGTTGTGGTATCTCATCGTGATCCCACGCTTGAGCGTTTATTTGCGAACCGAAAGGAGGCAAGATTGCTGCGCTGGCACTCGAGGAGCGTAAGAAAGATGGAAAACTAAGACACCTGCCGATTCTCGCAGTGGAGAAACTTCGATCGGACCTTCAAAGAGTTCGGTGCGGGCCGAGGAACATAAGGTTAGGGTTGAGTACAGATGGAATGAACCCTTTCGGTAACATGAGCGGCCGACATAGCACATGGCCCGTGAACCTATGTATGTACAACCTTCCTCCTTGGTGTGTATGAAGCGGAAGTACATTTTGATGTCACTACTTATCCAAGGGCCAAGCAACTGGGAACGATATTGATGTGTACCTAGCACCATTCTTGGATGATCTTGTGACATTTGTGGAACGAAGGGTACAAGTATGGGATGCGTATAAACGAGAGAACTTCTCTTTACGCGTCATGTTGTTCTCGCACTATCAATGATTTTCCTGCCCTTGGTAACCCGTCGGGCTTCGATTTAAAGGAGCCAAAGCTGTCCGCATCGCTAGATGCTACGGAGAGTGTATGGCTGAACAACTCGCGCAAAAGCGTATATGCGTCACCGTAGGTTCCTTCCCAGAGTCACCCATACCGCAAGATGAAAAACAATTCGGACGGAAATAAGGAGGACAGTTCGGCTCCAAGGGCTTTTAGAGGAAAGAGGTCTATGATATGGTTAAGGATATCGATGTTGTGCTTGGGAAGGGATGTAAATTAAAACCCATCGAAGAACATCCGGAAGAAGCGGTCAATTTTTGGGACTTGCCTTATTGGGAGCACTTAGAAGTTCACATTGCATCGACGTCATGCACGTGGAGAAGAATGTATGTGAAAACTTGATTGGTCTCTTCTCGAACATTAGTGGCAAAACAAAGGATGGTGTTAACGCATCGACGCGACTTGGTTGATATGAACATAAGGACCGAGTTAGCACCGAAAGAGACCGATAAAGGATGAACATACCTTCCACCACTTGCTACACTATGTCCAAGGCCGAGAGAAATGAATTGTGCCAAAGCTTGCATGGTATCAAAGTCCCGTCTGGTTACTCCGCTAACATTAAGAAACTTGTTTCTATGCAAGATTTGAAATTAATTGGTATGAAGTCTCATGATTGTCATGTGCTGATGACACAAATGCTTCCTGTTGCAAACTTAATTGCTCAGAAGATCATCGATCCCGAAGGACTAGATGCTCTACAGGCCGAGGTGGTGACGACTCTATGTCAACTTGAGATGTATTTCCCTCCGTCATTTTTCGATATTATGGTCCATCTCATTGTTCATCTTGTGAAAGAGATAAAGATATGCGGTCCTGTGTTCCTACGTCATATGTACCCGTTCGAGAGGTATATGGGAATTCTCAAGTCCTACGTACGGAATCGATCTCGACCGAGGGCAGCATCATCGAAGGTTATGCAACCGAAGAGGTCATTGAGTTCTGCGTCGACTACATGGCTCAGGCGGAACCGATAGGTGTGCCTCTATCTCGTCATGAGGAAGGCTGGATGGTATCGGGACCATCGGAAGGAAATCAATCACTCCCGATCTGATACGTGCGCTCAAGCCCATTTAACGGTCTTGCAACACATGACCCAACTGTCCCCGTACATCGGCGAGCACAAAGACATGGTACGCCAACGTAATCCGCACGGTCGGAGGTTTGGATCACGAGAGCACAACCGCTCGGTTCAACGAATGGGTAAAGGTGCGAATCATGACTGGAGGTCATCAAGTGATGATACGCCGCTATGGTTGGTAAAGGGCCACAATTTACAATTGTCACATGGCAAGGATACGACATAAATGGGTACACATTTTATACGGCAACAGATAGGAAGAGCACGATCCGAACAGCGGTGTCCGCATAGATGCATTCAGATGCCGATGGGTGAGGAGCTCGTATTATGGGCAAATAGAGGAGATATCGAGCTCGACTACGTGCTTTTCAAGATCCCCTATTTCGGTGTCGTTGGGTCCATCTCCACATGTGAAGGTCGACAAGCACGGCGTCACTACAAAGGGACCTCGATCGTGTCGGATACAAAGACGAACCATTCGTCTCAAGCAACCAAGTTGTTCAAGTCTTCTATGTAACCGACCCGCAAATAAGAAGCGCCACGTAGTTCTTCATGGAAAAGAAGGATTGTCGGAGTTGAGAATGTAGTGGACAAGGAAGAATACAATCAATTTGACGAGTTGCCTCCTTTCTGAGACGCGATCGAGCTCGAGGAAGAACCCGGCGAGGAAGCTAGCTATATGCGCGTCGATCATCATGAAGGACTATATTTTAATTAAGAAATTACTCCATTGTAATTAATTTATTCCATAACATCATGTGTTATGAACTTGTAATATGTCGACGTATATTTTGATGTCAACATGGAATTGTAATCGCTCCGTCCTTGTGGACCGTATATTTTGGTGCATTAAAAATTCATTTAATTTGGAAAATAGTCCACCTGCACCACCTTTCTAGAAACCTAAAAAACTAAAATTTTATGGCAAATAGTCTAACACCTTTGCAAAGAAACTGGTATACTCATGCCTAATCCTGCAGATGTCATCGCTGCAGACGCACGTAGTCGCCCCACCCTTCCACACCGCAGCCAATGCTCGTGCACCGGTGGCCATCCTCCGACAGCGCCCACACCCGGCCCAGTGGCCCGGCCTTCTTCCCCCACGCCGCCGCCTGGACTATGTCCGCGGCGAGCCTCTGGCACCGCCTACACTCCCGGTTGGTCTTGGTCGTCTCGCACCCGCCGCCGGTCGGCTCGTCCTCGACCTGGCTGATGTAGTGCTTCCCAACGCCGCGCGTCTCGGCCGTGTAGAGGAGGAGACCGAGCACGAGGTCAGCGGCCTTGTGGCGCGCCACGCCGCCGCTCAAGGAACATGAGGCGCGCCGCATGTCTTGGGGCGCGAAGACAAGCCCGAGGCCGACGATGAAACAAGCCCCCGGGTTGCCGGCGGCGCCCAGGTGGTTGACGACGGCGAGGTAGCGCTCGTTGTCCTGCCACTTCATCGCCTCCTCTCGCTCGGCGCCACGCACCTCCCACGGCGCGTTCCTTGGACACCTTGTACAAGGCCTTGCAACTATACGTATATACATTCAAGATGTTAGAATAAATAGTAGTATGCACGTACGTATATTGTAGACATAAAGATGTACGTGCGTTAATCGTAGGGTCGCATAGGTCCTCCATGGGCTGAGAGAGCTCGCGGCCACACGGCCGTACGCGATGTCGACGGCGACATCGTGAGAAAGAGCGCGATCACCGACCTCCTCGCCTTGGTGCTGGCCCGATCGCTCGCATGCTCACCTTGGCGATTGACGTACTCAAAACCGTGAGACGAAGAGCGATGGGAGGAGTTTAATCTTCGGTAAATTATTCCGTCTTATATAAAGAATTAGGAGTAACTGGCACGTGAGACGAAGAGACGCATGTATCGTCGGCGTGCGAGACGAAGAGACGGTTGTGCAATGGTGAAGAGACACATCGCGCGGGAGAAGAGGTTGGATATCACAGACGGCTCTATATGGGAACCGTCTGTGATGAGGTGTCTGCTATTGCCTGTTTTGTAGTAGTGACACCATCATACCAATCTGCCTAAGTCTAAAATATTTTATTTTCAGCTTTAGTTTTCTCAAAGTAACATAGCACAAGGTGCTGAACATAAAGTCATAATAAGTTATGTGTGATCAAGGTCATCGACTAGGTCGATAACCGTCCAATTCTACCGTTCTAAGTATTTCTAAGCAACAACAACCCGTACACTACAAGCTAAGTGACAAGGGCTCATCCAACGAACCATAAATCATAGAGGACATAATCCTAGGCTCAGTAGTAGAGAATAAATATTTGCCTACAGATTATGCATCTATAGGATCAACTAGACGAATGATAATTTAACAGCAAAATGGAGCATGCATACATAGATTTTGCAAATAAGATATTACACTTTGAAATTAGTGGGATCAATATGATCAAATGAATGAAATATCTGCTTGCCTTGCTGGAGATCATTGTCTTACTACATAGGATCACTCTCGTACTCAATAAAATCGTCAGAACTTATCAAAAGAACGAGAAAATCCAATAAGAATAAATAATACCAAAAAAGACTCAAAATTCAAGGTCAACCAAAATTCATAAAATTTACACAGTAGGTAGAGCATGATTTTAAATGAATTTAGCAACAAGAATCAATCGATTTGGATGATGCATGCAAAAGTTATAGCCTAAACAATTTTTATCGGGCAGAAAATTCAACTAATTAGCTTTCGGTTACTGTTCATGCATAAATTTCTAGAAGGTTGGTGAACATTAAAATTTTATGGTAGATAAAGAATGACATTATAAGAACAAAAAAAAAATAGTTCACTTCATTTGGAGTTAAAATGAATTTCTTATGATTTTTCCAAGTTATGAAAGTAGTGTACAATTAATTTATGAAACAAGATTTTTCGAGGCAAAGACATACTTAAAACCTATTCTAAACTAAAGAATAGTAACAGAGAAATCTAACAAATTTTAGTTTACTCAATTTAGAGTTACAGAGAATTACTATGCATTTTTCAAGTTAAATGAATTTTTAGAGCAACAAATAATGCTAAAACAAGGTAATACAATTAACACAAATTTTCAGGTACAGAACAAGGCTCAAACAATTTTTAGATTAAAGTTCAGTTAAACTAGGAAATAACAAAATTTGAATCACCCAAAAAGGAGTTTAAATGAATTACTTAACCCATTTTGAAGTTTAACACAATTTACAGTTCACAAATAAAAGACAAACTGGAGTTTCTTATTAACCCACAGCGAAAAACACTTGGGCCGTTGAGATTGAATCGAATGGCCCAACGAAGGAGGACGATCGGCCGTGCAAAAAGGGCCCAGCGATCCAGGCATTAAATCAAAATCGGACAGTCCCAAAGAAAAAGATGTTCAAATGGTCTGAACGTTCAACGCGATTTGGATCGTAGATCTAGCAATGGACGGCTCAGAGCGAAGGTGCGTTTGGACTGTCTGAACATCCCAAGCGATCCGGAGCGTTGATCTAAAATGGACGGTCCATAGTGAAAGGATACGTTCGAGAGTTCCGAACGTCCTAAGAGATCTGAGACGTAGATCTCAAAATGGACAGTCCAAGATCAACTACGCTACGCACGCACACACCAGGGTTTAAGTGCGCAGGGCCCACATGTAAGTGAGCTTAAGCCATCTTAGGGCAGCCATTAACTGCTTAAGCAATGATTAGCCATTTAAAGAGCGAATCAGTGTCCTAAATGACTTGCTACAGTGCTTGTCCGCGAACGACAACGAGTCCGAGCTCAGAGCTGGGCTCACTGCCGGCGACTCCGATCACAGCGGTGCGAACTAAGGACAGGCACGGGTCCACAATAGCAATGCACAACTTACATAGGTACTCTTGACGGCTGAGCCGTCTTGGAGCGACGGCTAGTCGGAGAGGAGCAGCGGTGCAAAGCACGTCCAAAAATGCAAAAGCGATAACAAGCTCCGCATTGTCCAAGGAAGCGGGTGCCCAAGCAACTAGGGACTACAAGGAAGCTACCTGAGCACAGAAGAGGTTCAAAGATGGCCGGAGGAGCTCTGGTGAAGGAGACCAGCACCGGCGCTGAGGAAGACAACGCGAAGAAGACGACTTGAGCAAAAAGAAAAGGGAAGAATGGTAAGGATAGCTTCAATAAGGCTCAGAGATGGTTCATGAGCAAGTAATTAAAGAGAGAAGGTCCTTACCAGAACTAATGAAGAAAGGAGTGAACTTCGGCCGAAGAAGAACAAAACCCAAATTTGATGATTCTTGTGAAGACAATCCAAAATTGAGTTAGGGAAAGGATTAAGGTGATGAGGGGCGCAAAGTGACACAAATGGATAAGCAAAGGAACCACTGAAGCGCTGGCGACGAAGAAGGAGATTGCTGGTGACAATGGAGTTTTGGGGCTCTCTGGAGTTTGAGCTCAAACAAGCAGAGAGGGAGCTAGGGGAAGTGAAGGTGATACTGAAAAACAGATGAGGAGGAGCTCTAGGGCTATTTATTGCCAGAGAGCGAAGATTAAACAAGGACAAAGCTCCACGGTGAGCTCGGTTCATGGCTCTGCCATGGACGAACTTGAGAAATGGGAGCAGTTAAGAACGCAACTTTGAGGGCGAAACCACTGACGGGCAGCAAAACCAGGGGCTAAGAGCCATTGAGGGTGACGCACTGAGGTTGACAAGGCGCTCTCCCATGCCCTGGCGCTTTGGCACACAGGCGCAAGCCAGGGGAGGAAGATGACCAGGACCGGCGGGGGCCCACTAGTCAGTGAGAGAAACCAAAGTGGCTCAGGTTGAAATAGAACGAGAGGGTTGGGTTGAGTCAAAAGACCTGGGTCAAAACACTTTGACAGTCCGATCAGAAATGAACGGCTCATATTGAAAGTAACGCTCGGAGGGGTTAGAACGTTCAAAGCAATCCTGGCGGTCCGATGGGGGATGAACGGTCCTGATTGAAGCAGACTCTTGGGCGGTCCGAACGTTCACTTAAATCTGGACGGTTGAAAGGAAATCCAACAGCTCAAAAGGAAAGTGTCATCTCGGACTGGCCCGAGTGCGTTTAGTTGGTTGGGTTCAACCAAAAGGCTCAGGTCGGTTTGTTTGGACCGACCCAATGCGCAAAGGGGTGATGCACAGGGGCGGTTAGATCAAGATCCAACGGCTCACATGTGCACGGACGTTTGGAGGTCCAAACGTTTCAAGGAAAGCGGACGGTCCTATGGAGATCGGACGACCCAAAACACTTAGCGTTCAAATGGAATGGGTCCAAATGCCTAGGGGGTTGGGTTCGACCACGAGGCTAGAGTCCGACTCAGACCCAACAGTAGCTTGACTAGGGCTTGAGATTTAAGCTGAAACTTTGAGGAATTTTTAGATGGAGCTACACAACTCCAAAAATTCTAAAATTTTTACAGGAGGTGCCCCACTTCAGGATTGACCTTGTATAAAATTCCCAAAGGTTTTTAAGTATAGAATTTTTCTCTAGAAATACCTCAAGGTACGGATCTAGGGTTTGACCAAGGGTCAAACTGGTTTGACTGGCCTCTTAAAATTATCAAATAACTTCTAAAAATTATGAAATTTTTCAGAGGAGTCACACAGAAGCCCTAGAACCAAGGAAAAATATTTTCAGAGGATGATCCCAAGATTATCCAGAAAAGTTTCCAAGGGGTCAAGACTCAAGTTAAAAGAAGCTTGTGGTTTTGAATTCTACAATTCCTTTGCATGAATTTTTAGAATATTCAAACAACAACAAGATGCATAAAAGTTTTAATTTGTTTATATTTTTATATATTTGAAACACAAGCCAAGATTTATGATGTTACAGCTCCCCCATGGCGTAGCACTCAGCTCGGCTCCCTGCGTCGTCGCCGCCGGCGTCTGCTCGCCCACCGCCGCCTCCCTCGGGCGTGTGTGCCTGCGTCCGCCCGCGTCGCCCCTGATTGCTTGGTTTTTGCAAACTGTTCGAGCTTTTTTTGCTTGTCAGGTGATGCCCTCGAAGATGAAGTGGGAGGTCAAGGACAATCAGCTGGCCGACGACGCGGTGGTGGAGGAGGTGGCGCAGCTGGTGGTGCATGGCATTGTTAAGGACTGGGACACCATGGAGGACCTACTCAACTACGTCCTGTATAGGAACATAGGGTGGGAGATTGGGGACGAGGGCTAGATCCTCTTCACCGAGCCACTCTTCACACCCAAGGTGATGGGTTTAGTGCTTAATTTAACCTTGTTTAAATGTTGCATGTAGTATACCTATTGACTGGGTTGCTACCTTGGTCCAGATTGTATTAGGACTGGTAAGTGGGGCTAATTCAAGGTTGTATTTCAATGTCCTGGAGTAGAAATGGGGGTTCGATTTTGCTGGGTTTCATGATTAAATGGGTCTCAGTGGTGTGGTTTTGAGTCTTGACCCAACAGCCTAATGCGCATGATAACATATGTATTCCATCAGCCTAAATGACATTAGTTATCCCTCTAGTGCTTTTTTATGGCCTCAAATCTAAAAACTCTGAATTATAGGACCATGTGGTACATATTCCACATTATGAGGTAAATCCTTTTGTTATGTTGGTAATGAGTGTGCATAGTCGATTAAACACTATGTGATCTAATATGGTTGGATTTCTCTTATCTAAACTGAGATGATGGACCCCTATGGCTTCTGTGGCGCACATACCCAAATTGTGAAATCTAGTGCAAATCCTTGTGCTATCTTTGTTCTCTGTTAAATCTTACTAGAAAATTCTAGCTTTGGGTCAATTGTGATCTATCAAGGTTATTAAGTCGGCAAGTCGACACTACTCTCGTAGTGACCGACTTGCCGACTAGTCGACTAGTCGCCGACTAGTCGACAGGTACTGTTCATATGACAGTGACGTGTATGTACACATGTATATATTATATACCTTGTATTCCAGTGATTGAAAAGTACATGTATAGCTTGAATTAAAGAGATAATGGATGACTTACATGTTTTAAGTCCAAACCCCTTTCATTTGACTTGTTGAAGTATGATTTGAGACCTTCGTGCTACAAAATTAAAAAACAAGAATGAGCATGAGCATATGATGAAGATAAACTGTGATGAACTCATACAATACAAAATACCTTCAAAGGAGAGCAATATGGCACCATGAATTAAAGAGAACAATACAAATCAATAAATCATACAACATAACAACATCAACAAATAAATGAGCAATTGGGAAATTAAGCATCTAAAATATCAAGTTCTCAACGACAATAGCATTCTACACGATAGATAAGTAACACAACAATAAGGTCCCAACTCCCAAGTCTCAAATAGCAAAAGTAAAACATAATCATCACAATCCATCAACATGGCTTAACACAAGCCTCAAATCAAATGTCATCCAACTCAATATCATCGAAATGGTCCGCATTCCCACTCAGTTCACCACTCTCATGGGTAGGACTAGGTGGAGATTCGCCAAAATCATCAACGTCCTCATCATCAGGCACAAAGTCAACGTCATCACCATCATCTTCATTGCCGGGCTCCGACTCATCATCAACCACCCTTGTTGTACGAGCAGCACGACGAGTGTAACTTATCGTCTCACCACGAGCCCTCCTAGGAAAAATGCGACCTTGAAGTGCATTTGATGCACCAATGGCATCATCAACATGAGCCCATGTAAGATCATCGTTCCCATGATGAAATTCTTCGGCACCAACATCAACCCACTCATTGTCCCATTGAAAATCATCTAGGATCAAGGGGTTGAAACTGCGCCCTTCCTCTTGCATCCTTTGAAACCGATTTGTAATCTTTCGATTGTATTGAATGTACACCAAATCATTCAACCTTTGGTGCTCCAACCTGTTTCTCTTCTTGGTATGAATCTACAAATAACAAACAAAATAATTGAAGTATTGAACTATTGTCATGCACTCATACTAACGACTTCAAAATGAACACTTGACTACTTGAGTAATTGAATACTTAGTACTTACAAACTCAAAAGTGCTCCAATTGTGCTCACAACCGGAGGCCAAACAACAAAGACCAATTATACGCCTTGCAAATGCTTGGAGCTCTAGAGCAACACCACCAAATGCACCCCACCAAAGAACTAGAAAGGCAAGAATCACAGGCTATGTTAGGTCTTGGAAAGAATGGAAGCTTAATTTAAAATTAAATTGAAGTAGTGATGCTTTGCTTACTAGGCGACTTATCCTTTTGTTGCTTGATTGCCAATTGACTTGAAAAGCCTCTTTGCATGTTCTCATAATCATCGGCTTGGTTGCTTATCTTGGGTTGCTTGTCATCCTCAATTATCATCTTCTCAAGCACATCATTAAACATGGTACGAAGCCTAGAAGCATATCCAATTTCGGTCCTTCTAATCTCAAAAAATCTATTTGGATTCAAGAACAATGCAGCCCCATACAACTTCTGCTCCATTTGGTCTTCCCACCTCCGATCTATGATTGTTATCACCTTCCTGAGTAGTGATGTTTTGTTTTCCAAAGAGTCATTGATCTTCTTCTTTGCAAGATCCATTGCTGCGGTAACCTCTGGCATTGCCGGCTTCTCATCGCCATCGACGATCCTCAACACAACGATAAGTGGTTGTGACGCTCTAATGTAATTTTCCACTGCATTCCAGAATCTATTAGCAAGAACTGTTTCACACACCTTTTTTCCTATCTCTGTGCTAAACAATTTGGATCTATTCCAATCATCAGTAACAAAGAGACCTTTCAAAGATGTCCTATGCCTCCACAAGCTCTGCAAAGTGAGAAAAGCTGTAGCAAATCGAGTAGCTGTAGGTCTCACAAGGTCTCTCCCACCTGTCATCTCCCTCATCTTGTCAAGAACCCTTCCATGTCTGTAGATAAATGTGGTCACACGCTTGGCTTGTACAATGCACTTCTTGAACTCTGTTATCTTCTCAATGTCCTCCAACATAAGGTCCAAGCAATGAGCTGCGCAAGGGGTCCAAACTAGAGTAGGAATCCTCTCCATTAGAAGTCTGCCTGCCGCTTTGAAGTTAGCACCATTATCTGTGACCACTTGAACAACATGTTCTCGACCAATCTCATTGATCTTCGTCTCCAATAAATTTGCTAACATGTGGGCATCGGCTGACTGACTGGAGGCATCAAAAGACTCCAAGAAGAAAGTCCCCTGTGGACTATTGACAAGGAAATTAATCAAGTGTCGTCCTCTCCTATCTGTCCAACCATCTGACATAAGTGAGCAACCAAACTGTGTCCAAGCACACTCATGCTGCATCCTCAACTTGTCAGTATTCTTTTTGGCCTTCTGAAGCAAGGGTAGCCTCAAGTTATGGAAAGTAGGCGGCCTAAACCCAGGACCATACTGCCCGATGGACTCAACCATAATCTCATAGCTTCTTTTGTTAGCGGCATTAAATGGTATGCCACACTCATAGAAGAAATCAGAAATGTGTTCGGCCACCCTCTCCTTTTCTTCATTGGTCCTCATACTTTGCTCAATGGTAGCTTGACCCTTACCCTTATGTCTTTCCTCAACAACCACTTCAGGTGACTTCCGAATCATAGAAGCAACTGATTTAGTTACCTTCGGTGCAACTTGCTTCAAAAGCGCCAACGTCGATTGCTTCCTTTTGGTGGCAGTCCCGGAGCTTGCAACTGTCTTAGCAGAGGAGCCTCTTGTGCTCCCTCTAGATGATGTCACTTGTGCTTGGATTTCTTGAATTTCATCACCTTCGCCTTCACCATCACCTTCACCATCACCTTCACCTACATCATCTAGCTCAAAGGGTTTATTTCTGGCATTCTTTAACAAGTACTCACACATCTCTTTCATGATAGGTGTGGTTGTGTTCGGACATTTCTCCACATCTCCATAGCCTCCCGCTAGGTGTTGCTTCAATCTTCGTACTCCGGCATGCATTTGTTTTCCGCAGCGTATGCATTGGACGATATCTTTATTTGTCATGTTTGGCCAAAACCCGTATTTCCACGCCGGGTCTTTGGACTTAGCCTTCCGCTTAGGATCATTAGCTGGATCATAACTTTCGGTGCCCGCTGTCGGATTTAGAGTTGAAGTTGGAGTTGGAGTTGAAGATTGCTCTGCCATGGTGCCTACATATGTACAAAACAGAAAACTAACTTAGTATCTTTAGTTCATAGAATCACAATCACACAAAATCACAATAAATCAATAACTAGAATTATTCTGTTGAATTGTTGATCACTTGATCTGTTCTTTAACAGTTTAACTTCTTTCTTTTAACTTCTAGTTCTATCCTCTGTGCGCCGCTGGCCACTGCGCTGCGCGCCTGTGCTCAAAGCCCCAAATCAACCTCAGTTCTCACGCGGTCACGCCCACCGAGCTCCCTCCCTTTCCCTTCCCCCGGTGCTCCTCTCCGGCAACCGAGCTCCCTCCCCAACCGAGCTCCCTCCCTTTCCCTTCCCCCAGTGCGCCGGCCACCGAGCCCAAGCAGATCCCCTAGTGCGTCGGCCACCGAGCTCCCTCCCTTCCCCCAGTGCGCCGGCCACCGAGCTCCCTCCCATACTCCAGCGGAACAGAGGAGAAGAGGTCCAGAGGAGAGGAAGACTGGAAGAGCCGAAGAGGATCAGAGGAGAGGAGAATACCTGGGCGCTAGGCGACGGGAGCAGCGGGAGCTGCGGCCAGGGTGACGTGGAGGAGGACCGGCGCAGTGGGAGCTGGCTCCGAGGAAGAAGACCGGCGGCGGCGCGGTCGGACCTGGCTTCGATGCCCGGATCTGGAGCTCTGCGCCGTCTGCGCCTCTCCGACCAGCGGCGCAGAGGAGGAAGGAAGATGAAGGCCGGGTCGCGGTGGGACCTGGCCGGTGGCGCGGTGGGAGCTGGCTGGCGGCGCGGCGGAGACCGGATCTGCGAGCTGCGGTCGCGTCTCGCGTGAGTTTAGCCCGAGTGGCGACTGGCGAGTGCCCGAGCCTCACTCCCCCTCTTGCGTTCCCTCTCGCGTTCCCTCTCTGCCCTCGCCGTTTAGCCAGCCCCGACAGCCCGGTCCCACTCGCAAGTCGACCGACTTTCCTCCGGCTGGTCGACTAGTCGACCGGCAAGTCGACGACTAGTCGACCAATCGCCCGACTTGCCGGCGCAAGTCGAGTCGGCGCCTCCAGTCGGTCGGCCTCCAGCGACTTGTCGACTAGTCGACGACTTGATAAGCATGTGATCTATATTATAAATTCTATAATTTGAACATGTTATCTGCAGCTGTATCATTTAGGAATTACCAGTGTTTGGTGCCCGGTGCCAGTGGTCCTTATGGTGCAATGTTTTCCATATATTATGGTGCCACTTGTAATTCATTAATATTGTTTACCTACCATAATTTGTATGTCAATGTTTTAGTATTGCCTTATGTTCTTGTGTGTATTTTGCATATATTGTCACGATTCCCTCATCTGAAGATCATTTACTATTTTTTACAAAGCTGTATTCTTTATACTTCAAATCCTTGCTTATTCGAACTGTCTTCTTCTTTACCTTTCATCCAAATAGGGTTTTCCCCTGTGTTCACAACATGAGGAATAAACCTAATGTTTCTTTTTCGACTTGATCATCAGTAAAGACGAAATGTCATCGGTCTAGATTCTGCAGCATATCACAACACACCATATATAGAATTTCCAAGCTGGCCCTATACTGATATATATATATATATATATATATATATATATATATAACTCATTCTTTAGCTAGAGTAATGTGGTTCGGCATTGGACACTCGGTGCATGTTTTACTTCATTAATCGGGATATGTTTTGATAAGCTAGTGTGCAAGCAACATTGCTATTGGACCTTAAAGTTCACTGGCATTCCTTTACATTTCTGATATTGCTCGGTTTGTGAAGGTGTTGTTCAACACATAGCATCAAAGAGATTTGAGATAGGAGGAATTGACTTGACTAACCTATTTGCACAGAACTCAAAAGTCCAACCCATCGAGAAACATTGATATTTACGGTGTTGAGAGGTCGAAGAAGCGATGTGCATCTTGCAGAGAGATCGATTGGCCTTTGAAGCTATAGAAAGCTCATGCAACCAGAAAGGCACACTCTTCCAAATGGATAGGTTGGTTATTCACTTATTGTACATAGCTTTGTTGTAAATGGTGTGCCAAACATTCACCTTATTCCTGGTACCTGTATCTCTTAATGTTCAATTTGTCTCTTAATAAAATAAATGGTAATTGTGTGGGTTATTCTCTTTAGATTGATCAAATGCCTTGGTGGCTATTTATTATCCCGAATATATGCAAACCAGTGTTTTCTAAACACTTCTTCCTCCAAGTTATAACAATTGAAAAAGAATGCTATATCATTGGTGAAGCTTTGTTTCAACCACATATTTTGGGCTTTGAAGATTATGGCATTGTTCACCAGTTAGTTACTAGTGTCTCAAATGTTGCTCTGTGATGGCTATGGTGATGGTATGATGCTACTGTTAGTGGGTTTGGCTTGCTCTACAGTTGTGTTGCAGAAATTATTAATCCTTGTTATACAGGTTTTTTTGTTCTTTAAAGCAAAATATGATGCACTTATTTTCCATTGTTGCGGGAACAATACTTGCATATGGTGTTACAAGCAGTGGGAAGACACATACAATGCATGTGAGATTACTCATATATCATCAAGCTTTTAATATTTGTTTACATTATATATTAGTTGTGTTATTTCATAATATGTGTACCTTGGAGTGTAATCCATAATAACATGTTAAATGCTCCTGATATCATGGTCCTTAGCCTTTTTTATTTTGTGTGATAAACTGATAACCATCCATGGAGATAGGCAACTTTCATTTCTCTGTTAAAGCATACAATTTGCAACTTACTGATTCAGAAAATTTCTTTTGCGTTTTATATGTGATTAGACTAATATTTTACAAAGTAAATCAGTTTCTTTATATTTTGAAATGTTCCTCAGTGTCTTGATATACTTGTTCTTTTGAGTTAGGGAGATCAAAGATCCCCAGGGATAATACCTTACTGTCAAGGATGCATTTAGCATTATACAAGAGGTACTCTTTATATATATACCCATCTAGCATTATCAAAGATCTCCAGGGATAATACCTTACTGTCAAAGTTAACTGTAAACACTGTCATGTTGCGGTTAATCGATGGAGTGGTCTCATACATTGTTATCCTATGTAGAAAATGGATCTTTCAGATATGATTACTTGTGGAGAAATTCATAATCTTATGGCAGCATGCATAGAAGTTCACTCCTAAACTTGATTGCTCTTATGATGAACACAATGCATCATTTTGTACAATTTACTGATAGTCCCTTGATCCACATCAACTTTTCTCAGGGAACATTTGTTGAGGGTATCAAAGAAGAAGTAGTATTATCTTTTGCACATGCTCTATCTCTTATTGCAGCTGGAGAAGGTCATTTTTGTAATGATATAATCTTCTGCTTGTTTTAATCTACTTGTGGACTAGTGGACTTATTATTCTGTTGGCTATGGTTAGCATTTTGCTGTCTAGGAATAGCAACATATTAGGATGACAAGTAATCATTTATCAAAGAGAACCCTTATCTCATAGAATGTTGTCTTACAAAGTTTGAAAACTGATAATAAACAAATTGAAAAACTAGATATATGTCAGTGCAAAACAGTGTAATTAGAGAAACACCACTCCAAGCTACCCACTCTATTAAGGAAGTGAGGATGGCCTCTACTCTGGCTACTCCCTACTAGCCACTGGTGGCAACTGCATGCACTAGTATATTGCAAGGCCATCAATTGAAAAAACCTGCAAATCATACTTTTGTTAGTGAAAGGGGTACTAACATAGTCCTTTATGCCCTTTCCTTTGTTATCTGACAAACTATAGAGAGCAGCCCTTCTAGTGAGTCTAATGAAGGGGAAGTAGTCACCTTTTCACAGCTGGTGGGTTTGGCTTATGCTATTTTTCCTATTCTAAAATTTACCCACTCTTTTGCTTCCCCTTAGTACTATAGTTGATTATACAAATATGAAATAGAGTAATGATTTCACTCCGTAGAGTCAATAACTGATCCATGGTCATCATCATTACAGTTGAGCATTGGGAGCGACAAGTTGAAGGTTAACTCATGCACCGCGACAATTGGTGTACCAAGCATTCACTCTGTGAACTACTTGGAAATGCTATATGTATCATGCCTTCTGCCTAGCTTTTCGAAATTGAACTCGAATATGTTGTGGATGTCCGATCTATATATGTGAATGTTGTATTGTGAACTCAAACATTATGTTAATATTGTCGAATCTATATATGTAATGATTTGTGGCTAATTGGTGGTATTTTTCTTGCTGTGGAATGTATGGTCTGTTTGATTGCCGAGTTTCCTGTCAGCCTGGGCCTGGTTTAAAATGAAATGCATTGTACGTACAAAATTGGTGCATATACTGTTCAGGTAATTCCTGAGTGTCCTTAGTTGACATACACTTAGGAAAATTACGAATCTACATGTGTGCTAGATCGCCACGTGGCTATATTTCCCGAGTGTAGTTGACATACACTCGGGATAATTTTCCTACTTTCCCGAGTGTAGTTGACATACACTAGGGACACTTTCCCTACTTTCCAGAGTGCCAACACTCGGTAAAAGTATTCCGTTACAATGGCTAAACCCGTTGTGGCACCTATTCTCCCGAGTATTGGGTGTTTCCTGAGTGTACATCCGAACACACGACGAATTTATGTCTCCCGAGTGTAACACTCGGAAAACCAGTTTTTACCCGACTAAACTATCTCGAGTGGGTTTTCCGACGGCTGATCTTCGGGAATTAGTTTCTCGAGTGTTTTTGGTACTTTCCTGAGTGTTTCGGGCACTCGGGAAATTAACGGTTTCTGGTAGTGTCTTGTTGTTTCCTAACGGAATTTGCTGAGATAGCGTCCAATTGGTGAGCAAACTTGTTAAGGCGTTTAGTCAACTTGAGAAGATGACCGGTAGTTAAATCCAAATCTATATAAATAGAAATAATGGGTGATATTCAAGACATCTCCTTCATTTTGGGAAAGAAAATCACATAATAATCATAAAAAAGAAAAAAAATCATAGAAACTCTCTCATTAATCGAGAGCAAAAGATAAGAATCTACACCGTTTGTTTTGGTGGGCCTAGATTATAACGGTGAATAATGATCATATATAGATATTAGAGTTGTATAACCAATAAAATTGTATTTTCAATCATAGAAATTAGAGTTGTGTAATAAAGACAATTGTATCGTAATAGCTAGCCGTGTAATTGTGCAGATAATTCTGCTAGTTAAATTAAAGGGAGAGAAGAAAAAGGAAAGGAAATGAAGGAGAAAGTAGCCAGCTAGGACAAATTATAGAAGTTATTTCATTATATTCCTTATTACTCTCATCCTGCCCAAATTATTCCCTAATTGGATAAATTAAATTCAAGAGAGCTTAAAGAGGCTAACTGGTGGGACCAACCAATCAGTAGTGGAGGGAGGAGAGAGATGTATTTTATTTTATTTTGCTGTCTTAGCAATATATATGCACTTGTAAAATATAGAACGAAGATAAACAGGTGTAATTCCTTCCGTTACACATTCTTGTCCCCACTATAAGTCTGCTGTCAATTCGTCACATAAAAATGAAATGAGTAGATTTATCATAAAAAAACGTTGCACAATCTTATACATTTATGGGTTCTACAAATATGTTGTCACAAAAATATAATACTTTGTTCTTTTTTACTTATCATTTTTCGATATCAACATGGTCTTCAATACATGTATTTAAACATTATTTTTTCTAATTATATGTTAGCAAATTGTAATATCCCGGAAGTGTGAGGATCAACTATCGGATTAAAATAATTTAATCGGTAGCGACTAAATTTGTTCGGGTGAATCTTTTTCACCATTTATTGTAAAGAATGGGGGGTATACTGGTTTTTCACGGCAACCTAGGCCAGGGCCGTGGCCCAGGTGGGCTGGCCGAACCTTCCCAAGGGGGGGAGGCATCATGGGCCTAAAGCCCATGCGCCCCCACACCCCCCTAACCCTAGCCGGCCACCCTCCTTCCCCCTTCCTCCCCTCTTGGCCGCCACTTCTCCTCCCCCTCCTCCCTTGGCCGCACCTCCCTGCTATCCCCAAGGTGATCCCCTCCCTCCTGTGGTGGCAGCCGGCCTCCTCCCTCCATTGGTGGCATCATCCTCTCCTCCCTCCATTGGTGTGACCGGCCAAGTCAAAGGAGAGCCCGGAGACCGTCGACCTTTGGTGTTTCGTGCAAGGATTGGTGTCGTACACGTCTCCTAGGGTATAATTTCGTATCCCTCTTGCTAGATTCAATTCGTTTGTGGTAGAGGTGGGGTTTTGTTTTAATCGTTAGTGCTGTTTCAGTGGCAGATTTGTTGTTCTCTATTGTACGTTGAATTTAGTTTAGATAAAAGCCGAATTAGGCCTGGTGATCTCCTAGAGAGTTGTATATTATTTCATTAGGTTTCAATATCCACCAAGTTCACCTGAATCCGAGTTGTGGTTTGAAAGTTACGGCCATTTTAGTATCTCTGTCCAATTCATCGATTAATTACTAGCAGTCACCTTGCGTACCAATTTGAGTATGGTTAAGATCCTAATCAGGGCTTCCTCCCAACTAGGTTAATGTAGATAATTTCATAACCTTTTCAGATTGATAAAGAACGTTCAATTTGGAGTTGTACAACAAAAGTTATGGATATTTTATTTTAGCCGATATTTCTGTCTATTAATTCAGTCAACAGATTTGAGCCGTGGGCCAAATTTTGTTAAAGGCAAAATCTGAACTTTTGCTCAACTAGACTTTAGTAGGTTTTGTTCTTAGCTTTTCAGATTGTTAAAGAAAACCAATTTTGGTTTATCCAATAAAAAGTTATGTCCGATACCGTGCTGCTGTCCAGGCTTGTTAGACAGATCTGGACAGATTCTGTTCCGCTGTTTCATTTATCTGTTAGTAAATTAAATTGGCCGAATTGGCTTACCTTGTCAACTAGAGTATTGTAGATATGTCAGTTAAGAATCCATAGAAATTGGTCTCACCTCATTCCGAGTCCCAGACCAATAGATATGATTTTACCGTTCTGCTGTCCAGTTTCGGGTTGTGCCTGAGTAGTCTGTTTTCATATTAGAGCTAATTAGTTAAGCGTGGACTGTCGGACGTCGTTGTAGAACGTTAATGGAAGCGCTATGTTATATGTTGTATTTATTTCAGTACTTACTTATGTAGGCGAGAGGCTTGGTTTAGGGACATCCTCTTTACCTACTACATGCATTAGCGGAAGGCAAGTACCTTGCCACATTTATTGATTGTGATTGGTGAATGTTTTATGATCTTGTTGTGATTCCGTATAATACATGAGAAGGCGGATTGTTTATGTTTTGATATATGTGTTATATCCATGTTTAGATATCATGTCTTTCAATATTCTCAATCCATGTTATACATTCATTTTGCATGTTTCATCCACGAGTGGATTTCAAGTCCCACCATTCCAATGTGGGCGTGTTGGACATTGTCATGTCCGCCCACGGGAGTGGATTTGAAAGACCCATCAATTCGAATGGGCATGTAAGACCCATTAATTCCGAATGGGCAACTTTGGACACCGTGATGAAACGTTCTTCATACGGAATTGGATCCCGCATTTTTGTTAAGATGCGGGCTTAAGTGAACACCGACGGTGTGTCACTCGCTATACCGGTATAAGCATGTGTACAGTCCATCCTTGATTGCATTCATTCATTTCAAGTATTTCTTAACTACTCAATCGATTCAATGTTCGCATTCTTAAATGGTGATATCCTGTTTGTATATGTGTTCTGTCTCTTTCACTGTACTTGCTGAGTCGTGGACTCACTCTTGCGTTGTTTGTTTATTTTAGGTAACCCCTGATGTTGGCTCACTTGGGAGGGAGTAGACACGCACTACTTGTTCACAACATCAAATTCATGTTCAAGACTAAATTTTAGTTCCATATTTCATTCGTTAATGATGAACTGTAATAATTAAACTATAATTGGAGAAGGAAGGATACCTTCTCCACAATGATGTTGATTTATTACTGAATGCGAACCTTCTTTATTGATTATCAGTATTAAATAACTTAGAAGGTGAAGGAAGGATACCTTCACCATGTCCTGTTTATGTTAATGTTTGTCATTTGGTTGAGAAAATCGAGTAAAGACTCGATCGAGCATGCGATGACCAGCAAAGAGGTTTTCGACTTGTGAGAAGAAAATCAAAGCGTATCGTCAGAGACCAACAGATTCCATAACTCCAATTGTAAAGAGTACATTAATTTTGTTTATCTACTGTTAGAAAATCAAGCACTTGAACAGTGGAGAAGACCCTTGATTTTGAGCTGACAAAGGCACCTGTATTTGGCCTTGATGAGAAGATCCACCCTTAACAAAATGATCTTTGATATGGGATCAGCATCAAGCTTGCCTTCATTAGGAGATCCAACGGAAAAGATGATCTACTTTGGTCAACCGCAAGATCTGAAAGGCCTGCCAAAACTATGAAGGAAAACCATACCTAACCAATGCAGAAGCTATTGTAACTGAGTTAGTGTTGCTTTAGCAAAATTAAAGGCTCCCTCGTTAGTCTTAAAGTGGAAGAGGACTTGATCGCGTCAAAGTAAGAACAAAACTTCGAGGAAGTAAGACCTTCTAGAGAAAGTTAGAAATGGAAGTCGATCTCCATCACATAGCATCATCCGATGGTCTCAACATGTAAATGAATGTAACTTAGACTATGTAAAATGAAAACTTACCTTTTATCAAAGAAGATCTGCTTTGTCTTATTAATGTTGTTAAATACCCATATATCTCCTAGCCCACTGGGATGTTAGTAGATGAACGTTACTAAAGAAAGCAATAGACAGTAATTGAGTAATAACGATGACCATGGTAAAGAGTTATAATGTAATGACAATGATCTAGGAAATACTAGGAAATCATGTGTGAACCAATGACGACTCGCTAGTCTTGATTTTTGCCCATTATCAAGTACTATGGAATACCACTTGTAGTCGAAGACATAACAAAGACTAGATCTTGCTTATAAGAAGATATGCATTAAGAATGTATGCAAGAAATGAAATGAAGAGATAATACGTTGTTTTGGAAATATTCGATCGATCGGTCGAATCTTAAGACAAGATTTGTAAAATATTTGGTAAACGTGCTCATTCTCAAATCCGACCGCGTAGGATCGTAAGAAAAGGACGCACTAGGAAGTCCTTCCGAGGGTTGACCACGCTGTAGAGGAGAGACTTTACAGTCATTTTGAGCTGTCCCGACATGTAGCCAAACTTGATTAGAAGTAATGTTGAAATAAAATAACAATCTTCAATTCAAGAAACGAATAGCATAATGTCGATTGGTACCTTATACTAGTTATGACTCTTTAAGAAAAGAATGTCTGTAAGGGGAATGTGTATCATTGAAGCAATGATCACGGTTAAAACCAATGTGATTGGTGACATTTAAGTCAACAACCATGAGTAGTGAGATCCCAAAGAAGGAATATCTGGAAGAATGAGAGTCTTTCTCCGACCAACCTGTTAATGGAATGGAATTACTTGTCGTGCAACAAATAATAAGTATAAACAACCATACTTATCATTTTTAAGGAAAAGCATCTTTGATTGAAGAAAAATTGAATTTGTTTCAACCTTGTGGTTTGTGTTCCCTTTGGGAAGTTTTAGAATGGAGTAATAAAGTTTGATGATTCTTGGAACTAGTGAATGTTGTCGACGTTGTTAAATCGTCAAAATGTGAGAATAAGGTTAATTCTCGTAGTAATTTCATCACCCATGGTGATATTTCCTAAATGATCAAATTTCAAGTTTTGTGTTCATGATCTTTTGGGGTTCAGCTTTATGTGGTAAATGAAGTTTATCGAGTAGAGATATGTTGCAAAGTTATAATGGTTCTTGATGATGCAAGTGCTTTGATTTGAATACTTATTTGTTCTTATCTCATTGGGTTCGATATTCTCTTCTTGTGAGGCTTAAGTGTTCAATCTGTGGACTCCACTTATATTCTATAAGTTCATTGCTTAATTGGTTTCTTCCTTGGTCCGTGTTCAAGTCACGAGTGGTAGATGAGTTTTCTAGTTGGTGAAAGTCGTTTCCATTTGCCTCTTCTTTTGAGAAAGAATCAACCCATTCTTTTCACGTGGGTCTTTCAAAGTGTTTTCTAATTGTTGTTGTGAAATTGATGTTAATACCCATAGTAATTTGATCGCCTTTGGTGATATCGTTCAGATGAGAATATTTCAAGTTTAGCTTTCGTGATATTTTCTTTGAGCTATTGAATCATCTGGTAGCTGAAATTATTTTAAATAAATTGATGTATTGAATTGTCTTGTTGCTTCTTAAGAGATTCATGTGATCGAATCTTAACGGATTTCTGGTTTGAGTTGGCAACGTGAAGCTGCAATTAAAGAAAATTATGTTGGTTCCCTTAAGAGGAGATTAATTTGCTTGCTTTTCATGAAATCCCGTAATTGAAAAAGTTTCGAGTTTGGTGATTGAGATTATTTGGATCTCATGTTTCTTGTGTAGTTGAACGGTTCTGAACAAATATGATGTATTGAAGAATTTTTATTGGTTCTTAATTAGTCCTTGTGGTTTGGACTAAATACCTTATCTTGTACGTGTGGCAAAGCAATGTTAGTCAAAGAATCAATTTCAGTGTTAAAGGAAAGAGTGCAGTAGGAATATTCGAGAATTTGAGTCAAGTTTTGTAATTTGTGGTTATTTGAATTGTTCATAAACTTTTTGGTCTTTTCACTCAAGAGTTGTTGAGTTTGAATCGCAATGCTATTTTTCTTATTGGTGGTTATTTGCTATTCCCTTTTCGAGGGATGCGTGCCCTCTGCTGTGAACTCAACTTTCATTTTCCCAGATCTTCATTACCAGATTATTTCTTTTGGTTTCGTGCTCACAGTGAGCAGCAACCTTTTCCTGTGTGGTGAAATTTGTCCTTATTCGCCTCTTTCTTTTGAGAAAGGATCAACGATTTGTGTTGCAAAGTTTTTTCAAAGCGTAAGTTGTCAATAGTTTGATGGTGGTTAAGTGATTGTAGGGTGAGATTTTGCTACCAAGCTATGGGAGGGTATTAGAAGATGAGTTGGTTTTGACTGAACCTCTTGGAGGAAGTTGATTGGATGGAATGTCCGGCCAAGTAAAGCGTATAGTGTTCAACTAAGTAGAACCTATGATATAGTGTAGTTCGAACTTTGGTTCATGTTGAAATGTTGCGGATTATCAAATGTATGGAAACCTTAATCAATTTTATAGCGTAACACAATTGGAAAGAATTGCGATGTTGAGTGAGTGATTCCTGATGATGTCAATGAGTGAGTATGTCGGAATTGTGGGGATGTTAGAGATTTAATTCGATGATTTCACCATGTGTTATAAGAGGAATTCGTTGTAGGGGTCTTGGAGGTTAAATTTGGGCTTTCCATTTTCATGCTGGGCGTTTGGTCGCCCAAAGATTTGTGTGTAGAGGAGATAGAAAACTGGAGTACTCTGAGCAGTGGAATGATTGTCGATAGAACTCTTCTGATGTAGTTCATGAGCGGGTGTGTTGAGGATTCGATGTATTGTTCTTGAAAGTTGGAGGTGATGAGATTGCATGGGTTTTGAGGGTTTCGGTGCCCTCTATCAAAGTAATGTCATCAGTTTGTCTAGAGTGTTCAGTGGAATCAATAGAGTCTCTCCACAAAGGTGTGGATGATGTATTTAGGTTTAAGCCTAAATTTGAGGATGTTAAATTAAGAGGTTTGAGATCGTGTGGTATGCGATGAATTCAATTCCAAGGTTGGAGAGATATTTTATTCCAAAAAGTGAAACTAAGGAAAAGATGTCTTCTTGATTAGTGAAGCATTTTCTTTATTCTTGCTTGAGCTTATCTTTGTTGACCAATGTCTTTCGTAAGTTGAGTTTGACTCGATTTTGGTATGTGTGGTTCTTATCGGTTCAGGAAGAATAAAGGAAGTTTTGATTTGGGCATTTAAAATTATTCCTCCTTTGGTTTTAGTAACATTTATTATAAAACCGCCACTTGGAAGGTGGAAAGGTTTTCGTAATGAAATTCGATTTACGGATTTTACTCTTACTGCACCCAGTTGGTAACGTCTAGTTGTGATGTGAATCTTTCTTATTCGGATATGTTTTGCCGGTAAAAGAGTTTGCTTAAAAATAATTCGATTGTATGTTTCCGGTTAAAGGAGGTGATCCTTGTTTTCAGTGAAGAGTTTAGTTGAGAGGAGGAATAAAAGTTCCGTGTTCTTTGTGCTTGTCGTGTGGTTCGATATCATTGGGAAGGTTAACCCAAGATACATTGGGTTGTTTTCGCTAGTTGGCGTGTCGCCAGGATATGCTCGAGTCCATGCGCGAGTACGTAACGTCTTGTATGTTCTCGTGTTGAGTGAGTACCTGGGAGATCCAGAGTTTGAGTTTTTGTTTGCGCCGTTGACCATCGAGTGAGATCTTACCTTCGAGTCTTGTACGATGAGTGTACCTGGAAGTACCGGGTTGAGTGTTAGTTCAGACGTCGTGTTACGTCGTAGTGTTGTGGTATTTTCAGTCTGAGGGAGAGGCTACTTCGGAAGTTGGAGTTTCGCATGCGTGAGCTTTAGCCGGTGTTGTTCACAACGGGTACGTGGCTACCGTTGTTCGTTCTCAGTCGTGGATGTACTTTCGGTTAGGTGTGGTTAGATTCGGGGTCGAATCCTTTTAAGGGGGGTACAATGTAATATCCCGGAAGTGTGAGGATCAACTATCGGATTAAAATAATTTAATCGGTAGCGACTAAATTTGTTCGGGGGAATCTTTTTCACCATTTATTGTAAAGAATGGGGGGTATACTGGTTTTTCACGGCAACCTAGGCCAGGGCCGTGGCCCAGGTGGGATGGCCGAACCTTCCCAAGGGGGGGGAGGCATCATGGGCCTAAAGCCCATGCGCCCCCACACCCCCTAACCCTAGCCGGCCACCCTCCTTCCCCCTTCCTCCCCTCTTGGCCGCCACTTCTCCTCCCCTCCTCCCTTGGCCGCACCTCCTGCTATCCCCAGGTGATCCTCCTCCTGTGGTGGCGGTGGCCTCCTCCCTCCATTGGTGGCATCATCCTCTCCTCCCTCCATTGGTGTGACCGGCCAAGTCAAAGGAGAGCCCGGAGACCGTCGACCTTTGGTGTTTCGTGCAAGGATTGGTGTCGTACACGTCTCCTAGGGTATAATTTCGTATCCCTCTTGCTAGATTCAATTCGTTTGTGGTAGAGGTCGGGTTTTGTTTTAATCGTTAGTGTTGTTTCAGTGGCAGATTTGTTGTTCTCTATTGTACGTTGAATTTCGTTTAGATAAAAGCCGAATTAGGCCTGGTGATCTCCTAGAGAGTTGTATATTATTTCATTAGGTTTCAATAGCCACCAAGTTCACCTGAATCCGAGTTGTGGTGTGAAAGTTACGGCCATTTTAGTATCTCTGTCCAATTCATCGATTAATTACTAGCAGTCACCTTGCGTACCAATTTGAGTATGGTTAAGATCCTAATCAGGGCTTCCTCCCAACTAGGTTAATGTATATAATTTCATAACCTTTTCAGATTGATAAAGAACGTTCAATTTGGAGTTGTACAACAAAAGTTATGGATATTTTATTTTAGCCGATATTTCTGTCTATTAATTCGATCCAATGATTTGAGCCGAGGCCAAATTTTGTTAAAGGCAAAATCTGAACTTTTGCCCAACTAGACTTTAGTAGGTTTTGTTCTTAGCTTTTCAGATCGTTAAAGAAAACCAATTTTGGTTTAGCCAATAAAAGTTATGTCCGATCTTGTGCTGCTGTCGGGCTTGTTAGACAGATCTGGACAGATTCTGTTCCGCTGTTTCATTTATCTGTTAGTAAATTAAATTGGCAGGATTGGCTTACCTTGTCAACTAGAGTATTGTAGATATGTCAGTTAAGAATCCATAGAAATTGGTCTCACCTCATTCCGAGTCCCAGAACAATAGATATGATTTTTACCGCTCTGCTGTCCAGTTTGGGTTGTGCACGAGTAGTCTGTTTTCAGATTAAAGCTAATTAGTTAATTGTGGTGTCGGAAGTCGTTGTAGAACGTTAATGGAAGCGCTATGTTATATGTTGTATTTATTTCAGTACTTACTTATGTAGGCGAGAGGCTTCGGTTTAGGGACATCCTCTTTACCTACTACCGCATTAGCTTGCGGAAGGCAAGTACCTTGCCACATTTATTGATTGTGATTGGTGAATATTTTTATGATCTTGTTGTGATTCCGTATAATACATGAGAAGGTGGATTGTTTATGTTTTGATATATGTGTTATATCCATGTTTAGATATCATGTCTTTCAATATTCTCAATCCATGTTATACATTCATTTTGCATGTTTCATCCACGAGTGGATTTCAAGTCCCACCATTCCAATGTGGCGGTGTTGACATATGTTAGCAAATATTTTTGGAAACATAATGATATGAAGGTACTATTGATGATAAATATACAAATATCATTTTCATGTGATAAATATAAATATGTTTACGTATATTAGTGGTCAAATTTCTAAAAGTTGATTGCACACATCTTAGAAAGTTGAATAGAACATAGGGAGTAGTCAATGTTGTATCTTGAACATCGTGAAAAATACAGAGCATAAAGTGTGTGGACATTCTACACCCACTATCCTCCTCTATTGTGCTCTAAGATTCGTGCCCCTCCTCTCTCTCCTTCGCGCTCTCTCTCTCTCTCTCTCTCTCTCTCTCTCTCTCTCTCTTTGCCGCTCATGTCGCCGCCCACCGGAAACCTCGCTCACACTCCTCCACCGCTGCCGAAAACCTCTCGCGCCACTGCCGCTGTGCCGAAAACCTCTCGTGTCTCTGCTGTTGTGCTGGAAACCTTCGAAACCCCGAGGTTTCCAGCGGCGTGTGTGAGGTTTCCGGCAGCTGCAGCAGCATGGCACAAGAGAGAGCATATAGGGGAGAGAGGGGAGGGGGTAGAAGCGGCGTGTTCGTGTTATTTTTTGGAGCCGAAGTTATGACTTTGAGTTTGAGCGTCGGAATGGCACAGTCGTTGATTCCCGTATTCTCAGGAGAGAAGTACGATATGTGGAACATCAAGATGCAGACAGTGCTACTATCGCAAGGATTGTGAGATATTGTGGAGAACGCCTACAAAGAGTATGCTACTCAAGTTCTTACACCGGAGCAAAAGAAATCTTAAGCAGAGGACCAAATGACAGACCCAAGGCCTTGTTTCTGATTCAACAATGTGTTGTGAAAAGTTTGTTTCCGTGGATTATCGGCGCCAAAAAGTCAAAGGAAGCATGGGACAAGTTGAAAGAGGAGTTTCAAGGTTTCGCAAAGGTTTTAGCAGTGAAGCTACAAACTTTGCGAAGGCAATTCCAAAATCTGCAGATGGAGGAGTTCGAGAAGATCAAAGATTACTTCTTGAAGGTCATCGAGGTCAGTGGCGGAGCTTGGAATTTTCCAAAGCATGGGCAAGCCATCGGACCCGAAATCGTCGTCCCGCCAGAATCACCGCACCCGCGCGTGCGCTTTTGGCTCCTGCCGCTGCCCACCGGAATCACTGTCTCGCTGGAGTCGTCCATCATCGCCTGCCGTCTATGCCTAAACTGAGAGCTAAAATCACTTGAATTGCATATACACGTACAAAATTTGCACGTCACGGAAGCTCAAGTGGGTAGATCTTTCAATCCAGCGGCCAAATCGAAGCGTAATGAAAAGAAGGGGAAAATAACAGCAGCCTACCACAATCTAGAGGATGAGAAACCGAGCCGCGGCCGCTACCGCCAAGGGAAGCTCTTCCCGACACTGACGTCGTCTTTGCCATTGTTGACACGGGGGCACTTCGCCTCGGCGGCGCTGAAGATCCTAGCCGTGATCTCCTATGCGCGCTGCTTCACAAGCTGGATCTCGTTGGGAGGCGGTCTACCGCTGCGTCTTTGCAAAGAGCCACCGCTTGTGCTTGCGGGCGCTGGGGGAACAGAGCAAGCGAGGGAGTCGCTCGCAGAGGAGCCAACCAACTAGCCAAGCCAAGGTCGCCACTCGGGCTGGGGCAGGGGTGCATGGCCCAGCAACGTGGGTGGCCAAGCGTAGGGCGAGCGGCCCAGCAACATGCACGCGTCAAGCTCGGGCAACTGCCCAGGCCGGAGGGACTGTAAATCCGCCGCTGATCGAGGTGGTGAATCATATACGCACCTACGGTGAAGAGATTACTTATCAAAAGATTATTGACAAAATCTTGATTATTTTCTTGAAAAGTATTGAGTATATTATTGCTTCAATCGAGGAGTCGAAGGATTTGATGACCCTCACAGTGCAACAATTGATGAGTTTGTTAGAATCTCATGAAGAGAGGAAACTACAGTGTAAAGGGAGCTCGGTGGAAAGCGCCTTTTAATCAAAGATGAGCTTCAAACCCCACAGATCGAGAAATAGTGGGAATTATCAAAGAAGAGGTGATCTAAGGCAAGATGAGCAGAAGAAGGCGGCCCAAGATAGAAGAGAAAAAAGGTACGACTTATTCAAATTTCTGGTGTGATATTTGCAAAAAGTCCAGTCACACTACAGATAAGTATTGGACGAAGATGACTTGCTATAACTGCAAGAGGCAAGGTCAAATCGCCAGATTTTGTAGATGCTGAGATGACAATCAGGCAAATTTCTCAGAAGAGAAAGAAAATCCAGAAGAGTGTGTTTATTTTTGCCAAATGGTGCAAGGAGGAAAAGAAGATACTTGTATTGTGGACAGTGGTTGCACAAACCATATGTGACCAATCGGGATATATTTCGAGAAGTCGACTCGTCATATCAGACGAATATACGTATGAGCAATGGTTGTTTGGCCCAACCGAACGAAAAGGCAAATTTGTTGTCCAAGTGAAAGACCGTCAGAAGTTTATTCGTGATGTGCTATTGGTACTCGATTTGAAGCATAATTTGTTGAGTGTTGGGAAACTGTTAGAACATGGGTACATTGTTCATTTCAAATATTTCTCTTGCAAAATATTAGATCGCAAGAATGGAAACCACCTTATAGCAAAGACGGATATGGAGAAAAATAGGAATTTTCCGTTGAAGATGAGTTATCCTATTAAATCAGCTTTACGAAGTGTGGTTTGCGATAACTCCAAAATACCGACGGCGATCATCTCATTTGGCCAACCATGGGTTGCAGTGGTTGAGCAGAAGGAGCGGCGTAATGCTCCCAGACAACAGAGATCGAGTTCAAGTTTAAACACATGTTCTGGTTCAAGCTGAAGTTCTAGCCCAAGTGCAAGCAAACAGTTAATTACATCAAAATCAGCTCCAAGACGGGTTAGGAGCCTGACTGAGGTTTATGAGTTGAGTAATTTCTCAACAGTTGAAGAAATTATGAAGCGTAAGGATTCAATTAATTTCGTGAAGGACAAGATACACAAGGTTGAGAAGAAAAAAACAGGAGCCAATAAATAACTTGGAGTGTAAAAAGAATTTTCTGGTTATGAGAAATTACAAAGAAGAAACAAGGCAAAGATACGTCCATAGAAGGAAGTTATATCAAGACAGCTCAATTGAGAGAAGCACAAGAAGATATGCAGCTGAAATTGTTGGTGATAAAATTTCAGCTATAAGAAATTGTCATATAGGTTTTGTTTAAAGAGATCATTGCCGCACAGAGATATCTATTAAGAAAATGAATTAAGGGGTAGTTTGTTAGAGCTAATTCTTTTCCTGAATTTCAAAGATGATTATGCCTAAAAGTTACCGACATTGGAACACACTAGTTGTATTTAGATCTTGGAATGGGCTGGAATTTCTACCGAGTTCAAGTCGGTTCATTGCTGTGTCAAAAGATACAGAGAGGTGAAGTTGTATTGAGCTGTAAAGCATGTGTAAAGGAGTAGAAGTCAATTTGCCTACTCAGTTTACTTAACTGAATGCTAGCTGTAGCAGGGTCGATTTGTAGAAACTATAAGCAAACTTGAGGTCTTGTATGTGTATGTAACCTTGAGATGAATGAAATGTAGTATGAAGTTTTGAGTGCTATTCTGTCTCATTGCTTCTTTGTGTAAAAAAATCACCAACAAATGGTATTAGAGCTAGTCAAGAGTTCCAACATATAGAAGTGAAGGCCTTGGTCCAACCCAGGGTTCACAATTTCGGCAAAATTTTGTTCATTTCGCCCCCATCCGAAATAAATTCAATTCGTTTGAATTTTTTCGGTTTGTGTGAATTTGAAGGGTTAAACTAAGTAAAAACTAACAAGGAAACAACAAACCGAAGATAGCTTGGTATCAAGGCCTCTTGCTTGTTTCCTAGAGACCAGGGATCAAAACCTGGCATTAATTTTTCCGATTATTTTACATTTTAAATTCAAATTTGATCCAAACTAGTTTGAAAACACACCGAAATCTCGGTTATTTCACCCAAACAATTTTTTTTAAAAAAAAACGAAATTGTAAACGCTGGTCCAACCACGCACCCACCTAGCTCAGCTCCAATAGGTCTTTCCCATACAAAGCGAAACCGAAACGAATTATGTTGTATATATATATATATATAGTATGATACTCCTGAGAGTACGTACTCTTACCTCTCATATACCATTTAAATCGTATGATGATACTTTTTATCTATTTGAGTATACTCCAATAATAATTATAAGATACTTCAAAGTGAGTTTCAAGAAAAATTTCATTAAATTTCACTTTTTATAGCAAAATTTGTGTATGTACTTGTATTATATATGAAAAGGGGTATATAGAAAAAAACAAAGGGCTTCAATGAATATTTTTCGATCAATTCGCATTGGAGTATCTTATAATTGGTATGTAAATATACTGAAAATGATAAAGAAGTATAATATATGTGTTTAAGTGGTATATTAAAAGCGAGAGTACATACTCCAAAGAGAACGAAACGGGTATATATATATATATATATATATATATATACACCTTGAAAGACCAGACCACATGGGGCGTTACACGACCACTCAGAACCTAGCCGCCTAGATATCCATAGTTCCATACTGGCATGCTCGGCTGCTCACTGGCCATTGGCAGCACGCAATTCGAGCGCGGAGGGACACTCCCCTGCATGAGCAAGGCCCTATCGCGCTTTCCGGCCGAGCGGGACACCGTTTTTCACCAAGCGGCAAGCACGCACGCAGCCACTGGGCTGCGCGGCTGGCTGTTTTTTCCCTCACTTTTTCCACTCCAGACGGAGAAACCGCCCCGCGAGTCAGGACCCGGGTTCACAATTTGGCCGAAAATTCAGTTAAATTTTGGAAAATTTTGGTAATTTTCTTACCCTCCGAAATAAATACGATTTGTTCCAAAAATCTGGAAACGTTTGAATTTGGACAAATTATATAAAAAATTCGGCAACATTTGAATTTACAGAAAATTCGATCAAATTTTGTCCAAATTTCAAGTGCCCGTTTGAAAACTCACTGAAATTGTAACTGAAATTCTGAAATTTCAGTAATTTTATTTATTTCGTTACCCTCCAAAATAAATTTCAAAACCAAATTGTTTCCCTGGTCGGGACTGCGCCTGTCGTGCCCCATTCGCCCTGCTGCCATATAAATGTCTGCCCCCGACCTCGCCGAGCTAGCAAGAACCCACACTCTTACCACTCCTGCATGACTCGCACGCTACTCCACTGACCACTCGCGTTCCACTGCGAAGAAGCAGCAGAGGTGAAACCCCGAGCCAGCCCTTCTAGCTACCTCCTCCGTTAGCCCTCCGGGCGGCGGCGGCGGCGGCGGCGGCGGCAAGATGATATCGTTGCACGACCTGTACACTGTGCTGGCGGCGGTGGTGCCGCTGTATGTGGCGATGATCCTGGCGTACGGGTCGGTGCGGTGGTGGGGCATCTTCACGCGGGACCAGTGCGCTGGCATCAACCGCTTCGTCGCCATCTTCGCCGTGCCGCTGTTGTCCTTTCACTTCATCTCCACCAACAACCCCTACGACATGAACCTCCGCTTCCTGGCCGCGGACACGCTGCAGAAGCTGCTCGTCCTGGCCGGGCTCGCCGTGTGGTCGCGCCTCCCCTCGCGCTCCGGGGCGCCGCGGCTGGACTGGTCCATCACGCTCTTCTCGCTGTCCACGCTGCCCAACACGCTTGTCATGGGGATACCGCTGCTGATAGCCATGTACGGCCCCTACTCCGGCTCGCTCATGGTCCAGATCGTCGTGATCCAGTGCATCATCTGGTACACGCTGCTGCTCTTCCTCTTCGAGTTCCGCGCCGCGCGGATGCTCATCGCCGACCAGTTCCCGGACACCGCTGCATCCATTGTGTCGCTGCACGTGGACCCGGACGTGGTGTCGCTGGAGGGCGGCCGCGCGGAGACGGAGGCCGAGGTGGCGGCGGACGGGCGGCTGCGCGTCACAGTGCGCCGGTCGTCGGCGTCGCGGCGGTCGCTGCTGGTGACGCCGCGGCCGTCGAACCTGACGGGAGCAGAGATATACTCGCTGAGCTCGTCGCGGAACCCCACCCCGCGGGGTTCCAACTTCAACCACGCCGAATTCTTCGCCATGGTCGGCGGCGCTCCCCCGCCGCCGACCCCCTCCGGGGTGCGCGGTTCGAGCTTCGGCGCCTCCGAGCTCTACTCGCTGCAATCGTCGCGGGGGCCGACGCCGAGGCAGTCCAACTTCGACGAACACTCGGCACGGCCGAAACCTGCAACCACGGCGGCGCACAACCACGACGCCAAGGAGCTCCACATGTTCGTGTGGAGCTCGAGCGCCTCTCCCGTCTCAGAAGTGAGCGGCTTGCCGGTGTTCAGCGGCGGCGCTGGCGGTTCCCCTCTTGACGTCGGCGCCAAGGAAATCCGGATGATTGTCCCCGCCGACCTGCCGCAGAACGGCTCACGCAAAGGTCCGTATCGAATTATTAATGCTACAGCCTATAGTTTGTCGTCCATCACTTCACGGGTTTCAAGTGCAAGGTAAACATAAACCTTGGCATGTTTTTAGAGAACGAGGAGTGCGGCGCGGTGGCAATGGGGGGAGGAGAGGACTTCAGCTTCGGAGGCGGCAAGGCGATGGAGGACGCAGAGGCCGGAGCGGACGGGCTGACGAAGCCCAGGTTCAGCTCGACGGCGGAGCTGCACCCCAAGGACGTGGACGGAGCCAACACCGGTGGCAACGGAGGCGCGGACGCTCGGAGCGCGCGGCAGCACCAAATGCCGCCGGCGAGCGTGATCACACGGCTCATCCTCATCATGGTGTGGCGCAAGCTCATCCGCAACCCCAACTCGTACTCCAGCCTCATCGGCCTCACCTGGTCCCTTGTCGCCTTCCGGTACGTAAAATTCTACTCCTAGACGTGACTTGCTTCACTCATACTAGCTAGTACGTGCTACTACTGATTTAAGTAAGCTCGGCTGTGATTTTACGCGGCAGAGAGGCGACAAGTTTGTCAAGGATCGATGGCTAGCGTAAATCTTTGGTTTGTTTGATGTGGGGTGCGCGCGTGATATCGGTATTCTTGGCGAAACCTAGCAAAGCCATAGGCGATAGCACGTAGGCTACTTTGGAGGAGGCACCGAAGGAAACTGTTCGGCATACGAGCTGTGTGGCGGACCTGGCGGTGGGAATAACTGAAAAGCAGCTTTTACGGATCCCCAAACGGTGGTGGTGGGCTGAGTTTTCCGCCGGCCGGACCACCGCGCGCGGGCCCGGCGAGCGCCAATCACAAACTGTTGGAGCAAAAAAGTTTAGAACTTTGCACGGCGTACGAGTACTGATCGTTGATTTCTTTTGGAAATTAACTCGCAACTGTTTGCTTGCACTAATCATCATGGTTGTTGATTTATCTTTTCCAATCTTGTCCTTTTGGAACGAACGGGTGATATGTGTTCATCGATCGCAGGTGGCACATCTCCATGCCAACGATCGTCGACAAGTCCATCTCCATTCTCTCCGACGCCGGGCTGGGGATGGCCATGTTTAGCCTGGGTGGGCGCCCACACCCCTTGTGCTGCTGTCTTCCGGCAGCCCTACACCGCATTGCTCCGCAATTAATCCCCACCCTGCCCCGCGCCCGAGCTAACACAGTCAACTCTCTCGTGCCCAGGATTGTTTATGGCGCTGCAACCGAGGATCATCGCGTGCGGCAACGCCGTCGCCACCATCTCCATGGCCGTCCGCTTCCTCGCGGGCCCCGCCGTCATGGCAGCGGCCTCAGTCGCTATCGGCCTCCGTGGCACGCTCTTGCATGTCGCCATTGTTCAGGTAATTAACCATCCATACATGTGAAGGCATGTAGCCGTGAAAAGTGATTTTATTTTTTTGTCAATCATTAATCTAGTAGACAAACATATCATGCGTGGGGCATCCGGTTTACCAACTGCGCGAGCATGGCCGGGCTCTTACCTACCTCTCGTTCGGCTTTATCGGCTACTTCGTTACAATGTCGTACTCTGTTATAAACTTTTGCTATCAATTTTTTTTAATATTTAGATTAGACACATAAAAATGATACGTATATATTTATTTTAAAAAATACTTTTATATTAATATAGTTTTATTAGGTTTTACAAATATATTATAATATAAATAAGTGGTTAAAATTATATTTTAAGCACCGTATCAATGTCCCAAAATAACTTCTTTTTGTGACTGAATAGAGCACTAGCTACTACTATTATTCAAGCAATTTATTTCCCAGTAAATTATATAAAGCTAATGCATTTGTATTGATACTTTTCGGTATTACTTTGACAGGCGGCTCTACCACAAGGGATTGTGCCTTTTGTTTTCGCAAAGGAATACAACGTCCACCCGGCCATCCTCAGCACTGCGTAAGTAATTGCCAGCTACTCCATGTAAATTATTTGGAAGCGGATGCAGAGTACCATATGGACATGTATTAGTCCTTCTCTTCACCGTCCAATCCAAAATGAATAGTCTTGATCAATTGCTACAATATCCAAGAAAAACAGCAACCGTAGATATTTCGTTGTTCTTACAGTGCTCTATGTTGCTATTGCCGAGTACTATTTATGCAAACTGAAATATTCGCTGTAGATATTCCACTGTTCTTACAGTGCTCTGTGTTGCTACTGCCTAGTACTATTTATGCAAACTGAAATGTTCGAACAATGATCCTCTGTAATACAGCGTAGGATCCGGATCCAAATTATTTGATCCATGTTGCCGGATCCGGTTTGCACATACATTGAGATTAACTTCTTGTCAATGTAAATTTTTGCAGGGTCATTTTTGGCATGCTGATAGCTCTTCCAATCACATTAGTCTACTACATCATTCTTGGACTATGATCAGAAATGCTGCTTCCCGCTCACAAGGGGTAGAAGTCGTCCCACGATGAAGAGAGATCATACTTGTACTTACGCAAGCTTAGTCCATGGATTGAGGACTGTAATTTTGAGCCACACGCCTGTAAAGTCCCTGTGGTGACTAGGCTTGCAGTTTATAATGTTGCTTACTTCTAATCTCTTTTGGGGTTTTAAGTATCATATATAGTACTGTCCATACGTACGGCCTAGCTTAAACTTTAAATTAGACCAAGTGATCGACCTGAGAAATTTGTTGGTAGAGATGGAGCCAGAGATATAGCTAGCGCTGCAAACTGCGATTGATGGAAGAAATAAATATCTGACAGTGAAGAAAAAATGTTTACTGTGCCAAACATGGGCTCAACGGGATTGAAGTACTATGCGTAATGAATATATCAAGTCATCGTCTCCTCTCTCTCTCTTTTTCCTTTGTAATTTTCTCATGACAGATCCTACACACATTGTCTCCTGATACAAACGAGATAATGTATGATGTGAGGGCAGAGTGGGGATGGGCTGTCGTTTTGTTTGTATATATGTGCTTTGTAGCAAGAAGAAGGTGGCTTTCTTATATGTCATCTAAAGTTTGCTTTATCTCTAATATATTACTTATTGTGTCACTCATATGTAAACCTTGACATCATATATCAGTGAGACAATCAGAGATTTTATAAAATTTCAGTGATATATAAGGAATTAATCCTAAAAGTAAGACCACGAAGACTGGGAAACAACAAGCTGGACAAGGATGCATAAGAGGTGCAAGATATATATATAAGGAACTAAGCAACTAATCAACAAATTAAAAATGAAGTGAGATAATAAGATTCGCATATCAAATATATAGCTTCTCACCATTTCCTGATCCATTTTTTTTCCTTTTGAAAAGCATCATGATCTGTAAAAACACTGTTATTGGAAAATTGGACACATGCCACTGCAAATGTCTACATCTCGAGACTTACTCTAGAAAGCAACTAGCTCCATCGTATTACCCGCCATTCAAAAACATTAAAAACCTATTCAAATTACCACTGCTATTTTTATAAAGGAATCACATTTGATCTTTCAGTGAAACATTTGAAATTTCTCCTAGAATAAAAAAACTTTCAAGTTTTGCCATGGTACATAATAAGTAGTTTTGCAATGGCACACCTCAAATTTCAAACTTTTCAATTGCATAAATGAAGGTACTCCAAGTGTATTTTTTTGTTCTAAATAAAAGAGTTTAATCTCTAGCAATAAGTTAATTTTAAAAAGAAAAAGGGTCTCATTAGTCTCTAAATTTTAACTTTTAGCAACTTTTCAAAGGGAAAAGCCTTTCAACTTTGTGTTATACCTAATAAATGGGTTCAAACTTTACAAATGAGTGCTTGAGGGTTTACCGGGATTGAATATTTTGGTGAGACTATTCAAAAAGTTGTGCAATGATATGGAGTGCACTAGTTTATATGGATAAGAACAAAGGACCGAGCAACAATGTTTCCATGACTAGTCAAGGTGAATCCGTGTCGATATATACCCTGCCTTCTTGCAATGTAGAAATATCGGGCTAAATTTAACATATAACTAGTGGAATTCTCGCGTATTTGTGCTGCTAAATATTACAAAATATTATATTTGTTATATAACTTTAATGCTTTTGGTTAAATATAGTTGTATTTGTTATATAACTATAACAGTTGTAATATTTATATATGATTAATCTGCAACCTTATAATCCGACCCCACCGAAATTGGTAGTATAGATCTTCTCTTTTTCTCTCAATTAATAAAGGAATTTCTAGGAATTTTATTTTTTATTTAAGGATTATCGTGAGATTTTCTAAACCTCTATAACAAATGAAGTACCTCGAATATCGTCGGTTGTTTGTAGATATATATTTTTTTTATCGAAAACCGTATATACAAAATATTGTCCTAAATTTCTACCAAATCTCGCGTACCAAACAGGGTCTTGATGGTCATCCGTAGTTTTCTTAGCTATTGTATGATATAGAAGAACGGATTTGCAGTAAAACAAATAGCAAGAGAAATTGCGAACTAGTACTCTCTTCAATTAAAAAAAAACAAATTATTTTGGAATGCGTGCAGTCAAACTTTAAAAACTTTGGCTATCGATATCTTTTTAAATATTTAGATTAGATACATGAAAATCATGTGTATAGATTCATCACGGAAAGTACTATCATAATATTATAATTTTGTTGGATTTTACAAATAATTACAAGGAATAAATCCAGTTTACTTCCTCCAACTATCAGAAAAGTCTGGTTTCCCCCCTGAACTACAAAACCAATTATTTAACCCCCCCCCAAACTTGCCAAATCCGATCATTTAACCCCTCAGGCCGATTTCAAGTGGTGGTTTTACTGATGTGGTGCATATTTTGCCACATGGACATCCACGTCACACTCTCTCTTCGGTCCACCTCTCCCTTTTCTCTTCTTTTCTTTTGTTCTTTTTCTTCTCCTCATTTCTTCTTCTTTCTTCTCCCTTCACCACCACTCGAGACAGCACAGGCGGTGCGGTCTGGCGCGGCAAGGTCGAGTAGGACGGTGAGGTGGCCGGCCACTGCGGGGGACGGGAGGAGATCCAGGTGGCGCTGCCGGCGCTCGAGACCGTCGTCCGCACGATCCGTGCGCCGCGGGCCGAGCTCGCCGCCGCGGGGCCGCACATTGACCGCGTCGTCGGGCCTGCTGCAGTCGTGCTCAAGGTGTTCGACGTTGTGCGCTCCTCGTCGACGGCGTTGTGACCGGGGATCTCCCTGGCTACCTCGGCGACCGCAGCCTCGCGATGCAGATGCAGCAGCTCATCACCACCTCCACCTCCATTGCGCCGTCTCCCATCCCCCCCCCTCCGCGGCAATTCCTCATACATGAACAAGAAGCAGCTCCCGAAGGTGGAGATCCATGGGGTGAAGAAGCCGTACCTGAGAGCTGCCAAATCCACTAAAGAAGGACCAGACCCGGGTCGTAGGAGGCGCAGTGTACCCGTACATGCGAGCGCAAAGGAGAACCAGGGGCGCGTACACGGCCGGGCGGCCGGCGTCGGGTGGAGGCGAGCGGCAGCGGCGCCGCCGAGCCGCCGGGCGCCGGCCGAGGAGGGAGCCGAACCAAGGGAGCATGGCGCCATTGAGCTCTCTTCGGCTGGAGCTCCGACGGCGCTGCCACGAACGTGTCCAAGAACACCTCTGCGGCGTCCGGTGACGGCAGTGACAGGAACACCATGCTCCTGGCTGTGGCCAACTTCTTCCGGAGTGGGTACCGCAGCCCCCTCACGCTCCCCAAGAAGTATGACACGCCGCCACCATCCTTGGCTGCGGATGCTGGTGCGGAGGACGGGGCAGGGGAGGAAGGCGAGAGGAGGCGCGCTGGGGACGCCGACACGGCGGCGGAGCGGAGGGAGTGGGCAATGATCTTGGAGTTGCAGAGCCAGACGAGGGCACCGGGGTGGAGGAAGCGATGGTGGTGCTGGGAGCGCTTGTCGGGGACCTGCATGCCGCCGAGGAGCGGAGGTGGCAATCCATGGACGGGTGTGCCATGCGCTATGGATCGAGAGGGGGTGTTGGGAGGAGCGGAAGGGAGATTTGGGCGTTGGTTTGGAGGCGCCATGGAGGAAGGAGCAATGAAGAGAAGAAGAAATGCAGTCGGCAGGAGCAAGCTCGGGAGAGAAGGTGGAAAATAAAGAAAGCAAACGAAGAAGAAGATTGTGGTCTTTTCGGTCTCTCTCTCCCAGTCAGCAAAACCACTGCCACGTCAGCAAAACAACCACTTGAAATCGGTCTGAGGGGTTAAATGATCGGATTTAGCAAGTTTGGTGGGTTAAATAACCGATTTTGCAGTTTAAGAGGGAAACCAGACTTTTCTGATAGCTGGGAGGAGTAAACTGAATTTATTCCTAATTACAATAGTAATTAGTGGTCAAAGTTGTATTTTTTGGACCGATGTTCAGAACTACTTATTTTTGTGAACTAGTGGGAGTAATCGTCTACGTACTGTTTTATGAGTTGCTAGTTACGCAACGGACGCATTTGACATGCCTCCCGCGGCTACAGAGCGAGATGCAGGTGCTCACACAGAAATAGAACGATCGACGCACACGGCCGGGATCGCAATCACAAACCATCGATCGTTCACCACTGAATGCCTAAATTGATCTAGCTAGCGGAGCTCATTTACTGTACATCATACTCTTAAGTTGGCACGGATACACATGGCGACGATCGAGCGCTGTCCAGTGTCCAGGCACACCGGGGGTGGCAGCAATAGTACTGAAACGAAGGCCTCGTTGTGAGCAGTAGCTGGAACTCTAGAGCTTAGACTGCTCCCAATCCTTCACTTTAGCCAGTATCTTAAGGGTGTTATGTAGGCAAAGTGCTGAGATGGCAGTAGATTAAATGAGGTGAAAGATTGTTGCAGTATTTAAATAAGAGACTGCTCTGGCTCGAAGTCATAGACAAAAAAATTAACTCATTTCCATCTTGTGCACAACATCTCTTTGAGATTCTACATCTAATTAATTAAAATGATCTAAGATACTACACCATAAGAAACCATACATTAGGAAGATAATATCCTAACACTTCTTATGTACTAAGAAACTGCACTAAGATACTGCGCATTAGGAGCAGACTTATAGTCACATTCCTGCCATGAATGAGGTGTCCGGACTCTTGAAGTCGCCTTCAACACCTAGGCACAGTCACATTCCTGCCATGAATGAGGTGTCCGGACTCTTTGAAGTCGCCTTCAACACCTAGGCACGTGCACTGGTAAACTCTGCTGATGCCGTGATGCAGAAATGCACTCTTGGAATATCGAATCTATCAGCTTGTCCACACTGCACTCTTATTCCTGATGCATGGATTAATTGACTACTGTTCGGCTTTCGGCTATTTCACGTTTCTTGAACGTGAGCGATCGATCAATTAATTGGCAATCTTAAATAAGGCCCATGTTACAAGAGTGTAGAACCGGCACGGAACCTAGCTAGGCATTTAGACGGATGTTACGTCAAGCTTGGGCAACCTAAGACTGTCCCGTGCGCAACTGTCGGAAGCTGCGAAAAGTCCATAGATGGCAACCGGCGGAGTGAACAAAATGTCATGGTTTTGGGCTCGATTTCAGGTACTTTGCCTGTCGGAAATCGTGTCACGTTCTACCTGCTGCTGATCGATTAATTAATCTAGCTAGCTAGCCGCAAGAAACACAGCAATTTACGCTACTGTTCATGCATGAAGTTGGCTTCAATTGCCGATCGAGGTGAAGACTTCGCCAGTATTACAGATTGATTTTTTTTTTTTTGGAAATGTAGTTTCATCATGCGAACGGTACACAGGCACATGTCCAACCGTACGTACAGAGCGTAAGCGCATTACCATGTCCATTTGAGCTTAGCTAGCAGCAGCGAGTGTGCTAGCAGCTTAGCTTGTTCCACGAGTTGCATGAGCCGAGCTATAGCCCGCCGCCCTTTAATTGCGTACCCAAGATGCCACTACCAACCATTAGTCTTGTCCATGCACTAACCAGGGATGGAGCATAGCATCTGATTCGACCGGCCGTTCGGCTTAATTTGCATCAGAATCTACGTACAGAGCTAGCCATTCCTCATTAGCATCCATCGACCGATCACGCGTGCACGCTAGCCAGCTGCTAGTACCACCACACTAGCTAGTAAAACTCACTAGGGCATCGCAAAGGATAAAGCTCTCGAGGCAAGTTGGCGATGATTTCCTCTGCATTTGGCAGACCCGAAACAGTGAAGGTTCGGTGTCCCCTGCCTATATCGGCTCGTACGTACCCGCCTCCTGCCCCGGCCGGACCGATGGTAAAGGTGATGTGAGCTGTCTAGGGGCGCTCGCTTTTGCGACCACCACTGCGTGCGTTCGCCTTGGCCAGGAGAGCCCGGTGCGTACGTACGTTCGTGGGCATCTTGGAACAGCCGGGCCGGCCGGTGAAATTCCCCATCGATGATCCGTCGTCTCGATCTCGCCCTCTTCTCTGGGCATCAGGATCGATTTGATTTGCTTGTTCCTGCATGGCCAGTAGCGACAGGCCGGAGGAAAAGCTCATCTGCTTTAATTCTTTGCAGGAATTCGATCCCCGGGCCCGGACGGTGTGTATATATATATATATTTGTTAGGCTGCACCTTTGGAAAATTAGCAGAAGATGCTCCGGCTTTGGTATACTGAATGGAGTGTTCGATTTTGACTCTTGACGAGATGGAATTAATCCCTTTCTTTGAGCGCATATTTTGGTCAACATAAGCTTTTGCAATCTTTAGGTGTGCTGGTTTTAGCCCGTCTGCTGGTGTAAACGGAATGTGTCGAGATCGTCGTATCGTACGTGACCTCCGCTATGCTTGGTTGAAATGTTAAATCCGAGAACAGCATTTGGATCACCTCGATCACCGACCCGGAGGACGGTGGCCGTTCTTTCGGAGGATCACTGGTCGTGTCAGCATGTCGACTGCAGCCCTAGGGGGAAACATGCCCCGATCGATCGACCTCTGCGAACGGAAACGAGTAAAACAGCTCGGATGGAACACCAACTGTTGCCACCTCTGCTAGCAGTCGGTTTTCCGCTGTCTCGTGAGCGCAGGCTGTCACCAGTCAGTACGGCGGCGATGCACGATCGCATCCATATTCCATGGACGATGTGTTGGATGAGTCCAACCATGCGTCCGCTTGTCGACACGCTTGAGCTTTGTCTGTGCGGTGACGGTGCAGGGCACCACAGGACAGCGCTCTGCTTGCTGGACAGGACAGCGTTCTGCTCAGCCTATGGTTGAAGCTGATCGCTGAATACATCTCTGACAGGTCCTCCTAATGCCGGGGTGATTATTCATTTACTTGGTGATTGTCCATGAGGAATCGTCGAAGGCGAAGACTTGCGTTATGAAGAGTTTCAGGGGTACATGCATGGAGTCGTTTTTTCCTCGTGCAAGGTGCAAGGGCACGCGGTTGCCAGTTGGTTCTGTTACTTGCTTCCGTACGGTGAAATGGGGACCGTTCATTTGGTGTTGCATTGCACGAGTGCATGCATATCCCTGTCATGCCATCTCGGAGGCACCACAATTAAATGAGATGTTTAGTAGGGTTTTGTCGGCAAATTTGGCCTTTCGTTGTCCTATGTGTTTAATTTGTAGCGCACTGGTTCCTTCTAAGTTTACCAAATATTTTCAGCGCTCCGTATGCATATGCCTCTGACTTAGGAAGAAAACAGTGGCGAATACCTACGGCAGTTGGTTATAACCTTCTTTTGTAGTTCATTGTCTATCACGGCGAGGCCAGACACTCGAACGGCGATCCCAATTAACCCATAGGTATACTAGCTCTGCCACTGATAGCTCTTACCTAACTGTTGATGGGTTATTAGTTCCGCCCCACAATAAGTTACCAAATCCGATTACTTGTCCGGCCGTGACAAGCCTATAGAATATCAACAAATCACACTCTATTGGTTTCAGCTTCCCATGCCAGTACAAAAGGATGAAAACTTACTAGTATCCAAACAACCCCAGCAATAAGCCGCCTTTTCTTTTCCTTTTTCTTCTTTGAACAAAAGTGAGGTAGATTTTGTGGCTAGATGCCCAGACCATGGGCAGGACAGCGTCATGTGCACGTATCAGTGCATGTGTGTGGAGCACGTACACTAGCTCTCGTTGGCTAGCTCCCTCCAGTACGCAGCACCGTACGTCCTCCTCACCTTGTGGTTTCCGTCACCATCAATCTGGCGCCGTTCGGTTCGAGTGTCCTCTTCTTGAGCAAAAAAACGGTCGAAACTGCCGATTAACTGATTAATCGTCCGTTTAATTGGAGTCGCCAGGCAAAACGACATGTATACATGATTTGGAGCACAATTAATATTTGTGAACGCCAAATCGGCCACATTGTCCGATTAATCAGCCGTTTTCGTATAATTGCCCTGCATAATCTACATAAATGGACGATTAATTAGTCGTTTCGACCATTTTTTACAATAAGAAATCAGCAAAACATAAATAAAAAAAAAAGTTGTCGCACAAAGCATCGTCTAGTCGTGATTCCAAATTTACACTACTAGCAATTGGTAAAAGTGAGAATGACAAGGAGTTGGTTACCTCTGAAGAGGATTTCCTTACTTCTGATGAGCCTGAGACCGAAGTGTCTGGTGGTGATGTTGTGCTACAGTATACATCGCTTACTAGTAGTACTACGTTTTGCTTGCTCGACTGATCGATCTCCATGATGATCTTCCTTCTTGTTGAGGAGAATCTCCTACTCTGCATGATGGTCTCAGGAAGGACTGTGGTACATCATCTTTGGTCTTAGGCAGAGGTACACGATGGAGTAGCCTTTGATCCACAAAGATATAGGCCAGTACCATATCCAAATAGACCTGGGACCATCGCAAACCGGCCCATGCATGCATGCATGCCGATTGTCCTGTAAAATTACATGGACCATGCATGTTAGTTAGTTGGCCCTTCTATCTTACGGTTACACTGTGTCTTCTATGTGACTCGAGTTTTATTTTAGTAAATATATTATATAATGCAGCCTGATGAGCGATCACGATGCGTGAATGAGGTTGTGGCATACGCACATGAAGTTGCTCGAATAAAGCTACTTGATATTTTGGCCCCCACTAAATCACTAATAGTATGCCACCAGGAGACAAATAACAGCAGAAAATGCATGGGTTAATTACTTATGCATTAACTCAATACATAGATATAGATGCATGCGACAGTGTAATGACGGGGTAACCTAACCAGATATGCAGCTATGAAGATGTAGTAGTAACTAGGCATGAAAATGGATAAGATAGTTTCGGATCTGATTTTTCTCAGATAATTCTTGGATCGGAAACGAATACGGTTTTTGTTGGAAACAAATACGAATACGGTAGCCCCAGTATCTGTCGAAAATGAATACGAATATAGATTATCCGAATTATAAGAAGGCTGGATATCCAGCAATTCAGCCCAATGGCCCAACCGGCCCAGTCTGATCTACTTGTCATCGGGAGAGAGAGAAAGAAGTAGAGAATGACATGTGGGACCTTATATCAGCACTACTACAGAAAAGCTCATCACAGACGGTTCGAAAACGTCACCGCAGACGGTTTCCTGAACCGTCTGTGCTTATAGGTCAGTAATACCCTAAGAGCATTACAGACGGTTTTAAACCGTCTGTGATAACACTTATCACTACTATGAACCGTCTGTAATAATCTATCATCATAGACGGTTCTAGTTAATAATTGTCTGTGATAGCATCATATCGTTCTCATAAATAGGCTTCTTTCAGTTCATCAACATTCTCTGATTGTGCTATAAAATAACGCAATCAAAGAATGCAGATGAACCAAAAGCAGGCCTATTTATGATAACGAGATCACCATCGTGCAATAGACTTTAGTGCTATGTCTTCATCCTGCAATAAAACATAAATTTTAACAAGGACCGAAACCCTAGCCATTCATCAATCATCACAAGAACTAGAGGCATCAACAATTAATTTTCACACACACAAGCATCAATATTTACATGGCTGAAACCCTAGCCATCCAACAATTTCATAATTTCAGATCCAAGCATCAAGGAAGAGAGGAGAGGGGATCAGATGGGGGATATCACTGGCGATGAAGGAGAGGCGGCGGCGGTGTCTCCGTTGTGTCACGACGGTGACACTGCACAAGACACTCTTACGACAAGAGTGCCTTTTGCAATGAACCGTGGCGTCACAACCGGAGGCAGAGGAACTCACGGCGGTAGTCGGCATCATCGGGGGTCGGGGCGCTTCGATCGGTTTGGGGGAGGTGGTGAAATCGATCCGGAGTAGTTGGACGCGTGTAGCCAGTATATATAAGGGGATTTGAGTAGCGAAACCGATCTGGAGTAGTTGAGAGGTCGCGACGCTGCTTCGGTTTGAAACTTTGAATAAAGGGGTGGCCAAATCTAGAGGGATATAAGGAGGCGGCGAAATATCACAAACGGTTTTTAATACAAACCGTCTATGATGAATTAATTATTACAGACGGTTTATATTAAACACCATCTATGAAGTATCACAGACGGTTCTAAGAAAAAACCGTCTGTGATATTTAGTAATATCACAGATGGTTCTTGTTAAGAACCATCTGCGATACTTCACAGACGGTTTTCAACATGAACCATCTGTGATATTACCTCTTCACAAACGGTTTTTAGCGCTGCCAGTAATATAGACGGTCGCTAAACCAAAACCGTCTGTGATTATATTTAATACTGACGGTTTTGATCAACCGTCCATAATGAGGCGTCTAGTATTAGTTTTTTTTGTAGTAGTGCGGTGAGATAGAAGAAAGAAAGAAAGAGAGGAGGACCATGGCGGCGGCTCCGCTCGGCGGTGGTGCCGGCAAACAGCAGCACGGGAGGGCAAACCGGTGGGCAAAATGGAACAGCGGCATCCCGAGGAGGCGATGGGAGGTGGTGGCGCAGGCGAAGCGGCACGGCGATGGCGGGAGCGGCACGGGAGAGCGGCAGCAGTGGCGCTCCGACGACATTCTCAGGGAGGTGGCGTGAGCATGGGAATGGCGAGGGCGAGGGGAAGCCACCGGGTCACTCAGGGAGGCCGGGGCTGGTTCGAGGCGGCAGGGCAACGCCGGTCGGCACCGGGGAAGAAGGGACGGTGGTGGCGTAGCTCCACAGAGGTTTCTCGGCCGAATGGAGAGGGGAAAATGGTGGAGGACGCTCAGGAATGCGATATGATACACATGTCTTAACAAAATCCTCACCAGAGAGAGAGAGAGATCGGGGTGGGGTGGTGTAGCGGCTGGCGGCGGTGAAGAACTCCACTCTTGACTGAAAAATCTCCCACAGCTCCCGCTCTGCCGCTTGATCTCGACCTGCTCCCTGTTCAATTCGTCTTCAAGCAGTAGCTCCGCCTCCTCCTTGTTTAAGCCTACTGGTGAGAGGAGGCAACCTAGTGGAACAGGCGAAGGAGTGCGGCTTGCTCCCCACATCCACCAACCACCCGCTTGAAGGGGGTGTTGCTGATGCCATCGCATCCCATCAGCCAAAACGGAATACAAGTGGCCACATTTCGTACCGCCAAAAAAATTCCGGCCGGTTCCGGGCATTCTAGCTAGCTCCGGGCATTCTGGCCGAAATTGAGCATTTCGGGAAATCGCGAAACCGGCGGTCCTTAGTTGCTCGCGTCAGCTTGAGTTTGGATATGCCACCTCCAAGCATCAGTGTAGAGAAGGGGGGAGAGAGTAAATTTGTGAAAGTATTGTGTAGATAGAGAGAATCTGGTTGGATCTTGATAAAGGAAGAGATGGGTGGTGGTGTTTGATGCCCAGGGTATGCATGTGTATTGGGATTGGTGACCGGCCTTTGTAGAGTGGATTACAAGAATGGTTATTTAGATACATGTCATTGCAAAGTTTCTCCTTCAAAATATGCCACTCATAATACATGGAAATGGAAAACATGCCATTATTTTTTTTTAAGACCATAATGTCCCTTATTCCTCCTCCATCCTCTTTCCTCCCATTCTCCACCTCCAATGTTATGTGTGGTTGCTTAAAATATGAACAATTCATGATTATTTCGATCAAATAAACTAATTATATGTTTCTGTTAATTTTTGGTGTACAATTTAAGGAGTTTTCACGTTCTGAAAAACATCTGTGACCGTATTCGTTTCGATTCATATTCGCTCCATATTTGTATTCGATACTATTTGTATTCGTATCCGAGAAAAAATAAAAACAAATATGACAGAGCCATTATCCATCCGTATTCGATCAATTTTCACCCCTAGTAGTAACAATTAACCTACACGACAAAATTAACACGATGATCTAAAGTATAAACACAGAAATGCATCAGCTTGAAATGAGACAAGCTAAAACTAGGTACTAAATCCCAGAATCTAAAATATGTAAAAGATGTCGCAAATTAAAGGGGAATATTAGTGTTGGAAAACCATGGGCCTGATCCTGCAGTCGGCCCATTAGTTGGCGTCCCATCCCAAACCCTAGCAGGGTCGTAATCTATAAATAGGGGGTGCTATTCATTGTAAAGGATTGATCGATGGATGAAAGAATAAAGAGAAGCAAGACGTCCCCCTATATCTCTGTGTTCAATCTCTTATTCTGTTCTTGTTGTTCATGCATTGTTCTTACGATTCTACGCTTGTCTACGAGGTAATTGCTCGGACTGGACTCGCCAGCGACGGTTCCTCAACACGTTATCAGCACGATCGACTATCCTCGCATCGAAAAGGTAACCGTCGATGAACGACAATCGTAGATTGAATCGTTTTCTAGATTGCTTTCAATTCTGCAAATTTAGCTTTCTGGATTGGTTTCCTACGATGCAAATCCGCTCTAATCTACCGCGAGCTGACTTGAAGTCGCCGGCCAAGCCGATCGGTGGATTGCATGAAAGAGTAGATGATGATTGTACCGTAGGTAGTATATGCAATCACATGAAAGACATCATGTGCACGGCGCCGCCTGCAAGTGGCTGTCACTACCTCCGCGACAGTTACCGGTCGGCATAGTCCGCCATCACGTATCGCCACGGAGGCAACGACAGTGCCACGCCGCTAGCATGCGGCAAGCACACACATGACGACATGAAGCCGCGCCTCCGTTGCAATCTTGTACTACATTACATTACACATTGTATCGCATACATGAACAGTAACAGAAAAAAAGATGAAGAAAAGGGGGCGCACTGCCGGCCATGGCCCGACCACCGCATTGCCGCCGCCCGCGGCCGCGCCGCCGATAGCGAGACCGCGTCGCCGCCGTCGACCAGCAACCGCCTCGCCGGCCGCGCCACACCTAGCCTCGCCCCTGCCGCTGCCGCCGCCAGACAGTCAGAGCCGCTGAAGCGCCGCGCGCCCGCTGGTCGCCTTGTGGCCGTGTGCCGCCGCGCCGCGCGGTCGCCGCGATCGCCACACCCGCCCCGGCGATCGCCGCCGCAGCGGCATCTCGGCCTCGCAAGGCGCGCGACGCCACGCCGCCGCGCTTTGCCGCCGCCGCTCGCCCGCCCGCCCGATCGCCATCGCAGCCGCCGCGCTCGCCGTGCCGCCTCCACCGCCTCCGTAAGGCGGCATCGTCACCGGCCCCACCTCCGTTGCCCGAAGCGGCGCCTCGCTCCGGCTCGGCCGCACGAGCACGCCCGTAGCGACGCCTCCGGCCGCCTCCGGGCTCCCTTGAAGCCGGCCGCCTTGAAGCCGCCGCCTCCGGGCTCCCATGGAGTCGCCGCCTCCGGACTACATGGAGTCGCCGCCGGGTGAACAGGTGGGGTGGGGAAACCCTAACCCCACCCCTTGAATTGGCACTAATGGGCCCAGGCGCAAAGGCCCAGCAACCGAAAAAGGAAAAAAAGGCGGGGGGGGGAGCCGGCCGGTGAAAAATCCAATTTTTGTAAAAAGGCCCTCGAACAATATGAAAATTACGAAGAAAACTACGCGGGTGTGGAACTTTTGCAAAAAGAGCCCTCGTGATTCTGAAAATTACGAGGAAGTTTTACTGCTAATGAAATTTTGCGAAACCCCCCCGGGAATTGGGAAATTTACGGGGTTATGTATATTCTTGCAGAATAACCCCTCAGAAATTTGATAATTACACGAATTTTCTCTCAGAACTGAGATTTCGTGTTTTAACCCTTTGGAATTGCAGAATTCACCGAAAATACCTTTTCCAGTAGAAAAGAGCCTCGGGAATCCAATTTTGAATCGATTTTTGCATTTGAAGCATGTTTATTTTTGTTATTATTATTTCTATACAATTTATTTATTGTATTTACTATTTTGATTATCTGTGATTGTTTATATTACTTTTAATCACTGAAAATAGCAGTAAATCATGAAAAAATGCATAGAAAAATACGGGATCACGAACCGGAAGTTTGAAGAACATTATGAGATTTTTGCAACAATCTTATGCAAATTACCAGCAGTAATCTTATGAATTTCGGCATGAATATGAAGATGACTGACATCACGAATCAGGAATTCGAAGAACTGACCCAGCATGGCGATTTTGTATAAAATTTGTATCAGTCTTCAATTATGTGGTAATGTAATCACGGAGGAGCAGAAGATGGAGAATATTTTCTACCTTTCACCCAAATGCGGTGTAATCCGCACGCAACTATCGTCAAGACGGCTACATGAAGTATGCCGAATTAATTGACATCATGCAAGTTGCGAAAACTCAAGATGATGTTCTAAGAAAGAACTTCATCTTGCAGCCACCTAGTCGCAATGTTGGCCATGAAGCCACTGCTAGTAGCTACAAGGTGATGAAGCCTTTCACGAATGAGAGGAGCAAGAAGGGTAAGGTTGTGCGTCACACATTATTGATGCTTTCCAGTCTAAGGGAAAGGGCAAATGATAGCATGAGGCACACCTCGCCATTGCAGGCACAGAGGATTCACATCTATTAGTTGCACTTATGAATGTGGACGACCAATGTGCCCCCATCATCCCTCCTTTGGACATCGCGGCGCGCAAATTGTAGTCGCCTAAGAGGAGAAGATCACGCATGGAGCTGATTGAGGCAAAAGTTCCTGAATACTTCGCCGATTCGATCTAGTGCACGCATTGCACTTGGATCTGTTATAGAAACTTGCAGTTTGTAATTGAAGCAGAATTTTGAATTATTGAATAATGGTTGCAAGCTCTAGCAGAGCAAAGCATTAAATTCTTATTATGAGTCCTGCAAGGCTTATTTTCCCGTCTTTATAATAGCAAGTTATGTTATGATATTTGAAGTATTTTATTTATGTGTTGCTTGCTTTCTGCTACATATTAATAAAGTACATTATATTAGAACGCGTGTGGCGCCCTATGGAGGAAGTATGCTTAGCAGGTAGCGGCACAACGAATACCATCCTGAGAAAAACGGAAACCTTTCCAGTCGATCAGCAAAAATGCTGGTAGTCTTATGGTAATCGCATGCAGCGATACTTGTATAATAGGCTCAGGAAGGGCCATAATTATACTCTCAATGAGCACAACTTTGGTCATTGAAGAAGACTTGTTGTACCCAGAATCGACTAAAACTCTCAAGAATATTTGCGCTAACAGTTTCCAGGTAGAAACTGAAGAAGAATATGGTACATAATACCTGTTCATTACAAAGCGTGAAGAAAGTGAAAAATAGTATTAGAATATATTTCTTCATATGAAAATGGGCTATACTACACTAATATTAAGGCACCTGCAGCCTATACTGCCCTGAAAACCGTATTTAGAAGCTATGAATTTTTCTATCTCTGGCATGATAGATTATGCCGCCTAGGTTTTAAGATAATGAGAGAGATAATTAACAATTCACAGGGACATAATATGAATTTAAAGAATTTCCCGAATCAGAAAAATTTTGTGTGCCCTGCATGTGTCACCGGGAAATTAATTACTAGACCTTTTGCTCTGAAAGCGAAGGATGAAGTCCCTGCATTCCTGGACCGTATCCAGGGAGACATATGCGGTCCTATACAGCCCTGTAAGGGTCATGTAGGTATTTTATGGTGCTCATCGATGCTTCCTCGGAATGGTCGCACATATGTTTATTATCTACGAGAAATAACATTTTTGCATAGCTAAATCTCGCAGATAATTAAGTTAGAAATATTTTCCCTGATCATCATGAGAAGTCCACCTGAATGGACAACGCCGGAGAACTTACTCCGAAAGCATTTGATGATTATTGCATGAATATGAGAATTAAAAGTTGAGCATTCTGTACCGCACATCCACACCCAGAATGGACTAGCAGAACTTTGAAGAATTGTAATTTACCAACTACATGTTGGGGACATGCAGTCCTGCTCGCAGCAGCTCTCATCAATTTTAGACCGTCAGCCTATAACATCCATCTACCTATGCAACTAGCGTAAGGGTCAACACCGAAAACTTCTCATCTTCACAGGTTTGGTTGCAAGGGTTATATACCTATACCACCACTGCAATGAATCGCATTGGGTCTTCTCCAAAGTCCGGATATCGTTGGTTATGAGACAACATCCATAATCAAGTATTTTGACCCTATGGATGGAGATTTGCATAATGCCCGATTCGCTGATAGTACATTAGATGAGGTTAGTTTCCCGTCATTAGGGGGAGGAAATCAACCCTTGATGATAATGTCGGGAAATAATTGAAGTCTAGAAGACAATGAAAGTCTAGAAGACAATTGAAGTCTAGAAGATAATTGCAGTCCAGAAGATAATTGAATTGAAGTCTAGAAGATAATCGATTTGCAAGCATTAGCGAATCAACTGCCTAACCACTTTAGTGATTTGAAGAGCGTGACCAAGTAGCATATGCCTGCACGCAATGCACCGGAGAAGGTTGAAATACCGATGAAGGTATCCCTAATCATGCCCTAAGGCCTCTGAAAGGACGAGAACTTCGGCCACTCGAATCCATAGTAACCGAGGACGCCTGGTGAAAAAGGATAAGAAGGACTTGACACAGTCGATCACCGTTCCCAGAACGGAAGGGAGCCGTTGAGACTGGCACCCGAGATGGAACCTTCAGGAAAGGCATACCAGAATTGAGCATCCCCATGAAGGGAGACATCAGCATGGATGTGTGCGCACACATCGGAGCTGAAAAACTAAAAGGACTTGCCCCACAATTGGAAGCAGCGGTGAGCAAGTAGAAGCATTAGAAGAATCGCCATTTGAAGAAATAGTTATAAACTTTATGACCTCGGGAGAATCTTTAAATATGACAACAGCCAATGTCGACATTTACTTTGCAAAGAAACTTGCCACAATCATCAATCTTGATTCAGAGCCTGCATCGCTCGCTAAATGAAAGAAAAGATCAGATTGAGAAGATTGGGAGAAGGCAATAGAAACTGGATTATTATCTCCGAATAAAAGAAAGACGTTTGGGCCTGTAAGCCGCACGTCTCCCCTTATGCACCCCGTAGGGTATAAGTGGGTATTTGTTCGAAAGAGAAATGAAAAGAAGCAAGGCTCGTTGTACAAGTTTTCACTGGACATCCAGAAGATGATTATGAAGAAACCTATTCCCCGGTCATGGGCGGAACTACCTTTTAAATATTTATCTCAATGGCAGTGAACTTGAAGTTAGAAGTGAAATTGATGGATGAGTTACCAGCATACCTTTATGAAATGTTGGATTCAGACATTTATATGAAGATACCTGAATGTATCCTTGTCCCAAACCAAAACAGAGCAAATAGAAATATGTACAGTGTGAAACTCATAAAGTCATTGTACGAACTTAAGCAATCAGACAGAATGTGGTATAATCGCTTGAAGCGACTTTTATGCAAGAAAGACTACACGAACAATGGGAATAATCTATGTGTATTTATACGATGATCCCAAAATGGATTTTGTATAATCTTAGAGTATGAAGATGATCTGAATATCATCGGAACCCTGAAGGATATTAGGAAAGCAAGCTCTTACTTGGAGTCGGAGTTCGAAATGAAAGATTTGGGTAAAACCAAATATTGTCTAGGCTTGGAGCTTGAGCATGTCCTTGAAGGAATATTAGTACATCAGTCAACCTACACTCAGAAGGTGTCAGAAAGGTTCGACTTTGCAAAGGCATACCCTTTGAAAGTGCCAATGGTCGGGAGATCTTTGCAGCAAGACAAAGACCCGCATGCACCTAAAGAAGAGGGGAGGAAGTCCTGGGACCGAATTCCCACACCAAGTGCAATAGAAGCACTAATGTATTTAGCAAATCTGTACTAGAACGGACATTGTATTTGTTTGGGATCCTACTAGCAAGGTATAGTGCGAGAACCTACCAAAGGCATTGGCGAGAGAATAAAGGACATCTTCCAATACCTCCAAAGAAGCAAAGAATTTAGTCTGTCTCTGAAAGAACAAAGACCTAACTATGAATGACAATACAGATGACTGCACTGTGAGGACCCGCATACATAAATCATAAATGCACTATGAACTCCTATGTGGTGGAACTGCAATTCCATGAAAATCGTCTAAGAAATATCTTGTATCGATTTCGACGAACCACTTGGAGATCATAGCATTGTACAAAGCCTTACAAGAATGTGTTTGGCTTCAGCGGATGATTCACCGCATCCAGAAGTCGTGTGGATTGAATACCGCGCAAACCCTACTTTTTGTATGAAGATAATGCGGCTTGTGTTGCACAAGTACGAGATGGGTTATGTGAAGAGTCCTCTCACAATGCATATCAACCCCAAGTTCTTCTATGCTCATGAATTGCAAAATATGACGTAATCAAAGTACTGCATACTGAGTCATGTGAGAATCTTGCAGATTTATTCACTAAGTCACTTCCAGCGTCTAGCTTTGAAAGATGCATACGTGAATTGGAATGATGAGACTTAGAAGTGCGAGTCTGGGAGAACCTTCACAAACTCATTATTAAAGCTTGATCATGAAGATCGAGTACACAAAGAATAAATCCAGGAGATTAAATGAAATTGGGTAGATTGTACTCTTTTCCCTTGACGAGTTTTTCCGAAGTTTCTCGGTCAAGGTTTTTAACGAGGCAATTCGTGCATCACAGCAGAACGTGTATCATGTACTCTTTTTTCAAATTTTTCCCACTGGGTTTTTATGGAGTTTCGACGAGACATGGACATGAAGGATGGGTGCCCAAGGGGGAGTATTGGGAAACCATGGGCCTGACCCTGCAGTCGGCCCATTAGTGGACGCCCCATTCCAAACCCTAGCAGGGTCGTAGCCTATAAATAAGGGGTGCTATTCATTGTAAAGGATTGATCGATGGATGAAAGAATAAAGAGAAGCGAGACGTCCCCTATATATCTGTGTTCAATCTCTTATTCTGTTCTTGTTGTTCATGCATTGTTCTTACGATTCTACACTTGTCTACGAGGTAATTGTTCGAACTGGACTCGCCAGCGACGGTTCCTCAACAATTAGAATCATCGATGGGCACTTGGACGGCAATCATTGGCATTATTACATCGGTGGGCTTTGGATGAGCCCAGCATATTCAACCAATTGTAAGAAACAAACAGAGCCAGACCTACTTGTTGGACATAATGTTGCATATCAACAATCGTGTGCAATCTACCCAACACAGTTGCATTGTCAAGCCGAGGCCTACGTTATGACTTTGTGCCCAAAACATCATTTGAACCAAGAGAAGGCTGCTTCACAGCGCGCCGCTGCAGGGCCCAACTCTGCGGTACGGAAGTATAGGATTTGAGTATTTGACACAAGCAGAACGTGGGAACACAAACAAACGGCCCATCCGGTGTCAAGACAAGGCAACGCATGACATTTTCTTTCCGAGATAACAACACCACACGATCCTTGGAAGACCCAAGCAACTAACATCGATGGAACTACAAACTTCTGTCCAATGGCACGAGCCACGGTGGCGCCTCCAAACCCCGCACGAACCCTACGCTTTCCCAAGCTCTCCCTCCTTCAATTTACACAGGACCGTCGATGGATCGCCACCCCTACATCACCATTAGCGCCTCTACCATTGTCGCCTAAGCCCCCTCTAAACCCTAGAAAGCCGCGGAGGGGCGGCGAGGGTGGAAGGGGGATGCGGCCGATGACGGCGGCCGGGCGGCCCGTGGGCCGGTGGCGGCGGTGATGCGCTCGCAGCGGGGGCACATCGTGAGCGCGGACGCTGGGAGCGGGTGCCGAGTGTGAGGCGAGAGCACGGTGGGCGGGGCCACCCGCATCGCCCTCAGCTCCTCCACCTCGCGCTGCAGGCGGCGGTTCTCCTCCGTCAGCGAGCCGAAGCAGCGCTTCAGGTACTCGCACTCCATTTCAGTCTGCTTCAGCTTAGTCCTGTACGTACGCACATGCAGTTTAAGCTAGAGCAACTCAAATTCTGCTACCAGTACGTGCGATTAGTACAAGAAAACTACAAGGAGCAAACGTAAGGTGTAACGACAAGTTGCTCGATCACATGATGGAACCTGAACTTGCTCAAGTTAACGGTGCAATATCGGAACATGACAAGATTGTTAAATGTTAAGAGTAGCTACGTTTGTGTCGTACTCATGAGGCTCTTGACGAGACACACATGTAAAGGCTAATCTCACTCCGTCCCACAATATAAATTCCTATTTTAGTTCAAAATAATAATAATAATATAGTTATTATAATATTTTTACACAATACCTTTGCTTTAATGTAGAAAAAGTGGATGAGTAACGTTAACTTTTTTTTAAAAAAAATTTAGTGCTTCTTGGTCTATATATATTTGGATTGGACTCATGTTGCGGAGGGCGGAGAGAACGTCTACTAACTAGATGGAACAGATTGCATAGCTGATATTATCAGTAATCGTAGGGGTTTAAAATAGCAGGAACTATAGTACTACACGGAACTTAATTTGACCTTAGGCGCCCATTCCAAGATAATTGTCACCTCGACGTAGAGTGAAGATCAATGACTTTGCCGGAATAAGCTGGATTAGCATTCGACTTACGTCGTCTTCACGAAACCTGCTGAACCATCTCCACAGTACTGCTAAAGGTGGCCGCTTCCTAGCTAGCACGTGCTGATTAGTCCACGTGCCGATGCTAGCTTTCCAAACGCGCGATTAGCTAGCTCATTTGTATAAATCTAGAGAATCTAGTTGTACGAGTTGTGTCATGGAGTATAAAAGATGAAACGGCCTTTATTTTATCAAGCTAGAGAATCTACCTAGTTGTTGTTGTCCCACATCTTAGATGCAGTACAAGTTTCAAAGATGGATAGATAGCTAAGGATCCATGCCACCTTAAATGTATCTCTGACCGGATGGAGTAACAATTTTGAAACAATTAATTGTTACTGTAATATATTTATAAAACTTAATAAAATTATAATATCATGAAAGTACTTTCCAAGACAGATCTACACATACAATTTTCATGTATACAATATAAATATTTAAAAAGATATCAATAGTTAAAGTTTCAAAAGTATGATTAATTGTATACATCCCAAAACGACATGTGTTTGTAACCGGTTAGTAGCATGGACAGCTAAGACAACAACTTGATTTCTACTGTTACATGCTAAACATCTTAGGATTAGGGATTAAATAAGTTCTATAAGTGAATTGAAATGACCCGGCAAACTTACAACTATAGATAGTTCTATAACATATATGTACACCTTAACAATTCTTTCAAACAGGGCAAGCATACCATTGAGCTAACAACTCTTTCAATAAGAAATGGATCCTTCAAATGTGTCCCATTTGTCCATACCATCTTTGTCTGCCTCGGTTTCATTAACTACATCTAGCTTACGACCTTACTCCTTATCATAATAATCACCGCCGAATGGCGCATGCACGCACGTTCTTTGTACAAGACATTTTTACCATTTTGTGGGAGTATAGCCTAAGGTCCAAGTGCACGTGAAGCCTGGCCATGTGTGCGGCTCGAGTCTGACACATAGATCGACAGTTGCACAATTTTCATAAGGAAAATACCAGTACTACCGGCAGTGGCACTCGTGATGATAGGTACCTTGTGGCGAGATATCATTTTCAAGGTCTATCGAGTGGAGTGCCATATACGTCTACTATAACACATAAATATGATACTACCATGGGCGGAGTCATGGCCTAATAAGCTTCGGGCTGGACTTTCTTTGGCTGAACCGAATATTTTGTGATTTTTTAAAAGTTTTTTCGTAGGTTTTAACACTGGTAAGATTTTCATATCTCAGGCTATAGCCCGTCCGACACGAGGACCGGATCCGCCCCTGATATTACATGTACCATTCTTAGCGGTAAGTTTTAGAAGTAGATCGTTCAATATAGGGATATAGGGTAAAGGAGCTTGTGAACGAACATGTATGAAACTCTATATGCAGATAACATCAATAGCAAGAAATTCTACTACCTCAAACTTTGACAGCTAATTTGGCACTAATATATTTATAAAATATTGTGAATTTTTTTTTGTGACAAATCTAACAATATCGTTTTAATACGTACGATCAATCTAAATATTTATAAAAATATTATTGATATTTTTTATGACAAATCTAACAATATCGTTTTAAGACAATCAATCTAAATATTTATAAAAAAAAAGTATTATTGATTGAAGATTCCAAAGCCAAATCAAAACTGACAATAGACAAGAACGGATGGAGTATTTGTTTTTACCTTGCCCTGCGGTTCTGGAACCAGACCTCCACCTGCCGGGGCCGCAGCTTCAGTTTGATAGCCAAGGCCTCCTTCTGCTTCTGCAAGAGTTCCATTTTCCGACGCATTAAATCTCTGGCCATTACACACGCCTTCAGAGTTCAGAGCATCAGTAGACATACTCCATATTGCAAGGGCACGAGTAAATTGGAGTAACTCACCTGCTAGTCAAACCTATAGAGTAACTGCGTTACCTGGTACTAGCTAGCTAGGTTCATTGCTTACTGAACTGTACCACAACGATATAAATACCGCTGCATAAGACCAACGTTATAGACTTTTATGCGCCATGTACTGCACCGAGCAATCAGATTCAGAGGGTGTACCCGGCACCCTCTATTCTCCTCTCTCCTATCTCCTTAAAGTTGTGCACCATGGAAGTGCTGCTATTATACGTACTAGTACAGTATACTACTCCTAATCTTGATTTTCCATGAATGGACCATATCATCGAAAGATCGAACAATTACTGGAGCAGTGCCATTCAATGATGAACGGTCCTCCGAATCCATTTCAGAACTAAATCGTGCTCTTCAATGTCCGGCAGTGTAACACCACCGAAAACGAATCCACTTCAAGATTCATCAGTATAAAGAACAAATAAGCTGGCTCTGCACTTTAGGCAAAACATGTGCACTAATAATGTACGTACGTACGTACGTGTACATGCCCATCTTTTTTCGCAGTGGCAAACACATGACGATCTTGAAAAGGCAGGACAAGAAGAAGAAATCAACAAGAGCGGGCATGTAGTTGCAGTAGTACTGACCGGCGAGAGGGTGTGGTTGAGGCGGAAGCTCTCCTCGAGGAGGCGGGACTGCTCCTTGGAGAGGCGGAGCTTCTTGGGGAGGTGGGGCCCACCGGCGCCGCGCTCCTCCTCCTCCTCCACGCTGCCCATCGGGAACTCCTCCTCGCCGCCGCTCGCCGGCTGGTTGATGTCCAGGTCCCTCATGTTCCCGTTACTGCTGCTGCTGTTGTTGCATCCAATCCCCTCTGCCAAACAAAGCACAGAACAATTAGTTCCCGTAAAAATTGCACCCCAAGAACTGGAACAAATTAATAATATGCAAGTGACAAAAAGAATAATCCTATATATTGTGCTATGCACTTGTACCAGAAGTAGACAAATACTGATATACAGCACCCAGGAAAAAAGTTTGTGCGTGCCTTGAAACGCGACTTGTATCCATGTATTGGCAATTGGCAAATGGCAAGCTTTGAAGCCATGAACTCGACCGAATTAACTTCCACACTGGAAGCATACTTGAAGTTGTTGGATGGGGGAAAAAGACAGATAGCAGGTGGTCTCCTGAGCTTACCTGAGCCAGAGGAGGAGCTGAGGCCGGGGACAGCCATGGTGAGCTCCAGGCCTGAAGGAGAAGTTGCCCCCATCACAAGTGACAAGCCAAATGCGAAAACAAGAGAAAAGGGCAAGGGAGCTGGAGAGGAGGGGGGGGGCAGAGGCAAAGACAGATTGAAAAGGAGTAGAAGCCTGTGGAGGCGTTATATAAAGGGACGGGTAGAGGGACATGACGAGGATAGAATAATCTAAGTGTTTATCAATAATATTAATTGTGGATAATACTATGTTAAATAGCCCTTGAATATACCTTTGGTTAGTGATACCTTAATGACTATAGAAGGTTACGACCGCTTAAAGTTACTAGTTCAGGTTACGACAGTGTTGTAAAAAATAGTCGAAACGACCGATTAATCGTCCGTTTAATCGGAGTCGCTAGACAAAACGTTATGTATACATGAATCGGAGCACAGTTAACGTTTGTGAACGCCAAATTGACCACATTATCCGATTAGTCAGCCATTTCTGTATAATCGCCCCGCATAATCCGCATAAATGGATAATTAATCGGCCGTTCCGACCGTTTTTTTTTACAACAAGAAATTAGCAAAACGTACAAAAAAAAGGTTGTTGCACAGAGCATCGTCTAGTCGTGGTTCTAAATCTACACTACTAGCAATTGATGAAAGTGAGAGTGACAAGGAGTTGGTTGCTTCTGAAGAGGATTTCCTTGCTTCTGATAAGCCTGAGACCGAAGTGCCTGGTGGTGATGTTGTGCTTGATAATGATTCGGAGTAACTGATTCTCTCGCCCAGTATATGATCATTTTCATAAGATTCATGCTCATAAAAAAGATGAGGATGAGGAAGATGAATCCGATGGGAGCAACCACAGGACTGAACGGGAAAAATGGCAGAAAAGTTTGGAGGAGAGACTAATCAATCTTCTGAACAAAAGAATGTGGAGGATCCTAATAAAAATAGAAATAAATAGCATCAAGGGTTTGAATATGTCGGGACCCAGAATTACGATTCTGGAACCCTCTGTGTATACTGCACTAGTCCAGGATCACGCTAGTGCACACAGGGTTAACATAGGTAAATATCGATCCACACAAGCGATAAATAAAGTAAACGATTAGTTTGAATAACAAATAAGGATTTTGACCTTATGGTCGAGTTTACACTTATTAAGCCACGCAGGTCGACAGAAATAAACAGCGAATAAACGGAAATAACTCGGCGTAGATCCACCAATTCACCACAGCAACCAATCGGGATCCGGACCTTAACGAACGATCGACCTTCAACGAACTCCTCCTCGAAAAGCGCGTGACTCCTCCTCTTACGTAGATTTGGGCGTAAGTTTACAACAAGCGTGAGTACACAACCGTGCTACTTAAATCATACCACGTAATGCAATGTATAGATGCGAGCTTATTCCAAAGAAAAGGCTTCGGGGTTCTTTTGCATAAAAGCAACATTTACAATTGAATACAATAATAGATTGAAAACATAATTCAAAACAAATAGACAATATTAATTTAACAGATTGTTTCACAAAGACACCTGATTAAGCAGTTATTTCACATAGCCATATGATTAAGGTCACACGGCTCCCATTCCCACATTTTATGAAAACTACCTCGTGTGAAATCCCGAGCATGTCCATGATCATGGACGCGTTATTCGAATAGATTGTTTAACACTCCATGCAGAGGTTGTACACTTTACCCACAAGATACAACTAGTGTAGCAAGCACCAATCGTAACAAAACAGTTCGAAACTTCATCTCAAACATTGACACTCCTAGTGTGCTTACAAACCGCTATACCGACTCACATAGAATTGGTATAACACACACCGCCGGGACGTGGAAGGCGATCGTCCCGCGATGCAACCACTAAGTAGTCACACCTCCACCTGTCACATAGCCTAACCTATCCACGAACATCAATGCGAGAATCCATAACTTACTAAGTTAGGCCCGTCCCATACCGGGCATGTGGTCGTCTGATGGCTCAGTTCAATGACGCACAAAGTTAAGTCCTTAATTGACCAAGGCAAGACTTCCATTTTCTAACTAAGTCACAAAGATTAACCTTCCCATCACATAGTCCACCATATCACACAGCTTCCACCACTTGCCTCGGTCTAAATCCTTTACCACCTGGGCTTGGTTTTAGTGCAACACATGCCATCACGAAGTAATAACACATAGCACACAGTTTTACACGAAGTTCCATAGTCACTTAGTCATAGTTCATATTTGCAACTTTCATGAGATGTGAGACTCGTAGCATGGCTAAGCAATTGTACTCGCATCTAACCAACCCACGTTGGTGCTATAATATTACCAACTAATAACCAATCTAGGGTGACAATGAATTATGACATACAAGGCCAATATGTGATAATAATGTGGATAATAACTATGCCCAAAGCATTTAAATAAATAATTAAAGTAGAATGCAATAATCTAACACAAAGTAATTTGAAAACTGGGTTCAAGATGATCAAAGGTATGACTTGCCTTGGAAAAGGTCTATGTACTGGTCTTGATCTTGGGGTGCTCCTTCTTCCACAAAATTCCCCGACGAATCGACGTCTACTCGCAAACGAGACAAACAAACAAAACAAATAAATAACAGAGGCAAAAATAACTCCAAAAATTAAATAAAAATCTCAGATAAATAGAGCTTGAATTTAGACAAATTTAGGAATTTGAATGGGCTCAATCGGAGTTAGGATGCAAAAGTTATGAGCTCTGGAAGATTGAATCTAAAAGAAAAACCCTAAATTGGATTTTCTGGAATTTCCGAATTATTTCTCTAAAGAAAAATCGGATTATTGCGCAATGCTGACATCAACGAAGGAATTTCGGGAATAAAAGAAATAAAAAGAAAAACCTGACATGTGGGACCCACATGTTAGTGAGATGGCTCACGGTAGACTAAGTCTACCGAGCTGCTGGATCTGGACCGGTGGATCGCCACGCCGCGCGCGTGCGTGGGCGATGATCGGGCGCCACGCACGCGACACGTGGCGGCGATCGCGACATGGCGGCGAGGTGGCGGTGACGTGGACGACAACAGGAGCGGCGGCGCTCGGGAACCGAGGGTTCCGGCGAACGGCGGGGCTTCGCCGGCGGTGGATGGTACAGGCGTGAAGAGGGGACTCCGGCGATCCAGATGGAGTGCTCACTGGTGCACGGGGACGACGAGGGTGGCCGGCGGCGAGCGATGAGCGACGGAGAGCTCACGGGCTCGACGGAATCGGGGCTACGGCGACGCTCCGGCGACACGAAGGCGACCACGAGGTAGTCCTGCTCCGTGCGATGCCGACGGTGTAGACCACGACGCCCAGGCGGCACTGACGGCGGCGTACGAGCTCGTCGGAGTTGGAGGCGGCGCAGATTGATCTTCGAGCTCCTGCGGCGGCTAGGGTTCAGCGCGAGGGCGAAGGCGGCTAGGGTTGGGATGCGGAGACCGAGGGCTACCTCCCCTTTTATACCCGGGGGCTTGGGAGAGTCCAGGGCACGAACGCCCAATATGGCAGGCGGCTGCGGAGATCGTATCCCTAACGGATTCGGGAACGAAGACGACGTGGCAAGCTGGGACCCACATGTCAGCGGCTAGGGCTCGGACTCGGGCGCGTGCGAAACGGCGCGGCTGCGAAACAAACTCCAGATCTGACCGTTCATCCTAGATCGCACGATCCAAAATCGATGGAACAACCGGACAGCCCAAATCAATCGTGCGCATCCAACCGCCCATCCTCGATCGAACGGTGAAGAACGAGCGGGGCGTGCGGAAGGAAAGAGAAGAGGCGGCGAGGCTGACATGCGGGCCCGCATGTCGATGGGAGTGAGGCCGCGCGAGCCTGAGTCGCAGCGAGGTGAGTCGGGCGGGGAAAATGGGCCGGGGTTTAGGAATAGGAATGGGTTTAGGCCCAAGGAATTATCTGAGATTTATAATAGCTTTTCTATTTTAGAAAATACCAGAAATTCAAATAAGCAATAGAAAATAGCAAATGAACTCAGAAAAATTCTAGAAAAATCTAGAAAATATATCTGAGCACATAGAACCCAAATAAAATAGTTTTGGCTATTGTTCATGTTGGGATTATTCACATTAAATGTTTTTGATTGTAAGGTCCAATATTAAGCTTTTGAATTAACTTCAAATAAAATTCAAATGGTGAATTTTCCTACTAACTATTTAAAAGATTTTTAAACCCAGAAAATTGGGACGTTACAAACCTCCCCCCTTAAAGGAATCTCGACCCCGAGATTCAGGCTAGCTAGAGAAAAGGCTAGGAAACTGGCTTTCGGCTCTTCTTCACGTTCCACGTTGTTCTCCTCATGAGTGGTTGCTCCATGGACCTTGCAAAACGTAACGCCTTGCTTTTGGTGAGGCGCTCTGCGACATCCAAAACTGGACTGCCGCTCCTGTAGGTAAGATCCTCCTTCAAGTCAATTGATTCTAGCGGGCTTGCTCTTCCGCACACGAAGGCACTTCTTCAAGCTGAGACATGAAAGACATCATGCACTCCGCCAACGATCGCGGTAGCTTCAATCGGTAAGCAACTTCTCCACGGCGTTCCAAAATCTTGAACGGACCAACATACCTAGGGCAAGCTTCCTTTGGCATGAAACCTTTGACACCTCTGGCGGGTAACTCGAAGATAAACGAAATCCTCGGGTTCAAAATCGAGATCACGACGACGATTATCGGCGCAAGCTCTTACGCTGGTCGAGCTATCTTCAATCTTTCTCTGATCATGGCCACTTGTTCTTCTGCTTCCTGAATAATGTCTGGACCAAAAACTGATCGTTCAATTTGTTTCGACCAATTCAACGGGGTTCGGCAGGCACGACCATACAAAGCTTCAAATGGTGACATTTGCAGACTAGCCTGATAACTGTTGTTGTATGAGAATTCTGCATATGGTAAACTCTTATCCCATCGGGCAGCATTAGCTAGAGCACAAGCTCTCAGCATATCCTCCAATATCTGATTAAATCTTTCAGTCTGTCCATCTGTCTGTGGATGATACGCGGTATTGAAATTCAGATGGGTACCCAATGCTTCATGCAAGCTTTGCCAAAAACGAGAGGTGAACTGAGATCCTCGGTCGGATACTATCTTCTTGGGCACTCCATGCAAACTGACAATCCTAGCCATGTACAATTCTGCAAGGCGATCTCCTGAGTATGTGGTTTTGACTGGCAGGAAATGGGCGACCTTTGTCAAACGATCGACTATTACCCAGATCGAATCGTAACCCGATTGGGTCTTGGGTAAACCGGTGATAAAATCCATTCCGATCTCTTCCCACTTCCATTCTGGAATCTTCAGCGGTTGCAGCAAACCTCATCGGTCTCGGTGTTCGCCTTTACTACGATAGGTGCGCACAAGGCAACGAACTCGCGACTTCTCGCTTCAAATTTGCCACCAAAATTTATTCTTAACATCCTGGTACATCTTGGTACTTCCAGGGTGAATCGAATACTTTGAGTCATGGGCTTCTTTTAAGATTAGCTGTCTTAGACCATCGATATCTGGTACACAGATACGACCATTAATCCAGAGTATATCTTGGTCATCCTTGGTGAAATCTTTGAATTTTCCTTCTGCCATTTTGATCTTGATTTCTGACAACACGGGATCCTTTGGTTGTGCTTCACGAATCGCTTTTCTAGGGTAGACCGCACTCCAAATTGGCTACAAATCCTTCAGCACAACTTCTAGCTTTAGCTTCAAATTCTTCATAAAGTTAGGCAACTTTCCTTTACTTCCAAGGCATTGCGAAGAATCTTACGACTCAAGGCATCCGCAACTACATTGGCTTTTCCGGATGGTAGTGGATCCCAAGGTTATAATCCTTGATCAATTCTAACCATCTTCTCTGCCTCATATTCAGATCATTGGGTAAAGATGTACTTTAGACTCTTATGATCGTGTAGACTTCAAATGACATCGATGAGGTAATGACGCCAAATCTTTAAAGCATGCACTACGACGCCTAATTCCAAATCATGAGTAGGATAATTCTCCTCGTGAGGTCTCAATTGCCTTTACGCATAAGCGACAACTCTTCCTTCTTGCATCAGGACGCATCCTAATCCTTGACGCGAAGCATCACAAGAATATCGAAATCCTTGCGAATATCCGCGAGAATCAAGATCGGGTGAAGTCAAACGCTTCTTCAATTCCTGAAAACTTTCTTCACAGGCTGGAGTCCAAGTAAACTTTTTCTCCTTCTTCAACAATTGCGTAAGAGGCTTAGCAATCGATGATAATCCTTCGATGAAACGACGGTAATAACCTGCCATTCCCAAGAAACTGCGAATTTGAGTCACGGTCTTGGGCTGCTCCCAATGTAACACTGCTTTAACTTTACCGGGGTCAACTGCTACTCCCACGGCTGTCATCACATGACCAAGGAAATCAACTTCCTTCTTCCAAAAATCACACTTACTGAACTTGGCATATAACTGATGCTCTCGGAGTTTTTCCAATATTATCCTTAAGTGCTCGGCGTGTTCTTCCTCCGACTTGGAGTACACTAGAATATCATCAATGAACACAACTACGAACTTGTCCAAATATTCCATGAATACTTTATTCATCATGTTCATGAAATAGGCAGGGGCATTAGTCAGACCAAAGGACATGACTAAGAATTCATAATGTCCATACCGTGTTGAGAAAGCGGTCTTCGGTATATCCTTAGGACAAATCTTTAGCTGGTGGTAACCTGATCGCAGGTCGATCTTCGAGAATAATCCGGCTCCTTTCATCTGATCAAACAGATCATCAATCCGGGGTAGTGGGTATTTGTTCTTGATAGTAACTTCGTTGAGAGAACGGTAATCAATACACATCCTCATACTTCCATCCTTCTTTTTGACAAACAACACTGGCGCTCCCCACGGCGATTTAACTAGGTCTCACGAAACCTTTCTCAAGAAGTTCTTCTATCCGCTTCTTCATCTCTACCAATTCATCTACCGGCATCCGATAAGGTCTCTTCAAATTGGTGCTGTCCTCGGCACTAAGTCGATGACAAGCTCAATGTCACGATCCGTGGCATTCCCAGTAATTCTTAGGAAACACATCGGATATTCACCGACCATCGGTACTTCTTCTAAGGACGTGGTCTTCAAACTGCTTACTAGCAAATATCCATCACTTAACCGAGGTAGCCGAAACTCTACCTTGTTTCCTTTGGCATCCTCGATCGTTACGCTCTTCGGCCACAATCTAGCACGGCTTTGTGCTTGGATAACCAATCCATGCCAAGAATGACATCTAGGGTTTGGGTGTCTAGGACAATTAGGTTGGCTAGAAACTCAACTCAGCCTATGAGTAACTTAGCTCCTAAACATCCCACTCTAGTACTTAGCTCGCTCGAGGCGATTGGACTACGAGTATGCTTAAGTTGCATAACTTCCAAATTATTCTTGGTTGCAAACATTCGTAAACAAACGAATCTGAAGCTCCTAATCAAACAAAGCGATGCGGTGCATCGAGTTAACCGTAACTTACCCAAGACGACGTCCGGTGATCCTCGGCTCCTTCCGAGTGACGTGGTTGACACGACCTCGATCACGGATCGTGGTACTCCTCCGGCTTGACCGCAACTTGTGACGCTCCTTGATTGATGCCCGTGCGGTGTCTTGATGGCGAGCTCCAAGGTTGAAGCGTCATCGAGTGATTGTTCCCCTTGCGACATCGTTGGTAAATGTCCCGCCGACGACAGCGTAATGCACCTTTGGTGCCTTCGCTTGTTGCTTCTCGGATTGGGGTTGACAGTGCGAGGTTGCGGAAGTTACGAGCACCGGACGGGCGCTGTTGGTGCAGTGCTCAACGAAGTCCGAGGTGGAAACCGCTGAACTGCGGCCGACACCGCTCTTGCCCTCTCGTGATTGATGGTTCCCTTGCGAGCCATCCGCGCTTTGCGCTATCTTCCGCTCCTCGCGTTTGTCCTCTAGAACAAAGGCTTTGTTGACCAACTCTAGAAATCGTGAAAGTATGGCGATCGACCGACTTGCGATCGATGTTCAAATCTTCAGAAACGACTCTGACGAGCCTTGTCCGTGGCTACATCTTCCGCTGCATAGCGAGCTAGCTGTGAAAACTTGTTGAGGTAGTCAGACACTGACATAGCTCCTTGCTTGAGAGCGCGAAACTCATCCTTCTTGAGATCGATAATGCCTTATGGCACATGATACTGGCGGAATGCCTGCGAAAATTCCTCCCAGGTGATATCCTGTGGCGTCTCATGGGCGGCACAGAAGTTCTCCCACCATTCAGCAGCGGTGCCTTCCATCTGGTGAGTGGCATACGTAACCTTTCACGGTCATTTGCCGGGTGATCGCACTTTCTTTCAATAACCCCGAGCAATCATCCGCTTCCACCGAGAAACGTGTCCGGAAAATGTTGGTGGGCGAGTTCTCATGAATTCTGCCAGTTTGGATGGTCCATGGTGACCATGAGCGGCTGGGGCTCCATACTGTTGATTGTTGTTGTTGTTGTTAGCCCGTTGTTCATAGCTTGCATCCGAGTCATCATAGTATTCATGAGTTGAGTCCGTGCGCCGCCATGAAAGCTCCAAAGTTTTGCAAGTCAATTGGGGTGCTTGCGGCGGAACTACTCCTGCGACTAGTTGCTCATTGCTTCTCGGTCTTGTACCCGGAACCACTTGCGGCTAGCTCGACGGGTTTGCACCATCCGCTAAGCTCCAAAGGTTAGATAAGGTAGCAAGCACAAGATAAGTTTAGAACTAAGCAGTAGGGGCGAGTTAAACCCAACAGAACACGTGTCAAGAAACTCAAATGAAATACCTTTATTACTTAGGGTCTTAGCATGGTCGCAACAAATGCCTAAGGGCCTTGCACTCATACTCGCACACAAATGAAATAACGACCTAAGCACACAAAACTACCGCCTAAAGGCGACTCACTAAATCAAACCGCTAAGCTTTGAAAAAGCGAAACTACTACTCGAAAGCCTCCACAACCAGCGCGACGCTCCCGACGGTTGTAGACTTGGAAGTGAGCCAAGATCTTAGCGAACCGATCCCGATGCCACGAATCGTGCGCAGAACAGCGTTCCTGTGATATTGCTCACCGTAGCTCCTCCGCTCGCATCATCCTCTGGATCAACTGGACCTTCCTCCGGATCTTCTTCAGAATCCTCCTCGGGGTCTTCCTCTTCTTCGGGAACATGGTCGTAGAGGATCTCTTGTAGAGTGGCGACCTTCTCTTCAGCTCTCTGCAAAGCTTCATAGACATGATCCAGCTCCGTGATGGTCCTCTCCAAAGCTTCCTCCTGGGCGGCCACGAACTGGGCGAGGTGCACCACTGTAGCGTTGCTCTCTCCTTCTGTGGACGGGTAGCGTGCTGGCAAGTCCACAGCTGCAGCTCTGGGGTGGTAGCGGAAGACAGTGTCCTGAAGCTCCCGTGCGTAGATGTTGCAGATACGAAGCATGGCCAAGCGCGACGACTCCTAGATACCTTCCAGCCAAGTGATCTTCCCCACAGAGACGTGCGAAGGTTGGCTCGCCTTGTCGTTCCTCCTGGCGTAGATCGTCAGGCGACAGATCACTCCACGGTTTTGTCCATTCACTGTCCAGCTGTTGCCGACGTACAGTGGACGATTAAAACCTCCAAGAACCTGCAACAGCTTCCAAAGCTCGACAGCGTAACCTCCAGTGCGCCCACCATAGCACTGAAGGCGAGGCATCTGTCAAGACAGACGAACAGGGTAAGAGCAACTTTAAAATAGCAGGGAGAGAAAGGATTATAGCAAAAGTTGAGGCGAGAGAGATATGAGAAAAGTTAAGCAATTAATTAACATTGCAAGTTAATTTTTCTTTTAGAAAATAGTTTGGACACTCTAAAGACGGCCAATCTAACTAAGGTCAAGACCTACGATCGGTGGCTCGATACCACCTGCGCCGAGACCCGCATACGATTCGGAACCCTCGTATATACCGCACTAGTCCAGATCACGCTAGTGCACACAGGGTTAACATAGGTAAATATCGATCCACACAAGCGATAAATAAAGTAAACGATTAGTTTGAATAACAAATAAGGATTTTGACCTTATGGTCGAGTTTACACTTATTAAGCCACGAGGGTCGACAGAAATAAACAAAGAATGAACGAAATAACTCCAACGAGATCCCACCAATTCACCACGCATAACCAATCGATCCAGACCTTAACGAACGATCAGCCTTCAACGAACTCCTCCTCGAAAGTAGGCGTAGAGTCCTCCTCTACGCCATAGCCATATGATTAAGACACACAGCTAAACAGATTATTTCACATAGCCATATGATTAAGGTCACACAGCTCCCATTCCCACATTTTATGAAAACTACCCCTCGTGTGAAATCCCCGAGCATGTCCATGATCATGACGCGCTATTCGAATAGATTGTTTAACACTCTGCAGAGGTTGTACACTTTACCCACAAGATACAACTAGTGTAGCAAGCACCAATCGTAACAAAATAGTTCAGAAACTTCATCTCAAACATTGACACTCCCAGTGTGCTTACAAACCGCTATACCAGTTCATATAGAATTGGTATAACACACACCGCTGGACAGGGAAGACGAATCGTCCCGCGATGCAACCACTAAGTAGTCACACCTCCACCCTGTCACATAGCCTAACCTATCCACCTGAACATCAATGCCGAGAATCCATAACTTACTAAGTTAGACCCGTCCCATACCAGGCATGTGGTCGTACAGTAAGGCTCAGTTCAATGGCGCACAAAGTTAAGTCCTTAATTGACCAAGGCAAGACTTCCATTTTCTAACTAAGTCACAAAGATTAACCTTCCCATCACATAGTCCACCATATCACACAGCTTCCACCACTTGCCTCGGTCTAAATCCTTTACCACCCAGTTGGTTTTAGTGCAACACATGCCATCACGAAGTAATAACACATAGCACACAGCTTTTACACGGTTCCATAGTCACTTAGTCATAGTTCATATTTGCAACTTTCATGAGATGTGAGACTCGTAGCATGGCTAAGCAATTGTACTCGCATCTAACCAACCCACGTTGGTGCTATAATATTACCAAATAATAACCAATCTAGGTTGACAATGAATTATGACATACAAGGCCAAGATGTGATAATAATGTGGATAATAACTATGCCCAAAGCATTTAAATAAATAATTAAAGTAGAATGCAATAATCTAACACAAAGTAATTTGAAAACCGGGTTCAAGATGATCAAAGGTATTACTTGCCTTGGAAAAGGTCTATGTACTGGTCTTGATCTTGGGGTGCTCCTTCTTCCACAAAATTCCCCGACGAATCGACGTCTACTCGCAAACGAGACAAACAAACAAAACAAATAAATAACAGAGGCAAGACTAACTCCAAAAATTAAATAAAAATCTCAGATAAATAGATCTTGAATTTAGACAAATTTAGGAATTTGAATGGGCTCAATCGGAGTTAGGATGCAAAAGTTATGACCTGTGGAAGATTGAATCTAAAAGAAAAACCCTAAATTGGATTTTCTGGAATTTCCGAATTATTTCTCTAAAGAAAAATCGGATTATTGCGCAATGCTGACATCAGCAAAGGAATTTCGGGAATAAAAGAAATAAAAAGAAAAACCTGACATGTGGGACCCACATGTCAGTGAGATGGCTCACGGTAGACTAAGTCTCACCGAGCTGCCGATTCTGACTCGGTGGGCCGCCACGCACGCGCGTGCGTGGGCGATGATCGGCGCCACGCACGCCGCGACGAGTGCGCGGCGTCGACATGGCGGCGAGTGGCGGTGGCGTGGACGACAACAGAGCGCGCGCCGGAACCGAGGGTTCCGGCGAATGAGGCCGGCCGCGGCGGTGGATGGTACAGGCGTGAAGAGGGACCCCGCGATCCGATGGAGTGCTCACCGTGCACGGGCGACGAGGTGGCGGTGGCGGTGATGAGCAACGGAGAGCTCACGGGCTCGACGGAATCGGGCTCTGGCGACGCCCGGCGACACGGCGACCACGAGGTAGTCCCGCTCGGTGCGATGCCGACGGTGTGACCACGGCGCCCAGCGCATCGACGGCGCGCACGAGCTCGTCGGAGTTGGAGGCGCGCAGATGGATCTTCGAGCTCGCGGCGGCTAGGGTTCGGCCAGCGGCGCGGCGCTAGGGTTGGGATGCGGAGACCGAGGGCTACCTCCCCTTTTATACCCGGGGGCCTGGGAGAGTCCAGGGCACGAACGCCCAATACGGCAGGCGGCGGCGGAGATCGTATCCCTAACGGATTCGGGAACGAAGACGACGTGGCAAGCTGGGACCCACACGTCAGCGGCTAGGGCTCGGACTCGGCGCGCGTAAACGCAGCGGCCGCAAACAAACTCGAATTCGACCGCTCATCCTAGATCGCACGATCCAAAATCGATGGAACAACCGGACAGCCCGAATCAATCGTGCGCATCCAACCGCCCATCCTCGATCGAACGGTGGAGAACGAGCGGGGCGTGCGGAAGGAAAGAGAAGAGGCGGCGAGGCTGACATGCGGGGCCCGCATGTCAGTGGGAGGTGGCGCGTGCGCGCGCGGAGCTGGGCTGGCGGCGGGGAAAATGGGCCGGGGTTTAGGAATAGGAATGGGTTTAGGCCCAAGGAATTATCTGAGATTTATAATAGCTTTTCTATTTTAGAAAATACCAGAAATTCAAATAAGCAATAGAAAATAGCAAATGAACTCAGAAAAATTCTAGAAAAATCTAGAAAATATATCTGAGCACGTAGAACCCAAATAAAATAGTTTTGGCTATTGTTCATGTTGGGATTATTCACATTAAATGTTTTTGATTGTAAGGTCCAATATTAAGCTTTTGAATTAACTTCAAATAAAATTCAAATGGTGAATTTTTCCCTACTAACTATTTAAAAGATTTTTAAACCCAGAAAATTGGGACGTTACAGAATATGAGGTTGGGGTGATGTGCATTGACATGATGATATACTCTTCTGATTATCATGCTTTGTCAGTGACCCATATAGATGTTAATATTCCTGAAAATAGGGCTACAATCGACCACGCAGGTAGCTTTCCCAAGAAACAGAGAATTCAAATGAAATAGTGGGGGTGATAATCGAATATGTTAGATTATAAAAATGGGGTGGAGATTTGTGAAGTCAAACATCAACAACAAGGTAGGTCTGTTGGTCTGTCTTTTCATATAAAGGTGAGCAATTTGATAACTGAGTCTGTGAAGAGGCTTTACAGATTGTACCTCTTAATTTTAGATATCCTCGATCATTTTGGTGAAGAGGAGAGTGATCCGAGAATACTAGGGTCACAAAGTTTCTTTGGGGAATCGAACTTATATGTTCTCAAGAAGTTAAAATCAAAGCAGGAGTTCGACAGAGGGGACATAGTAGTTCACACAGAGGAGGCTCTACTCTTCTAGTCAGCATCTCTTTGGCCTTGTTTAATTACTCCTAGGAAAGACAGAGAAATTCAGATTGTCAGTGCTCAGAAGAATTGGAGTCCTTTACTTACGATAAGTTCAAGTCTCATTATCCTCGGACTCATCGGGCTAGGATGTATTATTTTAGATGATTTAGTAGATTTAGGTGAAGAAACGGAGATTGGTGAGGGGGTTTCTGTTGATCCCAAAAATACTGGAGGGGGGGCAAACAAGATCTGGTGGTGACTGAAACTAAAGGGGTGGAAGAAGGGTGGTTATCTGCAAAGAAAAAGGGGAGGAAGAATAGAATCATGGAACCTCAACCAGCAACAAGAAAAAGTTCTAGGATTCAGGACTAGGGAATCACCATGGAGAAGAAGGCATCCAGGTTGAAGTCTATTCAGAATCTGGAAGCTTCAGGTAAACCTGCTAACTCTTTTAATGTCCTTAATAATGTGTCTTTTGATTATCTAGAACATTTAACTATCTCTTGTGGCATTAGCCTAGGGGGAAAATCCCAAAATGCAAAGGAGATTATTTCAGCCATGTAGGCACAAGAGCTTGTTAGACCTGCCTTGGCTAGAGCTGAAAAAGAAAAATTAGATAAAATGGAGCATGAGGCTCAGAATGTAAGAGAAGATAAGAATGAAAGGGGTGATACTTTGAACTCTAGTGGTACTGAGAAAAGGGGTGAGGATGGTTGCAAAATAAGCAGGAATAAAGACAGTAAGCCAAAAAAAAGAGGGGGAGTTGCACATAAATCTTCTAAATCATGAAAGTCCTATTTTGGAATATTAGAGGATTAGGGAAGGCTGCTAGGAGAAGGCAGCTCAAGGAGTTTATCTACTCATAATGTTTGGATGCAGTAGGGATTCAGGAAAATTTTAAAAGAATTTATCTGATATAGATCTTAAGAACTTGATTGGGGATTTACCTTTTAGTTGGAATTGGACCCCTGCAGTGGGGCATTTAGGTGGCATTTTGATGGGGGTCAAAGAAGATTTGTTAGAGATGGAAGCTTGTGATTCAGGTAGATTCTTTGTTAGTATGGGGGTTAGGAATAGATTGACCAATTTTAGATAGGAGTTGGTGGTAGTCTATGGCCCTGCTAATCATGAATCCTCTTCTATTTTTTTAGAGGAGCTGGATAGAAAGTGCAAGAGGGCTGCTTTGCCTATGGTCTTGGGGGTGATTTTAATTTTATCAGAGAGACGGGGGATAAAAATTCTAAACACTTAAATTGGAATCTTATGAATCTTTTCAATGAGTTTATTTCTGATAATAAGTTATTGGAGATAAAAAAGGGGGTCTTAAATATACTTGGACCAATAAACAAAAGTGCCCAATTATGGTGAATTTGGATAGGGTCTTAGTGTCTCCTGATTGGGAAGCAAAATTTCCCCTTTGCCATGTGCATAGCCTAATAAGAGTGGGTTCTGATCACAGTCTATTCTGCTAAATTCTGGGGAGGGAGAGATGGTCAAGAAGGGGTGTTTTTTTTTTTTTTGAAAAAAATGGTTTTGTCAAGATAACTTTAGGAGTTTGCTTCAGAATAAATGGATGGAGATTGAGAGTAAATCCTCTGACGATTTTTACTCTCTAGATAGGTGGAATGGTTGTATAGCTGCTTTAAGGTGTTTTTTGAGAGGCTGGGGGTGCAAATCTAAATGGTGCTTACAAGATGGATAAGAAGAGAATTTTGGATCAACTTAAGGTTTTGGACTTTTTGGCAGAGGTGAAGATCATTAATACAGATATGTGGGTTAAGAGATATGCTCTGGAAGCCGAGTTAGAGAAGGTTTATGAAGTGGAAGAGAAACATTGGCAGCAAAGGGGTAGAGCGGATTGGTTAACTCTGGGGGATGCTAACACTGGTTATTTTCACTGGGAGGAAAAGGAAAAATTACTTTCCAATGGGAGGAAAAGGAAAAATTATATTTTTAGTTTGGATCATGAAGGGGTCATCTTGAGAAGTAAATCTGAGTTGAGAGATCATATTTATGGGTTTTATAAGAGTCTGTTTGGATCTGAAAAAGGTCAGGATGTGGGTTTGACTAATGAGATTTGGAGTAATAAGCTGAGAGTGTCAAAAAATGATAATATGTATCTGCTTCAAGATTTCACTGAGGTGGAAGTGTGGAAAGTTATTAAAGAGTTGCAAGTGAACTCAACTCCTGGCCCTGATGGTTTCCCTAATCTTTTTTACAAAGAATTTGGGGGGGGGGGTGATTGAGAAGTATTTAATTTCTTGATCTAGTTAAAGACTTTTCTAAGGGGGATTTGGATCTGAAGAGATTAAACTTTGGAGTAATCACTTTAATTCCTAAACTCAAAGAGGCTAACAATATTAAGCAATATATACCTATTTGTCTTCTAAATGTTAGTTTTAAGATACTCGACTAAGCCGCTAGTTAATAGGCGGGGTGATTGTTGATAAAATCATTAATGACAGTCAAACAACTTTTATTAAAGGTAGAAATATTCTAGATCGGGTAGTGGCCCTGTATGAGATTGTTCATGAGATCATATGATCAAAAAGGAAGGTGGTGATTTTGAAGCTGGATTTTGAAAAAGCTTATGATAAGATTCATTGTGATTTTTTTGGAGGAAGTGATGGTGAGAAAAGGCTTCTCTGATCAGTGGATCAATTTGGTTATGAGCTCAGTAAGGGGGGGGGGTTGTTAGTATTAATATCAATGGGGAAGTTGGGCCTTATTTTAAACCTACAGGGGCTTGAGACAAGGGGATTCTCTTTCCCCTCTTCTTTTCAATCTAGCTACTGATGCTCTAGCAGAGATTATTAATATAGCTCAGGATAAGTCCCTAGAGGGGTGCCTATCCTCCAATATGCTGATGATACTATGATTATAGTAGAGTGTGAGGATGAATACTTCCTGCATCTTAAATTTCTGCTTTATTATTTTGAATGGATATTTGGTTTGAAGATTAACTATCACAAGAGGGAAGTTTTATGTCCTCGGGGTGGAAGAGGAGGAAGCTTCCAATGTAACAAACATTTTTATTGTAAATTGGCTCAGCTACCCATGACCTATTTGGGCATTTTGATTGGGGACATACATGTTGGTATGAAAGCTTCTGATAAAGTGATTGACAAATTGAACAAAAGGTTGGATAATTGGATAAATAACTTTCTTTCTTCTGGGGGTAGATTAATTTTGGTCAATAGTAGCTTGAGTAACCTCCCCATTTACACTATGAGATTTTATAGATTTAGCGAGGAGGTTCATAATAAGATGGACACTATCAGGTCTAAATTTTTTGGAGGGGTGCTAGTGGTAAATTTAAGTACCACATGGTGAAGTGGATGGCTGTTTGCAGGCCCAAGGACTTTGGGGGTCTAGGGATTGTTAACACAAGGGTGTTGAATGATTGTCTTTTGGCTAAGTGGATTTGGAAAATTTATTTAGCTAAGAATGAGCTTTGGTTTAAAATTCTTAAAGCCAAATATTTTCCTAGAGGTGATTTTAGGGAAGCTAGAACTCTAAATGGTTCTCAGTTTTGGAAAGCCGTGCTGAAAGTTAAAGATTTGTTTAATAGGGGAGTAAAGCATAAGATTGGAAATTGTTGTAGTACTTCTTTTTGGGGGGATGTTTGGTTGGGAGAGTGCCATTTGAAAGTCAAGTATAACAATTTATTTAACATTTGTTAGGCTCCTGATCTTTGTGTTGCTAAGAGTCTGGTGAGGGATATTTGGAATATCAATTTTAATAGAAGTTTTGGGGAGGAGAAGACTTCCCAGTGGGAGATTTTGAAAAATGCTATCATGGAGGTTGACCTCAATGATGAAATGGACAAAGTGATTTGGTGTTTGGAGAAATCTGGGGTTTTTTCGGTCAGATGTTGTAACATCCCAAATCTCATTGGCAATTATGGTTGTGTTCCAAATGTATAAAAATATGATATTTTTTTTAAAAATTTTTGTTGCATCTTGATGTCATTTGCATATTCTGGTTTTACAATTCAAAAGTTTGGTGATCTTTAAAATCTAAAGCTTTGCTGATGGTATTACAAACCTTTTTGTAAATAAAACAAAGTGACATAAAGGGGGATAAGTAAAACTCCCAAACTTATCCTATTTATACTGATTATAAAATGAGATTTTAACTGAAGCATGTTTTGAATTTTTCCTCACATCAAATAATAAAAATACATACAAGCTGAAATTTGAAAGATTTTTTAGAGGAAAATGTAATGCTTGAAAAATGCTAGAAAATTTATGTAATGTTATACTCTAGGTCAGGGACCCTCCTTAAAATTTATAGGATTTTTGGGGCTATTTTTCGTGGTCTAAAAATTCTTTAACTTTACCAGCCATTTTGGCTAATCAGTCAACCCTATGGGTTGACTTGGTTCGACTGAACCCATTCGGCCTAATCGGACCAGGCACTGACCTGCCCTTTTCTTATCTCACTTACCTGCCGATCCCACCGGGCAGATCTCCTTCTCCACGCGGCTAACGCTTGCGCGCCAGCTCGCCAGTGCTGTGCCGCTCCAGTGCATCACGCCACCGTGTCGTCACTGGTTTGGTCATCTCCACCCCCAGTTTTTCCTCATCTCGCATGCATCGCCCGCATCGCATTAACGCCGGTCGCATCCTCCATCTACCAGTGCTTGCCCATGCCGCGACACGCACCTAATGCGGCAACGCCAACACTCATGCGGTGCTCCCTCTCATGAATCCTCTGCCTGTCGCCTATTTAAAGCCTCCCTGGAGCTCCAATTCTTGCCATTTTCCACCCCAAGCTACTCCCCTACCTCTCCTTCTTCTTCCACCGAGAGGAACGGCTGAAAGCTCAAGCTCTCTTTTTTGGCCATTGCACCACCGTAGTGTCTCAGCGGCCACCGTGAAGTTTCTCTCCCTCTTTACACGTCAGATCCTGTTCCTTGTCACCATCATATATTCCCCTAAGATCTTTCGGTTTATTCTCCAAAGGAGTCGTCGAATTTTGGTTTCCCTTTTCTTCGGCTGAAAGCATCACTTCTCGTCCCCATCTCGGGTGAGGTGGTCCTTTGAGCAATTGCTCACGCAAGCACCATCTCATGCACTCACTTAAGTTCTCCCTACCTTTCTTGTTCACTCTTTTTGCTCAAGTCATCCTTCCCTCGGTGAAGCCATCGTGCCGCCTCGGACCACCATGGCTAGCCCGTCTCTGGCAACCTCCTTGACTCTGAGTCATCCTGGTGAGTTTCTAGTACTCCTTCGTCTCTCGTGCGCACGCTTTATTGCTTGAAAGTCCATCGCTCCACATTTTTGCATGTTGGCCGAACGCCTTCACTGTCGCTCCTCGCCGTGCCACCGTATCATGCCACCAGAGACCTCGTCGCCAGCACAAATGGGTGCGCAAGGACTCGGCGATCCCATTTTGGCTTCTATCCCACGTCGCCATGGCCGGATTCATCGACGATTAACCGGAGAAGCAAAAAGTCATGAGCACCTATGCTGTCAGAAGCACGAACAGCTACTGTAGCAAGTAATTAGAACTGAATCACGGTCGTTAGGTCTAATTAATGACTGTGGTAGTTAATGAACGGTTTGATTGCTCTGTTGTCTCACCGACACATGGGCCTGAACGTTTTAATGCAACTCCTTAACGCCGGGAATTTTTTCTGTGAGCCACCGACAAGTGGGCCCGAGGCCATTAAGTGCTCAGAATCCACCCGTGCACGGAGTACTATGCTGTTGACTCGAGTCCACACACTATTGCTATGGACCTACTCTATGACATGTGGTCCCCATGTGTCAATAGAGTTTATTTCAGGAATTAAATGAAAAAGGAATCACTGTTCTTTGGACCCCACAAGTCAGCAGCTAGGGCTATCTCAAGCCGAGTAGAAAAAAGTATTTAATACTTTTAGAAATCCCGAAATGATTTACTTTTGCACTATAAATTCAAATAGCTTCATAAATTCATAACTAATTCAATTTAACTCCAAATTGAGTGAAGCTAATTTTGTTGGTTTTCATTATTTTTGTACTTTAACTTGGAATAGGTTTTAATCTTGTTACTGCCACAGAAAATTTTGATATTAGAATTATGTTCCAAATATGATTATTTTGTTACACTAAAAATTCTTTTAACTTGGAAATTTTTTAGAAAATTCTTCTTAACTCCAAATAAAATGATTTTTATTTCTAAATTCATCTAAAATCATACTCTTTATTTTGTGTAATTTTCATGTGTTTGGTTAATTTTGAATTCTTGGTTATATTCGGTGTTATTCAATCTTATTTATTCTTCTTGTTTGTTCGATAGATTACGGAGCTTCGATTGTCTAAGAGAGTGGTCCCAAGCAGCCACTGGACTATCCTCAACAAGGCAAGCCGCCCATCGTATTGATCCTACTATTTTTAGTATAATTATCTTGTTTTGCAACTATATGTATGCATGTTCTAATTAATGATTAGTTTCTCGTTAAAGGTAGTTAGTCCTAGTAGTTGCATGAGCTGTAGGTAAATGTTATCCATTGCCATTGAACTTAGGTTAATATCCTCGCTGATGAATTAGCGCTCAGTAGATGAGTTATGGTCATAATATACTGTATCCGAGTCTTTGTCGCTTAGCAATGCTTAGAATGGTAGAATGGGGATCATCGTTTCGGCGATGGTTATTATATCATCACTTTAATTACTTGGGTCAGGGTACTCATGTAGTATTGTATTTGTAAAACTAAAACTGAAAACAAAAAGATTTGGACTTGGACACATGGTTGGATGGTATGCTTATCGGGTGTGTGGTTGGTGCCCAAGTCAACAAGGACCGAACATCTTGTGTCACTGATCCAAGCATCATTGCGTGCAACCACATGCGGGACATATGGGACCCCTCTTGACTTATTACTTTGTCATGTGTTAACCCTGAGCCACAGACTGTAGATGTTAGGGAGAAAAATGTTCTGTTGTTAATGGAAATGTGCGGGCTAGGTTCCTTCATGTTCCCTCGCCTAAGGAGCATTAGCAGTTGCTACGGTTGGGCCGATGACTCCGACACAACGTATGGGTCCTCCGTGGGAGCCTCGTCTGCACACATAAGTGCGATTCACGGAAGGTTTCACCCATAGGGTGGCTCCTAGTTAATACATTTCATTAGAAAACGTCTCGTAGGACTTAGCTCTGCCGGCAAACCTTTGGAAGTGTGTTATATAGCTTGGCAAAGGAGTGGTCTGACGTGTGGGTAAAGTTGTATACCCCTGCAGGGTATGATCTATTTGAATATCCACGTTCTTGGTTATGAACACGCTTGGTTAGGTCGTGCAAGAGTTAGACTCAAACTTTCTGATAAAACTTGACATCGGGTGGTACGAATGGGTAATTCGTGCTATTGTTGTGGTGGTGTGGGCAACCACTTCCTGGTTGTTGTTTATGTCTCTAATTATCGTTTCGTTATTATTTAATCAAATAAACATAGATTTGCTAAATCGCCTTACAATCTATTACTTTATTGCAAATAAAATGCCTTTATGCTAAAAATTACCTACTGTAGTAGCCTTTCTTTGATACATGAATGCATCTATCTATTTTGTTGTTTGTAAGTCTTGCGAGTACAACTTCGTACTCAACTGCATCGTCCATGCTGCAGAGGAGGTTGACCCCCCAAGGGGTGAGCCAGTGTGAGAATGACTTCAACGTTGACGACTAGCTCGAAGTTTCCAGTCGGTTGCCTTGTGGGTAAGGGTAGCCGGTTGGCTTTATTTTGCTACCATCTTATGGCTTGTTCTTCCGCTGCAAACTTGATGTTTTATTATGCTTTTGGCTGGTCGGCTCTTTTGGTGTAATCTGAACTCGTATGTTTATCGTTTTGTAAATTATAAAGACTCGGTATTTTAATACTGATGTATGGAATTGATGCTATGTTTTGTGAGGGGGGATGTGTACCGTGGTGGGAGGTACATAATATCCCAAGAGTGAGAAAATTTAATTCAAAATGTTAGGACCAATTGGAAGGTTAAGCATTTCGAGTTAAATCGCTGACAGCTCTCATGCATCTCTTCTGAGACATACAGATTTTGGGGTGTTATTTGTAGAAAAATGGAAAAGCTGTGAAAAAGTAAACTCCCTTTGAAAGCTAATTTTTTTTGTGGCTTTGCTATCATGGCAGTATTTAGACTTTAGATCAACTTAAGAAGAGGGGGTGGAAAGGAGAGAATAAATGCGTTTGTGTGAATCTAAAGAAAATTTTGATCATGTTCTTTTCTCTTGCATTTTGGCAAAGTTTTTTTTAGTGCTGTGTTAAAGAGGTGCTAAGCTGGGAACGTGTTCCAAGTTCTTTAGATGATTTCCAACTAAATTGGTTGGAGAAGAGGGAAGCTAATGAATATAATTTTATTCCGTTTAGTTTTGCAGCTTCAGCTTGGAATCTTTGGAAACTCAGGAACAAAATGGTGTTTGATAAGAATTTCCCTAAGCAACCTTTGGATGTGATTTTTAGTTTTTTATCTTGTTTGCAGCAATGGAGTATCCTCATCAAAAAGGGTGAAAGAGATCGGATAGGGTGTTTCTTAAAGACTTTTGAAGACTGGATTAAAGGTTTTTGCATTCTGAACAGTGCTGATCATATCTGTAATAGGCTAGTCTGATCTATGTTTAGCTCTGTTGATGTCTGTAGTTTGGATGGAGTTTGTTTTGGCTCTCAGTTTCTAAACTTTGTTGGATATTGTAAGCTGGTTTTCCCAGCATTTTGTCTTTTCTTTTTCTTGTAAGAACTGTTATGTGCTTTCTATAAAAAAACCAGGTTTTCCCTTGTTAAAAAAAAAAAAAAATGCAAGGCCACCAACACATGGGATATATCATATATGGTGGAGCTGTAGGCGGGATGTATGGTGGAGCTGTAGGCGGGATGTATGGTGAAGCTGCAGCCGGCCTGCTTGAATCAGTTGGTTTCCTTGGAGCTACCGGCGCCACTGGTTGACGTGGTGATGAGTCCGCCTCTCCGATTTCTGCTGCTGCACCGGAAAATCAACAACATGTGAATGTTGAAGAATGTAGTGATACCAGTCCAAATGAAGAAAGGAGTAGAAGAGGGCGCAATAATTGGAGGAAAGAGGAGAACCTACGGCTAATTAGTGCTTGGCTGAACAACAACGATTCCGTCGATGGCAATGCAAAGAAGGGAGACTATTATTGGAAGCAAGTAGCAGCGGAGTACAACAAGAGCAGTCCTGCAAAGCAAAGCAGATCAGCCGCCCAATGCAAGGGCCACTGGAACAAGCCTACCCCATTTGTTTCACTCTTCAATGCAAGCTGGTTAAAAGCCAAAAACATGTATGCTAGTGGTCGATCCGACGATGGACTGACGGAGGCAGCCCGTGAATTCTACATAAATGCAGCAAAAAAGAGTAGACCCTTTGCATTTGAGTACTGGTGGAAAGAAACGAAGGATCAACCAAAATGGTGCGCTCTGTACATGGAAGTCGACACAAATAGCAAGAGACAAAAGTTGGATGCATTGGGAGCTTACACATCTTCAAATCAGGACAGCGAAGATATTTGCCCTCCCCCGAGTCTAATCCCGGCCGCTCACGCGTTTGTAGCGTAGTTACTACTCGGTTCGTTCCACGGACGCGAGAGGTTGAGAGGATCTCACATCGTTTTGCAGGCAGCGCAAGGCGAGTATGGCATTAATTGTTTTTTAGGAATGCATTAATTGTTGTTGAAGAAACTGAATCATGTGCACATGATTGGTGATTCCTTTCACCCAAAATGCTTAGGGCCGTATACAACGCACTCATCAAACTTAAAAAAAAAATGTTTGAAAAAAAGTAGGAATACAACGGAGGAGGATTAAATAATCCTTAATAAATTGTTGGAACAAAGACATCTTTCAATAGTCTCCACATATATCTTTAGTCCGGGAGAACATACTTAAGTCGACTCGAGCATCGATCACCACCTGGTCAAACAAGTACCATCACCAGACATATGGGTAAAATGTTTACCGCAATAGACCATTAAAAGGAAACGTGTGCTCTTGTCTCTCTAACAAAACCACACGATTCTGTGCTCCTGTCTCTGACAATTACCGCTGGACGATCATGTGTAGAAGGTGACTCACTGACAACAACTATTGTCCACGTGGGAGATCGAGGAACCGACAAGACGTCTCTTCGTAAGCAACAACTATCACCCCTTCAACGCTATATAAAGAGCACAGTCGGACGACAAAGACAACATACGCCAGAAGTATAGTCTTAGTCGCAACATGTTCATCCCGAGCACGACACATCTCCAATTGTAATCTCATTCAATATAAAAACATAAGAAGTAATGTTATTATTATCTTCGAAGAAAACCTGAACTTGTCTAAACGTCCCACCTCCTCAGCGTAATCCTCTAGGTCACGTCTTCCACATTTACTTCTTAAGATTGACAACAATTCGTTGACAACAAGAAAACATGTAAAAACACGCTCTCTCCGGTCAAAGAAAGTCATTTTGGATATCGATATAGTCTTTAAAAACACAACGTTCATCGCTAATTTCTATTCTAATATGCCTATGCAAAACGAAGAGAAAAAAAAGAAACAGTGACGCTCATCGCTATGCCGCCGCCGCCATGCGCCTGCAGCATCTACCTCCAGTCGTTTCTTTTCTATTTGGTCTACCTCTCCTGCACATTGTCTGGGCTTGGGTTCTTGAGGAAGACACTTGGTTGGATCGGAATACTTTAGGAAGAGGCGAAGAGCAATGCTTTGGGTGGAAGGAGGGGTGTAGTATTACATTATTTCCTTTCTTCACTCGGTATCTTGAAAATGTGGATGCATATTTGGAGCGGAGGAACAGATTTAAAATTGGGGCTAGGCACCGCTTGAGGAAGAAAGAAGGCGGTGGTGGGGCCTACTACACTGGCTCAGATCATGTGCTTATCAGTTTGTCTTACTAATGTCGTGCCTAAAACGTATGGGAAGCAATTTCCTTCTTTGGGAAAACAGGTTGATCAAACTAGTAGATTACCTTAGGAGTGTAGTTTCTTGCCTCCCCCGCGTCGGTTCCTCCCTTCTTTGAGGTCGGCCTCGGCGACGTGGACGTCCTCAAACGGCGGATCCGGCTTTCTTCCTCGCAGCAGAGCCTCGGTTGGTCGCCCAAGTCTCCGATTCGGTTTCCAGGCCTCCTCTCCCACATCTCTCAGATCTGGATCTGGGGGCTCCCGCATCCAACCGGCGACAAGTTTTCCCCCTTGGTGACCAAGGCTTCTCCAGTTCTCCTGGTATTACTCTTCATCGACATGGTCATGGCACCGTCCACCGCCACCTTCTTGGTGCTGGTTCTGTACATCTTCGCAGTAGCTGTGACCGGTGGGTCCCATTTATTAGTTCTCAAGTCGTGGCTTTGGAGCTTGTTGTCTCCGTTCCTGACGGCGCGCCGCCTCTCTCCGGCCGTCGTGGTCTCCTCCCCCATTCTCTTCCCTGGTTTCCTTCTCGGGTCCCTTCGGCATCATGCTCGTATTCTGATCACAACCTTTCTTACCAGGGGAATTCATTATTTGCCCGGTATTCCGAAACTACATTCATTTTGATGTAATATATTTTTGCCCTCACATTTAGTCTTTTTCTTCGGTATTTGCCCTCTTTGTATTATTTTAATTATTTCTGTTCGTTTTTCCATTACACAGGACGCGAAAGTACCCTTTTACCCTCGGTCGGGCTAGCCCCTGTTTCCCTCGCACCCAACCCTTGTTCCGTACTCAAGCCCGCCATCGCCATGACTGCCGGCGTCCTCCTTCGATCCCGCAGCCGCGAGTGCCCAGGACCTCGCCGCCGGCGAGGGAGAGGCCAGATTCTTACCGCTACCGTTGCAAGAACCACTCCTAAGGCTGTAGTGATCCATCGCCAGGTGGCATCAACTCGGCGTCGCGCAAGTTCAATCCCTTTGGTTCGATTTGTGCGGCTCAGGCTCGAGGCTTTGAAGATAACAACAAGTGATTCGAGTGGGAATTGGCACCTCAAATTCGAATGTTGCACAACAAACCTAAATCGGATCTTGGGGTCAAAACCGCTCGAGGATTTCAAAATGCCCAACTGATAGAAAGAAAACAAGAAGAAATCGATCCAAAATTAAGGCGAAATCCAAACTATAGGGCACAAACAAAACAAAGAACCGAATCCACCGACAAGGCCTGCGAAAATTCGAGGGAAAAAAAGAAAGCTGTGAGAGTAAACCAACCGAATATGCTGCAAAATTGAGGAATTTTTGGATGGAAGCAGGTGGGTCTGGGGGCAAGGCAAGGCGATGATGAGACTTTGATATGGGAAGAGTGGATTGGGGGCAACGTTGGATTGCGATGAGGACATCAACCTAAGGATGCAACTATCGCCGACCACGCATCGCATCATCTAATTCAACCACATCCTCTATAATAGGACTTTCGGCTACTGCACTGCCATATTCACCAGTTGAACCGAGCTACGTCTACTCATACGAGCCGAGCTTCGTCTACATATCATGGTGCTATGTCTACATTCCATGGTACGACGTCTACATGCCATGGTGCTGCGTCACCAATTGTTGGTCCATAGGCTTTGTAATAAATGGGCTGGTTTGGCGGTTTGGCCCATATGGCTAGGGTTTTGGTACTGTTCATGCGTGAACAGTACCCGCGACCGTGAAACAGTACTCGCGGCTGCCTTCCTTCTCCTATACATAGTGGCCACCACCCCTTTAGTGCTTCGGGTTTTTCTTTTAGAATATTATGCATAGCAGTTTCGCCGCTCGTTCGGTTTGAGGAACCCTAACTTTGTGAGTTTCATTAATATTCGCAATACAATTTCAGATTGCATCTTCTACTCTTTTACTTGTGTTCTCGATTCGCTTGCAGGAGATAGCCTTCTTGGTGAGGTCAACCGCGTTCGGCACGGTTAATAACCATCGGAGCAGTAGTGTAGTGATTACGAGGGGTTCGATCCATTTTGGTCGGAGCCTTTGGATCATCAACGTCGTGTTCTCCACAATCGACGTATCAGTACCTTTCGGAAGATCGGGCCACCCTCACATTATGTGGTATCAGAGCAAAGGTTGCCCGTTAGGTAATCACAGTTTTTTTCCTTTTAGATTAGTTGGTGTTCATCGTCCTAAAATCCAGAAAATTAGCACCACAAAAACAATTTGTTCGTCTTGTTCTTCCGCTGTCCCATCACCCTCTGAGCCTTTGCAATTTTCTTTTCGGTATTTTGCTTGTTGAATTTTTTGTTACATCGTCGTGTCAGTTGTTGAATTCTAGCTTAGTTGGAGTCTAGTTCGTCATTGTCTAGTTGCATCTCGTGTTTCCTTTGCGTAGCTTCGTCTTTGTCTTTTCGCATCTTGTGTTTAATTGCCCTCTACCACGCCACCATCATCCATCTGCCACGCCACCATCATCCATCTGTCGCGGCCACCAAGTCCTTCCCTGCCGCACCACACACCAACAATCGCCGCCGTGCCACCACATCTCCCTACAGCCGCGCCGCCACATCTCCCTATCGCGGCCACGCTCCTCCTCCTGCCGCCGTTGCTACTTCCTACCGTGGCAGTCCAAGCCCTCCCGCAACCACCATCATCCTTGGCCGCGGCAACCCAGGTCCTTGCCGCAACAGCCGATTGCTCCTACCCCGCTGCAACCAACGTTGCTGCTGCCTCTGCCACGACACGCGATTGGTGCTGCCACCGTTGTGCTTTTTGCGTCCGCAACAACCAAGAGCCCTAGACTGATTTTGGTTTGGCCACAATGCTTGCGCAAACAAAGAAAAAAAAACAAAGATTTTAGTTTCGGGTTGAAGAAAAAAAAGAAACAGAGGAGGAAAAGAAAAGAGAGAAAAAAAACAGAAAAAAAGAGAGAAGAAAAACAAAAAAGAGTGTCCCTCTGTTTGAATTTTGAAAACCTGATCAAAACTTTGTCAAATCTAGTAAAAATTGGGGGAACCCTTCTTGATACATCCACAAGCTGCCACAAAAAAATTGAGCATGTTGGGCCCACAGAATCAAAAGTTATAGCAGTTTCAATTTGAGGCCGAAATGAATTCGAGTCTGTTTCCGACACACCTTCAGTAAAGCGGGCATAACTTTTGCATACGGAGTCGGAATTCAACGTTCTCAAACTCGTTTGAAATCTAACGACGATGCGCATCTGAAAAAAAATGCCTAGCTTGTGCTTGTCACCTTCCAAGACCCCCAAAATTTGGCCATCTTCAGCTCTAAAATTGCGTTGCAAGTTTTGGTTTTCTATTTTTGGCGATTCTTTGGTCTCCTTCGAATTTGGGGTTCGTCCAGTTGAGAAAGTTGTCGATCTCGTTGAAACATTTCAAACGAGCATATACAGGCCATATAAAACTTTGCTTGATCATCATTTGAAACTAGCTGTTGTTTCTGCTCAATCTAGAGGGTTGTTTGCGTTGCACCAATATTGCTGTTTTGTGCTCTACATCGCGTGAATAATCTTGTGCCCTTAGAAATAAGTTTGAGTAGTTGGCTAGCGTCTCTCCTAGAACTTGTTGTGAGGTTCTCCTTTGCTTACATCAAGTCACATTGATCGTTGAGTGTGTAATACTCCGGAAGTGTGAGAAGTGAAGAATCGGATTAATAAAAATTAATCGGTAGAGAATTATTATTCGGGGAAGAGAAATTTATTGAATTTTCAAGTGCAATATAGTTTAGAGAGGGATTTCTCTTAACAGGAAAGTATCCATCAGTGATTATGTAATATCCTGTTTAACATTAGAGAATTAATTGAAATGAGAAAGGTATTTACTGAGAATTAAACAGAGAAATCAGTTTTTAGAGGAGATTTAATTTTGGGCTTTCGCCCACGTTGTTTTAGCCCAAGTGGGAAGTTGGTTTAAGAAGGGCCAACCAAACCCTAGGTCTTTTTCTGTAGCACGCAGCTACAGCACCCGCCGCCCTGTAGCAACCCTCCTCCCTTTCTGCCACGCCCTCCATGTCGCCCCTTTCTGCTGCTCCTTGCTACTGGTCTTGGGAGGAAGAAGAAGGAGAGAAAGGAGGAGAAGAAGGGATCTTCTTCATGGATTCAACCAGCGTTTCCCAAGGTTCTACAAAGGGTAACGAGAGGCGTTCTTTGCTGTCTAAGTTGTATTAGATCACGAATCGATTGGTTTGATTGGATTGAATTGCTGCCGCTACAAATTCAATTCTGTCCAGTTTCTTGCGCGGCTTGTTTCGTGTGTTTAAAGGCAGAATTAGGGATTTTGATCTCCTAGAGTTATTTAGATAATGTTCTTAGCTTTCGGTGGCCGTGAAGATCACTCGATTCCGAGGTCTGAGTCAAAAGTTATGATCATTTTATTATCTGCTGCCAGAAATCTGACGAGAATAATCTGTCTGGTTATTTCTTAAAATATGAAAGGGAATTTGGTAGAATCTGAAAGTTCACCCAACTAGGTTATTGTAGGTAATTCGATAACCTTTTCAGATTGATAAAGAACGATCAATTTGGAGTTACCTATTAAAAGTTATGGTCATTTTAGTTTTGCTGTTCGATTGTGTAGGCAGTTTCTATACTGCAAGTTCAGACAATGGTTAGCCTAATATTATGGCCGAATTGGTTTATCGTGTCATCTAGAGTATTGTAGATTATTCAGTTAAGAATCTACAGAAATTGGGTTTACCTCATTTTGACTTCCAGTTCATGAGTTATGTCATTTACCGTGCTGCTGTCCAGAATCAGTATATGGCAGGAAAGCGTTGTTTTCGGTTTCAGCTTTGTAAACTCGTTTGAGTCGTCAAGTAAGCGTTGTAGAATGCCGATTAGTAGCGCTGAGTATATTATGTCTTAATTGAAATTATTTTACCTGTTTAGGAGGTGAAGCCTCAGGTTTAGGAGTATCAGCTTTGCTTAGGCTAACGCGTACGCATCGTGGAAGGCAAGTAAATGTAGCGGTTGTGCTCACGGTTTAACCCGTTTTCTTACTAGTTGCACTATGCATGATTGACGTAATGTTAAATGATATGCCATGGTTACATGTTTTCCAAGTAAAAATGTGGTAGCAAGATATTAATCAATTGCTATGTTTGGATGAGTTTGGGTAGTATCGTGGTAATTCGCAATGAGCCAAATGCGGAATATGAAAATAAACTCAAGGTGGACATGTTGTTAATTCCTTGTGGTTATTTTCATGATGATCATGTGGTGGTCTATGTGATAGAGTTCCATCTATATCGATTGATTTTGATCTTGGTGAATCAGGTGTGGGTTATGTGGTAATGGTCTTATGACACGATGGTATTGTGCTTAATGAGACACATGTGGATTATGAGAAAATATTCATGATGAGTATGTTGTTGACCTTCGTGGTTAAATTCTTGTGGTTTATGATTATCATATCATTCATGACATATCATGACATTTGCATTGTGGATGTCGCGCTTATAGCGCGATCGTGCAGGTACAACATCGTGCATTGTCAGAGACGATGCATACCTTTACCTTGTTGGGTAAAGGTGCAGTGGAGCATAGCATACATATGCATTACATTGTGGAAAGATCATTTGCATACTTGTGCAAGATATTGAGGTGAAGTTATTTTTGCAAACAAACGCAACTTCACAGTTGCAATGTGGAAATTGACTCATGAGAGTCTCTTGTGGTATGAGTAATGTGGTTGTGGTTGTGGAATGGGGTTCACCCCTGGTGGTATGGTAGAGGTTGTGGTTGTGGCATGAGATTCTTCTCTCTTGTGGTAATTGTGGATAGCAGTTGTGGATGCGAGAAATAGTAAAGTTATGAGGTAAAACACGCTAATACTTTATTGTCATTGGTAGTGGTAGTGGTGATTAACATGGAGCAGTTGATCAAGATTCAATTGTTAATATTTTACTATCATTGGTAGTAAATATGGTTGAGGCTATAATTGTGATCATTATGGGGATTGGATATTGATGCTTAATATCTTTGTAGTTTAATTGGCTAGTAAATGAATGTGGATTCACATTATGGGTGTGGATATTTGGATACTTTAATGATGTTGTATGTTTGTTTGTAGTTTGAATAGCCGGGTAAACAGTTTGCTTGCTTGAGATTTTTATCTCACCCTTGTTTTCTTTCCCCCTGTGGTGATTGTTGAGCATTCATGGGATGGGTAGAGCGGCACCACAATAATGCACATGGTTCATCAACTCATGTTGTAATAAAGTCGATGAAATTCTAGCCAAATGCTTAACTATTTGTGGAGGATTATGTTATTTAATAAGGATGGACTTGTGAACCATTCTTTGATTAATCTGCTAGAGGTTGTTTAATTATTGAACTTGTTACCGTTATCTTTATTCCCTTAGATGTTTATGCTTCCGCTTAATGCTTTTTGTCTAGAGATGTTGCCGAATTAATTATCTTGAAATTATTGGCTAGCTGTAGAGTGGTTTAGTAGCATTCCAGGGTAATGTGGGTCCTGGGGTGTTACAGAGTGTGCGTACATACACTTCTCTGCATAGGGCTTTGATTAGGCTAGGACCAGCAACTTTGACGAGTACTTTGAACAATCCTTTAACTTGCATTAAATGATTTGATTATTGCTGATCCTTGCTACCATATTGAAGCCTTTTGAGCTCCACCTACTCTTGATCAGAATAGGTCCCCTCTTGCAATCGTACCCACGCTCGACACGGTATCACGAACCAGCCACCGGCTGCACCACCTACTACATGCTTTGGTAAGAACACTTGTAAGAATGTGGTAAGATGCTTGAGAGTGTGTGTTTCCACCTTCCATCAACTAGTAGTTGATAGGGATAACACTTTTGTGTTGCCTTTTATTTTCTACTAACCATGGCAGGTGAGACGTCTGATGAGAAAGAGTGTGTTGTAAAGGGAGAGCTCATAACGCTCTTAGATGAACAACATACTACCATTAATGAGGACATCGATAGGAAGCTTCAAGCTACTACGGCTACATTGCAGCGCTCAATCAACGATAGTATTGCAGCGCTCACTACACGCATTGAAAGAATGGTGAATTGGCCACTGAACAATGGACGCGAGTATGATCACGATGCAGCCCAAGATCTTGAGGAGGGATATGATAATGAGAGGCAATACCGTGACACCGACATTGCTCTTGCTGGCCAAGATGCATGTCAACGACACCGTCTACATCACAACCGTCACGATATGAGAGGTAATAATGTTCAGCACCACAATGCTCGTGTTAATGATGACCCATTTGCTAAAGTTAAATTTACCATACCATCTTTTTCAGGTGTTTATGATGCTGAAATTTATCTAGATTGGGAGATGACACTTGAACAAAAATTTAATGCCCATCTAGTTCCTGAGGTGCATAGAGTCAGACAAGCAACTAGTGAATTTAAAGATTTTGCTATCATTTGGTGGAATTAAGTAGTTAATTTTGGCTTAACACCTGATACATGAGATAGATTGAAGGTAGCTATGCGTGCTAGATTTGTTCCTCCTGCTTTTAAACGTGATATGCATAAGAAATTACAGCGCTTAGACCAAGGTAATTAATCCGTCGAGAAATATTATCAAGAACTACAAATAGGCATGCTGCATTGTAATGTTATTGAGGATGAGGATGATAAGATGCACTACTACAAAACATGCTATAGTAGACGTCCCATCACAGACGGTTCTCCTTTGGAACCGTCTGTGTTGGGTCTGTCCGGACGCGACATTTGCATCGGCCGACCTATCACGACGGTTCTTAATTAGAAGCTCATGATAACTAATTATCACGAGATGGTTTGTCACGGATAGTTCTATTCACAAACCATCTGTGATAATCAGTTTAATCACGAGCAGTTCTCATAAAGGAACTGTCGCGAATTATCCTGACGGTTCTAATTAGGAACAAATGCGTGATTAAACTGATTATCACGGGCAGTTCGCATTAAGAACCATATGTGATAAGTACACCGATGGTTCTTAATGAGATCCGTGCAGTGATAATTAATTACCACAAATGGTTCTAATTAAGAATCGTATGATATCCTAGTATTATATAAACCGCGTGCGACACATTCTCTGCCAGCCTTCTGCTGCCTCTGCTGCACTTCTGCCGCTGCCTCTCTTTACCGCTCTGCCTGGAGGCGTGTGTCCCACTGCCACGCCTCTACCGCACTGGAGCAACCCTACCTCTGCTGCAACCCTGCCGCTGGCTCCACTTATATCTGCTGCTCCTCCCCCATGCGCCACTTCCCTGCCCTAGCTCCTCCCCCGTTGTGCGAGCTTAGAGAGGAGAAGGTTGGACCCCTGCCCCTAGCACCTCCTCCACCCCGCTGCCTCCTCCCCCATTGCGCCATCTTAGAGAGGAGAAGGAAAGGAGAGGAATCGTATTTTCTTCGTGAGCTCCGAGGGTAACGATCTATAACCCTTTATGTTTGCTATAAATTAATCGCTAATTAATTGAAGTATGTTTGGTAAATAGGAAGAATGCATACTTGCGGTTTATTAATCTAATTTGACACTAATTTGTTACATGCGTAGCGTAGATGGACCAAAACTGGATGTACGGTGTGAATTGTGTGAGTCAAGAGTACATTAATGGCGTGGTTGCTTTTAGAAGAGCCACCAAGCGGGATATGTTGAATAAGGATAAATTTTATGTCTTGTCTATGCATTTATTGCGATAATATGAAAATGTTTAACAGCGTGGTGCGATCGAAGCACACTTGATTTGAAGGGGTTTCAAAAAGGGTATACATGTTGGAGCGATCACGGTGAAGAGCATATTATCTTGAAAGTTAATAATGGCGACATTGCCGAGAAGTCAACGATCATGAGAGAGCACAACCGTCGGTTCAACGAATGGTTAAAGGTGCGAATCAACTGGAGGTCATCAAGTGATGATCTGTTGCTATGGTTGGCACAAGGGCCACAATTCTGATTGTCACATGGCAGGATCGACATAAATGGGTACACATTTCATCACGCGACTTAGGATAGGAAGAGCCTGATCCGAACAGTATTGTCGCATAGATGCATTCGATCTGATGGGGTGAGGAGCTCCTCACGTGGGCAAATAGAGGAGATATGGGAGCTCGACTACGTGCTTTTCAAGATCCCCCTATTTCGGTGCCGTTGGGTCCATCTCCCACAGGTAAAGGTAGACAAGTACGGTGTCACTATCGTGGACCTTGAACGTGTTGGATACAAAGATGAACCATCCGTACTGGTTAACCAAGTTGTTCAAGTCTTCTATGTAACCGACCCGACAAATAAGAAGCGCCACGTAGTTCTTTATGGAAAAAGGAGGATTGTCGGAGTTGAGAATGTAGTGGACGAGGAAGAATACAATCAATTTGACGAGTTGCCTCCTTTCGGAGACGGCATCAGGCTCGAGGAAGAACCCAGTGAAGAAGCTAGCTATATGCGCGTCGGTCATCATGAAGGGCTATATTTTAATTAAGAATTTACTCTATTGTAATTATGGACTTGTAATCTCTCATATATTTTGATGTCAACGTGGAATTGTCATGTGTTAATGTGTTATGAACCTGTCATCTTTGATATTGATGTCAATGTGGACGTTCATTGTAATGTGGAGTATCAAAATTGGTTTCACTTGATTTGGAGTTGAGTTGAATTAGATATAAATTTTTGAAGTCAAATGTGTTATGAGCTTGTCATCATACTTGTCACCAGGTTTTGTTAGGATATCACAGATTGTTAATAGGTTTTGTGAGGATATCACAGACGGTTCTATTATGGATCCGTGCAGCGATAAGGAATCCTGAATAGTTCTTAGATAGAAAATGCGTGATATGAGTTTATCACACCGCTTTCCTACTACAACCGCTCGTGATATGGGCGTATCACAAGCGGTTCTTTTAGGGAAATGCTGTGATTCCTTATCCTGAGCAGTTCTATTAAAGAACCGCTGCGCGATAGCCTTTTATAAGGAGGGAACCGCTAGGGTTTTGCTCTTACTCGTCACTTCCTCTCCCGCGCCCCTTAGGCTCTCGCGCGCTCTTTCGCCTCCTCTAGGGCTCGCCTGTTCACCGCCGCCTACAACCTCAGCGCCTCCGACCTCGACACCGCCGCCCTCGACCTCGGCGCCTCTGACCTCGGCGCCGCCACCCCCGACGTTGGCGCCCCCGACCTCGGCGCCTCTGACCTTGGTGTCCCCGACCTCGACGCCCCCAACCTCGACGCCCCCGACCTCGCCGCCCCGACCTCGACGCCTCCGACCTCGGTGCCTTCGAGCTTGGCAGCCCCAACCTTGGCGCCCCCGACCTCGGCATCGCCGCCCCCGACATCACTTCTTCCCTCCTCGCGTCGGCTCCAGCGCCTCCCCCGGTACTCCGTCGCGCCTCCCTTGCTCTGTGATGGGTTCTGTTGATGCTCTGTGATGATAGTCAAAATATGAAATGATAGTCAAAATCTGTTGATGCTCTGTGATGATAGTCGAAATCTGAAATCAAATAGATAATTAGAAACAGACTTGAGCTTAAGCATATTGCTTTATATGGTCAGTTATAATTAGTAGCCTTTATACTCTTTGTTTTGATTATAATGAATTAAGATTACACTTGTATGTTATGTGATCGATTGATCTTACATGAGATATTTGCATTTCTATTCTCAATCATCAATTAGGCTTATTGTTGATATAAATTTGTGAATTATTTTGAAGACATATGATTAGATATTTTGTTTACAGAATGCTTTATGTGCTGTTTTTGTGATTTAATTTCACTAAGTTTAACTGCTACTCCGAGATAACTTGACATATGAGAAATTTGTAGTTTTAGCTCAAGATTTGTTTTGTAATTATCAAAATTGATTGGTGAAGAGATTTTGACAAAGGACTGAGATTGCAAAGACTATGTCTTATGCAATTAGTCAACTGAGAGCAATTGAGCAATCTTATTTGCTTAGCTTCATGTTGTTTTTAGTTGTTCTCATAATGAATATGTTGAAGTTATTCATACACTGAAATTGATTATCATCCTGGACATTGCGGGTGTTCTGATGGTTAGGGTGAATTTTGTGGGCTTGATATTGCTCTGTGATTGGAATGGTCTAATTCTGAAATTGGTGGAATTACCAGTTCAATTTTGAGCTCTTCAATATTACTTGATTCTATTTTGTTTCTATGTCTTCATTAAATGCTAGTCTTTTGTACATGAAGCATTAAACCTTTGCTTAGCATTTCTTCGTCAATCCTGACACACTTGAGTGTACCTTTGCTTCATGCCAATCCTCCATGGCATGAAACAAATGGTACACTCCATGTGTCGGGCTCGATAATGAGGCTCGAACAAAGATGGGCTCGAGTTCTATCTATGCAAAGATTCGTTATCACTAGTTTGTATCTATACAAAGATCACAAGAGATTGTTATACATGTGATTGTTATGTCAGTCTAGTTAAGCTTTGGATAGAGCTCAAAATCTGAATTTTAGTGTTCTTATCCAATTTATGAAGAGAATAGACCTTAGTGCTGACATGACCAAGTTTGTTTCTTGTGCAACTCGCCATATGAGAGCTCACATTTATTTCAAATTTTTGTGCTCTGTGCTAATTTCATTCATATACATGTGGTACATGTTTTGCATTTCAATCAATTTAAATGACTTGAATGATTTACACTTGATTATGTTAATTTGGTCCTCTCTCGTGCCTTGTTTGTTGATCTTCTCGGTGGTTTTGAGTACCATCACCGTTGTGAGTATTTCAACATATCGTGCCTTTGTCTCTTTGCATATACATACACATATATATGCACATCACACACACACACACACACATATATATATATATATATATACATACATACATACATACATATATATATATATATATATATATATATATATATATATGTGTGTGTGTGTGTGTGTGTGTGTGCACATATACATACATACATACATATATATACATACACACACACACACACACACACACACACACACATATATATATATATATATATATATATATATATATATGTGTGTGTGTGTGTGTGTGTGTGTGTGTGTGTGTGTGTGTGTGTGTGTGTGATGTGCATATTGTTCCTTTTAAATGACTTAATTGATTTCTTAGTCTTATGATTATTGTGTCATTTAATTGGTTGAGAACTATGCTCTATTCATAATTATCTATGTTGGAATTAATTATTTTTCATATTTATGCATATGTAAATTATATAAATAGCAAGTAGCGAGATGGCAGAGGCATTGTCTTCGCCCAATGCCATGCCGACGCTGCAGATGAAAGAGGTGCCTAATCCGTCGATGGTAATGATACGGAAGCGAGATGGTAGAGGAGAATCGAAGATGCCTGTGGGCCGACTGGTCATCACGGAGGTTAGTGAGTTTGGGGTCCCTCTATGTCCCAAGAGCTCGTGACGAGATTCGGACCATGTGTGGGATACTTGCAAGGAAATGGGTCCCCATCACCACACCAAGGTGGAAGGATCTAACGAAGAAGCGAGAGGCGCGTGTGACGAACTTTCAAAAAGTTCACTATCGAAAGCGGACATGGCACGTGTGGAATGGGCGGCGATGCTCACGATCGATAAATCATGGAGGACCTTCAAGAGCATTCTTGTCACGGCAAGTGCGTGAACATGGGTCGACGCGCCTTCGCGAGCATGGATTCTTGACACGAAACATGGGACGCCTTTGTGGCTATGAAGGCGATGACTGAATTTAACAAGGAAAGTGCGGTGCACAAATCTCTCGGACACAAAACACTCACCGCCTGGACTCGGCACGCTGATGCAGCGGGTAAATATGAGAATGGGCGGTAGAGGAGGAGAATGCGTTTCCTGTTGTCACAGGCCCGCGTTCCCTAGCCTGGTTAAAAGCGAGGGCAAAAGTCTCGTCTTCGGGCAACATCGCTTTCACAAACCCAGCAGACCAGGAAGTGTCCCAACGTGTGGTAAATATGTCGAACTACCTAGTTGTTAATAAGTCCATAACTTCGTAGTGTCTATAATAACATGATGACCTCTTGCAGCATGAATTCTCTGCCCAAACTTCCCAAGGCTCCTTCCAAGCAGACAGGGAGAAGGATATACTATCTACGGCCCTGGGAAACAAGGCGCACCCGGGTCGCACGCGAGGCCTTGGGGTTAACGTACCTTGGAGTCATGGATTCGCAGACGACTACTGCACGTATAGGAGTAGGAAGAGATCCAAGGCCGAGCGCTAGGACCGGTTGGTACAGATGATTACTGAAAAATTTGAAGGAAAGCTAGCAGCATTGCAGGATCAAATGAATCAACTCCTGAGCCAGTCGTAGTCGTAAGCCGCCCCTGTTAATTTGGGAGCCAGTCCTGCTCAACATCGGAGTAGTGTCGCGTCCACGCATAATTCTGAACATGACGACGTCCAATTACCGATAAACAACATCAAGGTAATGTACACCTATGGAATGCACTAAAGATAGACCTATAGGATGCCTTAGCTAATTGCGTATCGTTTTGTAGGAGTCAACGGCATGCAAACTCCAAGTGAGGTTAGTTGGGTCCATTTCTATTGAGGCTGGGTGGGGGATGGGGCAGGGTTATGCTAGGATGGAGGTGGACATGGTACATGAACATTTCATGGTCGTCCTGCTGGAGATTCGCCTGAACGAAGAGATCACAACACTAGGGGATGCCGTGCACAGTTTTATCTAGTGGCCCAAGAAGGACATCATCCTGGACCCAGCAGTGCTGCGATCTCAACACGACCATTCCGCTCCAACAAGACCCTCGATGACTCCACCTCATATTTCGTCTCAGAAGGCCACCTTATCGGTTCCCGTGGAGAAGACACCGGAGGAACAAGAAAAGCGTCTTTGCCAGTCGGTCCCGAAGTCGTCTCGCAGAAGACGATTGCCAATCCTTAAGGCCAAATCGAAATCGACGAGCGTTAAGCGCCTCCCAAGTCCGGAAGTCGGGATATCCGGAAGTACATCATCGAAAAATCGTTGTGCTCGACGCGATATTAGGGCACGCCGGATATGCATGTCGGGCTTTGCATGCTCATTACTTGGAGAAGACTCAAAAGGAGGGTGCGATCATTGAATCACCGTCGATACGAGCATAAGCATTTCTTCAACGGACGAGCCACCGTCGTGGGCTTCAACGACTTATATGACCTATTCAACCTCGTTGGCCTCGACGCCTCGCTTCTACGATGTTGGATACTGTAAGTGCGTACAATCAAGTTCTACATTCACATAATACCAATAAATATCACAACTCATTGCTTATGTATAGATATATGATGAGAATTATGCAGGAATGGAAAGAACCGATGGGTTTCCTCGACCCACATGTGGTATCATTGCAAACCATCCAAGCAGACTCGTCCTTCGTCGAGAAATACATAACGGAGGCATTGTTTCGTCAGCAGAACATAAAGTACATAGTGGTGCCCTACAACGAGGGTAAGTGTCACTACTTGCTCTACAAATTTTATTTGTACTTTATACATGAGACGAACTTAGGTTTAATGACTATAGCAACATACATGAGTAGGTACTCTTTGGATCCTTTTAGTCATTATCTGAAGGAGGAACCATGTGATATACCTTGATTCCTAATCCGTAGAGACCACAAGTTCGACGTTCAGAGGAATACTCGCGGTATGCTCATTTCCTCCATACATAACTCTATTGTAGTCTTCATTAGTTTGAAATGGTTGAGGATAACTTTTTGGAATTATGTAGGTCGTTCATCAACTATGTTGTCAACAAAGGAATATACGATGAAAAGAGCGCCGAACTAACACACAGGATGAAATTTTCGGTACGCGCTACAACACGATAATCCTATATCATACTTCATAATAACGCGTCTCGAACTGATATATGTAATTCTATTGTTGTAGTGCCGCCAACAAAAAAATGATGAGTTATGTGCAATCTACGTTTGCTATCATATGGAGCAAATCATTAGAGCTAGGAAAAAGGATCCCGAGGTTTGTGAATCTTGAAATAATTATTTCCTAATTATAAATTTAAATATATATTCTTACCACTTTACTCTTGCTAGCGACAGGCCTTGATTATAGAATTAGATGAACTATTTGGGAATGAGATCAAGGACATTCGAGGGAAGCTCTGCAGCTTTATCATATCAGAGATATTAAGGACAACAATTAAGTCCCAGGCAATAGTAGAGTTCATTGCCGAATGGACAAACCAGAACCCATCCAAGGGCGAAAGTACGAACACGCGATGAGTGGACAATGTATTTCGACGGTTCCTTGATGCTACACGTTCGGGGTCGGGTCGTCTTGATTTCCCCTACTGGCGAACAAATAAAGTACACCATTCAGTTAAACTTTCCTGCTACTAACAATATGGCAGAATAAGAAGGTTTGCTTGCAGGACTTCGAGCAGCTCGTTCGCTCGGGATTCACAGATTGCTAGTGAAAGACGATTCTCAACTAGTAGCGAATCAAGTAGGAAAGAGTATCAATGCTCTAGTACCAAGATGTCATCATATTCGCGAAGTACGAAAACTTAAAAGCATTTCTTCGGTTTTGGATCCAACACATTCCTAGAAAGGAAAACTTTCTCAGCGGTCGGTTGGCGGATGGCTTCCATAAGGACATCCGTCCGCGGAGTTTTTCTCGAGAACTCGATTCACCCTCGGTAGTCGAGCCTTTCGAGGACATAGATGTTCGCAAGGAGGTTGCACACCTTGATTACGCAAACATGGATGCTCCACAGTCGATGATGGTTGGCGCCATCACGATCAAGGTAGAGATTGGATGACATCGATCTACAATTATCTTGACATGGCCTAATTCCGAAGATGATGTAGAGGCGATCGTATAGCATGAAAAGCCAAATCATACACTCTAATTGAACGTACCTTGTACAAACGAGGATCTCACGGAGTGTTGATGAGATGCATATCTCACTCGGATGGCATTAAATTGCTAACCGAAATTCATGGAGGAGTCTGTGGAGCTCATCATTCCTACAGAACATTGGTTGGTAAAGCCTTTAGGCAAGGATACTACTGGCCAACTGCCCTTCAGGATGCAAAAGAGCTCGTGACGAAGTACATACAATGTTAGTTTCATAGCCGACAAGTACATCAGCCGTCCCAAGCTTTGCAAACAATTCCTCTTTCTTGGCCTTTTGCAACCTGGGGACTAGACATTCTGAGACCTTTCCTAAGAGCACCCGGGGGCTTTGAGTTCCGTTTCGTCATGATTGACACGTTCACCAAATGGATCGAAGCCGAGCCGGTTGTGAAAATTACAACTGAAGCCGCCAAGAGGTTTCTCACAAAAAACGTGATCACACGATTTGGTGTACCGATCGTATAATCGCGATAACGGTACCGCACGCTTTTGGCGGCAATTTTGAATTGCAGCGAAGACCTAAGTATCAAGATACATTTCGCTTACATTGCTCATCCACGAGCAATGGAGCGATTGAAGCGAGCCAATGGTATCATAATGCAAGGAATCAAGCAGCGAGTTTCGACCCGATTAATTATGCGGTCGGGAGCTTGGGTTCAAGAACTTTCTTACGTATTATGGGCGTTCGTACTACAACTAGTCGTGCGACGGTGAAACACCTTTCTTTTGGTTTACTGGTGAAGCCATGCTTCCTCCAAAACTAAAGATTGGTTCGCTCGAGCGATTGCTTTTCGAAAGTGACGATGTGAGCGAAGACTTGATGACATCAATTTCCTTGAAGAGCAGCGAAATCAAGCTTTAGTACGATCGCAATCTACCAACACGCCATGCGTCGGTACCACACAATAAAAGGTGCAACCTCGAACCTAGTCAGTAGGTGATCCGGTTCTTAGAAAATTCGAGAACCAAGCGGTGCAACAAACTTTCACCCAAATGGGAAGGTCCATACACTGTGGTCGAAGTCACCCGACCAGGATCAATACGATTAGCTATGTCGGATGGGCAAGTTTTGTCTAATTCTTGGAATATTGATCAATTGCGTAAGTTCTTTGTGTAATTTCTTGTATTTATTTTATTTTGTATTTCAATAAAGATGCATTTCCTTTTTCTGTCATAAGGTATGGTTGGTTATACTTATTATTCGTTGCCCCTGGTCATATGCCTTCATTGTCGATGGTTGGTCAGAGAAGACACTCATTCCTTTCGAGGGAATCTCCATTACTTGTAATTGCTGACTTCAAAGTCAAATACCATACTGGTCTTCGTTGTGATCATTACTTCAATGATACACACACACGACCACATATTCTTTTCTTAAAGAAACATCCGAGTATATGGAGTACAACTTAGGCAATATGTATGGTTCCATTATTTCAAGAATTCAAAGATTAAATACTTTATTTCACAATCTGTTCTACTTAAGTTTGGCTACTGGTCGGGACACGGAAAGCCTCCTAGTCGAAGTCTCTCCTCTCTGCACGTGGTCCTGCCCACTGGAAGGAGCTTCCTAGTGATGGTCCTTTTCTTACGATCCTCGCTGCCAGTCGGACTTGAGCATGAGCACGTTTTGCGAAATATTTTACACATCTTAGATTCTTGAGATTCGTTACGACCAGATTCGAATAATTTGTAAAAACAATGATACTTTTCATTTCCTTGTTTGCATACATTCTTCATGCATATCTCCTTATCATCAAAGACAACTTTGTTGTATCTTCAGACTACATGTAGTATCTCACAGTGATTCGAGAATGGACAAGATCTAGACTAGTCGAAATCATCAGCCGGTTCCGACCACATGAGTTCCTACTGTTCATTGGATCACTGTCATAAACATTATCAGCACTTCTACCATGGTCATTGTTATTGCTCAATTTCTTGGTCTACTATTTTTTTAGTAAAATTCATCTAATAATATAAGCAGTCGAGGGCTAGGAGGTATATGAGTATTTAATAACATTGGTAAGACAAAGCAAGATCTTCATTGATGATAAAAGGTAAGTTTCATTTACAAAATTCTAAATTTTACATTCATCTACTTGTTAGAACCACCGTTGGTCATTGCGTGATGGAGATCCAACTTCCATTTCTCGAGAACTTTCTCTCAGAGGTCTTACTTCGTCGAGAAGTTTTGTTGCTTTATCTTGGGCGATCGAAGTCTTCCTCAACACTCTAAGACTAACAGAGGGTGGAAGCCTTGGTTTGCTAAGACAACACTAACTCCATTACGCAATAGCTTCCTTCATCGTCTTAGCATGGTTCTCTCGAAAGAGTGTTATCACTTCTTTGAGATCTTCGAGTTGATGGCTGAGAAAATTGATTCTCTCCATAGGGTCTCTTAGAATGGGCAGCTGCATTCCCGACCCCACATCGAAGAGCATCTTGTTCAGAGCCTTGACTTTGTCTTCAAGACTCCGATCGAGTTCAGTCCCTTGGCCACGCTCAAACTCGAGGGTTTTTTCCGCTCGTTCAAGTGCTTCAGTTTTTTCTACACAAGTGGATAAAGTTAACACACACTTTAAAAATTGGAGTCATGGGATGCTGGTTAAGTCTACGACTAGTTACCTTTGATTTTCTTCTCGCAAGAGTCGAAAACCTCCTTTTGCCTGGTCATCGCATGCTCGATCGACCGGTCTTTACTTTGATTTTCTTCCCTAAGTTTTATTATTATGGTTTCCTTAGCCACGACCTCTTCTTTAATTTTATCTAAATCTATCAAATATGATAGAAAGAGAGGATTAAGTTATAAAAGAGAAACAAGATGATAAAACTTTAGGAGGTCAAGCAAAAAGAGAAATATTCTTACTTCTCAGATCGGAGTGCTTTTGCTCCAGAGTTTTTATTCGCTGGGTCAGTCCTCCGACCACAACATATTTCTCGACCATATGCTACAAAAATAAAATTTCTTTCTTTTAATAAGTTTTCAAAGAAACTTTAAAGGAAAGAGTTGTAAGGATGGTCGTAGAACACTTACCCGAATTGCCATATCATTATATTCGGCAAAAATCATATCTGGACCTATCTCAGCTTGACGGTCCGATATCTTTCCCCAGGCTTCGTCAAGTTCCTTATCCTCGATAAATCGGGGGGAAAAAGGAAACTTGTTAACCTATGAAGTATTTCCAGGAGGAGGTGGAACTTGTTGAGGATCTCTGGAGATGACTACCTCCGGAGAAGGTGTAAGGATTATTAGAGGATCTTGAGCAGATGTCGGGCCAGAGCACGCTCAGGGGCTTCTCTAACCACTTCATCCTTTGCAGTCTTAGCCTGAGGAGTGTCCTGATCAGGAACCTCCACGACCACCTCTTCCCAGGAACCTTTTCTGAGGGTGTTCAGTGGACACGGCTGGAACACGGAAGATCTACAAAAGAAGAAAGTAAGGAAGATCGAGGTCCCAACATATCGAAATATCCAAAGTATATACTTATATGATTCTTTCATTTACATATACAGTCGATTTTTGAGTTTGACCTTATAACGCATCGGAGTGAAATCCGCTACGCTAGCTGTCCTTTTCTTCTCAACCAATTTCATTGATTCTAAACCGGTAGGGTTGACTAGGTCTTGCACATTTACTGATTGAAAATCAGAAGCAATATCCACGACTAGTTGGTGAGGATAGGATTCTGATCACGAGGATCGGTGGGTGTGGATTCGTCGACCTCCAAAGCGAGTAGCCTCGATGAGGCGATGGGTCCTCAGCGACCTTCTTTGGAAGATGCGACAACCGCCTAAATACATCATCAAAGATAGTTAGGCGATGAACATCATTTGTCCAAAATATTATTTATGTCCGGTAATCTACCTGGAAGGTCGACATCTGTATGGTCGAAGGGGTAGTCGGATCATCGATCGCTCACATCTTTCGGTGGCCTCATTGATCCTCAACTTTGACCAGACTACATATCAAAGAGGATTTAAGGTATACCGATCAGAAATAATATATATGACAAATGACAAAAGCATAGTTGATAATCTTACCTTAAGTCTCTCGATCATCTCTTTAGCGGAAAGCACCGCTAAAATCTGAGAAAATTAGCTTTGTCGCCGGGCTCTCAGTATGAATCATTTTTATCAAACTTCTAATCTCATCGAAGATAAAGTGTAAAGGTAAAATAAAAACTTAAGGATAAAGAAATAATCAACTAACATAGGCAAACTGGTCAAAATTATTCATGACTTACCCTCTTTGGAATCTTTGGTCATATCGTCACGACCAATATACGAGCATCCGGTGTGCTCGGGCCTTCAAAGGACTAATCCGTCGCGTGAAAAAAATCCTTCACTACATGCCAGGATGTTAAACCCTTGACACAAAGAAGCTTGATAGCTTTGGCCCATCTCTTTATCTTTCCCTCTTTCTCTGTGGTGGAGCGCCAATTCGAATTCTCGACCGCCTTCTTACCAGAATAATAAAGGCTGTCTTTCTTCGTGATCTTCATATAGAACCAGCTCTTCTTCCACGATGACCATGAAGATTTTGAGTACGTAAATATGTACTCATCGGCTTTTCCGTCATGGAGCGCAAGGTGCACTCTCCAAGCATCCCAATCGCCTTCCTGGACTTTGTCATCTGTAGTAGTACTTGAGCAGATCCAGATCTGCGGGAATCCCCAAATGCGCTTCACGGAGATAAATAAAGATCTTGAGATTGGCGATAGCATTGGGAGCAAGATTCACCAATTCAACTCCATAATACTCCAAAACTTCAGAAGGAAGGAGTGAATTGGTAGCCTAAATCCGCATTCAACATATGCAAGAAAAGCTGGAATTTCTCTATCTTCATTACTCGGGAATGTTCTCCAACATGATTTCAAGAAATCATATCCTTCTGGGAAGCATCCCGATCTTCTCCAAGCTCTCTAGCTTCTTCTCACCCAAGTCGGAAACCAACGAGTTGGTGATTTGGTCCGACATGGTTAGATTTCTTTTGGATGAGGAAAGAAAAGGAGGTCGGAAGCAGTTTTTACTCGGGAGATGAAGAAGGAAAGCAGGAAGTGAAAGAACCTAAGTCTACAAAGGGGTTTTATAAGCTTCATAGATTCTAACTTCAATAAGGAGTTGCCCAAAAAAGTCCAACGGACAGAAATCTTTTCGTCCAACGGACACAAAAACTCTTCGATTCCCAAGGCAAGTTCTCAACTTTAAAGTGAATACAAACCGCTTCAAATGTCATTTCATTTAATGAGCATAAGCCCGATACGACTTCATCGGAAGAAAGGTGTTCACACGACCTATTCATTTAAAATTCGAGGGCTAGCTGACGAGGATTAAAACCTCTATGTATTATTTTTAATACATAACAGACCATACGTCTTCATGGTCGTAACCCCTGAGGTTCACGACCTCCTTTGGTCGTAGAATTCCGAGGTTACATAATGGGTACCAGTGGGACGAAGGCCTATGCCAAGCTCCGACCGGAGAAGCTACTAAGTAAAAGGCATGAGCGATACTTGGGCCCGATTCTAGGTATATTCTCTACCGTGTGATGAATGGAACACGTGCATGTTCCATACCATACGACGTTTCTTATCCAAAAGCACTAATGAATAACCACCATGCGGTTATGTCTCATAGACATACAACCGTCGAACGGTTGACTTTCTATCAACCGTCATCCGACTCCGACCAGTCGTGACGCTTCACATCAGACGTCTTCTCCAGAAGTAACTACCACCTATTCAAGGGCTATTTAAAGATGGAGCATGGACGGAGCAGGGGGAGGGGGCCATCGGACTAAATCACAAGCCTTAGATCCGTATTTTAAGTCTGACATTGTAAAGTAACAAGCAGTGTTCTCAGTGTATACAGGAGTAGTTCATCATCTAGTCAGGAGGCATCCCCTGTAAAACCCAGTTCATACTAATAAAAGAGCAGTCCCATTATTACCCTAGATTTCCTACGTCACTCTCTCCTTTTCTTTTCGTAAGATCGACGTCTTGATCGTCGACAAGTACTCTCTTGTGCACAAAGGAAAGAAAATAATTTTGCTACCTTTGACACCTGTTGAAATTGTGAAATGTAATAAAAAGATAGCTGAAAATGAGAGAAAATAACGTGAACATGAATCTAAAAATCAGCAAGAGTGGAGAATGTTTTCCCACCTAAAAAAGAAAAGTTGGCACATAGTTCTAGGACTGAGGGAATTAAGTTAAAGGGTGGTGTCATACTTGCAACCAAATCTGATCTTACTAAAATTTGTGATAATGATATGCCATGTGATGCTTTGATATGCAAAGGTGCTTTATTTTCTTTTGATGATACATCTAGTTCTTTGCCGTCTGCTGTCACTAACCTTTTGCAGGAAAGTGATGATTTGGAGACAACAATTGAGTCGAGGATGACTCAAATTCAAGAAAGGTAGGATGATGATGACATCAACCCTAAGGATGCAAGCACTGCTTCGACCTGCTGCACTCCATCCTCTAATTCAACCACATTCTCTTCGATAGGACTTTCGGCTACTACACTGCCATATTCACTAGTTGGATTGAGCTACGTCTACTTATATGAGCCGAACCTCGTCTATATGCCATGGTGCTATGTCTACATACCATGGGGCGGCGTCTACATGCCATGGTGTTGCGTCACCAATTGTTGGCCCATGGGGTTTGTAATAAATGAGCTGGTTTGGCCCATACGGCTAGGGTTTCGGTACTGTTCATGCATGAATAGTACACACAGTCGTGAACAGTACCCGCAGCTACCTTCCTTCTCCTATACATAGTGGCCGCCACCCCCTTTAGTGCTTCGGGTTTTTCTTTTAGAATATTCTACATAGTAGTTTCGCCGCTCGTTCGGTTTGAGAAACCCTAACTTTGTGTGCTTCATTAATATTCGCAATACAATTTCAGATTGCATCTTCTACTCTCTTGCTTGTGTTCTCGATTCGCTTGCAGGAGATAGCCTTCTTGGCGAGGTTAACCATGTTCGGCTTAGTAGATAACCATCGGAGCAGTAGTGTAGTGATTGCGAGGGGTTCGATCTGTTTTGGTCGGAGCCTTTGGATCATCAACGTCGTGTTCTCCACAATCTACATATCAGTACCTTTCGAAAGATCAGGCCACCCTCACATCAGGTTCGCTTTGATTAGGTGGGTCTGAACCATTTGCTACGAGGATCTCCGCCCACTCTCCGACCAGCACCTCCACCGCCTCCCCTCCTACAGTCATGTGTTCCACGTCCTCTGGTCTACTCTTGTCCCTGATCCATTTCTTTTCTTCTCTCCTTGTAATGTCTGGCTAAAAGAGGCTTCTTGAATCTTGATGCGTGTGGGGACCGAGCAGCAGCGACTGGAGGCGATGGTGAGTACTACGGGTGGAAAGAAGAAGCTCACTGCCTGCGTCGCAGCGACCACGTGGTGCTGCCCACCCGCCTCTTCTTCCAGTCCACCGGTGCGTGCCCAATCTAGGCCTGCTCACCCTCGCAAGATATCTCCGAGGGTGCCGACCCGGATGCGCTCACCACCGAGGCTAGTGCTGTTGCTGCATTTTTCGGATTTTGTAATGGATTGTGTTTTGTTTGGATTGCTGACGATTTCTTGGTGGTTTTGGTTCAAGTTGTTCGGTGGAGCGAGCAGGCTGCGATGGTGGAGGCAATGTGGAAGGTGGTTAGGAAGGAGAAAGAATGTGTTCAGTGGTTGCTCAAAGCTACGACTGAGGGGTAAAATGATACTTTCGCGTGCCTGGTAATGGGAAAACGACCAGAAATGATTAAAATAATGCAAAGAGGGTAAATAGTGAAGAAACAGACTAACGTGAGGACAAAAAATGTATTACATCGGGAATGGGTGTAGTTTATGAATACTCATCCAAGGGGAGGGCAAGTAATGAATTCCCCCTTCTTACCGCTACCACGGGTTAGACCCGATGTGGTGGTTTGTGGCGGTGTCGGTTTTTCAATTGGCGTGTGCTGAGGGCGGTTGATAGGTGGTCTCCTCACGAGCGACACCTCCAGACGTGGTCAAATGGGCGGCATGGCCTAGCACAACACGAGGATGACCCAGCACGGCCATTCCGGCCCGTGAAAGGATCGCGCTGGTATTGCGCGCTTGGGTAGCGGCCGGCCGTGATGCCGTCTTTGATCACGAGCTGTTTGGCTTTGTCAGTGTTCTGACCCATAGCTCGAAAATTTAAAAAAATCAGAAAAACAAAAAAAAGGAAAATTAAAAAAATCTAAAAAAGTGTAAAAATTCATAAATACATATGAAAGTTGTAAAAAATGAGACAAGCATATTGAAAATGTAATAAAGAGCTTTATTAATATTGAAATGGTTGCCTTGTTAAAACTTTGTCAAGTAAAAACTCAACATGAGAAAACCTTAGCAAAAAAAAACAAGTACAACCTATAGCTTTACATATATCTTTGTTCTAAGTGTCATTGTCAAGGTACAAATTTTTGAACACATCGAACAACTCTTTATTTTCTACAGATTGTTGTGTTCGCGAATCAGCTTGTTCCCAGTCCTTCATGATTAGAAGTATCTTCACCATCTCATTTGTGAGATATGTTCTTTTCTCCTCCAATATTCTTCCAGGAAGACTGAAAGCAGACTCGGAGGAAACCGTCGAGACATGAACAGTTAACACATCATGTGCAAATGGATAGCATGGTGCATTACTACATAATCAATTTTTTCGGCCATCAACTCGAAGATCTCAAAGAAGTGATAACACTCTTTCGAGAGAACCATGCTAAGACGATGAAGGAAGCTATTGCGAATGGAGTTAGTGTTGCCTTAGCAAAACTGAAGGCTTCCGACCCCTCTGTTAGTCTTAGAGTTGTTGAGGAAGACTTCGACTGCTCCGAAGATGAAGCAACAAAACTTATCGAGGAAGTAAGACCTCTCGGAGAGAAAGTTGCTGAGGAAATGGAAGTCGGATCTCCATCACGCAGCGACCAATCTAGTGGTTCTAACAAGTAGATGAATGTAAAATTTAGAATTTTGTAAATGAAACTTACCTTTTATCATCAATGAAGATCTTGCTTTGTCTTACCAATGTTATTAAATATTCATATACCTCCTAGCCCCCGACTGCTTATATTAGTAGATGAACTTTACTAAAAAAGCAGTAGACCAAGAAATTGAGCAATAACAGTGACCATGGTAGAAGTGCTGATAATGTTTATGACAGTGATCCAATGAACACTAGGAAATCATGTGGTCGGAACCGGCTGATGATTTCGACTAGTCTAGATCTTGTCCATTATCGAATCACTGTGAGATACTACTTGTAGTCTGAAGATACAACAAAGATGTCTTTGATGATAAGAAGATATGCATGAAGAATGTATGCAAACAAGGAAATGAAAAGTTCCGTTGTTTGTACAAATTATTCGAATCTGGTCGTAACGAATCTCAAGAATCAAAGATTTGTAAAATATTTTGCAAAACGTGCTCATCATGCTCAAGTCTGACTGGCAGCGAGGATTGTAAGAAAAGGACCGCCACTAGGAAGCTCCTTCCAGTGGGCAGGACCACGTGGAGAGAGGAGAGACTTCGACTAGGAGGCTTTCCGTGTCCCGACCAGTAGCCAAACTTAAGTAGAACAGATTGTGAAATAAAGTATTTAATCTTTGAATGCTTGAAATAATGGAACCATACATATTGCCGTGTCAGAACCGTCATCACATGCGGTTTTTGAACCGTCTGAATTTGTATGTCTAGATAACAAGCGGTTATCACAGACGGTTTGTTGACCCAGACAGTGTGTTGGTGCTTCCCTAGGAGCGCTTTTGCCGAGTGGTACCTCCTTGGTCTGGCCGGAAGGCTTTGGCACCATCTTTGGCCTCGAGTACTTGACCTGCATGGTAGGCGAATTAGATTCCCTGGTCGAAAGCTGATCGACCAGTTCTAAGGATTTCCGATCACATGCGTAAACCATTTTTCGATCACCTCGAACCGTGATGACTCCTTTTGGTCTTGGCATTTTTAAACTTTGATATCCATAGTGCATGGTTATCAGGAATTTTGCTAGGGCGGTCGACCAAGGATTCCATTGTATACGGTTTCAAAATCCATCACATCAAATGGAATATTTTCTGTTCGGAAGTTGTTGGGTCTCCCGAAAGTAACCGGTAGGGAAAGCTGTCCTATTGGTTTGGCAGAAGAACCAAAAACTATGCCATGAAAGGCATATTTCACAGGTTTTACCTTCGACCTGGGAATCTACATTTCTTCCGATGCTCTCGTAAATAAAATGTTTAAAGAACCACCTCCGTCTATCAAGACTCAATTAACTTTATAATTGTTAATAGTAGGTTCAATTACGATAGGAAGCCTACCTGGTCGGGTCGACGGGATGGGGTAGTCTTCTTTGTTGAAGGAGATTACAGTTTCCGACCACTTGGAGGGTTTGATGGTGATCGAAGACTCGGCAAGGTTGACCCCCCGCTCCACAGCTTTCAGGTGACATCTTGATTCATACGAGGAGGGTCCGTCGAAGATCATGTCCACAGTATGCTGAGGCTCATGGTAGTCCATTTCTTCATTGCCATCTTTGTCCTTCTTGGAGTTTGGTTCCCCAAGTTCCGTTATGGAGGGGAAAGGCCCTTTACCTGAGTTGTAATCCTCCAATTTCTTTTGCCAGGTTTGGCAAGTGCGTAGATCATGTCCTGCCGCCTAGTGAAGTGGACAACACTTCTTACTTTTCTTGTATTCACCGGTCAGAGCCTTGGCCTTTTTTCGACCAGTGAAATCTTTTTTGCCCTTGGTAAATTTTTCAGGAATCCTGCCGACTTCCTTGTTATCAGGCTTACGATTCTTTTTAGCCTTAAGAGACTTCTTGTTCCCCTTCTCATTTTTCCCCAGACCTGGTTGGGGTCTTTTTATCTTTTCGATCAATGGATTCATGCCACTCGACCGCTTCGCTGGTGGTTGCATATTTGTCTGCCATGTTGAAAAGTTTGATGGTTGTTAATGGGGGATTTATTGCAATATCCTCCATAAACTAGTGATTCCTTAGCCCTGCTTTAAAAGCCTAGATGATAGAAGACTCTGCAATTTTTGGGATAGAGTTTCGAACCTAACTGAATCTCTTGATATATTGTCGAAGAGTTTCATTGGTTTTCTGCTTCATCCGATGAAGATGATCCTCCTTCCCGAGGCGGTTGTACGACCCTTGAAAGTTGGCGATCAGAGTATCGCAGAGCTGCTCCCAAGTGTAGATAGATCCAACTGGTAGGTTAAGTAGCTACGACAGAGCAGACCCTTCAAGGACTGTGGGCAAGTAATTTGCCATCACGTTGTCTTTACCACCAACAGTTTTGATAGCGGTAGAATATATTTGAAGAAACTCTAATAGGTTTTGAGTCCTGTTGAATTTCTCTATGTTGGCTGGTCAAAACCTGTCCGGCCAACGAACAGCTTGGAGCCCTGCTGAGAATGCTCGACAGCCCGTAATGGAGTCGTATCACCTTCTCTGAAAAGGAGTCAGGTTATAGTCAGTTGGAGATTGGTTCCTTGGATTCGCATACCTAGGATTCGATGTTCCAATGTGATCATGGACGTTATGATGACGCCTTTGACCACCTACCTGATTCTGGTGATGCCTAAGTTTGCTAGAATCAAGTAGTCGTTCCTCTTGACGTGGAGGAGGAGTGGCTTCTGTGAAGAGCCGCATTCCCTCGTGATTCCCTGGTCGGAACCTACAAGTGGGTCTTGGTGTCGGTCGATCCTCTGTTCGACCATGTTGTCCTCGGCTGAGAGAGGAGTGCTGGGATGAAGTCATCATGTGACTTTGTGAGTTCCTTGTCTCCCGGTACATTTCTGTACGCTGCATGGTTTGCTGGATGATGTCCGATACCTGACCTACAAGTTGAGCATAACCTGGAGTCCCTGCTAGAGCAGGATTTGGGTTATTTAGGATATTCCGAACTCGTTGTAGGTTTTGTATTGTTACCAAACGTCTAGGAGGGTTTCCACTGATATGATGACTTGAACTTTCCCTTGACCTCCTGGTTCGTTCCATCCGACCCATCACACGAGGTGGGGCAGAATCAGATGAATTAACTGATGGGCGTCCATCTATTCTATTTCCTCCAGCATTTGGTGCTTGAGGTTATGTACCATTTCCACTAACAGGTGGTGGTAAGGCAGATTGTGTAGGACCGTACACGGTATTTTTATTCGTATCTCCGATCGCATTGACCTCGTGCCTCCAGTAGTGATCCTCTAATGAGCTTCCATCGTAACTAATGGAGAGCCTTCAAGTGCTTCCTCAAGGAGTTTCCACGATGGAGAACGGTCAGAGACTAGTACCTCCTGAAGTCTTTGTGGTGGACTCAACCTGATCTGGTGGATTGCCGACCGTATGCTAAGCCTTATTATTCCCACTTGGCCTATGTCCGTGGGAGCTTCATCTGACACCGTTACCAGATGTTGATTAGCCCCTTGAATTGTTGGTGATATGCCCTAGAGGCAATCATGGAGACGATTGTATCATGTCTATGTTATGAGTTCTTGAATAAATGTTATTCTGTTCCTTGAATGAATCGTTAGTTCTGAAGATCAACGGGTATGTGACTTGTTGGTGAAACTCTTCGACTTGTATGATGTCGTTCTAAAAAGTATCCCTGGTCGAATGTCACTGATCGGAACACCAGTGACTTTACGACCAGCACATATATTGATTGATGACCATGTTTCACCGGTCATGGATATAGGGATATCGAATCAATAATATGAACACATGTTAGAGAACATGGGGTTGGATTGACCCACCTTGAGACACTATTGAGATTGTTATGATTCTGTGTGTCATTAGTTGGTCTCAAGCAATGATGATGTATAATCCTTAGACCTGAGATCAGCATGGTTCCCTACATGTGTAACATCACTCTTAGAGGTTGCCAAACGCTACTCGTAACTGGGTAGTTATAAAGATAGCTTTCGGGTATGCTATGAAACATACGGAGGAATGTGACTGGTCGGATATGGGATTTGCCCCCTCCTAACATAACGGGAGAGATTTCTCTGGGCCCCTCGAAGTGGTCGGATAAAGAAAGTGTATGGCCATGCCACTAGTGGTCGAAGTGTTCGACCACATAAGGTTATCCGACAACTCGATCGAGAAAGTATTGAACAGTCCATGGATGACACATTATCTCACCTGGAGTTCAAACCAGATACTCCCTCCATTCCAGATTAGAGGGCATATAACTTTTTCAGTTTTGTTTCAAAATATAAGGCGTGCATGCGACTTTAATGACATTTTATCTCTTTTGCCCTCATTTATCTTCCCTCTCTCTTCAACATTTATGAGTAAATACCCTCCTACACTATTGTCTCTTATTCCCAAGATATTAACACTAGGGACATCATGGTCATTTCCCTCTACCATCCTCTTGGTTTTACAACTTTCTTAATCTCCGTGCATGACCATAATACGCCTTATAATCTGGAATGGAGGGAGTATCGTGAGGCAAAGGGAGAATACTAGATTAAGTCGCTTAGTTCGATCAGATCCAAACAAGTCGTATGGTGATACATGCAAGTCGTAGACTGATCGAACGAAATCACAGAGTGGTCGAAGCCTGCTCGTAAGGAATTACGAACTGGTTGTGACCGAGTACGAACTGGTCTTATAAAGATAGGACCTGGTCGTAAGTGATGAGGACCTAGTTGTAGATCATATTGCATTAAGGTTCGTCCGATATAATTTGTGTATATTCGGGAATCATTATGTCCTGCTAGGAACCGCTACGACTCGTGGTCGGAAAGGGTTTCCGAGTCACAACCGATTACACATAAACCTAACGGGTCACACACTTAATGGGATGGAACAAACCAGTACGAATACGATTCGACAAACGTGTTCGGATAGAATCCGACACGGGGCACTATATAAGGAGATGCTTGAGGCTAGTGTGGGAGAGGGGAGAGAGACATGTAAGTTGTTTCCACCGAAACCCTAGCCGTCATCTTCTTGAGAGAGCCTTCCCGTGCGACTTGGTGCTAGCACACGGCGTCAGCGTTTGTTCCTTCTCGGGCGTGTGGATACCGTGAGGCGCTCTGCGGTCATTTGTTGCGGCGAGGGCGATCCGCGATCTTCACAAGGAACTACGGAGGTTGTTGGAGGAGACGATCGACTACGAGGAAGTTGGACGATCATCTACGACCACTACATCGGCGCGTTCATCGTCGGACTAGGTCGCTCGACTCTACTTCCACGACCGTAAATGCGGTGGTAATGATGCGTGATCATTTAACTTGCTTGGCATCTGGTTTCTTGTCGGGACCCGAGTGCGATTACGGAACCCTCGTATATCTTGCACTAGTCGAGGATCACGCTAGTGCACAGGGGTTAACATAGGTAAATATCGATCCACACAAGTGATAAATAAAGTAAGCGATTAATTTGATTAACAAATAAGGGTTTTGACCTTATGGTCGAGTTTACACTTATTAAGCCACGCAGAGCTAACTGAGAGAAATAAATAGTGGAATGGAAAACTCCAGCGTAGATCCACCAATTCACCACAGGCAACCGATCGGATCCGGACCTAACGAGCGATCGACCTTGGCGAACTTCTCCTCGAAAGCGGCGTAGACTCCTCCTCTTACGAGGTGCAGGCGCAAGTTTTACAACAAGCGTGAGTACACAACCGTACTCGCAAATCATACCACAGAATGCAATGTATAGATGCAGGCTTATTCCAAAGAAAAGGCTTCTGTGGTTCTTTTGCATAAAAGCAACATTTGCAATTGAATACAATAATAGATTGAAGGCATAATTCAAAACAAATAGACAATATTAATTTAACAGTTGTTTCCACAAAGACACACACAGCTAAACAGATTATTTCACATAGCCATATGATTAAGGTCACACAGCTCCCATCCCAGCATTTTATGAAAACTACCCCTCGTGTGAAATCCCCGAGCATGTCTATGACCATGACGCGCTATTCGAATAGATTGATTTAACACTCTGCGAGGTTGTACACTTTACCCACAAGATACAACTAGTGTAGCAAGCACCAATCGTAACAAAACAGTTCGAAAACTTCATCTCAAACATTGACATTCCCGGTGTGTTACAAACCGCTATACCGGCTCACATAGAATTGGTATAACACACACCATTGGGCGGGGAAGGCGAATCGTCCCGCGATGCAACCACCAAATAGTCGCACCTCCACCTGTCACACGACCTAACCTATCCACGAACATCAATGCGAGAATCCATAACTTACTAAGTTAGGCCCGTCCCATACCGGACATGTGGTCGTGCTGATGAGCTCGATTCAATGGCGCACAAAGTTAAGTCCTTAATTGACCAAGGCAAGACTTTCATTTTCTAACTAAGTCACAAAGACCATCATTCCCATCACATAGACCACCATGTCACACAGTCTCCACCACTTGCCTCAGTCTAAATCCTTTACCACCCAGTTGGTTTTAGTGCAACACATGCCATCACGAAGTAATAACACATACACACAGTTTTACACGAAATTCCATAGTCACTTAGTCATAATTAATATTTGCAACTACATGTGATGTGAGACTCGTAGCATGGCTAAGCAACTGTACTCGCATCTAACCAACCCACGTTGGTGCTATAATAATACCAACTAGTAACCAATCTAGGGTGACAAGGAAATATGACATACAAGGCCAAGGTGTGATAACAAGTTGGATAATAACTATGCCCAAAACATTTAAATAAATAATTAAAGTAGAATGCAATAACTTAACACAAAGTAATTTGAAAACTGGGTTCAAGATGATCAAAGGTATGACTTGCCTTGGAAAAGGTCTATGTACTGGTCTTGATCTTAGGGTGCTCCTTCTTCCACAAAATTTCCCGACGAATCGACGTCTACTCGCAAACGAAACAAAAACAAACAAAACAAATAAATAACAGAGGCAAAACAAGCTCCAAAAATTAAATAAAAATCTCAGATAAATAGAGCTTGAATTTAGACAAATTTAGAAATTTGAATGGGCTCAATCGGAGTTAGGATGCAAAAGTTATGAGCTTTGGAAGATTGGAAATCTAAAAGAAACCCTAATTTGGATTTTCTGGATTTTCCCGAATTATTTCTCTGAAGAAAAATCGGAATATTGCGCAACGCTGACGTCAGCGAGGATTTCCGGAAAAGAAATAATAAAAAGAAATCTCTGACATGTGGGTCCCACATGTCAGAGGCTAGGCTCACGGTGGACTAGGTCCACCGAGCCTCAACTCGAACCCGGTGGGTTGCACACGTGTGCAAACACGTGGACGATGACGGGGCGACACCTGGCTGCCACGCGAGCACGGGGCTAACGCTGGCGAGCCACGCGCGGCGACACGTCGGGCGATGGCGACCGCGCTCGAAACCAATGGCAGCGGCGACGGCGGCTCCTCGCCGGCGGTGAGTGGTACCGGCGTGTAGAGGCGTTATTGCGAACCCACGGTTCAACGCGGTGCTCGGGGTGGGCGGTGGCGGCCGTGGCGAGCTTCGGGCGGTGGAGAGGTTCGGCTATTGTCGGATGGAGGCTCGGTGAGATTCGGCGACGGCGAAGACTCGGAGGTAGCCACGGCGTCCACGAACTGACGGTGCACTCGGTGGCGGCGGCGACACTGGCGGTGGCGCAACCGACAAAGAACAGAACGGCGACAAAAACACTAGAACTCCAATTGCGGCGACGCTAAGGCTCGGAAGGAGATGAGGGTGGCGGCTCTGGGTTGCGGAGGACCGTGCGAAGCTCGGGTGCTATTTATAGGGGCTGTGGTGCCCGGGATAAGGAATCCTAAATCGAGTCCGAAGAACACGAAACGATTTCGGAAATCCGGGGATAGGATTTGATTCGAGATACGATTTTAATGTAAAGCGTGCGGAGAGGTTAGGGATAGAATTTGACACGTTTTCTAGAAGGGCTTTAGTTGGAAAGGTTGCGTTGTCGTACGGGGCTTGGAGCTTGGAAGCATGGCGGACGGCTCGGGCGCTCGCGAGGAAGACGACGACGCGGGAAGGCGGCGACTGGCGTGCGGGGCCACACGTCGGCAAGGCAGCAGCGTGCGCAGCGGCGAGGCCTCGCGGAGGCTGGGCATAGCGGGCGCGTGCGGGAAAAGAAGTTGGGCTGGGAAGATTCGGCCCGATTGATTTTCTGAGATTTTAAATAGATTTTCTATTTTAGAAAATACCAGAAATTCAGATAAGCAATAGAAAATAGCAAATGAACTCAGAAAAATTCTAGAAAATTCTAGAAAATATATCTGAGCACATAGAACCCAAATAAAATAGTTTTGGCTAATGTTCATGTTGGGATTATTCACATTAAATGTTTTTGATTGTAAAGTCCAATATTAAGCTTTTGAATTTAATTCAAATAAAATCCAAATGGTGAATTTTCTCCCTACTAACTATTAAAAGATTTTTAAGCTCTCAAAATTGGGATGTTACATTTACGTGGTAGAAATTTTGAATTGTTGCTAGCGTAGCCTACCCGTACCCCAACATGAATAGCCAGAAGCCATTGGTGAATACCTGTCAGCCTTGATCATATCGAGTGTACCTTGACCCTCGAGTTGCGGTGGTGAGCTTTTGTCACCTTCTTCGTCGGCCAGAAGGGCCGGGTTTACAGAGGCCCTTGGACGTTCCGAAATGGTCGGACGGTTGGTTCCTCTAGAGACGCCACTAGTGGCGTGACTTCCTCGATTTGGTCGATTTCACCGATCTCTACGACTGGTGAGTCGGCGGAGGAGGAGGATGATGACATTGCGTCATGTTCCATGGCGCGAATGCATGCATCCATATCGAGGTTGGAGTAGTCCGCCAGGTCGAACCAGTTTTCCTCATCCCAAGTCCCTGGCATAGCCGCATGAGCGATGCTGGGGCGAAAGGAATAGATGAAAAATGCTCGATTGAAGTAATTTTCAAGGACTGAACGCCTTCTTCTCCACGGACGGTGCCAACTGTCGACGATCGAGTCGTCGATCTTATGAAATAAATAGAGGAAAATAGCGAAGAATTCCTGGAAGAGAATGGGACTGCTCTTTTATTGATATGAATTGGCTCTTACAGGGGGTGCCTACAACCAGGCAGTAGACTAATCCTAGTTACACTGAGCGTAATGCTTACTATGCTTCAATCTGATGGAATACGACTGAGTTTCTTGATTTCTCTCTGTCTCTCCTCCTCTCCGCCATTTGTGTTCTCCTTTAAGTAGCTGATGAAGCAGTGGCAGTTACTCCCGGAAGAGATGCCTGTTGGAAGGGTCACGGCTAGTCGGAATGAGGTGGCGGCTGATGAAGTATCATCTGTCTAGCGGTTGAATATCTATGAGATATCCCACCGTATGGTAGTTATCGTCAGTGTCTTAGGTTCATGAGACGTCATGTGGTATGGAGAACACAACATGCGTTCCATTCTCCACACGGTACAGAATATTCCTGGATTTAGATCCAGGTGCCAGTTCATGACTTTTTACGAGCAGCTACCTGATCGGAGACTAGGTATAGGACCATGTCCGACCAGGGTACCCATTATGTAACCTCTGAAATCCATATGGCCAGTGAGGTCGTTAGCCTTAGGGGTTACGATCATGAAGATATATGGTCTTTTATTATGTATTATAATAATACATAGAGATTTTAATCCTCGTAATACGAGATATGTTAACTTATGGGTATGTCACCATTGCAAAATTTTGAAGCCTTCTGCCTTGAAATACACTGTATCGCTGTCCAGATAGGTAGATAGTTCCCCATTCCTTAGGGTTGTTCTTGGTTGAGCAGGTGGCACTGTAGAAGAAGACCTGGACCTAGAGGAAGCGCCACCGAAAATCATGTCTCATATATTTGTCTTTCTACTTGAGGTGGGGGTTACTAGAGGTCATTGCAAGCAGACTTCCTGGAATTTATTTTCCTACCTTTGGTAAACCTCATGTAATCGGTAACGAACTACTGCAAAATAGTTAGAATAGTATAGCCCTGTAGCATCACTAAGAAGATTAAGAGCATTAGCAAATGCTTCAATTTTTACCTCTAGGATCTAAAATAAATGCAAATGCATATAGGAAATAGATTTCTCTCCAATATTTATGGTATTTAGTTTTCATAGTAACAACAACCTTGCGTAAAACTAAGTCATTTTCATATATTTTCAATTGAGTAGCAATCTGTAAAATACTATGCACAATAATAGGAGATGTTGGATAGTAGACAGCGGACAAAGCAATAATGGTCTCATAATTTTTTTATAAAAAAAAACTGTAGTATCTTCTCAGCAACGAACCAATGTTGGTCAGTCAATAGGATACTATCGTTAGTGCTCCGACAGTGCGTTTGAATAAAAACAGAAAAAACGCTCTTATATGGTAAAAGACTCTTAAGCATCAGGTAAGTAGAGCTCCATCTTACCGGCATGTGCAAACCGAACTCCTTGGATGTGCACCCGTTGCCCTGCAGAGGTTCTTATATGTTGCTATTCTTACGTTAGAATTATTCAAGAAAGATATCGCATCGCGAAAAGATTTGAGATACATAACCAACCTCTTCAAACCGGATTTGACTATAATGTTAATAATATGATAAGCGCATCGCTGATGTACCAAGAAGGAATCAGTGTATGTACTGAAGACTGGAGTAAGAATATCCATGGCCTTAGAGTTCGCTGCGGCATTGTCTAGAGTATTTGAGAATATTTTCTTTGTAAGACCAAAGTCTTCCACGACTTTGATAATACAGTCCACAATATTCTCAACTGTGTGTGCTGCATCAATTAATTTGAAACCTATAATTCTTTTCTCTATTACCCGGTCTTCATTAACATAATGAGCAACTATACTAAGATAATCCTCTCTAGCGTGGCTACTCCATATGTCCGAGGTTAGGGCCACCGAAAATATGCACTAATGGTAGTATTTATTGTAGTATTTTACTAGATCACTAGTTATTGTCTGTCTAGAAATGGAAGAGAATATAGGATTATACACAGTTCTAATGTAAGTTTGGAAAGCATTAGACTCCTCAAAGCCTAACGGTAAATCCTCAAAAGGAATTAAACGACAGAGAGATCGATAGGCTATCTCGAGATCGTAGTCCCAACTACGTGTTGTATCGTCAGGGTTGTACTATAGCTGTGTCTGCTTCATCAACAATTCTTGCTCGGACTTACATCTTGTAGCAGGTCTTTGCAAGTGCCTCGTCCCTCCTGTAGACTTTGCAGACAATTCCTGACAACAAATTTTACAAACAGCACATGGTACCTCATTTCCTTGTGCGTTTGGCTTGGTTGTCCGATCGAAATGCTCCCAGACTCCAGATGTAGACAGTCTCGACCTCTTTGCTCCGGTGGTCACCGACGAAGATGTTACCGTAGAGCCTGATGACGGAACTCTGCCTTGCCCTTCCGGTAAAACCATCGGTTGGTTTGAGGCAGCTGTAGCCTCCTTCATGGTGCAACATCCTCCGGTGAAATTTTGTACTCAGTGAGAGAGAAGATATCATAATTTTCCATAACAAAAATTGCAAAATTGAAACTAACACAATTATTATTTTCATCTTAGCATAACGAATAATAACAATAAAAATCTACAAAAAACAATATTGTACCACTTTTGATGACTTGTTTCAGAATTTGAATTTCCCTAAATTTGACACAATTTTTTTGAATTTTGCCAAATTATCTCACAACGAATTTAAATTTGCACAATAGAATTTCAAAAACAGATTGATGAATGGATGGGTGCTGAATGAGGGGGGTTATGGTGCCTATTTATAGAAAATATTTTGGTATTTTTTTGCTATTTTAAAGCCCCAAACGGTAAAAAAAAAGGGTCAAATTTTCAAAAATTCCAAACTTTACGGGCTAAATGGGCCAAATGGGCCATGCCGGACATGGCCCACCGTGCCAAAATAGCCTGCAACGGCTATTTCTCCCCTAGGTCGTGTAGTGCCAGGCACGACATGTCATGCCGCGCGTAGCCCAAGGCCCCCCAACAGGCGATTTCCCTACTGGGCCGTGACATGCCAAGCATGACCCATCGTGCCCCGTGTGCCTAGCGTGGCCCGCCTCCCTCTTCTCCCTGTCCCTCCCTCCTAGCCTCTTCCCTGCAAGCCGTAGCACCGCCTCCAGCCCTGCCCCACGACTCTTCTCCCTCCGCGCTGGCATGCCATCGCCGCCCTATCGCCTCTCTCTTCTCCCTCCTCCTCCCCTGTAGCACCGCATGCCGGCGCCCCGCACGCCTTCTCTGGTTTGCCTCCTCCCTCTTCTCCTTCCATGTTGACACCGCCCTAGCTACCGCATCCTTCCTCTTCTCCCTCCGTGCCAGCGCCTCCCCGCCACCTCCTCCCTCTTATCTCTCAGTGCCTGCCCTGCGCCCGCGTGCCTCCCATCTTGTTCCTCCTCCAGTCCTCTCGTTCTGCACCGGTGCTGCCCCACCGCCTCCTTCGTCTTCTCCCTCCGCACCCGCGCCTCCTCCCTCTCCTCCCTCTGCACCAGCCCCACGTCCGCGCTGCTGCACCGCCACACAGTCGCACTGGCCTCACCGCTTCGCCTTCTCCGCACGTAGGCAGATGGGTCGTGCCAGCATTGTGTCATTCCTAGCAAGGCCCAGCACTGTTCGTGCCATGCCGGGATGGCCCACTGTGCCATGGTAGTGCCCCAAGCTCGACATGGGGCTTCATGCTGGACACAGCTATTCGAATAGTTTTACACTCTACAGAGGTCGTACAGTTTGACCTACAAGTGATAATCATCTTACACTATCCATTTAACTCACTTCCGAGGTGTGCGACTAAGAGATTATCACAAGACCTTTACAAAGCTCCGTTTTGACTCGGTTCTACTCGCTAAGGATTCGCCTTCCTAGCCCCCTCTTGCGCTGCTCATCAACCCAAATAGAACCGAAACCAAAATATTGCTAATTAGTTGGCCAGGTCCACCCAACCCTGGACATGTGGTTGTACGGTATGGTCTAGATCAATGGTGCATAAAGTTAAGTCCTTAGTGATTTCTCAGGCGAGACTACCTCATCCCATGTGCCTCACGCACCTAAGTGCCTCCCGCATTGCCTCACACATTCCTCCTTTGCCACTGACCACTCGCTCGAGCATAAATTATTTTTGTTCAAACCGGCCAAACGACAACCCTTGCCATGGCACAACAAATTTTAATAACATCGGCATCGGACCACAATTGACACAACTATGACCCCGCATCACAGTTGCATAACAGAGGTATCGCACCATAATTCCATATATCATTAAGTCAAATTCATCTTCATTGAATCATGTGATCGAGAGACCATCACATAACTAAAGCATGACTAATCATAATACGCACCCATATTGGTATTATAATAATGTCCAACTAAGATTACCCAACCTATGGTGTCCAAAGGTACATGTCAACTTGCAACTCACAATTATTCAAGGAGTCATATTGTCAAGTAGGTATTTAACTATTCCCAAAATCATTTTTATACAACTAGCCATGCATGTTTATATCAAACAATATAATTTTATAAATTGGGTATGATATGATCAAAGGTCTACGACTTGCCTTCGTTGAAGAGTTGAGATGCTTCGGGCGTTGGGTCCAAGAATTCGCCCGAAACGCCGAAATCTATACGTGCGAACAAAGCCAAATAAATAAAACAATTCCAAATAAATTCCAAGAAATTACCAAATAAGCACCAACAGAAAGATAAAGAATTTAGATGAATTTAGAAATTTGAATCACTCGAATCGGAGTTCGAACGGGCTCCTGGAAGGTTGAAAACACATGAAATGAAGAAATCTAGATTTTTGGGATTTTCTTATTTATTTTTGTAAAGGAAAATCGGGTTATTTCATCAGCATGACATCAGCCCTGGGTTAAAGGTTTTTGGCCGAATTGTTTTTTTGAAGAAAAAGAAGAAAATAGCCACATCGGTAGCTACGTGGGCTGCCACGTAGGCGAAAGGATGGCATGACACTGACTGGTCGCCACATGACGCTGCCACACAAGCGACGACACGCACGCACACGCGGCCGAGAAGGTCGCAACCATGTGGGCCGTTGGCGTGGAGGTGGCGCTGATTTGGCACCACCCGGGTAGCCACGTCAGCACCCGACGGTGGTGCTTGGAGCCCAAGGGCTCGTCGGCGATTGGCGGGGAGCTGGCCAGCGGCGAGGGCACCCAGGGGAAGAGGAGCTTATGGCGAGCTCGGTGCGTGCGACCTCGATGTCAGTGCACAAGATGGTGGCCAGCGGCGAGTAAAACAAAAGGCGATGACGGCGATTGATGGCGACAGCGACGTTCCGATGGTGGTTCGGAGGTAGGGAGGCACGCATAGGGTGGCCCCCGATCTTACGATGTTGAAGAAGGAGACGAGTTTGCCGGAGAGGCCTTGGTGGTGGCGCAAAAGGTGGCAGCGTCGCACGGTGGTCGACGGCGAAAAGCTCGAAGCACGGCTAGCTGGGGGCGCCCGAGAGAGGGGGTGATTGGGGGAAATAAAGGAGGAGCTCACGGGGCTTCCCATGATCGCCTCTAAAGGGCTCGGGGATGGCTGGAATAGGTGATGGGCCTCGACCGGTTTTGCTGCAGCGTGGTCCCAAGCACAAACATGGGGAGGTGCGGCAACCTGGGGAGTTGGTGGCGGCAGCGGGCGCGACGGTCGAAGGTGATGGGATGACACGGACCGACGAGAAAAGGGGCGACGAGACGGGCGAGCCGGCGAGAAACGTGTCACAAAAGCCACGTACGCACGGCACGAACACGCGTGGAAGACGACGAGGAGGGAGAATGGCTGACAGGTGGCCCCCACAAGGCAGTGAATGAGAGGAACAATTGGACTAGTTCGAACGACCAAGCGCGCACGTTCGGACCGTCCGAACGTGAGCGGCTACGCGGGCTGATGAAGGCGAGCGGGTCGACAGTGCTGGGCCACGTGGGAAAAAAGGGGTGGGCCGAGAGGAAGAAAATGGCCCAACACGAAAAGGAAGATTTAAAAGCATTTTTGGAAATATAGAAAAGGAAACAAAGAAAAAGGCTTTTTAGAAAATAGCTAAAGTAGTCCAAAAATTCTAGGAAAATGCATAGAAATCCCTTGAATTAAATGAAACTTAATAAAAATATTTTCAACTTAATTTTAGCTTTTAATTTTGCAAATAAAATCTTTTTAATTTTGAGGCAAAAAGGAAAACCCTTTTTAAATTCCAGAAAAACCATGAAACTACTTAGAATAATCTTTTTGACTTTAAATACCAGAAAACTTAGAGAAACCAAATTTTAAATTAATTGAAGTTTGATTAATTCAAATTAAATTGCTTTTATTTTCTAAAATTCCAAGTTAAGCTTTAGCAACTTAATAAAATCTAATGGTTATTTTTAAATTTTGAAAATTTTCAAAAAGGCTTGAAAATTGGGTTGTTAGAGCGTGTCATACTCACCCTTGCTATCTTGAGGCGGTGGAATCTTCGCCAAGTTGTTGTACAGAATGCATTCCTCCATCGTGTGCTCCAAGAAAAGGTCTTCATGCGCCAACCACCTGGGCACGAAGATTCATCTCACCCGAACTATGTATGCAAACTTGAAAAGGCTTTATGTGGCCTGGTTCTTTAGATTAAGCAGTAAGTTGTTAGTGTTGTGTTTTGCACCATGCAAAGCACATTCATCACTATTCATATTCAGCAAACAAGGAACTATGATGTACATGCTGATCTATGTTGATGATATTATCATCGCTAGCTCATCAGCGTCGGCAACAGACAAGCTTATTTAGAACTTGTCAAAAAAGTTTGCAATCAAAGACCTTGTTAATTTGGGCTATTTCTTGGGCATTGAAGCTGTCACAATGAAGACTGGTATGATACTCACACAAAAGAAATACATATCTGACCTTCTTGATGGAACTAATATGTCGAGACCCTAGATCTCTGAATCTGAGCCCTCTGTGTATTCTGAACTAGTCCCAGATCAGTAGCTAGCTCACACAATGACATCATCATTGACAATCATATCTATACAACAAAATATCTAAGAAGCAGACAAATTAATATCACTTAGTAGCAAAAGGACCTTATGGTCAAGTCTTATAGAGATTGCCACGCAGGGCTTAACAACAAAAGATAAACTTGCAGCGGAATAAAATATCTCGTGGTAGCTATCCGACATGCCCATAATCAATCAAGTGGAGAACGCAGTCTAGTTTGCATAGTCTTCGAAGTACTTCTCTTCATAGACTTGGAGCTCCCTGGTTCTTCGTCGGTGACTGATCAACAAATGGCGCAAAGCTATGTGTACTTAAAGTACTCACCAAGTCGTAGAAAAATGTATGCAAATAGTATTTATGCAAGGTTTGAACAATGATAGCTTTATGGCTATTTCGCAGAAAGTAGTATTAACAGTAAATAGATTGAAGAGCGTAATTTGAAAGATTAAATACATAAGTAAATAAGTTATTTTGAAACAACTAGTGAACACCCCCGTTCACTTCCTAATCATCATCCAACATCCAGATCGCTTCCCAACCAAGCCATTCCTACATTTTTAGGAAAATCTACCCCTCGTGTGAAATCACTAGACATTGTCCATAACCGGGGACACGACTATTCGAATAGTTTTACACTCTGGAGAGGTTGTACAGCTTGACCCGCAAGAGATAATTAGTTTATAATGTCCATTTGACACACTTCCAGAGGTGTGCGACTAAATGATTATCACAAGGCTTTTACAAAGTTCTATTTTAACTCGGTTCTGCTCGCTAAGGATTCGCCATACCAGCCCCCTCTTGCATCGCTCATCAACCCAAACAGAACCAAATCAAAATATTACTAATTAGTTGGCCAGGTTCACCCCATAAACAGACTTGTGGTTGTACGGCATGGCCCAAAGTTAAGTCCTTAGTGACTAATCAGGCGAGACGAGTATAAATCATTTTTTGTTCAACCCGACCAAATGGCAACCCTTGCCATGACACAATAAACTTTTAATAACAATGGTCGTGCCACAATTCTATATTTCATTAAGTCAAGTTTAAACATTTATGAGCATGTGATCATGAATCCCATCGCAACTAAAGCGTGGCTAAGCATATACGATACCCAAGTTGGTACTAAAATATGACCAACTAAAATTAACCCAACCTATGGTGTTCAAGGGTATATCTTATTCACAATTATTCAAGGAGGCATATTGGCAATTGGGTAATTAACTATTCCCAAAAGTACTTATTATAAAACTAGCAATGCATGTTGATACAAAATAATATAATTTTATAAAATACGTACGATATGATCAAAGGTCTATGACTTGCCTTCGTTGAAGGTTTGAGTTGCTTCTGCAGACAGTTCTTGGAATTCTTCGAAAATGTCGGAATCTACACGCGCGAAAAGAGCCAAATCAATACAACAAATCCAAATAAAATCCACAAATTACCAAATTAGTAGCAAGAGAAAGAGGTTGAATTTTGATAAATTTAGAAACAAGAATCGATAGAATCGGAGTTCGTATGAGGGAGAATGAAAACCTGGAAGTTTGCGCTCAAATGAAATTATAGAAATGAAAGAGAGAGAAAGTTCAATTGAACTCTGCTGTGCTAATTTTTGCTTCACCGTGAAGAAAAGATTAGGATGACCAAAGTGGTTTACTGGAAAGAGAGGAGAAAGAGGAAGGATGTGAATATGCTCAATGGGACTCGCATGCAAGAGAGTACCACCAAAGGAAGAAGAAGCCATTCACAGAGAGCTTGGACAGCAGAAGCTGGAGCTTCCAACATGGCATGGGTGCCGACAAAGGGAAGGATGAAGGCGGCTGAGGATCGGAAAAATGGAACCCCACGGATGTGGTGAACCCAAGGGTGGTGGTGGCGACATCAGAGGAGGTCCGGCACGGCGGCGACAGCGAGAAAGGCGCACGACCGATGCGGGCACAAAGAGGCGACGAAGCTCCAGTGATGCTCCAGCGAAGGCGAGGGAAGCACGGCGTAGAACATCATGAGGTGAACTCAATGGAGTAGACGATGTCGCTGGGGGATGATCGGCGACGCCAAAAATGACGATGGAAGGCAGTTCAGTCGGCGACGGTAAAAACTCGATTGCGGAGAAAAGAAGACGAGAGAGTGGGTCGAATTCGGGGAGGTGGAAGAGGAAGCCAAGGGGCTCACCGTGACGTAATCGGCTCGAAAATTGGGTGACCGAGGAGGGAGAACGGAGAGGTGGAAGGTTTGGCCAGTTTGTATAGGAGCTTTGGAGCTTCGGGACACACGGTGGAGTTCAGTTGGGATGGGGAGAGAAGGGAGGGGAGAAAGGAGGGAGGGGAGGGGGGGGGAGCTGCGGTGCCATTTATTGGGAGCTCAGGGAGAGGGGCGGGACCGGAGTAGCATAGGCGGCAGTAAAGGGTGATATGCGCCGGGCATGGGGCTACTGGGCGACTAGACGGGAGGAGGCGGCAAGGGGGGTGGCGGAGGGAGTGGGCGGTGGCGTGGGGGTGGCAGGCCGTGGGGATGGGAGCTGGTGAGAGCTCATGGGATGGGCGGCAAGGGTTGCAGGGCATGGGAAAAAAGGAGGCAGCAAGGGCTGCCATGGCGTGGCAGGGAAGTCTTCGGGAGGAAGAAGACTAGGAAAAAGAAAGAGGTAGGAGAGAGAAAGAAAAGAAAGGGAATTAAGAAAATCCAGAAAAATAAAAATAAATACAAAAATTCAAGAAAATTTTATAAAATACTTTGGAATCTAAATAGACCAAATAAAATAAATTTAGATTTATTTGAAGTATATTTTAGCCATTTAAAATGCTTTCTACTCAGAAATTCAACTTAAGCTTTGAATTGGATCAATAAAATCCAAATGATTATTTTTATTTTTAAGGCTTAAAAATAAATACCCACTTTAAATTAAATAATTTAAATTAAATTTTATAATAAATAAAATATTTTTTTGGGAAGACAGAAAAGAAATAAATAGACCGGGTTGCAAGAAACCGCAAAGAACATGAATACAATCCAAGAAAATCCATTAAACTCATTTTGAGTTTAATTAAGGTTTGATTTAATCATTTAAAGTGTTTTTTTTGAAGTTTTAATTTAAGCTTTACTTAATTCAATAAAATTCAAATGGTTCATTTTATATCTAAAGCTTTAAAAAGACTCTGAAATTCAGAAAAACTAAAAAGAAACAAAAAGAACTCAAAGGAAATAACAAGGTCTTGGAAAAAAGAAATCCAAGATAAAGTGAGAAAATCAAATAAAGCAATTTTTATTTAATTAAAGTTGGATTTACTCACATTAAATTGTTTTTAGTTTATGAAATTTCAAATTAAGCTTAAACAATTCAGGAAAAGTCAAATGGTGATTTTTATTTTGAAAATTTCAAAAAGGCCTAAAAATTGGGATGCTACATGATATGCATCAATGCAAGCCTCTTCCTACTCCCAGTGATAAGTTCAGAAAAAATTGTCATAGCGGGAGGAACTCTGCTCTCAAATTCTGATGTGTTCGAAGTACAGTAGGAGCTCTTTAGTACTAACACTCACTAGACCAGACATCTCATTTGCGGTCAACAAGGTATGCCAATTCTTGGAAATGCCTATTAATCTACATTGGGTAGCAGTCAAAAGAATTCTAAGATACATAACGGGAACTCTTGAAACTGGCTTGCATATTCAGAACACAAGGTCTGTGATGATTAGTGTGTTTTCTGATATGGATTGGGTCGGGTGCCCAGATGACAGACGTTCAACAAATGGTTTTGCGATCTTCCTTGGACCAAACTTAGTTTTGTGGAGTTCTAAGATGTAGCCTACCGTATCTAGATCCAGCACAGAGGCATAATACAAGTCATTGGATAATGCAACTGCCAAGCTGATTTGGATACAGTCTCTTCTTAAGGAATTGAAGGTTTTCCAATCTAGATCCCCGGTGCTATGGTGTGATAATCTAGGCGCTATGTATTTGGCAGCAAATCCGATATTTCACGTCAGAACCAAGCACATAGAAGTAGATTTTCACTTTGTCAGGCAACGGGTAGCATGGAAGATGCTGGATATACGATTCATTTAATCCAAAGATCAGATAGCAGATATATTTACAAAAGCGTTAGGTCAACATTCGTTTGATCGACTTACTTGCAATCTCAATACGGTTTTCACCTGTTGAGATTGAGAGGGATGTTAAAATAAAGATCACAGTGTCGTCGTTATCTCTTCTCTGTAATATCTGAATTCTGTTTCTCTGAAATCTGGCTATTGTTAGTACTGTAGCATATCCCGACATTGACTGTTACATGCAATATTTTGTCAACCGTTTTAAGGATCTTCAGATCCTATCTATTGTAATCGGCTTCATCCGAACACACTGAGTATAAATACAAGATCAAACCCACAGGGTATTGCACGGCAAATATCTATTTTTTCACGACTCTCTAAGTGGTCAGCGCCGGTTTTGCTCCTCATCTCCGGCGAGCTTAGTAGCATAAGCGAAGAAGACAATGTGTGTTGGTCGTTTGCAGTTTAGTGTTGTTTAGACCTTCTTGTAATTTTGTTTTATTCACGGGACTGAATTGTAAACTCAAGACTTAAGCTGTTTCTCTCTTTAGTACATTTAGCTGTTTCTCTCCTTAATACAAACTAGCAAGTCCCACATCGATGAATGCGAAATAATTAATCAATTAGGAACCACGAGTAGTGTTCATTTGTCGTTAATGTCGATGCATTAGGAGGCTACTACTACGTGCATAGCCAACCCCAAGCTGTTGTCGGGATAAAACAAGCTATCACAATGTCCAACTTTCAGAGAAATCGTGACCGATGGGCGGATGTGCCATCGATTTGAAATAGAGTTGTTGGGGGTCATGTCTCATTTAACTTTCTTGTTGCAGGATGCTTGCATTCCAAGAAATTAATCACAATGTCCAACTTTCAGAGAAGGATGTGACACGCTTGTACTGCAAACGAATAGACCGTTTACTCCATTGGTTTTGTATTTAGTTCAGGGAACCACTTCGATGATGGCGTCTGCAGTGACAACATCGCATCACAATAGATAAAGATGTGCAGGGGTATCTTTCTCTTTCCCAGAGGACGACGAAATAATTGTATGTGTACGTGCCCTACCATATTTTAGCTTGTACACTTGTATATACGGCTGAAAACATAGCTCGAAACTCGCCGAGCCAGCTCAGCTCGAAGATCAGACCTAGCTCGGCTCAGGCCTGTAAATTTTCAAATCAAGCCAAACCTAACTTCTAACTCACAATTTTTTTTCGAGTCGAGCTCGAGCCGCTCGTGAGCGACTCGGTCGGCTCGTTTGGCTCGTGTGTCTCTTTGCCTCCTTCTATGAGTCCCGAGAGTCCCAGATCCCTTCCTCTAATCCTCTCCTCCCACCACAAGCCACACACCACGCCTCCTCCTCTTCCTCCAATCACACGCCGCCACTAGTGCAGGCCTCATCCTCCTCCTCCAGTGCCTAGCCGCCGCCTTCCTCTGCACCTGGGAGCTCGAAGAGGACCGAGCAACCAGCCGCCGCCTACCATCGAGACCGATCACTGATCCCATCTCGCGCATCCGCAAGACCGCACCACCACTACCTTCTCCGACTCCGGCCGCTGCTACGCCACCAACACACCGCTCTCCAATCGATCCACACCACCATCGGGAGGTCGAGACTCCCGACTGTGTCTGTGCCCCCAAATCCCACAAAATTTTTCCTCCTTCTACCACGTCCTTTGGCTCCCCTCTCCGCCCCGCTACCGCCCGTCCCCGCCCACCCCGTCCTCCCCCAGTAGCTTTCCGATTTGAAGGCCTTCCTCGCAGCCAAGCTCTCTGTGGCGTAGCCCGTCCCTGCTGAGTCCGCTCGCCTCTCCCTCAACCGCTCCAAGGAGCTCATCTCCCCCAATCCCCATAAAGAGTTCCAGTCCGCCGCCAACTCCGGCGGCAAGGGTGGTAGGGGAGGACAGAAGAGGAAGTCGCCAGGCCAAGGAGGAGCCCAGCCCGACCATCGCCCTCCCGGACCTCATGAAGGACTTCACCAGTTCGCCACTGAGATGGACCCCCTCGAAGACCGCCCTAAAGGCGCGCGCTCATCGTCACCTAAGCCCGTCTACAACAACCTTGGTCCTCGGCATCTGCATCAACACCCACGAGTACCTCGGGAGGGAGCTCCTCAACCGCGAGCGGCAAGAGATCATCTCCTAGCTCATCCGGCCCGCAACCCCGCCTTCAAGCCACCCACCGTATGGGCTTTGATTCTTGAATGGGGATGGGGATTTCAGAGAGAGTTGCTTGTGAATTCCACTAGGCTCGAACACTGGCTCGCGAGTCGGCTCGAGCCTATCTTCGAGCCGAGCTGAGCCACCCTCTTGGCTCGTGCTCGAAACGAGCCGAGCCGATTGTTCAAACGATCCTGGCTTGAGCCAGCTCGGCTTGGCTCGTTTCCAGCCCTACTTGTACAGTCGGGGCAGTACGTATGAAGAGCAGTAAAAGGAAGGAACCGTTTGCTGATGGTCTAGTAGAAAGTTAGAAATAGTTGTACTAAATTTACAAATAGGCACTGTGGCCTCATTTCCTTCAAAAAAAAACTCAAAGTTTCTAAATACATTTCTACACATGAGCTTAGATGAGCGCGTACTCGTACTACACTAAAACTGTCAATGGTTTAGCATCGATCTTATGAATAAATGTTGGGGGCTCTCCTAGAGTGAAACCACACAGAAAAATACACGAGGATTTTATACAGGTTTGAGCCTTCTCCTGAGAGAATAATAACCATACTCTTGTGTTGTTGTATTGATTCTGCTTTACAACAGGGAAGAAATCACTAGAATTATGGCTTAACGACTTCTAGCTGCTGATCTTGTCGCTACTTGTCTTGTGTTCGTTATCCTCTATCCACCGGCTTTACTCCTTATATAGCGCGTAAAGGGGTGACAGTTGTCCCGTATCAAGAGGTGTCTTACTGTTTGATGAAATGCGCACATTCAGTGACGGTTATTGTCAGAGACTAACCCTCTTGTGTTGCCTTGCAGTTATGTTAGAAGTAGATGTTTAATACATACATTTATCCTAAAGAATAACAGCATATATTAACTATTGTGTGTATTAAACACAGCACATAAGTGTCCCTAGTTGATTGGGCCCACATGTCTGTAGACTTTGTTGACTATAGAGTGGTATTAGTAAAACTTACGACCATGAAGTGGTCGTAGTAAAACTTACAATTATGAGGTGGTCGTAGAAAATCTTGCGACCATTAGGTAGTCATAGAAGAACTTACGATCATATAACGTGGTCGTAAAATAGTTTACGACCACTCGGCTAAGTTTCTCCCTTATTAATGATAAGAAATATCCTTACGAATAGCATGAAGATATTGCTATCTATAATAACAATTTAATTAATTGATGATTATTGGATCATCGTCAGAAACCTATCATTTCAATGAGGATATTACTCCTATGTAGCAACACATTTTTCACATATATAAATGATTAATGCTTCGGTTTGATACTTGATAAACTAAACAAGCGTTGTTCAATCATGCAAAACTCTGATAATTTTTGCTTAAATAGCGGTATTTGGGGACAGAATTGTAGATTTGAGCAGAATTACAGATTTGGCACACGGCGGTGTGCAATTGCGAATTTGGCTACGAGAGTTGTCCGATGCGCGAACGAACGAGCAAGCGAGCGCCACACCACCCACGTCCGCACGCCCCGCACGCAGACAGCGTGGTCCGAATGTCGCGCGTGCGGACGCTAGCTGCATTGCCCCTGCCACGTGCGGACCCTCCACGCAGCAGCGTGCGCCCTCTCCTCTGCCCGTCCAATACTCGGACACGCCACACAAAAGTGGGTGCCCTCTCCTCCGCCCGTCCCACACTCGGACACACCATGCACGAATGCGCGCCCAATCCTTTGCGCGTCCTGCACTCGGACCACCGATGTGTCCGCTCGCCCCGCCATTGGATGGTCCACACGACAACGCCAGGACGCCGGGGCCACTCCTCCCGTGTGCGTGTAGTCGAGGCTATCGTTCGAAAGCCCTCCGCCCGGGTCCCCGCGTGCGTCCGATCGAAACATCGAAGTGACCGATTCGCTTTATTTTCAATTGCCTGTCTTTCAACCGCTCGTGCAAATTGATTCCTCCCGTCATTAGTGGCGCGAGTTTTCGACTCACTCGCGCTATAAATTCAGAGGAAGCGAGCGAGCTTCTTCGCTCATACTCTTCGTCGCTCGCTTTCATTTTTGTCGTCTAGGTCAGTTTCATTTTTGTGCATGATTAATGATTGTTAAGTGCAGTCATTAGCCGCCATATTTGCAGGTAAATTTTTATCTCATATGAATTGACTTTATTAAATGTGTAGTTAATTAGTTGTAGTTATTTAGGTGTAATTAATATAGTCCTTACCATTTAGGCGCTATAATATTTGTGTTATTTAGTTAGTTGTGATAAATTAGCCCTTAATGAACTAGTCATTGTTATATTAATTGTATATATTTTAATTAGTTAGTGAATTACTCGTAATAAATTAGTTGCAAATAATCGGTTGTAGTTAATTATTCGTACTTTAGTAGACACAATTAATTTAATCGTAGTTAGTCGATCGTAAATAATTTAGCTGATTTACGAAGTTGTAAGTTTTTTCCTAGCTGTAATTAATTAGTCAGAATTAATTAGGAGGTTATAAATACTCATATTAATTTGGTCAGAACTAATTTAATCCTACTAATTAGTCGTACTTAATTAGTCCCAATTAATTTGCTCATAGTTAATTAGCACATATTTTGTTGTTGTCCGTGCTTAGTATTAATGTTTAATTTGTAGTAATTCATCTTCATTATTGATTTATTCACTACTAATATGTGTGTTCCCTCTCTTGCAAGTCATGCCTCGGCCGGAGCTACTGAAAACCTTTTACGATGAGCATGACCGGTGCCAGGTGTGGATCGTTGGGGACGAGGATGGCCTTCCACCCCTGGCGCTTCGGTCTGAGAGGCATTATTAGGGGCTCGATGATTGCTACGTCCCAATACTTCGAGACACGGGCTTGTGGCCCTTTGCCAGACTACTCTCGGTCAGACGGTACTTCACCCTGGACGGTAGTTTGTTGTCGGCCCTTGTCAACGGTGGAGATCCAAAACTCACACATTCCACTTTCGGTGGGGAGAGATGACGGTCACTCTCCAGGACATCGCATTCTTGACCGGACTCCTATCAGGGGTGAGCTAGTCATTCTCAACCACTGATGAGGACATCAACCCTTCAGATACAAGCGCTACTCCACGCCATGGTACAAAGAAGGTTTCCATGTTACTTTGTGTCCAAGCCAAGCAAGAGTTCAAGTTGGACACGTTCTGGAATCCAGTTCGGCCTTCGGAGACAGCCCTAACTTCAAACAGGCATAACTTTTGCATACGAACTCTGTTTGAGGTCCACGAGTACTTGATTGAAAGTTTATCTTGTCCTATTTCAAACGGATCTAGTCTCACCTCTAAATTCCTTCTGTGCGCACCGTAATCATCAAAAGAAGGTGATGCGTCACCTATTTGGACCAAATTGGGCCTTGTAACCTATTTGGACCGGCCACCTCCTTGGCCACCCCCTTGGGCCGCACTATTTATGACCATACTATTCACATGAACAGTACCCATGAATAGTACCACCCCTTAGCTCTTGGATATGTGCGATCCCCCCCCTATATAAGGAGGCCGCACCCCTCTAGTTTTCCTTAGATTTTGTTTAGTTAAAAGTTAGCCTCCATGCAACTTCGTGTATTGGCTTGTGTCGACTAGACCAACCATAATACCGCTTCAGAATCCCAATTTATCAAGTATTTCATTCATATTCCCAATTTCATATTCCTTATTTATCTTGTTCTTGCGTGCTTCTTCGGTGTATGCACGAGTCGATCTTCGTGATCAGGTCAACCGAGTATTCGTGCACGATTGATAACGACCTGTCGAGCAGTTCAACGATTGCATGGTTTTGGGCCTTGCGTGTTCGTAGCCAGGATCGTGAGAGTTGAGCGACTACCACCGAACGTATCGTTCTCATCGAAAGATCGGGTCAACAATCGGACCTTCGGGTTCATCAAGTGGTATCAGAGCTACAGTTCTTCGGTGAGAAATCAATACCCTTAGTAGTAGATTTATTTTTCATACCTAGAGTCCAGAAAAGTGCCCCAAAAAATTTCACATCTATCATCCATACCGAACCAATCTGAGCCATTGCAATTTTTCTTTCAGTTTTTGTACGTTGAATAATTAGTTGCATTGTCATGTTCAAGTTGATGATTGCTAGTTTAGTTAGAGTCTAGTTCGCCGATGTCTAGTTTGCATCTCGTGTTTTCCTTCGCGTCGCTTGATCGCTCTTTCAGGGTTCTTAGTTTTTACATCTAAAACAGAAATTCGTGGGTTATAACACCTCTAATTCGCACCAAAAATAGAAAATTCGTATTGTTGTTAATCCAAAAAAAAGAGGATTGCTGTGATATTTTGGGAGTGTTGATGTTATTTGCGACTTGCAGCAAATCCTAGGGTCGGCCAAATAGTAGAAGGAGAAAGAGGCAACCGCAAAAACAAAAGCCGCGATAGAGAAAAAAAGGAAGAAAAAGAAAAGTGTATAAAAATTAGTGGAGACCTTCTACATATAGCCACAAGCTTCCATAAAAAAAATCAGCAAGTTTGGCCCACGGAATCAAAAGATATAGTAGTTTCAAGATTGAACACGAGTCAGTTTCGAGTCCGAGTAGGATTCCGTTTCCGAGACACCTTCAGTAAAACGGGCATAACTTTTTCATACGGTGTTCGTTTTTTACGTTCTTGTGCTCGTTTTGAAGCTAATGACGAGGCGCATCTTTTCTACATAATCCACTAGTTGCCCTCTAGGTGCCCCAAAATCGGCCATCTTCAGCCTCGAATTTGTGTCGCAAGTTTTCGGCTTCTGTTTTTGCCGTTTTCTTTGATCTTCCTTTCGGAATTTGGAGTTCGCCTCAACCAGAAAGTTGTAGATCTCATCAAAAACTTTCATAAGAGCATATATAATCTATATAAAACTCTGCTTTTTCATCGTTTGAGACTAGCTATTGTTTCTGCTCAATCTAGAGGGTTGTTTGCATTCTACCGATATTGTTGTCTTTTGTGCTCTACGTCGTACGAACAATCTTGTGCCCTTTATAGAAGTTTGAGTAGTTGGCTAGAGTATCTCCTAGCACTTGTTGTGAGGCTTTCCTTTGCTTGCATCATGTCACATTGATCGTTGTGTGTGCGTACATACACTTCTCTGCATAGGACTTTGATTAGCTAGCTTTGATTAGGCTAGGATCAGCAATATTGGCTAGTACTTTGAACAATCTTTCAACTTGCATTAACTGATTTGATTATTGCTGATCATTGCTACCATATTGAAGCCTTCCAAGCTCCACTTCCTACTAACTCAGTAAGTGTCGTTCCTCGCAATCGTTGGGCTAATCGCAAGTGAGAGTATCACGAACCAGCCACCGGTTGTACCACTTCCTTGTGGTATTAGTAAGAACTTGTAAGAACTTGGTATAAGCTTGAGTGTGAGTGACTTGATTTGAGCCTCCAGATCCTAGTAGTTGATAGGAACATATACTTGTGATTTGTTCTTTGTTTTCTACTAACAATAACAGGTTGGTTGAATTTGGTAGATTACGATGTCATCGTAGGCAGATTTGAGCTCAAAGGGAAACAACTACCTGCATACATATTGCCACTCATTGCTGAGAGTACATCATTGGACTACTTTCTATGGGTTACTATGTTGAAAAACTATTTTGAAAGACAGAACCTTGATCCTTATGAGAAGATGACCATGGCAAGGACGGCACTAATCGGTGATGTTCAACATTGGTGGTCGAATCTGGAGTACCACTTCATGTACACATGGGAGCAGATGAAGAAGAAATTGCAATGTCGATTTGTACCTCCACCAACCACAGTCACAAGCGAGGTGCGACCTAAGGTAACTAAAAATGCTAACATTGTTTTGGCTCCTACTCCATCTCTAGATACCGTCGAGACACTTGAAGAGATGAACGATGATCTGGCGCATATTATGCCATTAGAGGAGAAGCTTGAGGTACCTACATTAGCTGATGAGGACGATAATGACAAAGGTATTGATTTAGTACTACAGCAAGACATAGAGCAACCTTGTGAGTATATACGTGCTGTAGTAGTGCAATCTTTTAATATTCCTTGTGTTGACTTGAACGAACCATGTGCTAATATGAACTCTCATAATTTTGCACATATCGAATTAATTACACATAAGGAAGTACTAGATAGAATATCCCGTACTGATGCTTTGTGCTATATCATGCGTAAAGATCCAATTAGTTTGGAATGTGCTATGAAGAAAGTTTCTAAACTTTCATCGCTAAATTCTCTTTCTAGCACCTACACCTACTATTTTAAATTAATTGGAGATTATGGTGTAGGCAGTCAATTTCTGGTATATCGAATATGCATAACTTGTGATCACATGAATGATTTGAAAATTGTTGTTTTGGACAATAATTCTTGTGTGCTGAATCCTGTTCAATATGAGAGAAAAATAAAATTTAATACTCATCCAATGCCTATGTGTTTACCTTTTATTGCACCATCTAGTATGGACAATCTGAATAAAGGTGTTGAATTATGGAAGAACTTACAAATCTTTTCACCCTTGCTAGATGAATTTTCTATTGCTCAATTGAAATATGATTATATGAATGACTTGTGTTCTTTGAATTCAATTACTATGCTGCCCTTTCACAGAGTAATGAATAACTCCACTATATACTTCACTTATACTTGCAAATTGAGTTGCAAACTGACTGCTATGAGAAAATATACCTTTGCTGATTTCATACATGCACAATCACCTGTAATTTTCAAAGCTTTTTCTATTTCTTTGCCACTTTCTATTGCTAACATTTTGTAGAAAGATAAGCATGCATTGCTACAAGTTTTGAAGCGCTTTTCTTGGAATTTTAGGATGAGCTTGAGTCGAGGACGACTCAAATGCAAGAAGGGGAGGATGATGAGGACATCAACCCTTCGGATAAAAGCGCTACTCCACACCATGGTATAAGGAAGGTTTCCATGTTACTTTGTGTCCAAGCCAAGCAAGAGTTCAAGTTGGACACGTTCTGGAATCCAGTTCAGTCTCCGGAGACAGTCCTGACTTCAAACAGGCATAACTTTTGCATACGAACTCCGTTTGAGGTCCACGAGTACTTGATTGAAAGCTTATCTCGTCCTCTTTCAAACAGATTTGGCCTCACCTCCAAATTCCTTCTGTGCGTACCGTAATCATCAAACGAAGGTGCTATATCACCTATTTGGGGGCCTTGTAACCTATTTGGGCCGGCCACCTCCTTGGCCACCCCCTTTGGGCCGCACTATTCACTGCTGTACTGTTCAGGTGAACAGTACCTATGAATAGTATCACCCCTTTACCTCTTGGATATGTGCGGCTCCCCCTCCCCTATATAAGGAGGCTACACCCCTCTAGTTTTCCTTAGATTTTGTTTAGTTAAAAGTTAGCTTCCATGCAACTTCGTGTATTGGCTTGTGTCGACTAGGCCAACTATAATACCACTTCAGAATCTCAATTTATCAAGTATTTCATTCATATTCGCAATTTTAAATTGCTTATTTATCTTGTTCTTACGTGCTTCTTCGGTGTATGTAGGAATCGATCTTCGTGATCAGGTTAACCGGGTATTCGTGCACGGTTGATAACGACTTGTCGAGCAGTTCAGCGATTGTGTGGTTTCGGACCTTGCGTGTTCGTAGCTAGGATCATGAGAGTTGAGCGACTACCACCGAATGTATCGTTTTCATCGAAAGATCGGGACAACAATCGACCTTCGGGTTCATCAGCCGTTGTAACATCCCAAAGTGTTGTTACCAAAATAAAATAAAATAAAGTTATTGTTTTATTGGATTTTCTGAAAGTTGAAAGAGTTTGATTGCCTTATTTGAATTTCTGAAGTTTTAAAAGTCAAAATTTAAAAGTTACTTGAAGTTTTATTTGGTTGGATCTGAAAAATAAAAATTTAATTAATTCAAGAAGTTTCTGGAAATTTAAAAGCTTTTTCCCAAGTATCTTAAAGCCAAAACAATTTATTTTGCAAAATTAATAACCAACTTTAGGTTGGAAATAGTTTTATTAAGTCCAAAATAACTCTGGGAATTTCTGTGAATTTTTCCACAATTTTTGGATTTTATTTGCTCTTTCCCAAAGCCTAAATGAATTAATCAAACTTTTTAAAAGAATAAAATCAATTAAAATCCCGGGAAATGCCCTTGGGCCGAAACCTCCTTGGCCCATCTCCGTTTTTCCTAGGCTCCGCCCATCTCTACTACGCAGCCGCCCTCACCCCTCCCCGGCCGTTGGATTTAAATCCAACGCGCCAACCGCTCCCCTCTCCTCTCTCTCTCTCCCCACCGTCCGATGTCCAAGACCTCAAGACATGAAGCAATCAAGAATGCATCAAGTCATCGCTACCAATCCAAGACAACATGCAAGAATCATCGAAGACCTGTAAACGCGATGTCAGCCCAGCCATATAGTATAGGTTTGCCAAGACTCATTCTGTGCATTGAGTCGTTCCAGCAAAATTAAGAGTCTCGATCAATAGAACATTGTAATGCTTTTGAGTTCATTACCTCGTTTGGGAGTGTTATTTTGCTCTATCCCCTTAGTCCTTCATATTTGTCTCTTCCCTATCTGTTGTCCTCCTTTACTAAATCCTTGGAGTAACCAACAGATGGTGAACACTCGTCGCTCCGAAAGTGGGACCAACACCAACGATGATGCAAATGCCCCAAATGGAGCAGAATGGCAACAAATGATGGCCAATCAGAACCGCCTGATCAAACTGCTTTCCCAGTCCATCAACAACAATCAAGCCCAACAAGCTACAACTCCAACTCCACCACCCCAAAGGACCAGTATGTTAGAATTCATGAGGATGTGACCACCAACTTTCTCAAGCAGTACCGAGCCTATGGATGCAGATGATTAGCTCGGATTGATCAGTAAGAAGTTGGATATCGCCCAGTGCACTGATCGTGAGAGGGTGTTGTTTGCTTCACACCAGCTCATGGGTCCAGCTTCCGAATGGTGGGACAACTTCAGCATCCCACATGCCGATGCTCAAGCCATCACCTGAAATGAATTTGTGCGAGCTTTCCGCCATGCACATATACCTTCCGGCATGATGACCCTCAAGAAAAAGGAGTTCCGCACACTTCGTCAAGGCAACCTCTCGGTAAACGAGTACCTGCATAAGTTCAATCAACTGGCACGCTACGCACCGGAAGATGTTACGAGAGATGAAGATAAGCAAGAAAGATTCCTTGAAGGACTCAATGATGATTTGTTCGTACAGCTGATTTCCCAAGATTATACTGACTTCCAGCAGCTAGTCGACAAGGCAATTCGTCAAGAGGGCAAACACTGGGAGATGGAGAATCGCAAGAGAAAGATGGCTGCACAGAAGTTCAACTCTGGAAGCTTTCCCAAGGCCAGAAGGACTTCATCGTATCAAGACAAGCTCCAGCCAACAGCAGACAACCCAGTAAACTTGGAGCCCTCCCATATACCTGATGGTGACCAGGCACAGAAGGACCCATCCTATGTTGCAGGCATCACATGCTTCAACTGCCATGAGGTTGGGCATTTCGCCAGTAAATGTCCAGAGAAGCAGCAGGCACTGAACCCAGCCAACCCTGAAGTAAACATCATGCAAGCAAACAAGAAGCCACAAAATTCAAGAAAAGGATGTCTGTACAATGTCACAGCTCAAGTTCTGTCAGATGATGAGCAGGATGTAGACGACAACAACTCCAGTTGAAAACCTTGTATTCCTAGTTTTCTATCTAGCCACTCCAATCTCGAAGTAGATTCCTTTAAGGGGTAGTCTTGTAACATCCCAAAGTGTCATACAAAATAAAATAAAATAAAGTTATTGTTTTATTGGATTTTCTGAAAGTTGAAAGAGTTTGATTGCCTTATTTGAATTTCTGAAGTTTTAAAAGTCAAAATTTAAAAGTTACTTGAAGTTTTATTTGGTTGGATCTGAAAAATAAAAATTTAATTAATTCTAGAAGTTTTGGGAAATTTAAAAGCTTTTTCCCAAGTATCTTAAAGCCAAAACAATTTATTTTGCAAAATTAATAACCAACTTTAGGTTGGAAATAGTTTTATTAAGTCCAAAATAACTCTGGGAATTTCAGTGAATTTTTCCACAATTTTTGGATTTTATTTGCTATTTCCCAAAGCCTAAATGAATTAATCAAACTTTTTAAAAGAATAAAATCAATTAAATCCCGGGAAATGCCCTTGGGCCGAAACCTTCTTGGCCCATCTCCATTTTTCCTAGGCTCCGGCCCATCTCCACTACGCAGCCGCCCTCACCCCTCCCCGGCTGTTGGATTTAAATCCAACGCGCCAACCGCTCCCCTCTCCGTCTCTCTCTCTCCCCCACCGTCCGATGTTAATCGGACGACCAACCAACCCCGAGCCACGTCACCCTTTCTACCTCCACCCCTTTCTTCTTCGCGTAACGCCGCACCCGAGCCGCCATTAGCGCCCGAGAAAAGCTCCATCTCTACCGTGATTTCCTCCCCTTCTTTGCCCCGAATCGCGCGCATTGAAACCCTCGTATCACGCGCCCATTCCCGGTCATCTTCCCCCAATCTCGAACCGCGTTCGCCGGAACCCCGCGATTGCCGCCGCGGACCCGCGCCACCGATCTCCTCGCTCCGGCCCCCTCCGCCCCTATAAAAGCAAGCCTCAAACGCCCCTCTTCACACCAACGCCGCCGCCACCATCCACTTTCCCTCTCCCCCTCCGAGCTCACCGCAATCGGTGTTTTTCCACTGCCGCCGCCACCTACTCCGTCGCCTCTAGCGCTGCCACCACCGCCGCCACGTCCTCGCCACCACCACCATTGGCATCGCCGTGCCTTCGCCGTCCCGGTGCGCACCTCGCCCTCGCCGGAGCGCCGCCGGAGCCCCATCGCCGCCACGAGCCGCAACTCGCTGCCGCTTCTTTCCTCGCCGTCGGCGATCTCTTCGCACCTAGCCCCCACCATGGTAAGCCCCGAACTCCCCGTCGCCTCCTCTTCCTTCCTGGCACCTCGCCGCCGGCAGCCGTGCCGCCGTTCGTCGGATCATGGGTTCCCGTGTGCTACCACCCGCCGACGTGACGTGGTACTGCCACGCACGCGCCACGTAGGCGCCACCTCGCCCTTACGCTGACGCAGCTTGCCCACGTGGCTGCCACGCGCGCACGCGCGTGCCACCCAACCCCAGCCCCCGAGCCAAAAGTCCCATGGACTTGGTCCATGAGGATCGTGTCTATGACACGAGGGGCCCGCACGTCAAAAATTCATTTTAATTCTTTTAAACCCTGAAAATCTGAAGGCTGACGTCATGCTTGCGCAATAAAGCCATTTTCCTTTACAAAAATAATTCCCAAAAATCAGAAAAACCCCTAATTCTATCATTTTATGTATTTCCAATCTTCCAGAGCTCATATCTTTTGCATCCGAACTCCGATTGAGTCCATTCAAATTTCTGAATTTGTCTAAATTCAAGATCTAGCTAACCAAACCAAAATTATTTAATTTTGAGTTAATTTGAATTGTTATTTGAATTTTATTTGAATTTGTCTTATTTCGCGATTAGATTTCGACGACTTCGGAGAGTCAGAATTTGACGCCGTTTGAAGAACTTATAAGAGGATTGATTTTGACTGTATGATCATCGTGATTGTACACTTGGACTACCTGGAGAAAGTACTTGTGAGTACTAGGTGACCTGTTAAAGAAAACAACATCACCTCATCAAGCGAGGCAAGTTATACCCTTGATCATATTGATCCCATTATTTCAAATTATTTATATTCTGTTTTAAATTATTACTGCATGCGTATGTTTATACAATTATTTTAATTCCCTGTTTTAACTGCCTAGTTATTTCAATCTTCATTGTATAGCCAATTTGAATATGTAACGTGAATACCTTGTCACCATTAGGCAAAATGATACTAAAATTAACCATATGCTTAGCCAATGCTTAGATCAAATCTTGTATTCGGGAATTTTTAGCCAAAACTTCCAAGTTTGATTTAAATTGGGTCTATGGTATTGTTTTACCTTAGACGGTTTATAAAATGCATTTACTTGAAAAATAAAATAAAAATGGGTTTGGACTTGGGCATAATGGATGTTTGGTGGGTGCATGTTCATGCACGAGCTTAATCTGGTTAGGGTTAAGGCCTAGGGTTAATCTGGATAGTTGCCCAAGTCAGTTAAGGACTGGTCTTCGAGCGCATGATGCTATGCCTTATCGTACTACCACATGTCCTGTGTGGGCGGGACCTGGCCAACTAATTTGCAACGTTTCATTGTTAGCTGTGCTATTTTGGTGTGTGGGTGTCGATTAGACAGTATTCCCACTGGGCGCAAGAGGGGACTTCTGGCGGATTGTTAGTCCAAAGGAAGTGAAATCTTAGCGGGCATAACTACTTTGGAATGGCGCATTGTAAAGGCCTCGTGATAATCACTTAGTCGCACACCTTCGAAAGTGTGTCAGACGGACATTAAAAGTTGATCATCTCTTGTGGGTAAAGGTGTACAACCTCTGCAGAGCGTAAAACTATTCGAATAGCCGTGTCCATGGTTATGGACATGCTAGCAGAACTACTCAAAGTTAGACTCTGATTTTGTTTGAAAAAGACTTCTTCAAAACTGGTTTATCCAGATGGGAATTGGGCAGGAAGCCATGTGATAGGAGGGTATCATTCACCATTCATGTGTGAATGTTATCTGACTATAAAATTGAGAATTTATAAAAAGAATTTTAGTTATAAAATAATTGCTTTGGAACTTAGTACAAGTATTTAAAGAAAATACTGCTTTATGCAAATCAACCAATAAGCCATCCTTTGTTACATCCATGTATGCATGTCATTCTGTTACTTGACGGGTGTAACTTGCGAGCACGGTAGTTGTGCTCATACTTGCTTTATGCAAACAAATTTCAGAGGAGAAGGACTTTGCTACCAGTGTGGATCTCGACGACTAGGCTGCTACCCCAGTCGATTGCCTGTGGCAGATTGCTGGACTCTACTACATCTTCGTCTTCCGCTGTGTTTATTTTATTATTGGCATGTAAGCCTCCTTTGTAATTAACTCTGTTGGTATTTATTAATAAAATTGTGATATGAATTTGTTAACTAGCTACTGATCATGGGACTAGTTCAAAAATGCACAAAGGATTTGGGATGTTAATCCCGGGTCCTGACAGCCGTCCTCTGCACCACATATAAGGGGTTGTGTGACGCTTCGCAGTGCCACACCGATGTGAGACCAAACCTTTCCATGTGCTACGTGCTTCTACAGCTGTGAAGTTGAGAGCACTTCCCTGTTGGAAGGCCCGCCTTCGTGAGAGTAGTACACCCCTAGCTCGGGTTGCACGACCCAATCGACGGGCCCACTATGGGCTACCGGTGGACTGTCGGTCAGCTATGCTGGGCCAAGGACAGACCAACGAGGTGTTACTCATTGTTCCGCAATGAGTTTGAGTAATTGCATGACGATGACATCATATGGACTCCGTGGACCCCAGAGTTTGTGCATACGGTAGCGCCGCACAGACTATCCATGCAATACGTGCAGGACGCAGTACTATGGATGACGACCTGCCACCTAGTGTTTGCCCACATGGTGGAGCCTTACGCGCTACAGCGCGTAAAGCGTTAGTTTGATTTGTACCAGGTGGTGCCCCCTTCTGACGGTAGGATGCTGCAGCAAGCCATCCACTTGTGAGTCCAACTTCATCCGAGAATTGTTTGCGTTTTGTACCCCCGTTCCATGTTGTGACACGAGTCACTCTCAAATGCAAGCAATCCAGGGCGGGTCGATACACCAAGGACTAGCAAGCAGTCCAACACGAGTGGATTACAGCCTGAACAGAGACAACACATACTGAGGTCATGCAAGAGCAAAGACCCTACGACATCTAGATGCACCAGCAGTACATGGAGTGGTACGTACCTATGTCACCCTCCAGACTAACTCGTACTCCACCAGAGCCCTCCATCAGCATCTTCTCTTTCAAGCTTGTTTACGCACGTGCTGGGGTTTGATTCGGCAATCTGGTGAAGCAATCTCGGCACAAGGTTGTACGCCTCTTCACATGTCTTGTACTTGGACTTCATGACCTTCTGCTTGGCTCGTCGGACCTTGCTTTAGCTGACTGGATAACCAACTATATTAGCGACTTTCGACATGAGAATCTTGGGGGAGACGGATATGTCTGCCTCAACTAGGTGGCTGATGAAGCTTGCAACATATGTGGAAGTCACGTTCTGATGCTGCCGCAGGGGCTCGCTAAGCTTGCAAGTGTGGTCGGTTACCGCCTTGACCACGTAGACCAAGCCAAAGATATTTGCTTGGTGAGCACTAACTTTGCTAGGGCAGCCTTCCACTACGCAGTTCACTACGTAATGTCCTGGATTGGACCGGTGCACTCGGTACACACAGCTGATGGACAAGGCATGCCGTGTTATAGCTTGTTGCATGACCACCTTGCTAGGGAAGCGATGGCCAATTAGGAGGGTGTCGGCATCAAACCCCCACTAGGACCCTTCTTACGAATCGTACTGCAACGTGCTTGCAATCTTTTACTTAGCTTGATAAAGTTCTACATATGGTTATGGAACTCTATCTGCAACTACACCCAACCTATGCTCCTCTTTTGTATTTTCACTGGTGCAGCACACTGAGTTCCGAACTACATAAGTTTCTCTTGTCAATTTGCTAACTCTTAATCAATGGAAAACTTACAATGAAATGAAGTCTAGCATTTCCTTACCTTTTCATTGCTGGGGATATAGCAATTAATTTTTGTCTGTTTCTTTTGTAGGTAATGAGAGGTGCCGATAGAGCATAAATATATAGCTTGGTTTTCTCAAATAATTTGTAGTATTTGACTGTTTCTAGTGATGAAGGAACAATACATGTGTTCAATCTAAAAACAAATGTGGGTTCGACCACATATCATTTATCAATAAAAAAAATATTGTTTTTCTAATTTGTGGTGTTCTACCTAAATCCAGGGCCTGCAAGTCTACATAAATTGAAGTGTGAAGTCGATTCGTCATTCCACTAACTAAATAGTTAGCACTAACTAACTATAAGTCCCTAAATACCAACAAATTGATTATGGTCATGTAGATTTATCGCTGCTAACTTGGAACGCAAATTTATTAGCGCCTAAATGATGGGGACTAAATTAATTACGCCTAAATAACTACAAGTAATTAATTATGACTAATTAACTAATTAGCTAACTACATATTTAACCAAGACAATAGATAAAAATTACCTATTTATATGACAGGTAATGACAACTCTAAACAACACTTAATCCTCTGCGAAAAGAAACACTAAAACAGCGAGAGAGCGCGGAACAAAATCAATGAGTGCGAGCGAAGAGGCTCGCTTGCAACACCGCATTTATAGCGAGGATGTGAGCACAATCTGTTCGAAGCGAAATATGCATGGGGGACTGCATGCATGCATATAGGGGATAGAGGTGACGCACAAGACATGACAACAAATGCGTGCACTTTCAGCGCGTCCGACTGGGTGCGGGACGGATCTTGTCGCAAATACCTTTCGGCTTATGGTGCTAAATAGCTGGTCATTAGGTACTAATTGTTGAGGAACCGTCGCTGGCGAGTCCAGTCCGAGCGATAACCTCGTAGACAAACTCAGAATCGTAAGAACAATGCATGAACACAAGAACAGAATATTTCTAACTTAATTATCTGCGAGATTTAGCTATGCAAAAACGTTATTTCTCGTAGATAATAAACATATGTGCGACCATTCCGAGGAAGCATCGATGAGCACCATAAAATACCTACATGACCCTTACAGGGCTGTATAGGACCGCATGTCTCCTTGGATACAGTCCAGGAATGCAGGGACTTCATCCTTCGCTTTCAGAGCAAAAGGTCTAGTAATTAATTTCCCGGTGGCACATGCAGGGCACACAAAATCTTCCTGATTCGGGAAATTCTTTAAATTCATATTATGTCCCTGTGAATTGTTAATTATCTCTCTCATTATCTTAAGACCTAGGCGGCATAATCTATCATGCCAGAGATAGAAAAATTCATAGCTTCTAAATACGGTTTTCAGGGCAGTATAGGCTGCAGGTGCCTTAATATTAGTGTAGTATAGCCCATTTTCATATGAAGGAAGATATTCTAATGCTATTTTTCACTTTCTTCACGCTTTGTAATGAACAGGTATTCTGTACCATATTCTTCTTCAGTTTCTACGTGGAAACTGTTAGCGCAAATATTCTTGAGAGTTCTAGTCGATTCTGGGTACAACAAGTCTTCTTCAATGACCAAAGTTGTGCTCATTGAGAGTATAATTATGGCCCTTCCTGAGCCTATTATACAAGTATCGTTACATGCAATTATCGTAAGACTACCAGTATTTTTGCTGATCAACTGGAAAGGTTTCCGTTTTTCTCAGGATGGTATTCGTTGTGCCGCTACCTGCTAAGCACACTTCCTCCATAGGGCGCCACACGCGTTCTAATATAATGTACTTTATTAATATGTAGCAGAAAGCAAGCAACACATAAATAAAATACTTCAGATATCAGAACGTAACTTGCTATTATAAAGACGGGAAAAATAAACCTTGCAGGACTCATAATAAGAATTTAATGCTTTGCTCTCCTAGAGCTTGCAACCATTATTCAATAATTCAAAATTCTGCTTCAATTACAAACTGCAAGTTTCTATAAAAGGTCCGAGTGCAATATGTGCACTAGATCTAATAGGCGAAGTATTCAGGAACTTCTGCCTCAATCGGCTCCATGCGCGATCTTCTCCTCTTGGGCAGCTACAGCTGCGGCCGCTGCGATGTCCAAAGGAGGGATGATGGGGGCTGCTACTAGGCTGTCCACATTCATAAGTGTAACTAATGGATGTGAATCCTCTGTGCCTGCAATGGCGAGGTGTGCCTCATGCTATCATTTGCCATTTTTCTTAGACTGGAAAGCATCAATAACGTGCGACGCACTACCTACCCTTCTTGCTCCTCTCATTCGTGAGAGGCTTCATCACCTTGTAGCCGCTAGCAAGGGCTTCATGGCCAATATTGCTATTAGGTGGTGCGAGATGTAGTTCTTTCGAGAACATTATCCGAGTTTTCGCAACTTGCATGATATCAATTAATTCGACATACCGCATGTAGCCGCCTTGACAAGAGTTGCGCGCGATTGCACCGCATTCGTAAAAGGTAGAAAATATTCTCCATCTTACGCTCATCCGTGATTACATTACCACGCACTTGAAGACGATACAAATTCTATATAAATTTCGGCTATATTTGGTCAAGATTTGAACTCATCGGTTCGTGATGCGATCATATTCATATTCATACAAAGTTTATAAGATTACCGCTAGTAATCCGCATAAAATGGTTGCAAAATTCTCATAATGCTCGTCGAACTCGTGTTCAGATTCCGTATTTTTCTATGCATTTTCATGATTTACTGCTATTTTCAGGTGATTAAAAGCAATATAAACAATCACAGATAATCAAAACAGTAAATGCGACACATAAATTGCATAGAAATAACAATAACAAAGATAAACATGCTTCAAATGCAAAATTGATTCAAAAAATGGATTCCCGAGGCTCTTTTCTACCGGAAAAGGTATTTTCGGTGAATTCTGCAATTCCAAGAGGTTAAAACATGAAATCTCAGTTCTGAGAGAAAATTCACGTAATTTTCAAATTTCTGAGGGGTTATTCTGCGAGAATATGCATAATCCCGTAAATTTCCCAATTCCAGGGGGCTTTCCGCAAATTTCCAGATCCACGGAGAATTCTTGTAATTTTCTGAACTACAAGGGTCTTCTTGCAAAATTTCCTCACCTGCTTAATTACCCTCGTAATTTTTAGAATCACGAGTACCTTTGTGCAAATTTCGGGATTTCTTTTCTTTTCCCGAATTTTTTTCACCAGTCGCTCCCCTTTTTTTTTTTCTCTCTCGGCCGGGCCCTTCTTTTCCGGCCCGTTATCAAGTGGGCCGGCCAGGCCCATATGCGCCAGGCCTAACCAGCCCAGGGGGCGGCCCACCCTGCCGCTTCAAGAGTTCCAAGGGGTAGGGTTTCCCCTACCCCTGTTCAAGGTCCGGCGGCGGCGGCACCACACGCCCGGCGGCACTACGCGCGGCGCGGCCGAGGCGCGGCGTGAGGCGCCGACGAGGTGCGGGCGGCGAGCGCGCCGGGCTCGAGCGGCAAAGCGGCTGCGCGCGCGGCGGCGGAGCGCACGAGCACGCGGCGGCCTTCAAGGTGGCGGCGGCGGCCTGCAAGGGCGGCGCACACGCGGGAGCTACAGCCGGAGGCGGCGCTGGCGTTTGCGCATGAGCGGAGGCAGCACCATGTAGCGGCGGCTCCAAGCCGGGCACCTCCCCCCCCCCACCGGCGGTGCTTTGTGCGCGGCGTCTCCGGCGGCGCTTCGTGCGCGACCGGCGGGCAGCTAGTGCCGATGGCACATGCGACCCACGCAGGCAGCCATACGGAGCCGAGGGCTTTTTCTTTTCCGTGCATGCGAGTTGTAGAGGTTCCGCCGGGCGATGGCGCGTTGCCGCATGCGGCGGCTTCGCCGCCGCCAATTTTTTCCATGTTTACCGCTCATCCATATGTATGCTATGCGATGTAATCTATTGCGCACTGCAACATAGGCGCGCTTCATGCCGATATGTGCATGCTCGCCGCGCTAGCGGCGTGGCTCTGTCGTTGCCTCGTGGCGATGCGTGATGGCGGACTATGCCGACCGTAACGATCGCGAGGTAGTGACAAACGCTTGCGGCGGTGTGCGCGCATGGTGCCTTTCATGCGATTGCATATACAACCTACGGTACAATCATCATCTACTCTTTCATGCAATCCACCGATCGGTTTGGCCGCGACTTCAAGTCGGCTCGCGTAGATTAGAGCGGATTTGCACCGTGGAAACCAATCTAGAAAGCCAAATTTGCGAATTGAAAGCAATCTAGAAAACGATTCAATCTACGGCGTCGTTCATCGACGGTTACCTTTCCGATGCGAGGAGAGTCGATCGTGGCCGATAACGTGTTGAGGAACCGTCATTGGCGAGTCCAGTCCGAGCGATAACCTCGTAGACAAACTCAGAATCGTAAGAACAATGCATGAACACAAGAACAGAATAAAAGATAAAACACAGAGATGTAGGGGGACTTCTTGCTTCTCTTTATTCATTCATCCATCGATTAGTCATTTACAATGAATAGCACCCCCCTATATATAGGCTATGACCCTGCTAGGGTTTGGGATGAGGAGCCCACCTTGGGCCAGGTCTGCCGGTCTGGGCCTGGTTTCTTAACACTAATATATGTATGCATGTTCGAATGATCTCGCTGTTCACGGGTCCAGGCAGTTGCAGAAAAGGTGTTGCGGTGTCTGAACAGTAGTTGAGGGCGAGCTGTTCGAAGGCGGGGCAGACGGATGTGGGGGTCCTAGCGCGAGGCAGTCGAAGGAGAGCCGCGTGGTGGGTCCGAGCACGGTTTGAGCGGAGGAGGTGGGTCCGAGCGGAGGAGGCGGGTCCGAGCGCGGTCCGAGCGGAGGAGGCTGGTCCGAGCTTGGGACGAGCGGAGGAGCGCACCATGTGGTGCGTCCACACGCGGGAGGAGCAGTGTCCGAGCGCGGGATGGGCGGAGGAGAGGCGCATCGCATTCTTACCATACTGTCCATGCGTGGGGCGTGCGAATGTGGGTGGCGTGGCGCTTGCTTGCTCATCCGTTCGCGCATCGGACGACCCTCGCACCCAAATTCGCAATTGCGCGCCGTCGTGCACCAAATCTGCCATTCCGTCCCCAAATAGTGCTATTTAAGCCAAAAATTCAAACTCTGACCCCTGATGTGTAATGTCACGCTCATGTATGTGCAACTGTGCAAACAACAGGTCCACGTGTGCGTACATACACATGTGCGAATAGAACAGCCCAGGAAATGATACAACTACTACTGCTAGTCTATTACACTACGCCACAGGGCGACGGTGCGTACGTATATACATCGCGCACCGCACAATACCATCTGATCCCCCTACGTTGTGAGATCTTCAGGCATGCCATTACCATCACATCACCGGTCGGTCCCATCCATCCGTCTGTCCACCCACCCCTCTGCGAATTTTTGGTCGTATTGGCACCTTTTCAAAATGTATTTACAGGAATGGCCCACTTCAAAAAAAAAATCCAGAAATGGCCCCCTACCGTACGGCCACCGTACGGCAGGCCCTCCCCTGCCACCACCTAGCTCGTTGCCACACAGCCATCGTGCGGTGAGCCTCTACCACACGGCAACCGTGCGGTGGCCCCCCTTCGCCGCCATGTGCCCTCCCCACTCCCTCCCACACGCCTAGCCCTCTACTCCCGCCAGCCCTCCCCTCCCGCTATGCACCCATCTGGTTCTGTAGAGAAAGAAAAAACCGCACGGCGGCCACCTTTTTCACCGCTCATCCTCCCTCCTCCGCACATTTGTCTCCTCGTCTAGAATTCCCGACACCAATGTTTCTGGAATTCCCAACCCCAACATCGCGGCTCCTCCTTCGCTCAGCTTTAAATACCGAACTCTTGCAGTCGCTCTTCGCTCATCCCAATTGTGTTTCGCTTCTCGTTCTGGCGTTCATCGCTGAGAACTCAAAGAACGTAACATAATTAATTTATTTTGGAGATTAAGTATTTGCTTGCTACTCGTCGCTCATCACTCGACCTTTTTTGATAGCTTTCCCCGGAAGGGCAGATAATTTGTTGAATGCTTTTGTCATTATTACTGTAGTCGTAGTTAATCAGTCTTAGTCATCTAGTCATAATTAGTTAGTTTAGTGGCAATTAATTAGTTTTAATTAGTTAGTTTAGTGGTAATTAGCTAGTTTACTGGTTATTAATTAGTTTAGTGGTAAGTAATTAGCTGTAATTAGTTTAGTAGTTATGAGTACAACATATTAAATTAGTGCAAATTAACTACTTGTGATTTATTTAGTGGTAATTAATCAGTTGTAATTAGTTAGTTTAGTGGTAACTAATGAGTTGCAATTAGTTAGTTTATTCGTAATTAATAAGTTTAGCAGTAAATAATTAGTCGTAATTAGTTTAGTGGTTATCAGTTCGGCATATTAAATTAGTGCAAATTAACTACTCGTAATTTATTTAGTGGTAAATAATCAGTCATAATTAGTTAGTTTAGTGGTAATTAATCAGTCATAATTAGTTAGTTTATTCGTAATTAATTAGTTTAGTGATAAATAATTAGTCGTAATTAGTTTGGTGGTTATCAGTCCGGCATATTAAATTAGTGCAAATTAACTACTCACAATTAGTTTAGTGGTAATTAATTACTCGTAATTAACTTTTGGAAAATGTTGAGAATTAATTAATTATTTGTATTTAATTACACATATGTAATTCATCACTTGCATGCAATTTGTCATTTTTAATTACACATATGTACTGCGGATGGGGTTGTTGTGGCTTTAGGTAATTTCGAACATGCAAGACTTAGTAGTGTTTTATGGCGATGGTCTCATACGGGCCGGACCCGATGGGTTGGACCTATCGAGATGCCAGTACAAGGTGGTCCGAGCGAAGGGTCTCGACGCGATGAATATTCACGAGCTTCGAAGCTGCATCCGGAGGGAGTTCGTCTTGGAGGCAACAACGAAAAAACTTGTGATCGAGGGGATCACCTGCATGAATACTGCGTGGGAGCTCATCAAGGTGGTTGGAAGCATAGCATGGAGCCAGTACATGCAGATTGCCTCCCAGCGTGAGGCGGCCATTTACAGGAGGCCAATGGTGTACGTGAATTTTGTACACAGGGCGCGGGGAAACCTTGATGATGCCGAGGCCTCTACAAGCGAGCAAGTACAGCCCGAGCCTAAAGACGGTAGCACGGAATGTGCTACCTCGGAGGGAAGATTCGTGCATAATTTTATGTGAAATGAGGGGGCGGAATTATGTTGGTCGGCCCGCATTGACTTCCACGAGTATCTACCGGACCAGCCTTTGGGGTTGAAGTCCGACAACGACGCTGATCCAAGCTCGGATGGTAGCGACAAGGACGCACACCAGCTCAATGGTTCAACCGGGGGAATTGTATTATCGGAGGTGCCTTACGTGGCATCGAGACTTGATGATATCACAGTGCGTTCACTCGTACTACCATAAGAAGAAGGCTCCCACTAGGGGTTTGATGCCAACACCCTCTTAGTTGGGCAGCGCTTCCCTAGCTAGGTGGTCGTGCAACAAGCTATAGCATGTTATACCTTGTCCATCAGTCGTGTATACCGAGTGCACCGGTCCAACCTAGGAAAGTATGCAGTAAAGTGCATAGTGGAAGGCTTCCCTGGCAAGATCAGCACTTGACGAGCGAAGATGTTCGGCTCGGTCTTTACGGTGAACGCGCTGATCGACAACACTTGCGAGCTTAGCAAGCCCCTACGGTAGCATCGGAACGTGACGTCCACATATGTTGCAAGCCTCATCAGGAAACTAGTTGCAGCGGACGTGTCCGTCTCCCACAAGATGTTGTTGTTGGAAGTTGCCAATCTGGTTGGTTATCCAGTCAGTTATAGCAAGGTCCGACGAGCCAAGCAGAAGGTCATCGAGTCCATGTACGGGACATACGAAGAGATGTACAATCTTGTACCAAGTTTGTTTGACTAGATTGCCAAATCAAACCCTGGAATGTACATAAACAAGCTTGAGAGGGAAGATGCTCACGGAGGGCCCAACTGCTTCATACCGAACCGGTTGTTCTGGGCTTTCGCCCAGGCCGTTCGAGGCTTCAAGTTCTGTCGTCCAGTGATCACAATGGATAGCACTTTCCTCATGGGGAGGTACAAGGGTACCATTCTCACCGTGATGGCGGATGACGCGAATGACCAGCTTCTCCTTGTGCATTTGACATTGTGGAGAGCGAGAACACATCCAGTTGGCTATGGTTCCTGGCGAACATGAAGAGGGCGGTGGTGGGAGACCAGCACAACGTATATCACAGACCGCAGTGCTGGGTTGTTGGTGGGCATCAACACCATGCAGCATGGGACGGAACCTCCTCACCAGTGGAACAACATGCAATCCAGCTGGTGCATGAGGCATCTTGCATCTAACTTGTTCAGTGGTTCCGCAGTCAGCAAGTTATGAAGATGTTCAAGGTATTATGTTTGCAGAACTAGAGGCGGAAGTTTGAGTCCATCCGGAGAGACCTCTAGCACCAAACTACAAGACATACAAGGGACTCCACTTTAGAGGTACAGGAGAGAGAGAGCAACCCAACAATGCCATAAGTTGCTCAGAGTGGATTCATAGGCATGCTCCTGAATTAGAGAAATAGTCCCTTCTCTATGACACAGACAGTGCGAGGTTCGGGATTATAATGACCAACATGTCTGAGGTGTACAATGTCATCCTCAAAGGTATGCGGTGTCTCCCTATCACCATGATTGTCAAGGAGACATGGACTTGTACTGTTGGTTATTTCATCAATAGAGCCACCGCAGCCAAGCGACATATGGAGGAAGGCAAGCAGTGGTCCGAGAACATGCATAGGCACATGAATCAGAAGATGGAGAAGGTCCGGATGCACAACATCCGGGTGATCGATGGCCTTAGGAGCTAGGAAGTGCGAGATCAGGCTTCGGTAGAAATATGTCAATAGTCATGCCAAGGGGGAAAGGAAACAAACATGCACCCTGGGTGATGTGGTGACATTCACCTACAACAAGCTGAATCTCCTGTACAAGCCATGTTTGCATGTCTACAAGGCGTGTGCGCAGATGAGGCATATGTCTATGCCGTACATCTCTGAGTACTACAATATGCAGCACCCTTTCGGTACATGGAGTGCAGAGTTTCACTCATATGGCTTGGACATAAACTATAAGGATTTTTGGCCAGATAGGGTGCAATGGGGCCCGAACAAGGCCTTGAAGACAATAGGGAAGGGACGACGGCAGATGCAGCACTTCCATAACAACATGGATTCCAGCCAACATACCAGTATTAGCCGTACCATCATGTAGGACTGTCCCAACAAACCGAGTTCATCTAGTCATCATTCAGTGTCATAATTTAATGTATTGTCCGCCCTATTTATATCCTTATTACATTTTTTACTGCACGGTGTACATACATCATGGAATTGCAGGACATGGACGACATTGACGTGGGGAGTACCGCAACAAGGGGAAGGGGAAGGCTCCTTCGATCGAGATCGGCAATTGCAAATGTGAGTTATGTACATGTGACATACTTGTTACATTTGTTATTGTATGATCCACTTACATCCTTGTTACGTTTTTCACCCTTGTTATAGCGAAACTTCTATGATAGAAAAATTTACATCCATGTTGTGTTTTTCACTGTAGAGTGCACTTACGTCATGGAATCACATGGCATGGACAACTTCGACTTACGACATCATGGAAGGGGTAGTGGCTATAGCACCGCGAAGACTAGTTGTAGACAGCATTGCATAGATGATATATAGGATATTCTTTGTTAATTTATCAGTTCAATGTGGATGATATTCTTTAACACTGTATTGTACCAGAGGCTAGATAGGCTTGTACATGGCCAACTAAGGGAAATGTGTGCCACGCATATTATATAACAACATACCGTAGCCTTCGAAACGCACACGAGTCGGAGGCTACGATACATTGTTATATGATCTACATGCCACATATTTCCCTTAGTTGGTTCATGTGCAAGCTTATCTAGCCTATGGTACAGTACAGTGTTAAAGAATATCATCCATATTGAACTAATAAATTAACATAGAGTGTCCTATTTAATTAGGGTACATGTTCCCCCTCCTCCTTCATCCTGATTCCAATGTACCTTAGTAGGGTAGGTACAGCTTAATGAAAATAATATTTGCTTAATTGAACCTCTTAAATCGAAACAAATCCTGACGAAGTCAGCATCGACACTCCCTACACCGCCCTCTTTCTAGCCTTACTCCCCCACACTACCTTTTTATACTGATATAGCAACACACTAGGACATTACGACGCTTACTTTTCAGATTGACAAGACCACACTCTGCCATGTGACCTTTTTAGATTGAAAAGACCGGCCCCTGTCAAGCCACTAGTGGCCACTTTTGCACATCGATATGACAATACACTACAATGCTGCGACACTTACTTTTCAGACTGACAAGAACACACTCCGCCACACGACCTTTTCAGGCTAAAAAGATTGCACCCTATCACGCCACACGTAGCTGCTTTTGCATATTGATAAGACAACACACTGCGATGCTAACTTTTCAGAATGACAAGACCACATGATTCCTCCTCTAGGCCGCTGCCTAGCAGACGCAAATTTTCTTCAACCAGATTACAATTCAGCTGTGTATGTCGGGCCGCCTCGGCATATAAGTACAACCCCTTCCATGCCGGGTTCTCCTGCATCAATACTTCAACACAATCTCGCTCAAATGGAGAACCAATGGGACGAGATCCGCGAACTCACAAGTGGTGTTATGGTTTAGGACGAACAAAGGGAGTGTGCCAAGAGGGTACCTCCCCGCAATGACGCCCTCCGTAGTAGCAACCCCTACCTGAACATTCCAACCGAGCATTCACCGCAACACCCGCCCAAGGGGGAGACGCCGCCCCTCTGTTGGTGCAGGGACACATGCAAGTTCTTCTAGTCCAAAGAGGGGCTCAGCCTAGGCATACATTATTGGGGTTGGGCAAACTACTTGGGGACTATCCCGATCGGCATTGGGACTCCGGTCGTTATCGACAGCCGGTAAGGACCAATTACAGTATGTTACCCTACCATTTCTCTTTCAAAGTATGCACAAACAACCTCTCTCGTCTACTCGTAGTCCCTGGATCCGCTATGTGGCTACTGCAAGTGGATCGACTAGGAGATCCACCCACACGACCAGAGGGACCACGAAAGGAGGGAGGAGGGGCGTCACGACGAAGAGCACAGCAAGTGTATTCGCCGAGAGATGCAAGCTCATCTCAAGGTGTGCAGGCAGAGGGAGCACTAGGCTCGTGAGCAGGAGCACGAAAGAAAGCACAAAATGGCGGCTAGGGCCAACACGGTTGGTGAGGAGTACAACGCTGAGCTCGCAAGGAAGGGCAAATGGCCCCGGTCTACGCAGTAGGTCGGGCCATTCCATAATAGTCCCCCTCCTACCCTCCATTTACTCCTATCTCCTAAATGCATGTATAATTACATGGTTCGGATGCTTGTGCCGCAATGTACCGTAGTAGTAGTGAGGATGACTAAAGCAATTAGCTGAACCATCATGCCATGTGATCACGTGTGACGTGCTTCTGTCTGCGGACTCTAATGTAGTTCTGGTTCCGTGCCTCGCATTGTACCTTCGATCGATTAACAGTCAACTGACTTTTGGGTTTCTCAAGACCCAGTACATGTCACCGTCAAAATCACTATTAGCCATCTCATCGGCCAAAGATCGTTTTCTATAAGTAGGGAAAAGTAGAGCATATTTGGAATATCCCACAACCTCCTCTAGACCGCTAATATACCTGCCTATCAAGACATGTATATCACCAAAATGTAACCCAAGATGTTTATATGCAAGCACATCTCCAGAAAGTTGTCTATTATCGCTGTTTAATAGAAAATATAGTGAGTAATAAACAATAAGACCTCGTTTGAAACATCAGCAAATCTCAAATAACTAATGACTACATACTGCATATTGGTGCATGTTTTATAGGAGGCTAAGACATGCTAAAGAACGAAGGTTCCTAATTTTTCTGTGAAATTAAAACCTTATCATAATCCAAGAAATCTCTTATAGATTTTCTAATTAAAAGCAACTAAAAAATTCAAATTTCCTCTTCTCTTATAGGTTATATACTGTCCAGTTAGTCTAAATTTGACCAACTAAATTGAAGAATGCCACGACATACCCCTCCAGACAAATAATGCCATTTTGGTTCCGTGCCTCGCTCTTTACCTTCGGTTGAAAGATTTCATCAGCACGAGTACATTTGTAATAAAAAAGCCTCGTACAAAAATTGTACTTCGTGATGATGCAAAAATGAATGATCCAAACGTAACATGAAATTCCTGGACCATATTGTATATCGACATCTTCAGTGGAGTTGCAAAGCAGCTTTTTTTCCATACATTCCAAGTCACATGAAATCATAAAACCCTAATTTCTGAAACCTAAAATCCAAATTTTCAAGGCTTAAATCCTTAATTTTTTGAGATAATTCCAGAACACATATAAAATTGTCAAGACATTACACAATCAAGTCCACTGTATGAGGATCCTTGAAAATAAAATTCATAATTTTTGGAGCTCCTTTTCTATATTTACAAATTTGTAAAAATAGTACACTTATATGAAATTGCTAGAAAAATTCAGAACAAATAAAATTATGAAAAATTTACACAAGCAAGTACACTATGTCGGGAGGCTCCACATAAAATTTCATAATTTTATGAACTTATTTGCAATATTTTAAAATTCCTACAAACAACGTTGAAACTATGACGAAACCCTAATTTTGGAGAGAAGGAAACCCTAATTTTCGCTGGGAGGAGAGAGAAGAAGGGGGGCCACTGCACGGTGGCCGTGCGACAGGATGGCACCACATGGTGGCCGTGTGGTAGTGGGCTAGGTGGCGGCCGGGGAGGGCCTGCCGCACGGTGGCCTGTGCTACAGGGGGCCATTTCTCCAAAAAAAAAATTGAAGTTGGTCATTCCTGTAAATACATTTCAAAAGGTGCCCTCCCTCGTCGCTGCACTACATCAACAGTTCCGTCTCTTTATTCCCCGCCAATTAAGTGCAGATGCAGTAACGAGCGGCTAGTACGTGCGGTCTAAAGGCTAATCTGCGAGTGGAGATTATAATTTTTAAAAAAGGAAAAGGGGAAGTTGGAAGAAGTTGTGATAACCCGGAAACTCCGAGTATGCTATGGGAAGTCCCCATGGCACGACCATGGTGACCTAGTCCCCGTAACCTCGTGCCCGCCGCCACTCTAGCAACCAACGTCCAGCCTCGCCACCCTCCGCCCCTCCGGCGTCGTCGCCTACCTTCCCCCCAATCGCCCCAATCTCAAGCTCAGCAAGTCATCCAAGAAGGATACTACGGTGACCAGGGCGATCTAAGTCCCGATAGCCCTGCAGCCATCGCCGTTGGCTGTCACTCTAGCGGCCGACGCCCAATGTCCAGCCTTACTGCCCCTCTAGTGCCACTACCTGCCTCCCCCGCCTGAAGCTTCGAGTTGCCAGATCTGCTCCACTTCGCCTTTGCCGCCCGTCGTTGTCATATATAGGAGGTGCGATGGATATCCCCGTCCCTGCGGCTGACGTCCCCAGCCACCTCTCCCAGCTACCCTACCTCTGTGCCTCCACACGCTGCTACACCCTCATCCCCTCCCTACAAGAGGCCAGATCCAAATCTGTCTCCGAAAAAGCTATCCTAGAGCTTTGTCAAGGAAGTTGAAGTGGACCTAGACATGCCACAATAGCATATCAAGGTCAGAATTGTAGAGACAGAGCATCTCAACCCGCTGGTTGTCCCAGCCTCGACGACCTCAATTCCGCCACCAACTACCGCAGAAGCTACCTCAGAAGCTGTAGCAGCACAAGGCCTTCTTCCAGGTGTCTAGACTTGACATGCCATGGTCAGAACCATTACGTCTTCCTTGACCCCCACAAGTGCATCAAATCCATTGTGATCGCCCCCGACCGAGCTTTGCACGCATCTGGCCAAGGGGACACAAGTAGTAAAGTCTAGTCACCGCCGCCAAGACCTTCCACTTTACTTCGGCGCCGATCCACCTTGCTGTCCCTCCGAGTCAAAACGGAGGGTTTCGTTGCTACACAGACAATGAGGGCAAAGTGTGATCCCATAACCCAGGGTGATATCCAAGAGCTTCATTGGCAGCATGTCAGGCCTCGTTCCTTCTGGCAGCGAGACGACTTCTCAAGACAACCTCACAGCCTCTCCCTGCAGTGCCAAAGTGTTTCAATCTTTCTCTAAGTTTGTTCATAAGCAGAACTAACGGCCGGTGTTTCAATTGTCTAGCAAGAGATCATTAGGCAAGCTCTTGTCGCAACCTAATCAAATGTTTGCTCTGCCTACGAAGTGGTCACCATGCAAGAGATTGTTGGCTTCATCGACTTAGGTCACCCCCAGCTGAAGCTCCTCATGCTTCACCACCTAGTCGGTCTGACGACCTCGATGTCCGTAGACAACACCTCCACTTCAGAGGAAAGGACACAGACGATGGTGGCAACGACGATAGTGGCCAGAGAGCTCAAGACCATCAATAACCGACACGACACAACCTCGCCATGCTGCTAGCCCAGGCAGTGCTTCTCCGGCCAGCACCAGCCCCATAAGAGATCAAGGCCGAGATTGTTGCTATGCTTCAAGAGATGTTCAAAGCCTTTGTGACCTCTCTAAAAAAAGAATTGTTAAACCTCTTCGACAACAAGCTCAATCAAGCAATGGAGAAGCTTGACAGGGCAGTTATTTTCTTTGATGATGCATGCAAAGCTTGGCTCCTCAAAGCTGAAGAGTACCTGTGGCCAGCAGATGAGCAGGTTGGCTCTCCGTCGCCACTCTAAATGCTCCACAACACTACTGCTCAAACCACCACTAGCGAGGTTGCACTTGCTTTGCCTTTGGCGGCGTGTGTGCCAAACAACTCTACCCGGGCAGCCCTGGTTGCAGAAGTCGCCTCCTTCTCAAACAACTTGGAGGTCCATACCGAGGATTCTCTCACAAAGCCGAGTACATATCCTCCATAGAAACAAGTTGAATCTATCTGGTGTGATGGATCTGTAGAAGTGTTTCTTGCCATCTTCGACACTACGCAAGCCTCACTAACCACGCTGCTTGTGGTGGATGAGCAAGCAAGCATGCAGGTGACGCTGGGTGAAGCTCAAGGGACTAGCTCGGTGAGCACTCTATTTGATCATACCATGAGCGGTCTCAGTGACCTTTTCATTGCGCCCCCGCCACCCGTCATGTCGCAGCCGCCACCATATCTGCTGGTTTTAGCCCTACCAAAGCATGCTCGGCGACCTTTTGGCGTGACCGTTATTCGTCGTAGTACTCGCCTTGCCGTCAAGTCCCGGCCAATCACTGTGGCCGAAGGGGCACAACAGCACCTATGCCACAAGCTAGGTCTTTCATAGGATGTTGTCAGCCCTATTGAGGTAGCCCTCAAGGAATACATGGCCATGTTCGATGGACCAATACCTCCTGACAAGATTAAGGCAGTCTTTACATTGTTCAAGCTTGACTCTAAAATTAAGCTCGGTGGCCACAGTGCGAGTGGTTTTTATGGATGATGCTACTGTTGCGAAAGCGAAATAGACCTTCGGGCTACTCCTCTCTAGAGTAAGCCGTGCCAAGATTTCTTTGCTTCTATTGGCTATCATGCTTGCAGTTGTTCTTGGCCTGCGAGGGAAGACGCTGAGTAGCATGATTGTCAAGGAATCCTTGTGTGGATTGTGAGCTAGAACAGACTGTGGCCAAGAACAATGAGAAATCAAGAGCTTGATCCGGCTAGAGAGGTGCCTAGCGTAACCTTCCTGTGTGAGTAGCTATTTTGTATCTTTGGGTCTTTGGGCCACCTGGGAGTTTCTTCATTTTCTTTTAATATTTTGTGATCTCGTAGGATCGGACCTCTATTTTATTTCTGCTTTATAAAAGGGGGCGTGGGGGAGGGAGGGGAAAAGTTGATGCTCGGGTCGTGTCGCGTGGAGGTGGAGTGGGACGGCGAGGAGCAGTAGAGCGTACGTACGTGCACCGTGCGAGAGTGGGTGCTGGCGAGCGATCGGTGGGGTGGAGTTCACGCGGGGGCGCTGGCGGGAGCAGCGGAGCGCCAGCGTGAACTGCGAATGCAGACAAGTGAGCGCAAGTTTTGTCGCGTTTAGCGTACGCATCAAATCATGTCATTTGTCATTTTTTGCTCGCTCCATGGCATGGATCGCCTCCTTTCTTGCTTGCTCATTTTCTTTCTTTTCGCCAGGCCGAGAGTGCCTGGCTAAAAATCCACACCGCATCTGTCTTCCTGGTTGTCTTGAATCCCTAGAAAATTACATATTAGATTCTGGTATAAGATTCTGGTACTTATATTTCTACCTGCACCTTTATTTTCTTCCTTTCTTTCTTTAAGATGGCAGCTACTATAGCTACGTGGTTCAAGGTAGTAATTTGATATTTTGATCTCTGTTTCTAGCGCCTTCCTTAATTTACCAAACAATTTGTCCGCTGATCCGCTCTATGTTGCCTTGTACAGCACAAACAGAGCAATCAAATCAAAATTAGTTTAGCATGATTACAATATTGTACGACATGATTCGTGCCCTCGTATTGCCAATCATAAATTATTTTTAGTTATGTTCAATTTTCTTAATAAATACTCCAACATGTTGTTTCTTCATGCTCACATTTCACTTCTAGTATTAGCAAAGAATAAGTTCATGCCTAAAGGTTGTCAGGATCACGATACGGATCGTGGGATCATACGATACTACATAATCAAAATTACACGAATTGATACGTGGATCGAAATTTTGTAAAATCGTGACCTAAAGGTAAGATCACATAGAAACGGGTAGGATGTTCTTGACAACAAACTATATCAGTGGGGGATCCCCCAGTTGGACCTCCCATGTCACTCTCCAGGGCGACACCGGGGGTGACACAAGCCCTAGCTCGAGCCCGCCCCTCCTCCCCATCCCTCCTCGCCGCCGCCGCTGCCAGCAACGTCCGCGGCGGCGGCGGGACATTCTGCGTGCTTGGAGGCGGCCTTGTGCGGGAGACCGAGCGACCACCAATTGAGCGGACGTAGGCGGGCGCCTTGGGTCTAGAGCGAAGCTGGGGGCTGGCGGCGGCCTAAGGCCCCCAGAGTGGTGGCTTCAGGCGACGCTGGGCGAGGGTCTGGTAGCCGCGCCGATGGTGTCATGAGGCTTCTGGTGCAAGTAGCCTGGATCTGGAGCAGGGGCCGACCCGACGTGTGGACGGCGGCCAGAGCCCCCCTCGGAGTGGCGGCGTGCAACTGGAGCTAGCAGCAGCGCGGCCTCGCCCCTGTGCATGCAGCGCCGGACACACCGAGGGTGTGGTGCGGCCTCGGCGACCAGGCAGCGTGGCCATCGGTGTTGCTCAATGATGGTGCACGCCGGCGTCGATCTGGCGCAGATCTGGATCTGTGGACCTTCGGGCTCCGGATCTGGATCGAAAGAAAAAAAAGGGGTGGTTCTGGGGCCAGCGGGGCGACCCTGACCCCAGTTGTCGGCCGGTGGTGCTCCGCTCCTCCTACAGAGGTCAGTGGAGGTGGCTGGCAAGGTTGGCCCGGGGTGCCTGAGTCATCTGGATCTGGTGTCTCCACTGGATCTGGTTGGCCCTTGGGCGACGGCCGGCGGGAAGGTGGCTGTAGCGGTGCTAGTTGTGGGGCGGCTGTGGCGGACAATGGCGGGAGCTTGTGGGGGTGGTGTGGTGCCATGTTCCAGGTGAAAACCTTTGATCCGGCTTTTAGCTGGATCCAGCGGCGGCGACGTCTTTGGGCATTGTTTTCCTCCTTGGAGGCGTCGTCTTAGAGCTTCGGTTCCTCACCTTTCCCGAGTTCCTATGGCATTCTCCAGGCTGAAAACCTCAAATCTGGTACCTACCAGATCGGCTGACAGCGACGCCTCCGGCGTCATTTTCCCTCCTTGGAGGCGTCGGCTTGGAGTCTGTGACCTCCCCTCCTTGTTGTAGCTTTGGCCGTCATGCGGCAATGAGTGGAGTCGACGTGGCCTCGAGCTGGCGTCCTTGATCCGGCGTCGTGACGTGTTCTGCCTTTCTTTATTGTAGTTTTTCTTTGAGGGTCATGCTTCTGGTCATGCTCAAAGTCTTCTCTATTTCCTTTCTGTATTCGGCTCTGTTTTTTCTACTTAATGAAAAGATGTGCAAAGCTTTTGCACTTCCTCAAAAAAAAAAACTATATCAGCATATAAAATTCGATATCACCTATTGCTTGTTGTTTAAGTGTTGTTCTAAGGTAAAAGATATTTTCATTAACATGTTGGAGTTTTAAATGATTAGTTTATTTTAAAAATAATCAAATAAGGTTCAAAAACAATCTTAATTGAATGTAACATGAACAAGTGTACCCAAATTTACAAAATTAAATTCAAAATGTTCAAAATTATACTATAGGCTTGCGTATTTGAAAACATAATTCAATTCTTATGCAAAATATACATGCTTATTAAAAAATGATAGAATCGTGATTCTACAATTCGATCCTATGATATGATCTTGTCAAACAAAAAATGATCCAACCTAGGATCGCGATCTTGACAAGTTATTCCTAGAAAGAAAAAAAACAATTGAGCAAAACTAGTTTTGGAAGGTAAGTGTGATACGGCGCCACCTGCTACTATAGCTTTGGTGTGTGTTTCTAAACCACAATCTGATGCTTTTTCCATGAGGGTGTTGTTTTATTACAAGAAAGAATAAAAGAGAATGGAACAGCTAAGAGGGAGGGCGGAGTGGTTGGGGGGGGATTACACGTTAGCGTGTGCAATTTGGGGCACGTTAGTACAGTGCGTGGACGCCGGAGCAGTTCTAGCCATGGAGGAAGAGGAACAAATTTGTCTACTAGTACTTGTGTGCCAAGGTCGATGGTGTGCCAAAAGATTAACCGATATGGTCATGGATGGTCATGGGAGTTGTTTGAGTTTTCGGATTGACAACATGGTACGCAAATTGTGTGGGTTGGGCCAAGTGCAGCATGATGCAATGCATGCACATGGGAGTGTGGTACATGCAAGGAATCATGAAGTGTGTTGGCATAAGAAATCAATGCATGTGACCAAGGGGAAGGAAAGAAATAAATGCACGCAGCCGAGCGTGGAACATGGGACTTGCATGCATGCAGGTGCACTAAAAGGAAGGACGTGTTTCGGTGCATGCATGTGGAGGTTGTGCAACAAGAAAGGAAGGGAACCATGAAAATCAAGCCAAGAAAGGATGAGATAAATCATGCAAGTTCTTTTCCAACTTCAGTTCGGATTTGAGGTATCCTTATCCGAATTACATGAGGAATATTTTGTTACATTGGTTCGGTTATTTAGAGTCCGAGTTCTTTGCATTTCCCATTTTTTTTCTTTTGGAGTCAGAATCCATGTCGGGTTCGACCAGGTAGTAACGCACATGACCAGGGCCTCATGTGCGTGGAGTTAGAGGTATAAAAGCAAAGGGTTAGCTCCCCATATATGTTAGATATGAGTTTTGTTTTGAGTTTAATAAACTGGAAATTGCCATGATTGGCTGCCACGAGGTGTGTGCATTCTTGTGAATTTCTGATCAGAGATTCATGTAGGTGTGCCTAATCTAGCTATGGTGCTAGTTCTTGTTCGCTGGACCGCAAGGTTATTTATTCTTGAATCACATGTTGTGGTGTGTGTGTGGCGGAGATTATCTAGGGTTTTGGTCCTAAGCTATTGAACCCATCTATCTTGGTATCTACTATGCTACGAAAGTCATGTTACTACACTACCGTCTGAGTGTTACTGCATGAAGGATATCATGTTACTACACCACTCCTAGAGTGTTACTACACTATTACTATACCGTGAAAGATCGGGCCAAAACAACACGATCCTGCTAGTTCGCTAGTTGGATCCTCTATTCATCATGGTACAGGGCATATCACAATGGGGTATCTTAGTGGCAGCTTAGAAGATTGTGAGATGGATTTGATCAGGGTGCCTAATGTTTTCATGTGCTACACCTAATGTCAGATGGGTTCCTACACATGTTCAACGATGGTGGATGCAAGTTCTTCGATTAATGATGTATGTCCGAGTTTCATGAGCGCTTGGTGGTTACCCACAATACCATATCTGATGTCGTATACTTTGTGGTGGCAGCACATGGGGGTTAAGATCACGCAACAAGTGAAGGATCGATTTTGTTCGTGCGGTCAAGAAGATGTGGTTATTTGTGATGTTCTTTCAGTGCACTTGAAGGTGTGCCAATTGGTGCTTGGATGACCATGGACAGAACAACGTGCATGGCAGTGAGATTGGTCCTCTTCCACGGACCGATTTTCATTTATTTAAGGGGAAGGACGGTGGTTCATCGACACCTACACTTTAGAGCAATATTTTGTAGAAATACGACAGCGTAATTATGAATTTGCTTGTCATGAGGAGGCGAAGCGAAGGCCAAGGGCACCAAAAATTTTCTACCCCTAAGTGGAAGAAAGAAGAAGCACCAGCAAGTGGACTGAACATTCAGCTCAAGAAGGTCAAAGGTGATGATGTTGGCTAGGTGGAGAAGGGGCAACGTTGGAGTTTGTTTCAAACCCAATGCGATCAAGGGCATGACGTGCAAACTGATCATCAACGATGGAAGCTTCACCAATGTGGTTAGCAAGGACTTGGTGTACGCTTTGGGCTTGTCCACATCGAGGTATTTGGAACCGCACTACATGGAGTGGTTAGATAATGCCGGGAAGCTAAAAATAACTCACAAGGTGCATATCTTATTTCCAGTTGGTGACTACGTTGATCAAGTGGAGTGCGATGTTTTCCACCGGAGGTTTGTTGTTTGTTGTTGGGGAGTCCATGGCAATACGATCATGATGCAACACATGCAGGGAGGATCAACACATACACATCGTGCATGACAACAAGCGGCATGTGCTCAAGCCAAAGGTGGAGAGTGCGATTAAATTGGAAATCATGCTTGCTTCAGGGGGTCCAAGATCACCCCAAATCCAAGAACGGCTTTGCTTCAGGGGGAGGATGATATGGCGCTGCCTGCTAGTACAACTTTGTTGTGTGTTTCTAAACCACAATCTGATTTATTTGCCATGAGGTTGTTGTTTTATTACAAGAAAGAATAAAAGAGAAAGGAGCAGCAAGAGGGAGGGTGAAGTGGCGGGGGGATACACATTAGTGTGCGCAATTTGGGTGCGTTAGTGCAGTGCATGGACGTTGGAGTAGTTCTAGCCATGGAGGGAGAGGAACAAAATTGTGTACTAGTACTTGTGTGCTAAGGTCAACGGCGTGTCAAAAGATTAACCAATATGGTTGTGGGAATTGTTTGAGTTGTGAAATTGACAACGTGGTACGCAAATTGTGTGGGTCGGGCCAAGTGCATCATGATGCAATGCATGCGCATAGGAGTGTGGTACATGCAAGGAATCCGAAAGCAAGTTGGCATAAGAAATCAATGCATGCAACCAAGGGGAAGGAAAGAAACCAATGCATGCAGTCGAGCGTGGAACATGGGACTTGCATGCATGCAGGAGCACTAAAAGGAAGGAGGTGGTTTCGGTGCATGCATTTGTAGCGCCTCTACCAATGTTCACACGTCCAGGGTGCAACACCGTGCGTCGGGGTGCTAGCACCAGAGCTCACGATAGGGGCTTTGAGAGGTAGCGGCTAGGGTTTCAATAGGTTTGTCTCGAATGCCTCCTTCAGCCCTGCGTCTCTCTTTATATAGCCTCCAATCGGATTCTTATCCGATACAAGTAGAGATCGTATCTCACTTAGAGACTATCATCCGGATTCTTATCGTTCCAACCTGTTAAAGGCTAGTTTGGATAGAGATGGATTAGAAGCAATCCCCTCGGATTGAAAGGGATTTTAGTTCAAATTCTGAGTCAATCCGAAGGGATTGAGTTGGATCATAATGTATCCAAATAAGCCCTAAGTATGTGACCCCATAGGTTCATGTATATTCAGCCATGGGTCGAAAACTCCTTTCCGGTCCATAAGTTAGTAGCGGTCCCTAGCAGGACATAGCGACTCCCAAATATGCATAAAGATCATATCAGACGAACCTATATAGTGATTATGTACCGATCCCTTTGCCCCATGATACCAGATCGAACTCAAGGAGAGAAGCGTGACATCCTTTGATAACTCGATCCTTCACTCGAACCTGTAGTGGATTACTCAGTTGTGATTGACTCCTCCACCACATTCAGCATGGCAATGCACTTTCTTAATCCAACCACATCGAAGGGCCCAGAGATATCTCTCCCGTTATATAGGAGGAGCAAATTCCATCTTGATCGCTCATATTCCTTCACATCTTTCATAGTGAACCCGAAAGCTACCTTTATGACCACCTAGTTATAGAGCGGTATTTGGCAACCCCTAAGTAAACTGTTACATATGTAGGAAACTATGACAATCTTAGGTTTAAGGATCCTACATACACTATGCATGAGACCAACTGATGGTACTTAAGAATATAACAATTCCCGTAGTGTCTCACACTACTAGAGAAAAGGTTATCACAAACAGTCAAAATCATCATCATAGATGGTTTTCTGAACCGTCTAACTTTATGGGTCTGTGATAATATGTGGTCATCATAGACGGTTTTTAAATCATCTGTGAAAAAAGCTATCACAGACAATTCTGAACAATAACCCTCTGTGATAGTCAATTATCATAGACGGTTCTTGTTCAGAACCGTTTGTGAAAATAGACTATCATAAATGGTTTTTTAGTAATTGAATTTTGAGCTAAACCAATCCATTGCTGGATAGTAGTTTCCATATGCTCTTTCGATAGTTTGCAAGAAGGTAATTAAAAGATACTCCTCTCTCTCTCTCAATTAATCAATCAATGGCTCACTCTCTGACGAGGATGAGGACGAGGTCGAGTAGAGGTGTCCATCTCGAACCGAATCGGCCTCCCTTGTCGACCACAGATGGGGTCCTCACTGAGAACAAAATCTGGTAGGATGGAGGGGATGAAATCAGAGTGAGAAGGAAACCTCGATGAGGATTTAGGGGAAAACTTTGTAGTCACCTAAGGCCAAGATGGGGGGTGGCCAGATCTAGTGTTACTGGTCGAGCCACAGTGCCCCGCTCTCCGGAGGCGTCGTGAAATAGCAGGCTACGGATGCGTGTCGGCCTCCTGTGGTAGACATGGAGCTCCTGTGCGTCCCTCCACCTCGTCGTCGTCGTCGACTGCATCTCCTCGCCAAACCGCACTAGGGAATTGAGGGCGTTCGTTGAAGCTCGGTGTGGGGAGGGGAGACGAAGATACGGATGGAAGAAAAGGTGGGGGTGGCTATAATATATAAGGACAGCGCCAAAACATTTTGCCTCCCGCGCATGTGACCAAAAATTTCCGCCCTCCCACGCACGCGTCTAAAAATTTCTTCCCTCACGCACTGCGAATCACAAACGTTTCAAACAAAAATCGTATGTGATGACTGTAATATCACAGACGGTTTGTATTAAACACCATCTGTGAAGTATCACAGACGGTTTTAAACATGAACCGTCTATGATATTAACTCTTCACAGACAATTTTTAGCATGGCCAGTAAAACAGACGGCCGCTAAACCAAAATCGTCTGTAATTTTATTAACACACACGGTTCATATTAAAAACCATCTGTGATTTTACCATGACTTGGACACACAGAGAGTAAGGAATATAGGCAGGCGTCCAAGTCATGGTAAAATCAGGGAGTTCTTATCACCGAGTCAGGTAAAATTGGGAGATACTTATCACAGACTGATGAGGACATGACCCCTATAGATACAACAAAATTTACTATGCTTGTTGTTCCAAATACAAGAGCCCGTACACTTCACTTAAATTATCAGGTGAGCTCATTTTTAGGAGTGTATTTATATTGTATGAACTATATGATGCTACCTAATGATTAAAATGTATATTTATGCAACACCATATCACTTTGTGTCCAAGCCAAGCAAGAGTTTAAGTTGGACACGTTCTGCAATCCAGTTCGGCCTCCAGAGACAGCCTCAACTTCAAACGAGCATAACTTTCACATACGGACTCCGTTTAAGGTCCATGAGTACTTGATTGAAAGCTTATCTTGTCATCTTTCAAACGGATCTGGCCTCACCTCCAAACTCCTTCTGTGCACCGCAATCATCAAAAGAAGGTGATATGTCACCTATTTGGGCCATGGGCCTTGTAATTCAGAAAAACCCTAGGCCCATTCTATTCATATGTGAATAGTACCACCGCCCCTCCCTCTTCCTCCTATACATAGTGGCCATCGCCCTTAGGGTTTGTTGGATTTCTTTTATGTTTAGTTCGCCTTCGTTGCAACTTGTATATTCTGCATGTGTCGACTAGACCATCTAGTCAAGATCCTTATTCGGAATCCCACCTTATCAAGTGCTTCAATCTTATTTGCAATTTTAGATTGCTATTTATCTTGTTCTTCCTTGTTCTTCAATTGCATGTACGAATAGACCTTCGTGGTCGTGTCGATCGTTCTTCTAGCAAGGTCGATAACAAACTCGGAGTTGGTTCAGCGATTGTCGAGCATATTGGTCGTGTGCGATTGGTAGCCGAATCATGAGAGTCGTCTCCACCCAAATCGAGTTATCCATCTTACCGAAAGATCAGGACACCCATTGTCGCATCAGGTGGTACCAGAGTTATAGTTGATTGGTGAGAGTTTCCAGTTTTCTAGTAGTAGATTCGTTTTCATACCTAGAGTCCAGGAATTTACCCCAAAATTTTTTGCATCTATCATCCATACCGAACCCCTTTGAGCCATTGCAATTTTCTTTTTGGTATTTTACTTGTTGAATCATTGGTTACATCGTTGTGTCTAGTTGCTGATCTTTAGTTCTAGTTATTGTCTAGTTGGTCATTGTCTAGATTACTTCTCGTGTTTTCCTTCGCATTGCTTAATCGTTCTTTTAGGGTTCTTAGTTTTTGCATCTAAAACAGAAAATTCGTATGTTAGAAATCCTCTAATCCGCAGTAAAAAAATAGAAAATTTGTCCTGTTGTTAATCCAAAAAAAACATGAGGTTTGTTGTGATCTTTCGGGAAACTTGATGTTATTTGCAACTTGTGGCAAACCGTAGGGCCAGCCAGATAGAAGGCGAAAGAGGCAACTGCAGGAACAAAAGCCACAGTAAAAAAGAGAAAAGAAAAGCGTCTAAAAATTATTGGAGACCTTCTACATATAGCCAAAAGCTTTAAAAAAATATCAGCAAGTTTGGCCCACGGGTTTGAAAGATATAGCAATTTCAAATTTACACCCGAAACGGTTTCGACTCCGAGTAGGATTCCGCTTCCAAGACACCTTCAGTAAAACGAGCATAACTTTCGCATACAGTGTCTGTTTTCGACGTTCTTATACTCGCTTGAAAGCTAACGACAAGGTGCATCCTTTCCAATTAAGCCAACCATCGGCCTTTAGGGTCCCCAAAATCGGCCATCTTCGGCCACGAATTCGCGTCGCAAGTTTTTGGTTTCAATTTTTCGCATTTTCTTCAGTCTTCCCTTTGGAATTTGGAGTTAGCCTCAACTGAAAAGTTGTAGATCTCGTCAAAACCTTTCAGAAGAGTATATATAATCCATATAAAACTTTGCTTTTTCATCATTTGAGACTAGCTATTGTTTTCTGCTCAATCTAGAGTGTTGTTTGCATTGCACTGACATTGCTGTCTTTTATGCTCTACGTCGTGCGAATAATCTTGTGCCCTTCACAGAGGTTTGAGTAGTTGGCTAGCGTCTCTCTTAGCACTTTGTGAGGACCCCAATTTATTTGGCTTGTAATGCTTAACCATCCACTTGGTTCTAGCATTACAAATCAAATAAACCAAGCCTCGAGATATGTATACTTCCTAGGAATGCAGTATACACACCCCTTCACAAAATCACGTATCAATTCCATTCTAGACATAGAATCCAAAGCAACACGTTACCAAACAGTAGACATACAAAGTAGAGTTATTACAAAAGAGGACCGACCAGCCAAATGACATACAAATAACTAAGTAACAGCGGAAGCGAAAGTGCCATAAGATGGCGATAAAGAAAAGCCCATTAGTGTGCCTTTAAACCCACAAGGCAACCAACCGGACCGCCAAGCTAGTCGTCAAACCCGAAGTACATCTCACAAGAGTGGGGCCCTTGGGGCTCACCTTCTTCCTCTGCAACAAATAACATTAAGCAAAGCAAATGAGTACAATAATGTACTCGCAAGACTGACGTGTGGACTAGCAGACCTAAACATATGCTACATACAAGCTTATTTGAGTGGGGGCTATATGGCTCATTTTTAGCACAAAGCAATCTTTATTTGCAATAATGTAATACATTTTAAAAGCAAGTTTGCAATTCATTTTTATCGTTGAAATAACAGCAAGAACAACATAATAACAATAGATAGATGACAACAACATCCTGGAAGTGACTAACCCAATAGTCACTACAACAATAGCATGAATTACCCATTCTTACCACCCATGTCAAGTTTTAGTTTTTAAAAGGTTGTAGTCTAGTTCTCACAGGGCGTAACCGAGCGTGTCCATAACCTAGGACGAGGCTATTCGAATAGTTTTAACCTGCGCAGGTGTACCAATGTACCCACACTTGCATCGCCTTTGCCGCAATAAGCACACTTCCGAAGGTATGCCGGCACGGCTAAATCCTACGAGACATTTCCAATATTGTGTATTAACTACGAGCCGCTTGTATGGCCAAAAACCATACGCTTACATTGTAAAGCCGAAAGTCAACTACCCTATAGGGGTAAAGCTTTCGGACAACTACAATGCTCCCAACACCATCCCTCCTGCAACCTCCTGCGACTCAGAGCCAATACACACCAAAGTACTAAGTCAAGAGAGGTCCCATACCCTCTAGTGTGGTTAGCACACAAAATGCTCAGCACGGTGGCGCAAGTAACTCGGTCCTTGTTGACTCGGGCACCATTCCAGTCACACCCAACAGATCACACCAACATACCATTGTGCCTAAGTCCAAATCATTTCTTTAGTTTTCATTTTTAGTTTTTGCAATTTAAACATAGCTCAAAGCTGAAACATAAAGATCATAATAAGTTTGTGTGACCAAGGTTATCGACAAGTCGATAACCGCCCATTTCTACCGATAGCTAAGCATGTCTAAGCAGTTTAATTTGTATCTACTAAGTGACAAGAGATCATCCGACGATCTCTAATCATAGCAAATAACCTAGGCTTAGATAGTAGAGGAATATCATTTACCTACAGATTATGCAACTAAAAGGGGCCCACTAATCAAACCATAATTTAACAACAAAATAGCAATGCATACATACAAGTTACAAACAAAATATTAGTTTTGAAAATAAAGAGATTAACATGACCAAACTGCTTGCCTGGCTGTTGCTGAGGCCCACTCTCGCAAATACCTGAATCGTCGCAATCTATCGATCGAGGAAAAAGAACAAATAAGAATGAATAACACAGACAATAACCAAGATTTCAATTTCATCTAATATGCACAAAATTCATACAGTAGCTAGAGAATGATTTTAGAAAAATTTAGACACAGAAATCATTTGATTTGGAGTTAAGAAGAATTTTCTAAGAATTTTCCAAGTTAAAAATACATAAAAACACCATCAAATTAATTATCAAAATTTTATGAAACCAAAACATACTTAAAACCTATTCTAGTAAAAATTACATTAAAAATGAAAAGTAACAAAATTGGTTTCATTCGATTTGGACCAAAATTGAATTAGTTATGGATTTTCTAATTTAAAGGAATTAACAGTGCAACTTTTATCAATTTTAGAATTTCTAAAAGAATTAAATACTTTTTCTACCAGCGCTCAGCCAACCCACGGTCACTGACCAGTAGGATCGAGCGAAGGCTTTGACCAAGTCAGCTTTGACCCAGCCCGGCCGAAGGCAACGTCGAAAGCGTATTATACGAATATGTCTTCGGTTTACTCAAAACGTACTTTATAAATTGCACAATTACTTAACCGGCCGCGAGGGCCCACATGTCAAAGGCTCAAAGGATTTAAACCGATGCAGTTGAAAACTCTAATCACGTTTAGCCCCGAGGGCCCACGAGTCATACTCACAATCAACAGAGTTTAATTAAAAGCTAATGACCAGGTTAGACATTAACCACCGGCGGCTTGGAGTTCCCGTGCGCGGGCGCGACGGCGAGGTAGGCGATCTGGAGAACTGCTGAAGCTCTGGGCTCGGGGACGACACGCACGGGTGCGCAGCAGCTTCAAGAACTTGAAAAAGATGACGCGGAGCCCGATGGTCGCCGGAGTCGGGCTTGCGACGGCCGGAGGCGGAGACGATGAAGAGGCTCCAGAGGAGGAGGCGCTACGGGCATCGAGGAGGCACGAGGAGGGTCGCTACGGGAACGCCTTGGCTCCAGGAACGCGGCGCCAAGATAACGTCGCCGAAGGAGGCCCGAGGCGCCGGAATCGAGGCGGCGACGCTTGACCGCAACCGGAGAAGAAAGGGCCGCACGCCCTCAACATTGCTCCAAAAAGCAAATTAAAACCATAGTTCAGCTCCATGGAACGTTGCGATTCTAAAGGATCAAGCGCTGAGAAGAATGGCTCGCCGGAATGCCTTAACGTCTACGAAGCCGAGACTACCGGAGGCGGAGACGAAGATGTGGCCCCCAACGACTCCATGGATGAAACGAGCTCGGGCCGGGAAAATGGATGCGGCGTGAAGAGAGGAACGCAGCGGCGGGGTCACTGGCTCGAGGGCAGCACTAACACGGCGGCGCTGCCCTCGGCTTGAACCTCGGCCGAAACAAAGAAGAGGGCAGAGAGAGAAAAGGAGTTGAAGAGGGAGAAAATGTGTTGTCCCCGGAGCTTTATGGGGACCCAGCGACACTTCGGAGATGGACACGCGTGCACAAGATGTCGCCGATGAGGTGCGTGGCACGCATGTGCGGTCGCCAGCGAGCTCCGGTTAGGCAACGGAGGCGATAAGGATGAGCTCGACAGGTGGGGCCCGCCCGTCAGTGGCCGTGATGAAGCGGCGCGAGCCGGAGCCTGGTGCAGCGACGATGCGAAGGGGCACGGTCGAGTCAAGTCGAGACGAGGTGGTCCGGTCGGAGTCGGGTTAGGGTTTAGGTTAGGATTTAGTTTTGACCGAAAATCAAAAGGTTTGACCTAGCAGTTTAAAATAGAAATAAAATTCTAAAAATTTTTGTGAGTATTCTGAGAATGAAATAGGACTTAGGACAAATAGTTTCAAACACTTTATACACCAAAATTTGTTAGAATTAAATTATTTTCAAATCTGCATTAATGATTTGATTTGAATTTTGGTGAAGTCAAAATCACTTCTAAAAAGTTGGTAAAAATAATTAAAATTCAAGATAAATAATGTAGTATTTGAATAAATTATTTTCAGAAACTTTTATACATACATTTTTCTGAAATTCAAATAGAAATTGAATTTAAGTTTAAAAGTTTGAAATTTCAACACAAACTTTAATACAAACATCAAAAGTTTAAAATTGTGCACAAGTTTTTAGAAAACCAAGAGCATGATCATGAGATACAACAAAAAAAAAATTAAACTCTCATACTTTTATACATTTGAAACACAAACCCTAGCTTTGGGTTGTTACACACTTGGTGTGAGAATTTCCTTTACTTGCATTAAGTCACATTGATCTTTGCATGTGTGTGCATACACTTCTCTTGATAGGTTTTGATTAGGCTAGGATCAGCAACTTTGACTAGTACTTTGAGCAATTTTTTAACTTGTATTTGCTGATTTGATTATTGCTAATCCTTGCTACCATATTGAAGCCTATCCTAGCCTTACCATTGTATAGGTACCAGTTGCTTACAATCGCTTTGTCAATCTTCAGAGATCATTTAGCACCAACACTAGTTGACGGTCACCGCCTATTTGCTTGGTAAGAACTGGTAAGAACTTGGTATAAGCTTAAGTGTGAGCGACTTTGAGCCTCCAGATCCTAGTAGTTGATAGGAATATATACTTGTGATTTGTTTCCTTGTTCTCTACTAACCATGTCAGACTCACGGGATGATTACAAGATAGATCCACGTCTTCTTTGAGCCATTGAACGGGAGCGCAAGAAAGTTCATGAGGAAGATACACGCTTGAGACACGATTATCCACCACGGGAGGTACATGATCGTGATAGTACGTCTGGTAAAACTAAACTCAATGTGCCTTGTTTTGCTGGTAAATTTGATCTTGATGCCTATGTTGACTGGGAAATAGCTTTAGACAAAGAATTTATTGTAACATCCCAAATTTTGGGCTTGTGTTTCAAATGTAAGAAATGAGTAGAAATTAAAACTTTTTCTTACATCATGTATTTCCTTTGTGTACTGAACAAGTATTGTACAAAAGGTTATGGAAGTACAAAGTCACAAGTCCTTGATCCAAATCTTGTTCCTTCAAAAACATTCTTGTCAAATGTTGTGATCATCTCCTGGGAATATTTTTCCTAAGTTCTTGGGATGGTATGTGACCCCTCTGAAAAATTTCACAATTTTTAGAAATTGTTTGAATATTTTTAGAGGCAGTCAAACCTGTTTGACTCTCAGTCAAACATTAAAACAGAGCCTTGCAGAATTTTTGGAGAATTATTCGCAGCATAAAACTCTCTGAAAATTTTACACAAGGTCAATGTCTCAGTCAGCAAGCTCCTGTAAAAATTTCAGAATTTTTGGAGTTATTTTGCTACCCCAAATAAATCCTCAAAAGTCTCAGCATAATTAAAACCTAAAAACCAAATTCACTATTCATTGGGTTCGAGTCGGGCTCGAGTCCGAGCCACTTGACTTGATTGAACCACCTAACTGCACCGAGCCGCGTTTTAAAACGCGCGTGCAATCTCAGTCGTTGGATTCAAATCGCTTGGCCCACGTTCATGTGAGCATTCGGACCATCCGGTTGCGTTAATCAATTGGGACCGTTGGATCTCAATCCAACCGTCCAGATTTCCGTAGGCAATCGGATCGTCCGGCGAACTCTTTTAAATCACACCGTCCATCTAAGATCCAACGCGCGTGGCTTGTCTTCTCTGTTCTTCTTCCTCCTCGGCTTCTCGTGCGCGCGCGTTCATGGCAGAGAGAGAGAGAGCATGGGGGCTTGTTGTGTCACTGAGCGTGCATCGCCAACGCCTCTCGCAAGGCATTTAATGCGCAATGAGCTTTCTCCTCCATGGTCACCGTGCTCACTTGCTCCCATCACTTCTTGGTCCATGACCGCGCCATGAACCGAGCTCACCATGGGCTCATGTTCGCGCTTGTAACCCTAACCCTTTCCTTTATATTGCCCCTTAGCTCCTTCTCGGTGTTCCTTTGCACCACACTTTGCTCTTCTCAAGTGTTTTGGGCGATTAAACCACCTCACACCTTCAATCCACCATTGTGACCCGTAGAGCTCCAATGGCGGCCTTGGTGTCCAAAGTGGTTTATCTTCAACATTTCTTGCACCCTTTTGAACTCCTCAACCTCCTTTGTATTTCCCTAACTTGATTTTGGGTTGCATTCACAGAATCACTCAATTTTAAGTTTGGAGATTTTGTTGGTTTCACCCCTTTCTTCTCCACTCCGGTAAGTGGTTCTTTTGCAATTATTTGCTTTTGGAGCCTCTTTGAGCTATAATGAAGTCTGGTAATGATTTGGTTCCACTCATTTTGCTCATAACCTCATTTCCCACTTCATCTTCTTCGGCTCGGTGGACTTCATCGTGTTCAAGTCTTCCCGCCACCTTGAAGCTCCTCTCGGTTAAGGTAGCTTCTATGTAGTCCCTAGAAGTCATGGCACTCGCTTCCTGATCGCAATGAAGCATTTTTGCTATTTTCATGTTTTACCTAAAATGGCTCCATCTTGTTTTCCGCCGCGTGTTCTAGACCTCCACCACTGCGAGGTCACCACCATTGGGTCCGCAGCACTATTGTAACCCATTTTGATAGTTTAGGGCGCCGCCACTGAGTCGCCGGCGACAAGCCGCAAAGCCACTCGGGTTTGCCGGTTGAGAAGCTCCGCTTTTAGCCGATAATTAGGACACATTTAATGTTTAATGATTGCCAATCGGTGGAGCATTAATGGTGTCTTAATCGCCTAATGTCTCATCGACATGTGGGTCCACCCCTTAAATCACCACCGGGCGTTTATCCGCGCTTAGGCATCATTAATGCTAATCATTGATTAATAAAAATGTCAAGCACTTAATCCTCGCTTCGAAAATCGCCTCGGTCGCCGACAAGTGGGCCCGGTATCGTGCACGTGGGTTAAACTAAATACAGTGACTTCGAAGTCACCGACATGCGGTCCCACATGTCAAGATCCCTTGAATCGCGATCATTATCCACCGCTTCATTTTTAGATCTGCGCCTTGATCGTGAGTGCATTCGACCATCCGGTTCCCTCATCATCCCGACCGCCCATCTCGTGATCTCGCGTGAGATCATGTGTGCACCGGACCTTCCGGTTAGATTTGGGTTACGAAGTCGCTCATCTTTAGATCTGCGGTCGTGGTTCGCCGAGGTAATCGCACCCTCCGCTGCATGCTTCCTCGTGAGCCGCTGGATCTTGATCCAACGATGGGTTTCGTTATGAATCGCGCGCGCGCTGCTTTCCGTGCGTGTGGCTCGTTGGATTTTGCATCGACGCCCACGAGCGCCCACGCTGCTTATTGTCGGTTGGGTTGGTTTTTATTTCGTAAGTAATTATTTATCATCCAAAATTGTATCAAAACTTTAGAAATTCATAACTAATTCTAGATAAGTCCTTTTACATGAAACCAACTGTAATAAATTTGTATTCCACTAAAGTTTAATATAAAAATGCTTTTAGCTATTCTTCGTAGTAGAAAATTCTGTAATCTTTAATAGCTTGTTTTCTCGCTATTTTTTATATATTCAATTGTATTAAAACTTGGAAAATGCATATCTTTTACGGATATCTCAGAAATTGAATGATTTTAACTTTGATAAATTTGTTATTAACTAAACTTTAATCTAAAAATGGTGATAGGTCTAAATCAAGACTAAAAATATGTTAATGAATTTAACCTTATTAATAGCAATTAAAAATTCATTTAATGATGTAATAGACACCGAGAATTCATCAGTAAATCCTAAAAATAGAAATTTGATGTTAGAAAATCCTCTCATTATCATACTATAATGTGAAATAGGTTTTGCACATATTTATATTTCTGGAAAATGCATTATGCTAGTTTTGCATCTTAGAAAAATCATAACTAAATCATTTCAACTCCAAATGACCTAAAATTTTATATGGGTTACCACTATCCCAGTGGGTAGCTACCATAAAAATTTCAGCTTCAAAACCTTTCTAGAAAATGTTTTTGCTACAGTGCTAATTATGGCCGAAAATGTGTTTTTAGGTAATATCTTTTGCACCACAAATCCAAATTAGGTTTTTCCAGTTTCTATGTCTAGGTATATTCGTATTTTACCTTGTGTATAAATTTCACGCATTTGGATAATTTTGCTTGCTCTTTGTTTAAGTGTTGCTCGTCTTATTGGTTGTTCTTGGTTCTTTTGCCTTTTCGCTTAGGATTCGACATTTGCGGTAATCCCAGAGCGACCCTCCACAACAAATTGAGCAACAAAGAAGAAGGCAAGCAGTTTGATCATGTTAATCCCAAGATTTTAAGTATTTATGTTGATTACAAATTCTATGTATGCATTGCTACTTTGTTTTAATAGTTGGCCTAGTAGGTGCATTTCTTAGCAAATGATTATCCTCCACTACCATGAGCCTAGGTTACTTGCTGTGATTTAGAGTTCGTGGATGGGCTCTTGTCACTTAGTAGTTGCGAATTAATTGCTTAGCCATGCTTAGCTTCTAGAAATGGGCGCTTATCGACTTGTCGATAACCTTGATCACACAAACCTATTATGAATTATGATTTCCACCTTGTGCCATGTCTACTTATGAAAACTAAAACTGAAAGCAAAATGATTTAAACTTGGGCACAATGGTATGTTGGTGTGATTTTCGGTGTGACCGAATGGTGCTCGAGTCAACAAGGACCGAACATCTTGTTACACTAAACCAAGCATTTTAGCGTGCTAACCACATTAGAGGGTATGGGACCTCTCTTGACTTAGTACTTTGGCGTGTATTGCCCTCGGGTCGCAGGAGGTCGCAGGAGGGATGGTGTTGGGAGATTGTAGTGTCCGAAAGACTTCACCCGTGATGGGATTTGTCGCCTTCGCTTGCAATGTAAGCGTATGGTGTTTCTACCCATACTAGCGGCTCGTGGTTGATACACAATATTGGAAAAGTCTCGAGGACTTAGCCGTACAAAGATACCTTCTAAGTGTGCTTTGTGGCTTAAAGGCGGTCCAAGTGTGGGTACATTGGTACACCCCAGGGTTAAAACTATTCGAATAGCCTCGCCCTAGGTTATGGACACGCTTGGCAAGGTCTTTCAAGAGTTAGACTACAACCCTTTAAATTAAAACTTGATGGGTGGTACGAATCGGGATTCGTGCTATGTTGTGGTGGCTATTGGGATAGTCACTTCCAGTGGTTACTTGTATGTATCTTTACTTATCACTTACTTTGATAACAAAACAGATTTGCAAACTTGCTTTTAAAATGTATTACATTATTGCAAATAAAGTTGGCTTCATGCAAAATGAGACATACAACCTCCACCTAAATAAGCTTGCATGTAGTTTATGAATAGGTCCGCTATTCCACACGTCGCCTTGCGGTACAAAGACAATCTTTGTGCTCAGATGCTATGCTTAATTGTTCTTGCAGAGGAAGAAGGTGAGCTCGAGGGGCCTCACTTTTGTGAGTGTGTTGTGGTAGCTATGGGCGACTAGCTTGCGGCCCTGGCCGGTTGCCTTGTGGGTGTGTGGCTAACCTGCCGACTTTTGTTCTAACCATCTTATGGCACCTTTGCTTCCGCACATTCTTGTTTATTGTTCTATTTGGCCATCGGCTCTCTTTGTAATAACTTTACTTTATGTATGTCGTTGTTGAACTTAGTGATGTATGTGTATGGAATTGATGTGTAATTTTGTGATGATGTACATATGCTGCAATTCTGGGAGGCATATGTCCATCGAGGCTTAGAATGTTTAATTAGTAATGCTAGAACCATTTGGAGGTTAAGTGTTACTAGTTCAATATTCCGGGTCCTCACATTTATATATTATGAATTGTCTGATAGGTAAAAGATTAAAGCTGTCACTAGTGTTTTTGTTGAGGATGCAATACTTTGGTGGAAGTATTTACGTAGACATGGAAGAATGCCTCAAACTTGGAATGCTTTTAAAAAAACTTTTGAGAGATGGCTTCGTTCCTAAATATCATGCTGATTATTTGCTAGCCAGATTCTAACGTTTAAAACAACGTGGTAGAACTGTAAGGGAATACTATCATGAATTAAAAACTCGTTTGTTGTGTTGTGGCTTAGAGGAACATGCTGAAGCTACAGATAATAGATTCTTAAGTGGGCTTAATCAAGAAATTCAGGACATTCTTGGTCACAAAGAATATAATTCTCTCTCTCATTTGTTTATACTTTCTTGTAAGGTTGAACGTCAGATTGAGGAGAAACTAAGAATGCTTGATGATAGGGAACATGAGAACAAACTTGTATTGTATCTTTTTCTGGGACTAACAACTTGTAGGAAGTTGAGAACCATGCCAAAGAGGAGAATGAGCTAATTGAACCATCGACTCTATTGGTTAAGAAGGAAGATGAGGAGATGGATGCACCTACATCATCTGAGGAGAGTCAAAAAGGTAAAGATCATGGTGCTATCATCACTCAAGGTGAGTATGCTTGTGAAGAACTACAATTGTCCATTGTTCATGCTATTTTAGAGCAAAAATTAGTGGAAAATAATTCTGATATGCACATATTTCAAGTAGAGAATACAGACTGCATTGATTTGAGTGCACCATGTGATAAAATTGTTGATTTACCTACCAACTTGAGTGCACCATGTGATGAAATAATTGAATTGCCTGTTGTTTTGAGTGATTCATGTGATGAGTTAATCGCTTATAATAATCATGTGGAATTGGTTAGACATAAAGAAGTTTTGACTAGAATTTCTTCTTTTGATTCTTTGTGTTACATTATGTTGGATTCACCTATGAAATTGTCACATGCTATAGAGAAAGTTTCTAAAATCGCATATTCGAAATCCTTGTCTAGTGCCTACATCCATGTGTATAAGTTTAATTTGATTGGAGATTATAGTGTAGATAATGAATTTCTTGTTTATCGAATATGCATAACTTGTGATTACATGGATGAATTGAAGCTTGCTATTTTGAACAACAATTCTTATATGTCGAATCTTGTTCATTATGATATAAAATTAAAATTTAGTGACCATTCAATGCCTATGTGTCCATCTCTTATTGCATCATCTAGTATGGACAATCTGCATCATGATGTTGAAGTCAGAAAGAATTTGCACATCTTTTCACCCTTGCTAGATGAACTTGCTATTGCTCAATTGAAATCTGATTATATGGATGAACTTTGTTTTATTCCAAAAGTTATAGATTTGCCCATATGTGCTACCACTACAAGTTTACAACTTCGGAGAGTTGAATTGCATAAATACTTCACTTATATTTGCAAAACTAGTTTCAATAATTGCTATGTGAGAAATTTTGTTTTGCTCATTAACATATATGATTATTCTTGTGGTAATAATACAATGAGCTTTTATGATCGCTGCTGTTTTATAATATTAATTGTGCAACAACGAAGAACTGTTAAAACGGATGACATATACATATACCATGCATACACCTTGGCTTCTTTGTTACCCTATTTTCAGTCTATCAAAAGCCGAGGACGGCTTTGTTTTCAAGAAGAGGAGGATGATGAGGACATGACCCTATAGATACAACCAAATTTGCTATGCTTGATGTTCAAAATACAAGAGCTCGTACACTTCACTTAAATTATGAGGTGAGCTTATTTTTAGGAGTGTATTTATATTATATGAACTATATGATGCTACCTAATGATGAAAATGTATATTTGTGCAGCACCATATCACTTTGTGTCCAAGCCAAGCAAGAGTTCAAGTTGGACACGTTTTGGAATCCAGTTCAGCCTCCAGAGACAACCTCAACTTCAAACGAGCATAACTTTCACATACGGACTCCATTTGAGGTCCATGAGTACTTGATTGAAAGATTATGTTGTCCTCTTTCAAACGGATTTGGCCTCACCTCCAAATTCCTTCTGTGTGCACTGCAATCATCAAAAGAAAGTGTTGCGTCATCTATTTAGGCCATGGGCCTTGTAATTGAAAAACCATAGGCCCATTTTGTTCATGCATGAACAGTATGACCGCCCCTCCCTCTTCCTCCTATACATAGTGGCCGTCGACCTTAGGGTTCATTGGATTTTGTTTATGTTTAGTTCGCCTTTGTTGCAACTTGTATCTTCTGTGTGTGTCGACTAGACCATCCAGTCAAGATCCTTATTCAAAATCTCACCTTATCAAGTGCTTCAATCTTATTTGCAATTTTAGATTGCTATTTATCTTGTTCTTACATGTTCTTCGATTGCATGTAGGAATAAACCTTCGTGGTCAGGTCGATCGTGCTTCTAGCAAGGTCGATAACGAACTCGGAGTTAGTTCAACGATTGCCGGGCATATTGGTCGTGTGCGATTGGTAGCCGAATCGTGAGAGTCATCTCCACCCGAATCGAGTTATCCATCTCATCGAAAGATCGTAACACCCATTGTCGCATCACAGACGGTTCTTCTTCGCTACCTGTGTCATCTCATGTTCCAGAGCCCAAGGAGTATTTCCCGTCATTTAATTGTTGGTCCATAGGAACTCATCGGCTACTCCTTCTTCTCCAACTTCGGCCGACAGTGTTGCCTTCACCGCCATCTCTTCCTTGGTGAACCCAGCATTGATTCCTCACGACCAAAGCACTCTTGCATCTCCCTCGTCCTTCCCCAACCATCGGACGAAGCTCGCCCTCGCCCGAACGTCTCCTCCACGTGAAGCTCCACGGTGCCGCCTCGGTTCACCGTCGCCAAGCCATCTCCGACCACCTCTGAACTCTCTCTTAGACTCGGTATACTCCTAGTACCCCTTAGAAGCTTATGTGCACGTTTGTTAGTTGAAAGCATTGTTGGGTTACGAAGTGCATCGAAGCCATAGCTTCACCGCCGCTCAACGTCGCTGGCACCATCAGGTGCACAAGCGTGCGGGGGCTCCATTTTAGTATTTCCCCAGCGTCGCCGTGGACCACCACGCTGGTGATGAGCAAGGCAAGGAGCGCCTATCGCTGCTCTCCTTGTCCGAGTGCCGACCGACACTGTAGCTTGCCATTAAAACCAAATCAGGTTTTGTTAAGACAAAGTAATGATTTGGTTGAGTTAAATAAACCTCGGTTACACTGACATGTGGGACCAAGCCAAACAATTAAAGAAAATCTAATTTGAAACGTTAATCTAAATGAGTCAATGACACATGGGCCCTACCGTTTAAGTGCACAGTGAACCACCCCATGAACCCATGCACTGTGCGTATAGACCTTCGGTCTACATACTATTTCCATGATCCAGCTGTCACGGCCCCAGGGGCAGAGGACCCGGGACCCCACTGTGTAAACCACACTAGTCTCTTGATCAGTGACTACCATACACAATCAAACAAGAGATGATAACATATCCATACAACATCACTATATTAACAAAATCTTGAGTTGATTACAAAAGGGCACAAGGCCAAAAGAAAAAATAGCGAAAACAAAAGAACAGGTTGTGGCCACCCGATTCACCACGGGCTATCGGTTGGGGGCGCATCCTAGTTGTCCAGGGCCTCCTGGTCCTCTACGAAGGCCTCTTCACCTGCTTATCAACAAGAAAGAGTGAGCACAACAACCGTGCTCGCAAGTCACACCCATCAAGTAATAGATTGATGCATACAAGGATTAGCAAAAGGAAGGCTTATAGAGTTGTTTTGCATGAAGCCAAGTTTCTTTCCAAATATTTGTACTAAGTTCCAAAGCAATCTAAATCATAACTAAAATTTATTTTCTAAACACAAGTTTTATAGTTAGATAACATTCACAAGAGTAGTGAAGTACCCTTCTATCACCAGGCTGCCCTAAAACTCATTTGGATAGAGATCCAAAAACCGTTTAAACAAGTCTCTTGAAAACAAACCAGAAATCTAACTTGGAGCAGCTTTGCCAATATGTCCATGACCGTGGAAATGGCTATTCGAATAGTTTTACACTCTGCAGAGGTTGTACAACTTTACCCACAAGAGATAATCAATTATACTATCCGCTCACACACTTTCGAAGGTGTGCGACTAAGAGATTATCATAAGACCTTTGCAATGCGCCATCCCACCGTAGTCCCGCCTCGCTCATGTTTCGCTTTCATTGGGCTAACCACCCGTCGGATTCAAGCCCCCTCTTGCGCCATGTGGGAATACATGAAACTAGGTCATGGAAGACACCTATGTAACCGGATGGCACGACCACGATGAGACGTTGTAGATTAATCAGCCAGGTCTACCCATTCAGGACATGTGGTAGTACGGGTAGGCATAGCAAAATACACTCGAAGATCGGTCCTTAACTGACCTGGGAGACAACCAAAAGAACCCTGGGCCTCGACCATAGAACTGGATCAATCCCGTGCAAGAACATGCACCCATCCAAACATCCATTTCGCCAAAGTCCAAACCAGTTTTCACTTTGCTTACCACATTTAAAACATTTCAGAAAAACTCCATGGTACTGACCATACCATAGTAATATTTGAAAACAGAGTTGAGCTTTTGGCTAACTTCCCAAAATCAAAGATTTTTTAGCTAAGCTTCGGCTAAGCATAGATTTTTGCAACACGTTCTAGTCCATACTATTGTATGAACTAGCTTTTAACTAAGGTGTCAAGGGAGGTCTAAATGACGTTCAAGTCTGGGTATACAAAGGAATTGGGAATAACTACCAAGTTAAAATAGGGATTTAAAGTACTTGAATTGAAATACACATGCAGTAGTAATTTAAAACGGAAGGTACATAATTTGAAATACTAGGTGCAATATGATCAAGAGTATGACTTGTCTTGCTTGAGAGCTTGAGGGTCTACATCGTTGAGGTACTCTGGTTCCCCAGCGTCGTCGAAGTCTACACGTGAGAACAAAGCAGAATCAAATAAAGCCCAAATAAAAATCCAAATGAAATCCAACACAAAAAAAAATTAAGGGAAGGAGGTCCAAAGAAAGGAGGTTCAATGGTTGAAATCTATGAGACGAGAGCAAGAAAGAGGAAGGGTTGAGGTGAAAACGAATGGAGTGAAAAAGGGCAAAAGGCTCCCTGGTGCGCTATATACAGAGGAGGTAGGAGAACTGGGTGGCAAGGATGGAGCTACAGGAGCAGGTGAGCAAGGGGATGGGAGCAGGTAAGGGAGGAGACAAGAGAAGGAAAAAGGGCATAACTAAGGTGATAGCATTTAATGCAACGCAACAGCATTTAATGCTCGAAGACTTTTGCAGCAAAAGTGCAGGAAGGAGAAAGTGAGTAGGACTAGCTAAATCAAAGAGGTAGGTCAAGGTCAACAGGAAGTTGTGACAAAGAGGAAGGTCCAACCGAAAGGGTGGTCCTGAGGAGGAGAGTTGTCTTTGCAAAAATGGCGGTTGCGACCGAGAGGGTCGTCTTTGCAAAAAGGGCGATTGTGACCGAGAGGGTCGTCTTTGCAAAAAAGGCAGGTCGTGACCAAGAGGAAGGTTGAGGGGATGAAGATCGTTCGATTCTAATCGAACGGCTCATAAGGATTAGGGACGTTCGAACTGGGTGAACGCGCAAACAAGATCGGGTCGTTCAAACTCGAAGGCGCGGGGGCGCGAGAGGATGAACGGATAGAGAAAGGGGAAACTAACCAGAGAACTCCAACAACACAAGATAAACCAAACCGAATTAATTGAAGTTTGATTAATTCATATTAAGATGCTTCCAAACTACAAAATCTCCAAGTTAAGATTTAGCAATTCACAAAACCAAATGGTTCTTTTTTGTTTTGAAAACTTCAAAAGGGCTCAGAAAAACAGAGTGTTACACAAGGCCACTGACAAATGGGCCCCACACGTCGGAATAAACAAAATCGAAAGAAAATGAAAAATACACTTTTAACTTTGAGGAAATACACTTTCTCTATTTAAAAAGCGTAAACCCTAGTAAGTCCAGAGGAGAATACGCTTTCCTTACAGGAAAGCGTAAACCTTAATAGAACATGTGTGAGAATACGTTTCCCCCATTGGAAAGCGTATTTCTCTTTTTATCTGAAATTTCCAAACCGAGCCAATTTAAAATTGCAATAACTTTCACATAAAAATTCCAAATTTAATGATTTTTATTTCTAAATTCATCTAAAATCATGCTCTACCAGAATATGTAAAAATATTCAAATTTGTTCATTGTTGAATTTATTTGTGTTATTTAATTCGTTTCCGACTCTTTTTGAATTAGACGTTGATTACTCGAGCGATTATTTCGAAGACCAACCATCCATATATTCAGAACAGCAAGAGCAAGGCAAGCACCTCCTTTCATCATGTTGATCCCATTATTTTACTTACTATACTTTGTTTTGCAAATCTATTATGCATGCGTGTATGTTTGATATGAAAATGCTATGTTTGGGACGTCGGTAGTGGTAAGTCCTAATTGCTGCATACAACTCCTTGGAACATTGATCCCTTACTTTTGTAGCCATTAGATTATGGGTTAGATAATATATAATATCATTTGGAAAAAAAATTTACTGTGATTCTCGCACAACAGCTTATTAGAGCGATAGATTTTCCTAAAAATTTATAAAAGGACTATGATAAAATTGAGTTTGGGAGTTTTACGAAAAATGTCGAGAGGGATGTACCTCTGTTATTTTGTATAAAACAAAAATAAAAAAAAACCTAGTTTTTGACATGAGCAAGTTATATTATTTTGAGAAGATTGAGGGGTGTACCTCACTAGTAGATATGGGGAGATTCTTGTCCGTGGTCAATTAAGGACCGAATGCCAGCAACTCCAATCTAAGCCTAAGCGTACAATCACATGTGCTGGTATGGGATGATATTAACTAATTAAGTCCTTGAAAACTTGCCTTGCACATTGGTAGGACGTAGTAGTGCGGACATGACCATGGTGTTAGGCATAAAGCTTGCCGACACAACTGTGAGTGCCTCACTGAGACGGGGGGGGGTACCCGGGTGAAGTGAGGATAAACATTCACTCGGCTAGTGCAAGGGCAAAACTAGATGATGTAAAAGGTTTCGGCACGTGCTCTAGACTGCTTACCTACGGTAGTGAGCGGTGGCATCGACGGATGCCAAATAAACTAGAGAATTCATGTGATGTGGGCAAAGTTGTACTCCTCTACAGAGTGTAAATCTATTTAAATAGCCGTGCTCGCGATCATGAGCGTGCTTAAATTGTCGATTTAATGGGTACATTCTTAATTTTCACAAAAACCGTTTTATTGGTAAAACATGGGTAATGACTTGTGGGTTTTTATTTGAGTTAACTGCCATGTCTATGACTGAACATAAAATGTTGCTCGCAACCGAGGAAGGTTGCGAGTCGTGGTCATTATTCTTTTGTTGCTCGCAACCGAGAAGGGTTGCGACCAGTAGTCATATTTCTTTTATGCTCGTAACCGAGAAGGGTTACGTGTGGTTGTTATTATTCAGTTAGTTCTTTACTTACTGTCCTATATCTATTTAACTGCTTTCAAATTTTCGTTGCAAATTACTACATATGGATATTGCAAATAAAAATGGCTTTAAGCAAAATAACTTGTAGAGTAGAGCCCCATCCTTTGATAGCCTTGCATTTATTTAAACTCTTGCGATACACTACAAGTATTGTTGAGTACGCATTGTACTCAATCTTGCTTTTATTGTTGTTCAGAGTTCGAAAATGTGTTAACACCAGACGATACGTTCTTTGCACCCGGAACTGAAGGGTTCGGTGACGGGTCTATCTAGGCCTTGTTTCTCGTCGGCCGTCTGAGGGATTGGATGGGCATGACTCTGGAATTTTTCTACTTTTATTTCTTCTTCCGTTGCTACTTATACTCTGTTGATACCTGCTTTTAATTGGCCAACCGGTCATTGATGTAATAACTTGTAATCACTTAAGTTAAGTACCATTTCTTTTGCTTTGAATATGAGAATGTGTGGATGTAAATGTCAAATGTTGTGAATGTGTGTACTAGCCACTGATCATGGGACTAGTACGGTACACACATAGGATCTTCGGGTATTCCACGTCCGGGGGTCTAACAACAATATACTCAGCCTCTGTTGTAGAATCAGCAACCGTCTCTGGCTTAGAACTTTTTCAGCTCACTACTCCTCCATTAAAACAAAACACAAACCCAGATTGTGATAAAAAATCATCTTTTTTGGTTTGAAAGCTAGCATCAGTGTAACCATTTACAACTAGCTCTTACTCACCTTTATAAACAAGGAACGCATCCCTAGTCCTTAAGTATTTTAGGATATTCTTTACAGCTATCCAGTGACCTTCACTTTGATCTGACTGATATCTACTTGTAACACTTAGAGCATATGACACATCTGGGTGTGTACAAAGTAAGGTATACATGATAGACCCAATAGAAGAAGCATATGGAATCTTACTCATTCGGTCTCTCTCATCAGGTGTCGAAGGACACTGAGTCTTGCTAAGACTAATACCATGTGACATAGGCAAAAAAACATTTCTTAGAATCCTGCATGTTGAACCGCTTCAACACTTTGTCAATGCATGTATCTTGGTTTAATCCAATTAGCCTTTTAGTTCTATATCTATAGATCTTTATGCCTAAAATATATGCTGCTGTTGGACCGAAAAGGCGACTAGAGGGGGGGGTGAATAGGAGCACGAACTCTTTTTCTCCCAAATTGAATTCAATACGAATCTCACTCCAATAGCTATGAAAGCTATGAAGATCAATCAATCATGCACAGCGGAAGACTTGTATTGAATCAACTCAAAACCCCAAAGTAAAATCAACACAAAAGCAAAACACGAAGACACCGCGTCGACCTCTCACGGGCGGTCGGACGCCACCAAGGGTGGTCGATCGATCCCATCGCTGGTCGACTGCTCTCGAGCGGTCGACCGATTTCACGGAGGTCGACTCTCGCTCGATGAACAAGAAAACACCCGACAAACCAAACGCAAATTGATCAAACTTTTGATTCGTGGGCCCAAACTTCGTGAAACTTGACACACAACTTCCTAAGGATGTCAGAACCTATTCCAAGCAACAATTGTGATAATTCTTGCTCAGTTCAGACCTTTTACCGCTTGAGCGAAGTTAGGTCAAAACCGAGTGAAACGAAAATATGATCTTAAGACTTGCACGTGGGTGATTGATGATCTTGATGATCCTAGATGTATTCTCACACGTCACAAAGCTAAATCACGTTAAGAAACTAAGCAATAACTCGCGGATCAAACAAAGACTCAATTCATCAAAAGAGAGAAAGAAAGCACATGAACTCACTTTTGAAGAAACTTTCTTTGGATTGATTTGATCTGTTTACACCACTCCATCAATGGATGGCAAAGACTCAATACATGAGCACGAAATCAAATCCAACTCTCAAGAACCCTAACCTCCGCTCCTCCTCTCCCTAAGCAAATTAGGGTTTCAAAAACAATGAAAAGGTCAAAGGGTGCTGCCACCTCCTCCTCTATTTATAGTGGAGGCTTAGGGTTTCTAATAGAGTCTCCTAATGGGCTCCCGTTAAGGCCCAAAACAAGCGGGTGACACACGCACGCATTTTAAAGCGCCGTGTTCATGTTGTGCGGCACTCGCTTGTTCGCCACGTGTAGGTTGATCCAACGCTCTCATCATGTCGGCAAGTCTCTCCCATCCGCTCCCACCGAAACCACCATGGCACTTGCACCGACCCCGTGCCGCTTGATTCAACCGATCCGCACCAACCGCCTGCTCGGTCACCTTTGTCCATCTTGCACCATACTTGAGTCCAATGACTTCACCCGCATCGCCGATCGCTTTGAACCTCTCGCTCTCCAAGCCTAGTCCTCGATCATCCTCGCCGTTGACCGCCGTTGACCACCAAGCAACCTCGCACAACAATAGACAAGCAAATCGAATTCGGAACAAGTTCTTCACAACTTGACCCACGTTAGTCAAAACATGCATCATGCAACACATATGCTATGAAATCCACGAACTTGACCTAACAGCAACCATCGCCGCCACACGAGCGACGACTTAGTGAAAGCCGGCCGACCGCCACTTGGCTTGGCGATCAGCCACCACGGCCCCGACCGCCAACGTGAAGCCGGTCGACCGCCACAAAGGACTTAGCCGAAATTTCAACGCTGAAATCCGCAACCTCTCGAAATTTAAAACGAATAGAACTTTTGACCGAAGCTCCAAAATTATGAGACCAAGTGCGAGAATCTCCTCACTTGCCTACACCTCTATTTTTGGCCCACCAAACTCAAGGTCACTCAACTTGCCGGTCCGATCCAGCTCAGCGACGCCGGTCGACCGCTACCAAATCGGTCGAGACCGCGACCGCCGGTCGGACCAAAGACAATTCACGAGGCATGGGCGGTCCGACCGCCACCGTGGTCGGCCTCGACCGCCGAGACTGACAGAACTCGAACTTTGCCAAAACTCGTGTTTCGCAGAACCTTCAACGCCATTGCCAATTGACACATCATCCTAAGATCATGAGCATATCCCATGATATCCACAATCTCCCCTTGATGATCACATTGGCAATTCCCAACAAATACAAGTTTTAAGGTTTGAAAAGTAAAACTCAACGTTACAAGAAAGGCACAACTTGGTCCATATGCAAGAGAAAGCAATGGAAATGACCAAGTGGCTTCGAATAGCATCGGCAAGTGAGATAAAGCAAAAGAAAGCAAGAAAGCTTCAATTTCAAAGAAGAGTAAAAATCTCACTTAAGGTCCATATGAAGGAACAATTGTTCAAATGACCTTTGATCATGGTGAGGCTCAAGAATTGCAATTCTAGTTGAAAGAGCAATAAGACCATAAGAATGCAAATAAGAAACTCCCCTCACTATGATCCTCAAATTTCGTAAAATTTCAAATTCTCCAATTTTCTCCTCTTTGAAATACTTTTAAATCCTCTCCCTTTACACATTTTGAAATATCTTCTCCCTTTGACAATGGAGTCATCAAGGAAACACGCCTTCCTCTCGCTTCGGAGATAACAAATGCAGAATGAGGAAAAAGCATAAGAAGGAGCATGCATGAAATGCAATGGAGTGGCTTCATATTTTTGTATTTTTCAATTTTGGATTACAAGAAGCTTTGGAGATTACCCAAAAGAACAATCTAGCATCTCAAAATTTTGCATAAACACCATATCACTGAATGCGCTAGCAAGATCATGATAAGACATATATAACAAAGCTAAAGCAAGAAAGCTCAATATAAAGCAATGAATTTTAGCATTTTAAGCAAAGTTTCAAATCTAGCAAGTTCATCAACAGAGATCCTAAAATGAACCGCCATGTCAAAATGTCAATGTGAGACAAAGAAGCTAACAAAGACCACATTAAGAGACAAACAAGTCCTAAATTGAATTATTTTGCTCAAATTGTCTCAACCGCCCATTCTTCAACAGATTTTCATTTGCAAAGGAATATTGAAGTTGATGAAAGGTATATCTTAGTGAAGAAGATCCTGGACTAGGAGCCATCCACAAACTCTTCCTAAGCTTCTACCCATTTGAAAATTCATTTTCTTATCCACGTGCTAGATCTCAAGCCTTGCCGACCATCTTAAGCACAAAAGCTTAAAAGAATGATCTAGGTCATCCAAAACTCCCCGAAGTTCATGCCTAGTGCTATGGCAAGCCGTCTCATGAGAAAGAATTGGTGAGATCAGTTTTTCGCACAAAAGAGACCTCCCTTTTTTGTTCACAAGAGCAGATTTAGATTCTCAAAAGAACAAGAAGCTCAAGTAATGATCAATACTAGATTCAAGAGCTAACACCGCAATTTTGTGTGGCCAATGTCATAAAAGGAGCACTAATTGCGCAACTAGCTAAAACATCCACAAATTGCGCTTTTAGTTCAAGTTGTCTTAAAGTTCTAGCTCATTCAAAGAAAGACTTAGCTACACATGTGAAAGCATGATAATTCTAGCAAGTCAAGGAACTAGACATGGCATTGAGCGAGAATTGAAATACTAAAAGCTCAAACAGGTAATAAGCAAAGCTTCATCAATTTTAAAGACAAGCGAGAAAAGCTTATATAACAATGCATCTTTTGGTTTTTCATATGAATGCGGTATGAAACAATGAAATGCACACAAACTAAAAGATCAAAAGAACAAAAGAAGATCAAGAAAAGATCAAATGAACAAGGTAAAACAGAAAAGATCAAACTCCCCTCAAACCAAACCGTAGGGATAAATTACCCCTAACTCACTTCTCAAGGTGGCAAACCTAGTTGGATCTAAAGGCTTGGTGAGGATATCACCAACCGAGCCTCGGACTCCACTTAAATGTAGCACAATATCACCCTTCTCGACATGATCTCTAAGAAAGTGATAGCGAATGTCTATGTGCTTGGTCCTAGAGTGTTGCACAGTGGTTTTAGCAATGTTAATCGCAGTATGTTATCACGAGAAAAGAGGAACACTATCAAAAGCCAACCCAAAATCCTTAAGAGTGGACACCATCCACAAAATCTGACTACAAAGAACTAGCAAGAGCTACATATTCACTTTCAAGATGGGATTGTGCAAATGTAAGATTGCTTCCTAGAAGACCAAGAGACAAGAGAAGTGCCTAGAAGTGACAAGTGCCCGAGGTACTCTTCCTATCTAGCCGACACCGCAAAATCGAATCAAAACCCCGAATGGACAAGGACGACGAGCGGGAATACCAAATGCCATACTTGGAGGGTAGAGTGTAAATACCAAGATGCGTTTAACGACCGGGCGATGGGAAGTCCTCTGAGACGCTCAAACCTCGCACGCAGGCGCATCGAGAAGTGGATGTCCGGCCTTGAGGCCGTCAGTGCGTAGGAGCCAATCATGTCATGCGGTACTCGCGTTGATCCATGGCTTCTCCTTCCTCATCCGGATCCAAAGCGATCGAAGTCGCCATGGGAGTGGCGATCGACTTGCGAATACCCATCTCAAGCGCTTGAGCGGATCCTTGGTGTACTTCGTCGATGGATGAATATCCCTTCCTTGCATTGCTTGATTTGAAGCCCCGAAAGTAGTTGAGTTCTCCCATCATACTCATCTCAAATTCCTCGACATGGTCTCTAAAAGCTGGAAACAAGAGCATGAGAAGAACCACCAAAGATAATATCATCTACATAAATCCGAGCAAGCGTGAAGTCATTGCCACGCCTAAGGATGAACAGGTCTTGTCTACCTTACCCATCTCAAAATCATTCTTAAGCGTAAAGGTCTTAAGTCTATCATACCATGCTCTAGGGGCTTGCTTAAGACCATACAAGGCTTTGATAGCTTGAAAACATGATGTGGATGCTTGGGATTCTCAAAGCCGGGGTTGTCTAACATACACTTCCTCCTCTATAAAACCATTCAAAAGGCACTCTTAACATCCATCCGATATAATCTAAAGCCCTTAGAAGCAAAGAAATGCAAGCGTAATGCGAATGGCTTCCAATCTAGCAACAGAGCAAAAGTCTCATCAAAGTCTAACCCTCAACTTGGCTAAAACCCGAGCTACCAATCTAGCCTTGTTTCTAACCACGTAACCATCCTCATTTTGTTTATTTTTGAACACCCAACGGTTCCTATCACATTATGACCACTAGGAGGTTCTACTAGATTCCGCACCTTATTCCTCTCAAAATTCTCTAACTCCTCATGCATGGCATTAACCCAAATAGAATCGATAATGCATGTGATATATCGCGGGTTCAAAGAAGCAACAAACGCAGAATGGGAGTAGAGACTCTGATCGTGATACCGGAGCGAGTGACTCGCCATGAAGATTACCGATCATCCGATCCGAGGATGACGCCTCTGAATATGAAGTGGAGCGCCTGGTGAGACAATATCTCCTCAACCTCCGCAGTATCACTGATGAAGAAGATGCAGCAGAGCCTCAATTGGAGGTGAAGCGAAAGTGAGTTCTCGAACTTGGGCAGAGCCTCGAGCGCAGTGGAGGACAAATATCGCTTCGTCATCATCTTCCTCCACAAAAATGCTTTCACACTGTGTATCACCGAAATGCCTGGATCTAGCTCGTGGCTAGTCTCATCAAAAGTGACATTGCATGTCTCTGGACAATGTTAGTTTCAACATTAAAACCCGAAACCCTCGAATGTGCAGGATAACCTGAAATAAACCATCAAAAGTCCTTGATTCAAATTTATCTAGGTTTCTGTCTTGAGAATGAAACACTTAGCTCCAAACACTCGAAAATGAGAAACAGAGGGTTTTCTACCAAAACGGCTCATATGAAGTCTTGCCCAAAGAAGGTCTCAAGTAGACACGATTTGCAATGTGGCAAGTCAGAAATAGCTTCGCCCAAAACCTCCTTGGTGTGCTATACTCATCTAGCATTGTCCTAGCCATCTCGACTAAGGTTCTGTTTTTCCTTTCCACAACGCCATTCTGTTGAGGGACGTGTGAGAAGAGAATCGATGCTCAATTCCGCGCCAAAACAAAAAGAGGCAAACGAGGCATTCTTGAACTCCGTACATTGTCATCGCGGATCGCTCTCAAGGCACCGAAAATTCAAGCCAAACGAAGAACAAGATCACGATAAAAACCAAAAGCTTCATCCTTCGAAGCAAGAAAGAACACCCAAGTGTATCTCGAGAAATCATCAACTATGACAAGAATGTACCACTTGCCACCAATTGATCGAACCCTAGCAGGACCAACAGTATCCATATGAAGCAACTGTCCCGGTCCGTCAGTCATGACCAAAGTCACTGAAGGGTGTGAGGCGGCAACTTGCTTGCCATGCCTACAGGGCGCACATACAGCATCCTTGACGGCTTTGAGTTTGGGCAACCCTCTCATGAGATCAAGGTTGCTAACTCGCCGATGATCAAAACCAATGTGCCCCAAACGCTGGTGCCAAAGCCGAACTCGTAAGAAGGTGTAAACAAACATTTAAGAGAACCACCAAAGATTCGTAAAATCAGCTCCAAAGATCCTAGCAACTCTATAAATCCCAAAACGTGCTCACCAAAGAGAATCAAGCACCGACAAGCATTTTTCTTAAATATTGTCTCATAACCATCATCAAGAAGTTGTGAGACGAGAGTAAGTTAAACCTAAGCTTGTCCACAAGGGCGACGCCCTTTAGGATGAAATTGTCATTCACCCTAATTGTTCCTGCTCCTTCAATCCGCCCTGAGTATTGTCTCCAAAGGTGATGAGGACATCACCTATCGACCGCGTGAAGGAGGTGAACCATTTTGAGTCTCCGGTCATGTGGCGTGAATAAATGAGTCGACGAACCATGTGTCCTTCCTTCCGCGGTGATCCCGAAAATCAAGGTACAAAGAACGATGTGTCTCAATATCAAGTTAGTTAAACATGACTTGGGAACCCAAGATCGAGACACACGATCGCAGTAGTATGCAAAGCGTATGCTATCCTTGACTCTATTTGAAATTCTAGAGCAATGGTTACTCTAACATGAGAGTTATCCTGTCTAGGAGCATGAGCATGATTAGCATGTGAAATAAATCCTAAACCAGTTTCTTCCTTTCTAAATTACCATGTCTCACAAAAGCTCTAGGTTGATTAGATGACATTCTAGCAAGATTTTTCTTAGCATTTTTCAACCTACGCCAACAGTAACTCAACTAAATGCCCATTCTTCTTACAATAGGTGCAATGGTACTTGGTACCACCGGGAGAAGCACCTTTGATCGAACAGATGGTTGGGCAAAGCTGCAGATTTGAAAGTGATCTTTGCGGGTTGGGTATCAAATTCAACTAAGCCATTTCTCAAAATTTGAATATCATTAGATTTATCCTGGGCAAAGTTGTATCCTAACCCTTGCTTCTTATAGGAGTTTTTGACTTGTCAAGAATCATGTTTAATCTTTCTTACCTTTAGAAAATCTTTCTAATGTGTCATTAAGGTAAGCAATTTCTTTTCTAAGGTTAACACATGAATCACAAGTTTTAGCATAAAACCTCTTCTTATAAGGAGCAACTTCAAGCTTAAGAACTTCACATGAAGCACAAGTAGCAGAATTAATACTGTCCTTAAGCTTGGCATATTTAGCTCTAGTGCTTCTACAACATCATGTAATTCACGCTCACGTTCTAAGGCATGAGAGCAAGAGCTAGATTCAACCACATCAGAAGCAACCAACATGCTAGACTTTAAGCATTTTTCGCAAGGAGCAGATTTAACTTCAATTAACTCAGTTCTAGCATTTTCAAGTTGTTGCAAAGCAATATCATGAGCATTGCGCTTTAGCTAATTCGAAATGTAAAGCATAGCAGATGAACATTCATCGATTCAAGACTCTTAGCATTCACAAGTTCTAATGTGAGTTTTTTACTTGTGACTCTAACTCCTCATTCTTAGTCATGATGAACTTTAAAGCTTTATCCCGACCTAGCATTTGCTCATGACAGCTTCACATCTAGCAAAGAGAACATCATAAGAAGGAGATACCTCATTGTTGTCATTGATGTCGCTGAGTCACCATGAAGCACATGCCGGTGAAGTCCTTGGCCTTCCCTTCTTGTCTTGAGAGAGCTCCTCCTCCTGTCCTCCTCGCTCCCGAGTCCACATCACTCAAGGATCGATCTCCAAGAGCTGCAAGAACCCGGTGAGCACCTTCCCGAGCTTGGCATCATCAAACTCGACTTGCGCCTGAGGCTTCTTCCAAGTCGGCTTTTCATCCTTGTGGTTGCTCTTACCTTTCACTTGGGGCAATTTGTCTGGATGTGATTAAGCTTCCACACTCATAACAAGTCACAGGCGCCTCTCTTTTGTTTCTCATATTGTTGTAGGCCCTGTGAACTTCTTAATCAAAAGCGCCATCTCGGGCTCGTGAATACTCTCAAGATCCTCTTCTTGAATTGCAGATAAAGAAGCAAGTGAAAACTGAAGAGGACTCAAACGACCCATCGAGAGGCTCTCTTGAGCCGGTCTCTACCAAAGCCATGTTACCCTTCTTAGAATGGTCACTTTCGATCTCATGAGTCTTGAGCTTGCTATAGAGCAGCTCCAAAGTCGATCGTAGAAGTTGACATTTTCTGAATGGCGGTAGCCTTTATCTCCCACTCCACGGTGTTGATTGCAACGGAGATGGATGGCATTTTCATGTCGTAAATTCAATACCAATGCACTTCATCCGATTTATCATCGTGTTGAAGCGATCGAAAATGTCATCGATGCTCTCACCAGACGCATCTCGAATTTGTTATATTCTCTTTATAGACTCACGACGCACTTGTTTGATTTGGGAAGAACCTCATGATAGGTTTCGAGAGTCTTCCAAATCTCATGTGCGATCTCGAGATTGCAAATCCTATCATATTCCTGTCTACCAAGCCCACCATACAGAAAATTCTTTGCCTTACGGTCATTAGCCAAAAGAGCTTGTGAGTCATGTAGCAACCTCGTGCAAGATAAGCGGGCCTCAACAGCTTCCCAAATACCTCGTGGTTCGCTCTCAAGAAAGACACGCATGCGTTCTTCCAAAAGGCATAGTCGTGCCCATCGAAGATATGCGGTTTGGAAGAGTACTTATCCATCGCCAAAGTTCGCTGACCGGTTAAGATCAAGATTGAACTAACCGTGCTCGATACCACTTGTTGGACCGAAAGGCGACTAGAGGGGGTGAATAGGAGCACGAACTCTTTTCTCCCAAATTGAATTCAATACGAATCTCACTCCAATAGCTATGAAAGCTATGAAGATCAATCAATCATGCACAACGGAAGACTTGTATTGAATCAACTCAAAACCCCAAAGTAAAATCAACACAAAAGCAAAACACGAAGACATCGGGCGGTCGACCTCTCACGGGCGGTCCGACCGGTCACTGGCGGTCGACCGATCCCAGCGGTCGACCGTTCCTCGAGCGGTCGACCGATTTCACGGAGGTCGACCTCCGCTCGATGAACAAGAAAACAGCCCGACAAACCAAACGCAAATTGATCAAACTTTTGATTCGTGCGTCCAAACTTCGTGAAACTTGACACACAACTTCCTAAGGATGTCGTGAACCTATTCCAAGCAACAATTGTGATAATTCTTGCTCAGGTTCAGACCTTTTACCGCTTGAGCGAAGTTAGGTCAAAACCGAGTGAAAACGAAAATATGATCTTAAGACTTGCACGTGGGTGATTGATGATCTTGATGATCCTAGATGTATTCTCACACGTCACAGCAAGCTAAATCACGTTAAGAAACTAAGCAATAACTCGCGGATCAAACAAAGACTCAATTCATCAAAAGAGAAAAGAAAGCACATGAACTCACTTTTGAAGAAACTTTCTTTGGATTGATTTGATCTGTTTACAGCCACTCCATCAATGGATGGCAAAGACTCAATACATGAGCACGAAATCAAATCCAACTCTCAAGAACCCTAACCTCCGCTCCTCCTCTCCTAAGCAAATTAGGGTTTCAAAACAATGAAAAGGTCAAAGGGTGCTGCCACCTCCTCCTCTATTTATAGTGGAGGCTTAGGGTTTCTAATAGAGTCTCCCTAATGGGCTCCCGTTAAGGCCCAAAACAACGGGTGACACACGCACGCATTTTAAAGCGCCGTGTTCATGTTGTGCGGCACTTCGCTGTTCGCCACGTGTAGGTTGATCCAACGGCTCTCATCATGCCGGCAAGTCTCTCCCATCCGGCCCCACCGAAACCACCATGGCACTTGCACCGACCCCGTGCCGCTTGATTCAACCAGCCGCACCGAACCGCCTGCTCGGTCACCTTTGTCCATCTTGCACCATACTTGAGTCCAATGACTTCACCCGCATCGTCGATCGCTTTGAACCTCTCGCTTCCAAGCCTAGTCTCGATCATCCTCGCCGTTGACCGTCGGTGACCACCAAGCAACCTGCACAACAATAGACAAGCAAATCGAATCCGGAACAAGTTCTTCACAACTTGACCCACGTTAGTCAAAACATGCATCATGCAACACATATGCTATGAAATCCACGAACTTGACCTAACAGCAACCATCGCCGCCACACAGCGACGACTTATGAAAGCCGGTCGATCGCCACCTTGGCGGCTCGAGCGCCACCACGGCCCGATCGCCAACGTAAAGTCGGCCCGACCGCCACAAAAGGACTTAGCCGAAATTTCAACGCTGAAATCCGCAACCTCTCCGAAATTTAAAACGAATAGAACTTTTGACCGAAGCTCCAAAATTATGAGACCAAGTGCGAGAATCTCCTCACTTGCCTACACCTCTATTTTGGCCCACCTCAAACTCAAGGTCACTCAACTTGCCGGTCCGATCGCTCAACGAGCCGGCCGATCGCTACCAATCGGCCGATCACGACCGCCGGCCGATCGCCAAGACACCACACGAGGCATGGGCGGTCCGATCGCCACTGGGCGGCCGACTACCGAGACTCGACAGAACTCGAACTTTGCCGAAAAACTCGTGTTTCCGCAAACCTTCAACGTCATTGCCAATTGACACATCATCCTAAGATCATGAGCATATCCCCATGATATCCACAGCTGCCCCTCCTAAGTCTTTCATAGAGAAACTATTTCTTAATGAAGACTAGATAGATTCAAGTATAGCAATATCGTTTCCAATCAATAATATGTCATCCACATATAGGACCAGAAAAACAAGTGCGCTCCCACTAGCCTTTTTGTAAACACAAGGCTCTTCTTTATTCTTAATCAAGCCAAACCCTTTGACAACCTCATCAAAATGAATATTCCAACTCTGAGATACTTGCTTCAATCCATAGATAGAATTTGAAGCTTGCGTATCTTTCTAGCATTTTGTGGATCGACAAAACCCTCAAGTTGTGTTATGTACACATCCTCACTTAGATTTCTATTTAGGAAAGCTGTTTTGACATCCATTTGCCATATCTCATAATCGAAATATGCAGTAATAGCTAGAATGATCTGGACAGATTTAAGCATAGCGACAGGCGAGAAAGTTTCATCATAGTTAACACCTTGAATTTGTTCGAAACCTTTCGCCAACAATCATGCCTTATGGATATGAACATTTCCATTCATGTCTATCTTTTCTTAAAAGCCCACTTACACTCAATGGTTTTTACACCATCAGGTGGATCAACCAAGTTCCAAACTTAATTGTCATACATGGATTGTATTTTGGATCCCATAGCTCCAAGCCATTTCGCAGAGTCCGGGCCCATCATTGCTTCCTAAAGTCTTTGGTTCATCATTGTCTAACAACAAAACGTCATGTTGATAACTTATCAGCAATTGACGTGTCCTTTCAGACCTACGTGGGGCTGGCGCCCCTTCCACAAGTTGTACAACATTTTGTACATCCTATAGAGGTTCAGTAGGAGTTGAAACATTTTATGATGATTCCTGAATTTCTTTGAGTCACACCGTGCTCCCACTAACTCCTTTTGAGAGGAACTCTTTCTCCAAAAAGACACCATTTCGGGCAATAAACACTTTATTCTCATCCCTTTTACAAAAGTAATATCCATTAGTTTCCTTAGGATACCCCAGGAAGAAGCATTTATCAGATTTGTGAGTTTGTCAGACGTCAAACGTTTTATATATACCTCACATCCCCATATTTTGAGAAAAGACAACCTGGGACGTTTCTCAGTCTATATCTCATATGGTGTCTTCTCTACGATTTTTTATGAAACCCTATTTAACGTGAATGCAACTGTTTCTAGAGCATACCCCAAAAGGACAATGGCAGATCAGATTGGCTCATCATGGACCGAACCATGTCTAACAAGGTCTGGTTCTGTCGTTCAGACACCTCATTCCATTGAGGCGTTCCCAGCGGAGTTAGCTGTGAAACAATTCCACATTGCTTTAGATGGTCCCCAAACTCATGGCTCAAATATTCAACGATCTAATCATAGGGCTTTAATTGTCTTTCCAAGTTGATTATGTACTTCATTTCTAAAATTTCTTGAACTTTTCAAATGATTCAGACTTATGCCTCATTAAGTAGATGTAACCATATCTACTAAAGTCATCGATAAAAGTTATGAACTATTAAAAACCACCTTTGGCCGTTGAGCTGATTGGTCCACATACATCCGAATATACTAAGGCTAACAAGTCATTTGCCCTCTCACCTAGACCAGTGAAAACCGCCCTAGTCATTTTGCCAAGTAAACAAGACTCGCATGTTTCAAATGATTCAAAATCAAATAAGTTTAGAAGACCATCTTTATGGAGCTTCTCCATGCGCTTCTCATTTATGTGACCCAAAATGAGAATGCCAAATATAAGTAGGATTCAAATCATTAGACTACAGCCTCTTAGCATTAATGTTATAAACATGCACATCCTCAAGATTTAAAACATATAATCCATTCACTAATAGAGCATGATGTGAGAACCCTAAGACTTAAATTAATCTAAACAACAACAAACAAAAATAAGCAGTAAAATTATAGACTAATTGAGAACACGTGGCAAATCATTAACATACAATATTTCATTATCAAGAGTTTACAACAGGATTTATAAATAAAAAAATATAACATCGTTACAAGCTCAGAATCAATTACAAGTGTGCATTACAAGCTGAAGTAAAACATAAATACAAACTCTGAATTAAGTACAAGAGCTCTTTACATCAAAGAATAAACAAAAATTATAACTTTGAGTAAATTACAAAAATAAAATCTTGCATGCTTGGTAGCCTGAAGCCTTTTCCTTCCCTTTGTCCATGCATCGCCAGCAAGTAGAGCCCGTTCCTCGCCAACCCAAAGCCCTACCACTCTTCCATTCACTTGTTAGCAACACCCAAGAGACCAAAAGCAAACCCAAAACCAATAAAGTGGAGTAGAGGAAAAGAAAGAATGTTGTCGAACAGTATGAAGCTCATTGAGGTTCCCAGACTGTCCGGGGCCAGTCGACATCCTCTCAATAGGGTGGGTTTCATCACTCGGCATTTAGAAAAATCCAACGCCCACGTTCTACCGACTTACCTCCGTCGTAGAAAATTCGAAGCATAGTATCGGTGACCTCCCTTGGACCGAAGGTCCTTAGGCCAACAGTCAGCCGTGAGAAGAGAAGGGGTAAGGTGAGGGCAAAATCGGCATGCACAGGGCAAAGGAGAGAGAGGACAACCAAGAGCTCCTCCTTCTTAAGCCTTCCTCCCTCACAAACCCCACTCGTCCAATTCACAATTGAGAGCAACCACACCCGAGCAAGCAAGCCAACACAAACCTCTACATCTCCACCCCACCCCCATTTCCTTCCCTCAACCAAAGGCCATCCAAAGACAAAGGAACGAGCCAGTGCTCTACTCGGCCAAGAACAGAGAACAACCTAAGCCTCACAACGCCATTACCACATCCAAAACCAACCACAGAGAGGTAGTGAAGGAGGAGAGGAGCTCAAAGGAGACGGGAAGACCGATGGAGTGGGCACGGCAATAGTGACGACCTAGAACCATCAACGACCACCGAGGACCACGCCAAGCCGACAAGGACAAGGAAGGACAAAGGGACCGACGGGAGCACGTGGAGAGCTCCATCACCACCACGGCCATCATCACTGCCCTTCCATTCCCAACCCGACCAAGCTAAGCAAGGTAGTCCACCATTCGTGCCCCCACTTTTATTATTGTCCAATAGGAACCACACCATGTCTGCTTCTGGGATAGTGAACTTTTTTGAAAGTTTTGTCCACAGCACGCCTCTTGCTTCTTTCGTCAGATCCTTCCACCTTAGTGTGGTGATGGGGACCCGTTTCCTTGCAAGTATCCCGCATATGGTCCGGAATCTCGCCGGGCTCTTGTGACGCAGAGGGACCCCAAACTCACTAACCTCTGTGATGACCAGTCGACCCACAGGCATCTTCGATTCTCCTCAGCCATCTCGCTTCCGTATCATTATCGTCAACGGATTAGGCTCCTCTGTCATCTGTGGTGTCGAACGCGCGGCGAAGATGGTGCCTCTGCCATCTGCGACATCGGTGACAACGGCGAAGACGGTGCCTCTGCCATCTCGCTTACTTGCTATCTATATAATTTACATATGCATAAATATGAAACAATAATTAATTCCAACATATATATTTATGAATAGAGCATAGTTCCCTAACCAATTAAATGACATCATAGTCATAAGACTAAGAAAATCAATTAAGTCATTTAAAAGGAACAATATGCACATCATATATATATATATATATATATAAATATATATATATATATATATATATATATATATATATATATAAAGAGACATGTAGTATGTACGATATGTTGAAATACTCACAACAACGATGGTACTCAAAACCACCGAGAAGATCAACAGACAAGGCACGAGGGAGGACCAAATTAACATAATCAAATGTAAATCATTCAAGTCGTTTAAATTGATTGAAATGCAAAACATGTACCACATGTATATGAATGAAATTAGCACAGAGCACAAAAATTTGAAATTAATGTGAGCTCTCATATGGCGAGTTGCACAAGAAACAAACTTGGCCATGTCAGCACTAAGGTCTATTCTCTTCATAAATTGGATAAGAACACTAAAATTTAGATTTTGAGCTCTATCCAAAGCTTAACTAGACTGACATAAAAATCACATGTATAACAATCTCTTGTGATCTTTGTATAGATACAAACTAGTGATACGAATCTTTTGTATAGATAGAACCCGAGCCCATCTTTGCCCAAGCCTACTTCATCGAGCCCAACACACTGGAGTGTACCATTTGTTTCATGCCGTGGAGGATTGGCATGAAGCAAAGGTACACTCAAGTGTGTTGGGATAGACAAAGAAATGCTAAGCAAAGTTTCATTGTATGAATAACTTCAACATATTTATTATGAGAACAACTAGAAATAGCATGAAGCTAAGAAAATAAGATTGCTCAATTGCTCTCAGTTGACTAATTGCATAAGACATAGTCTTTGCAATCTCAGTCCTCGGTCAAAATCTCTTCGCCAATCAATTTTGATAATTACAAAACCCATCACAGAGCAAGGGAGGCGCGAGGGAGTACCGGGAGGCGCTGGAGCCATCGCGAGGAGGGAAGAAGCGATCTTGTGGGAGATGGAGCCGAGGTCGGAGGCGGCGGTGTCGGAGGCGCTGAGGTCGGGGGCACCAAGGTCTAAGGCGGCGAGGTCGGGGGCGTCGAGGTCGGGGGCGCCAAGGTCGAAGGCGCTGAGGTCGGGGGCGCCAAGGTCGGGGGTGGCGGTGTCGAGGTCGGAGGCGCCGAGGTCGTAGGCGGCGGTGAACGGGCGAGCCCTAGAGGAGGCGAAAGAGTGTGCGAGAGCCTAAGGGGCGCGGGAGAGGAAGTGACGAGTAAGAGCAAAACCCTAGCGGTTCCCTCCTTATAAAAAGGCTATCAGAGATGGTTCTATTAAAGAACCGTCTGTGATACGCTCCATATCACAGATGGTTGTAGTAAGAAACCGTCTATGATACGTTCCATATCACAGACGGTTGTAGTAAGAAACCGTCTGTGACATATCACAGACAGTTCTTTAATAGAACCGTCTGTGATAAACTGACACTCTATGATATCCTCACAAAACCTGGTGACAAGTATAATGACAAGCTCATAACACATTTGACTTTAAAAATTTATATCTAATTCAACTCAACTCCAAATCAAGTGAAACCAATTTTGATACTCCACATTACAATGAACGTCCACATTGACATCAATATCAAAGATGACAGGTTCATAACACATTAACACATGACAATTCCACGTTGACATCAAAATATATGAGAGATCACAAGTCCATAACACATGATGTTATAAAATAAATTAATTACAATAGAGTAAATTCTTAATTAAAATATAGCCCTTCATGATGATCGGCGCGCATATAGCTAGCTTCCTCACTAGGTTCTTCCTCGAGCCTGATGTCCTCTCCGAAAGAAGGCAACTCATCAAATTGATTGTATTCTTCCTCGTCTACTACATTCTTAACTCTGACAATCCTCCTTTTTCTATGAAGAACTACGTGGCGCTTCTTATTTCTTGGGTCAGTTACATAGAAGACTTGAACAACTTGGTTAGCCAGTACGAATGGTTCGTCTTTGTATCTAACACGTTCGAGGTCTATGGTAGTGACGCCATACTTGTCGACCTTCACCTATGGGAGATGGACCCAACGGCACCGAAATAGGGAGATCTTGAAAAGCACATAGTCGAGCTCCCATATCTCCTCTATTTGCCCATAATAGGAGCTCCTCAACCTATCGGTACTTAATGCATCTATGAGAACACCGTTGTTCTGGACTGTGCTCTTCCTATCCTGAGCTACCGTATAAAATGTGTACCCATTTATGTCATATCCTTGCTATGTGACAATTGTAAATTATGTCCCTTGTGCCAACCATAGCAGCGTATCATCACTTGATGATATCCTAGTGATTTGCACCTTTAACCATTCGTTGAACCGACGGTTGTGCTCTCTCATGATCCAAACCTCTGACCGGTTTGGATTCTGTTGGCATACCATGTCTTTGTGTTCGTCGATGTACGAGGATACTTCGGTCATGTGTTGCAAGACCGTGAAATGGGCTTGAGCGTACGTATCAAGATCGGGAGTGATTGATTTCCTTCCGATGGTCCCGATACCATCCAGTCTCCCCTCATGACGAGATAGAGGCACACCTATCGGATCCACCTGAGCCATGTAGTCGACGCAGAACTCAATGACCTCTTCCGTTGCATAACCTTCGATGATGCTGCCCTCCGGTCGAGATTGATTTCGTAAGTAGGACTTGAGAATTCTCATGTACCTCTCGAACGAGTACATATGACGTAGGAACACAGGACCACATATCTTTATCTCTTTCACAAGGTGAACAATGAGATGGACCATAATATCAAAAATGGCGAAGGGAAATATATTTCAAGATGACATAGAGTCGTCACCACCTCGGCCTGCAGAGCATCTAGTCCTTGGGGATCGATGACCTTCTGAGCAATTGAGTTGAAGAAATAACACAGCCTCAAGATTGCCACTTTGACCTTGTTCGGCAAGATACTCCTAATTACAACAGGAAGCATTTGTGTCATCAGCACATGACAATCATGCGACTTCATACCAATTAATTTCAAATCTTGCATAGAAACAAGTTTCTTAATGTTAGCGGAGTAACTAGACGAGACTTTCACACCATGCAAGGTCTGGCACAATTCATTTCTCTCGGCCTTGGACAGAGTGTAGCAAGCTGGGGGAAGATACATTCGTCTTGTATCGGTCTCTTTCGGTGCTAACTCAGTCCTTATGTTCATATCGACCAAGTCACACCGTGCGTTAACACCATACTTTGTTTTGCCACTAATGTTCAATAAGAGACCAATCAAGCTATCACATACATTCTTCTCCACGTGCATGACGTCGATGCAATGGCGAACTTCTAAGTGCTCCCAATAAGGCAAGTCCCAAAAAATTGACCACTTCTTCTAGATGTTCTTCTGACGGGTTCTTAATTAACGTCCCTTCCCAAGCACAACATTGATATCCTTAACCATATCATAGACCTCTTTCACTCTAAAAGCCCTTGGAGCTGAGCCGTCCTCCTTATTTCCGTCGAATTATTTCTTCATCTTGCGGTATGGGTGACTCCTGGGAAGGAACCTACGGTGACGCATATACACAGTTTTGCGTGAGTTGTTCAGCCATACACTCTCCGTAGCATTTAAGCAGTGCGGACAGGCTTTGGCTCCTTTTGTACTGAAGCCCGACAGGTTACCAAGGGCAGAAAAATCATTGATGATGCAAAACAACATGGCACGTAAAGTGAGGTTCTCTCGTTTGTACGCATCCCATACCTGTACCCATTCATTCCACAGTGTCACAAGATCTTCCAGTAATGGTGCTAGGTACACATTAATATCATTTCCAGGTTGCTTCGGCCCTTGGATAAGTAGTGACATCAAAATATACTTCCGCTTCATACACAGCCAAGGAGGAAAGTTGTACATGCATAGATTCAAGGGTCAAGTGCTTTGTCGGCTGCTTATGTTACCGAAAGGATTCATTCCATCTGTACTCAACCCTAACCTTATGTTCCTCGGTTCTGCACCGAACTCTTCGAAGCTCCAATCGAAGTTTCTCCACTAGGCAGAATCAACAGGGTGTCTTAGCTTTCCATCTTTCTTACACTCCTCTGAGTGCCAACGCACCAATCTTGCATCCTTTGGATTCGCAAATAAACGCTTCAAACGTGGGATCATAGGCAGATACCACAACATCTTAGCAGGAGGTCCTTGCTTCACTTTAGCGGTATTCTGACGCTTGTATCAAGATGCTTTGCACATAGGATATATATGCATTTCTACATACTCTTTACGGTAGAGGATACAATCGTTCAGACATGCATGTATTATTTCTACTTTCATTCCCAATAGACAAAAAAAAAACCTTCTTTGCTTGGTAAGTGGTGCTAGGCAACACGCTTCCCTCCGGAAGGATGTCCGCTAGGAGACCTAATAACACCGTGAAACTCTTATCGGACCAACAATTGCTTGCCTTCAATTTAAGCAATTCAATCACAATTGACAACCTTGTATATTCCGGCTTGCAGCCAAGGAACAAAGGTCTCACCGAGTCCTCCCTTAAGCCCTCGAATTTACAAAACTCTCTCACACTGTAGTTCTCTTCTGCATCGCGTAGCATCTGATCCAGATTGTCATCGTGCGACCTATCCTCATCAAAAGCACAGTCCACATCCGGCATATCGTTGACTTCCTCGGCAATGTCGTCATTATTAACTTCCGGTATAATCTGCTCTTCACCGTGACTGGTCCAACATGTATACCCTTTTTTGAAACCCCTTCGAATCAAGTGTACTTCGATCTACGCCATGTTGTTAAACATTTTACCGCAATCAATGCATGGACAGTACATAAAATTTATCCCCTTCTTCAACATATCCTGCTCGGCGGCTCTTCTAAAAGCAACCACACCATTAATGTACTCTTGACTCACACGGTTCGCACCGTACATCCAGTTTCGGTCCATCTACGCTACGCATGTAACAAATTAGTGTCAAATTAGATTAATAAACTGCAAATACGTACTCTTCCTATTTACCAAACATACTTAAATTGAATAGCGATTAATTTATAGCAAACATGAAGGGTTATAGATCGTTACCCTCGGAGCTCACGAAGAAAATACGATTCCTCTCCTTTCCTTCTCCTCTCTAAGGTGGCGCAATAGGGGTGGAGGTACAGCAAGGTGCAGGTGGCGCAGTGGGGGAGGAGGCAGCAGGGTGGAGGAGGCACTAGGGGCAAGGGTCCAACCTTCTCCTCTCTAAGCTGGCGCAACGGGGGAGGAGCTAGGGCAAGGAAGTGGCGCATGGGGGAGGAGCAGCATATCTAAGTGGAACCAGCGGCAGAGGCAGGTTTGCTCTAGAGCGGTAGAGGCATCGGCAGTGCGGCAGTGGACACAACACCTCCAAAGCGGCAGTGCGGCAGAGGATGTGTCGGGCGCAATTTATATAATGCTAGGATATCACAAACGGTTCCTTATAAGAACCGTCTGTGAATTATCATAGACGGTTCTAATTAAGAACCGTCTAATTAGAACCGCCTGTGATAGGCTGGCAGTGCAAATGCCGCATCCGGACAGACCCAACACAGAAAGTTCCAAAGGAACCATCTGTGATGGGGCGTCTACTATAGCATGTTTTGTAGTAGTGGAACCATAATCACATGACTAGAGCTTTTCTTAATGCTCTCCTCTGCTGACTTGAGCATCACATGCAACTCGGTCATTGACTTCTCCATGCCATTCATATGAAAGTTCAAAATGACTGGCTCAAAGCTCAGAGGGAGCGATTGGAGAATCACATCAGTAGCCAACTCTTGCCTAAGGGGAAAACCAAGCTTTTCCAAACTCTCAATGTAACCAATCATCTTGATTACATGAGGGCTGACCGGACTTCCTTCAACTAACTTGCATGCAAACAATGACTTAGAGGTGTTATACCTTTCAACCCTTGTTTGGTTCTCAAACATGCCTTTGAGACCCACAATCGTATTATAGGCATCCGTGTTCTCATATTGCTTCTGAAGCTCACAGTTCATGGTGGCAAGCATGAGACAGCTAACTTCAAGTGAGTCATTGCAATGTTTCTCATACTCATTCTTTTTAGCACGAGTAGCAGCTTTAGCTAGTTCATCAGGATATGGAACCTCTAGAACATATTCCTTCTTTTCTTACTTGAGAACAATTCTCAAGTTACGATACCAGTCAATGAATTTTGTTCCACTTAGTTTTTCTTTCTCAAGAATAGATCGCAAATTAAAACTAGGTGTGGAGGAAGTAGATGGTGGCATGGTCTACAACATAAAAGTATATGCAAAAATTCAGCAGTATGTTTATATAAAATCTTCTATTAAATAATTTAACAAAAGATACTCCCGCTATATGTTTGAAAACTATGTTCCCTCTAACTACATATAATGAGTCAAGATCCATATTTCACCAAGTCCTAGTGAGCTTTGGCATCACTGCTAGAAACCTAGCGATGTAGGTAAGCAACCCCTTTGCTAATTACATCACAAGCAACTCTTGTTTGTTGAGTGACATCCACATGTCCTAGCCTCAACACCATACCCCTAGGCTCAAAATCATTTTGATAGCCTAGTCAAGTTAAACCAATATTATGCATGAACATGTCCAACACTTCCTTATTTTATTAATATAATTAATGGCACCCTACTTTGGTAGACCTACCACTTAACGATCAAAATATTGATAGGTGCAACAATTGGAAGGGCATCAAGTTTTACTTAATTTTTCTAGAGTCGTACTATTTTATCATGTTAAAAACACCCAAAATAATAGCATGAACAATAGTATAACAAGAACATAAAAACATTCATGGATAATCAAATTAAGCTGTGAGATAGTATGGCCCTTAGCATGACAATCTTCATCACCACACTTCCTGTTCACCGAGTCATTACGCTTGAAGTCACCACATGCATCTATTGAGCTATTACTCCTAACAGCTAGTAATGAATTACATATGAGAATATCAAGCATCACAAGTCGACACGCAGGTCGGTATACAATAATATATAGCCTATGGCCACAAATCAGCATTACGCGTAGGTCATGAAAACTCATACATGCATCACATACACAATGGGCTATACTATTCACACAAACCCTGCAAAAATGAGTTATGCATAGAATCCAGTTCTATCGCACAACATGAACACATAAAACCTATAATGGGCGGTACGATTACATAGCACAGCGGTCCCGCTAACCAGTTAGTGGGCAGGGTTCGAAGGAGCAGCACCCTGGGAAATTTTTCGGGGCATGAATCCTATTAACGAATTTACCGTTGAAAATTTCATCGGATTAATCACATTAACCCAATTTCGAACCAATCTAATCGGCCCGATTTCAATTGATCGGCACGGGAGGTTTCCAGAAAGAACAACAACTCCGTGCTATCAATTCATACATCTTGTGAACCCGTCTACTATCTCGAAACCGATTGATCTCATCAACCAATGCCTAAACCGATCCATTAAAATGAACCGATCTAAACTATCATACCAGACCAGTAATATATCCAATCTACTACTACTACCACATATCAATTATATGCGACCAATCCAGATCAAATACTACACAGGATGGCTCTGATACCACTGAAGGAATACAGATAGGCTACACTAGCGCAGATTAAAAATTTCTACCATGTAAACCAGGAAGTCATGCGAGTAAGAGATCATAGATCATTACTACTAGATGCATAGTGCAGCGGAAGTAGAGTTGAAGTGGCCGGTTCAACGTAGCGTGTGTCATTGTAGTGAAAGTAGTCGATAGTCCTCTGGCCAACCGTCTCCTCCTTGCAATCGACCCGATCAATCCCGCAATCACAGCAGCGTCTCTACCGAAGTCTACACGTCCAGGGATGGAACGCCGTGCGTCGGTGTGCTAGCACTAGTGCACACAACAGGGGCTTTGAAAAGTAGTGGCTAGGGTTTCGATGGGTGTGTCTCTGATTCCTCCTTCAGCCCTGTGTCTCTCTTTATATAGCCTCCAATCGGATCCTTATCCGAAATGAGTAGAGATTGTATCTCACTCAGAGACTATCATTCGGATCCTTATCATTCCAATTCGTAAAGTGTGTGACCCTGTAGGTTCATGTATATTCAGCCATGGGCCGAAAACTCCTTTTTGGTCCATAAGTTGGTAGCGGTTTCTAGCAGGACATAGCGACTCTCAAATATGCATAAAGATCATATCGGAAGAACTTATATAGTGCTTATGTACCAATCTCTTTAACTCACGATACCTGATCGAACTCAAGGCAAGAAGCGTGCCATCCTTTGATAGCTCGATCCTTCACTCGAACCTGTAGTGGATTACTCAGTTGTGATTGACTCCTCAACTACATTCGGCATGGCCATGCACTTTCTTAATCCAACCACATCGAGGTGGCCAGAAATATCTCTCCCGTTATATAGGAGCAAATTGCATCTTGATCGCTCACATTCCTTCACATGTTTCATAGTAAACCCGAAAGCTACCTTTATGACCACCCAGTTACAGAGCGGTGTTTGGCAATCCCTAAGTAAACTATTACACATGTAAAAAACTATGATGATCTCAGGTCTAAGGATCCTACATATACTATGCATGAGACCAACTGATGGTACTTAAGAATATAACAATTCTCGCAGTATCTCATGGTAAGTCAATCCAACACCATGTTCTCTAACATATGTTTACATTATTGATTTAATATCCCCATATCCATGATTTGTGGAACATGATCATCGATCAATACATGTGCTGATTTGTGAAATAATGATATAAGCACATATTAATAAAGAATTCTACGGAGTAGCAGCACTTGTTACTCATCAACTTTGCATCCGAAATGATATTATCGAGAACGCACGCGCACGGCGCACGGCGCACCTACGAGGACCGGAAAGACAGGCCTACGCCAGCGTAGCTGGTGGGGCTAGTACTAGTTGTTCAAGCGCCGGCCGCGGTCGGCTTGGCCGGCCGAGCGCTGTCCCGCTCCCTCCCTCCGCCCTGCTGCAGCGTACATGTGTTCTCGCGCTGGTGTTGAATTTTTTTTTTCTTTTGGCTCCATGGTGTTACATGAATTGCGAAACTAGCTCTATTGGTTCGAAAATATCAAATTTAGCCCTCTCCCAAACGCGGAATAACCACAGGTCGACACGTGTCGATTTCCACGCTCGAGGAGCGCGGAAACCTGGTGGCCAGCGGGAGCGAGCATAGCGCCAAGGAAGGTGGTAGGCCTGACAACATTTCGCAGCAGTGCGGCGCGGAAAGGACAGTGCCCATTTCCTACGGCAGAGCAGCAGGAAGCAGCCAGCCATTTCGTTTAGCAACGGCAAGCAATAAATGCATGCCCAAGCATGCAGCATGAAATGCATCTTGCATGTCCATTTGCCGCCGCAGAGAAGCGCGGAAAGCAGCCAGAAAATGAGGCGGCGTCCTTCCGCGGTCCGACGGCGCGGAAGGATCCCAGGCCCACCACCTTCTGCGGCGAACGCTCGTTCCTACACCGGTCGAATTGCCGCGGTGGCCACTAGGTTTCCACGCTCCCGAGCGCAGAAAGAGACACGTGTCAACCTTCGGTCAGTCCGCGCTAGAAGGAGGCCAAATTTGAAAATTTTGAACCAACGGACCTAATTTTGCAATTCAGGTTACACCATGGGACCAAAAGGAAAAAAAATTCGCTGGTGTTTGCCGTTTTTGTACGTACTCGGTCCATCAGCTGCCCTCTGCCGAGCTTCGATCTGTTGGCACAGACCAGAGCTATTCACCCACGCGACCCAGGGCACAACTCACACTAACACATGGATATACACACGAATTTAAGTGGAAGAGAGCAAGAACATGGCATGCAAGAACTTTAGTGCTAGGCTGCAATCTGCCTGGTCAGAGATTTTCTATTTTCTTTATTCATTTGTAAAATGCACCTAATTATACATATTTTTAAGGATTATCTAATCAACTTGCTAACTAAGCCAACAACTAAACATGAAAAGCCTAACAAAAGAAACAAACTACCTAATTTGATCCGATGCCGATTGCATCAGGATTTTAACACCTTATTACTTGGCAAGTCTAGATTGCTTTCCAACAATCTCCCCCTAATATAGGCTTGCATTCTCCTAGTTTGTGACTTTAGACTCAACGCATGATCTGAACTACTAGCTATGCCTTCACATGAAGCGGTCTATATGCAAACTAAACACATATAGTTGTGTGTGGGAACTCAACTCAACTGGTACACATCCATCTATAGGGGAGGACTAACTCGACTAACATGCAAAACACTAAGACGACACCTCCTTAATATTATTATTGTTACTTCAGCATCAGAGCAGCGTCGGTTTATCGTTAGCATCTACCTCAATTAAATGCATCTTCGCTTTCTCCTTCCTCGACTTACAGTATTCGAAAGCGAAGTGCCCATAGTCCTCACAATTGAAGCAGCGAACATTCACCTTATCTAACTTACGATTCTTCTTGACAGAGTTGTCGGCGCCCTCTTCTTCGTCGTGTCGTCGCCCTTTCATGTGTTCCTCGTACGTCTTCAAACGCCCAACCACCTCCACAACCATCATCATTTTGACATCACCAAATTGCTCAATGATGGAGACAATTTGTAGGAATTTATCAGGGGCGGCACGGAGAAACTTCTTCACAGCGGTGCACTCCTCTGGCTTGTCTTCGAGGACACAAATCTCGCTGACGATGGTGGCCATCTTCGTGGCGAAATCGTTGATGCACTCTGTCTCCTTCATGTACATCACCTTGAACTCACTATCGAGGGTATGTACTCACGCCTCCTTGACGCAATCAGCACCGACGTGCATCTCCTTCAGGGTGTCTCAAGCCTTCTTGGCCATCTCCTTTTGGCCAAGACCACCATCATGGCCTCAGGCGCAGCTTGGAATATGGCGGCGAGAAACATATGGTGCTTGCGCTCGTCAACCATCTCCTTGCCCTTCACCGCCGCCCACACCCCTTGTGCGTGCATGAACACTTTCATCTTCACTGCCCAAGACCCATAGTTGCTCTTCGTGAGCATTTGGTACAGGAGAGACACCGATCGCTCCATCGCTGGAGCCTTGGATGCCGCCGTGTCGAGTGTCACTACTGCCCATAGACTTGAGCGGGTACATCTGTTTCGGCATGACACACTACACCTCGCGCTCTGATAACAATTGTTAACACAGATCAAGTATTCACGCACGCGAACCAATGGAAAACTCACATGAGCACCTGGATATGCACACAAATTTAGAATGGAAGAGAACAAGAACGTGCGCACACAAAAACTTTCGTGCTCGGCTACAATCTGCCTAGCCAGAGCTTTTCTGTTTATCTGATCTCTTATAAAATGCATCCGATTACACATCTTTTTAAGAATTACTTAATCAACTTGCTAACCAAAACAACAACTAAACATGAAAAGCCTAACAAAGAAAACAAACAAACTAATTTGGTCCTATGTTCATCAGGATCCTAAGTCCTAATGTCCTAATACTTGGAAGTCCAGATTTCTTTCCAACAGCTTCTGCGAGTGCCATGCCACCGCCCGCGTCTGCGTGCTTCCTGCTACGGTTTGCTGGCTACTTCCCTTACATGCTGCACGTTGCTTCCGTCTGCATGAAGTGCTATTTCACTGCTTGCACAATAATGCATGGCATGCCTGCCCTGCCTGCTGCTCGCCACCACCGTCGCATCCACATGCATGCATGCGCCTGCCCCCACTTGATTGAATGCCCCCCTCCCTCCTTTCCCCTAGCTTGCAATACATCTTCTGATGTAACCGGTCACTTACGTCCTTGCGCCTTCATCTCTCTCTCTCTCTCTGGACAGTTAAGGAGTTCGGTCTTGACCGACGCTGAACAAGACTGGTTTTGCTCTTTTCCGTAGGACTCTTGGCGAAGAAGCATCGTGTATCTTTTTTGAAAAGTAAGTGAAGAAATGAACCTTACTGGATGACTCTTTCAGGAATTTTTATCGTCCACTGTGTCCGATAAGAACAGATTGTTGCCAAAAAGAAAGAAAACAGCAACAACAAATGTTGGCCAAAGGAGGTGCATGGTGCATCTTTAATTTTGCTTTAGGATTTATACTCATATTGACTTGTGAGATACATGGGGAAATTGTCTACAATATAGTGCAGTTATGGTAACGCTTGCAAAGTGTAAAGCAGATGGTCATGTTCACAAACAAGTCAATATAAAACCGATCTAAACCATCAATAAATCTATATACATAAACCTTGCACAATTAAATCTACCCTGAGTCCTGACTCCTGACCTTTATTTGATCCAACTTATGAACATAATATCCAATATAGTGTTAAGTTACATATGCCCTCCAAAATATATGTTGCTACTGTTTTCAGTCAAAAGAAAGAAAAGGAGATCAAGCCAGGGTCGTGGCCAACAGTTTGTTGCGCATGCATGCATGCCAATGGCAGCTAGGTGGCCCCTACTTCATGTGTGTTTTCAACACTGTACTGAATTTGAGGTCATGCACGGCTTGAAACTTGATAGGTGCGATGGCTAGCTAGTTCAGAAATCATTGCCCCCTCAGCATGAGAGCTCGTAAACAAAACATAGTATACATGTTAATCATTGTAAGAGGTCAGGCATAGAATTCTGTACTTCCCCCTGTGCCCCCCCACCCCCCGCAAATTGTTGCTGCGCGTGTGCGAGAGGGTCTGTATTCCATGAACTTAAAAGCTAAATCCACCCGGTTAAACCAATCATTTCAAACATTGACATTATGTGAACTGAGAGGCCCGAAAAAAATTTCAAGTAAAAACTTGTCTGTAGGGATATTGTCAAACTCTGAGCCTTAAATCTACTTGTATCCTCTGTCATTGCATTATAATGCCATTGTCTCTCTCTTGGCTTTTGGATCAGAACATAGTGCCTGGGATCGACGGGCGTTGTAGCAAAATTATGGTAGCGATTTCAGCTATTGTTTTGTAGCGATGTAATGTAGCAGCTAATCAACTCCTTATATATTTTTCCTAGTGACGAGAAGGGAAGGAACAGTGCAATGCTATTCATAATTTCATATCGCCGTCACAACACAAAAGAAGGAAGGTGATCCTAAAATTATCTTCTTCTTGCAAAATTGGGCGGGCCCCGCAGAAAGAAAGTAGCAGCCAGGAGCAACGACAATTGGGCGCGGAAATGCTGAATGAAGTTGCAAAGCAAGTTGGGCGTGTGCACAAGCAGAATCAGCCGTAGCTGTGCTGCAAGGAAGGCGACTAATAATGCCGGCAGATGAGAAGTGTAGAACGTGGTCGTGTTCTTTCGAGATGGTTTTGTTTCAACGGAAGTTGGTTATTGCTTGAAAAGGAAGATGATCCTAATCTATCTGAAGTAGATAGGTGTGATCGTGTGAAATACAGGGGACCGACCATACCTCGGCCCTTTGCGCGTGCGCGTCGTGTCCGCTTTAGCTCCGTTCTCTTGGAATCTCCTACGGCCTCGACCGAGTGGGCAGATTTTCCACTGGTCAAAAAGAACACAAGAGTCGCATGTAATCCATGCAAACTTTCATGGTCGAGGAACGACCATGCATCTACTACACGTCTACACGGCTGGTGATGATTTCTGACAATACATCGAGTACGTGTGTTCTTAGCACTATGATGATCGTGGTACTTCTTTGCCTGCATTGCAAGTATGTGCGTGCTTCACAGAATCACAGTTCCTACTATGCGTTGAACGTGAGCAATGTCATCACCGGCGGGTTTTTTTGGTCGATAATATCTTCAGCGAGGGCCTTTCTAGCATGATAAGAAATTATCATAACTTAATCAGAGCTTGCTCACATTGAGAGAAAGGAGAGTCAAGTCAGTCAAGCAAACTTCATACGAGTAATCAGTGAATTCATGTGTATGTTGAGCAAGGTTATTAAGTCGGTAAGTCGACACTACCCTCCCAGTAACTGACTAGTCGGCTAGTCGGCCGACTAGTCGCTGACTAGTCGAATAGTGCTTTACACACACAACAAAGACAAAGACACACCACACACCACACAAAGAGCACACACCACACAGCCACACAACAGCACACGTTCACAACACACCACACATTCACAGGCCAGCACACAACAGCCACACATTCATAGCACACACCCCACCACAGCCACAGCCACACATTCACACCACACCCTCACAGCCATCTGAGGAGATGCCAGAGGGAGAGGGAGCAGAGGAGCGACGGGAGCTGCGGCCAGGGCGGCGCGGAGGAAGAAGGAGGACGAAGGCCGGCGGCGACGCTGTGGGAGCTGGCTCCGAGGGGCAAGGACGAAGGCCGGCGACGCAGTGGGAGCTAACTCCGAGGGCAGCGGAGACCGGAACTGGAGCTCTGCGGCGTCTGCGCCTCTCCGAGCTCACACGTGAGGCGAAGACCGGCGGCGCGGAGGAGGAAGGAGGACGATGGTCGGCGACGCGGTGGGAGCTGGCTGGCGACGCGGCGGAGACCAGATCTAGGAGCTGTCGGGCGTCGTCTGCACCTGTCCGACTGCCCTCACTCCCTCCCTCCCTCACTCCCCCCTCTTGCCTCTTTGCCACTGCCCCTGACAGCCGGGCCCATGCCCTCACTCCCCCAAGCCGGCGCAAGTCGAGTCGACGCTTCAGTCGATCGTTCTCCAGCGACTTGTCGACTAGTCGACGACTTGATAACCATGATGTTGAGTACATTGTTGTCACTAGTTACATCTATGGGAGTATCGAAGTTGCGATCAAAATAGTGACTAAATCCTATACTCGACTAACTAATGAGATAGTTGTCACAGAGTGACAGAAATTCATCGACGAAAACCAGGAGCTGAAGTCAAATATGCCTGGGCTCCTAGAAAAAACAACGATTGGGGATATATTACAGCACAATATAATTATCATAAAACATGTGGTTAATCTCGAACTCGTGTGCCCGGCCTTCTGAAGTTCAGCCCCTTTGGACATGCTGCTATACAGATTGATCTTTCTAGTACCATAAGATACTTAGGTTTTAAGTTGAGCAATCTTCTGCGGCACCCCATCAGCCGTATACTCGGACAGAGATTCCTCCTGCAAAATACAGAGTACACATCATTTGATAGTAACGTTAGAAGGGTCAATACCACATCAGGGAAAGAAACTAAGATATCAGCTCATGGTGTAAGTACGCAACTTCTTTATTCACTGAATGACTCGATGACATCTAAAGATTCAAAGGACCTAGAATTCTAGAAACATTTTACTGAAAGCTAGGGGCCATTAGACCCTCGTGGTGGATACTAGCTGCACCTGCAAAACAGTTTGTTCTGAGAAAAAGAAAGGCAACGGAAATAATTGTGCAACTACATACAAAATAGTTTAATCTATATATAAGAACATGAGAGTTTTGAAATTTTAATAGAGTCGAACATAAACTTTTCCTGAACTACATGGGCATTACTGTGTGTTATCAGTGTTGCTGATTTTGGTAACAGCTGACAGGTTATGCTGGTAATAGGAATTACAAATCAGATTATCAGACAACTATTTTTATAACCACGTAATTTGGAAAGTAGTAGAGAATCAAGTATTTTAGTCAGACTCGCAATCAACATGAATTCATGTCAGAGTTTCGTATCAGACTTGCATATAGGCAATTTTCAGGTTTTTTTCACACTGATAATGTGATTTAAAAATAACTACCAAAGGGTCATCATTGACAGATGCACCTTAATTTATAGGATTAAGGAATGATAGGATGTCATTACTGCACCTACATCTTTTGTCAAACAACGCACTTGGGAAGCACTGATGCTTTCACTCTTCAACCAGTTACGAGCACTTAAGAGTGGCTTGCTAAGGCCATCCATCGGTGTCCCGGTTGCTCACCTACATGCAATTTTATGCAATAATCTGCATTTGACCTTTCTAGCTCACCAACATTGCCAATCACTCTTTCCCTGATACATTAGTTCAAGAGAAAATTAAAGCCTTACAGGCAATGAATTTTAATAGACATCTCTACAAGAGGAACGACTCTTAACATAGTGCTTAGTCTTTGCGAAATGAACATAGAAACTCAAAAGTATTGCGCAATATGATTTGTAATCAACTCTTCTTCATAAAGCAAAATCTAGATCAATGAATTATCCTTTTTCATTCTAGTGAAAATTGTGAAATGGAAAAGGATGTCGCTTTCCACTTTGTAAAATATAAAAACTGTCATCTGTACAAAATAAAAATGTAAGACGGAATTGTTGCCTTGGTAAGGAAGCATGCTGCCGCAGCTGTGGGCTAGTCTTTTCACCCTTAGCACCACCTTCTTCGAGATGAGCAAATTGCCTCTTGAAAAGATCCACCCCACTGTCAATAGCATACCCATGAGTATACTTGCAATATATCCTCAGCGCATCATAAATGTGGTTAAATAAATGAAGCATGATTATTTTTTGTGTACTTTTATATTCAAGTTAGCTTTAGAATTGCCAGCAATAATCAATAGCATGAATTTTTTGTTACGGAAGATGAAAAGTCTATTTTCAAAGACAGGTATATCACAATTCAAAGCGACCATATTTCACAGAAGAGAAACTTCAGTAGCACATCACAATTGATTAGCATTAAACAGTATCAACATGTCACTTTTTAATATATTCAACAGTTATCAAAAGAATATTTTGAACCAAACATTATTGAATTTCAAATATTATGTCACTTAGTCACTACAGTTTGCTTGTCACATTCTGCAACTATCAGAACCATGATCTACACTAACATCCCTTTCCTTTTCGTCTACACTGCAACTATACTACCAATCTGCCATGTAAAACTGCAGAATGAGATTTTTGAGTAACACCAACTGAAAAACTATTGCATTGACTGACTAAACCATTAGATAAAAATAAACTTTACCAACAGAACAAAACTTCAGATAGATTAGATAGATAACACAGGTATCTATTTATTCTTGCGGTTTTGGATTCAAGTAATGATAATTGGATAAAAGAAATATAATTGGCGGGAGCTCGATGCTTGGAGGCGCTGCCGTGGCAGGACTAATCCCTCCGTTGTTAGGGGTTGCCCCTCCTTCAGCTCCCTTGTTGCTCTTGTTGCTACTTTGGTTTCCTTCATTTTTGTTTCATCTTTTTGTTCTGCTACTCTTGGTTTCGATCTTGTAATTGGTGTGATCTCTGTTATATATATGTGTATATGGCCCATGTGTATATATGGCCCATGAGGCCTGTGAACTCTAAGGTTTGTACTGTAGTATAGATACTACACTATTCATCCAATAGAATGTGAGAGTGTCACATTGTATCATGGTAGAGCTCGCCGCCACCGCCTTCTGCCTTCCGCCGAGTGGCTCTTGCCTTCGTGCATCTTCTCCGTCACGGTAAGGCGGCGCGGTTCTTGGCTCCTCTCCGCTCCCCTTCGCCTGGAGTCTTCCTGACACCAGCTCTCCCTCGCTGGAGGAGTTTCCCCGAGGCGTGGTTTCTTCCCCGACTGCATTTTCTTCCCCGCCAGCGCATGCGCCTTGAGGGTCGCCGCACCTGGAGTCTTCCCCGACGCAGATCACTTGTGCTTGGAGGCCCTCCTCGCCGTGCCTTGAGCCCCAGTCGCCACGCCTGCCTCGCCACGCCTTGAGGCCTTGGTCGCCGCGCCTTGATGATCGCACACCTAGAGGTTCTTCCCCGCCAGCTCACTTGCACCTTGAGCCCCGATCGCCGCGCCTGCCTCGCCGAGCCTTGAGGCCCCGGTCGCCGCGCCTTGAGGATCGCGCGCCTGGAGTCTTTCGCCCGCGTCTGGTCGCCGTGCGCTTGGAGGCCCTGGTTTCGCCCGCCTCTGGTGGTTTCGACCCATCCTCTCGCTTGCTCTGCTACTCCTTTTATCCCGACTGTTGGTATCGCTCTATTACTACTACTGCTACTTCAGTCAAATTGATATACCTGCTCTGCTCGGCTTATTGATACTGCTCACTGATATCCACTGTTAGTACTACTACTGCTCACTGAGATTCCTGCTCTTCGGCCTATTGAGTTAGTGTAATGGCTGATGGGATTTCTACTCTTTCTCTTGGTATGGGAGGTGCTCTTCTGGCCTCAGATATCAAGCTGGATGGACAAAATTATCGTTAGTGGTCGTCATCGGTTCGCATGCTTCTTCAGTCCATTAGTCTTCTTTCATATATTACAGCGGAGCCTCCGACTGAGAAGACTGATGTGAAGGAGGCTACTGCATGGCGAAATGCTGATGATCGTGTTATGGGTATCTTATGTCACAGTGCTGAAATTTTAATCAGGATGGATTTCATTGATCTTCCAAGTTATCGCAAGATGTAGGAGTATCTTTAGCAGCGTTATGAGCAGACCAGTGCAGCCCGTCGATTTTCTCTTCTACAAACTCTTCATGATTTATGTCAGCAGGAGATGTCTATTGAGGAGTACTCAGTTCTTTCAATCGCATTTCACAGCAGCTGACCTCTATGGTTCCTCTTTCCTGTGCTGGATATACTGGCTGTGTAGGCAAGGCGGGTCATGGTGCGCAGAATTTAATGTTCACCTTTGTTATGCACCTTCGCCAGAGTTTGAGTCTATTTGAGCTCAACTACTGGGACGTGTTGTTCTTCCAACCATGGAAGAGGCCCTTGCTGCGTTGATTGCTGAGGAGACTCGACTTCGCTCTCTGTCTTTCGAATCGACACTACCTAAGTCTATTCTTGTGGCACCTCATCAGGAGGTTTATCAACCTATTTCACTTCCTGATGCTACATCCAACCAGACTTTATGCTCTCACTGTAAGAAGCCTGGTCATCCTGTTCAGAGGTGCTACCGACTCCATCCAGAGCTGCGACCTGCATCTCACCGTCGTCGTTGTGGTGTGGTTGCTACCAACACTCCTACATCTATTGGGGATTCTGCTCTTGTCACTCAGTTGGGTCAGCTTCAGTCACACCTTTAGGCTCTCTTCAGACTCAAGTTCAGAAGCGATCTTCATCTGATGCCCCTCCTAGTGGGTCTGCCAGTCTTGCTATAGCCTCCTCTTCCGTGTCAGGTACTAGTCTTCCATGGGTTTTAGACTCTGGATCTTCTTTTCATATGACATCGATAAGTCTCATCTTGCATCATGTCAACCTGTTATGGATGGTTCCTATGTAAAGACAGCCGATGGCACCTCATGTTTAGTCACTCATCAAGGCACTCTCTCTACTTCTCATTTTACTGTTCCTGATGTGTCATTTGTACCTTAGCTTTCTATGAACCTTATGTCTGTTAGTCAGCTTGCTGATATGCACTACTTTGTTAGTTTTGATGACTCTACTTGCTATGTGCAGGATCGTTGGACAGGAGTTCTTGTTGGTACTGGCCATTGCCTTAGAGATTCTCAGGGTCTCTACTTCCTTGATCGTCTGAGTCTTCCATCTTCTTCCGCTCATGCATCTTCAGTTATTGTGTCAGCCTCTGTTAGTTTTCATCAGTGGCATCATCGGCTTGGTCATTTGTGTGGATCTCGTCTTTCTACATTAGCTCATCAGGGTGTCTTAGGTCGTGTCATTGTCGACACTAGTTATGATTGTAAGGGTTGCAAGCTTCGTAAACAGCTACAACTCCCATATCCTATCAGTACATCTCGGTCTAGTCGTCCTTTTGAGTTAGTTCATGGTACATGGGATCTTGTTCCTTTACCTGCTCATGCTGTTCCTATTACTTGCAAGTGGGTTTTTAAAGTTAAGACCAAATCTGACGGCTCTATTGAGAGGTACAAGGCTCGATTAGTTGCTCGTGGTTTTCAGCAGGCACATGGTCGTGATTATGACGAGACATTTACTCCCGTTGCTCATATGGTAACGATTCGCACTCTCGTTGTTGTGGCCGTTGTTCGCTCTTGGACTATCTCTCAGATGGATGTGAAGAATGTTTTTCTTCATGGTGACTTACAGGAGGAGGTTTATATGACACCACCCCAGGGTGTTGTGGCTCCAGCTGGTCATGTTTGTCGTCTTCGTCGTGCTCTTTATGGCCTCAAACAGGCTCCTCGTGCTTGGTTTGAGCGGTTCAGTTCAGTTGTGTTAGCTACTGGTTTCTTTCCGAGTACTCATGATCCTGCATTGTTTATTCATACATCTCCACGTGGTCGTACTATGCTTCTACTCTATGTTGATGATATGCTGATTACTGGAGATGACAAGGAGTACATTGCTTTTGTTAAGCAACGACTCAATGAGCAGTTTTTGATGTCGGATTTGGGTCCTCTACGTTATTTTCTGGGGATTGAGTTTACTCGCACAGATGATGGCTACTATCTATCTCAGCAGCGCTATATTCAAGATTTGCTTGCTCGTTCTGGTCTCACTGATAGTCGGACAGCTGCTACTCCTATGGAGCTTCATCTTCAGCTACGTCCTACTAATGGCACTTTTCTTGAAGATCCTTCTTGTTATCGTCATATTGTTGGGAGTCTTGTCTATCTTACAGTAACACGTCTTGATATTGCTCATTTTGTTCATGTGCTCAGCCAGTTTATTTCAGCTCCCACGTCTGTTCACTATGCTCACATGCTACATGTGTTGCGCTATCTACGAGGGACTGTTGATCGTTGTCTCTTTTATTCTCAGTTGAATCAGCTCTAGCTTCATGCTTACTCTGACTCGACTTGGGCGAGTGATCCTATTGATCGACGATCTATCTTTGGCTATTGCATATTTCTTGGGTCTTCGCTTATTGCCTGGAAGTCCAAGAAACATCTCGCGCTTTCTCGATCTAGTCTTGGTGAGCTTGGCGTTGGCCACTACTACTTCAGAGATTGTTTGGCTTCGTTGGCTCTTAGCTGATCTTGGTGTGTCATGCGGTACTCTTGCATCTCTTCTGTATGACAACACTAGTGCTATACAAATTGCTACTGATCCAGTGAAGTATGAGCTGACTAAACACATTGGTGTAGATGCATCTTTCACACGTTCTCATTGTCAACAGAAGACTATTGCTCTTCAGTATGTGCCATCTGAGATTCAAGCCACTTATTTCTTCACCAAGGCTCAAACTCGAGAGCAACATCGCTTCTATCTCTCCAAACTCAATGTTTCAGATCCTCCTGACCTATGTTGAGTTTGAAGGGGGGTGTTATGTATATGTGTATATGACCCATGTGTATATATGGCCCATGAGGCCCATGAACTCTAGGGTTTATACTGTAGTATATATACTACACTATTCATCCAATAGAATGTGAGAGAGTCACATTGTATCAGTCTCTACTTAATGGAATGATTGGCAAAGCTTTTGCGTGTTCTAGAGAGAAAAAAGAATACTCCTTTCAAAGATAGTGGATGCTGCTTGTAACATGAAATAGTGCAAACTCACCTGGGGTACACAAAGTTTGTCTGATCCCCACCACGAAGATACTCCTGCAACATCTGAGGATGGTACTCTAAAATCTAAACAGATACATCAAGCGTTAGTAAGAGTATTACTATAATCTCCACAGTACAATTGACTAACAATACCTCTCTGTAAATCAATTCCCGGACATCATCTTTGGCCAGCTTCCTTCTCTCAAACTCAAACTCGAGTTTCAAGATAGGTTGTGTTGTGGATTCGCGTTCAGAATTTGCCAATCCAGTAAAATACGGGTCTGACAAGGCCTTGAATTACATTACTATAATATCAGTATCGAGGATAACAAATAATCAAACATTTTAGAGTTGTTGCTTTATGCTGACTACGTTCCTACCTCTGCAGCAGTTGGCCGATCCTTGGGATCAAAAGCAAGTAGACGCTCAAGCAAATGAAGGGCCATTGGGTCTACACCAGGAAACTTCTGTGAAAAAGGTACTGGATGATTTTTTCTCATGTTGCCCAAATATCGCCGAGCTTTCTCATTTCGAATCTACAACCAGTAAAAAATGCAACGGATTTGGAGTTTAAGCATCATTTCTACGAGTAATTTCTCATTTTTAAAATGATTGTCAGAAGAAAATAGTAGATACTATTTGTATTTATAATTTGCTATTAATATTGATGTCATGAACCTAGGTTCATAACGGGGTAAACACCGCCGAGAAGACGGCCGGGCGGCGACGGCTTGGTGGGATGAGAGATTAGACTATAGACTGGGATGATAGAACCTTGGGAGGGAGACTAGATTAATTCATCTTTCTTGCTTGCTTGATAATGGATACATGCTATCCCTTTTATAGGGACGACCCGACTTGACCCCTAAGAAACAATCTCTATGTCTAAGGAAACTTATCTTTAATAGATGGAATATATCTCTAAAGAAGTAAACCCAACTAATAAGGAAACTAACAATTCTTATCTTTATTTCCAACTACTAATGCACCCAAGGACCAGTATGAGCAGTGCGCTACAAGCACCACCCATACTGTTCACGCACGGTATCGCCCATGACATTACTCCTCTCTTTCGCGACGGCTCGTCCTCGAGCGTGGTGGTAACCATGGTGAAGCTCTAGGAGACCCATGTTGATGAGAGGTTGCGATGATAATATGTGTCCTTCAAGATCATTGCCTCCATGCGCGGTTGCGGCAAGCTCACGGTTCTTTCGTGGCGAGCATGACAAGCAATCTGTAGCGTCGCAATGGCCACGACGCATTTCAGCGGTGGCGGCGAAGCCGCGACACCATGGCGAGATGCGACAACGCCGCAACAGTTCCGACGAGCGTCATTGTGGTCTGGAAACAACATTGCTTCTTGTTGCGCCTTCTTCTCCTTCTGATCCGCGACCATCTTCTCTAAAGTAGCATGCATGTCGAGGAAGATGATCGCTATCTTCTTGTCGTTGTTGTTGGTACTCATGGCCATCTTGTTGGCGTTAGCCTTTATTATAGCCAACGACTCGGCGACAGGTCTGATGATTTGATCTGTCGCCATAACCATGGTAGCAGAAGTCGTGGGAAGGGATCGACTGCTCTGATACCAAATTGTCATGAACCTAGGTTCATAACGGGGTAAACACCGCCGAGAAGACGGCCGGGCGGCGACGGCTTGGTGGGATGAGAGATTAGACTATAGACTGGGATGATAGAACCTTGGGAGGGAGACTAGATTAATTCATCTTTCTTGCTTGCTTGATAATGGATACATGCTATCCCTTTTATAGGGACGACCCGACTTGACCCCTAAGAAACAATCTCTATATCTAAGGAAACTTATCTTTAATAGATGGAATATATCTCTAAAGAAGTAAACCCAACTAATAAGGAAACTAACAATTCTTATCTTTATTTCCAACTACTAATGCACCCGCGGACCCGCATGAACAGTGCACGCTACAGTACCACCCGTACTGTTCACGCACGGTATCGCCCATGACAATTGATGTCTGCAGAACTCATTCTGCAATTAATTAAGAGGCTGAAGCATTTCCCAAAAGTTTCAGAATCATTAGTTCAGAATGCAAATGCAATATAAACTTGGAACAGCAGAACAAATAATCTTGTAGCTGAATCATTCCCAACTTAGGACCTGTTTGACCAAACTTCAGCTTCATCTTATGGGTTTCTTGTAGCACAATCTAGGCTAAACAGATTTGAGCCTTTTGGCAGCTATCATATAGCCTAGCCTAAGCCACTCTTGCAAAAGCTAGGCCACACAGATAGAAGCTCCAAATAAGCTGAAGTTAGTGGAAAGGGAGCTTATGAGGCTTATAACCTAGGTATGCAGATTACCCATATACTTTATGCAAATTTTCAAATTGATTGAGGTGCAGACAATTTATGTATTATAACTTCACTGCAAGCAATCTATATCACCAAACTATCCAAGGGTCAAGACATTCTCAGCATCAATCAAAAGTTCTGAAACTGCCTACGCAGTCTTAGTATAACTCCGGTTATTTTTTTCGAAATACATATGTTGCAAAAAATAAATCCTGAGTCGTGTCAACCTTAAGATGGGACAAGCTTACTCCTTGTAATCAATCATTGTCACATATCAATTATAATCTGTCTTGTTGGAGCTCAACGACCCAGATCCTTTTTTGTGAACCCTTTTGAGAAGTTCAGGATTACAAACTCTACAAATAAAGGGACTGTAAACATTGGGAGTGGGAGACTATCTGAGTCCAAAGGCCGGTTCAGTGTGAATTCTTTGACTAAACCATCATTCTTAAGTTTTTTATGGCAATCAAGAATTGAACTAATCATTACTTTTAGGATGTCATGCAAGGAGCTAGTCTCTCTAGGCTATATATAACTAAAGTTTGAATGCTCAATAATTTGAACTTCACAAAGACTGCTCGGTGCTGTTATAACAGGAACCTTGTCCTGGTAAGAGAAATGATAAACCACCAACCATCACAAATAAGTTTGTAAAGGAAATTGCATAGGACTATAGGAGACAAGGCTCCAACTAATATAGAAGCAGGGGAAGTGAACTTACCCTGGAAATGGATTCTGCTGAAGGAGTGCCAAGTATGTCGGTCATAAGATCCAATTGATGTACCACATTCTTGCAAGGAAAGAGCGGATTTCCTGTAAGCATTTCAGCAAATATACATCCTACACTCCAAATATCAATTGCAGGAGTATACTGCAAAACCAAATGTTCAGTTAAGTATAGCTCAACCCGAATAATCAAATGGTTTTTTGAGGTCATCAAATTATCAAATGTGGTATGACAAACACATGTGTCAACAATTCAGGACCATGGCATTGACGTACATGAAAAGCTTTTATTTACAAAACAAACTCGATCACATTCGATGGGGATACTGATGCTCCAAAATGAATGATCACAGTCTCTAATTTGGGTAAGGTTCAAGTTTTGTCAAGATGAAGCTTCTCTGACCTTTGAAAAGAAGGAACAACATAATTCTGGAGCACGATACCATCTTGTTGCCAAATAGTCCTAGGACAAATGAACACAGAATCATAAAAAGACGAAGTTTTGGCTGGTTGCTTACCATAATTCACAGCATATGTACTCAGCTTTACTAGAGTGATGATTGGTTACAGTCCAGAATATCACGGACGGGGTGTCGTTGAAGGACACTCGAGCAAGGCCGAAGTCGCAAATCTTGAGCTTGCAATCGGCATTGGCGAGAATATTCTTGGGCTTGAGGTCCCGGTGGAAGACATTAGCGGGGTGTATGTACTTCATCCCGCGGAGCAGCTGGTAGAGGAAGAACTGGTGGTGCTCGGGGGTGAGATCGTCGTTGGCCTTGATGACCTGGTGGAGGTCGGACTCCATGAGCTCGAAGATGACGTAGATGTCCCGGAACTCGCGGCGCGACGGCGGGAGCATGATGTGCTTGATCTCGACGAGGTCCGGGTGGTGCAGGAGGTGGAGTAGCTTGATCTCGCGGAGGATGCGGGTGGCGTCGGAGACGTGCTCGAAGACGTCGTTGATCTTCTTGATGGCAACGCGCTCGCCGGTTTGGGTGCCGACGGCGGCGGCCACGACGCCGTAGCTGTCCTTGCCGACCACCTCGCTGACCTCGTACCGGGTCGGCTCGCCGTACTCCGTGAAGAACTCCGCCTCCCCCGAGGCCTGAGCACGAGGAAGCCGAGCCGATCAACCCGCATCCCGAATACGCATCGACCGAAGCACAAAATCGCAATTCACCTTCTTAGCATCCATGGCGCCTGCCGCGCGTGCCAGCCCCCTGTGTGTGCTCCGGCGCGATGTAGTACCCCGCGTCGTCGCCCTCCCCGCCCTCCCCCTGAGGCTCCGCTTCTCCGCTGCTTCGTCACCCTCGTGCGCGCGGTGTACCGTGCCGGTGCCGCTTCAGGTAGTGACGGTTGGGGGGATGTGGAGACGGTGAGGGGAAGGGGAGACGCGGTGGGAGTGGAGACAGGGGCACATATTCGTACAGCGCGGCCGCGGGGGGAGGAGCGCGGATGCGCGCGTGGGCAGTGGACGCCCCATCACCGCGGGAGCGCGGGAGCGGGCGCGGGCGGTGGGAGGAGGGCAAGGGGCGGTCGGGGCTCGGTTCGTGCCCGCGGTCGTGTTCCTGGGGGCTGGGGAACGGCACGCGACGCGACGGGGCGAGCGGAGAATCGCTGATGCTGCGGGAGCACGGGCGCAAGGCCCTATTTTGGGCCTTTGGGCCCTAGATTGTAAGAAAACGAACGCTTCCATGATCCACAGCCTGAACACAACACCCACCCAGCGACTGAAGAGGCTGGAGAGCCCAAAACTTCGCCTCCGACTGGCCCCCTTGTATCCTGCTCAAAAAGTCAATACACAAATCTTAAGGCCCGGCTTGGACTTTGCTCATGTCATGTCTGATCTGTCCCAGCATTTTCAACGCACATTCATCCTTGGAGTCCTCATGAACGGTCATGCCTTAGCACGCAAGGAGTCCCTACAATTTCTTTTTCCTTTTTGACGTTCTAGTGCAAGTCATCGCAATCACCCTCCTCCGGATAGAGTTTGTTTACTGCTCCCTCCTCCGTCTTGTAATATATAAGTTTGTTTGGGATTCGTGCAGTTAAAATTTTGAAAGCAATGATCATTATTATATGTTAAAGTATATAAACTAACGACATAAAAATAAAGAATAAGTTCAGTTCACTCTCTCTAACTATCAGAAAAGCCTGGTTTACCCTCTGAACTACAAAATCGGTTATTTAACCCCTTAAACTTGTGAAATCCGGTCACTACACCACTCGGGCCAGTTTCAAGTGGAGATTTTGCACACGTGGCAGTGGTTTTGCTGACTGAGAGAGAGACGGGAAAGGCCACCATCTTCTTCTTCATTTGCTTTCTTTCTTTTCCACCTCTCTCCTCTCTAATCTCACCAGCCTGCGCCGGTCGTGTTCTGCCCCCTCGGCTCGCCACTCGGCCCCTGGTGGAGCACGCGCTTAGGGCGGTCAAATCACAAAAACGACAAGCTGAGAACATGAGGAATTGGGGTTGATAATTTCTCCAACCATCGTGATCAGTTGTCCAATTTGAACAAGCTGAATGAGAAAAGGTGACAAGAAGACAACTCACGGTGAAGAGGAGGCTCCGATGGAAGGGAAGCTACAGGTAATCTTGCTACTCATGCACGGCGCTTTGCACCATATCACCGAATCGATCAACGGAAACATATTTAGCGATGGCGGTTTAAGTTGCGAATGCGGCTAACGCAACAAGAACCAATCTGCACCTGGATTCAGAAAAAGTATGGATACATTGATGCTACGAGAAAACCACATAAAAAAGGTGTTATCTAACAAACATTCAAGTGCTTTTTTTCGTTTAGGAAAACGCAGTAGAGACAGCGCTCATCAAATAGCAAGAGGGAAACAAGTTGGCCAAAAAAATGCATGAAAACAGGAAATAAAAGAAAAGAGGAAAAAGAGGGAGATCAGGACGGCAAATGGGACCTTGATGGGGTTGGCAGCGCGAGATCCGGTGGCGGTGGTGGAGGCGCGAAGGGAGACGAAGAGCAACACCATGCAGTGCGGCGGGGTGAAAATCCTTGGCCAGCGGCGGAATGGAGGCAAAGAGGGATGAGACGGCGGCATGCGCGATTGGAGTCTTGGAGAAGGGCGGCAGGAGAGAGCGGCCCGGGGAGGCGACGCCGGGGCAGCGCAGCGCCGGTGGGGAGACCCAGGGGAGAGGGAGCGGCACCGGAGGCAGAGCTTGCGGTGGAGCGACGCCATGGGGGCAGGCCAAGCACCAGCAGCAGGAGGAAGCCGGGGGCATGGGACGAGAGAAGGGGAGCGGGCCGAGGCACACAAGCGGCGTGCGCGTGGGCCACACGAGGACGAGCGCTAGAGCAGGCCGAGCCAAGCAGAGGCGGCAGCGTCGGGGCGCCGAGGAGCCAAAGAGCGAGGACGCGGCAGAGGGAGACTAGGGAGTGGCAGAGGCGGCGGCGCCATGGCCATGAGCTATGACCAAAGGAAGAAATCATCAGAGAAATAGATGGAGAGGTGAAGGGAGAAAGAAGATGGCTAGGACTATAGGAGCTTTGGCCGAACCAAATAAGTGGCCAAGAAGTGTTCGTCAAGTGGGCAACGAGGACGTCGACGTGGCGTTGAATGTGACGGTGTCCCTGCCAACTTGGACAAAACCATCCACATGTGCAAAACCGGCCCGAGGGGTGTAGTGACCGGATTTTGCAAGTTTAGGGGGTTAAATAACCGGTTTTGTGGTTCATGGGTAAACCAAACTTTTCTGATAGTTGGAGGGAGTAAACTGGACTTATTTCTAAAAATAATGTCATTAGATTTGTGTTGCAAAATACTTTCATACTCCCTCCAGTCGCAGTCACATAATAGTGATGTTTTTTTACTTTTCGAAGTTAACAAGATGCTTATTTGACCATTAAATTCTCTTATTATATATTCAAAAAAGTTGTAAAATTGTAATATTGTGAAACTATTTTTTACGATAAATTCAGTCATATCATTTTCATATATCCAAATCATACTTTTAACCAATATCTTTGGGCAAAATTAATAGGGTTTGATTACACACATTTTAGGGCTTTGCTCTTTTGTGACTGAAAGGAGTAGTATATATATATATATTATATTTGCTAGTATATCATGATACAAAATCACTCAAAGTGTTACATTAGAGACCGTGAAAAGTCAAATGTACTTATATTTTGGGATGGATGGAGTCCTGAATAGAAGTGAAAATGAATCGGATAATTTCCGTCCGATTCGAACGAAAATGAATTCGGGTTGTGTCGGCTTGGATTTTTCTTGAATCGGAAACGAGTACGGTTTTTTGTTAGAAACAAATACGAATAAAGTAACCTCATTATCCGTCGAATACAGATTATTCGGAACATAAGAACGTGGATATTCGGCTTTATTAATATTACCGTCACCGCATAGCATGTCTTCTCCACCCGTCGGCTGTCGTCCCCACCGACGCTGCACTCCGCTCGCCCTGCTCGCCGACTCTGACGCCCTGCCTGGGAGCTTGCCCTAGAAGAAGCGGACACCAATGCCGAGAAGCTGGTCGGACTAGGGGGAGGAAGCGCGAAGTCGAAGGATCGGACCTCCCGGGCTCTGCGGTAGTGCAACTCCAGGCAGAGGGCGGCGCCGACGAAGCTCTGCCCGCCCATCACCGCAAACTACAGACCCTTGATCCCCTCGTTAGCGCTCAGATGCATCTCCCTACGAAGAAGGCCTGCACGAGGCAGAGTCCGAGGCTGCCAGTCATCCCCGGCGCCCCCGGTGGGTCCTTCATCTACACTCCTCAAGGGGTGCGTGTTCTCCCCCTGCTGCGCCGGTGCCTCCGCCGCCACCTCCACCGGGTGCACCGCCGGCTAGCTCGCCCACATCCGCCCCCTTACCCCTTACCCCGTAGAGAGAGGGGGTGTCGTGCTTGGCGAAGATGCTCGACGCCACACCATGGATGGAAGCCCTCCGCCACTGAATCGAGGCCTGCTGCAACCGAATCGAGGAAGGGCGCCACTGTGCGCTGCATCTGTGGCTCCACTTGTAGACGAAGCTTCCACAGTCGTGCTCTTCTGCCAAGATGGAACGATTTGTAGAGATAGAGAGGAGAGAGATTGGTTTCCTTCTTGTTTTTGGGTGACCCGTGAAGAAGATGGGACAAGAATATATAAGGATAAGGATGGCCTATTGACCCATCTGTCAATGAGAATAAAGATTATTTTTTAACCTTCTAAGGCACTGTGTATTTTCGGTTAAAAAAAAGCTACTATAAATTATCACCTACTTTTGATTCCTACGTTCCAAACGCCCTATCCTATATTTTTTTCTATGTTTTATATTTCTCTGTTTTTGTCACTATATTCCTATATATTTTCTATATTTTTTTCATTCCTCTATTTTCTATTCCTGCGTTCCAAACAGGCCCATAGAGAGGGTTGGGAGGAAGAAGAGGAGAGGAGCTCAAGGAATGTAGGAGCACGAGGGCATACGACCAGTGTCTCTCTCTACCCTTTCCATTTTTTTTCTTGTTTCAATCCGGATGGTGGGTGAGACCAACTAGTGGAATTCTAAAAAAAAGAGTCTCCACTTGTGAATCTACCACCTAGATACAGGAACATGGGTGCACTGTCAACAGAAATCAACAATAAATACGGTAAACTAAGTGTTATGTATGTGATGAACTAATTAGTGCAGTTTACAAGTGCCAATGTTATGTATGTGTGGTTGCTGAAAATATGAACAATTCATGAATGTTTAGATCAAATAAAATAGTTATATATTTCTATTATTTTTTGGCAAACAATTTAAGGGGCTTTCATGTTCTAAAAAATATTCGTTGCCATATTTGTTTCGATTTGTATTCATTTCGTATTTGTATTCAACATTATTCGTATTCGTATCTGTATCCGAAAAGAAATAAGAAAATAAATATGACAGAGTCGTTATCCATCCGTATCTGATCCGTTTTTACCCATGTTATTTAACAACATATTCTAGCACCGAACATATTATAATGACCTGACCATTTCTTCCTTTCCACCGAACAGATTAAGGCTCAAGCAACGTACGAGTACAACATCACCATCTTTTTTTCAAAAGACAAAAAAAAATATTTCAATTCTGATGCCACGTCTCGTTGCAAAGTCAAGCTAAACCCGCGTGTTCCGACTTCTACAACGAGACATGGAGAGGTGGTCAGCCATTACGAACATCGCAAACTAGGCAGCGTGTGGGTAGGCTGGCAGATGGAGAAACTGTTCAACTACTAGTTCATCGGCGGAAACACCAAGGGAAGTTTGTAATGAGCAAGATGGTGTGGTCGGACTCCAACAAGAAAGCTCTGAGGATGCCGAAGCCGCTGCCGAGGTGGACCAAGTCGACCGGCCCCACGTCGCCCGCCAACAGCCCATCGCCAGTAAATGTATCATCTTTTGTTGCCAGGAAACTAAGAAACAAAATTTGGACTTTGTCATTCATTGCTAACTTTTGCCCGAAACGTTTCAACTGCTTTGAATTTCTCCCATCGATTGGTGCATCCGGGGGCCTTCTGATTACGTGGTTGAATACTTTGCTCACTGGACGCACAACTCTGATCAATGAATTCTCAATCACGGTAGAATTCACCTCGGTGCATTCTGGACTCACCTGGTCTCTTTCTAATCTCTACGCTCCACCGAGGCCGGAGGATAAGAATGCTTTTCTTGACTGGTTTTCTAGCATCCATATCACTCCTTCTCATGATTGGCAGTTTACAGGGGACTTTAATTTCATTAGAGCACCAGAAGACATAAATAGACCAGGAGGGTTGTAAACGACATGCTTCGATTCAATGAAGTAATCAGTTTTTTAGGATTAGTGGAACTACCACTGAAAGGTAGATCATTCACTTGGAGCAACATGCAAGAGGTCCCTCTTCTGGAAAAACTGGACTGGGTCTTCTCTTCTAATAATTGGACTCTTCACTTTCCTAACTCGCTCGTGATTCCTCTGGCCAAATCTGTTTCAGATCATGTGCCCTGTGTTATTCAGATCAGCACCAACATCCCGAAGCCTAATATTTTTAGATTTGAGACTTACTGGTTGGAACACAAAGACTTTGAGAATTTAACAAAGAACGCCTGGCAACTCACAACGCAGAACTCGGATCCAGGCAAAAGATTAAACCAGAAGTTCAAAACACTCAGAAGGGTCCTTAGAATCTGGTCAAAACAATTATCCAACTTTCGTTTGGTCATCTCTAATTCCAACGAGGTCATCTTTTTTCTTGACACGTTGGAAGAACATAGAGTGCTCTCTGTTCAAGAATGGAATGCGAGGGAGCTCATTAAGATGCATCTGAATCGACATCTAAAACAACAACAGATCTATTGGAAACAGAGAGGAGCCATCAAATGGGCTAAGTTGGGGGATGAAAATACGAATTTCTTTCATGCTAGAGCAACCATAAGATTCTAAGCTAATTACATCACGGCTCTGCAAGACCCACAAGGAAATGAATTCAAAAACCACCAGGACAAAGCATCCCTTCTTTGGGAGGCCTACAAGGAAAGACTTGGCCGCTCAACATCACCGGTTATACACTTCAAGCTCGAAGAACTCATCACACCGCAGCCTAACTTGACTTGGCTGGAGGAACCATTTCTCACCCAGGGGATAGATGAGATCATAAAGATTATTCCACTGGACAAATCGTCGGGGCCAGATGGATTCAATGGAAAATTTATCAAAAAGTGTTGGCATTTTGTCAAACAGGACTTCTATGAACTTTATGCAGCTTTCTTTAGGAATAAATTGAATCTCCAATCCATCAAATCAGCGTACATTGCTCTGATACCAAAAAAGGAACACCCTACATCGGTTAATGATTTCAGACCCATCTCCCTGCTTAACTCTTCCTTCAAGATTCTGACAAAGATTCTTGCCAACAGACTCCAACAGGTCATCTTGGAATTGGTCCATGCAAACCAATATGGATTTCTCCAAAATCGAACCATTCAAGACTGCCTGGCCTGGGCCTTTGAGTACATCCATATTTGCCACAACTCCAAAAAGAAAATTATCATTCTGAAATTGGACTTCGAAAAGGCATTCGACAAAATAGAGCATAAAGCTATTCTTAAGATCCTGAAGTATAAAGGATTTGGACCGAAATGGAAGACTTGGATTGCCCATATTCTTAGCACTGGGACCTAATCAGTCTTACTTAATGGGGTACCTGGCAAAACGCTTCACTGCAAAAGAGGGGTCAGGCAGGGTGACCCTCTCTCGCCACTACTTTTTGTCTTGACAGCCGACCTACTCCAGACAATACTAAATAGAGCGATGGATCAAGGGCTGTTGACACCACCAGTTCAACTCCAAGCATGTCCAGACTTCCCGATTATCCAATATGCTGATGATACCCTCATAATAATGCAGGCTTGTGCGACTCAGTTGTTCTTCCTGAAAGGGATTCTTAACACATTTGCGGACTCTACCGGCCTCAAGGTCAATTTTGATAAATCACTCATGATTCCCATCAATGTTGCGCCAAACAAGATGGAAGTGCTATCCTGAACTCTTGGCTGTCAACTGGGCACTCTACCATTCACTTACCTAGGACTTCCTCTGGGGACGAACAAACCAAAAATTATGGACTTCTTCACTCTTATTCAGAGGGTGGACAAAAGACTTGCTAGCTGCGCCTCTTTCTTATCGATCGGTGGCAGACTAACAATGGTAAATTCAGTCTTCTCACAACTGCCAACTTTTTATATGTGTCTACTAAAACCGCCTAGTGGCGTCATCAGACAAATTGATAAATATCGCAGAAACTGCCTTTGGAGAAGTACGACATCTAATTACCGAGGTAAGTCTCTGATTGCTTGGAAAGAGGTCTCCAAACCCAAAAGGCAAGGAGGACTAGGAGTTTTGAATCTGGCAATCCAAAACCAAGCATTGCTTTGTAAAAATCTTCACAAATTTCTCAATCACATTGACCTTCCCTAGGTTAAGCTCATCTAGGAAAAATACTACTCGAATTCTCAGGCTTTGAACAGGATCCAGGTGGGATCTTTCTGGTGGAGAGATGTCCTCAAGTTACTACCTCAGTTCAAAGGTCTGGCAACATGCTTGGTAGGCAACGGTTCATCGGCTCTTTTCTGGAAGGACTTATGGAATGGTAACCACCTATCGCTTCGATTCCCGGAATTACTCTCCTTTGCGAAATCAGACAGTTGCTCGGTGGCTTTAGTCAAACAAGTCGATGACCTTACCACTCTCTTTCACCTGCCACTATCGGTTCAAGCATTTGAACAATTTCAGTAGTTGCAGCATCTCATACAAGAGCTAGAACTTACCTCTCTGGAAGACACCTGGCAATACATTTGGAACAATTCGCAGTTTTCCTCGGTACAAATTTATAAATATTTATTCGGCTTTCAACCGGTGCCTCCTTACATAAGCTGGTTGTGGTCAAGCTCCTGCCAAAGGCACCACAAAGTCTTCTTCTGGCTCCTATTTAAGGATAGACTCAACACGAGAAACATACTCAGGCGCAAGAACTGCCCACTGGAGAACTACGCATGCGTTCTATGTGACTAGGGAAGTGAAGAAACATCACAACATCTTTTCTGGACATGCAACTTTGCTCAACAATGCTGGGATCGGATTTGTCCAACTCACTCACCGCTCGCCTCCACCTCTCAAGCGGTTATCCATCTCAAACACAAGATCAATCTTTCTTTTTCCATGGAGATCATTGTGCTGACCACCTGGGCAATCTGGATTACAAGAAACAATCTAATATTCAAGCACCAGAACCCAACAGTACCAACTTGGCGGTTTCAATTCACCAAGGAATTTGATCTTTTAGTATATAGGACCCGACCTCTTTTGAAGCCCCTTCTAAGAACTTGGCTCGATAACTTGGGTTCATAGAACTTGGATTCGATTAGGGCATGTCGCTCGTGGCTTCATGTTCTCTGTATTTCTGTTCTTCTCTTCACCTGTCTTGCTTTTCCCCTTTCTTCTTCTTTTCCTTTTGTCGGTCCCTTGGATCATTTGTATTTTGGTATTTTTTTTAATATACACAGTCGGAGCCTCTCCTACTGTACTTACTAAAAAAACAGCCCATCGCCCCCTGGGGTTCCCCCACGCCTGCGGGGCGGTGCTGGCCAGCCACCGCCATCTCTAAGAAATCTTGGCAAGGGTCATGCCCCCGCGGGCGATAGGGGCGGTAGGATGCGCCGCGCGTCGGAGATCATCGAGTTCTACCAGTCCATGATGAAGCGTGGGAGGCCAGGCAGATGGGCTCCGTGGTCTCAACGCGGCTGGCGGGTCGAAGGCCACACGTTGCGACCTGATCAGGGAGATCACCAAGAACTCCTCCCATCTCCTAACTGTGAGTATGAATTAATTGCTTTGCTTGATTCGTGACGTCGTTTCTTAATTTCTCTTTGTTTATTTAAGTGCAGCATATCTACGTACTTCTTAATCAGATTACCTGCAAAGCGAAATAAAATTGTACTACTCTGCGTTGCAGGTACAAGCCGACGGGGAGAACCAAGGGGACTTTGAACCTTGGCGACCGAAGTGCAGGAGGCAACCTTCACCAACATTGAAGATGTCGTTGCTTTTGTGATTTGGCTTGACAAAGAGCTCTCCTTTTTTGTGAGTGTCACCAACTCAATGTTTATAACATTTAGGTTCCATTTAGAAAACGAGAAAGTTTTCCAATTCATGTAGGAAATAAACCCTTTTAATGTGAAAATCCTATGTTTCGAAAAGGCTATTAGCAATCAACTACCGAGCTGAGAACTCACAAGATAGCGAGTCAACCTCTGTGAACGTGCTCCTGATTAACCAGGAGGAAATGCATACATGCATGATACATCATTGTTGGTTTTAAGAACGCATTCCAAAAAAATCTTCGAGTGGATGAACGAGCAGTCCTCAAGCACTTTTTTTATATATAAAAGGTTCACCCCATTTCTATTAATAGAAACCAAACTACAAGGTTCAAGTTTGTAACTGAAAATTTTTAGGAATTATATCGTTAGGAATATGTACTTTTGTGATTATTATAATTCCTAAAATAATAATTGAATCAATAGCAACATATATACTAGGCATATTTAGACCTATAAACAGTAGCATGATCATCAACTCAAATATATATATCTCATATATATGCACTAACAAGGCAAAACCTAGAATAAGAACACTACTAACAGAAGTAGGCATCAACATCATCACATGATTAATTTATAGAAAACAAGGTCTAGCCATATCAAATGACATCACTGTGACTTACAAAGAATCGCTCCGACGAAGGTCGCGGTAGAGTGTGATGCGAAGAAGAAGAAGATGCGAAGCAGATGATGGAGGAAGCCATGAGCAGTCGCGCGAGCGCTTCCCAAAAACCTAATTCACCCCAACCCGTGCAGGATTATGAGGGATGTCGGCTTCTTAGACACTGCTCTCCCCACGTCGGTGCACGCCGAGGAAGGGATGGAGTAGCCGAGGTTGCGCAGCACATAAGAACAAAGCTCTCTATTTTGGTACTAGTCTTTCTCTATATTCTGTTATGAGAGGAGATATCTCTCCCTCATATAGAACCAACAGCCAACAAAGAAACTGCCCACATTACTCTGTTTTAAATACAGTTAATGTGTGTCATAAGATCCCTATTGAAATAGTATAATTCAAGCTTTCAGTTTCTAATTCGTATGCATGGTTTTGAGGTGCAAAAAGAAGCAACAGCTCCACAGCCAACCGGACATGAAATCATTGGACCATTCACACATACGTCGCGGGCAGGCGGCGATGACATTGCGTGGCGAGTCAAGCGAGAGCGCACGTGTATTCTTCTTTTGCTTGCTTCAACTAGGTAAGACCAACTCCATCTTATATATTGGTCTTCTCCCACCTAGACTAGCAATATGGTACTAAACTTCTCATCTTCCACCATGCACGAGTGGGCTTTTAGGATTTTCCTAGGATTTATTAAAATTATATGTGGGCCAAGCCATAAACTCGAATAATCCCCACCAGATCCCAAAAACACCATGAATTTGCCTATAATTCTAAAGTATTATTGATATACCAGTTTTTCGGTGAAGACCAATTAAGGTTGAACATCCACCAAGAACCTCAAGCTACACTCGATCACAACTACACAATGGACTAATCCTTCAATTGGCAGTTTTGTGTAAACAAGTTTTACTTAAGGCCTTTGCTGATACTTGGCCGTCGATAGGCTATTTCTCGGGTGGAGCATATAGGTCATACTCCTGTGTCTCTTTATGAGCCTCTTAGAGATCACCCACATCCTATGGACTATGACCAACAATCAGGCTCAACATGTGTATTCTTAAGAATACCCTGTAGGATGATATTTTGTTGTTAAGCCTGAGAACACATTAAGACAAAATCATTTTGCCTTACAGTAATTAGAGTACTGCGTCTCCAACAGAGTGAGATATAAAGTAAGAATGTACTCTACTATTACCCAAACAGTTTGTTTTTCCCAAGGCTTATTTCACGGGATCTCCGATCAGATAGGTTTGGGCTATCACTGTGTGTAATTCACATTGATCTTATTCCCATCTCCTGCGATGCAATTTTGATCACATTCCGTGATAGTCCCTTTATAAAGGGATCTGCCAAATTTTTGGCTATTTTGATATAATACATAGCTATCACTCCAGAGTTTCTGATAGACTTGAGGAATTCATATTATCCTTTGCACTTGTAACCTTTATGATAACTGTTTGGTTATCACAATACATAAGGATAGTTGGAATTGGTTTTTCAACCACTGGTAAATCCATCAAGAGTTTACGCAGTCATTCTGTCTCAACAGTGGATGTGTCTATTGCTGTGAGTTCTGCCTCTGTGGTTGACCTCGTCAGTATGGTCTGTTTGCAAGACATCCATGAGATATCATCACCGCATAGAGTGAATACATATCCACTTGTAGCCTTTATCTCATCAGCATCAGAAATCCAATTGGAACCGCTATATCCCTCAAGTACACCAGGATACCTAGTATAGTGAATTTTGTAACTCGTTGTAGCTTTCAAATAGCGCATAACCTGCTCAAGTGCACGCCAATGATCATCTCCTGGATTAGCGGTAAATCGGCTCAATTTGCTTAAAGCAAAAGAGGTGTCAGGACAAGTAGCACTAGCCAAGTACATGAGTGAACCAATAATCTAAAAGTACATCAATTGATCATTTCCTAGTCTTTGATTCTTTTGAAGTATTAGACTAGGATCATAGAGTGTTGGAGAGGGCTTACTTTTCATATAGCCAAAACGGCTCAAGACCTTTTCCACATAATGAGATTGCAGCAAGGTAATCATATTCTCTTCCTTGATCAACTTGATATTTAAAATAACATCAGCATCTCCCAGATCTTTCATGTTAAAACTTTTGGATAAAAATGACTTAACATCATTAATCACGTCAATGTTTGTCCCAAAGATAAGTATGTCATCAACATACAAACATAAAATTACCCCTTTACCCCACCATGATGGTGGTATACACATTTATCTACCTCATTTACTGTAAACCCCGCAGATATCAAAGTTCTATCGAACTTGTCATACCATTGCTTAGGTGTTTGTTTGAGGTTGTATAAAGATTTCAAAAACTTGCAGACTTTGCCCTCTTGTACAGGTACTACAAATCTATCATGTTGATCTATGTAAATTTTCTCATCCAACTCTCCATCGAGGAAAGTTGTCTTTACGTCGATTTGATGGACAATAAGACCATGTGAGGCACTAAAGATAGTAGTACTCGAATAGTGGTTAATCTAGTAACATGTGAGAGTACTCGAATAGTGGTTAATCTAGTAACATGTGAGTAAGTATCAAAGAAATTTGTACCTTATTTTTGAATATAACCTTTAGCCACAAGCTGAGCCTTGTACTTTTCGATTGTACCATCGGACCTAAGCTTCTTCTTGAACACCAACTTGCACCCAACTGGCTTGTAACCAAATGAACGATCGGTAACTTCCCAAGTTCCGTTAGCGGTAATGGAATCCATTTCACTATGAACCACATCCTTCTAGTACTCTACATCAGGAAATGCTTATGCCTCTGAAATAGTTTTGAGAACGTCATCCACAAGGTACATAGTGAAGTCATCACCAAAAGATTTTACAATCTTTTGTCTCTTGCTCCTTCGAGGAGCTACAACACTGTCATCCTTCTCATGTATGTGTTCGTGTGTGTGTTCAATATACTCAATTAGAGCGGTAGGTTCAGGAGTTAAATCATTTGCTTGACTAGAAGAGCTATGTGAATTCTTCATATAAAATATATTTTCAAAGAAAATAGCATCTCGGGATTCCATTATCATATTGATTGGCATGTCATATATCCTGGATTGAACTACTAGAAACCTATAGCCTGTACTATGATAAGTATATCCTAGACAGATATAGTTCATTGTTTTAAGTTCAAGTTTGCACTTTTCAGTTATTGGAAGATTGACTTTTGTCAAGCACCCCAAGTACGCAAATATGAGAGTAATGATTTTCTCTCTTTCCAACCTTCGTACAGAGTTACCTCACTATTTTTAGTGAGTACTCTATTTAGTACATGACACACAGTTAACACAACCTCCCCCACCATACATTAGACATACCCGCAGTATCTAACATGGTATTCATCAAGTTAGTCAAGGTGTGGTTTTTTCTTTCGGCAACCCCATTGGATTGGGGCGAATAGGGAGATGTTCTTTCATGGATAATACCATGTTCCACACAAAACTGATTGAACTCATTAGAAAAATATTTTCCACCACGATCGGACCTAATTCTTTTAATCTTTCTGTCTAATTGATTGTCAACCTTAGCTTTATAAGTTTTAAAGTATTCTAATGTCTCATCCTTTATTTTCAACAGATACACATAGCAGTATCTAGTGACATCATCAATTAAAGTCATAAAATATATTTTCCCTCATTTTGTCAATATACCATTCATCTCACACAAGTCTGAATATATGAGTTCCAATTTTTGCCGAATTTCTTTCCTCAACGGCCTTGTGAGGCTTTCAAGGTTGCTTCACTTGCACACAAATTTGGTATTTGGAATCTTTGACTATGGAAAATTTTGGAATTAAATTTAAACTGGAAAGCCAAGACATACAACCAAAATTTATATGACATAAACGTGAGTGTCACACATTGGCCTTACCACCATTCGTAGAGCCATAAATATGGTTCACAACCTTATTACAAAAATATGAAAGGGAAAAACGGAACATGCCTTCGCACCCATTGCCTTTTCTAATAAGGAGTCCAAATTTTGACACGACTACTTTATTTGACTCGAATACCACCTTGAACACATCTCAACATAGAAGGAACCGCTGACGAGATTCTTATTTATTGTAGGGGCATTCTGCACGTTCTTCAAGCGCATGATCTTTCCCGACATGAACTTCAGATCAATCATGCCAACAACAATAATAGAAGCATGTGACTCATTTCCCATTAGAATGAAAGAACCCCGTGCAACCTGGTAAGAAGAAAACATAGATGCATAAGCGCATACATAAATATTAGCCCCAGTGTCAATCTACCAATCAGTAGATTGACATGCCGAAAAGATATTAGGTAAATTACCATACCTAGATGATTCAGCCTCGCTAATAATCACATTAGTAGACTTCTTTTGCATTGGAAGATTTTCCTTGCCCGTCTGTTTGGCCCAATGACCAGTCTCGCCACAAACAAAGTAAATAATATCATTCATGTTCACTTTCTTCTTACTGTTGTTGATCCTTTTGAAGTTTGTGGTCGAAACAACCTTGTCTTTTCCTTTGTTAATATGCTGCATGATGTTCATTCTAGACTAGCAACTAGATCCTCGACGGAAATGTTTTGCCTCTTGTGTTTCAGAGATGTGGCGAAATTCCTCCAAGTTAGAGGCAATTTGGCAATAATGCCCTCAGCCACAAATTTGTCAGGCAATTGATAACCACGGTGGGCGAGATCCCTCACAACAAATTGTAGTTTATGAGCCTGCTTGACTACAAAAAGGTTATCAACTATTTTGTAATCATGATATTGCTCCACGACATACAATTCATGTCCAACATCTGAGTCAGCAAACTTGTATTCGAGTGCATGCCACAGATCCGCAGCATTCTTCATGTGCATATACACATTACAAAGCTAGTCAGACAACACGCTTAGAATGCACCCGACAAATATTGTCATAGCCGTGTTGTACTCTGGTTATTGTGCAGCAGTACGAGTCTGCAGGACCTGGTATCACGATCCCAAATGCATTTATAGCCGAGAGCCACAAATGGATCCTTGTTTGCCATCTCTTGAAATCCATACCAGTGAATTTCTCTAGTTTCATTGTCTCGGCAAAACCATCCATCACAAAGTACCTATCGGGTTTTTGGATTGTTAGGAATATACGCACTTTTGTGATTATTATAATTTCTAAAACAATAGTTGAATCAACAGCAAATAGGTATATTTGGAACTATGAACAGTAGCATGATTATCAACTCAAATATATCTATATCACATATATGCGGCAACAAGGTAAAGACTAGAACAAGAACGCTACTAACAGAAGTATGCATCATCATCATCACATGATTTATTTTTAGGAAGCAAAGCCTAGCCATATCAAATGATATCACCGCGACTTACATTGAATCGCTCCGGCAAAAGTCACGGTAAAGTCTGATGCGAAGAATATGACGCGAAGCGGATGATGGAGGAAGCTGTGAGCAGTCGCGCGAATGCTTCCTAAAAACTTGATTCGCCCCAATCCGTACAAGATCACGAGAGGCGTCGGCTTCGGAGACACTACTCTCCTCACGTCGGTGCACGCCAATGAAAGAATAGAATAGCCGAGGTTGCGTAGCACATAGGAAGGGATGTCAGACAGATTTAATTGTCAAGGTGCGTGCATTACGTCTGTCTTTTCTGCGCTAGTATTAGCATTGTGGTATCTGAGCTGGCATTCACATCTCAATTCTTGCATGCGTTGTGACGTTATGTGGAAGATCAAGTTGGCATGCGTCAACCTAACAAAACAGTACATGATGAGGGTGGTTTCGGAGATTGATGGTTTAAGAGGCACCAGCCAAGAGCAGAACAGGGAGACCGCACTATTCCAACGCCTGGAAGAGCAAAATAGAGAAGTATTGCTCCATCAGGGTGTTAGGTTCGCCTTCCGGGTCCATCAGGTACAAAATATCGTCTGATTATTATTCCTGGTAGATATGATGGACAGTTTTAGTTTTGGTTATTTTTGTGAGGCGAAGTAACTTAGCAGTATTGTCTTACCTTGATCTTGGTTTGCAGGCGGATTCACTGCTGACAGTTTGGGTCACATGAAGACAGACTGTAAATATCCCAAGACATGGGCCACTCTTTAAATCATGTGTACCAAATTAAAGAAGAGAACACAGAACATGCCATACAAGTTCTGCTTCATCGTTTTGTTTTCTTGACTCCTTTCCACGATTGAAAATGCTTTGTATGTGTTGCGAATGCATAGCTTTAGTTCCAAAGTTGTACTGTGCTCGTCGGCGCCACACGTCGCCAACAACGCTGAGGTCCTGCCACAGGCCCACACGTCGCTCCGAACCCGCACACTTAACTCCTCCCCGCCATCTCCCAACGACCAACTCTCTCTGCCCGTCCATCTCTCGGTTCTTGCCATGGCAGATCGGCCGCCCGGCCCACGCTCAGCCTTACCCCGTCCGCCTCGGCCCCGGAGAGGCCAAGCGTGGACGGACTAACCACTCCTCCGGCGCGCCCAGTGGCACGCGTCCAACTCCACCCAGCTCCTCGGCTTCCTCGCCCTCGCCGTCACCCTCGCCGCCATCCTGGTCCCGGCCGGCGCCACGCTCACAGTCGCCTTCGTCGCGCTCGTCTTCCTCAGCCCGCTCTCTGGGTTCCGGTGGCCGTCGTGCTCTTCTTCACGGAGGGCGCCGCGCTGTCCGCGTGCGGCCTCGCTGTGGTTGCGCTGGCCGCGGGCACGTGGGCGTACCGGTACCTCACGGGGCGGCACCCGGTGGGCGCGGCGCGCACCGGGTGGACTACCGACTACGCGCGCGGCCGGGTTGCGGACACGGCGAACCACGTGAGGGGCTATTACGCGCGGGAGTACGGCGGCGGGTACCCGCACGCCCGGGTGAAGGACGCCGCTCCCGGGGCGTAGTACGGTAGTAGGCCGTAGTCGGATGGTGTAGCTAATTTTGTTGCTCCTTCCTGCGCTAGCTGTTCAGATGTTTCTGCTGGTTTCGTTTTATGCGTTGTGTTTAGTTGGAACTCGAAAGTGGTTCGATTTGGGCAAGGATTATACTGAATTACCGATAGGCGTTTCCATGAGAAATCATCGTGTTGAATCCTTGTCCTGTGGGCATCAACTCTGCACGTCGCTAAACTGTATCTGTACGCGGCACGTGTTCGATGAACGGACCTACGTGAATGTGTCTAGGTTAGGCACTCTCGGCTCGGCGTCCGATTTCCGATCCTTGCTGTTGGCAGGTAAAACATGTTGACAGTCTCACATCGGTTGTGGGAGAAAACAGAGCACGGTTTATAAGGGTGAGGGTATACCCATCTATCATGCTAGTTTTTTTGGAGATGACTCAAGACCCCTTAATTAGTTGTTGCTCTGTAGTTGGGCTTGCGGGTTAGCGGCCCAATGACCTAGGGTCGGGACGCTGGTTTAGCGACCCAAGATTGGACACTATTTGAGTGGTCCGATGGCTGCTGTCCAACAATTGGTATCAGAGCCCACGGATCCCGGATACATCTCAGGCCTCACGGTTGCCGGAGCACACCCGATGTGTGAGGATGGATTGTTGAGATAGTCCTACATCGGCTATGGGATGAGACAGAACACCCTTTATAAGGGTAAGAGTACACCCACCTATCAGGCTAGTCTTTTGGGGGGAGATGACCCAAGACTCATTGGTTGTTGCTCTGTAATTAGGCTTGCGGGTTAGCGGCCCAACGACCTAGAGTTAGGACGCTGGTTTAGCGGCCCGGGATCGGACATTGGTTGAGTGGTCCGATGACGCTGTCCAACAAAACAGAAGAACGTGGTCTAGTTGTTGGAGTTTGGAGTGGTCTAGTTGTTGGAGTTTGGTTTCCACCTGAAATGGAGTTCCCCACCACAATCGGGCTGAACTCGAATCAGTTGCCGTAGCTAATGGGTTCCGCCGCAATACAGGTCTGACCGTCTGAGCTACTTGGCCGCAGGTAACCTCCACTGATCAAGCTGGCAACTACGGCAGCCCAACAGCATGAAGCACAAGCAGCGGGCTTAGCCGTTGCATCTGTGTCCCGTGCACGTCGCGCTGTCTGTCAACAGTACTAGCTTTGTAATTGGCTCGGTAGACTTCCAGTTACGCACTCTCACTGCATGTAGGGTCGCACACGAGTCCATGCCAGTACAAACAGGTCCGGGAGCTGGCTAGTTCTTGGCGCAACATTTGACTTCAGTTAGTAGCTAGGAACCTGTTTTCTCTTATCTTAGCATGATTAACAACGAAAGCCAGAAAATTATTTCTAGTAGGAAGTATCAGCGTATCACTAGTATCATATGCACGCACGCATCCGATACAGTGCATGAGTGATAAACAGTTGAACAACTTCTCGTCTTCAATTTTTTTTTTCTGCGGAAAGGATCCACCTACCAAATCTTACACGACAGGGTAGACTTCTCAGTTCTGACACTACCTTTGACTAAAATAATTAATGCCCATTTCTTTGTTCCTAGTACTTCCTACTCCCAAGAGAGAAGAGAACAACATGGATTCCGTTATATAGGATACGGCCAGAGACAGGAAATAGCTGGCCTGGACAATGATTTAGAAGAAAAGAAAGAGCTGCCGCCTCAGCGAAATTCAGGAAAACAAGGAAAGAAAAACGAAGTCAAGAAGACAGACCGAACTTCATCATCCACTCATTCCAGAATAGCACGTGACGCAAGGTGTACATCCCTCTCATGCTCGATCCACGAAGCCTAGTTCGAAAGAACGGACCGGGCTCGGCAGCGGCGACCGCGGCGGCGTCCGGGCCTGCCACAGCCGCTGCCCCTCGCTGTCGTAGTGTATGGCCCCGTTGAACTCCAGCGGCTGGCACCTCTGGCCGAGCAGTATCGTTCGCCGCCACACGCACGGCTCGTCGAACTCGGCGTCGACTTTGCCGCCGTCTCGGCCGTCCTGATGACCATGCTCGACGATCCTTTTGCTCGACGGCTTGGACACCCCCTTCAGCTTCTTCAACGTCTTGACCTTGACGAAGGGGCTGAGGCTGTCGCCGCCGCCGCCGCACGAGAAGAACGGTGGTCTGCCAATGGCCGCAGAGGACGTGATCCTCTTCTTCTGGCGGCGGAGCCTTAGCCGCCGGGCGAGGGAGGAGAGGAGGAAGGACATGGCATCGAACATGGCGTGAGGGACTGGGTGGAGCAAATGGAGGGGAGACTCTCTCGTGGATTAATGCATGGATTACAGCCCGGATGAGATTTGGGAAGGCTGTTAAAAGGGGAGAGAGCACCCAGTGGATCAGTGGACCGTTTGACACCTGACAGGAAGAAATTTAGGAACGATATTTTAAAATGGATAACTAACCATCCATTCATTGCGCCTAGGGTGTTGCAAGCTTAATGGCCAAATGCCGTTTCGTGAATTAAATGGTTTTCTTTACGAGAGTACGAGGAAGGATGCACACCATACGTGTAAATTGTGAATCAAATTGTGTGTCCAAGGACTGCGGAGTTGCAGGACTTCACGGAGCAAGAGCTTTTTCACTAAACACATACGGATATATGTGTTCTGCTCCCTTTGTTTTATAATATTTGTCTACAGTCCATCATGTGCACACACAAGGAAGCACTAAATTTGAGAAAAAAACAATAACGAGAAATGATCATGCATATCATATTAAATGGCATACTGCACACTTAATCTCTTCTAGAGCATTAGGTAGGGTTAGAGAGTTGAAATGCTGCAATAACTATATTCTTGATTTCCTGGATAGACAAACATTTTAAAACGGGACTCTCGAAGTCATGGACAAATATTGTGAAATGGAGAAAGTAATTAAATAAGGCACACCCTTTAGAACCTATGATCGAATCCGGGTGAATGCAAACGAATACCTCACTGCCACAACCATACCGTTCTCATGTCCTTGGATTGTTAGATTTTAGAATAGGGAACTTATTTGATGAAATAGATTTATGTTCATTTGAAATTATGAATGTCCACAATTTGAACTTTTTGCTAAACGGAAGTACTATGAAAGGAACTAGGTTTAGGCCATCTAGAAAGGTCTAGGACATTATTTAAGGAGTAGTATTTCAATTGAAAGAAGTGAGAGTTGGATGAGAATCATGCTTTTGTGTGAGAGAAAAAAATGGCACTCCCAATGTATTTTTAAAGGATAAAATTTTATAGAGGTATGTTGTAAATTTTTATTATGGGTATATAGCACTGAGCCACTAACCTACCTTTGAAAACAAATATACAAGGGAACCACCGCGGTGTGTGTGTGTGTGTGCTATCGTGTCCCTGCACTCTGCCTCTCACCGCCGCCACCCGTTGTAGCCATCGGCATTGGCATCACAACTATCCGTGTGCTTCTGCTAGCCACCTTCACCACCAGTAGCAGGCAGTATTCTCATCGCTTCATCGCCTCTTCCCTGCCTGCCACTACCCCATTGTTTTAATTCTCATCGCCGGCTACACCCAATCCTGCATACTGCTTGCCATTAAGGGTGCGTTTGGCACGTATAATCTCATATTTCCCTGTAATCTAAAATTCCCTTCAATCTGGTTACTGGTAAACACATTACCAATAATCTAAGATTCCAACGTTTGGTAGATTTGAAGAAAACTACATATTGGTCTTTATCATAATTTCAAACCATAAAGGTTAACATCTATAAATTTTGATTTTACGATTTAAAATTCCAAATTTCAAATTTCATTTTATGATTCAAAAGTTCAATTTTTGGATTTTGGTAAATTAAATTTTAAATTTTGAGTTTGGGGTTTAAATTATCAGTAGTTGAAATTCTGAAACTCAAAAATTGAAACTTTAAAATTTTGAATTTATAAACTTTAATTCCTGGAATTTGAATATCTAAAATCTAGAAATCAAAATTTGAAAGAAAAAAAAGATTTTCGAAATCCAACCTTGAAATTTTGAATTTTTAAATTTAAATTGTATGAATTTAAGATTCCAAAATTTAGGATTCAAATTTTTATATTTTGGTTTCGAAATTCATATTTTGAAAAAAATGATTTTTAAATTCCATAATTTAGCTATTCGAATATTAAAATAAATCATAATTTGGATTTTGAATTTTGAAAGTTCAAAATTTAACTATGATAAATCAAAAGCACATGATAAAAAAACGCAATAACAAATATTACTTTCCCTTGGTAATCTAAGATATACACTCTTTTCTACGGAAAACAGATTCCTGGAATTGATGGTAATATGTTTCTCAAGATAATCTTAGATTCCTAGTTCAGTTTACTGGATGTTTTACCAAACAAGGTAATCTCATAGGATTGCTGAAGAATTCTGGTAATCCTCAGAGGATTCTGCCAACCAAACACACCCTAAGCTCGAGGCTAGTGGTGGTCTTAGTTGGCCCATGACACATTATCTATCCTTCCAATTTATTGCTGTAGGGTTTGGTGAACCAAAAAAACTAACCTAAGTGCCTATTTGATAGGGCTCCTGCTCTGAATTCTTAATCGGAGTTGCAACAACCTAGCCAAACACCTCAGTTCCGAGATTTTTAGAATAAGAATCAGGGGAGGAGCAGATTGGGTTCTCTATACAAAACTTGGAGCGGCCCAAAGGTCGCTCCCCGCAAGAATCTGGCTTCCCTGATACGTAAATGCCCTTGAAATTGAAAGAATTTACCCACCAAATGCCACTGATATAACCCCCGGACCCCTCCTCCTGTTCGCATGTCCCACCAAAGATTTTTTTTTCATTTTATGAACAAATTGAGTAGCCAGTAGTAGGTACATCTATCCATCTTGTTCATGATTTTTTGGCTGGGTTATGGCTCATATGTGTTTTGAATATATATCTCGTATATGTACTTTTGAAGATTATATCATTTGCAAACTTTTTTTTAACTATACTATTTTTTTCTTTCCCAGTTCATTTCGTCAAGTGCCATCAAGGGGGTTCTTGTTCATCATATCAAGGTACACTTAGAGATATCTAGTTTGATCTGTTTTGTAATTAATTTTGTAGTTTGAGCATATATTTAATTTGTAGTTTGTACTATTGTAGTCTTTTATAGATATGTAGTTTTGAGAGGTATGTAATTAATTTGTAGCATATATATATATATATATATATCATTAAACACCCTGCATGCTCCCACCTCCAATGCGCTAGCATTAAACGCACCCTGCATGCTCCCACTAGATCCAGATCCAACATCCAAGATTACCATTAGCACCTTACCACCCAAATCACCATTAGTACTAGATATAGTTTGAGAGACTCAAGAATGAGTAGTATTCCTAGGAGGTTAGAGGAATGGATTCGTACGGAATATGTGTTGTATAAAAAAAAAACTCTTTTTGTCATGGTTTAGTCGCATGCAGGCTTTTTTTGTGCCTTTAATTTTTGCAAAGCAATGGTAGGTTACTACCCTGCATGCTTGTTGCCTCTTTAAATCAAATATATTGATAAAAGCAAGCAAGCATGCATGTAAGATGTAATTTTACATGCATATTTGTATCAAGAAAAGGGCACATAGCTTCTATGCAACTAAAACTAGGATAAAGTGTGGCACAAAGCTTTCTGTAACTAGTTTTGAACCCTGCTTTTGTTTTTGTAATGAAGGTAACATGTGTTTTTTTGTAACATATTTTTTGTACCTCTACATTTGTAGTTAGAAGGCAAGGCAGTCATTGTTTGCGATCACCATCATGAAAATTCAGGACTCAAAGCAGACAACATAACTAGCATAAAACACTCTTTTTACATGAAACACAGACTACTTTTACACATTACAAAATAAATAAAAATTGTCTTGATATTATATAAAAATACCACATTATGTAAAAAAAAAAACTACTTGTGTTTGTTCTACTTGCAAAGCAGTTGGTTGGAACCCACTAACATGTTGTAGTAGGTTTGTGAATGAAGCATGCCCCTAGAAGTGTTTTACCAAAGAAAAAGAACATCACACTCACTCAAATAATATATATACATACACACATGCCTTCTTTATACCAAAAACATTTTAAGTTATACATCATTGATATTTGTTTGTTACCTTGCAGTTTTCAAAAGATGTTGCTAAAGTTGTAATTCTTATAGTCTTTTTTCTTCGTTGGCCACCATGTTTTGCATTATTCTATTTTATTTTTAGAAATTTTTACTTGGCAAAGCAACATTACCAACTGTGTTTTCTATTTTTTGTGTTGCACATGTACCTGAAAATATCCTTGTGTAATTTGAGGATGCAAATGCATTTATGAAGTCCATGGTAAGACTTGGAACTTGTTATCATGCCCATCACTTTTTATATAGCGTATTAATACCTTTTACTTATTTTACATTATATAAATTTTGTAATATTCTTTTGTAAAAAATACATATGGGCAATTTGGTGACAAGTCCCTTTTATATGGATGACTGAACATACTGCATGTAATGTTAACTGAGCCGATGGTAACCTTTGTACAACGGTAATCATGTAAAAGTTGATATATAAATTAAGTTGGAAAAAGATGACCTGTGAAATAACCTGAAAAGTACTTTCATAATATCATAATTTTATTGTGTTTTATAAATATATTTTAATAGAAATTTGTAGTGAAAGTTGCATTTTGGGGTCCATGCATGTCAATGTCCAAAACTCACTCTTTTCAAGAGTATATAGTTAGTGATATACCGCGGGGCTTAATGGATGCCAAAACAAATTGTAAAATCCCATTTTTTTCCCTATTGTTGGACCTTGATATATCCTCATTTTTATTGAACTAGTAATGCTTTGTATGCAGATCATCCCCAGCAGATTTTGTAACTGAGCAAAGTTTGAGAGAAGATCACATGACATACTGCTTCTTAGCCCAAGCAGAAAATAAAAGTGGTATGTCAGGAGCTGCCATGCGAACTTCATCCAAGCCTCCAACACTAAAGACTTTCTCATTTTTTTTTACAGCAAACGACATAATTTCATAAAAAAACACATTATACAGTAAACCACATAATAAATATGTTTTGGAGTTGTATGATCAAGTGAGGCAAAAATTGAAAGTTGGACGATTACATCCCATCATGTGTTTTTCTGTTAGTCAACTTGATTCAGTGGTCTTTTTGTAAAGGGGTCCGATCAATTGGAGCTATGGGCTTTGTTGGTCACAATGTATTTGTTTAGGCCGGCATCATTAAAAAAGTCAGCACCTAAACAATTTTTTGTATTATGGCAACCGAGAGTGTTTCAAATTCATCCACTTTCAACGAATTATCAACCGTGTCTATGAGCTTTTTCATGTAAACCTGGTTTTGATTGGTTGTGTAATATCGCCGATGTTTTCTCTTCACATCACATGTACCTCGTAATAATATCCTTGTGTATTTTAAGAGTGCTGATGCATTTTCGATACCCATGGCAAGATCTGGCACATGTTATCATGCCTATCACTTTTTTATAGGAGGTTATTACTAAAATTTTTTACGTATTTTACTTCATGTAAATCACGCTTTTGAATATCTGTAAAAAAAAAAATTCTGCATCCATTGCACGTCGATCACTGAGCATAGAGTTGCATGTATTGTCAATTGCCCAGAGCAAGTTGTTTATATAAAACATGTTCTGTTAGTTAAGTCACTATAGCAATGTATGTGAACCTTTTCTAATGACACGTTTTATTGACTGTGAATTCATAGTCATTTTATCAAACACACGATACTTTGTATGCAATTCATACCCAGAAGAATCTAAGCACTTTTTTTCGACTCGAGACGCGTAAACTCCACTAATATGGACAGGTATTTAACCATACCGGTGATTCCCTATTTCAGCCTAAGTTTTCTTGTTCCTGTGGGCCATAGACGAAATGGGCTATGCATAAAATAAGGCCATTTGAAAGGCTGCGAAAAACATAAAAATGGCCCAAAACCAACGGCCTAGCACAGAGCAAACCCGACATATTACCATGAAACGGGAAAATGTAATCGGGGAGTACCCCAAACACAGGTAATACTCGAATGTTGCGTAGACAGCTCCTTGCTAAAATATCACTATACAATTTTCTGTACCATTTTGCCCCTCCCACCTTCTTCCTCTCCCCCTACCCGACTGACTCCCTTATCTGATTATCTCTTCTTCCTCCTTGTCCTTGCTCCCCAGTGCCGCCCCTTCCACCAGATCCCCTCTCTCTCTCTCCCACGACTGCACGGAGCGGGCAATCTCCAGTGGCCAGAGCGCGCACCAGGCATGGCGGCGTGGCCCCTAGCGCGGAAGAGCTCGCGGCCGCCTGTGCAGCGCGACCGCCAGGGTGTGGCTCCAACACTGCGTCGAGCCCCGTTTTAGCGTCGCGACAACGTCTCAAGATTTGTCCAAGTTCTGGACCCAGTCGCACATTGCCCCCGTGTCCCTCGTCGCCTCCCGAGCCGCGCCGCCCATCACCGTTGTCCTCCTTCCCCACCGTCGCCGTTCTGGGAACGCCTGGGAGCCGGATCTGGCCGTCCCGGTGGCGTGGCGCGACAGACTGGGTGGATCGCGGGCGGCGGGGCCGTCGAGGAACCGGTGAGAAGGACGAGGCGGATTTGGTCGTCCCGGTGGTGCGGCGCGACGGACTGGGTGCACGGCGGAGCGCACTCGGCGGCTATGTCGGGGAACATGGACGACACCGTCGGGCACGGGAGGGGTACGGTCTGCAGAGGGAGGTGAGGAGTTAGGGGCAAAAATGTCCATAGTGCTATTGGTGCAATGGTACGAGAGAAAGTGACAAAAATAGTGCGCTATTTGAGCAATTTTTCTCTATAATAATTCCCTTGCCCCAACGAGTTCCGTTTCCCACTGCTCTTGTGCACCAGTGGAACTATTCAGAAGAGTACAGAGAGCAAAGGAGGAAGCACCTTTCTTCTACGGCACTACCACTACCTATCACCTTCTCAGTTCTCATCTAGCAACAATAATGGCCATCACGTTTCTGCAGCTGCCGCATCCAATCCTAGGCCTTCCGGCCAGAAATGGCTGCACCGGCAGAAGGCCACGGATGGCTGCCGTTAGCTGCAAACATAACCAGGTACGGAGTATTTCGCCTCCGAGATGTTAACTCGAATCCTTGATAGTTTTCTTTCCATGTTACTTTTGGAACTTTTTTAAGCTCCGAAACTATGATGCTTGAATATATAGAATCTAGTATAAGCCGGAGCAAGTTCGAAACGATGAGATTGGTTAGCACTCGCGGGGATAAGTTATAGATTGGGACCTCCAAAGGTAGATCTATTTTGTATGCCAGGATGACCTGCTGCATACAGTAGTAATTTGGAAGCATCAATTCCGTACACAGAAAAACACACCTCTCTTCGAGAGATATCAGATCAGGGATAAGAGTCGGGTGGTTTGGATTGGGCAAATGGATGGAACATTCTGTCTGAAAAATCGACAGGCCATCTGTTTTGTTGCATCAATTTAATTACTAGTACCGATTCTTGGATGTTTTATATCATGGTTACTTTGTAGACAAGAAGATGCCGAAGCTGTAGGTGCATATGAAGTAGAAACTACAAGCAGAGTTAGTATATCCAACAGTTTCAGTATATGGATGTTATTGTGTGGAATCAACTCTTCACTCTGTTTTGTGTATTGGTATGCCTCTTCAAGCTTGCCCACCCCCTTGTTTTTTTTAACCTTGTCAGAGATAAATTGACAGATGAAAACTTGGATCTAAGGTTGATAATTGGTGAACTAATTTCCCACCGTAATATGAATTATGCCCTCAAGTTCTGATATGTAACATGCAGATTTAGAGTATAGTCTTCTACAAAAACAAACCGATAAATGGATTTGGACGTGTATATTATATATTGGGCTAAATAGGCCCTAACTAATAAATTATTTCTACCATATCTTAGAAATTGCTGTTCTCTAGAAGATGAAGTCCTTTGCTTCTGGTAATCCAACTTATCATGTCAGGGTATTACTTTCATGCGTGAGTTAATAATTACGAATCTTTGTCCATGCAGTCAACTGATGTCCAAGAAGCAAGGCTCACAAGCAGCATATCCCGCAGAGATACCCTGTCATACATGTCATCTGTCTTCTTGGCAACGTTCCTGATGGCTGATCCTGCCAAAGCTAGAACTTCTAGGCAAGAGAACAAAAGGAAAGTAATGGAGAAGCTGGAGAAGCTCCGAGAGAAGGCATTAGGCCCAAAGGAGAAGGATGGAGCCACCGGTAAGAAGGAACCTGTGGCGAACTTGCTGATCCCTCCTGCACTGGTCGAGGCCTCCATTTGAAAGCCGTCGTGTCGGTGTGGCTTTTTATGTTGCTGTTGTGTAGCACTAATCTGAATATCTGTGCTGTGGAAACTGTTTCCGTCACTCGTGTATGATACCAGGTGGGATCTCAAATCAAAATACGCCTTTATGTATCTTCAGTCGTCTTTCTGTCGATCGACACAACTGGGCAGATGAGTTTTGTGGTTTATTACAACTTAACATTGCATAGATCACTACTTCCTGCAGGGGGTAAGGCGACAAACACATGGAACAACAACATTTGTTGAAGCTCTTGTTTAAGGAACCACTAACGAATCAGCAATAGGCATTGGATACAATTGGAAATCATCTTATTATTACTGGAATCTGGAACGAGAATCAGAAAGCCTTCATTAAAAATAATATGTAAGAGAGCAGATCTACCTCGTACAGGCAAAATTCGGGCTGCGGATACAAGTCCCAGCTCACCTTGTTCACCGCCATGCGCCCATGCCATCCAGGTTGAGCAGCAAAGGAGCCCCATCGCCCCCCTGTAAGTACAGGGTGCCACTCCCCTCGCAAAACCACCCGAGCGCTGTTGCGCTCAACCATCGTTCGGGGAAATCCATCGGCCGCGCAATGTTCTCCTCATGGATTACTTGGCGCTGCACCCAGGAGCCTTTGCCTCGTGCAGAAGTACGGCGGACCCAGACGGCAACCTGGTCGCCTTCAAGGACGAGCACGCTCAGCGATGCCTGGCTCGTCCCGTCCGTCGACGGCGCCAGCGCGAGGCACATGTTCTGCACGCCGGACTCGCACGACCGCGGCAGCTTCATGAGCGATACCTTAGGGCGCCGCGCCGCTCCCTCCCACTTGAGGATGCTGTGGGCGATGTACGTCCCACACAGCCAGTGGACGGCTCCGCGCAGGACGACGGGCTTGGGGCGGCCGTCGAAGTGGCAGCCGCGGGAGATGGTGCAGGCGAGAGGAGGACCCCAGTCGCGCTCCTCCGAGGAGAAGACTTGGACGATGAGCGTCCTGGGAGAGCTTTCCGGCAGCTGCGCGACGAGCAGCTTGAATGACTGGGTCCCTGGCGGAGCGTCGCGGTTGACGTCGAGCAGGGCGTGGGTCTCGTCGTGCACCTCGTAGGGCGGGAGCACCCAGCGCTCGTCTGACGCGAGGTTGCAGACGGAGAGCTCGACCGGGTGCTCGCCGTGGTGCACGGCATGGTGGTGCCGGTCTTGGCTGCTGGTCTTGCACCGCCGGCGGAGGACGAGGAGGGAACGGCACGAGGCCACGGGAAGGTAGGAGCGGAAGACGCACGCCTTCTCATTGGCGTCATTGTTCGGTGGTGTAGGAGGGACGAGAGTTAGTGATGAGGGAACGCTCGCGTCGGCAGCAGCGGGGACGAATGCCGGCGGGCAGCGTGGATCATGGGTTGGTGGTGTTGGAAATTGGCACATATGACTGAGGTTTATTTTCTATAATTCTAAAATATTAATAGTTTAGTACCATATTGTTAAGGTAAAGTGGATGTGATCAACATATAAGGTGAAGTTTTTGTCACTTTTTGAAACATGTGACACATGGATGAGGGTGACACGAGGAGGACTTTGGTTAAACACACGCACGCACACGCGCGCGCGTTTGCGTATTTTCGCGTGAAAGATCGCGTGCGGTGACGTGGCGCGCCATTTGGCAGACCAAGTCCACCTTATTTTTGTTGAACCATGCATCTCTCTCTCTGTTTGAATGAGATTCAAATGTTTAAATTTAAGACTTTATTAGGTAATGATGACAAGCAGTTACTAGTGGGTAAATGGCTGGTTAGGTGTGACAGTTACCAGTGGATAAATGACTAGTTAAGTGTACCAGTTACCAGTGGGTAAATGGCTGTTTAATTTGTCAGTTACCAGTCTGCATCTCTATATATATATGCCTGGAGACGTTCAGTGCATAGTGCGTAGAAAAATAGCATCTATTCCTTCTTCCTTCTGAAAATCTGTGCTGTTGTATTGCGCCGTCTGAACCTCGCCGACTCTTCTTCTCGGCGTGCACCGTGAAGAAGGGGAGCGGTATCTCCGAGCCGTTGCTGCCGTGAAGACCTGCACGGGAGGCGGCAATAAGGTTTCTGGGCAGCGCATCTGCGCGACCACTTGCTGCACTGCGACATCTACGTTTCTGCACTGCATCGAATCTGCGCTGCTTCCTGCTCTTCATCAGACTCATCTGTAAGTCTACTGTATGATTGATTGACTTGTTTACATCCTGATTTTCATATATTGTGAAGTACAATGAGTTGTCTGCTATCAGTACTGTTTTATGCATCATTAGTCTTTTATAATATTTGCCTTCTAATAAAATCTGAAATTAAAATATTGTCCTCATTTTTAATAGGTTGAACAGGCCAAGGAGGAGGGAGGGGATGAAGTTGTGGCTATTGTCGTCGTCGTTGTCGCGGGGGATGACACCGCGGAGATGGTGGAGGAAGGCCGGGTGGAGGATGCCGCGGCGTAAGGGTTTGGAGGTGGCGGCGCAGCGGACGATGGTGACAGCCGTGGAACTCCTCGCGACTATTTCGAGGACGAGATCGGTTGGAAGAAGCTGGTTTGATTCTATCTGCATCACCATGGAATACGTGATGAACGCTTTTTTCAAAAGAACAGTCTTGCTACTTTAAAGTCGTATGAAATTTTCTTAAGTTTAAATCACTTATTGTGATCATTGGATTTGTGTAGAGATTGATGTGTCATATGATTTGATATTGATCCAATAGATAAAAAAGATGACTAATACTTAAGAAAATTTCAATCACTTTATGAATAGACAGTCCCAAAGAAGAATATGTGATGAACAGAGGGGGAAGACGCACATACGTACGTGTGCTTACATACGGGGTATATATAGTACGTGCGCTTATATATAGAAGTGTGCTGTGCAGCGATGAGCGACGTGATGTAGAAGTAGCTCGTGAGCCGTTACGTACGTACGTGCGCACGATTTTGATAGGGAACGTTTGATTCGATTGGGTATTTGAGATCGTCGTCGCTGATATTGACAGCAATGGAATTTGAACGTGAACTCCATTTCCGGCCGAACGTCGAGGAGAGTTTGTTGGGCTCCCGCTCAGCATGAGAAATGGAAAGAGATGATCCATGTATGTCTGCATGGCCGGCGTCCCGAGATTTTGGGTTGTAAAGTTGTGTAATGCAATTATCGGAAGATTATGCAGGCGATCTACTGCGTCTTGTTGCTTTGTTTCTTATCCGAGTAAATACTCACGAAACGGGAGCCGTAAATCTTTCGGAAGTTGCGCTTTTAGCTGAGGTGATTTGCAAGACTAGTGTCGTACCCCTTTATATTTGATTTATCCGTGGATCCGTGCACCGGACATAGTTTTGAGATAATGTACAGCTCGGCTCACTCTTGGGTTCCTCCTAACCGCAAAGTTAACTAATCCACTCAACCACACATCTTTATCCTTATTCATCTACACACAGCAACACGAGAAGAGAGCATCGCTTCGTCTACACCTCGGACCACCACTGCCCCGCATCCCCGGCGAGCCCCCACCCTTTGTGGGCGCCGCTTCACCTGCTAATCCTCGTGCCCCTATGGTTCCATCCCGCTCCGCTAACGACCCACTGTAGAGATGAGTAATCGCCCTTTTGCCGTCGTAGCTCGCGCTCCCTCCCATTGGCAACTGACTTTTAGTTGAGGTGATTTGCAAGACTAGTGTCGTACCCCTTTATATTTGATTTACCGGTGGACCCGTGCACTGAACATAGTTTTGGGGATAATGTACAACTCGGCTCACTCTTCAGGTCCCTCCTAACTGCAAAGTTAACTAACCCACTCAACTACACATCCTTATCCTTATCCATCTACACACAACAACAATATGAGAAGAGAGCATCGCTTTATCTACACCTCGGACCTGCCACCGCCCCGCATCCTCGGTCAGCCCCCACCATTTGTGGGCGTCGCTTCACCTGCTAATCCTCATGCCCCTACGGCTCCATCCCGCTCCGCTATTAATGACCCACTGTAGAGATGAGTAATCGCCCTTTCACCGTCGTAGCTCGCGCTCCCTCCCATTGGTAGCTGACGAGGCCTCCCAAGCTTCATGGTGGGGAACAGTGGGCAGCGCAGTCATTGCAGTGCCCCGTGTCATTACTCCGAAGGGTAATCACACTTAAAAAATGGATTACTATTTGTCTGCCCGGTAGGACACCCGCTCTGACGAATAGTAAGCCTTACTAGAGTCAACGCAGCAGAACAATAGGATAGAAACTAAACTTTATTACAACATTTAGCCACGCAAGGCTATGGTCTTTAATATAATTATTTAATTACATGAGAAACGAATTCCCCTCACTTGCCTGCCTTGATCCACCGGTCGTCTACTTGTTCCATCCGCCGAATAAGGCATCCGCCTTGCCTTGGTTCTCGTAGTCAGCGCCCTCACCTCCTATGGCCTCATCGGTACCTGCATGTTCTTCATCCCACTCGGGATAGTTCCCGGCAAGACTAGGATCTAGCAAAGGAGAATAATAGCAAGATTGAGTACTAGTGTACTCAGCAAGTATTAATAGCAAAATATGCACTGGATGACTCATCTTTGTTCGTTATTACATTTTCTAGTTCATATCTTTTTCTGAAAATAAACAACTCGTCAAAACCTTAGGTGGTAAGTTTTAGTACTAAAAAGACTATTTGCCACTTGTAGAGAAAATAGACCCCTAGCGGTTCCCGTAGACTCCAATCCAGGAGACTGGCATGAATTCATAATTTGATATAGCACTACGCGGGCTTGTACCACTTTACCCATAGCTATTCTGAGCTATCTCTACGCTAGGTTCCCTACATTTCCTTTGATGCGGGTTCGAGTTCAGAATACATAACGTCTTTCAAGTTACGTGATTAATTTCTCCACCTATTACTTTCCGTCAGAGTCCAGGGACGTTACCCCAATCATCCACCGAGTTCCCGTAAAGTTGGTTGGGCCGGTTATCCCTTCATCCAACACTCCACCTGTGCTACTAGTTACCTGTTGTGGAGAACATAACTACGTAACAAGGTAGCATTTTCTGTCTGCCAAAACAGAAAAATGGTTAGCACTTAAATACGGCATCTGATCTGAATAAGAGTTTTGTAGGTTCTTATATATTAACCATATGTAAAGGGTCCCACCTCTTGCCTCATCATCATCATTATCTTTTTCTCATCTCTTTTTTCTGCCCCGATCCCCCTTTACCAGCCATAATATTAACACTTTTCTCATTTCTCATCTCTTTTATCCGATTTGATTTTGAGACATAGTTTTGATGCATGTATATTATATATATATATATATATATATATATATATATATATATATGATACCGCAATATACGGTTTACATTTAATATAACTATATTGATGTTCAAGAGAAAAGCTTGCCTTCGGAATTGTAGAAAAGATCAGCGTCAAAGAAATCTGGATCAGCTACTTAGGTCTGCGTTGGACCGATTTCTGCAATTATATGACGACGCAAATAATAAATAATTAAGTAAATACTTAGCGGCATTTGGGTGCTACTTGGCGTTTAAGTTAGCACTCCCTAACTGCGATTGTTCTACGGTCTACTGGTTCTGGAATTGAGGTTGCCTAAACTCGCGTTTTATCGGGCGAAAGCAAAATACTATACGTACTCGCATGCAACTAGGTCTATTTAATTTGTATTAATGCAAATCTGTCTAATCGATTTTACACCGGTGTACACATTTATTTATTTCTCTAAATAGACTCGGGGTCGTTTATTTCAATTATTCTATCATGATTAAATTATTTCTAACGTATCAGATTATTTATTAAATTCAGGGAATTTTAACGGTGATTAATTTCAGATTAATTTTATAGCTTTTTCCTGCCTTTATTTCCTACCGGTCTAGTATACTGCTATTTATTCATACACGGCTTAAACTTTTGTTTGATCTAATAACCATATAGCGCCGACATGAATTAATACTGGAGCTCACTTCTACTACTAGATTTATTTCTACCACTCCCACTAATATTTACCCTCATACTTCTTCCTAATTTTCCTTTCTCACCAAATCTCTCTTTTTCCACTTTAACCCACCCTCCCCCAGCCCCCCGGATCCGGATTCAGTGACTTGATATCCGCGGATCAATTTGACCCTCCAAATGATATCCGACTCATCCGGATCAATTTGTCCATCTTGTTTTTTTCTCCTCTAATCACTCAATCTCGTCCGTGTAACCCATCCAAGTGAGCAGATGTCATCCTGGAGGAGAGGCGGTTGGAGCAGAGAATGATCTTAGGGGAGCTCAAGAGGATGTTAGGCTAGACACCAGCGAGGAGGTTATTGGTTGCACTTGGGAGTGCTCTTGGGCTAAACGGGAAGGTCATTTCTGAATCCGGATGGCCCCACCCACCCCCATCTTCTTTCTCTGTCCGCCCCATCCAAGCAACCGAACCACTCCCAGGTTGCTTCCCCATTCTCATTTATTGGGTTCTTCCTCTCTCCCTCCATTCTTTTCTTCCTCCTGGATTTCTTTTCTTCCTCCTGGATTTCTTGCTCCTGGCCGAACTCCCCATGGCGCCGCTCCCTGGCTCGGCTTCCTCTAGCGCTGCCTCAATTGGCTGCCGGCTTGGCCGCCTCCACCCGCTCCATGGCCTGGCTCGGTTTTGCCCGTGCCCCGGCTCGGTTCACTCGGGCTCGGCCGCTCTGGTGCCGCACTTGGCTCCTTGGGTCCTCCATGGCACCGCTTGGACCTATCGGCCCGTGCCATGTGCCAGCCGGCTCGGCCTCCGGTCGCTGGCCGCCTTGTCTCGGCCCACTCGCCTTGCCCCCCCCATTTGCGGTCTAAGGCCAGCTCTGGTTTACTTCCCCCCTAATTCTCTGTTCTGTTGATTTACTTTTAGTTGAGAGTATTGATTTATTTACTGATGTGGGTTATTGCTTATGCATGGTGAATGCTGGATGAGGGCTACTATCATGATTGTGGTTCTTGCCGCGGTTGCACTGAGGTATTACTACTCCCCTCCTTCTGCTCCTCTATCTAGCTCTGCCCCTCCCTTTTGCTCTGTGATGGCTATGTGATGCGGCGATTATTGATGCATGTGCACCCTCTGTGCAATGGGCAGTTCATATGGTGGGGGTTCGGTTAATACTCTGTGATGGATACTGAGGGCTATTGTTGAAATACGCTTCCTATGAATTTCTTTGTTCATATTGTGTGTTTCACTTTTGGGCAAAAATGAGAGTGGGTGAACCGGTGGGATACCTGGCTTGGCTCTGCTGGTTTGGGAAATGGTGGGGCGGTTGGTGATGGTTCTGGAGCTTGTTCGGTCCTTGGTTGTCGTGGTCATCCATTGTCTCCCTTCGGCTTCTGGCTTCTGGCTTCTTGCCTCATGATCCCCTGGTCTTCTCTTGTGGTTGTGGGCGCTTAGCTGGCTTTTGGTTGGGGATGTAATGGAGTGGGGATGTGTTTGCTTGAGCTCCTTGCTCTGGTGGGTGATTGGCTTCCTTTTGGCCTGGAGGTGAAATGAGTGTGGGGGTGGTGCTTTATTGTTGGCTTTGGGAGGGCAGTGGGTGTTTGCTCTCTGTGGGTGTGGCCTTCGGTTGGGAAGAAAAGAAATGAGTGTGTTGGCTTTGATTAAGGGAGAGGTTTATGGGGGAGGTGGTCTCTGGTGCTTGCCCTGTGCATAACCCTTATGCCTTTGCCCTGTTCAGATAGCTCTCACATACTACTGTTGGGCTTTGGTCCAATAGTTAAAGAATACTATTTGCTGGATTTTCTATGAATTGAGGTAAGTCGGGAAAAGTGGGTGTCGGATTTCTAAAATTGCCCAGTGATGAGACCTAAAGAAGTGATATGGTGCCAACTAACCTAGGTTGGTCTGAGAACCTCGCTGAACTTCGTGAATTCTGATGACAATCCCTTTTCTATTCCTTACTTCCTTTTATCGCTTTTGCTTGCTACTGCTCTAATAGTCTTTGTGGGAAAAGGGCATATGTGCAGGGTTTCGGATTAGTCGAGGAGAGTGGTTCGACAGGTTGGCGATATGTGGACAAGGAACGGCTTCGCGACATGCATGCAATACTTTAATTTTATTCTTTTTGTAATTAAATCAAATTTGTAATTTATATTTTTGATTTGATGTAACTAAATCTTATAATTAATTCAGATATTGTATTGTAATGTTTTACTTTTTCTTGCAATGAATTTTTTGTAAGTGACTCAAATTATATTGATGATTCATTTATGCGACAATAAATTCTGTTGTAAATTCTACTATTGAATTCTATTGTATTATTTTATATGAGATTGCTTGACGATGCGTTTGATATTAATTGAGATTATGATTTGTTCCTAATTAGAAAATTTTAATTTACTACTAATTAGTGATTTGCGTTGTTTAGATTAAATTAATTGTCAGGGTTCTCACAGTCGCATCCTCCGAAGCTCGACTATCGGGGACCGTTGAGCTGTTCTGGGCATCGATGTGGTAGAAGATGAGCTTAGGCAAATTGAGGAAGGGGATGAGAGGCACGATTCCTGATAGAAGGATTTGAGATGTTGCAGATAATTCATTTAGATGTTGCAACAGGTAATTTGGGATGTTGCCTCTGTATGTTCTGAATCTTGCAGCAAGAAATCTTTGAACAATGCATTTGGTTCTGCTTCTGCAAATGTTTGCATCCGTTTCTTCTAGGTGTTGCCCATGTTATATTTGGATGTTGCATCTGTCTAGCTAGTCCAATTCAATTGTTTGCAAGTCTTGTTTCCGATTATTGCATGCGTGTTTAAAAAATTGTTGCAATGTTGTAAGACCATATATTTGTTTTCTTTGAATTTTTGAACTAGTTTCTAGAATAACTGAGATATATATCAAGCAAAATTTGCAAGTTTGTTGATATTTCAATGAGTGACTGAAATCTTCCAAAATTTTATATGAAAATGGAACCAACTTGTCGGAGGTCATCGATACAAATGTTGCTGGCGTGCCATTGAAATGTTGTGCTGAACGGTTGGTTCCATCTAGATCTGACCAAACGTTGGGCTAGGCCGGGCCGGGCCTGAAAAGCCTGGCCTCGGACGGGCAGACCCGAGCTCGGCCTGGTCCGAATTTTTTTTCTAATAAAAATATTGTTTTAATTCTTTTTTGGAAGAAAATGTAATATTTAATTCATTTCGAGAATAAAAATAGTTTGTATTGTTTTTATGACATTCATTGGGCTTTTGGACCAAAAATCAAGTCCGGAGCCCGACTCAAACTGGGTCGGGTTCAGCCCGGGCAACCCATGAACAGGTCTAGTTCCATTGGACGTCAGGCGCTAGTCATGCTGCCCGCACTGCTTAGATGTCCAAGCACTAATTGTGCTCTAGTGTTGGCTTTGGGCCTACGCTGGTAGCCAAATATTTGTGCCTTAAGCCTGGCGGTATGTAGGGATAGGAGCCTTTCGGATCAAATTAGTCTGGTACTGTGGCAGCCAGCCCTTAATTGGAGCAGAATTTATTTTTGGGAGCTGCTAGCCCACGCTATACTGTTGGATTGCATTTTCAACGGTATAGCAGCTTCATGTAGTTTCATGAAGTTTCAGATTTCGAGTTTGAAGTTTCGATTAGATTTCAATGCGTTTTGTGACAAGTTTCAAAAGGTTTCAAGTTATGAGTTTGATGTTTCAAACATGTTTTATTGTGTTCTGTGAAAGTTTTCGACGCTTTTCATAGAGTTTGAGAAATGTTTCAAATAAGTTTCATAAAAAATTACAAATTTCAAGAAGTTTTTAAAAAAGGTTTACAGGAAGTTTCAATCATAAACGAGGCAGGATGAAACTTCTAAGTTTCAAGTATGAAAACATTTTAAAAGTTTCACGTTTAAGTGAGTTTCGCATATTTCTAGTAGTTTCTAAAAGATTCTAAAAAAGTTTTAAGCCCAAGTTTCAGATTTTGGAACTCAAGTTTCAATAAGTTTCGGACAAAAGGGTTTCAAGAAGTTTTAGCAAATTTCATGAAGTTCCAAGAAGTCTCGTGAAAATATTTTAAAAGTTTCAGGTTTCAATGAATTTCGCGTATTTCTTGAAGTTTTCGGAAGATTCCAAAAAAGTTTTAAACCCAAGTATCAACAAGTTTTAGATTTTGGAATTCAAGTTTCAACAAATTTTGATTTTGGAACTCAAATTTCAATAAGTTTCTAATTTTGGAACTCAAGTTTTAGACAAAAAGTTTCAAGACGACACACACTCAACACATGCTACACTCATACCACCCATGCACCAAGGCTTTCCCGGAGAGCGGACATGCGTTTTCTTACTGAACGTGTACACATGTGTGGTAGACACTAGAAACCTTCTCATAAAGCGGACATGTGTTTTTCTACTTAACGTGTACGCATGTGTGTACTTCTAAATTCGGTAGATACCAGAGTTGACTCTAGAACTTGAACGTTGGTGGACCGATCAACGGCACCCCTGTAGCGCATTGAGCATTGGCAATCTCAGGGCAAGTCCTTGCAAGTTAAACTTCCTTTTTAATGGGACGGCATACGCTAAATATTTCTTCCAAGTTCAATGGTAAAGGTGTGTGCGTGCGTTGCGTCTTCTTTGTAATCTCAAATAAAAGTCTTTATATCGAACATACATACCACTGTTTTTTTTTAAAAAAAAATGGTTCCTAGTAAAAAAACACAGAAAATCTAGTGATATACTCCTGATCTCCCATTTCTCTGTTTGGTGATACTATGGCCAAAACTGTCTACGCGCACCAAAACTTTTAGTTAAAGCATGATACTTCTGCTTCAGCTTCTTTTTGGGTGGTTGGCAAATCAAGTACTCTGTAAACTAGTCATCGAAGGTTCTCTTGTTTTTTTCTTGAATGATTTCCCCCTTTGTTTTTGTTTGTAAACTGAAGGTTCTTGTTTGTTCGCATGCGGATTGATTAGCTGGGTTCGCCTACCCTTGTCTAAAATTCCATCATCGAAATCCTTTCCCCTAAAAAATCATTGAATCATTAACTAGACCCACTTGCGCCAACTCACTTCATCCCCGGTTAACCACCTTTGTTACTTAACTTTATCTTGTTCACACCACCACACACGCACATGAGTGCACCCCTTTAGCGCACGTTTAGACAGACAAAGGTCGGATATAAATTTGCGAGATCACAAAATTTCTACTAAACGCACTCATATGTGTGTAATAGATGGGCACCAGGATTTAAACTCTATTGGGTGCAGTCGTACACCCATAACTCCACCACCCAACCAAGAGGTGATTCCCCACAATACTCCAATACTTTTAACTTCTTGTTTTTCAGTTTGACTCAATTTCTTATTTACTCACTAAACGTTACTCCGATTATTGGCTCTGTTCAGAATGTTCAATAATTACTGAAAATCTCCTATGAAATAGTTCCTAGCTATTTTGGTGCACTGTGAAATCTAAGTACTTACAGACTCGAGAAATATGTATGGCATGATCTAATTTGCAAGCAAATTAAAGTGACCACATTCACACCTGTCGATGATCTAGTATCGATCTTACGAATGAATATTTGAGAGTCTCCTTGAACTGAACCACGCAAAGAATGACATAAGGATTTAGACATGTTCAGGAATTCTCCGAAGAAAATAATAACCCTACTTCTGTATGATTGTATTAACAGTAATGATTACAACCAGAGAGAAAACTAAGCCTAATGTCTTCTTCTCCTGATCTGCCCTAATCTTCTCTGACTTGAGTTTTTATATGGCGAATGAAGGGGTAACAGTTTTCTAGGCCAAGAAGCGCCTTAACGTTTCATATAATGAGCACGTTGATGGGAGTTACTGGCAGAGAGTTATCATCTCCACGTCGCCTGACGGTTATTGTCAGAGACTGAGACATATTACCTGCAATTATTCTAGAGAATAACAGCGTAAGATAACTATTCTATGTATTGAACACAATGCGTAAGAGTCTGTAATCGTTTGGACCCACATGACTGTAGGCTTTATCGATTACAGGGTGGTTGTGGAAAGCCTTACGACCATACAATGGTTGTATAAGAGCTCACGACCATAGAGTGGTCATGGAAAGGCTTACGACCATAGGAATGGTCGTAGAAGGGCTTATAGCCATAGGGGCGGTCGTAAAAGGTATACTTAAGTACTATATGATAGTTTTATCAATCAATAATAAGAATTACAAATAAATAATAATTTAAGGATTATTAGATCCTCGTCAACACATATAGTACTTCATGTTACTAGGAGCATGTTAAAAAAAAAAAACAAAAGCGATGTCGTACTCTTGCGTAGTTGCATTGCGTGTGTAGAGTTTGCACACCAAGATACAAAATAAAATGCACAAGAAATTCGTGCCGAGCGAGGATCGATGGCATTCGGTCACATGGCGCACAGTCACACAAGGACAACCGTTCACCAGATCGGAAGCTTCTTCCCACTTTATTAAACTTGGCACGTAGGTGAAGCCAACTTTAATCTAGCTCCGCGCCGCTTACTCCAATGATGAAATCACGTTCTGGTGGCTTGACGCGTCGTGCGATCGCAGATTACTAGTGCAACTTGGGCAGGCAGAAACACATTGTTGGCGCTGTTTTTACCCTATTTTTATGCTCTCGGACAACGTTATTTCATGTTATTATGCATAGCTAAGGCTACGTATTGTGCTACTAACCATTCATATTCGACATGTATATGCAAAAATGTTGTATCGCAGGAAACATAATTTTTCAGGTACTTTTCATTTTCATGCCAAATCCACTAATTTAGAGAAGTTTACTGCTGAATTGTCAAATCGACTGGTTCTGAAAGATCCTTTACACAAGCTTTCAATGATTGAGGCATTCTCAAATCCCAATTTTGAGGCTCTCAAGATGATTCCTCATCGAGAAGATTGAAACACGAATATCATTTGTCCAATTTGGAGTTCGGACGAAAAAGTTAGGATAGAAACACTAGGCCTTCGATAGGGTTGGTGATATGATGACGCGAAGGATTGCTATATGCACGCCAATTTCTCAAGGGAAAAAAAATCAATGGTGAAACCCACAATTGAGTAGAGAGATTCTTTCTCTTGCTTTCTAATTCCTCACAATTCTTGAAGAAAGAAAAGCCGAAGAGATACAAATGGGATAGAATATATCCATCATATTGCATTGCGGTTTTGGTGACCTAAACGGCTTCAAATGGGAAAACTCATACCTATAAAGTTGTAGATCTCTTTGAGTAGTCTAGTTTGAACTCCTCACGGACCTAATTTGGAGTTAATACGAGGGACATATGGGCCCAGCAAGGCAGGCTACACAGAGAACCAGAGTCCACCATATAGTCAACTTCCAAGGCAAATTTAGCAATGAAGACGATGTTTTCAGAATACTTCCACAAATAAAAAGTTGAAGTCCTCTGCGTTAGATAAACGAAAAAAATAACCTAATTTGGAGTTTGTATGACCGAGATATGACCTCCAAGATATTCAAGGCGCAGAAGGAAAGTGCAAACCGACTCAAATTCGAAGGAAATTCCGAATTAAAACTCGCCAAACCAGTTGTTTCCAACTCTACCATGTCCAACCCACAACTCTCCAGCCCCCTTGGTCTTTAAATAGGACCCGAGGGGTGCCCTCCAAATGATCCAATCTTTGAGTTCTACCTCCGTGGCTCCAGCGAGGCCGATGCCATGTTTTCCAATAGTTAGGTATAAGATTTGAGAGTAATTAGGGAGGGATCTAATTAGAGAGGGCTTTAATTAGCCTATCTAATTAGGGAGGGTTCTAATTAGAGTCGGGATCTGGAACATACGGAAGGCTACCAAGATTCGCAGCCTTTGTGATCTTCTTGGTTGTAAGCATTCATCTGCCCTTCATCTATTAAGGTTTTGGTATGTAGTCTTGATTTATATATGCATCTATGTTTTGGATGATTGTTTCATTGCGCAACGTTTTAATTATCATGCTTCTAGTACTGTTGCATGCTAGTTGTCTATTTAGTCGTGGTGATTAGATAGATTAGTTGATCCTTGCGTATCATTTTGCGAGTAGGCTTAGATAGGGTGTAGATTCCATGAACAACACAATTGTGTCTGAGATGATATAAGCGGCTCTACCTTATTCATAATTGTTTAGGATATTTATGTTTGTTTTGCTAGAGAGGATGCAGATCTGATGGATGGTGACAACAGCTCTAGTCTAGACTTTCATACGTGTTCTAACTTCTATCTTTCCATAATCAATATTACATTATGATTTCTTGCTCCTGTACTAGCATTGTCATATAGGATCTTGAGTACTCATTACTGATCTACTCTAGCCTACTATTTGGTTAACTGGAATGTGCTTAGTTATATGGTTGGATATGTACTATCAATTCTTTTATTCCTGTTGGACCACAAAAGGCGACTAGAGGGGGGTGTGAATAGGAGCACGATCTCTTTTTCACGAAAAATGGATTCAACGGGATGTTTACTCCAATAGCTATGAAGCTATGAAGATCACTCAACAAGCACAGCGAAAGACTTGTGTTGAACCCAAATCAAAACCACAAACAAGAGACCAAAACTAGAGATCAAAAAAACTCTAAAACAGAGGGCCGGACTGACCTCAGGCAAAAGTGCGGACTGACCCGGGGCCGGACTAACCTCAGGCAAAAGTGCGGACTGACCTCAGGCAAAAGTGCGGAATGACCTGGGGCCGGACTAACCTCAGGCACGATGAACAGGAAAATCAGCTCGGGTTCCAAAACGAAAAACGGTCTAACTTTTGATCCGTAAGGCCAAACTCCACGAAATTTGAACCACACCTTCTCAAAGATATTAGGAACCTATTCCAACCAAAGATTGCAGAGATCCATGCCAAAGTTCCTATCTTTTTCAGTTTGAACGAAGAAGGGTTCAAAACCGAGCAAAAATCGAAATATGATCTAGAGACTTGCTCGTGGGTGATTGATGATCAAGATGATCCTAGATGGGTTCCCACATGTTGCAGCAAGTTAGATCACGGCAAGAAACCAACCAAAAACTCGCGGATCAAAGAGAGACTCAAAATCACCAAATAGAAAGAAAGAAAACAAATGAACTCATCTTTGATAGAACTTTCTTTGGATTGATTTGATATGGTATTGGTTTACAGCCACTCCATCAATGGAGGACAAAGACTCAAGACATGAGCACAAAATCAAAACCAACTCTCTAGAACCCTAACCTCCAACTCTCTTCTCCCTAAGCACAAATGCAAAACTAGGGTTTTCAAATATGAAAGGGTTGAGGGGGTGCAGCCACCTCCCTCCTCTATTTATAGTGGAGGCTTAGACCTTCTAGAAGAGTTTCCCTAATGGGCTCCCGTTAAGGCCCAACACAAACGGGTCACACACGCACGCATTTTAAAGCGTCGTCTTCATCTCCTCTTGACCTAATCCGCTTCTCCACGCACCGTCTTGCGCCACGAGTTAGCAAAAGGTCACCAAAGCGGTATTTGGTAAAATTACCAAAATACCCCTTCTCGGTCCTTCTTCAAAGACCGAGTCCAATCTTCGCGGCGATCGCATGCTCATACGTGTAGGTTGATCCAACGGCTCTCATCATGTCGGCAAGTCTCTCCCATCCGGCTCCCACCGAAACCACCATGGCACTTGCACCGACCCCCGCCCGCTTGATCCAACCCGTCGCACTGAACTGCCCGTTCGGTCACCTTTGTCCCTTTTGCGCCATGCTTGACTCCATTGACTTCACCCGGCATCGTCGACCGTTCTGAACCTCAGCTCTCCAAGCCTAGTCCCGATCATCCTCGCCGTTGACTGTCGTTGATCACCAAGCAACCTGCACAACAATAGACAAGCAAATCGAAACCGGGAACAAGTTCTTCACAACTTGACCCACGTTAGTCAAAACATGCATCATGCAACACATATGCACTGAAACTCATGAACTTTACCTAACAACATTCCAAACTATGACGAAAACGCGTGTTCGACAAACCGTTAACGACATTGCCAATTGTAACATCATCCAAAGATCATAAGCATATCCCCATGATATCCACAATCTCCCCCTTGATGAACACATTGGCAATTCCCAACAAAAGCAAATATTGAGGTTTGAAAAGGAAAAACTCGACGTTTTCGCATAAAGGCGCAACTTGGTCCAAATGCAAGAGAAAGCACAGGAAATGACCAAGTTGGCTTCAGAATAGTATAGACAAGTGAGATAAGGCAAACGAACACGAGAAAGCTTCATTTTCCAGAAAGAGTCAAAATCTCACTTAAGGTCCATATGAAAGAATAATTGTTCGATATGACCTTTGATCATAGTGAGGATCAAGAATTGCAATTCAAGTTCAGAAAGGGCAATAAGACCATAAGAATGCAAATAAGAAACTCCCCCTCACTATGATCCTCAGATTTCAGAAAATTTCAAATTCTCCAATTTTCTCTCCCTTTTTAACACTTTTAAATCTTCTCCCCTTTATACATCTCGAAATATCTTCTCCCCCTTTGACAATGGAGTCATCAAGGAATCACGCCTTCCTCTCGTCCAGAGATAACAAATGCAGAATGAGGAAAAAGCATAAGAAGGAGCATGCATGAAATGCAATGGAGTGGCTTCATATTTTTGTATTTTTTAATTTTTGATTACAAGAAGCTTTGAAGATTACCCAAAAGAACAAGCTAGCATTTCTAATATTGCACAAACAACATATCAGCCTGAAAGCGCTAGCAAGATCATGATAAGACATATATAACAAAGCTAAAGCTAGAAGGCTCAATATAAAGCAATGAATTTTAGCATTTTAAACAAAGCTTCAAATCTAGCAAGTTCATCAACAGGGATCCTAAGATGATACTGGCCATGTCAAAATGTCAATGTGAGATCAAAAAGCTAACAATGACCACATTAAGAGACAAATAGGTCCTGAATTGAATCATTTTGCTCAATTTTTCTCAAACGCCCTTTTTCAACAGTTTTTCATTTGCAATGAATATTGAAGTTGATTAAAGGTATATCTTAGTGAAGAAGATCCTGGACTAGGAGCCATCCACAAACTCTTCCTAAGCTTTTACTAGGGCGACAAATCTTGAGGTTTATGTCAGTTTTGACAAGCAGTCCCCATGAGATTGTCTGGATCATCAAACTATCTCCAAGTTCATGTCTATGACATGCAGTCTCGTGAGAGTAGTTTGGCACATTTTAAGCACAAGACAATCTTTAAATTTGATTTTTCATTTTTCACAAGAGCAGATTTAGATTCTTAAAAGAACAAGAAGCTCAAGTAATGATCAATACTAGATTCAAGAGCTAACACAACAATTTTGACAGGGCCAATGTCACAAAAGAAGCACTAATTGCGCAACTAGCTAAAACATCCACAAATTGCAGTTTTTAGTTCAAGTTGTCTTAAAGTTCTTGCTCATTCAGCAAAGACTTAGCTACACATGTGAAAGCATGATAATTCTAGCAAGTCAAAGAACTAGACATGGCATTGAGCAGGATTGAAATACTAAAGCTCAAGAGGGAAATAAACAAAGCTTCATCAATTTTAAAAGACAAGCATAAAAGCTTATATTACAATGCATCTTTTTGGATTTTCATATGAATGCAATATGATACAATGAGATGCACAAAAGACTTAAAAAGCCTAAAAAGATAAAAAAAAATACCACTAGAAGAAGGTATCATAAAAGATCAGAAAAGCTCAGATGAACAAGGAAAGTTCAGAACAAAGCTAACTCCCCCTCAAACCAACTCGTAGAGATAAATTACCCCTAACTCACTTCTCAAGGTGGCAAACCTAGTTGGGTCTAAAGGCTTGGTGAGGATATCAACTAACTGAGCCTCGGACTCCACGAAATGCAGCACAATATCACCCTTCTCGACATGATCTCTAAGAAAGTGATAGCGAATGTCTATGTGCTTGGTCTTAGAGTGTTGCACGGGGTTTTTAGAAATGTTAATAGCAGAAGTGTTGTCACAGAAAAGAGGAACACTATCAAAAGCCAACCCAAAGTCCTTAAGAGTGGACACCATCCAAAAATCGACTCAACAACTAGCGGCGAAGAACATATTCACTTCAAGATGGATTGTGCAATGTAAGACTGCTTCCTAGAAGACCAAGAGACAAGAGAAGTGCCTAAGAAGTGACAAGTGCCTGAGGTACTCTTCCTATCTAGCCGACAGCCCGCAAAATCAGAATCAGAAAACCCCTGAATAGACAAGGACGAAGAGCAGGAATACCAAATGTCATACTGAAGGGTAGAATGTAAATACCTGAAGATGCGCTTAACGGCTTGGCGATGAGAAGTCCTCGCAGACGCTTGAAACCTCGCACAGAGGCAGACCGCGAAGTGGATGTCCGGTCTTGAGGCCGTCAGGTACAGGAGGGAGCCAATCATGCTGCGATACTCGCGTTGATCCATGGCTTCTCCTTCCTCATCTGGATCCAAAACAGTCGAAGTCGCCATGGGAGTGGCGATCGACTTGCGTCACCCATGTCGAAGCGTTTGAGCAGATCCTTGGTGTACTTCGTCTGATGGATGAAGATCCCTTCCTTACATTGCTTGATTTGAAGCCCCAGAAAGTAGTTGAGTTCTCCCATCATACTCATCTCAAATTCCCTGGACATGGTCTCAGAAAAACTGGAAATAAGAGCATGAGAAGAACCACCAAAGATAATATCATCTACATAAATCTGAGCAAGCAGGAAGTCATTACCACGCCTAAGGATGAACAGGGTCTTGTCTACCTTACCCATCTCAAAATCATTCTTAAGCAGAAAAGTCTTAAATCTATCATACCAGGCTCTAGGGGTTTGCTTAAGACCATACAAGGCTTTGGATAGCTTAAAAACATGATGTGGATACTTAGGATTCTCAAAGTCTGGGGGTTGCCTAACATACACTTCATCCTCTATAAAACCATTCAAAAAGGCACTATTAACATCCATCTGATATAATCTAAAGCCCTTAGAAGCAGCAAATGCAAGCAGAATGCGAATGGCTTCTAGTCTAGCAACAGGAGCAAAAGTCTCATCAAAATCTAACCCCTCAACTTGGCTAAAGCCCTGAGCTACCAACCTAGCCTTGTTTCTAACCACAGAACCATCCCCATTTTGTTTATTTTTGAACACCCAACGGGTTCCTATCACATTATGACCACTAGGAGGCTCTACTAGGTTCCAGACCATGTTCCTCTCAAAATTCTCTAACTCCTCATGCATGGCATTAACCCAGCTAGAATCAGATAAAGCATGTGATATATCGCGGGGTTCGAAAGAAGCAACAAATGCAGAATGAGAGTAGAGACTCGGATCGTGATACCTAGAGCGAGTGACTCGCTCATGAAGATTACCAATCATCTGATCCGGAGGATGACGCCTCTGAATGTGAAGTGGAGCGCCCGGGGGAGACATCATCTCTTCGACCTCCGCAGGTACTGCTGATGATGAAGATGCAGCAGGAGCCTCAACTGAAGGTGAAGTAGTCGTAGCAGGTTCTGGAGCTTGGACAGCTTGGACAGGAACATCGGCAATAGGTGGAGGAGCAGTATCAAGCTCATCCTCATCTTCTTCAACAAAAATACTCTCACACCGTAAGTCACAGAAACATCGGATCTAGCTCCAGGGCTAGTCTCATCAAAAGTGACATTGCATGTCTCCTGAACAAGGTTAGTTTCAACATTAAAAACCCGAAAACCCCTCGAATGTGCAGGATAACCCAGAAATAAACCATCAAAAGTCCTTGATTCAAATTTATCTAGGTTTTCTGTCTTGAGAATGAAACACTTAGCTCCAAAAACTCAAAAATGAGAAACAGAGGGTTTTCTACCAAATCGAAGCTCATAAGGAGTCTTGCCCAAAGACGGTCTCAAGAAAACACGATTTGCAATATGGCAAGTTGTAGTAATAGCTTCGGCCCAAAACCTCCTTGGTGTGCTATACTCATCTAGCATCGTCCTAGCCATCTCGACTAAGGTTCTGTTCTTCCTTTCCACGACGCCATTCTATTGAGGGACGTGTGGAGAAGAGAACTGATGCTCAATTCCACGCTCAGCACAAAAAGAGGCAAACGAGGCATTCTTGAACTCCGTACCATTGTCACTGCGGATCGCTCTCAAGGCACCCGGAAGTTCAGAAGCCAAACGAAGAACAAGATCATGATAATGATCAAAAGCTTCATCCTTCGAAGCAAGAAAGAACACCCAAGTGTATCTCGAAAAATCATCGACTATGACAAGAATGTACCATTTGCCACCTAATGACCGAACCCTAGCGGGACCAACAGTATCCATATGAAGCAACTGTCCTGGTCCGTCAGTCATGACCATAGTCACTGAAGGGTGTGAGGCGACAACTTGCTTGCCATGCCTAGAGGGCGCACATACAGTATCCTTGACGGCTTTGAGTTTGGGCAAACCTCTCATCAGATCAAGGTTGCTAACTCGCGTCAGATGATCAAAACCAATGTGCCCCAAACGTCGGTGCAAAAGCCAGAACTCAGAAGAAGGTGTAATCAAACATTTAAGAGATCCAGAGAATGATTCGTAAAAATCAGCTCCAAAGATCCTAGCGACTCTATAAATCCCAAAACGAGCTCACCAATGAATCAAGCACCCGACAAGCATTTTTCTTAAATATAGTCTCATAGCCATCATCAAGAAGCTGTGAGACAGAAAGTAAATTGAACCTGAGCTTGTCCACAAGAGCGACGTCCTTTAGGATGAAATTATCGTTCACCCTGATTGATCCCGTTCCTTCAATCCGCCCTTGAGTATTGTCTCCAAAGATGATGAAGACATCACCTGTCGACCGCGTGAAGGAGGTGAACCATTTTGAGTCTCCGGTCATGTGGCGTGAACAGCCAGAGTCGACGAACCACATGTCCTTCCTTCCGCGGCGATCCTCATTGTCCTCGATGTCGACGGAGTCGGCCATGAAGCACATGCCGGTGAAATCCTTAGTCTTCCCTTTGTTCTTGTCTTGAGGAAGCTCCTCCTCTTTGTCCTCCTCGCTCCCGGAGTCCACATCGCTTAAGGATTGCTCTCCAAGAGCGGCAAAGACCCGATGAACAACCTTCTTAAGCTTGGCAGCATCAAACTTAGACTTGTACCCTTGAGGCTTCTTCCAAGCTGGCTTCTCTTTCTTGTGGTTGCTCTTGCCAGAACTATACAATCCATTACCAGAACTATACAATCGATCACATCGATCATTCCGATTTACATATCGCCATATGCAAATCACCCGAACCTATAACATGACAGCAACCGCTCTAATACCACTGTTGGGAAATAGGTAGGCTACACTAGCGCAAATTAAAAATTCTACCCGTAAACCAAGATCACTGCAGCTTATAGATCACGGTCTTACCACTAGACGCGCAAAGCGGAAGTTGATGCGACGCGTCGGGCGGTGTAGTCGTGCTCGCTTGATGCAAGACGTCGGGCGAGTAGTCGCACTACTTCCTGCCCTCGCCGCGGCGTCCCACGCATGACTCCTTTCTTGCGGTTCGTCCCAACGCCACGCATGCATGGCGCCTCAAAGGTATCCACACGTGCGGGAGGAAGCGACGCGCGCCGGACTACTAGATCCGCGAGGCGACTAGGGCGTGGGAGGGTGGCGGCGTGGTTTGAGGATGTCACGAAAAACTCAACCTCAACCAGCGCGCCGCTCCTCCTTTTATAGACGCCCTTATAATGGGCTTCTACGAATAGAGGCCCATTAGGACTCAATGCCCGATCTAATTTAGATCCAATCCGAATTAGGCTTCACCTCTAAGTGTGTGACCCTATGGTTCACATATGTTTAGACATGACGCGAGTACACATACTTGGTCAATAGTTGGTAGCGGCCTCTAGCAAGACGTGCCAACTCCTAAACATACGTAAAGATCATATCGGACGAACCATCACAACGTTATATACATGCCAATCCCTTTGCCTCACGATATTCAATGAGCTCCAAGTGACCACTCTTTCTCGATCCTGTGATCCGAATCCCTTACTAGGTTAACTCTTAACCTTAAGTAGCATGACCATGCATTTCGGATCCGATCACTCGAGGCCCAGAGATATCTCTCGTGTAGAGAGGGGCAAATCCCATCTCGACCGACCATGCCTCGCAAAGATGCTTCATGACAAACCCGAAAGCTACCTTTATAACTACCCGATTCACGGAGTAGCGTTTGATAGCCCCTAAGTAGGTCGATTCACATCTCAAGTACATACGACAATCTCGTGTCTAAGGACAAGGCGTACACATTGTGTAGAGAGAACCATAAGAATAATTACTATGTCTCATGTTGGGTCGGTCCAACCCCATGTTCTAAACATGTGTCCACATTATTGGTTTGACATCTCCATGTCTATGACTCGTGAAACATGGTCATCAACCGATACATGTGCTAATCCATCATTCACGTGTGTCCTCACATGAACTCCGACTAGGGACAACTTTAGAATAACCATACAAGTAAAGAGTTTCACAAACAAGTCACATACTTGTTAATCAACACAAAGGCAATATTCAAGGAACATTTATTAAATCATGGATACAACGAAATATCATCATCAAAATGATTGCCTCTAGGCATATCTCCAACGCCTCCCCACTTGCACTAGAGTCAATCTAGAAGATATCTAATACCCATAGCTCTTGTGTGCGCCTCATGCTTAGGTCAGGGAGAGGCTTCACAAAGGATCTCAAATATTCAAATCCGTGTGTATTTTGCATATCTTTAAATCTCCTCGATTAAGGATCTCTCGAATGAGATGAAACCGCCGCAGATGTGTTTGTTCTTTTGGTGATTCCTCGGCTCCTTGGCTTGCGAATGGCCCCACCGTTATCACAAGAAGATCCGCAGGATCGCACGCACTAGGAACCACACCTAGTTCGCTTATGAACTTCCTTATCCAAACACCTTCCTTTGCCGCTTGAAGCCGCAATGTACTCGGCCTCTGTTGTAGAGTCGCAATGATCTCGCTGGAACTCTTCCAACTTACCGCACCACCGCTCAAAAGGAACACAAAACCCGATTGCGATTTGTAATCATCTTTGTCGGTTTGGAAGCTTGCATCGGTGTAACCATTTACAACGAGCTCTTCCTCACCTCCGTAGACTAGAACACATCCTTAGTTCTTCTCAAATACTTGAGGATGTTTTAATCTGCGTCCAAAGACTCTCACCGATCACCGTATCTGCTCGTAACACTTAGAGCATAGGAAACATCTGGCGAGTACACATCATAGCATACATGATAGATCCAATGGCGAAGCATATGGAATCTTACTCATGCGATCTCGCCATCGCTTGTCGAAGGACACCGAGTCTTGCCAAGATTTATGCCATGAGACATGGGCAAGAACCCTTTCTTTGCCTCCTCCATGTTGAACCGTTTCAACACTTTGTCAATGTAAGTACTCGGTTTAATCCTATTAGCCTTTTTGATCTATCTCTATAGATCTTAATACCTAAAATATATGCCGCTTCCCTAAGTCCTTCATTGAGAAACTATTTTTCAAATGAGGTCTTAACGGACTCGAGCATAGGAATATCATTTCCAATCGTAATATGTCATCTACATATAAGATTAGAAATACGAGTGAGCTCCCACTTGTCTTCTTGTAAACACAAGATTCTTCTTCGCTTTTGATGAAGTCAAACTCTTTGACCACTTCATCAAAACGAATGTTCCAACTCCGAGATGCTTGCTTCAATCCATAAATGGATTTTTGAAGTTTGCATACTTTTCTAGCATTGTTTGATCGACAAAACCCTGGCCGTATCATATACACGTCCTCGGTTAAATTTCCATTAAGGAAAGCCGTTTTGACATCCATCCGCCATATCTCATAGTCGAAATATGCAAAGAATAGCTAGAATGATCCGTATTGATTTAAGCATCGCTACAGTGAGAAAGTCTCATCGTAGTCAACTCCTTGAACTTGCCGAAACCTTTGCGACAAGTCGAGCTTTATGGATATGAACATTTCCATCCATATCAATCTTCCTTTATAGATCCATTTGCACTCTATGGTTTTAACACCATCAAAGGTCAACCAAATTCCAAACTTGATTGTCTCCCATGGATGCTATCTCGGATCTCATGGCACTATGCCATTTCTCGAGTCCGGTCCATCATTGCTTCCGCATAGGTCGTAGGCTCATCATTGTCTAACAATAATATATCTCGCGCATTGCGAGCCTTCCGACCTTCGTGGTGGTGGTGCTTCCTTTGCCATGGGTTCCTCAACTTGTTCGCACATGGGCATCATTCGCCGAGTCTTCCCGATTGGTTCATCTTGAACTTCTTCAAGCCGCACCGTTCTTCCACTTGTCTCCCTGTTGAGAAACTCTTTCTCTAGGAAAACACCACTTGAGCGACAAACACTTTGCCCTCTAGTCGGTTGTAGAAGTAATATCCAAAGGTTTCTTCGGATATCCCACTAAAATGCATTTATCCGACTTGGGTGTGAGCTTGTCCGATCAGAGTCGCTGACAAACGCCTCACATCCCCAAATCTTTAGAAAAGACAAACCGTGACTCTTCCTACCCATATCTCATATGGTGTCTTAACTACGGATTTAGACGGCACCTATTAAGTGTGAAAGTGCCGCTTTCTAGAGCGTAACCCCAAAAGGATAATGGTAACTGATCGCTCATCATCGATCGAACCATGTCCAACAAGGTCCGACACGCCGCTCGGATACCCCGCTTTCTTTGAGGCGCTCCGGCGGTGTTAGTGTGGAACAATTCCGCAACTCTTCGATGATTGCTAAATTCATGACTCAAATACTCGCCACCACGATCGATCGCAGAGCCTTAATTTTCTTGGCACGTTGATTTTCAACCTCATTCGGAACTCTTTGAACTTTTCAAAAGTTTCGGACTTATGCTTCATTAAGTAGACATAGCCATATCTACTAAAATCATCGATGAAAGTTATGAAGTAATGAAATCCACCTCTAGCGATCGTGCTCATTGGTCCACATACATCGGTATGTATGATTTCCAACAAGTCGACGCCCACTCAAAAGAACCTTTGAAAGGTGATTTGGTCATCTTACCAAGCAAACAAGCTTCACATGTCTCGTATGATTCAAAATCAAACGGTTAGAAGACCATCAAGATGGAGCTTCTTCATGCGCTTTTCACTTATGTGACCCAAACGACAATGCCAAACGTAGGTGGGATTCAAATCATTAGGTCGAAGTCTTTTAGCATTTATGTTAAAGATAGGCGCATCATCAAGATTTAAAATAAATAACCCATTCGCAATGGGCGCAAAAGCCATAAACATTCCATTTTAGAGATCAAACAACCATTGTCTTTACTTGCAAATGAATAACCATCTCTCATCAAACATGAGGGGATAAAATGTTTCACTCATACTAGGAACATAATAACAATTATTCAATTCCATAATAAATCTTGAAGGAAGTTGGTTGCATGGTGCCGACGGTCAACGCAAAGAACCCTTGCTTTATTCCCGACGCGAAAATCAACTTCACCTCTTGCGACTCCTCTACTTCTTATTAGCCCTCGCATCGAGTTGCAAATGTGAGCAACTGATCCAGATCAAATACCCAAGAGTTAATAGGAGAATCATGAGAAAATGTCTAAAACATTTATGACAAGTGTACCATGGGTGGAAGTCTTACTTCCACCTTCTTCTTGCATTCATCGAATCCATGTACTTCTTGCGCTTCTCTTCCAAAGGCGCTTTTACAATAGAAGCATACTGTCTCACTCCAGTCCAAAGATTAGGCTTAGGCGTTGGCTTCAGATCATATCTTTAACCTTACCCTTATTCTTTGGCCATGGCTTACCCTTTTCTTGAAGCTAGACTTGTTCTCACACCATCACATGGCTAGGCCCCGCACACTTCTTAATGTCATTCTCTGCTTTTTGAGCATCCCACAAAGCTCATTAAGGCCCTTATCCGCCCATGCATATGGTAGTTCAAATGAAATGCCCATAGCTAGGTGGAAGAGACGCTAAATGAAATCGCTTGCCAACTCTTGGCCAATTGGAAAACCAAGTTTATCCAAAGTCCGATCAGAACCAACCATTTTGATCACATGTGGGCCTCACGGTGCACCTTCGTTAACTTGCATTCCGTAAAAGCCTTAGAGACATTGAACCGCTCACCCGGCCTGTGTGCGGAACATGTCCTAAGCGCTATGATCATATCATACGCTTCCCGATCCTCAAACCGCTTTTGAAGGTCGTTCCATGCATGCAAGCATAAGACACTAATCTCAAGAGAGTCATCACATGCTTTCTTGTAGGCATTTTTAACAAAGTGAGACGCATTATTTGCGTGTTCTTCGGGATTGGGGTGTCGAACGTTTTCCTTTTTATCCGCCTCGAGAACAATTCTCGTGTTACGGACCATCCGAATAGTTTGTTCCATTTAATTTCTCTTTCTCAAGAATCGATCGCAAAGCAAAAGGGTGTGCGTGGTTGCTAGATGCCATTGATCTACAATAGGAAATGCAAAATACTAAGACAAATAAAACCATGATAGAGTAAATCAGTATTAAACAAATTTAATAGAATGTACTCCCACTAAAATCAACATCCTCTCATTGATTCTTAGCGATTCAAGATCCGCAATTAACGAGTCTACTAGTGAGCTTTTGCATCACCGCTAGGAGACAAGGTACTTGTAAGCAACACCTTGCTAATCATATCTCTATATGACTCTTGTTGTTGGGTGACATCTCTATGCCCGGCGCCCAACCTTTATGCCCCAAGGCCCATAACCTTTATGATAACCTTGTTAAGTTCACCAATCCTTATGCATGTAAGTATCCGATACAAAACCCATCTAGTCAAGGAAAGTTGATGGTGCCCTAATTTTATAGACCCACCATCAATTTACAAGACATGGGATGGTGCAAAGTTTAATTGGGAGGGCATATGTTTAACTTAACATTTTGTGAGGGGTCGCTATACTTCTACCATTCAAACATGCTTAGGAGTAAAACAATAGGAATAGCATTCACACAGTTGTGACTCAAGATGGCCCATTTTCTCATGGTGATCTCCATCGCCATAGAATCATCCCACCATGATGATCTCCATCTCCATGGTTCATGTGTGCCATCCCTCCAAGTGATGTGTCCTCCGAGTACTACTATAAGCTATTACTCATAACAAACTAGTAATAAAATACATGGATACTAGGAATCATCACAAGTCGCACGCAGCCGTTAATACAATACTTTGACAACACAATGGCTCCACCGTGTTGCCGCATCCACGACACGCAGTCATGCAAATATTACAAACATGCATCACATACACATTAGGCCATACGTCACATACATCCTGCAAAAACAAGTTTATGCATAGAATCGCAATCTACGGATAGGGGTCGAGGGTTTCCCTCGGGTTCAGGCGTAAAAACAGAGATCCAATCTATGCAATTTTTACATAGGATTTTGATCGGCAAATCATATTTACCACAAATCGACTCATCGTTCGATTCGACCAATTTGTATTGATCTTCGCATGCCGCAACCGGTTTTACGTGTCACCGTCTACCCCGATGGCGAATCCGACCGGTAGGGGTATGTTGTTTCACGACCTTAGCAAAGATGATCACGGTACATCGATTATTAATCTAGGTTCCGATTCGATCAATCATATTGATCTTCGCATTCATGGCCGGTTTTACGTGTCACCGCTCACCCCGATGGCGAATCCGACCGGTAGGGGTATGTTGTTTCACGACCTTAGCGGCATGATCATGGAAACCGGATCAATCCATTACGTAACTATACAATCGATCACATCGATCATACCGATTTACATATCGCCATATGCAAATCACCCAACCTATAACATGACAAAGAACCGCTCGATACCATCATGGGGAAACAGTAGGCTACACTAGCGCAAATTAAAAATTCTACCGTAAACCAAGATCACTGCGATTATAGATCACGGTCTTACCACTAGACGCGCAAAGCGGAAGTTGATGCAAAGACGTCGGGCGGTGTAGTCGTACTCGGTTGATGCAAGACGTCGGGCGCAGTAGTCGTACTACTTCCTCGCCCTCGCCGCGGCCCCACGTCAGCTCCTTTCTTGCGGTTCGTCCCAACGCCACGATGCGGCGCCCAAAGGTATCCACACGTACGGGAGGAAGCGACGCACGCCGGACTACTAGATCCGCGCGAGCGACTAGGGCGTGGGAGGGGTGGCGCCCAGGGTTTGAGGATGTCACGAAAAACTCAACCTCAACCAGCGCCCGCCCTCCTTTTATAGACGTCCTTATAATGGGCTTCTACGAATAGAGGCCCATTAGGACTCAATGCCCAGTCTAATTTAGATCCAATCCGAATTAGGCTTCAGCCCCTTAAGTGTGTGACCCTATGGTTCACATATGTTTAGACATGACGCGAGTACACATACTTGGTCAATAGTTGGTAGCGGCCTCTAGCAAGACGTGCCAACTCCTAAACATACGTAAAGATCATATCGGACGAACCATCACAACGTTATGTACATGCCAATCCCTTTGCCTCACGATATTCAATGAGCTCCAAGTCGACCACTCTTTCTCGATCCTGTGATCCGAATCCCTTACTAGGTTAACTCTTAACCTTAAGTAGCATGGCCATGCATTTACGGATCCGATCACTCGAGGCCCAGAGATATCTCTCTCGTAGAGAGGGGCAAATCCCATCTCAATCGACCATGCCTCGCAACATGCTTCATGACAAACCCGAGCTACCTTTATAACTACCCGCCACGAGTAGCGCTTGATAGCCCCTAAGTAGGTCGATTCACATCTCAAGTACATACGACAATCTCGTGTCTAAGGACAAGGCGTACACATTGTGTAGAGAGAACCATAAGAATAATTACTATGTCTCATGTTGGGTCGGTCCAACCCCATGTTCTAAACATGTGTCCACATTATTGGTTTGACATCTCCATGTCTATGACTCGTGAAACATAGTCATCAACCGATACATGTGCTAATCCATCATTCACGTGTGTCCTCACATGAACTCCGACTAGGGACAACTTTAGAATAACCATACAAGTAAAGAGTTTCACAAACAAGTCACATACTTGTTAATCAACACAAAGGCAATATTCAAGGAACATTTATTAAATCATGGATACAATGAAATATCATCATCAATATGATTGCCTCTAGGGCATATCTCCAACACAACCTTCTTAAGCTTGGCAGCATCAAACTTAGACTTGTACCCTTGAGGCTTCTTCCAAGCTGGCTTCTCTTCCTTGTGGTTGCTCTTGCCTTTCAGCTTAGGGCAATTTGCCCGGATATGATATAGCTCTCCACACTCATAACAAGTCACAGGGTCGCCTCTCTTCTTGTTTCTCACATTGTTATAGGCACGTGTAACCTTTTTAATTATGAGGGCCAACTCTGGCTCAGGAAGACTCTCAAGCTCTTCTTTATGAATATCAGATAAACACGCAAGAGAAGAAGAAATAGAAGAGGACTCACAAGACCCATCAGAAGCTCTCATGAGCGGGTCTGCTACCAAAGCCATATTTTCCTTCTTGGAATGATTACCCCTCTGGATCTCATGAGTCTTGAGCTTGCTATAGAGCAACTCCAAAGTCAGATCAGAGAGGTTAACGTTCTCCTCAATGGCGGTAGCCTTTATCTCCTACTCCTTGGTGTTGATTGCAGCCAAGAGATGGATAGCATTTTCAGACTGAGAATATTCAATATTAACAGCTTTCAACTGATTAATTACTTTGTTAAAGCGACTGAAAATGTCATCGATGCTCTCTCCAGGACGCATCTCGAATTTGTTATACTCACGCTTGAAGACCGTTTGGCGTACTTTCTTGATTTGGGACGAACCCTCATGGTAGGTTTCGAGGGTGTTCCAAATCTCGTGCGCGGTCTGAAGATTGCAAATCCGATCATACTCCTGTCTACCAAGCCCAGCATATAGAAGGTTCTTTGCCTTGTTGTTGCTAGCCAAAAGAGCGTCTGACGCCGTCGTAGCAACTTCGGGCAAAACAAGCGGGACTCGAACAGCCTCCCATATAGCTTGTCCTTCGCATTCAAGAAAGACTTGCATGCGATTCTTCCAATAGGCATAGTCGAGCCCATCGAAGACATGCGGCTTGGTTGAGTACTTCTCCATCGCCAAGTTCAGTGACCGGTTAAGATCAAGATTGAACTAACCGGGCTCTGATACCACTTGTTGGACCGAAAAGGCGACTAGAGGGGGGTGAATAGGAGCACGATCTCTTTTTCACGAAAAATGGATTCAAGAGGATGTTTACTCCAATAGCTATGAAAGCTATGAAGATCACTCAACAAGCACAGCGAAAGACTTGTGTTGAACCCAAATCAAAACCCCAAACAAGAGACCAAAACTAGAGATCAAAAAAACTCTAAAACAGAGGGCCGGACTGACCTCAAGCAAAAGTGCGGACTGACCCGGGGCCGGACTAACCTCAGGCAAAAGTGCGGACTGACCTCAGGCAAAAGTGCGGACTGACCCGGGGCCGAACTAACCTCAGGCACGATGAACAGGAAAATCAGCTCGGGTTCCAAAACGAAAAACGGTCTAACTTTTGATCCGTAAGGCCAAACTCCACGAAATTTGAACCACACCTTCTCAAAGATATTAGGAACCTATTCCAACCAAAGATTGCAGAGATCCATGCCAAAGTTCCTATCTTTTTCAGTTTGAACGAAGAAGGGTTCAAAACCGAGCAAAAATCGAAATATGATCTAGAGACTTGCTCGTGGGTGATAGATGATCAAGATGATCCTAGATGGGTTCCCACATGTTGCAGCAAGTTAGATCACGGAAAGAAACCAACTAAAAACTCGCGGATCAAAGAGAGACTCAAAATCACCAAATAAAGAGAAAGAAAACAAATGAACTCATCTTTGATAGAACTTTCTTTGGATTGATTTGATATGGTATTGGTTTACAGCCACTCCATCAATGGAGGACAAAGACTCAAGACATGAGCACGAAATCAAAACCAACTCTCTAGAACCCTAACCTCCAACTCTCTTCTCCCTAAGCACAAATGCAAAACTAGGGTTTTCAAATATGAAAGGGTTGAGGGGGTGCAGCCACCTCCCTCCTCTATTTATAGTGGAGGCTTAGACCTTCTAGAAGAGTTTCCCTAATGGGCTCCCGTTAAGGCCCAACACAAACGGGTCACACACGCACGCATTTTAAAGCGTCGTCTTCATCTCCTCTTGACCTAATCCACTTCTCCACGCACCGTCTTACGCCGCGGGTTAGCAAAATGTCACCAAGGCGGTATTTGGTAAAATTACCAAAATACCCCTTCTCGGTCCTTCTTTAAAGACCGAGTCCAATCTTCGTGAAGCAGTCGCATGCTCCGCCACGTGTAGGTTGATCCAACGGCTCTCATCATGTCGGCAAGTCTCTCCCATCCGGCTCCCACCAAAACCACCATGGCACTTGCACCGACCCCCGCGCCGCTTGATCCAACCCGTCGCACCGAACTGCCCGTTCGGTCACCTTTGTCCCTTTTGCGCCATGCTTGACTCCATTGACTTCACCCGCATCGCCGATCGCTTACAACCTCGCCTCTCCAAGCCTAGTCCCGATCATCTCGCCGTTGACCGTCGTTGATCACCAAGCAACTCGCACAACAATAGACAAGCAAATCGAAACCGGGAACAAGTTCTTCACAACTTGACCCACGTTAGTCAAAACATGCATCATGCAACACATATGCACTGAAACCCATGAACTTGACCTAACAGCATTCCAAACTATGACGAAAACGCGTGTTCGACAAACCATTAACGACATTGCCAATTGTAACATCATCCAAAGATCATAAGCATATCCCCATGATATCCACAATTCCGTTAACATTGGGTAGTTAGATTATTTGTTTATTAGAAAGCCCTAAGGTAATCATTAGCTCGCTCTCTGTGGATTCGATACCCTAGAGTACTAGGGTGAAAAGCTACAATTAACCCATGTGCTGTGGTTATATTTGATTGCATGTAGTTTGTGTGTATGCTTTTGTTGCAAATGATTCTTAAATTTGTTGCAGCATACTTTCCTCGTTGTCGCATAAAATGATTTTTTGTTGCAATGTTTATTTCTAATGAAAGGATGAAAGATGCTGCAACTAGCTCATTGGGGATGTTGGAAGTGGTAATTATAGATGTTGCATCTATTTGTTTTGAATGTTGCAACAACAAATCTTATTTCTTGCATTTGGCTCCCCTCTCCGATCACTTCCACAACTCCACACCTCTCTTGCGGCTACGCCGAGAGCACATGGAGTAGGCATCGCCTGAGGCCATGGCGATAGAGTTTGAGCTCCAGGCCACCATTGTAACACCCCAGCTCAACATGACCCCGGAATGCTACCAAACTGACAACCTAACCAAATTAAACTAATGCTTTTCTCTAAAATTCGGCAGAACCTCCTTTGTATAGAGGGCTATACCGGAGATTCAACAGTTTCATATAGCATCAATCACAATCAAATCCTCCAATATGAACGAGTCATCAAAGGACATCCAAAATACGCTAATCAACTAATATGTCAATGATCAGCATAACAACGAGGGTTAAATGAACTCAATCAACGAACGAATGAGAATATAAAGGGATCATCCATGATCACGAACAAAACATCCACCACGAAGGGTGGTCACAGGTTCAAAACTAAGGTAATTAACAAGAATATAAATTGTGGTTAATTGGGTTTGATTATTCAGTGCGGTTTGTGTTTTACATGTCGTGCACCATGTCTACCCCTTCCCATGCATGATGCTGCCTCGAGAGGTACCTAGCAAGCACAACACAACAAGTGTGAGTCCACGACTCAGCAAAGTGCAATAGTAAATCATACATAGCATCATAAACAGTCAAAGGGAACAAACAGTCCCATCATAAACATAGCATTATTACCACAAATCCATCTCTTATTATAACATCAGAAGTAGTCAAAGGGAATAACAATTCCATCGTGAACAACAACATAAGCCAAACAACCAAATCCATATCTTATGCAGAAATGCAATGATATGTCATGAATGCATATTCTTCACTTCTTAGCAATTACCGGTAATGCCGAGTAGTATATCTGTCGATACATACTCTAAGCATGTGCCCTCTAGGCACAGGGATCCAAAGCCCACACTTCACGAGTGTGGGGGACCAAAGCCCGTCCAACGTATGTCGGGGATCCAATACATACTCAAGGCCTGTGCCCTTAAGGCACAGGGATCCAATGCCATGATGCAGAATGTAAAGCATGATATCAACTCATCATGAAATGTAATGCTCCTCAATATTATCCAACTTAAAATTTCATCATAAACCATGGCATTCCTTAATTATTAAATAAAGCAACACCCTAATACTACTTGCACTTGTCCACTATCATTATCATGATTCATCATTGTCATTGTCATTGTTAGCAAGGTAGTCTTATTGCTCATCTTGTCCCATCATCATTACCATTAAGATATAGCCATTATCATGCAAGCAACACCATATAAACAGTAACATATACGCATCATCATGTAACCATTAGCATGCATCATCATGTAAACGCTCCCAAGTAGTAAGCATCGTCATTAAACTATAGCGTTTAGGCTCGTCAACTTTACCAAGCAACAATCAACATCAATCAACTAGGGCATTCCTCAAGTATATAATATAACAACTCATTAATAATACTTGCACTTGCCTCAACCGTGAGACAGAAGAGAACGATGGTAGGCTCTAGTCCCAGGGTTCACCTCCACCTGGGTCTGATGGCCGATGCGGTGACGCGGTCGAAGATGGCCAAGGCGAGGCGAGCGATCGCGGCGTCTGCTTTGCACCGCCGGGGCGCCTTGGCGACGACGTGACATCCATGGTTCGACATACAAGACATTATCTTCTTATCAACATTGGCATTTAACAGATATCTAATTACCGAAAGTACCAAAGTTAATTAGCTTCGCAATAATTTTTGTTACTTAAGATCATTAGGCCCACTAACAGAGAGTAATTAGTTAACAAAGCCTGAACTCTCTAAACACAATAAGAATAAGTGTAGGTACGTACTATTTCATACTTTAGTAATTGCTCCTCTATCCAGTTCCCTATAATAAGTGGTTCTACACTTCATTTACCTGATCAATCATCATCGGAATAAAAGCAAGCACCCAAACCAGTAACATAAATCTTTCCATCTCTTTGCAAGCTCACTCCGAGCTCCAGGATATGGAATAGGAGAGCATGACGTTCCGGAGGATCAGATCCTTGAGCGGCGTTTTGTCGAACACCTTCTGCACGTGGATGACAAGCCCGGACTTAGCGTAGGCGTCGACGAGCGCGGTGGTCATGCGGGCCTTGCAGGCGTGCCTAGACTGGATGACGATCGGGTGGAACCGCGCAGAGGCAGGGCGACGGGCGGCCGAGCCGTAGGGGGAGGCAAGCACGGCCGGGTGCAGCGCATGGCCGAGCCTGGGGTGAGGCGCAGGCGAGAGCAAGCCGGCCGGGCGCTGGAGAGGGCCAGCGGCAGGGAGGTGGCGCCATGGGGCCGGGGTTGAGTCGGAGGGCCGGAGGTGCCGAGGAGATGGCAGCGTCGACTGGGCCGAGTGGGGAGGAAGCGGCGCAGGGCCGGAGGCGGACCGAGACCGGCGGCGGTGAAGAGCATCCCGGTGAGGGCGAAGAGCGGGCACTGTGGCCGCGCGGGGGACTTGGCAGCAGCAGCCAAAGTGGGAGGGAGGGGAGTGAGGGCAATAGCAAGAGGCAGCGGCGGCACCAAAACAATAGGGGGCGGCGGCTTGGTGTAAACGGGGAGGGAAGCAGGTTAACTAGGGTTTTGGGGTACCAGTTCCCTCCCTCTTTTATTATCAACAACTGCCAGCCCCAATAATGGTCCATGGGCCGAAGCCCATCTCTATTCCCCCTCTAATCCTGAATTAATTCTTTAATTAATTATAATAAATTATTAAGTACTCAAATAATTAAGCAGGATATTACAACCATCAGCCAACTTCTCTATCTCTTCCTTCCCCAACGGCCACGAGGAGAGGGCATCACTGCGGCAGTGGTCAGAAGGGCACTAGGTCGGATTTGTGTTGTCAGATCTGTCCCTCCCACCGATGTCGAGACACCAAGGGATCGGTCGTTGCCTCCTCCCTACTTCGAGCTCGTGCTGTTGCCACCGGCCACACCCAGATGCCACACGAGTGAGGACAAGGAAAAAAACAGAGGTGGCTACGTGTATTTTGTTGTGGAGAGAATCGAATGGTGGAAGTTAGTCATAGGCAGAATCTGACGATAGAAGCAACGTATTGAGCTAACGCCTAGATCAAATGTCCAGGTGCTAGTCGTGCCCATATAACCAAGGTTGTCAGAATCATGATCCTGAATTGAATCGGAGGTTGTTTAGCAAGATCGTGAATCGTAAGATCTACGTAGAATCTAATGTCCTATTTGATTCTACCAAAGAAACATTTTTAAAAAATCTACCACATATTTTAACACTTCTATATTTTTTAAACTATACTTTTAGAACTTTTGTTTACCAAAATATAGTGCAATGGAAAGATCATTCACTACTAAAAAAAGGTAATCACCGATGGTTCAACATCATCATCACAGACCGTTTTCTAAACCATCTGACTTTATGGGTCAATAATGATATGAGGTCATCACAAACGGTTTTTGAACCATCTGTGGAAAAATCTATCATAGAATTATCATAGATGGTTCTTGTTAAGAACTGTCTGTGAAAATAGACTATCACAGACGGTTTTTTTAGTAAAAACCGTTTGTGATAGTTTTTCTTATTGCAATTTTTTTGAATTATGAGCCAAACCAATCAATTGCTAGACAGTTGGATCCAAGTATCTACATATGGTTGATTACATAATTTGGAATGAAAGAAAACTCAAACTGGACAGTGAACGAGCGGCAAAACGGTGCTGAAACTTCGGAGGCAGTTTTGAGGCCCTAAATGACTTTTGTTGGATTTTTCACTTTTCTGGAGCCTCACAAATGAATTTGACCTAGACTTTCAGATTGAACTTTTTGTTAGCTTTCAAATGAGCCAAAGAACGTCGCAATCCGAGTTCGTATGCAAAAGGTATGGCTGTTTTACCGGACAGTGCACAAAAACAAGTCCGAGATGAAGAGGCGAACGATGGCCTGGTACTCGGAGTCAGGGATGCCGATGTGCTCACTGTCGATGTCCGCAAGCTTTTCTTGATCTATTCATTCACAAGAAAACCACAGTCACCATTGAGAGCCACCAAAAGCAACAACGCAAGGGGAGGCGACAAGCGATTGATCACTTACTAGCATGGAGGATATCAACCAAGAAGAGAGGGGAGGGGATCAAATGGGGATATCATCGGCAATGAAGGAGAGGTGATGGCAGCATCACCGTTGTGTCACGACGGGGACACTGCACAAGACACTCTTACGATAAGAGTGCCTTGTGTAGTGAACCGTGGCATCACAACCGGAGGCGAAGGAGCTCACGGCGGTAATTGGCGGTAGTCGGAGCTCAGTGTGGGGAGGGGAGAGGGAGAGACTAATGGAAGACAAGGCAGGGTTGCTGTAACATCCCAAAGTTTCGTTACCAAAATAAAAGTTAATAAAGTCATTATTTTATTGGTTTTTTCAGAGTTTTAAGAGTGCTTTCTTGGTTTTCTTGAATTTCCTAAATTTTAAAAAGGAAAAAATAAAATTTATTGAGTTTTATGGGCTTTCATGGGATTTAAAGTTGAAAAGAAAAATGTAATTAATTTCTAGAATTTTCTAAAATTGTAAAAGCTTTCCCTAATTATTTTAAAGCCAAAATAAATTATTTGCTAAATTAATTACCAATTATAAGTTGGAACTGTTTTATTTAAGTCCAAAATGACTCAGAGAATTTCTGAGAATTTTCTCATAATTTGTGGATTTTATTTGCTATTTTCTAAATATATTTTGATTTATCAAATTTAAATCAATTGCTAAATCAATTTCAATCGGAAAACCGTGTTGGGCCGAAACCTTCTCAGCCCAACCCATCTCCCACACGCGCATGGCCCACTCGGGCCGCTCCTCCCGAGCATTCTCACTCTAACGCGTTTCAACCGTTGGATCGAAAATGGACGGTTCGATCTAGATGGCGCGTTCGGATGGTCCAAACGTTTCCAAGCAATGTGGACCATCTGATCAAAATTGAACGGCTCGATCGTGATTTCACGTTCAGAACGATCCGAACGTCCCAAGCAATTTGGACGGCCCAAACGCCACCCTCACAGATACACTTACATGTGGGCCCGCAGCGCCATCGTCTCCTTCCTCCCGTCTTGTTCTCCAACCGCCAGCACCATTGCCGCTTCTCGAAGCTTCACCCGCGCCACCTTATCCTTCCCCATTTCTTCACGCCCGCGTGCGCAACCTCCTCCCCTTATTCCGTCACCTTATCCCCGTCCCTTATCCCCTCTTCTTCACGCCTGTTCCACCGAAAATCCTCAACGGCCGCCGCGTTCCTTGCAAGCTCAATCTCCTCCTCCCGGCCTCCCTGACCCCTATAAAAGGGAGCCCCGGGAGCACCTCTCACCGCTCATCCCAACGCCCCAAACTCCCAAGCATCTCCTCTCCTCCTTCGCCCGAATTCGGAGTTTCTTCCTCCACCCCCAAAGCTCCTTCGTCCTTCGTTTCCAGCGACCGACAAGACCTCTCCGGCAACCCCGACCCCCTCTTCGGATTCGCCTCAACGTCACTCACCCGGTGTGCGCACCCACTTCGCTAGAGAACCCCCATAGCACCACCTTCGTCAGAGACCTAAATCCGCCGCCGCCAACGTCGCAGCCACGCCGACGCCACGTAGGCCCTAAAATCCTAGTCACGCCCACGTAGCCGCCTACGTCAGCTACTACACTAGCACATGCACCCCTTACACTATTCCGTGAGCCAGTCCACACTGGATCGTTGACCGTGTCGTGGACTCAGTCCATTGACTGTGGGGCCCACATGTCACATCTTTTTCCCGTAAGAAAATAATCCACCCGAATTTGATTTTCGAGCAATGACGTCACCATACGTCATTAATTGAATTTCCTTTAGAAATTTAAATCGAGTAAATCCAAAAATTTCTTTTAGGTATTTCTTTGGATTTAATCTTCCTAGGGTTCGTTCTCCTTCATACGAACTCCGATTTCGTCGATTTAAATTTCTAAATTCATATAAAATCAATATATAGCCAACTAAATCAAAATTATTTAATTTGGAGTTCATTTGAAGCTTCATTTGAATTTATTTGAATTTGGCCTGTTTTCTCGTATAGATTTCGACGACTTCAGAGAGTTAGATTTTAACGCCGTTTGAGAACAACGACTAATTGAGTAAGGCAAGTTACATCTTTGATCATATTTGATCCCATTATTTCAACTTTTTAAAATTCTATTTTAAATTATTATTGTATGCTTATTTCTATTCAATGTAATTTAAACTCATGTTTTAAATTTATAGTTATGCCTAAATCCTTTGTACTATCAATCTTGACATTGACTTAAACATACCTTGACACCTTAGATGAAAAGTTAGTTTATGCAATAGTATGAACTAGAACACTTTGGAAAAAATATATGTTTAGTCATGCTTAGACCAAAAATATTTGATTTGAGAATTTTCAGCCAAAAATCAAATGTGGTTTAAATTGTATCCATAGCATTGGTGTGCCATGAAAGTTTATAAATGATTTTTTTTAAAAAAAATCAAAAGCTGGTTTGAACTTGGGCGAAATGGACGGTTGGTAGGTGCAAGTTTATGCACACACTCAATTCAGCGAATGTTTAAGGCCCGGGGATTGTTTTGGAAGTCGTCCAGTCAATTAAGGATCGGTCTACGAGCTGCGGATTGCAAAGCCCTTCCGTACTACCACAAGTCTAGTATGAGATAGACCTGGCTAACTAATTTGCAACGTTCCAATGTGGTCGTACCATCCGGTTGTGTGGGTGTCAGAATGATCTACTTTTTATGTAATCCCACATGGCGCAAAGGGGCTTAAGTCCGGTAGATGGTTTAATCCAAAGGAAGCGAAACCTTAGCGGGTGGAACTACGTTGGAATGGTGCGTTGTAAAGGCCTTGTGATAATCACTTAGGCGCACACCTACATAAGTGTGTGAGCAGACAGTACAAGTTGATTATCTCTTGTGGGTAAAGTTGTACAACCTCTGCAGAGTGTAAAACTATTCGAATAGCCGTGTTCATAGTCATGGACATGCTGACTAAAGCCTTTCGTGGATTAGACTATGGTTTTGTTTTAAAATGGTTTTACAAAAAATGATTTCATGGATGTTTATTCCATGTGGGAAATTTGAGCAGAAAGCCTAGTGTAAGGGGGTTAGTCCTTCACCATTTGTGTATAGAGGTTTACCCTACACTTAAGAATTGATGAATAAAAATAAAATTTGATTTTAGATATTGTAAAACTTGGGCTTTTGAACTTAGTACTGTATTTGAAAGGTTAAATATTGCTTTTGCACAAATAACCTTATAAACCTTCCTTTGATAATATCTATGCATACATAAACTCTATTATTGGGTGTAACTTGCGAGCATGGATACTTAATACAAATAACTTTAAGAGGAGAAGGACTTCGCTACCAGTGTGGATCATGACGACTAGGCTGCTACCCCAGTCGATTGCATGTGGCAGATCAGTTGGACTCTACTACTTCTTCTTCGTCTTCCGCTGATGTTTTATTGTTGGCTCTTGTAATAAACTCTGTTGATTATTAATAAAGTTGTGCGAATTATTGATGTTACCATATCTGTTTACTGTGTGAACTAGCTACTGATCATGGGACTAGTTAAGAAATACACAGAGGATTTGGGGTGTTACTCCTGGGTCCGACAGTGGTTATAATATATAAGGACAACGCCAAAATATTTCGCCTCCCGCGCACGCGTCCAAAAATTTCCGCCATCCCGCACTGCGAATCACAGACGATTTCAAACAAAAACCATTTGTGTTGACTATAATATCACAGACTTTCATGTTGAAAACTGCCTGTGATACTTTACAGACGGTTTTCAACATGAACCGTCTGTGATATTATGGTCAACACAGACGGTTTTTAGTGCAGAAAGTAACATAGATGGTAGCTAAACCAAAACCGTCTGCGTGATTGTGTTTAATGCATTTATTTTGGTCAATCGTCGTGATCACCGCTCAAGATAACATTTTTGTAGTAGTGATTTGTTATTTATGCAAAGTATAACGGACATGAAGAAATAAAAAGTAAAATTTACAATGAAAGGGACATGCGCAAATAGTTATTTATAATAAATCACAATAATTAGGTAGGATCGTATGAAATTTTAATCATGATTCTACAAAAAAATTGATAGAGTCGTAATAATATTAAGATTCTAAAAAATTAAGACTTTATTATACGACCATACGACTAGAACGATATTCGGACGACCGTATCCTGACTCCTCTACTGCGCATTATTTGTTGCCGTGGTCGCACCGAACTTGCGCCCATAATGCAAGCGGCACACATAATGCACGGTCATGTGCCCGCCCGCGGACCCACCGATTTAGGGGCCGCCACATGGTCGTCAGTTGGACTCTACTACTTCTTCTTCGTCTTCCGCTGATGTTTTATTGTTGGCTCTTGTAACAAACTCTGTTGATTATTAATAAAGTTGTGTGAATTATTGATGTTACCATATCTGTTTACTGTGTGAACTAGCTACTGATCATGGGACTAGTTCAAAAATACACAGAGGATTTGGGGGTGTTACTCGTGGGTCCGACAGTGGTTATAATATATAAGGACAACGCCAAAATATTTCGCCTCCCCGTACGCGTCCAAAAATTTCCGCCATCCCGCACTGCGAATCACAGACGGTTTCAAACAAAAACCGTTTGTGTTGACTATAATATCACAGACTTTCATGTTGAAAACTGCCTGTGATACTTTACAGACGGCTTTCAACATGAACCGTCTGTGATATTATGGTCAACACAAACGGTTTTTAGTGCAGAAAGTAACATAGATGGTTGCTAAACCAAAACCGTCTGTGATTGTGTTTAATGCAGACGATTTTGGCAAACCGTCTGTGATCAGTCGTTCAGTATTAACATTTTTGTAGTAGTGATTTGTTATTTATGCATAGTATAACGGACATGAAGAAATAAAAAGTAAAATTTACAATGAAAGGGACATGCGCAAATAGTTATTTATAATAAATCACTATAATTAGGTAGGATCGTATGAAATTTTAATCATGGTTCTACAATTTTTTTTTGATAGAGTCGTAATAATATTAAGATTCTATAAAATTAAGACTTTATTATACGACCGTACGACTAGAACGAGATTCGGACGACCGTATCCTGACTCCTCTACTGCGCATTATTTGTTGTCGTGGCCGCACCGAACTCGCGCCCATAATGCAAGCGGCACACATAATGCACGGTCATGTGCCCGCCCGCAGACCCACCAATTTAGGGGCCGTCACATGGTCGTCAGTTGGACTCTACTACTTCTTCTTCGTCTTCCGCTGATGTTTTATTGTTGGCTCTTGTAATAAACTCTGTTGATTATTAATAAAATTGTGTGAATTATTGATGTTACCATATCTGTTTACTGTGTGAACTAGCTACTGATCATGGGACTAGTTCAGAAATACACAGAAGATTTGGGGGTGTTACTCCTAGGTCCGACAGTGGTTATAATATATAAGGACAACGCTAAAATATTTCGCCTCCCGCGTACGCGTCCAAAAATTTCCGCCATCCCGCACTGCGAATCACGGACGATTTCAAACAAAAACCGTTTGTGTTGACTATAATATCACAGACTTTCATGTTGAAAACTGCCTGTGATACTTTATAGATGGTTTTCAACATGAACCGTCTGTGATATTATGGTCAACACCGACGGTTTTTAGTGTAGAACGTAACATAGATGGTAGCTAAATCAAAACCGTCTGTGATTGTGTTTAATGCAGACGATTTTGGTCAACCGTCTGTGATCAGCCGTTCAGTATTAACATTTTTGTAGTAGTGATTTGTTATTTATGCAAAGTATAACGGACATGAAGAAATAAAAAGTAAAATTTACAATGAAAGGGACATGCGCAAATAGTTATTTATAATAAATCACAATAATTAGGTAGGATCGTATGAAATTTTAATCATGATTCTACAAAAAAATTTTGATAGAGTTGTAATAATATTAAGATTCTATAAAATTATGACTTTATTATACGACCGTACGACTAGAACGAGATTCGGACGACTGTATCCTGACTCCTCTACTGCGCATTATTTGTTGCCGTGGTCGCACCGAACTCGCGCCCATAATGCAAGCGGCACACATAATGCACGGTCATGTGCCCGCCCGCGGACCCACCGATTTTGGGGCCGCCACATGGTCGTTAGTTGGACTCTACTACTTTTTTTTCGTCTTCCGCTGATGTTTTATTGTTGGCTCTTGTAATAAACTCTGTTGATTATTAATAAAGTTGTGCGAATTATTGATGTTACCCTATCTGTTTACTGTGTGAACTAGCTATTGATCATGGGACTAGTTCAGAAATACACAGAAGATTTGGGGGTGTTACTCCTGGGTCCGACAGTGGTTATAATATATAAGGACAACGCCAAAATATTTCGCCTCCCGCGTGCAGCGCCCAAAAATTTCCGCCATCCATGCATGCGAATCACGACGGTTTCAAACAAAAACCGTTTGTGTTGAATATAATATCACAGACTTTCATGTTGAAAACTGCCTGTGATACTTTACAGACGGTTTTCAACATGAACCATCTGTGATATTATGGTCAACACAGACGGTTTTTAGTGCAGAAAGTAACATAGATGGTTGCTAAACCAAAACCGTATGTGATTGTGTTTAATGCAGACGATTTTGGTCAATCGTCTGTGATTAGCCGTTCAGTATTAACATTTTTGTAGTAGTGATTTGTTATTTATGCAACGTATAACGGACATGAAGAAGTAAAAAGTAAAATTTACAATGAAAGGGACATGCGCAAATAGTTATTTATAATAAATCACTATAATTAGGTAGGATTGTATGAAATTTTAATCATGATTCTACAAAAAAAAATTGATAGAGTTGTAATAATATTAAGATTCTATAAAATTAAGACTTTATTATACGATCGCATTTACTAGAACGAGATTCGACGAATCGTATCTGACTCCTCTACTGCGCATTATTTGTTGTCGTGGCCGCACCGAACTCGCGCCCATAATGCAAGCGGCACACATAATGCACGGTCATGTGCCCGCCCGCAGACCCACCGATCTAGGGGCCGCCACATGGTCGTCAGGTGGACTCTACTACTTTTTCTTCGTCTTCCGCTGATGTTTTATGGTTGGCTCTTGTAATAAACTCTGTTGATTATTAGTAAAGTTGTGCGAATTATTGATGTTACCATATCTGTTTACTGTGTGAACTAGCTACTGATCATGGGACTAGTTCAGAAATACACAGAGGATTTGGGGGTGTTACTCCTGGGTCCGACAGTGGTTATAATATATAAGGACAACGCCAAAATATTTCGCCTCCCGCGTACGCGTCCAAAAATTTCCGCCATCCCGCACTGCGAATCACAGACGGTTTCAAACAAAAACCGTTTGTGTTGACTATAATGTCACAGACTTTCATGTTGAAAACTGTCTGTGATACTTTACATACGGTTTTCAACATAAACCATCTGTGACATTATGGTCAACACATACGGTTTTTAGTGCAGAAAGTAACATAGATGGTTGCTAAATCAAAACCGTCTGTGATTGTGTTTAATGCAGACGATTTTGGTCAACCGTCTGTGATCAGCCGTTCAGTATTAACATTTTTGTAGTAGTGATTTGTTATTTATGTAAAGTATAACGGACATGAAGAAATAAAAAGTAAAATTTACAATGAAAGGGACATGCGCAAATAGTTATTTATAATAAATCACTATAATTAGGTAGGATTGTATGAAATTTTAATCATGATTCTAAAAATACTATAAAATTAAGACTTTATTATACGACCGTACGACTAGACCGAGATTCAGACGACCGTATCCTGACTCCTCTACTGTGCATTATTTGTTGCCGTGGCCGCACCGAACTCGCGCCCATAATGCAAGCGGCAGACATAATGCATGGTCATGGGACCGCCCGCGGACCCACCGATTTAGGGGCCGCCACATGGTCGTCGCTTTCGAGCCACACTGGAACGGAGGAAAGCCACAGTCCCAAGCAACCCCTCCCCTGATGACCACTACTACTGCAGTACAATTATGCTTATAATCCCTTTTAATTCTACCGCCTACCTGCTGTTCTTGCGAATCGCAACTAATATTCCTCCCAATAAAGCAACGAGATATACTGCTTGTGAATTGTGGTAGCATCATAAGAAGGTGGCTGAAGGGCAACACGGCCACACCACAGGGTTCTTACCTAGGCAGACACCTTTCCCAGCTCGTAGGTTTGCAACGTAGCGTGTTAGACTAGTCCAATAGCTAGTTAGCCAGCTCACCGGCGATATGATGCGGCGTCCGGCCATGGGAAGGACAATGGCGCCGGTCCTCGTGCTGGCGATCATGGCCGTCGCGGTGTCCACGGCTGCCGCAGTCGACGGAGAGGTGAAGTGCGATGGGTGCTCGCCGTGCGGCAGTGACTGTCCGGTGGTGTACCCGTCGCCGCCTCCGCCGGCGTTGCCACCGCCGCCGCCGTACTACTACTACAGCCCTCCGCCCCCGGCGTCTTACCCCGGGGTGTCGTACTGCCCGCCGCCGCCAGCAGCGTACATCGAGATCGGCGGCACGCCGTCGGGCAAAGGTCCTCTGTACCCGCAGGACCCAGGCTTCTTGCCGTCGAGCGCGCCGCAGCATGGGAGCCTCGCCGTTCCCTTCGCGGTATGCGCGTTTGCTGCGTTGGCGAGTCTATGGTTCTTCTGCTGATCTGCAGCAATTGCACGGTCATCGTCTCCGGTAAGTCGCGACGGAGACATGCCGGCGTTCCATGCATGGATTTCCAGTGTATGCATTCACCTTGTAATAGTTTTTTACTGGTCATATACTCATATATGTTCTGTAGTTCTCGCAATGTATCAAGGTTTTTTTTTGCTTTAGTTTTTATATCTGATTTTAGAAGTTTCACTTGTAAGAAATTAATTGCAAAGCAGAATGTGGAACTAGCAGGTCGTTTCAAGTCATGATCGGTACGGGTTTGTGTCGTCGTCGGTGATATGTTTTTTTTAGAGCAATTTATTGCTGTTCCTTGGCAGAGAGATTGGTTGTGAATATCAGTATTTCCTGGCAGAATTTCCAAATCTTTAAATTTACACCTTGTTTGAATAGAATGCTACTCGTTACTCCACTACCAACAATTCTGCTCTACAATCTTCTGTACTTCAGTTTTTAGGAGAGCATATAAGCACAACTTACGGTGTATTTTTCGTAGAGCTAGCTAGCTTACTCGCTACTCCACTACCAATAATTCTGCTCTACAATTCTCTGCACTCCAGTTTTTAGGAGAGCATAGAAGCACAACTTATGGTGTATTTTGGTAGAACTAGCTTGTTGTTTCTTGAATTGGATGGGCTTAAGTCGGTTCAGTTCGTTGAAAGGTCCAACTTTAACCTCTTTTAGATTATCTATGGCCTAGAATTGGGTAGATCGATCTATGGGGAGCCCAGTTCTTCTCCCATGGATTGCGCACATCCAAAACGGCCCTACATATTGCTAATGGCACTGCCATAGTGCCATTGAGTTAAAGCATCTAGGCTGTCAAGCCATGCCCAATTCAGTTACCAAGCACATGGAGTGCTAAAAGCGGTTTAGTCCTAACTCCTAAACACTGACGTCTAGATCCTGAACGCAACACCTCTTGCTCCTCTTCCGTCTGCAATCCCGTCAAGAAATGCCAACTAGAGACAAACATCAAAAGCAACAAGTCGAACTGTATCACTGTCTTTCCATTTTAGTTTAGCGGGTAACTGTCCAAGCCAACCTCCAAAGACTTGATGAACATCACATCATCATCATCTGGTACTCTGTTAAATCCAAAAGTACAACTAATTAACCGCACTCCATGTGTGCTTGGCCAAGGAACAAACAAAGAACAAGTACAACGTGTTTTTCCTTATAATTTTGCTTTTTTGGGTGTGCACGTGGTGGGCTGTGACTGTGAGGACTGAAAACGTGTTTTTCGCTTCCCATCTTCTATACTGGATGGGAGTGACTCAGGTTGGCTCGATGAATCACCGATTGGATATGAAAAACTCATCAATATGGATCAATTGTGCGATCCAAAAGAGAATAGAGACAAGAGGTTCAAAATCCTTTTGCTCCGTTGGATCAAATGGGTCGATCTCTAACCGTTCCATATCAGATTCCGTACCCGAGGCCGGGATGCACAGCGTCGTCGCTCCACTCGAGTCCCAAGGAGGCGTCAGCCTCGATCCAACCCGCTGCCGCCGTTCGCCTCCTCGATTCCTCACCTAACGCGCCACTGCGTCTATCCCTACGCGCGTTGCCACCTCAAAAGAATTTCGCGAGATACCCACATTCAGTACAAGTGCATCGCTCCAAAAATTCTCTAGAGTTCACCTGTTCGAACAGTACCCTACTAACCTGGAGATTTTGTGACCGTCTCCCACACTGCAAGCAAAACGTGTTAAAGATAGAAACCAAGTTATGTGCCACCATGATTAGTGCCTTCTGTTAGAGCTATTTCCATGTATAGCCCTTCCTAGATTAGCGCTATTTCCATGTATAGCCCTTCCTAGATTAGCTCTTATAATCCCTGTGTTTATGGGTTGATTGTTGTACATTCCTGCTCTATAAAGATCAATACAAGAAATGCCCAAGCGTGGCAATTAGCTCTCTCTTTCCTCCCTTCGTTACCTCCCTTTCACATGGTATCAGAGCATTTTTTATCCTTGCTTCCGCTGTTCACCATGAGCACTACTTCATTAACCGGAGTCGCCACCTCTCCCAGTAGTTCTTCCACCGTCACTTCCTCCTCTCTCACCACCAACCTGCCAGGCGTGAGAGCCCACATTCCTATCATCCTAGACCTCAAGGCCTCCAACTTCACAAAATGGAAGACTTATGCCACTGCTATGCTTGGCAGGAACGGGCTTCTCTCCCACGTTGACGGCACCCCTGCACCGGCGAACGATTCAAAGTGGACCATGCAGGATTTCTCCATTCTGTCCTGGCTTTACGTGGTCGTCTCAGAAGAAATCCTTGACATGGTCATGGAGCCAAACCAGTCCGCTCATGCCTTCTGGACCCGTGCTACAAGTATGTTCCAAGACAATCAGAAGACTAGGCCCTTGTATATCGAGGTCGAGTTCAGTTCCATTCTCCAAGGCTCCATGACGGTCACTGAATACTGTCAGAAGCTGAAGAACCTCGCCGATCAGCTCCGTGACGTGGGGCGACCGGTGTCCGATGAGATGCTTGTGTTGAACACCCTTTGCAGTCTCAACAAGAATCTCTCGCACATGGCCACGACGGTAACCACGATGGATCCTTTCCCATCCTTCCTCAAGACCCGCTCGCTACTCATGCCGGAAGAGATGCACTTCCGAAACTCAGTTCAGATGGCAACCAATGACGCCCTTCTCTCTGGCTATCGGTCGAATGCCCCAGATCGCAATGGTGGCAGCAGCGGTAATGGGGCCACTCCCTTCTCTGGCTATCCGCCGAATGCCCCAGATCGCAATGGCGGCAGCAGCGGCAACGACGGAACCGGCAGCAACAACAAAAATAGGAAGAACAAGAAAAACAAGAAATGGAGTGGTCAGGGCAACAACGATGGCTAGTTTCCCTCCGGCGGCTCACCATTCATGTGGAACACCTAGAGGCCACATACGCTGGGTGGGGACCCTTCCCTCCTAACGGTCAGTGGCATGCCAACAATGCTGGTGTCCTTGGTACGCGCCCAGCTATGCCACAGGCCTACACCACCTACGCGCCGACCCAAGTGCCCTCCACGCCGCAGCACTCGCAGCAGTCGGGTACTCCTATCTTCAACGCGCCACCATCATGGGATCAAGCCGGCTTCCTCTCGGCCATGAAAAGTCTGACGCTGCAGACTCCCTCTCCTGGTGACTGGGTTCTTGACTCAAGAGCTACCTCCCATATGACTTCGGACGCCGGTACTCTAACCTCCTCTACTCCTTTTAATTTCACCAACACTGTCACCGTTGGAAATGTCTCTCACCTACCTATCACTCACACCGGCAATGCTTCTATCACAACTACATACTCTCCCTTGCACCTCAATAATGTTCTCATAGTCCCTACTCTTGTCAAAAGTCTCATTTCTGCTCGTCAACTTACGCGTGACAACTCTTGCACGATTGAATTTGACTCCTTTGGTTTCTCTATCAAGGATTCCCGAACCAAGAACGTGATTCTTCGCTGCAATAGCGATGGTGATCTCTACTCCATTCCGTCACCATCGACCGCCACCTCTCCACGCGCTCTACTTGCTACAGCAGCATCTTTGACACTTTGGCACTGTCGGCTCAGCCATCCTGGACGTGATGCTTCCACACATTTCCTAGATATCTCCAAACTTCTATGTCATAAATCGGACCATACTATTTGCCATGCATGTCAACTTGGCAAGCATGTCCGTTTATCTTACTCTCGTTCTACCTCATGTACTTATGCACCTTTTGAGTTAATTCACTGTGATGTTTGGATCTCACATGTGCTGAGCAATTCAGGATACAGATACTACCTTGTTATACTAGATGATTTCTCTCATTTCATTTGGACTTTTCCTCTAGTTCGCAAGTATGACGTCTTAGCCACCATCATCTCCTTCGTCCATTACGTTCACACCCAATTCAATACATCCCTCAAATGCATTCAAGCAGACAACGGTGGCGAGTTCGTCAACGACGCCGCTGCACATTTTCTTCGGTCCAAAGGAATTCTCTTGTGTCTCTCCTGCCCTTACAGCAGCCCCAAGAATGGCAAGGCTGAACGATGCATCCACACCATCAATGATGTATTGCGCACCTTGCTAATCCAAGCCTCCATGCCAACATCCTATTGGGCTGAAGCTTTGTCTTGTGCCACATACCTTCTTAATCTCCGACCCTGTCAGCCTCTCAAATTCTCTACTCCCTTTACAACTTTTTCGCTGACCACCACAATACTCACACCTTAGAGTTTTCGGGTGTCTTTGCTACCCCAATATTAGTGCTACCACACCAAACAAACTGGAGCCACGCTCCATCGCATGTGTGTTTCTCGGCTATCCAACAACCCACAAGGGGTACCGCTGCCTCGACGTCGCAACTGGTCGCATTATACTCTCACGACATGTTGTTTTTTCTGAGCAGCAGTTCCCTTTTGCCCAAGGATCGCCGCCCCCTCAGGAGAACTCCTACGACTTCCTTCTTGACATGGATACTCCAGCACCAGCTCAGACTATATTGCGGCCGCATGCATCTGCATCCAATGCATCAACCCAGGCTGCATCACCTGGTGCGGGTGCATCGACCCTGACTACATCACTTGGCGCGCCCGGGCCGCCCCTCGTGATCTCGGATGTGGCTCCCTCTCTGGACAACACGGTACAAACCCCGACTGCGTCACCACTCGCAGCTGGACCAATCCTCAGGCCCCTAGCAGCTCCCCTTGCAGTACCACGTACGTCTGGCTCCCGGTCCCCATCAGATGGTGACTCGAGCCAAGGTTGGGATAGTCAAGCCCGTCACCAAGCTCAACCTGTTAGTCGACCATACCGGGATTTCTCCAGTCCCGAAGTCCTACCGCGGCGCGCTAAAGGACCCTCATTGGCTCAAAGCCATGCAGGAGGAGTACAAGGCCCTCATCGACAACAACACATGGTCTTTAGTTCTCCCTCCTACAGGCGCCAACATCGTCAGCGGAAAATGGGTTTTCAAACATAAACATCACTCTACGGCTCCTTGGCACGATACAAAGCTCGTTGGGTCGTCCGCGGCTACTCACAACAGCCGGGATCGACTTCAACGAGACCTTCGGTCTAGTCGTGAAGCCCTCCACCATCCGCGTGGTCCTTAGCATTGCAGCTTCCTCCTCCTTGCCAATCCACCAACTGGATGTGAAGAACGCGTTCCTTCATGGAACGCTTGATGAGACTGCGTTATGTCAACAGCCCACGGGTTGAGGACCCTTCCGTCCACAACACGTCTGTCGTCTTAACAAATCTTTATATAGATTGAAACAGGCGCCCCGGGCTTGGTATCAACGGTTCGTGACATTCATCCACAGAATTGGTTTCGTCGTATCTCAATCGGACGCCTCCCTATTCGTCCTTCGTCGCAGCTCTACAACAGCCTACCTGCTTCTCTACGTGGATGATATCATCCTCACCGCGTCGACACCTCTCCTGATGCACGACATCACTTCTTCTCTTCACCAAGAATTTGCGATGACGGACCTCGGTGACATCCACTACTTCCTCGGCATTAATGTCACTCAGAACAGTAGCGGGCTTCTTCTCTCTCAACACAAATATGCCTTGGAACTTCTTGCCAAGGCTGGCATGCAGGATTGCCACCCCATTGCAACTCCCATTGAGCCGCGATGCAAGATTTCGACGACAGATGGACTCCCCGTCTCCAACCCAACAGAGTACCAAAGTCTTGTGGGCGCTCTTCCATACCTCACATTGAAACGCCCTGACATCGCTTATGCAGTCCAACATGTGTGTTTGCATATGCATGCCCCTTGGGGATCTCATTTCCAGTCAGTCAAGAGGATTCTGTGCTACATCAAAGGGACATTGAATTTTGGTCTTCAGATTCACTCGTCTTAGTCACATACCCTCACCGCATACTCTCATGTGGACTGGGCGGGGTGTCCAGATTCTCGACGGAGCACCTCGGGCTATTATGTCTACTACGACGACAGTTTGATCTCCTGGTCCTCCAAGAGGCAAGCCACCGTCTCTCGATCAAGCGCAGAGGTCGAGTATCGTGCCGTCACTCATGCCGTGGCTGAGTGTTGTTGGCTGCGCCAACTCCTCCAAGAACTTCACCGACCACTTCCGTCTGCCACAATTGTCTATTGCGACAACGTCAGTGCCATCTACATGTCCTCCAATCTTGTTCAGCACCGGCGCACAAAACATATTGAAATTGATATTCATTGTGTTCACGAAAAAGTCTCCATTGGTCAGGTTCGGGTTCTTCATGTGCCTTCCGGTCACTAGTTCGCCGACATCATGACCAAGGGACTATCAACTCAGCTGTTTCGAGATTTTTGTTCCAGTCTCTGCGTTCAGCTGCCCCACGATTCGACTGCGGGGGATGTTAAAGATAGAAACCAAGTTATGTGCCACCGTGATTAGTGCCTTCTGTTAGAGCTATTTCCATGTACAACCCTTCCTAGATTAGCGCTATTTCCATGTATAGCCCTTCCTAGATTAGCTCTTATAATCCCTGTGTTTATGGGTTGATTGTTGTACATTCCTGCTATATAAAGATCAATACAGGAAATGCCCAAGCGTGGCGATTACAGCTCTCTCTTTCCTCCCTTCGTTACCGAAAATAAATTTTCTGAGACGGGTCTCACGGAAAACCCCTTGCGGATGTCGTCCATTAATGAACAGTAACAAAAGGGTGAGAAAGATCGGACGGTGGAGAGGAGAGACCTCTCCGTGAGGCCCCACCTTAGAAAATTTGCTTCCTTCGTTACCTCCCTTTCACAGAACGAATGCTACCACGTACTCACGGCCTAGCAGCGCATCAACACCAGAGGCACAAACGGGACCATACGCGTGCATGCGTTGATGCACACGGGCACGGTGACTCGCCGCCATCCTGGACTCTCGCCGAAGGGCTGAGTAACAGCAGCCCAGGACTGATCTCGCGGGTGACGAGCGCGGCCCAGAAGTCGGCCTGCAACAAGTTCACCACGTCCCGTCCCGTTCCACTCCGCGCAAATGGAGCACTTCTTCGCGACGCCAAATACGCCGCGTCCATATCGTTCCTACGCGTTCACGTGTTCTCGCTTTCACGCAGGCGAATGCCACAGAAGAACTTGATTGTTTCCGTGCTCACGCTATTGCGGTCGATGCTCCGCCCTTGTACCTACCAACGTGAATGTGCCATCGATACACAAGGCCGACGAGCTTTATTGAATGCATTGATGCATGGACCAAACGCGAAGAATGCTCGGCGTAGAGTACCCTCTTATTAGGCCACCGGATGCGTGGCGCCTTGAATGTCGATATGAGTGCGGGATTCCTGTCTTGTATGACTCGGAGTTGCGGGGAGGTTGTGGTAGGAATCCTCGAGCGTCTGAACCTTGATTCCAATGCCTTCTGCTTTGCCCTCAATCCTGGCATAGCCGATAGTGTATCGAACCTTGCCTCAATGGCCGAATGATGGATCGTGGCTCAAAATCTAGGTTATCCACGATCTCACCGTACATGAGATTGGCAATGAAGCACGATGATAGGTTCGGTGGGGCTCATACGACTTCGGCTGACGGCGCATGTGTGAGGGACCACTATGGAGCACTTCGGTGGGTGTCCCACTTGGTCGAAATCGCGCACGCCGCCGAGCATCCTCTATGTTGCACTTGATGTCATAGCATCTTGGGGTAGACTTGAGCGACGGTGAATGTGCCGCTGCCACCTATTTCTTCGTTTGTGTCGGCAACTCTACTTGTTCGGACGCATATGCGGGAGTGGATTTGCAACGCTTTGGACCGTATGACCAATTTCCATCCCTCTCTCGCCATGCGCATATACGACCGCCATGAATTTGTTCCTTTAGTTGCACTAACTCCCAATACGTGAATTTGCCTTGCCCGGGCGAGGCGTACAATGTCGATCGTGAGACATCACGGTCCACTGGGCGTGTGGAACAACCACCGCATCCACAGCGCTATTGTGCGTTGGTCGGTCTTAGTAGGCACGCCCGCGGTGAAATAATGCCGGCTCGCCAAAACCGGACGGTCTCGCTCCCCACGCCCCAGACACAATCTACACCGACGGTCGAGATCTGTCCTCCCGTCGCGCTGCGCCGCCACCGCACCTGTAACCTCGCGGCGGCGCCTCCGCGTCTCATTTCATTTCCCGGATCGGGAGGCGAAACCGCAAGGTGAGAGACCATCCCCGTCCTCGGTCCGGTCCCTAGAGTTCGTCCGTGTGCTGACGCTCCCCTACTAGTTAGCTGATTCGTAGTTCTAGTCGAGCTGGTGCCGTTTTTGGTTCCGTTTCGTACCGTGAGGTGTTGATTTTTGGTCTAGATCGCAAGGGTTGTAGCGCGTGCTTTCGGTGCTCCCTGGTTTTGAGCAGATGTGATATGAATCTGATTCACCCGTAATGTTTTTAATATCTTTTTTTACACCTTTTTATTTTCTGTATGGATGTATGGAGTAGTCATCTTTGATAGAAGTTTTTTTTCTGTATGTAGAATTGTTGATCTACTGTTTCTGCAGGGCCAGCTGTGGCCTTTAGGACGGCCATATGTTCTTTTTCGAAAGATTTGTGTTCTGTTAGTAATCGAGTTTCGAGTATTCTGCTATATGTTTGTGTTGTTCACTAGAATGTTCAACGTGTATGGGTTTTGCCACTGTCTACTTGCCTCTTCTCGGTGGATTGGGATGTTATGATGTTTAATACGTGCATCAGTGTTTTTCCGTGTCTTGATATTAGTGATAGAAGAGCTTTGATCAGTTGTGTTGTGACCTTTCTTTGATGCCTAGATTTTGATCAAATTTATTTTTCCCTTCTAGTTTAAATGCTTTTGTAACAATCCCGTGGTGTTCTTTCAGAGGTTTCAATTTATAGTGGTATCCAGATTCTGATCTATGCTCTCTGATAATCTGTATTGATAGTATAGTGTTTACAGTGGTAATGTATGTGATGCAGTCTGCAGCTGTGCTTGTTCTGTAAAAATGTATATTGTAAAATTTCACTTTGTTGACTTTGCCATGCACAATGTAAAATATTGAAATATCACCTAGCTTGCAATATAATTGCCGTGCTTGTAGCGTGGTATTTTGTGTAGCTACTTATTAAGCATTTCTAACTTGAGGCCATGATCCATTCTTTTTTGTAAGTAGATTTATCAGAATGGGTTAATTTTATTTCTTGCTGCGATGCAGTTTTGTAGTTGTGAAGTGCCCTGAATCTAGGCTTTATTTTATTGTGGCTGCTCTCTTGATTCACTGCAGATAATTAATTTTCTGAGGAAGAGTTTATTTTTCATTATTAACTAGTGGATTGCCCGCGCAATTGTGCGGCTTGATATTGCATTGTATTTGTTATGTAACTCTAGTGCCTCTGGAAAATATAGTTGTATTTGCTATACAACTGTTACAGTTGTTATATCCTTACATGTTTAATCTACACCATTATAATCTGGTCCCACGAAATAAGTGGTATTGATCTTCTCTTTTTCTCTCGATTAATGAGAGAATTCCTAGGAATTTGCATTTTTCTAATTTAAGGATTATTATGGGATTTTCTAGACCTCTACAACGAAGGAGGTACCTTGAATACCACTTGTTGTTTGTAGATAGATAGATTAGTTTTAACATGCTTATATGTCCATATTGTACATTTGCTTGTACCGGGCAGGGTGTTAGGAATGTTTGTAAAAATTGACGCATTGTTACTAAGTGATAACAATTGAAAGTATCTGATATCATGTTTGAACTTAATTTGGTTTGATAATTTCAGAGCTATTTATTACTTGACCTAAGTCCTTTTATATTTCTTGTGAGTTTTTTTTTGTTTAGTTTTCCCTTCTTGCATTCTTATTAGGTTGCTCCTTTTGAAACAGGAATTTGTATTTGTAGCGTGATATTCAGAAGCAGTCAAGATGGTGAAGTTCACAGTTGAAGAGCTCTGCAGAATTATGGACAAGAAGAATAGCATTCATAACATGTCTGTCATTGCTCATGTGGACCATGGTATGTGCTAATAGAGTTATCTCTTGGATTGAATAAATATTGGTGTTTTATCCTTATAGAATCTCTGTGCTTGATGTTTTATACCTTGTTCATAACGGTGCTATTGTTTTCTAAGAAATGTTGCTCTGTTTGAATTGGTTTGATTATTTATTGTGCAACAGTCTGTTTACAATTTGGTTGTAACAATGGATTTTCATCTCTCAAAATGTCAGTCCATCTCAGTTTGGAAATAGGGAGTTGATTATTACCGCTTTTAATATGATCGCGTAATAAAGTGAAATGCAATTGATAGGTTACTTGTTCCTTTGGATTTAAAATATACTCTTGACTGTTGTCCTGAAGTTAATGAGTGTAATTATTTCAATATGTAAGCTTTGGAATTGGTTGTGTATAGAAGCATGTGGTTTTTTGCAATTTAGTGCCAGTAGATTATGCATGTTCATCAAGCCTTTTGCTAAATCTCTTGTTTGTCTTTGTCATTAGTCTCTGGAATTTTTCAAGAGTTGTGCCCTAGTTGTGTTTTTAGGTCAATATGTTCAGTTGTCTATGCCTCTAAATTTTGTACAATTCTGATGCTGAGTATTTAGTTGAATAATAGAAGCAAGCACTGTTCTTACATGTTATTTACTCTTCACAGGCAAGTCTACGCTTACAGATTCTCTTGTGGCTGCTGCTGGGATTATTGCCCAAGAAGTTGCTGGTGATGTTCGCATGACCGATACTCGTGCAGATGAAGCAGAGCGTGGTATTACAATCAAATCCACTGGTATCTCTCTTTTCTATGAGATTAGTGATGAATCACTCAAGACTTACAAGGGTGAGAGAGAGATGGGAATGAATACCTGATCAACCTTATTGATTCACCTGGGCACGTTGATTTTTCTTCGGAGGTCACGGCTGCTCTTCGTATCACTGATGGTGCTTTGGTGGTGGTTGACTGTATTGAGGGTGTCTGTGTACAAACTGAAACTGTGCTCCGCCACGCCCTTGGTGAGAGGATTAGGCCTGTCCTTACTGTGAACAAGATGGACAGATGCTTCCTTGAGCTTCTGGTTGAAGGTGAGGAAGCCTACCAGACTTTCTCCCGTGACATTGAGAATGCCAATGTCATTATGGCATCATATGAAGATAAGCTCATTGGTGATGTCCAAGCCTACCCGGAGAAGGGAACTGTTGCTTTCTCTGCTGGTTTGCACGGCTGGGCTTTTACCCTCTCTAGCTTTGCTAAGATGTACGCCTCCAAGTCTGGACTTGATGAATCTAAGATGATGGAGAGGCTTTGGGGTGAAAACTTCTTCGACCCAACCACAAAGAAACAGACCACCAAGAACACTGGCTCTGCTACTTGTAAGAGGGGTTTTGTTCAGTTCTGCTATGAGCCAATCAAGCAAATCATCAGTACCTGCATGAATGATCAGAAGGATAAGTTGTGGCCTATGTTGCAGAAGCTTGGTGTGACCATGAAGGCTGAGGAGAATGAGCTAATGGGCAAGGCTCTCATGAAGCGTGTTATGCAAACTTGGCTGCCAGCCAGTAATGCTCTGCTTGAGATGATGATATTCCACCTTCCCTCTCCATCGAAGGCACAGAAGTATCGTGTGGAGAACTTGTATGAGGGACCCCTAGATGATATCTATGCAACTGCTATTAGAAACTGTGATCCAGAAGGTCCTCTTATGTTGTATGTTTCCAAGATGATTCCAGCATCCGACGTCAAGGGCAGATTCTATGCCTTTGGTCGCGTCTTCTTAGGGAGGGTTGCAACTGGCATGAAGGTCCGGATCATGGGTCGCAACTATGTCCCTGGCCAGAAGAAGGATCTGTATGTGAAGAGTGTCCAGCGTACTGTTATCTGGATGGGAAAGAAGCAAGAGTCTGTTGAAGATGTTCCTTGTGGTAACACTGTTGCTATGTTGGCTTGGATCAGTTCATCACGAAGAATGCTACCCTGAAACGAGGAGGAGGTTGATGCATGCCCAATCAGAGCTATGAAGTTCTCTGTGTCCCCTGTTGTGCGTGTTGCTGTTCAGTGCAAGGCTGCCTCTGATCTTCCCAAGCTTGTTGAAGGTTTGAAGCGTCTGGCAAAGTCTGATCCTATGGTTCTCTGTACCATGGAAGAGTCTGGTGAGCATATTATTGCTGGAGCTGGAAAGCTTCACCTTGAAATTTGTTTGAAGGATCTGCAGGAAGACTTCATGGGTGGTGCTGAAATTATTTGTTTCCCCTCCTGTTGTCTCCTTCCGTGAGACTGTTCTTGAGAAGTCCTGCCGTACTGTGATGAGCAAGTCCCCGAACAAGCACAACCGTCTTTATATGGAAGCTCGCCCCATGGAGGGTCTGGCTGAGGCCATTGACGAGGGTCGCATTGGCCCACGTGATGATCCTAAGGTGCGCTCCAAGATCCTGTCCGAGGAGTTTGGTTGGGACAAGGATCTCGCCAAGAAGATTTGGTGCTTTGGACCTGAGACCACCGGCCCAAACATGGTTGTTGATATGTGTAAGGGAGTACAGTATCTTAATGAAATCAAGGATCTGTTGTGGCTGGTTTCCAGTGGGCATCAAAAGAAGGTGCATTGGCTGAGGAAAACATGCGTGGCATTTGCTTTGAGGTCTGTGATGTTCTCCACGCTGATGCTATTCACAGGGGTGGTGGTCAGGTCATCCCAACGGCTAGGAGAGTCATTTATGCTTCTCAGCTCACAGCTAAGCCAAGGCTGCTAGAGCCTGTATACCTGGTGGAGATCCAGTCCCCTGAGAATGCACTTGGTGGTATTTATGGTGTTCTGAACCAGAAGAGGGGGCACGTGTTTGAGGAGATGCAGAGGCCTGGTACCCCACTGTACAACATCAAGGCTTACCTTCCTGTTATTGAGTCCTTTGGGTTCTCGAGCACACTTAGGGCAGCAACCTCTGGCCAGGCCTTCCCTCAGTGTGTGTTTGACCATTGGGAGTTGGGACATGTGTCTTCTGATCCTTTGGAGGCAGGCTCGCAGGCGGCACAGCTGGTCTCAGATATCCGCAAGAGGAAGGGTCTGAAGGAACAGATGAGACCCCTCTCTCTGAGTTCGAGGACAGGCTCTAATTTTTTCTATCGTGTGTTCTACTGTTATCTCCTTTTTGTCTACTTCCTCTATTGTTAAGAGAACTACTTTGTTTCTTATTTTGGGGGTGTTTGGTTCTGTAGCCATCAAAAGCTTTATCAAAATTTGGTAATACCTTCAAAATTTGGCTAGTATTTTTATCATTAGCAAAATTTGGCGTGCCTGAGGAAGTTTGGTAGCAGGCAGTATAAAACCTGGGCAGTTTGCGGCCGAGGAAGTTTGTTAACAGGCAGTATAAAACCTGGGCAGGCTGCGGCCAAAATTTTCGCAGGGCTGCAGGGCATGCCTCAGGGACGTGGCAGTTGAGGATTGGTTGCAATTAATGACGATGATATCTTCTAAACCGGGTATCCAATTAACAATCTGTTTAAACCACCATATTTATAAATATTAGATACCATGTGGGGTCGTGTGTCATGGTCACAATCCAGAGAATTTTGGCTATCTATTTGGCTTGAAACCAAACGCGAGCCTAGCTGTTTTGCTAAATATTTGTTAACTCCCATAGTTGCAATCCAAACACTTATACATTACGAAAGTTTTGGTCATTCCCTAGTTTTGGTAGTGCCAAATTTTAGGTATCAAATGCATGTTTCACATCGACGACTGTATGGTAGCGTGACTATATTCTGCTATCTGTCAGTATGTAACAAGTATGAAACTTAGAATCTTAATGATATGTTTGGTTAAGTGCTAGATTTTGCAGAATATCCCTTCCATTTCCTTATGATTGCAATTTTCCCTTGATCTTGAGAATTGCACCCCTTGATTACTAGATCTATTGGCAATGCTTTTGCATATCCTGTTTGTAATTAGGCTTTTCTTGGTAGTGTCAAGGCTGTGGTCATTTCATCAGATTTGCTGTTTTGTTCATTATTGCATCTCTTGGTTTATCCTGGTTTATTAATAGTTCAGATCTGCGTCTGCAGAGATTGTGAGATAGTACTGTAGGGGAACCAGTGGAAGTGGATGAGATGAGGGCTGACCCAATCAGGGTGAAGATTCTCAGTAGAGATCCTTTATCGATTAATTGCTATGTTGAAGTGTTCATTAATTCAGTGCGGTATGAGATTAAATTTGAGTCAGAAGGGGGGGTGAGGAAGAAAGGAGCTCCTGTTTGTGATCATTTTAATAAATCCCATGCTCGTAGAAAAGATGAAGATGATGAAGAAGATGAGGCTGATTCTCATGGTAATGATTACAGGACTGAATGGGAGAAGCTGGCTGAGAAGTTTGGTGGGAAGCCAAATTCTAAGACTGACCGGAAAAGTGGGGATGGATCTAATCAGAACAAGTCTAAGAAGCAATCTGTTATGGAGTTGGAGGAAGAGGAGATAAGTTCTGAATCAGTGGTTAGGGAAGGTCAGATCACTCCTATTTTAAAGGATAATATTTTGGCAGTGAGGCCTTTAGCTTATAGTTTCCCTAAAGATGGGGTGCAGGTGAGAGGCCTGGAACAGAGTGTTTCCATTCCTAGTGTGAGTGGAGATCCAGGGAATAATGATTAGAAGGCGAGAGCTTACCTGGAGGATGACTTTGAATCTCATTGTCCTTCGGATGCTATAGTAGTTCATACTAAGACAGGCCCTACCTACATGCAAGCAGCTTTGTGGCCTTGTCTTCAGTCCCCAGAAGGTTTGGACCCAAGGGAGAAACAAAATACAGGGCAACAGACTCTTTTAAGGTAGAGTGAGATATAATCTCTAGATCAGTTGGAAAAGAGTTGTCAGGTAGCAACGGACATGGTGGATTTTGTTACTACTGAGGAGGTTAAAGATGAGGTGAGGATTAACACAGGGGTGAATTGCTAAACTGGGGAAGAAGATAAGGCTCAAACTTCATGTCAGGGGGCTCTGACAGAGGTTTGGATACCTTCGAAGAGGAGGGGAGGTGGGAACAAATTTAAAGAACCTCAGGTAGCAACCAGGAAGAGTTCTCGTATTCGAGATCAAGGTATGCCTATGCAGGAGAAAGCAACATTGCTGAAATCTATTCAGAACTCAAGGTAAGTCCAATTCTTTTACTATTCTTAATGATGCTTCCTGTAGTTATTTAGAGAATGTTGCGTCCTCCTGTGGGATCATTTTGGGATCTCAGGTTGAGTCTCCACAAGAGGTGATTCCTGCTTTCAAGGCTAGTGAATTAGCTAGAGCTGCTATTGTCAAAGCTGAGGGGGAATCTTTAAATAAACAAGAAAAAACAGAGGATCATGTGGATGCTTCAAAAGGGGTGGAATTAGAAGAGGACAATGTGTTGACAGTTGTCGATAAGGAAATTAGGGGTGCTGTGGGGTTTAAAATGAAGAAGCAAGTCTAGGGGAAGTTTCCTGGGAGTGGACACTCTCATAAAAGAAGTAAAACATGAAGATTCTTTTCTGGAATATTAGAGGCATGGGTAATTCAGCCAGGAGATGACAGCTTAAAGAATTGATTCACAAAGAACGTTTTGATGCTGTGGGGGTGCAGGAGACTATTAAGTCTGACTTCACTGAAAGAGAGCTGAAAAGTTTATCTGGTAGTGGTGATTTTGGGTGGAATTGGATTCCTGCTATTGGTCACTCGGGGGGTATTTTGCTGGGGGTGAGGAAGGATTTTTTGGAGATTTAAGGGTATGATCAGGGTAGATTCTTTGTTAGCATGGTAGTGAGAAACAAACAGGATAATTTTAGGTGGGTTTTGGTAACAGTCTATGGTCCAGCGAATCCTGATTTTTCTCAACAGTTTTTAGAGGAGCTTCATGGAAAGTGTCAGCAATCCTTGTTGCCGCTGGTTATTGGGGGAGATTTCAATTTAATTAGAAGAGTTGAGGACAAAAGTTCTGCTGGTGTTAATTACAGTCTAATGGATAAGTTTAATGAGTTTATTGATGATAACAGACTTTTGGAGGTCAAGAGGAGTGATCCTAAATATACTTGGACTAATAAACAAGTCAACTCTGTTATGGTCAACTTGGATAGGATTTTGGTTTCTACTGCTTGGGAAGCCAAATATCCTCTTTGTTCTGCTTATAGTCTGACTAGAATAGGTTCTGATCATACCCCTATCATTCTTTCTTCTGGGGTGGAAAGGAATGTTCTTACAGGAAGATTTTACTTTGAGAAAAAATGGTTATGCCAGGAGCATTTCAGAGGTCATGTTATGGCTAAATGGGAAGAGATCACTAGGAGAGCTCCTGACTAGTGCTATTCAGTGGATAAGTGGAATGGTAGTTTGGCTTCTCTTAGAAAGTTTCTAAGAGGTTGGGGTGCTAACTTAAATGGAGATTGTCTCAGGGATAAGAAGCTGATTTTGGATGAGTTGAAGAGGCTGGATAGGAAAATAGAAAATCAGACTATGTTGGCTGAGGATTGGAATTGCAGATATAAGGCTGAGAGAGATCTGGAAAAGATTTATGAGATGGAAGAAAGATTCTGGCAGCAGAGGGGTAATGTGAAGTGGTTACTTCAAGGAGATGCTAATACTGGTTTCTTTCATAGTTGTGCTAATGGGAGAAGGAGAAAACACTTGATTTTTGGTCTAGATGATGGGGAGGAGCATCTAACTTCTGAGGAGAGCATTAGAGATCATATTTACAGATATTATAAAGATTTGTTTGGGCATGAATATAGGCATACTGTTCAGCTAGCTTCTGATTTCTAGAGGAAAGACTTTATGGTTACTAAGGAAGATAATGAGTGTCTCATGAAACCTTTCTCTAAGCAGGAGGTGTTGAGCATTATCAAAGGTTTACCTGCTGATTCTGCTCCTGGCCCAGATGGATTTTCAACTCTGTTTTATAAAATCTTCTGGGAGAATTTGAAGAAAGTGTACATGGAACTAGTTACAGATTTTTATCAAGGGAATCTGGATTTAAAAAGATTAAATTTTGGGGTGATGTAACAGCCCCAAACTAGGAATTGTATTTTTAATGTATAAAAGTTTTAAAAAAATTAAAAACCTTTTGTTGTGTCTCTTGATCATGCTCCTGGTGTTCCAAAAACTTGTGCACAATTTCAAATTCTTGTTATTTGTATTTAATGTTGTGTGAAAAATTCAATTTTCAAACTTGAACATTTAAATTCTTTTAAATTCCAGAAAATTGTAGGAACAAAAATTTCCAAAAATAATTTATTCAAATACTAGATTATTTATATTGAATTTTAATTATTTTTACCAAATTTTTAGAAGTGTTTTTGCCTTCACCAAAATTCAAATCAAATCATTAATGCAGATTTGAAAGTAATTTAATTCTAACAAATTTGAATATATAAAATGTCTGAAATTATTTTTCCTAAGTACCTTGTGATCCTCAGAGTGTCCACAAAAATTTTCAGGATTTTTAGAATTTTATTTCTATTTGAAACTGCTAGGTCAAACTCTATTTCTTTCGGTCAAATTTAAATCCAAAACCTAAACCCGGTACTGTTCCTCTGGTCCGACCGGACCCGAGCCAAACCCAGGTCCGACCGAACCAGCTCGCCCGAGCCTCTCTTCCCCTTTCACTGACGGCCGGCCCCACCGGTCTTCGTTTCCACGCGCGCGCGCGCTCACGCGCTTCGCCGCCGTAGCGCCGACACCGCCGCCTCGCCGCATGCGCGCCACGCCACCCGCCGGCCACCTCGCCGCCTCGCCTTCTCCTACAAAGGCCACTGAGCGCTTTAACCCCTTCTCCACTTTTCCCTACTCTCCCTCTTCATCCTCCCTCCTCTCCGAGCTCAATTGAGCTCTAAGTTCCGAATGCCGCTCTCTGACCCGCCGAGCTACTCGTCGCTGTTCTGACCGCACCGGTGGTCCTCGTGCGCCCCCAACCGCGTCACGTCGCGACCCATCGCCCCAAGCGTCGAACCCCTCAAGCAATTCGGAGTTTCATCGCCTGAGGAGCTGCGCACGGGCCTTCTTCCCCGACTCCGGCCTCCACCGCCTTCTTCGCCGCCGTATCTTCTTCAGCGAGCCCGAGCCCGATTCTCTCCGCCGTGAGCATCCTTGTACCTTCCTCTATCTAACCCCACCACTCACTTGCTCTCTCGTTCACTCCAGGTCGCCGCCATCGAGAACCACCTCGCGCCGCCGTGGGTTCGTCGTCGCCAGCCCTCTCCGGCCACCCTCCGTCATCGCCAAGCGTCCCGGTGAGTTCCTGGTAACCCACTGATGCTCATGCGCGCGTTATCTTTCGCCCTCTTCCTCTCCGGCGCCGTCGCCCCTTGTCACCTCCACGGCCGGCCGCCGCGCCCTGTCGCCGCGCCGCCACCGTGCATCCCCGACCACCCCGAGACCACCTCTAGGATCAGTGAACCGTTGGCAACCCATTTTGGCCATTGCCACGGTCTTCCCGTCGCTCCAACCGCCGGCGACGATTTTGGCCCCAGCTCTGCCCGAGCGCTCCTCTGCTCCTTCTGTGTGGTTTTCTCTCTGGTAATGATGTAGGGCTCACTCCCTTAAGCCCCATCTTATGCTGCTAATCAACCTTGCAAATGTCCATTAGTTCACTCAAATGTACCAACAAAATTGAAGTTAATAAGTTTATGTTTATGAGTTCTCTGAAACACCTTTGTCTGATTGTCAGTAAAACTGAAGTTTTCTCTGTGTTGTCTTGAGCTGACAATCTTGTGCACTAGGTGAAATACATTTGCATCCTTTGATTAGCTAATGAAATCACTTAGCATGTTTGACAAATGGTTAATTAAATGAATGTTTGACATCTAGTTGTAGAGGCAGTATAGTTTTTAGGATAAGTTGTTGATCAGGGTTAAGCAAAGTGGTTTTGGAGTCAAATTGAAATGTCAGTAAACCCCTTTTCTAGCCCAACCAATTTTCATACTAGCAATTTGGGTGTATGTTCTTCTGATCAATCTAGTTAGCCATTCTGAAATTGAGTTAAAAGGAAGTTTAGTTGTAACACTCTGTCTAAAGAGAAGTCTTGCTTTTGTAGTGTACCACCAAGAACCAAGCTAATAAAAATGATGAGGTTATGTTTTGCTAAATCTAGTAGTTAAGAACCTCTCTTTAAGTCTCAGAGGCCAAAGTTGGTTAGAAATCTGTTTAGCAATTATTAGTTCGCTAATGGACTAGTCAATATTCCAATAGCAAATTTCTAGGTCTAAATAAGCTTATAACAGTAAAAGGTTTTATAGAATAGTGAGCTATTTAAAATATGGTAATTTGCTTCTTAGCTAATAGATGTGCACACAATCACCATCAAAGTCTGCCGAAAGAATAGAACATATAAGAGGATTGTTTTTGACTGTATGATAATATGAAAAATGTGAGTTTGGAAAGAACATAAGAAGAAATCCTATCTAATTTAAATTAACTCCGAATCAGCTAATTTGTTGTTCCTAATTTCATAATCTATCTTCTGTGTTATTATTTTTTTTTTGGATCCTTTTGGCGTTCTGGTGTTTATTCGCTGTTTTCGCTTTGGCAGTTTTTATCGTTAGATGACGTTGATAACGAGAGTGATCCTCTGCAACAAGTTGAATATCTCAAACAAGGCAAAGGCAAGTAGTTTGATCATATCCACTCAATCCCATTACTTTTAAAATCTAATACTTTGTTTTACTCGTACGTATGCATGCTTTTGTGTCAATGATTAATTTTGTCGATTAGAGATAGTTAATCCCATTGCATTGTTGCCCTGAAAATTGTTCACCCCTGCCACTACCTTAGGAATATTATCCTCACTGGTGAATTAGAGCCCGGTGAATGATTTAGGGCCTTTTATTTATCTTTGCGATATGATGCTTAGCAATGCTTAGATACCGGTAGATTTGGGCGGTTATCGACTTAGTCGATAACTTTGATCACACAAATTATTATATCTTTATATTTCAGCCTCTGTGCTATGATTACTTGTGAAAACTAAAAACTAAAAACAAAATGATTTCGACGCGGCACAATGGTAAGATGGTGTGATTCTTGGGTGTGATCGAATGGTGCCGGTCAATTAAGGACCGAACATCTTGTGAGTGAATTTTTATCCAGCATTTCGTGCTAACCACACTAGAGTATATGGGACCTCTCTTGACCTAGTACTTTGGCGTGTATTGGCTCGGTCGCAGGGGTCGCAGGAGGGATGGAGGTGGGAGCATGGTAGTTGTCCAAAAGCTTTATCCTGAGTGGGTAGTTGTCTTTTGGCTTTACCATGTAAGCGTATGGATTTCTATCCATACGAGCGGCTCGTAGTTAATACACAATATTGGAAAAAGTCTCGTAGGACTTAGGCATGGTCGGCATACCTTCGGAAGTGTGCTTTGGCTTAAAGGCGGTGCGAAGTGTGGTGTGATGGTACACCCTGCGGGGTTAAAAACTATTCGAATAGCCTCGTCCTAGGTGATGGACACGCTTGGGTAAGCTTTTCAAGAGTTAGACTACAACCTTTTAATTAAAACTTGATGGGTTGGTATGAGCAGTGTTCATACTATTGTTGTGATGGCCATTGGGTTGGTCATCTCGGGATGTCTTTATGTTACTACTTATCAGATCGTTGTTATTTCGCAAATAAAATTTGAATTGTTAAAACGCCTTCAAACTATTACATTATTGCAAAGAAAACGGCTTTATGCTAAAAGTAAGTCCAGAGCCCTCCACTTAAATAAAGCTTGCATGTAGTTAAATTATAGTTCATTACCCTTACACGTCGGTCTTGCAGTACAAAAACAATTTTTGTACTCGGATGCTTTGCTTAATGTTTTTGTTGCAGAGGAAGAAGGTGAGCCCCAAGGGCTTCCCTTTTTGTGAGATGTCTTTGGTTTGACGACTAGCTTGGCGGCTCGGTTGGTTGCCTTGTGGGTAAAGGCACACTAATTGGCTCTTTTATTTATTGCCATCTTATGGCTTTTGCTTCATTGTGTAGTTTGTTATTTATCTTGTAAGTTCAATCATTGTATATTATGAAGTTTTGATATTGTAACCTCTCGTGTATGGAATTGATGCATAATTTTGTGAAGAGGTGTGTATCTGCGATTCTGGAAGTATACCTATCTCGAGGCTTGGTTTATTTGATTTGTGATGCTAGGGCCAGGTGGTTGGTTAAGCATTACAAGTCAAATAAACCGGGGTCCTCACAGGTGATTACTTTGATTCCGAAAATTAAGGATGCTGCTTCCATTAAACAATTTCTTCCCATCTGTCTGATTAATGTGAGTTTCAAAATCATCACTAAGATCTTGGCTGTGAGGCTGGGGAAGATTGCTGACAGGATTATCCATAAAAGTCAAACTGCTTTTATTAAAAATAGAAATATCTTGGATGGGGTGGTTTCCCTTCATGAGGTGCTTCATGAGATGAGGATTTCTAAAAGGAAGGGGGTGATTCTCAAACTGGATTATGAGAAAGCTTATGATAAGATTAATTGGGGCTTCTTAGAAAATGTTATGAAAGGCAAAGGTTTTTCTGAAACTTGGATAGAGTGGGTGATGAGTTCTATTAAGGGGGGCAAAGTTTGCATTAATATTAATGGAAAGCTTGGCCCCTACTTTAAGACTCACAGGGGGTTGAGACAAGGAGACCCTTTATCTCCTCTTCTTTTCAACCTGGCAGTTGACGCATTAGCTGAAATCATTTTGAAAGCTCAAGAACAGGGTTTAATTAAAGGGGTGATCTCACATTTGATACCTGGGGGGGGGTTCTTTGCTCCAATACGCTGATGACACTGTGCTGATGATAGAGTGTGAGGAATATATTCTACATCTTAAATTTCTGTTGTATTGCTTTGAATGGATGTCCGGTCTCAAAATTAACTATCACAAAAGCGAAGTGATTGTCCTGGGGGTGGATGATGAAGAAGCTATTAAAGTCTCTAATAATTTTAACTGCAAATTAGGGGTGTTGCCTTTATCTTATCTGGGATTTAATCTCAGTAATAGAAGTTTGGGCAGTAAAGCACCAGGTAAAATTATTGATAAAATGAAGAAGATGCTTGATAGTTGGAAGAACAATCTTCTTTCTTCTGGGGGGAGACTGGTCCTGACTAATAGCTGTCTTAGTAGTCAACCTATATATAACATGGGGTTTTATAGTCTGACTAAGAAGGTTCAGCATCAGATGGATTATATTAGATCTAGATTCTTCTGGAGAGGTGGAAGTGATCGTTTCAGATTTCATATGATCAAATGGGGTGCTGTGTGTAGACCCAAGGAGTTTGGTGGTTTGGAAGTGCTTAACACCAGTCTGTTGAATAAATGTCTCCTTTGTAAGTGGTTTTGGAAGTTGAATAAAGCTAGAGATGAAATCTGGTTTAGAATTTTAAAGGCTAAGTATTTTCCGGAGGGGGATTACAGATCTTCTGTCCCTGCCAAAAGCTCCCAATTTTGGAAATCTATTCATAGGGTTCAACATTTGTTTAACAGGGGGGTGTCCTTCCAGGTGGAGGATGGGAAAATTATATCCTTCTGGCATGATGTTTGGGTTGATGAGTGCCCCTTTAAGATTAGCTTTCCTCGTTTATATGCTATCTGCTCTGATTCTGATATTAAAGTTGCTGATTGTGTGGTGAATGAAACTTGGCACATTCATTTTGTTAGAAATTTTGGGAAAGAAGAGGAAAGGCAGTGGGTTCTTCTTAAGGACAGATTGGATGGGATGGACCTGAGTGGGGGAGAAAGATCAAATGATTTGGAGTTTAGACAGAAAGGGTCAGTTTAATGTGAAGTCTTTGTATCAGTATCTGTCTTTTGATGGGGTCATTGATGCTAGATTGAAAAAGTTATAGTCTAGTTCGATTTCCCTCAAAGTTAAAATTTTCTTATGGCAAACGTACCTTAATAGAATTCCTACGGCGGATCACCTCATTTCTAGGAATTGGAGAGGAGATGTGAATTGTATCCTTTGCGGGGTGAGGGAGGACGCGAGACATGTTCTGTTCCAGTGTGTTCTTGCTAAGTTTGTTTGGTCTTGTTGTAGGGAAGTCTTTGGTTGGAGTAATTGTCCTGACTCTCTGGAAGATTTTCATTTTAATTGGTTAGATCAGAGGGGTGCTAATGAGTATAGCATCTACTTATTGAGTTTTGCAGCCTTGGTTTGGACAATTTGGAAAACCAGGAATAAGATGGCGATCGAGAAAATTTTCCCTAAGCGGTCTTCTGAAGTTGTGTACAATTTTTTGTCCTGCTTGCAGCATTGGAGGGCGGCGAGCGGATAGGAGGATAGGCACAGGCTGGATGAAATCTTATTGACGCTTGCGCGCTGGATGAATAACTTTTGTCTTGCTGATCAAGTAGCTGCTCCTGTAGTTGTTTGATTTTTGAATCTTGTAATGTGACTTGGTGGTAGTGTGTGTGCTTTTGTTGTCAACTAGTAACCCCAGTTTGTGCCTTTGTTGGTTGTAAAAACCTCTTATTTGCTTTCTATAAAAGCGGGAAACTCTTCCTTTGTCAAAATAAAAATAGTTCAGATCTGCTGGCACTGTCTTTTTCGCATTTATCCATTTCAATCTTGTCGATTGTTCTTCTGATCATGATTGGTGATGTACTTGTGTGTTAATTCAAAGCAGGCAGGGCTACTAAACTCAAGATGGAAGGAGTTCACCCCTTTCCGTTCTGTGTAGACGTTAGGAAGCCTTCCTTTTTTGTTTATATATAAATCATAGCCCTTGCGTGGGAAATGTCAGTTTTTGTTAGCCACCTTGTATGTTACTCTCTTGGTAGTTTCATGTGGTCCTCATTTCGTCAGATCTGCTGTTCTTATTACATCTGTTTTTTTTCCTGGTTTATTGATAGTTTCAGATCTGGTGTTTCCTTTTTGCTCTCTTACGTTGATCCTTTCCATAAATTGCTCATTTGTTTCGGGGGATTTTTATTTATTTAATCTTTTTTTAAATTTTATTTTAAAGTTAACCTATCGCGAACTTTATTTCCAATGGGGTCACGCTGCGTGACAAAATATCATCACGCCACGATTTATGGTCAAAGTCTTGTCACGCTCTGGTGGTGGCGTGATACGGCGTGACAAAAGTACAATTTGAGGATTTATCCTGTGGCGTGACAGTGTTGTTTTGTCACGCTATGGACGATGGCGTGACCAAAGAGAAAAAAATTTAAAATAAAGTTTGTGAGGGGTTAAATTTAAAATAAAATTCAAAAAATGATTAAATAAAAAAAAAGCTCGTGTTGGGGACGCCGCTTTGACAAACAGCTTGTCGTTACGGCAAGCAATTGTGGGGCCATATCACAATCATATTCTAACAAATTACAGTATCATACTATCATCAGCATAGCATCACCATAGCTTCAGTGAATTTAATAAATAGCTTAGAAATTGTGATCTGTAGCCCATTTCAAAGCAAGTGAAACCTTATAAAAAAGGTCTCTAGCTCCAAAAATAAATACCTCTCCGACAACTATGCTCCAATGTCCACCCAGTCACCTACCACCGCAACGCAGCCGCCACATGTGACTAAATCCTTATTATCTATTGAGCATATATGTTGCACATATCCATCATTCGGAGTAGGAAGAAGATATACAACACATTCAGAACTCGATCAGCGTTTACAAGAAACATCTTGTTTTGACTGATTTTCCCCTACATGAAGCGTGCTCGTTTTTCCTTGTGCTTGCTCTTGCCATGTCGCTTAATTATGATTAGTTACAGGTAATGTCAACAGCTTTGCTGCTGGAATGAAGAAAAAAGTGAACTTGTTCCAACAGTAATAAAACCGAAACTGATAACGACCGATTGAGCACATGTGTACACGCGTCACAGACATTTTGGTGGACCGGATCGAGCTGACCGAATCCCCAACACCAAGCCACGCCTCGCCTGGTCAAGTCCTTACTAACCACATATCCTGAGCTCCTGACTCATCATGTCAATTTGAGCAGACTAATTAACTCAAATATTTCGAGACCGAGCCTCTGACCACGCCACGCAGCCGCAGTCTATATTATACTACTACCGAAGTATACATCCTAGATTCCAGAAGGACTCGTTCGTGTCCGAAAGAGGGAGTTGAATAATTATTTGCTGTTCTAACGTTGCTTCTCCGTCCGTAGCTTGACACGAGAAAACACCACGCCTCACCTGCCAGCTCTTTTACATCCGCGCGCAGGCGAACGTTCCACGAACTGAACAATTCTTCATTTATTTTGTGTGCGCACCTGACGGCAGCAGCTCTCGAGAACCCGTGTATAAAAGGAGGACGCTGGAAATGAGTGTTCTGCATATCAGCTGGATCAATCCTCCTCACGTTACCAAACGCGCTCCAACCCAACCCAACCCGGCGCGACCAAGGAACGAGGACGCGTGCACACGTACGTACGCACGATGGAAGCGGAGGCCTTCCCGATTCGTTTCACGAGGGGAATACGGTCCTACTGGCGCCGGCGCGAGTACCAGCGCGTGGACGGCGGCGCGGCGGGCCGCGGCACGCGTCACCTGGCGCGCCTCGGGGGTGGCGGCGGCAGGCCGTGGGCCGTGCGGCTCGGCGGCATGTTCCGGGTGCGCGTGAAGGCGCCGGCCCCGACCGCCGCGGCGACGGTGCCCACGCGCTTGCTCGGGCGGATACGGGACGCGTACGTGGACATCATGCTCGGCGTGGCCAAGAAGCAGCCGGCCGCGGCGCTCTCGCTGCCGAGCGGGACGGAGACGCTGTGGCAGAAGCGGGTGCCCGTGCGCCGGTCGCGCAGCCAGGCGCAGGCGCGGCAGAAGCCGGAGGAGCTGGGGCAGAGACTCGTCATCGAGATGTACAAGTCCGTCCTCGCGTCGAGGGACCTCACGGGCATGCTCCAAGCGTCAAGGGCGCGATAGCATGCATGCATCATCAAGTTCGACATGGACTAATTGATATGTTACACGCGGCCGGGAAGATAGTGTCTGTTACAAGTTTACAACAACCTTGATCGGTGTTCCTTCCTTTGCTTCTGGCTAATCTCGGTGATCCGTTTCATTTGTACATCCGTAAGCATGGGCTGGCTCTGCAGTAGTCCCCAATAATTGAAGTAAGCATATAATCCCATTTTGGACTGTTTGATTGCAGACTAGATGTTCCTTTTGTATGTGAAATTACATGATTACGCTGAAAGTTTGGGCCAACTCGTCACAGTGTCCAATAAAAAGACGTCTAAGATACGTGCCGCTACAAAGTTAATGGAATCACAGTATTTCATCTAAAAAAGTGATTGCTCGATGAGGTCATGTGTGATTCGACAATCTAAGTAATCTGTTTGAAGTTTCCATCAACCTTTTTGAGCTGTTTTCGGGTTTTAATTTCAGTTGCTCATTCACGATGTTTGCACGTCCATGATCATATAAATTCCCTGTCACACGCACCCATCTTATACTGTGCACGTACATACATATGTCTTGGGATACGAGTAGTCTACACTAGCGTACAATTAAAATTCTATCGCGTTAACCAGGAAGTCATGCGAGTAAGAGATCACAGATCGTTACCACTAAACACGCAGTGTAGTGGAAGAAAAGTTAGAGCAGTCTGATCCAACGTCACGTGTGTTGATATAGTGGAAGTAGTCGATCGTCCAACGTCCTTGGCCACTGATCCTCCAAGAGTCTCACACGTTCCCTACGTACGTCGTAGATTGTCCCCGATCAGTGCAGCAGTGCCTCGTGGAACGCTATGCGCTAGTATGCTAGCACCGGCACGTACAGCATGGCCTTCGGGAGGTGGTGACTAGGGTTTTGATGGGTGGTCCAACCTCTCTTCCAAAATTCCCATGCTTCCCATTATAAAAAGCCCGTAACGGATTCAATCCAAACTAGTTTGTTCCAACCTATTAAGTGTGTAATCCTGTAGGTTCATGCGTAATTGATCATGATCTGAAAACTCCTTTTCGACGCACAAGTCAATAGCGGTTCCTAGTAGGACATAACGACTTCCGAATACACATAAATATTACAGTTTTACTATTTTTAAGTCACCTGAAATTTTCTTAAGTTTAAGTCACTTATTGTAACCATTGGATTTGTGTAGAGATTGATGTGCCATATGATTAGAGATTAATTCAATGGATAAAAAAATATGACTTATGCTTAAAAAAATTTCAGTCACCTTATGAATAGACAGTCCCTAAAGATTATATCAGACGAACCTTATGCAATATGATCTGCGATCAGGTCCTCAACACTCACGACCAGTTTGCATCTGGTCATGACCACCTTACGACCAAATCATCGACCAGTTTATGATCATGTACGACTAGTTCATAACCAGTCCGTATCCCCATACGACCAGCTCGTATCTGGTTAAACTAAGCGATCTGCTTACGTATTCTTCTTTTGCCTCACGATATCTTATCGAACTCCAGGTGAGATATACATGGATTGTTCGATCTAGTGATCGATAACTTGTGGTACGATATGCACTTCCTTTATCCGATCACATCGAGAGGTCCCGAGATATATTTTCTGTTATTCTAGGTATGGCAAATTCCATACCTGACTAGTCACATTTGTTCCCATGTTTCATATCATACCTGGAAATTATCTTTATAACTATCCAGTTACGAAGTAGTGTTTGGTAACCCCTAAGTATACTATTACATATGTAGAAAATTATGTTGATATCAGATTTAAGGATTATACATCATCATTATTTGAGACCAACTGATGACACATATAAATATATCAATCTCAATAGCGCCTCAAAGTGGGCCAATCCAACATCATGTTCTCTAACATACGCTAACAATATTGATTCGATATCCCCATATCTATTACCGTTGAAACGTAGTCATCAATCAATACATGTGTTGATTTATAAGTCACTGGTATCCCGACCAGTGGCATTCGACCAGAGATCTTTTAGAATGATCTCATACAACAATAAAGAAATTCACCAACAAGTCACATACTTCTTAATATTTATAAGTGATAATTCATCCAAAGAATATAATAACATTTATTTTATAATTTATAAATATAAATGTGATACAATCACCTTTATTATGGCCTCTTTGAGCATATCACTAACAATATAATATGTACTTACAATACACGTATGCAGGAAGGCTTCAAGGCGCAATAACAATGTTCATCTGGTACGATGTTTTAACTGTTCCTGGCCAAGAAGAGCTTGTGAGTGACGATGGCGCCGAGCGCGAAGGCAGTGACAGCGGCGGCGATCACGTCCCACTTGGACAGCTCCTTCTCCATCTTCGTCTCGCATTCCCACCATGCCACCGCCTTCGCCTCCGCCGTCGTCGCTCTCACCGTCTCTGCCGCGCCGACAGGCATCTTGGGCACGGTGAGGTGGAGCGCGCTGCCGTCAAATCGGGCGGCGATCCTGCCGAGGTCGGCCGTGGGGGGCAGTTGGAACGCCCTGTTGACCAGCACGTACCCGGCGGGGCGCTGCCCGAGGATGGTCAGCCTGCCGCAGGGATCCACGATCATCCGGAGCTCCTCCTTCTTGAATCCTTCCATTAACCAAGAATCGTCGAAGTCGAAGCATATACATACCATACTAGATAACATACTTCATTTCGTCGATCTCAATCAGACGTACGTCGTCAAAGCGAAAAAGGTACCTTTAACCGAGAACGTATCACGTGAAAAATAGCCAATGTGAACCGTCCGATTGTGTACGGACGCTCTATAATCTAATTCAGGTGGGAGAGCTACCGTTGAATTTTCCGAAAGAAATAACAGGACATACCTGGGAGGTCGAAGCGAAGGAGATAGCTATTGGCGCTGTCCTGACACTCGAACTTGGGGTCCAAATCGATGTCGCGGGGCTGCCCGGCCGCCGTGGCTTTCGCTGATAGCTGCGGCCAGCTCGCCATGATGAGCTCGATCAAATGGTTGAAGCTCCCGTACGTACGCGTGATCTGGCTGTCCGTCGCGGGTGATGGATGGGTGGAGAGGCGCCTTTCCGCGTGCCTTATATATACGTACGTATCACCGCCGGTGCTTGTGTTGTTGTGTGCTAGCTTAATTATCCCAAGCTTTTCTCGAGGGTCACAAACAAAATATTAGTTTAGCGTTGGATCTCTTCTCTCGTCTCTCCAGGCCGCGGTACCTTTCGGCATGCATGGGACAAGGTATTACTCACCTGCCAGGCTTCCATCGATCCATCCAGGTTTGCCACTAGAATGGTATCACTTCAGGTATCATTCAGCCTATCATGTAAAATAGATGGTACCGGGCCGGTCGAATCACATGGGCCTGGCCTGCTCTCCGTTAATTCGATGTCCCCATGTCCAACGATAATTCTCCGCAGAAAGAAGCGTTCTTTTTTACAACGGTTTGGCTAGTTTTAAGTTTCTCAAAATTTTCTTAAGTTTAAGTCACTTGTTATGACCATTAGATTTGTGTTGAGATTGGTGTGTCATATGATTGGATATTGATCCAATAGATATCATATAATTGAATATTTATCGAATGGTCACAATAAGTGACTTAAACTTAAGAAAATTTCAAGCAATTTATAAATAAACAGTCCCTTTTTACAAAGATACATTTCATTTGTAATAAGCTGATATAAGCAATTCCACGTATACATCTTTGTTTCGTTAAAAATGCATCTTTTTTTAACAAATTATATTCTTAATACTCCTTAATCCTCAGTTGGTTCGTGACTTTCGCACTGATTTTGGGTACCTCATTCTTCTATGCATGACATTGCCAGCAATTTGCATCTCTCTGTTACTCAGCAGTCGCCACCCCATGTATAAATAGGTGCAGTATCTAACGTCTTCACAGCAGTTGAACTGTAAAAGATCCACACTAACACCACTAATTTTTACTACAATTGTCGTTTATTGTTGGTAGTATATTCGAGGAACAAATACCATGCGGATGAGGTTTCAATCGACTTTCTTCACCGCAGGAAGTTCAGCAAGCGATGTGTAAATTATGTCGCAGAAATGAGCTGTAGATTGTGAAAGAGACTTTTCTCTTCAGAAATGAAGTGACCAACACTTGACAATTGGTTCATGCTTTAGTGAGGTTATGACTAAAATAGCTCACAGTTCAGGCTGCAAAATCACGGACATAACATCCCCACAGACCACAGTCCATACCTACAACTCTGTAACCGTATAACTACCAGCATTGCCCATGCACAGATTGTGCAAGTTTCTACCCAAATCTACCAGAGACAAAAGCAGATCTTTTGAAATAGGAAAATAAAGAGGCAGGATGTAAAAGACTAAACAATTGCTAATTCATCAATAGCTAAGGTTTATTAGAAACAGCAGGGAGTTTTACAGAAAAAGAGTGCTGTGAGAAACATGTCAACATATATACTGCAAAAATCACTGGCCATTACAATGGAAAATGGCAAGAACAGAACAGTAGTCTGAAGAAATCATAGAGCCCCTATACAAGATCTACTACTCATCATAGAGACAAAATGGCAGCCGTCAGCCGCATTGCCTTGCATCCCATGCAATGCAAGCAAAGCAAGCCGGTTGAATTTCACCTGCACTTTCGATGTACATCCAAATCTACAACCTGTTGACTTTATTGTATCATGGCCTCACCCATTTCCTCGAAATGCATTGACGAAACAAAAACTATCATCTAAAGTAGTAACCCCCGACACAGATTAATTATATGAACAAATTGACGTATTGAAAGTCGTCACACTTAACCCACAGCTGAATATTCACATTGTAATGGCCACTAACTCTACCATCCGGTTTAATCTTACCTACGCAGTTCTCGTATTAATTTTTGTACATTTTTCGTTTGTATATACTTGACGTGAGACAGTAAAAAAACGGTTCCAGGTGATGTAAAAGGCTGGCCGTGAACTGCCTTAAGGGCGGAGGAGGCGGCGTTCGGCGGGCGTGAGCGAGTGGCGGAAGTGGCAGCGGTGGCCGTAGGGGCAGACGTCGCCGACGAGTACCATGCGGCAGACCTCGGTCTTGTACCGGGGGTGGCGGATGACGGGGCGGAGCTCGGCGACGCCGTGCGCGAACTGGCACTGGTCGCCGTAGGGGCAGGCCCCGTGTCCTCCCACTTGTTGCACAGCCCGTCTTGAACATGCCCTGGTCGTACACCTCCAGCTCTGCGCCGCCCGCGCCTTGCTCCTTCTGCTCCTCGCCTTTCCTGCCGCCGTCCGCGCCCACGTACGCGCGCTGCTGCTTGATTCGCGCGACGTACGTAGAAAGTGCAACAGTGTCAGTTGTCAATTCAAGCGGAGCTGTGAAATTCACGAGGCAGGAACTGGGACTCACTGAGCTGGGGTTGGTCGGGTTCAGCGCGCGAGGCTTGCGGTTGTGGGCGGCCGGCGTAGCGGCGGCTTGCGCAGGCTGGTTCATCTTGAGGTAGCCGTTCGAGCGGACGGAGATGCTCTTCGACAGCACGGAGAGCTTCTCGGGCGTGCGTTCCTTGGTGGCGGTCACTGCGGCGGCCTTCTGCTCGCCAAGGCGGAGCCGGTGGATCTCGTCGGCGATGGCGACGGCGGCGGTCTGTTTGCCGCTGAGCAGCGCGAGGCGGCGCACGAGGCCGCTGTTGGCGACGCGGAGCTCGGCGTTCTCCCGACGGAGAGCCGCCGCCTCGTCGGCGGCCTCGGCGAGGTGGGAGAGGTAGAGCTCGTAGCGGTCCGCCACCTCCTGGTACTGCAGCGCTAGACGCGCGAGCTGGAGCCGGTGGCCTGTGGCGTCCGCGGCCGCCGCCGGGCCGCCGCCGCCGTCGTCGTCGACGAGGGAGGCGGAGGAGGACGGCGAGAGCGAGACGGAGGTGGCGAGCGGCGACGGCGAGGAGAAGCCAAAGCTTGGGCTGAGGGAGGAGGAGCAGCGGTACAGGGCGTCGTCGCCGCTGGGGAGGTAGCGCGGTGAGGAGGAGAGCCGCTGGTCCCCGAAGGCGAACGGCCTGAGCTGGAAGGCCGAGCGGAGGCGGTCGGCGTTGGCCGGAGAGAGGAGCGCTTCCTGCATGGCTAACGGCTATGTCGATCGAAGAGCTCAATGTGTGTGTGTTTAGCCAGAGCCCTCCTCATGCCATCCTCATCCATCCATGTGTTACATGTTTCAAGGAGTGGCAAGGACTCCACCTTATATGTTGGTCACTTCCACCTTGTCTTAGCAATATGGTACTAACCCATAAATGCTTTGGAATTATAGAAAATGGGCCTCACTCATATGGGCCAATTTCTAACAATCCCCCACCAATTCCAAAGCAAGAAGCAAAAAGGATATCAAAGATATTGTCTTTGAGCATCTTGTTAATATACCAGTCTTTTAGTGTAAGTCCCGTACGGGTTGAACTTGCACCTAGAATGACAAGATTCATCTTCTCACAGCTGATGAATGGACCATGCCTTGAATTCACAGCTTTTTGTGATTAGATTTCACTTGAAATCTCAACTGATACTAGGTCACAAAGAACCGCGCCTAAACGGAGCGTTATTTGGTCATGCTCCTTATCTCGCTCATGAGCTTTCTAGAGAATGCCCTATTCTCGTGAACCGCGACCTCACAGTTGGGCTCAAGTAGGTATATTCTTTCTAGGTATCCTGCAGGCTAATACCTTTTCCTCATTTGGACAACAGAATATATTAAGACTTTATGCCATCCTTCCATACAGTCGAGAGTAATTTGTCTATTAGGACATGGATTCAAAGAATATATACTCTCTTGTTACAACATGAACTTGTTTTCCCATTGCCTAAGTCACGGATCTCCGATCAAAAGGTATGGGTTCTTGTTGAGTTGTAACTCCAATGGGCCTCATTCCCATGTCCATAGACGCAACGGAAATCGCCTTCCGTGCTAGCCCCTTTGTGAAAGGGTGCGCGATTTTTCTCGATCGTATATAATTCACGATGAATCACTCCGGAGTTCCTCAATTTTCGCTGATTTAAGCCTACGCTTCACATGTCCGGAGGACTTCATGTTATCCTTAGTACTTGTAACCTTAATCAACACTGTTTGATTATCACAAGACATTAGGATTGCTGGTATTGGTTTCGCAACCGATGGCAAGTCCAACGAAGCTCTCTAAGCCATTCGGCCTCAACGATGGCGTGTCTAGTGCTACAAGTTACGCTTCCATAGTTGACCTCGTCAATATAGTCTGCATTTACACGACCTCCATGAAGCTGCGACTCCCGCTAGTGTAAAGACATAACCACTTGTAGCTTTGATCTCATCGCATCGAGATCCAATTTGAATCACTATATCCTTCTAATACGAAGGATGCCCAGATAGTGAATTCCGTATGAGGTTGTGCCTCTCAAATAGCGCAACACTCTCTCAAGTGCCTCCGATGATCATCTCTGGGTTAGAAGTAAACAAACTTAATTTGCTCACAACAAATGATATGTCAGTCTTGTGGCACCGAGATAGATACATAAGTGATCAATAATTTGTGAAAATCTTAATTGATATTTTCCTAACCCTTGATTCTTTGAAGCTTAATGCTTGCATCATAGGAGTTGGAGAAATTTTACAATTCTCATAGCCAAAACGGCTTAAGATTTTCTCAAAGATAATGGGATTGACTCAAAGTGATCCCATCCTCGTTCTTGATTAATTTAATATTCAGAATAACATCCGCCTCTCCTAAGTCTTTCATATCAAAGCATCGAGATAAAAAGATTTGACCTCGTCAATTCACAGATGTTTGTTCCAAATATAAGTATGTCATCTACATATAGGCACAAGATCACTCCTTGACCCCACCATAACGATAGTATACACATTTATCGACTTCATTCACAACAAAGCCAGCAGATGTTAAAGTTTTATCAAATTTCTCGTGCCATTGTTTAGGTGCTTGCTTTAGACCATATAAGGATTTCAATAATCTACATACCTTATTTTCCCTGTCCGTAAATCACAAAACCATCAGTTGATCCATATAGATTTCTTCCTCCAACTCTCCATTAAGAAAAGTGTCTTTACATCCATTTGATGGACATGTAGACCATAAGAGGATGCTAACGCAAGGAGCACTCGATGGTGGTTAGTCCGCGACAGGAGAATAGGTATCAAAGAAATCTTCTCCCTCTTTCTGGTGTAACCCTTGGCCACAAGTCTTGCCTTGTACTTCTCAATAGTACCATCGGTCTTAGTTTCTTTTAAAGATCCACTTACATCCTACTGAGTTTGCACCGATAGGGCGATCGGTGATCTCCCAAGTCCCATTAGCCATGATAGAGTCCATCTCGCTTCTGACCGCTTCTTTCCAATACTCAAGATCGAAGATGCATAAGCCTCTGAAAGGGTCTTTGGCACATCATCCACGAGGTATACAATAAAGTCATCACCAAAGGTTTTCTCAACCCTTTGTCTCTTGCTCCTACGAAGAGCTTCGTGACTAGATTGTTATCCTCCTCGTGGATATCACATATTGGTTCGAGATGGTGGGAAGTTCGGAAGTTTGATTATTTTCAATTTGAACATTCTCGGTTTGTGAATCTTGTGCGCTATTCTCATAGGAAAATAATCCTCAAAGAATGAAGCATCTCTAGACTCCATTATTGTGTTAGCAATAATCTCGTGAATTTCGATTTAACTACTAAAAATCTATAGGCCGTGCTATTATGAGCATATCCTAGAAAAATACAATCGATTGTTTTAGGTCCAAGCTTTCTCTTTTCTCGCAATGGTATATTGACCTTGGCCAAACACCCCAAGTTCGCAGAAAATTGACATTGGGTTTTCTCCTTCCATCCCTCATATGGAGTAATATCACTCTTTTAGTGATTACTCTGTTTAGGACGAAAGTTCTTTGTCAATATAGCTTCCCCACCATGTCTTAGGCATACCAAACACTCTCTAACATGGCATTAACAAAGTCCGTTAGTGTGCGGTTTTCCTCTCGCTACCCCATTTGATTGGGGTGAATATGGTGGTGTAAATTCATGGACTATTCCATGCTCGAGCAGAGATTGAGAAAATTCATGAGAGATGTACTCTCCTCCACGATCAGACCTTAGTCTTTTTATTTTCTTCTCTAGTTGGTTCTCAACCTCGGCCTTATAAGTCTTAAAGTAGTATAAAGCTTCATCATTAGTCTTTTGCAATATTTGCCTTCTAATAAAATTTGGAATTAAAATATTGCCCTCATTTTTAACATTACAATAAAGTCATCACCAAAGGTTTTCTCAACCCTTTGTCTCTTGCTCCTACGAAGAGCTTACGTGACTAGATTGTTATCCTCCTCGAGGATATCACATATTGGTTCGAGATGGTGGGAAGTTCGAAGTTTGATTATTTTCAATTTGAACATTCTCGGTTTGTGAAATCTTTCGCTATTCTCATAGGAAAATAATCCTCAAAGAATGAAGCATCTCTAGACTCCATTATTGTGTTAGCAATAATCTCGAGAATTTCGATTTAACTACTAAAAATCTATAGGCCGTGCTATTATGAGCATATCCTAGAAAAATACAATCGATTGTTTTAGGTCCAAGCTTTCTCTTTTACGCAATGGTATATTGACCTTGGCCAAACACCCCAAGTTCGCAAAATTGACATTGAGTTTTCTCCCTTCCATCCCTCATATGGAGTAATATCACTCTTTTAGTGATTACTGCATTTAGGACGAAAGTTCTTGTCAATATAGCTTCCCCACCATGTCTTAGGCATACCAAACTCTCTAACATGGCATTAACCAAGTCCGTTAGTGTGCGGTTTTCCTCTCAGCTACCCCATTTGATTGGGGTGAATATGGTGGTGTAAATTCATGGACTATTCCATGCTCGAGCATGTAATTGAGAAAATTCATGAGAGATGTACTCTCCTCCACGATTAGACCTTAGTCTTTTATTTTCTTCTCTAGTTGGTTCTCAACCTCGGCCTTATAAGTCTTAAAGTAGTATAAAGCTTCATCCTTAGTTTTTAGCAAATACACATAGCGATGAGCGTGTTGCATCATCAATAAAAGTTAAAAATATCTTTTGCCTCCTTTTGTCAACAATCCATTCATTTCACACAAATCCGAATGAACAAGATCTAATGGTGCCAAGTTCTTTTCGTCCTCTAATCCCTTAAAGGGTTTGCGAGGTCGCTTTGCTTGCACACATGGTGGCACTTTGATCCTTTGACAATTTCACATTTTGGAATTAAATCTAATCTGGACATTCTAGCAATACTATCAAAACCAATATGACAGCTTGAGAATGCCAAATATTTGCCTCACATTTATTTAAACCAGGTTGCAACATTGATTATAACAAGACTCTAAAGTACTTAGGCGGAACAAGCCTCCGCTCTCATAGCCTTTACCAACAAAATTCCGAACTTAGACATTACAATTTTATTTGACTCAAAGACTAGCTTATAACCGTCCCTACATAGAAACAGAACCACTAACGAGGTTCTTGTTTATTGTAGGAGCATCTTTACGTTCTTCAAGTGGGCAGTCTTCCACGAAGTAAGCTTCGGTTCTACCGTGCCAACACCAAGAAACGAAGCATGCGATCCGTTTCCATTATGACGGAGGAAGCCCTGCGCTTCGGTAAGAAGAAAACAAGGAAATATCGAACATACGTGAACATTAGCACCGATATCAACCCACCAATCGGTGGATTGACATGCTGAAAAAACAACAGAGAATTACTATACCCTCCTCAAGTCGAGGCCTCGCCTATGATCACGTTGATGACCTTCTTCTTTGGTTGTTCACCATCTCGCTTTTGCGAAATGACAGTCTTTAGCCATATGACCGTTTTCCACACACAAAGCGGTGATGTTCTTCATATCCTTTTCTCGATTTTCTTCTTAAAGCTAGTTGTCTTGTTCGTTTTGTTGGATTTGTACTTCTTTGCAATGATCTTTTTCTCTATAAAATTTGCATTGTTCGACTGTATATGGGTGCATCTTTTGCTCTTGCCTTTTCTTCCACATCGAGGCGGCAATGAGATCTTCAACAAATCTCTTCCTCTTGTGTTTCAAGCTAGTGGCAAAATCCCGCCAAGAAAGCAGGAAGTTTGGCGACAATGCCCGACCACAAACTTAGGAGGCAACACACACCCGGATCGCAATCTCACCAACCAATAGTGGAGATCATGAGCTTGTCCAACTATGGACTTAACCTCATCCATGGTAAAGTCGAAGAATTGCTCACATATAGAGCCAACGACACGCCTCGCCTCTGCATATTTGTGCTCTAGTGCATCCCACAACTCGTGGCGGACTTATAGTCCATGTACACATCATAGAGCTGATCCGCGGAATGGTCGAAGGCGACCAAGAGCGATGTTGTTCGCGTTATCGAGCGCATATCTTGGTCAATCAGTAGCGGATATCGTGGGTGGATTACCCACCACAGCCCCAAAGACATGAGCCAGAACTTGGCTCTAGTCTGCCATCTACGGAAATTCTGACCAGAAAACCTCTCAGGTTTCATAGCATCAGAAGCTCCAGCCATAGTTGTGTTGCAACAAAGTTTACAATAAGGTTTCTGGAATGTTAAAAATGAGGGCAATATTTTAATTCCAAATTTTATTAGAAGGCAAATATTGCAAAAGACTAATGATGCATAAAAGCGATCGCTAGCGAGACAACTCATTGTACTTCACAATATATGAAAACCGGGATGTAAACAAGTCTATCAATCACACGATAGACTTACGGATGGGTCCGATGAAGAAGCGAGAAGCGGCAGCAGAGTTGATGCGGTCGTAGAAGCGTAGATGTCGCGATCGACAAGCGGTCGCGCGAATCACGCGCGCCCGAAAACCTTATTGCCGCCTCGTGCAAGTCTCCACGGCAGAACGGTTCGGAGATACGCTTCCCTTCTTCACGGTGCAGCCGAGAAGAAGAGTCGGCGAGGTTCATTTACGCGCGATCTGACCTGACGATTAGAAGGAAGAAGAAATGGAGGCTATTCTTGTACTCACTATGCACCGGGCGTCTCGGACATATATAGATGCGATCGTAATGGACAGATTAAACGACCATTTACCCACCGTAATCGACACATAACCACCATTTACCCACTGGTAGCTGTCACACTTAACCGACCTTTTACCCATCGGTAGCGCACGTAATCATCACTCAATAAAGCTGAAATTTAAACATTTGAATCTCATTCAAACAGAGAGAGAGATGCATGGTTCGGCAAAAATAAGGTGGACTTGGTGCGCCACGTCCGCGACACGATGCAAGTCACAAGTCACAAGTCACGCGAAAATCTGCGAACGCTGACGCAGCGCAGCGTGCGTGCGTGTGTGTTTAGCCGAGCCCTCCTCATGCCATCCTCATCCATCCATGTGTTACATGTTTGAAGAGTGCAGGACTCCACCTTATATGTTGGTCACTTCCACCTTGCCTTAGCAATATGGTACTAACCCATAAATGCTTTGGAATTATAGAAAATGGGCCTCACTCATATGGGCCAATTTCTAACAGGAAGTTCAGCAAGCGATGTGTAAATTATGTCGCAGAAATGAGCTGTAGATTGTGAAAGAGACTTTTCTCTTCAGAAATGAAGTGACGAACACTTGACAATTGGTTCATGCTTTAGTGAGGTTATGACTAAAATAGCTCACAGTTCAGGCTGCAAAATCACGGACATAACATCCCCACAGACCACAGTACATACCTACAACTCTGTAACCGTATAACTACCAGCATTGCCCATGCACAGGTTGTGCAAGTTTCTACCCAAATCTACCAGAGACAAAAGCAGATCTTTTGAAATAGGAAAAATAAAGAGGCAGGATGTAAAAAGACTAAACAATTGCTAATTCATCAATAGCTAAGGTTTATTAGAAACAGCAGGGAGTTTTACAGAAAAAGAGTGCTGTGAGAAACATGCCAACATATATACTGCAAAAATCACTGGCCATTACAATGGAAAATGGCAAGAACAGAACAGTAGTCTGAAGAAATCATAGAGCCCCTATACAAGATCTACTACTCATCATAGAGACAAAATGGCAGCCGTCAGCCGCATTGCCTTGCATCCCATGCAATGCAAGCAAAGCAAGCCGGTTGAATTTCACCTGCACTTTCGATGTACATCCAAATTTACAACCTGTTGACTTTATTGTATCATGGCCTCACCCATTTCCTCGAAATGCATTGACGAAACAAAACTATCATCTAAAGTAGTAACCCCCGACACAGATTAATTATATGAACAAATTGACGTATTGAAAGTCCCCGAGAACCCACAGCTGAATATTCACATTGCCCTGGCCACTAACTCTACCATCCGGTTTAATCTTACCTACGCAGTTCTCGTATTAATTTTTGTACATTTTCGTTTGTATATACTTGACGTGAGACAGTAAAAAAACGGTTCCAGGTGATGTAAAAGGCTGGCCGTGAACTGCCTTAAGGGCGGAGGAGGCGGCGTTCGGCGGGCGTGAGCGAGTGGCGGAAGTGGCAGCGGTGGCCATAGGGGCAGACGTCGCCGACGAGTACCATGCGGCAGACCTCGGTCTTGTACCGGGGGTGGCGGATGACGGGGCGGAGCTCGGCGACGCCGTGCGCGAACTGGCACTGGTCGCCGTAGGGGCAGGCCCCCGTGTCCTCCCACTTGTTGCACAGCTCCGTCTTGAACATGCCCTGGTCGTACACCTCCAGCTCTGCGCCGCCCGCGCCTTGCTCCTTCTGCTCCTCGCCTTTCCTGCCTCCGTCCGCGCCCACGTACGCGCGCTGCTGCTTGATTCGCGCGACGTACGTAGAAAGTGCAACAGTGTCAGTTGTCAATTCAAGCGGAGCTGTGGAATTCACGAGGCAGGAACTGGGACTCACTGAGCTGGGGTTGGTCGGGTTCAGCGCGCGAGGCTTGCGGTTGTGGGCGGCCGGCGTAGCGGCGGTTTGCGCAGGCTGGTTCATCTTGAGGTAGCCGTTCGAGCGGACGGAGATGCTCTTCGACAGCACGGAGAGCTTCTCGGGCGTGCGTTCCTGGTGGCGGTCACTGCGGCGGCCTTCTGCTCGCCAAGGCGGAGCCGGTGGATCTCGTCGGCGATGGCGACGGCGGCGGTCTGTTTGCCGCTGAGCAGCGCGAGGCGGCGCACGAGGCCGCTGTTGGCGACGCGGAGCTCGGCGTTCTCCCGACGGAGCGCCGCCGCCTCGTCGGCGGCCTCGGCGAGGTGGGAGAGGTAGAGCTCGTAGCGGTCCGCCACCTCCTGGTACTGCAGCGCTAGACGCGCGAGCTGGAGCCGGTGGCCTGTGGCGTCGGCGGCCGCCGCCGCGCCGCCGCCGCCGTCGTCGTCGACGAGGGAGGCGGAGGAGGACGGCGAGAGCGAGACGGAGGTGGCGAGCGGCGACGGCGAGGAGAAGCCAAAGCTTGGGCTGAGGGAGGAGGAGCAGCGGTACAGGGCGTCGTCGCCGCTGGGGAGGTAGCGCGGTGAGGAGGAGAGCCGCTGGTCCCCGAAGGCGAACGGCCTGAGCTGGAAGGCCGAGCGGAGGCGGTCGGCGTTGGCCGGAGAGAGGAGCGCTTCCTGCATGGCTAACGGCTATGTCGATCGAAGAGCTCAATCAGGTGCAGATAGTGATTCGTATCGGAGGAGAGGACGATCAACTGAGGAGGTGGGTGCGAGCATCGCCTGGTGTTGGTTTATATGCGGAGGAGCATGCCAGGAGAGAGGGGAGACCGTGGGGCCCGCACGTCTGCGTGAGTGAAGCGGCAGGTGTAAGAGGGAATGAGCCGCGCCGTACCGGAGCACGGTCGGGTTCGTTCTGCTTGCTCCAATCTCCAGTCGGTGGTTGGCACTTGGCAGCTTTGTTGGAACACAAGCTTTGCTTGCCTACCTGGCATATGCGTCTGGTCTGCGTAGTTTGACCTCGTTTTACTGCTTCAGTTGGGCTACAACTAGGGCGGATCTGGGTCTTAGACCGGGTAGACGATAGTCCAAGGCCTAGTAAAAATTTCAGTGGTATTTTTTGGTTATATAGGCCCAACAAATTCATCAACAGTGCCTAGCCCGAAGCTTAGCTCTCACTGTTCCTCCCATTCCACGGCCTATCACCCAACAGTCCAAGAGCACAGCCCACTCGCCCACTCGGCATCTCTCCCACACGGCCACGCCCCCAAATCGTCCCACCCCTGTAACGGTGAAACCACGCCTGTGCCTAGCGCCCTCCGTCCCTGCCCACCGCCACGCCCGCACCCTCCATCCCCGCCCGCAGGTAGGGGTAAAAACGGAAACGGAAACGGATTCGGATTGTCTTTGATTGGATTTTTCTCGATAATTCTCGAATCGGAAACAAATACGTGTTTTTTTGTTGTAAACAAATACATATACGGTAGCCCCGGTATCCGTCAAATACAGATTATCTGGATAATATGAAGGCCAGATATCCGGAATACCAGCCCAACATGCAGACTTGTGGACGTTCGTTCTCTCTCATAAGAACTCCGATTTCGCTCGATTCTTGTTTCTAAATTCAGTACATTTCTTTTGGTTCTAATTTGATAATTTTTGAATTTTATTTAAAATTATTGTATTTATTTGGCTCTTTTCACACGTATAGATTCTGTCGTTTCAGAAGAATTCTTGAACCATCCGCCGAAGCAACTCAAACATTCAACGAAGGCAAATCGTAGACCTTTGATCATGCCATACCTATTTTATAAAAATCATATTGTTTTATATCAACATGCATTGCTAATTCTATAATAACTGTTTTCGAGAATAGTTAAAGTTCTATTTGACATTATGCCACATTGAATAATTGTTATTGACATATATCCTTGAACACTATAGATTGATTAATTTTAGTTTGACATATTTTATTTTCAACATGGGTATCGTATTATGCTTAGCCATTCATAAATGTTTGCATCAAATAAACTAGTTATATATTTTCGTTAATTTCTGGTATACAATTTAAGGGGTTTTCATGTTCCAGGAAAAAAAAATGAAAACAAATATGACAAAACCATTACCCATCCGTATCCGATCCGTTTTCATCTCTACCTGTAGGTATCTTTCCCCTTTCCTGATGCCTCCTAAACCCGAATTGTTGTTTCTCAATATTCAAGTATATATCTATATGCAATCTTCAATTTAAGATGTTAACAACAACAAATAAGAAATATAGGACCTGTTAATAACAATGAACTTATGATGCTTTTTTGTGCTCAAAATTGTAGACCTCAATATTGATGCTAAATGATGTTGCCAATCTGTTTGAAAATTTGGTTTAAAGATCATGGTTCTCGAATTATCTAATTTGATTAATCACCTCACTTTTGATTAATCAAATTAAATTCCATAATTGCTGTTAACCATGAGCTCACTTTTCTGGTTCCATAGATTGTACTGCTTCTTCAGATTCCATAGATTGTTGTTAACAGCAACGTGATAACCATAAGCTTCAAGTAGCTTAGCTAATTAATCGAATTAGATAATTATTTTTTCGACAATACCTAGGAGAAACTAGGTATTTTTTCCATTAAGAATAAGTTTTTTTTAACCGGGATTTTCCCCTCCGGCTATCATGACCCAACACCCCCACGAGACACACGAGCTGAGTCCCCGACTCGAACGCGCGTGGGCTGGCGCCTGAGCCGAAGCTCCACCTCGCGCCACTACCGGCCGAGCAAGGCTCGCTTCTCAATTAGATAATTCTTGAAAGTTTTGCTTCTTCAGATTCCATAGATTGTTGTTATATTAGATAATTTTTAATCAAGATAATTTGATTGATCAGCTCACTTTTCTGATTAATCAAATTAGAGAAGTCGAGTTCTTCTGATTCTTCCCTCTTTCCTAGTTTCCTTGGTACACGAATCTGTCTTGAATTTTTTTTTGAACCTTCTATTCCACAGGCTTCTTTCTCAAGCAGTCAAGCTTTTTTTGTGTGCTGGAGCTGTGTGGGCGTATGACACTGTCCCCACACACAGTTCTCATGTCAGGTCAATTCTCCACCAAAAAATAAGGCCAAAAGATGGTTTTCCCCGTGCTCTTTCTTGTAAATCTGAAGAGCCCAACGGACATCTTCAGGTGACTGGATTCCATATCTCCATGAACATGAACTTGGCAAAAGTAGTGAAAAAGTGTCTTTTCAGGTGTTGAAGCAGTACAATCTAATTTGATTAATCAGCTAAGCTAGTTGAAGGTTTCATGTGTACAATCAAATACTGATATCGTGGTTCGACTTTAATTTTCTCATGGCTCATTATAGCAACAAAGAAGAAATAGAGGATCTTGATAGCTTCTGGTTCTTGTCTACTATTGATGAAGAAATGGTGGGTTAGGATAGAGATGAAATTTTCGTTATTTAGATACTCAAATTGTATCTCTACGATGCTATATTATTTATGTTTTGCCGTGTTTTCTTATTATATTTTATGTTAAAATATATTTGCTAAAACATTTTTGCTAAATTTTTATGTCAATGATGCATTTGTAGTTTATTTTTGTTATGTCGTGCTGTGAGTATAAATTATCGTTAGCTTTAATATGTTAGTCTATTAGAATTTAATCCGAGGTATTATCAAATTCTATAACCGTCACTAGCTACTACTACCAGTAGTTCACTTTCACTACCGCACAAGCAATGCGTGCTTGCTAATCATGGTTCAGGCAGAAGTTCAGTACTTCAGTACAGCTTAAAAAGACTCTGGAGTCTGGATGCTGCGATCGCTGTGGTTGCGCTTGTCGAGGCCCTATTTGGAACGCCAAAAGTTTCCAAAATTCTTGTAAGAATTGTTTTTTTTTTCTGCGAAGTTTCTGAACTCATATTTTTCTAAACATTTTAATTCCTGAAACTCCTATGATCCAAACAGGCCCGTAGTATTGTTTTACCGTGAAATCGACAAACCTAGGACAAAAGAAATGACCTTTACCGTTCAACGAAGATACTAGTTTTTTTTTTCTTTTGGAAGAAATATTGCTAATTTCTGTCTGAATAGATGACTCATTTATCCTATCCATCTGATCTGATTGGGGAAACGCTAATCGTGCCATCACGGGGAGGTACGTGCGAACATTAATTCCTTCAACAATACTTCACCGAGCCCCTTGATGCGGACAGGTGGGTTCGTTTGTGTCCGGTGAGGTCACGTCGACAAGTCCACTCCTGCTGGCTCAGGAACGCTTTACACCCTCTCAAAATCTTACGAGCTCGCCAGTTTCCGTATACATCCAAAGCGCTCGTACAAGAAAGTAGGGACAATTTTGTGCATCTCTTGCTAGCTATCCTGGCTTACACTAGACAGCTACTATATATTCGTTTTTATCAACGGTCGCTAGACAGCAATCCCAAAAGCTATCTTATACGTTTGCATACATTGGAACAGCCGAATCAATCACTAGTGCGAGTAGACACTAGACACACGAGTCTTTTTTAGACGACATACATTAAGCCAATTAACTCTGCATGGAGTATGAAATTAGTCGTTGCTTAATAACTAATTAACCATGGTGGGCGCCCCTGCACGTAGGGCACATTGATCCGTGGTCAGTCAGTGAGGCGAGGTGAGGTGCGCCTGGCCAGTGATACTGACAGGAAAAGATCATCACAATGCAGAGCTGATAGATCCGAGCAGAGGCGGAGCGGCTTAGCTATCTAGCTTGCTTTGCTTTTACGGGTCAGTCCCTCTCGGAGCCAACCAACCTAGGCGTGTCTGCCTCCCAACGCTGCCTTAGGAAAATCAGAGTAACAAACACACGGGTCACGCCACACACCGCGCACACACAATGTAATCATGTTGCTTCCGACTTACAGCTTTAACTAACTTCGAACTCGCCTCGCCTACCGCGGGCAGGAAACGAGCGTATCATATATGCGGCACGTCGGTATCATTCCCGGGAGATGGAGACCGGGAGAGAGAGAGAGAGAAAAGAAGAGGAAAAGTTTGTGCGCGTGCATGGTGTGTGCGAGAGCTCCTCCCCCCCTGCCGTGACGGCTAAACGAACCCGATGGACTTTTAGGTGAGGGCTTCCGTTTGGCGATGCCGATCGTCAGTTCGGCCGGGTGGATCTGTGCTCGCCGGTAGCGATCAGGGTTAGTTATGCACTGTTTGGTAATGACGAACGGTTCGTGCGAATGAAGGCATGCACTACGACCTGATGTGCCGCTTGGACCAGAAATGGATGTTAATATGCTATCTTCGGATTGTCTTCGGTCGCGGGCGTGGCGAATCCAGTTTGCTAGCTTAGCTAGCTGACAAGGAACGATTAACGTACTGCAGTATACTAACCTCTCGAACGAAATAAAAAATTGTACGAGTACATGCATTGGACGAAGGTCATATACACTGATTCATTCTTAGCAACCTCACGCAAGGCAAGATGAATGCTCCTCAGTAACCTCACGCAAGATGAATGCAGCTTCCCAGCCAAAAAAAACAAAAGAAGAAGATGAATGCAGCTGCTACAAAGTTCTCTCCCGTAACCTTTGGACGTTGGCCTTTGACAATGAATTGTAGATTCGAAACTTTGTACAGCTCGGTAGTGTTACCCTCAAGGTTCCGAAATCATGCAAACTTTGCAACAAACAACTGAACAACATGTGAACCTGGAAGGTTTTGTTTATGTTGGAGTTATCTGCACAACGGTGGCAACTCAGTCCCTTAAAAAATGGGTTGTCTATTGCTCAGTTACCCGAAAAAATCTAATTTTTCAGTCATTTTTTTGGACTGTTTGATCACCATCCGACACTTGTGGTGGCATGTTTTTGTCTCTGCGTTGTGCTGTTCTGTTTTCACACGGGCTAGGTTGTTTTTGCTTCTTATCGGGCCCGTATATTTCAATTGTCGACCCGCTAAGGCCTGCTTGCTCATGGTCCTACTGTTAAGCCTGAGAATTCAGCTCTTTAAGGTCTATTTTCTGGGATGTTTCTTTAATTGGCGTCCAGTTCTGTCTCTGTCCTATTTTTTTCGATGGTCAGTTGGAAGATTCTCGGGCTAAATATATTAAAAAAAAAAAGGAGAACAAGTTCAAGAAAACAAGAAGAGAGAGAAAAAGCTCACTGGAACGAAAAACTACCTTGCAGCCTCAAACGGCCGTGCTAAGGTAGCACCGACATGTTACACATGGGGGACTAAAATGTTGAAACACAACCGACAGCCTTCCACAAGAAAATTTCCTCCTTAATACTCCAGAGTACATCGGTCGTAGGCTGACAGCGTCCCTCAAATATTCTGGTATTACACTCTTTCCAGATACACCAGTGAACGAGGATGGTCACCGTGTCAAAATCCCGTCGGAGTGGTTTTGAGATTAACTTCCTCGCGATAAGCCACTAATCTTGGGAGCTATACATCGCCGTGGAGGGGATCGGAAACTGGATGCTGCTCCATATCGTCTCTGTCCTCCTAACGGGCCACAAAATATATAGGTAGACCCGTTAAAGCCCATTATGGACATTTTCTCAGCCCATTGTAGATTTGTGTGGGCTATGCTAGGCCTGAACAATAAATCAAAAAACCGATAGTCAATTGAGAAGAAATCATAACCGGAATCAAATTATCAAAGAACAACAATACTTTCGGTATCTTTTTTACATATATATTTGTAAATCTCAGTGTGTCGTACGCCTAAATCATTTGGATTTTTCTGTAAGTATAATGGGCAACAAAGTATCAAAGAACAACAAGAAGACACAGCTGAGCTGGAAAATCTCAAAGAGGAAAAAGATTTTTTAGATAATGGAAGTACAACTCTCGATCTGTACCAACTAGAGACGTACACAGCCATTACACCACTATCAGCTAAAAGCTTAATATAAAAAAATGGCCAAAAGCCAACAATGACAAATAAATTGTCATACAAAGACTAGCCTAAAAACCACCTAGTTCTCCCTCCGGGACCAACCAGGATATCGTCCACATGCGAACAGTAACTGCACAACAAAGAGCTGATGATGGGTCAGTCTCCATAGAGACACCTCCAAGAAGGGATCGTTGGTTGGATCAAGGGTTTTCACTCCGAGCTTAGGTACCGGTGCTCCAAAGCAACGCCTCCAAGAAGGTAACGCCACTCAGGTCGACGTCATTGCCGGATCCAACCAACGAAGGCCAAATCAAAAGTTTTCACCCTGAATCGAAGGTATCAGTGCTCCAAGACCACGCCATAGCATGATCTCGTCGTTGGATCCAATCAATAAAGGCAACATCGCTAAGACGACGTTCGCAACATCCCCAATGGCCAACGCGCAAGCACCACCGTGAAGTCACGAATGCACACGGTGGAAGGAAGAAGGAATGGAGGCTATTCTTGCACACTATGCAATCGGGCGCCTCGGACATATATAGATGCATCGTAATCGATGATTAAACACCATTTACCCACGGTAATCGACACACTTAACCAGCCATTTTCCCATCGGTAGCTGTCACACTTAACTACCATTTACCCATCGTGCTCGTCACATCATCACCCAATAAAGCCTCAAATTTAAACATTTGAATCTCATTCAAAGCAGAGAGAGATGCATGGTTCAGCAAAAATAAGGTGGACTTGGTCTGCCAAATGGAGCGCCACGCCACGCACGGCCGGCGCCGCAAGTCACAAGTCACGCGATTTTCCACGCGGAATACGCTATCTATACAAGCAGTGCGAGGCAGTGTGTGTTTAGCTGAGCCCTTCTCATGCCATCCTCATCCATGTGTTACATGTTTCAAGGAGTGGCAAGGACTCCACCTTATATGTTGGTCACCTCCACCTTGCCTTAGCAATATGGTACTAACCCATAAATGCTTTGGAATTATAGAAAATGGGCCTCACTCATATGGGCCAATTTCTAACAATCCCCCACCAATTCCAAAGCAAGAAGCAAAAAAGGATATCAAAGATATTGTGCTGAAGTACTGTTAATATACCAGTCTTTTAGTGTAAGTCCCGTACGGGTTGAACTTACACCTAGAATGACAAGATTCATCTTCTCACAGCTGATGAATGGACCATGCCTTGAATTCACAGCTTTTTGTGATTAGATTTTACTTGAAATCTCAACTGATACTAGGCTGTCAAAGAACCGCGCCTAAACGGAGCGTTATTTGGTCATGCCTACTCGCTCATGAGCTTTCTAGAGAATGCCCTATTCTCGTGAATCGCGACCTTCCGCTTGGGCTCAAGTAGGTATATTCTTTCTAGGTATCCCTGTAGGCTAATACCTTTTCCTCATTTGGACAACAGTAATATATTAAGGTTTTATGCCATCCTTCCATACAGATTGAGAGTAATTTGTCTATTAGGACATGGATTCAATGAATATATACTCTCTTGTTACAACATGAACTTGTTTTTCCCATTGCCTAAGTCACTGGATCTCCGATCAAAAGGTATGGGTTATCATGAGTTGTAACTCCAATGGGCCTCATTCCCATGTCCATAGACGCAACGGAAATCGCCTTCCGTGCCAGCCCCTTTGTGAAAGGGTCCGCGATTTTTCTCGCGCGTATATAATTCCGCAGAATCACTCCGGAGTTCCTCAATTTTCCGATGCATTTAAGCCTACGCTTCACATGTCCGAGGACTTCATGTTATCCTTAGTACTTGTAACCTTAATCAATCGCTTTGATTATCCACGGTACATTAGGATTGCTGGTATTGGTTTCGCAACCAAAGGCAAGTCCAACATAAGCTTTCTAAGCCATTCGACCTCAGCGAGAGTCGTGTCTAGTGCTACAAGTCTCGCTTCCATAGTTGACCTCGTCAATATAGTCTGTTTACACGACCTCCATGAAACCGCAGCTCTCCGCTGAGTGTAAAGACATAACCACTTGTAGCTTTGATCTCATCGCATCGTGAGATCCAATTTGAATCACTATATCCTTCTAATACGAATGGATGCCCGTATAGTGAATTCCATGATGAGGTTGTGCCTCTCAAATAGCGCAACACTATCTCAAGTGCCTCCAGTGATCATCTCCCGGGTTAGAAGTAAACAGACTTAATTTGCTCACAGACAAATGATATGTCAGTGCTGTGGCACCAGATAGATACATAAGTGATCCAATAATTTGTGAAAATCTTAATTGATCTTTCCTAACCCTTGATTCTTTCGAAGCAATGCTTGCATCATAGGCGTTGGAGAATTTTTATAATTCTCATAGCCAAAACGGCTTAAGATTTTCTCAAAGATAATGGGATTGACTCAAAGTGATCCCATCCGCGTTCTTGATTAATTTAATATTCAGAATAACATCCGCCTCTCCTAAGTCTTTCATATCAAAGCATCGAGATAAAAAGATTTGACCTCGTCAATTACTGCGATGTTTGTTCCAAATATAGTATGTCATCTACATATAGGCACAAGATCACTCCTTGACCCCACCATAACGATAGTATACACATTTATCAGCTTCATTCACAACAAAGCAAAGAGATGTTAAAGTTTTATCAAATTTCTCGTGCCATTGTTTAGGTGCTTGCTTAGACCATATATAGGATTTTAATAATCTACATACCTTATTTTCTCTCGTCAGTAAATCACAAAACCATCAAAGTTGAACCATATAGATTTCTTCCTCCAACTCTCCATTAAGAAAAGCTGTCTTTACATCCATTTGATGGACATGTAGACCATAAGAAGATGCTAGCATAAGGAGCACTCGATGGTGGTTAGTGCATGACAGGAGAATAGGTATCAAAGAAATCTTCTCCCTCTCTCAGGGTGTAACCCTTGGCCACAAGTCTTGCCTTGTACTTCTCAATAGTACCATCAGGCCTTAATTTCTTTTTAAAGATCCACTTACATCCTGAGGTTTGCACCGATAGGACGATCGGTGATCTCCCAAGTCCCATTAGCCATGATAGAGTCCATCTCGCACGGACCGCTTCTTCCCAATACTCAGATCGGAAGATGCATAAGCCTCTGAAGGGTCGTTGGCACATCATCCACGAGGTATACAATAAAGTCATCACCAAAGGTTTTCAACCCTTTGTCTCTTGCTCCTACGAAGAGCTTCGTGACTAGATTGTTATCCTCCTCGAGATATCACATATTGGTTCTAGAGATGGTGGAGGTTGAAGTTTGATTATTCTCACTTTCAATATTTTCAATTTGAACATTCTCGCTTTGTGAAGTACTTCTACTTTGTTCTCATAGGAAAATAATCCTCAAAGAATGAAGCATCTCTAGACTCCATTATTGTGTTAGCAATAATCTCAGAATTCCTGATTTAACTACTAAAAATCTATAGGCCGTGCTATTATGAGCATATCCTAGAAAAATACAATCGATTGTTTTAGGTCCAAGCTTTCTCTTTTACTCTCGCCTCCACGATCCGACCTTAGTCTTTTATTTTCTTCTCTCCTCTAATCCCTTAAAGGGTTTTCGAGGTCGCTTTGCTTGCACACATGACTGGCACTTTGATCCTTTGACAATTTCACATTTTGGAATTAAATCTAATCGGACATTCTAGCAATACTATCAAAACCAATATGCGAAGCAAACGAATGCCAAATATTTGCCTCACATTTATTTAAACCAGTTGCAACATTCAGATTGTAACAAGACTCTAAAGTACTTAGGCTGAACAAGCCTCCGCTTTTATAGCCTTTACCAACAAAATTCCCGAACTTAGACATTACAATTTTATTTGACTCAAAGACTAGCTTATAACCGTCCCTACATAGAACAGAACCACTAACGAGGTTCTTGTTTATTGTAGGAGCATGCTGCACGTTCTTCAAGTGGACAATCTTCCCTGAAGTAAGCTTCAGCTTCTACCGTACAACACCAAGAACATGCATGCGACCCGTTTCCCATTAGGACGGAGAAGCCCTCGTTGTCTGGTATGAAGAAAACAAGGAAATATCGTAACATACGTGAACATTAGCATCGTATCAACCCACCAATCGGTGGATTGACATGCTGTAAAAACACGAGAGAATTAATATACCCTCCCGAAGTCGCAGGCCTCGCCTATGATCATCACGCGATGACCCTTCTTCCTTGGTCGTTCACCATCTCTCGCTAATGAAATGAGTCTTCGCCATATGACCGTTTTTCACACACAAAGCAGTGATGTTCTTCATATCCTTTTTCCAGCTTTCTTCTTAAAGCTAGTTGTCTTGTTCGTTTTGTTGGATTTGTACTTCTTTGCTGCAGATCTGCTTTTCTATAAAATTTGCATTGTTCTCACTGTAAGTACTAGGTGCATCTTTTGCTCTTGCCTTTTCTTCCACATCGAGGCAGCAATGAGATCTTCAATGTAAATCTCTTCCCTCTTGTGTTTCAAGCTAGTGGCAAAATCGCCAAGAAAGCAGGAAGTTTGGCGACAATGCCATGACCACAAACTTAGGAGGCAACACACAACCGGATCGCAATCTCACCAACCAATAGTGGAGATCATGAGCTTGTCCAAGCGGATCGAGGCTCCAAAGATTTGTCCATCAAGGTTCGATCGCCGCAGTGACAAGCGCGCATTGATTTTCGTAAGGAAGAAGGAATGGAGGCTATTGTTGTACACGCTATGCAATCGGACGCCTCGGCATATATAGATGCATCGTAATCACGACACCATTTACCCATCGTAATCGACATAACTTAACCACCATTTTCCCATCGCTACACTTAACGGCCATTTACCCACTATTAATCGCTTCATCATCACCCAATAAAGCCTCAAATTTAAACATTTGAATCTCATTCAAACAGAGAGAGAGATGCATGGTTCAAAAAAATAAGGTGGACTTGGTCTCGCAAATGGAGCGCCACGCCACGCACGGTCGCGTCGCGTCGCTACATAGTCAATGCGATGAAAAGAATTTACGCGAAAATACGCAACACAGCGATACAAGGTATCCATCACGGATCGAGCGCGTGCGTCGCATAACAATGTGTTTAGCGTCCCTTCTCATGCCATCCTCATCCATGACATGTTCGAAAGCGGATCGAGGCCGTCGTCGCACGCAGCAATGCGCCAAGAAGGAAAGCAATGTTCACTGCAACCCCATGCATCAAGGAGTGGCAAGGACTCCACCTTATATGTTGGTCACCTCCACCTTGTCTTAGCAATATGGTACTAACCCATAAATGCTTTGGAATTATAGAAAATGGGCCTCACTCATATGGGCCAATTTCTAACAGCACACGCCTCCACAGATCCGACATGCGGATCGAGCCTCCAAAGATTCGTCCATCACGGATCGAGGCCGTGAGTCGCACATAGCAATGCGCCAAAAGAAGGAAGGCAACGTTCACTGCAACCCCATGCATCGGTCGGTTAATAACCGTCAACCAGGGAGGAGTCGAGCGCCGCGCACAAGCCACCGCCACCAAGCTGTCGTGATTTCTATCAACTGCGTCAAATCTGGATCTGCACCGCGTCACCTCCATCGTCATGCCATCGACCAATGCCGAAAACAGGGTTACCTAGACCCCCAGGCGCAAATCATCTGTCGCTAGGGCTACCTGCCTGCCAGATCTGACACCACAGTCACCACTCTAACTGAACCCATCCACAAAGGAAGGGCCTGATTTGCCCAGGGTGGACCGCCCATCCAGCCAAGCCGGCCACCTGCGGAAGCATCTATCAAAGCTTGGAGAAGCCACGCCACTGGAAGAAGCCGGCGGAGAAGGGCCCCGGATCGCTACGCCCGAAGACGAGTCGGCGGAGAAAGGCTCCAGATCCAACCCAGACAAAAGTCCACACCATCGGAAAGCCAACGAAGGACTACAGCGGCTACGCCGCCGGATCCCACCGCCAAGACACCCACAAAGGCGTCTTTGCTCTGGCTTGTCAACGACGTTGGCGAACGAGCGTCGAGCGTCGGGGCGCAATCGGATCGACACCACCACCGAAGAAGAAGCCCCGCCACGCCGCGGTGGTGGCGGCACGACTACGGCGGCGGCGAGGAGTATAATTTATGCCAATTTGTGGAAAATTTCATCCTAACTTGAGTATATGTAGACACAATAAATACATATAAACAAATGAAATGCTGATTTAACCTTGCTAAGATCCTTACAGTAACAAATAAACGGATATAGACAACATCCCTACTCGACATGCATGGATGGAGGCCGATCATGGAGTAGAAGCCCGGTTGGAAATCTACTAGTGTCATGTTCTTCACATTCTACCTAGTATTTCTTAGCTTTTCTTTGATTCTTCAGTATTGATCATGAAATCAGTTGGAAATTTAAGAGCCACCCCCATAGTGCGTCATTCCATCTCTTGATTATCAAATCCTGATAAACAATCCTACATAGACATAGACAAATATTAGCTTTTATACTAGACAAAAATAAGGGATCGGTGGACCTCTACTAGATATAGAAAAATAATTCTGAACATTAGATCAAAACTATTCACTCAAAAACTTCAGACTTCTGCACCCCAGTCCAACCTAATAAGATTAAGTTTCACATAGAAAATTAAAATTGCAATCCAAACCAATATAAATTACAGAAAACTCAACACTGCAATATATAAACAATATTGTCCACAATTTATTAACTGGTAGCTAAAAAAAAGCAAAACTACAACATCTTGACCAGATATGGGACCCGCAACGCCTGACGATCACGATGATCGTTGCCCTTGTTCTGCCAGTCGGCTTTGCGTTATATGGGATATTCGATGGTATAACATTGAACTACACCGTAGAGATCAGCAGCATTCAAGCATCCAGCTTGCCGGCCCTGAACGGAGCAACGACATCTCTAACGCCTTCCTTTAATCTCACTGTGCGCGTCTACAACCACTTCCGTCACCATATATGCTTCACGAATTGGGAGGCCTCGGTCTTCTACGACGGGATCCCCCTTGGCCGTGGCTCTTCCTTGACGACCTCTGCGCCGAAGGCGTGGCCACACGGGTGGCGACGACCACCATGTCAAGTGAATTGGTGGGGCTGACGGAGAAAGTGCAGGCTCGCTTGGGTGAGAAACTGGACTTATTGCCTTATTGGGGAGAGAGCTCGAGCTAGAGGCCGACATGAGGCATTGCATCCGCCTGTTCAATGGGGATGAGCGTATGTGGCTGCGGTGCTCCGTGAGATTGGACGGTCAGCATGAACCGTACCCCTTCCGGGTTGAAGGCTCCCCTTCTCCTTGGAATTATAAATTAACCATGGTTGATTAATATTGGCAATTACACTTTTTGCCTCCTTTTTTTGTCCGAGACAAACATTTGTACTTCATATATGCCTGTTGAAAAAAGCTTCATATAGCAGGACCAAGAGTTTCACGGTGCTAATTTCGACCAAAGTTGACTGATGTTTCAGTGGTTTAACTGTTTAAAGTGTTCCTCCTGAAGTTCTCCTTGAAATTCTTAGTGTTTTTTTTTCTCGAAAATCCTGCTTGAATGTGTAGGATTTTACTAATTGACCCCAGGGATTTTCAGGCCCCATTTGTAACATGAGATTTTTTACCGATTCCTAGGGGAATTGAATACTTTTCTGAAAAATTCATGAGTTCCAAACATGCCTTCGATGTTGCATACCCACAAAAAACGCCATCGTGTAGAATCTGAAGGTTCTCCTCCTCGAATCCTCTGTGTCGGATAGCACAACAAAGTAATTATGCAATTGGAGGGAATGTAAGCTTGGGGTTTTGAAATTAAACGGGTAGGTTGGGCTGGAGATTTTTCTCTTATGAAGATCAATACTTCCTCTCTTCTTTTTTACTTGACGTCCTAGAATCCGTGTCGTCAAACATTCTAATGTTTGATCACCAATATGGCAATATCTTTAAAACTATCTAGATTGGCTATATAAAAATTATATCATTAGATTTGTAGTTAAAAGTACTTTCATAATAATATAATTTAATTAGTATAGATTAATGTAAAGGTATAAAAAATAACAGTCAAAGTCACACATCGGAGACCGTGAAAAGTCAAAAACAAAAAGTAAAAAAAGAACCTTACAATGGTAAAATGTTTATGTATTACTTCTAATTGTTCTTGCTCATAGAATCTTCCTCTAATACTTTGTTTTATATGATGTATTTGACATTATCCTTGAATTATAAATATTATTACCATAGTGTTACAAACTAATGACAATCTTTATCCTTTAAACTTATTTCCTATTTTAGGTGTGTTTTGTATACATCATAATGCTCGTTACTCTGCTTCGATGCAATGGCTACTAAATGGAAGAGCAAGTTATGAAGGAAGCCACAACTCAGATTTGTTTTCATCCAGCAAATACTTAGATTAATTTTGCCATGTGGGGACCCTGGGTTATCTCCATAAGACCGAGACTAAGCATGGTCTTAAGAATATAACTCTGGACCTCCAGTAAATGGATTCCAACTTAACTCAATCTAAGTGAGAGGCTTAACTGAAAACTAGAGCTCCGATGATCATGCGCGCTGCTCCTCTGCGAGCACTACATGATTGTCGGTTCTCCAACAAGCCAAACACTACACTTAGAGAGTTAAATAGGAAGCCATGAACAGCGAGCATGACTTATATTGGCTCCCAAGATCAGCGACCAATATATCCACTCTTTCATACAACGTTGACCACATCCATACAATACTCATATATAAATAGTACAAAAGTCATACATCATAGTTATCTAAGTTTACAACTAGTACAAGTGGCCGACCGGCCGAATTAAACAAGTTCATCAAGTAGCAACAGAAGCAAGTAAGTAAACCAAAAGACCAGCAGTGGTATGCCCCATAACCCATCGGCAACCGACTAGGAGTTAAATGATAGCACTACTCATCAGTGTCGCCTAAATCGACACCGACGAACTCATCGGGCTCGATATCTTCCTCACCTGTAAGCCAGTAGAATAAACTGGCTGAGTACCAAAGAGTACTCGCAAGTCTTACACAAATAAAATTAGTTATGCATAAGGCTGTCCCAAAGGATGGTTCATATTAGCTTAGTTTTACAAAAGAGACGCAACAAGGTACAACCTGCACATACTAGTTTTTCAAGTGCCATTTCAAAATCAGATTTGAAATAGAAGTAAAGCATGTGAATAATTAAAGAATTGAATAACAAATAAATCATACAGATAGCAAAGTGGTTGTCCACTTTGATACAACAACAAGCATGAACATCCCATTCATGACGAATCCCAAGTTTAGCCACAATTTTTAATTCCAAGTCTAACAATAGTAACTCCCAAACTCAAGACACGGCTATTTGAATAGATTTATACCCTGCAGGGGTGTACTACTTTACCCATACGACTTGATTAGCCCGTAAGCCTATAGATGCCTCAGAAAATAGCATACTTCCTATGGTATACCGGCCGAGTAAATCAAGATATAGTCGTTTTTTGCAAGAAGCTCCCATTGGGCTAAGTCCCTCAACCTAGGGCTCCTAGGAAACATAAGACGTTACGGTCTCTATGCCCTATCGGCTCCTAAGGAACACATGATTTCACGGTCCCATGCCGTTACAATTTCACCACCGTGGGACTCAACACAACAAAACATTCCCCCTACTTAACCATACAACTCCCAACCCGCGTGTGGTAGCACGAATGTACTTGAATCAACGACGTTACCAAAGTTCGGTCCTTAAATGTCCATACAAGTCCATCACTAACCCAAAGCTCGTGCACAAAGCACCATCACTAACCAACACTTGTCCAGACCCAAAACTCATTTAAAATGACAAAAATTAACTCATAAAACAGATACAAAGATCTGAAACAAAAGTATGTAAAGAAAGTTGTGTTTATCCCATAATTGTCGGGTTATTCCCGACAATCAAACTACCGTATCTAGACTTGCATGGCTAAGCAACCCATATCATAATTCTCACAACCTATCTTAAGCACGTGGTGCTGGAATAATTCAAGGATAACCTCAATGAATAGTATATAGCTAATCTACACATCACAAAAATAGCGACATAATAAAATAAGCATGCAAGCAATTATCATTGCATCTACCCTAACAAAACTAGGATCAAATATGATGCAAAAAGAAAGTTCAAAGGATGCTTGCCTTGCTGGAAAAGTAGTTGTTCACTCTCAGTAGCGTAGAAGTCAATATCAATCGCTTCGGAATCTAAAGAATAGAGACCGATATAAACACCGAGAAATACTCCAAAAATCAAGATGCTCAGAAATGCATGCTTTTCCTACAGTAGCTAAATCATGATTTTAGATGAATTTAGGTGGAAAAAATATTTCATTTTGATTTAGTATATGAAAGTTATGGTAGTTTGAGTTTCAGCTTACAATATGTCTTAATTCATGTAATTTTAATTACTTGGTCAAAATTTGTAGAACAGTGGTGAGTACAAGGATTATATGGATAAATAGGCAATATTATTACAAGTTCAAAACAGTTGAGTTTGCCTCAATTGGAGTTTTTATGATTTAGTTATGAATTTCTAAAGTAATCAGCATTTTTTTTGTAAAAATAATGCAGTTAATAGCTCATTTTCCAAAATAATGCTCTCTATTACATAGACATGTTTGAAACCAATTTTAATAAGTAGTTCATCAAAAATGAAAATTATCCGAAGTGATTTCACCTATTTTGGAGTTAAGACGAATTAGATATGTATTTTTCAAAGTTTATTCAAATTAATAGTGCGTAACTAAATCTATTTCGGATTTTATATAGCGTTTATACCTTTTTATACCGAGCGCCGTGCTAGCGCGCGCGACAAGTGATGGGAACTGTAGCAGATGATCGACCACGTACTCGCGCTCGACAAGTGGGTCCGCTTGTCGGCGACCTGATGACGCGGCACACAGCGGCGTGGCGATCGGCGCGCGCAGAGCCGTTGGATTAAGATCAACGGTCCACAATCGTAGTGCATTCGGGTGGTCGAACAGCCCAGCAGATCGGGCCGTCGATTTCGTATCCGACGGTCCACAATGATTCAAGTGTAAGGGACGGCTTAAATACACATCACGTGTTTAAAATTTTGGGTCCATATGTCAGTGACAGCTTAACTCGTTAAGACAGCGTTTAAAAGTTAATCAGTACAACTTAACTACTAATCATTATGCTAGAGTTGCGGTCGGCGTACGACAACGGGGAGTTTCTCCCGTGCGTTTGCCCGGCGGCTCGCCGGCGATTCCGGCCACGGCGGCGCCAGCCAAGGGCATGTACTGATGCAAAATAGTATTGCGCTCCCAAATAGAGTAGTCTTGATGGCTGAGCCGGCCTGTACCGGCGACTAGCCGGAGCTACGCGGTGCTACCATGTACGGCAACAACGCATCAGCAAGGTGAAGCTCCGCAGCGTCAATCAAGCGGGTGCCCAAGGTCCTAGGGACTATGAGTGAGTTACCTGAGCTAAGAAGGGTGCTCGGGAAGCTCGAAGTTGGCTGGGGTGTTGTCGGCAATGGAGAAGATGAAGACAGCGACACGGTTCAATAAAGAGATGAAGATCTGAGCAAAATGGAGCAAAGTGAATGCTCGGGTTAGCTCAAGGATGCTACGAGCATGCTTTATGAACAAGGAATTTAAGAATGGCTTACCAATTCAAGGTGGGAGGCAAAAAGTTTCTTTACGGTCAGAAATGGTTCAAGCTTCAAATTCACCAGATCCTGTTGCACATTATCCAACTAGAGTTAGGGGTTTAGATCAGTGGCCTAAAGCATGTAAGGTGACGCGGTGGATTGAGGACCATACCTTCTGGAAGTGAGGAATGGCACGGGGTATCTTCGAGAGCACGCTCTGGACATGACAGAGAACTCGAAGATGAACCAGATGCTACGAGCAAAGATAAGAGCTAGGATGAGCAAAAATGAAAATGGCATCGATCACAGCAGCTTACCCCAGCAGCGAGCTCAAACCAGCCTCCCTCTCCTCGGTCAACAGAGGAGAAGTGAGCTAAGTTGAGGGCGTGGAGGGGGTATTATCCCCGGGCGATGACGACAATGGAGGCAGCGTGAAGTGAGGGAGCCCCAGGAGTAGCCAACGACAGCGGAGGATTGACGGCGTCGACTGGAGCCGTTGGTGCGCGTCGAAGCATCGCGGCCGCGTGGCACAGGATGCCTAAAGGCTGCAGCGAGAGGTGGGAGACGACCCTGACAACACGGGCCCACGGCGTCAGCGACTCAAAGAGTGGGAGGGAGCCAGCGCTACGTGGCTCAATGTGCGTCGTTGGATCTGGATCTAACGGCTGAGATCTTAAGTGTTGTTTTGAACTGCCCTAAAGATGGGGAAATCTGGACCGTCGATTCTAGATCCTAAGGTCTGCATGTCTCGGTGCAGATTAGTTGACTCGACCGAGTCAGTTCGCCTGGTCGGGTTCGAACACGATGAACAGTGCCGACTATGGTTTGGGCCTTAGGGTTTGACTGAGTTTAAATTGTCTTATCAACTTTGACCGAGGCCTTAAAATATATAAAAAAAACCCAAAAATTCTGAAATAATTTCCAAGGGTTCCTGGGATAGTCTAGTGTCCATAAAAATTATAGTATAATACTGTTCATGATATAAGTTATATATTATAAATTCAAACTTAAGCTTGGTTATATTATTGTGTTTGAATTTTTATTAGGGTTTAAACCTGTCCCATAAATTTGGAAACATTATATTAATTCAAGATAATTAATATAGTATTTGAATAAATTATTTCCAGAGGAACTTTAGTAGCATTGTTTCAATTTTTCTTTTAGAGTTCAAATTCAAGTGTATGTTTCATATGTGTTTTGAGATTTTCCAAGTGCAATACTTAATGAAAAAGTTTCAAAACATGATGCATGCTAATGAGATGCATAATAATCCTCTTTATTAACTTGAGGATGTGACATGCCATGAATGAGATTTGTGGAGATTTAGTTTCTTTTTTTCCTGAGAGATTATAGAGATTTTATTGTATGAATTTGTGCTTGAGGCACTTAAGTTTTTGTGCATCTTAATCATACTCTAAGTTTTTGTGCATCTTGATCATACTCATGTATCTATGCAAATTTAAAGCCCTTGATTAATGTAAGCTATTAGTACATGTGTAGGTGGGTACAAATATAGAGGATTATGGACTAATTGATGGATGCGTTGTTTAGTTTTATCATTAGCCTCCAAATGGATTTTTTGCTTGTAATTTCCTTTTCCCTAATGGGACTAACCGTCAATAATTGTATCCTTGAAGGGTTTTCTAATGGTTATTCGACAGGGATTAGGGTCCCAAAACCTGATCTGGGAGACATTTTTATGTCAATGGCCATCAGGAAATGTTTTCTTGATGGATACCGACAGGAAATGCTGTCGGAAATTATTTTTCTGTTGGTTAACTGTCACGTCCCAGAACAGGGTCAAGGAGTGACAACCACCACATACTAGTGGACCTCAGCCCAGAAGCATGTTAAGACTACTTGAAAACCAAGAACAGTGGTACATCGCTGCAGAGGCGAAATAAACAAATAATATACCTAGGGTTGAAGTTATCTTTGGGCAAACAACTGCTATCGCCAGCTGACCTCAAAATCAACACGCTTCCTCTGCGCACATCATCAACAAGCAGTGAGTATTTTTATACGTATTCAGCAAGATCAAACAATAAAGTAAAGACATAATAATAATGAAAATTCAAAAAGTAATGAAATAAAAAACATTAGTAACTGAACAGAATTAAAATGCAATGCTCACGTGCATAAATGCACGTCAAGCATGAGATTTATACATTACTCTATAGAGTTGTTGTATTGTCGTTGTTTTGTTGTCCAGTGAAATACCATGTGTATCACTAATCATATATCCATTTCCAAAACACTGCAGCACTCATTGGCCGCTTGCTGGAAGCAGGAACGGAGCTTAGTGAGGGTTAAAGTGGGCTGTCGCCCCCCAGCTTTTTTGAAGAAAAAAAAAATTAAACACCGTGTATGCGCTGCCGTCGGGAACGGCGGCGGCTCCGGTGAGCACGGGCGCAGGCGGCACAAGCGGTGGGGCTTCTTCACTCCGCCGGTAGCCGGGGCCGATTTGCGCGCCGATTGGATCTCCCTGAGCGGTGAGCACGATGGTGCTATGACGGAAGCGGTGGGGCTTCTTCACTCCGCCGGTGGTCGGGGCCGATTTGCGCACCGCCTGGATATCCCTGAGCGTGACGGTGCTGGGGCGAAGGCATCGGATGCGGCGGCAGCCGGACGTCCTTGGGCGCCGGCAAGGCGGCACACGGGAGAATGCCCGCAAGGTCGAGGACTAATATATATGGTTTATGAGATTGTTACAAGCGTATAGTAATTTAAAGCGTATAGTAATATATATTAGTGCACAAACAAGGTGAAAGCGCAGCTTGCCTTAATTACGTGAGTAGGCACCCCTGTTACTCGCCGAGGCCATCGACATCGATCTTTAGGCCGGCCACTATACACCAGGAGGTCTCCGAGCGATGCTTATAAATGCTTGGTTATCTCTACTGCACGTGTGTTGTGGAAATTATCTTTAGCGTCGTTTGTAGATGATATGGAATGGCGTTACAGACAACCGTTGTCTACATCATTGTACATGCAATAAGGTTTTAATATTTGCCTTGGATCCCTAATACCCTAGTACTATTTGGAGTATTAACTTCTCCAAGAGCAACTCCGGCCGCATTCACTTCCAAGGGCTCCTTGCCGGAATCGCGCAATAGACAGCCACACAGGTAAGCTAGCTAGCTAGGAGCCAACGATACGATTAATAGCTCGATTCCTGTATCAATTTTGGGTTTTAAATCTTGTATATGGATTAAATCTTGTTCTAGATGCTCCAGATCGATCGAGACGTTTTACTAGGCCCTCTCATGGAGGCCATGTCTTGTTGGCGAGGGCGTAACGCTGCTGATCGTCCGGGACCCGGACACCGGCAGAACGGCAATCTATTTCCCACAACATAACGCCGTGCCTGCTGTATTTGTTCGTCATCCTGTGCGTCCTTCTATAGTTCTATTCGGTTATGCAGTCTTTAGGCTAGCCGACGACATAGCAGGGTACTACGTAAGTGCGTAGTGGAGATCACCAGCATCGACGCGTCCAATCTCCCGACCGTCGTCGACGGAAACACGATGCCACCACCGCCCTCGTTCGATATCACCGTGCGCATCGAGAACCACTACCACCACTACATATGGTTGAGCGACTGGGACGTCGCCTTGTTCTACGAAGGGGTTCCCCTCGGCCGGGGCTCTTTCCCGGACGACCGCTGCGCGGTTAGGATGGGAGGCGGCGTTGGTGGAGCTGGCCGACGAGGTGCGCGCTCGTAGCTCGCGTGGCGCGGCACGGGCAGACGGCATGGGGAGGGGACTTGCACACCGACATGAGGCACGGCAAGCCTGTACCAGTGGTTCCATCATTTTTATGGAACCGTTCAGATCACCGTATTCTGAGAATATTCTCAGAATTTGTATGACTCTATCTGAAATGAGTTAGTTCGGTTCACTTAATCAAACACAAAGACAAATATATATTCAAAATCATCCCGTACATATATGTCTTAATTCACGAACCAAACACACCCTAAATGACTCCGGTGCACCGCGAGATCGTATAACTAGATCAATGTGTCAGGGGTTGGCCTTTTATACTCTGTATTGTGACATCCAATTCCAATTACACTTAATTAATTAGTCCACGATTCATCGTATCCATTACACTTCAATCTTTCATTCTTCCTTTTTTTTCTTCAAAATTAGCAATTCAATATCAACATAAGCCCGGAGTCATGGTCCAACGATTCGCGCCGACGAAGTAGTAGGAACCACCTTCGCACGAGCTAATTTACACCTTTGCTCTGGCCTGCGGCCTCCTGACACAGTCCGGCCCAATTGCACGCCTAGGCCGCAACGCCCGCGACGTCCACGGCTCTGGAAATTTCTTTTTCTTTTCTTTTTCTTTTTTTTATCTAGCTCGTGTGATCCTGTCCCATCCGAACCACTACCGAGCCAAGGCAACGCTCTCCTGCGGGCCACGGATGTCAGCAGCACGGCGGGGAGCAGTGGAGCCAGCAGGGGAGGGAGGGAGTAGAAGTGGCTAGATAGGTCGTGTCGGTTAGGCTAGGCCGGTCCGAGACATGGTACTATTGATCTAGTCTAGACTGTTCATGGGTTGAACTGACATGGCACGAAGGGTCATGTTGTGTTTGGCTGCCCCGCTGGCACGATGGCCCGGCTCGACATACACTATTCGTGTCGTGCCAGGCACGGCACGAGCAAGGCACGACCCATGTGGCCTACGTGCGGAGAGGCCGAGGGAGGGAGGCAGGGAGCTGGGAGGAGGAAGCTAGGCAGGCAGTGGCTTGTCGGCGGCGAGCTAGCCAAGGAGGGAGGAGGAGGAGAGGAGGAGGGCGGCGTGGCGCCGGCGCAGAGAAAGGAGAAGGATGCACGGGCATGGCGACGAGGAGGAGGAGGGCGGGGCGGCGTCGGTGGCTGGTACGGAGGGAGGAGAAGGTGGCGGGGCCGACTCGGGAAGGGAGGGAGCGGAGGAGAGGTGGAGGTGGAGAGGCAGAGGAGGGTGGGGCGCCGATTGGGGAAGGGAGGGAGCCGAGAGGAGGCGAAGACGCGTAGCGTCGCAGCCAGAAGGGGATGGACACACAGAGTGGGGCGTGGGGATAGGGGAGTAAGGGAGAGGAAGGGGGTAGGTGGCACGGCATGGCTCGGTCAAAATTATGCCCGTTGGGCCTTTTTTGGGCAGTGGGCCGTGCATAGCATGGTACGACACGATCCATTTAGCCTGTACCGTTTGGATTTTTAAAAATTGATTGTTTTTTATTGTTTGGGGATTTAAAAATAGCAAAAAAAATCAAAAACCCGATTTTTTCCTATAAATAGCCACCTGTAACATACCAATTTTTCTGGACCTTTTTAAATTTTTCGAGTTTAAAATTAACCATTCGGTTTTGTTAATTGCTCAAGCTTAATCTGAAGATTTTGGAGGTTTGGAGATTTAATATGAATTAATTGAACTTTAATCACTTTGAATTGGTTTATCCTACGTTGTTGGAGTTGGCTGGTTTTCAAGTTTGCCTATTCTCTGTTCGTTCCTTGTCACTCCTCCTCCTTAGGACCTCCTCCTACTCAGGACCTCCTTATCATCAGGACCTCCTCCTCCTCAGGACCCTCTTGGTCTTTTGCAAAGATCACCCTCTTGGTCAAGACCACCCTTTGGGTCATCATCACTCTTTTAGTCTTTTTGCAAAGACCACCTTTTTGGTCAAGATCACCTTTTGAGTCACGACCACCCTCTTGGTCTTTTTACAAATACCACTCTCTTAGTCAAGACCACTATTTGGGTCATGACCTCCCTTTTCGCAAAGACCACCTCATTGGTTGGACCATCCTCCTGAGTTTTGGCTAGCCCCACCTGGTAGGCCCTGCTCACCTTTTTCTTTCTCCCGTTGTGTCACTGCTACCACGGAAGTCTTCGCATATTAAATACTGTTGTGTCGCATTAAATGTTGTCGCCTCCGTAGTACTTGTTTTCCTCTCTAGTCTCCTCCTTTACTTGCCTCCATTCCCTCCTTCACCTGCCCCGTCGTACGCATTAAATGCAGCGTCCTCTGTTGCACCCGTTGCACGCCTGCGCCGTCCTCTCTCTTTGGGCATACCCTCGCCTATATAAGGCACCTGGGAACCCCTTTCGTTCTCCCTTATTGTTTCCCCCTCATCACTCTCTTCTTCCCTTCCTCAACCTCATCCGTTTAAGCCCGGCTTGAGTGGTTCAAGTTCCTATCTTCTTCCGAACTCTATACTTTTCTTTTAGCTCTGGTTTTGATAGGTTCTTTGGTCTTTATTTGGAGTTTCTCTAGTTGCTTATTTGGCTTTGTTCGCACGTGTAGATTCCAGCGTTGCGGAAGACTTCTTGGACCCAACAGCCTCTACCAAAGCAGCTCAATTCTTCAACGAAGGCAAGTTATAGACCTTTGATCATGTTGAACCCATTTTTCGTAAAAGTACATTGTCTTGATATAAACATGTATAGCTAGTTGTATAAAAATAGTTTTGGGAGTAGTTAAACACCCACTTAGTATTATGACTCCTTGAATAATTGTGAACAACATGTTGACATGTACCCTTAGACATTCGTAGGATGGGTTATCCTAGTTGAACATTGTTGATATACCAATCTTGGATGCGTATTATGCTTAGTCATGCTTTAGATATACCATAGTCTCGATCTCATGATTCATTGATGATAAACTTGACTAATAAGCTATGAAACTGTGGCAACACCACTATTGATAAAAGTTGTTATGCTAGGATTAGGGGGGTCCTTTGGCCAGTTGAACCAAAAATGTTTGCATACTCAGGCGAGTGATCGTGCAGTAAAGGGGGTACTATACGCACATTGGGATGAGGACGTCTCGCTTGAGTAGCCACTAAGGACCTAACTTTGTGTGCCATTGATCCGGGCTTACCGTGCAATCACAAGTTCATTTATGGGGTGGACTGGGCCAACTAATTAGCGAAGTTCTGTTCAGTACTGTCATGGTGGTTGATTTGGCGCAAGAGGGGGGGGTCCAGAATGGCGAATTCTTAGCGGGGCAGAACTGAGCCAGGGCAGACCTTTGTAAAGGACTTGACAAGCTCTCTAGGCTGCTTACCAAAGGTAGTGGGCAGTGGCATCGATGAGTGCCAGACCACCTAGAGAGGTCATGTATTGTGGGTAAAGCTGTACAACCTCTGTAGAGTGTAAATATATTCGAATAGCCGTATCCCCGGTTATGGATAATGCCTGGTGATATCCCGCAAAGGGTAGTCTTTCTTAAAAGCAGGTGGTCATGGTTGGACTAGGGTGGTCTGGGTAGTGGTCAGGGTGATCACGAGAGGTCTGTGAAGTGGACAGGATGTCCACGAGCTGTTTCAAAAACTGTTTACTTACGTATTATCTTTCAACTTATGCTTTGAAATCTACTTACTGTATTCCCCGTAAATATCGCTTTCTGCAAACTAACCATACAGCTATCCTTGTCAAGCCTTGCATGAATACTATTTGTATACATTTTTTCTATAACTTGCTGAGTACATTCAAAGTACTTATGACTTTATGCCCTCTCGTTGATCAGACGCCGAAGAGGACCCTGGGTGCTCCGAGCTCTATGGAGAGGAGTACGTGGAAGACTTTGCCGACTAGGGGACATCCTCCACTCGATAACCCGTGGGCTTGTCGACTGACTCCCACGTTTTGTAAAGTTCCGCTGCGAGTTTTATTTTGCTGTAAGCCTGTGCGACAACTCTTGTAAAAAGCTTGACCGTAAGGTTTTTTTGTTAATATATTGTGTCCGCTTTAGCTTGTTGTATGGATATGATTACACCAATGTTTCATCTGTGCGAGCTAGCTACTGATCATGGGATTAGTTCAGTGTGCACAGATGGTCCTCGAGGTCTCCGTGCCACGAGGGTTCCCGACACCACGACACCCCTTCATTCAACATCCATCCATTCTTGAATCTCTCTTTCAAATTCTGGTTTGCAAATTCAAATTCGTTATGAGATAATTTGGCAAGATTCAAAAAAAAAGTGCCAAATTTTGGAAAATTCAATTTCCAGCAACAAGCCAGTAAAAGAGGTGCAATACTATTGTTTTTACATAATTTTATTGTCATTATTTGTTATGCTAAGATGAAAGTAATAATAGTATTAGTTTTGATTTTGTAGTTTTCGTTATGGAAAATTACGATAGCTTTGCTCTTGGTAATTACAGACTTTCACTGGAGAAAGTTGCATCCATGAAGGCTGCAGCTGTCTCAAACCAACCGCAGTTGTTAGTGGAAGGGTAAGGTCGAGTTCCGTCATCAGACTCCATGATAGTATCTTCGTCGGTGACCACTGGAGCAAAGAGGTCGAGGCTGTCTACATCGCGAGTGTAGGAGAATTTCGACAGGACAACCAAGCCAGACGCATATGGAAATGAGATACCATATGCTATTTGTAAAATTTATCGCAATGAATTGTCTGCTAGGTCTACAAGTGGGACTGGGCACTTGCTTAGATATATTACAAGATATAAGCAAGAATTGATGATGAGGCGAACACAGCTGCAATACAACCCCGACGGATGCGGTACGTAGCTGGGACTATGATCTTGAAGTATTCCGTCAATCTCTCTGTCGTTTAACTGTTTTTTAGGATTTACCGTTAAGTTTTGAGGAGTCTACTGCTTTCCAAACTTACATTAGGATTGTATATAATCCTAGATTTTCTATCATTTCTAGACAGACAATAACTAGGGATCTAGTAAAATACTACAATGAACGCCGTAATAAAATATATAAACTATTTAATATGTGCATATTTTTTGGTGGCCTTGACATCGGACATATGGAGTGGTCGGTTTAGGGAGAATTATCTTAGTGTAGTTGCTCATTATGTTAATAACGACTGGGTAATGGAGAAAAGAATTATATGTTTTAAATTAATTGATGTAGCACACACGGGTGAAAATATTGTGGACTGTATTATTAAAGTGGTGGAAGACTTTGGTTTTACAGACAAAATATTCTCAATTACTTTAGACAATGCCGCTTCGAATTCTAGGGCCACAATATTCTTACTCTAGTGTTGAGTACATACGCCGATTCTTTCTTACTACATTAGCAACGCACTTGTCATATTATTAACCTTATACTCAAATGTGGTTTGAAGAGGTTGAATACGTATATTAAAACTTTTCGCGATACGATATCTTAATAATTCTAATGTAAAAATAGCAGTATATAAGAACTTGTGTAGGGAGACGGTGTACGTCCAAAAAAATTCGGTTTGGACATTGTCGGTAAGATGAAACTATACTTACCTGATGCTTAAGAGTCTTTTACCATATAAGAGCACTTTTTCTGTTTTATTCAAATGCACTATTAGAGCACTGACGGTAGTATACTATTGGCTAAGTAATATTTGGTTCGTTGCTGAGAAGATATTTTAGTTTTTAGAAAAAAAATATGATGTCATTATTGCTTTGTCTGCTGTCTATTATCCAATATCTCCTATTATTATGCATAGTATTTTACAGATTGCTAGTCATTTAAAAAAGAAAGAAGTTCATTTTACACCCTCAAGTATCGACATGCGGACACCTAACCCCCTAAACTAAAAAATCGGCCTTTTGACACTCATAAGTTGCAAAACCGGACAACCTACCCCCTCTAGCTGTTTCATGTGGTGGTATTGCTGATGTGGCATTCAAGTTGCCCGATTTCATCAGAAAGGGAGCTGATGTGGTGTTTCTCTCCCCTAAGTCAATTCCTTACTTTCTCTCTCCTCTCATTTCCTCCCCTGGAGGTTTGCTCCCTGGCCGGTGGCCACATCTCCTTTGGACGCCGCCTCTGACCGGCCCCACCGACGCCGGCCGTTGCCTGCACCTGCATCGCCTCCGGCCCGCTCCTCCCTAGCTTGTGTGTCCCCTGGTTCGCACCCGCCCGCGCCCTCCGGTCGAATCCACCCCGCCTGTTGAACACCAAATATCCTAAAGCAAACCTACAACTTCAATCAGAATACCTTGCCGAGTCTTAGTTCACATATTGTCCATTTTATTGGATTCATCAGTTCAAACCGACCATTCACAGCTCGAAGGAAATCAAATCTAGTGGCATGGCATCTATACTATGCCAAACATAAATGAACAACAAGAGTCAGAGCTAAATCACCACATGTCGTCGACAAAATACTTGTGCACCATACTGATCTATCTCCCAAGATTACGCATTTACTGAAGCTTATTACCACGACCACTAAGGTTCACATCTATATAACCAGATTTGCCACATTTCCATAAAAATTAGACATCAAAGACCAATTCATTTGCTTTCCAAATAGGCAAAGCTACCGCCTTTACCCCAAAACTGCATGAAAAAACATGCGAGCTGCACCAAACTATCAAGAATCTCAAATTCTCGATCCAATAAACATCACGAAAGCAGAGGGGTTAGCGTCGATCTCGAGGTCGTTGCCGGTCTCGACGGGATCAAACTCGTCCACGGGGGCACGGGCCGCATCGAGGTCGGGCGCCTGCAGCGCGACGCTCTGGACGACGTGCGGCGTGCCGCGTGAGTGTGCCGAGTAGTTCTTCACCACGCTGCCCTCCGCATCCCAGCTCGGCTCACCGCCATGAGCGTCGAATCCCACAGCGCCCCCATGAGCGTCGAATCCCACGACACCCCCCATGAGCGCGGATCCTGCGGCGCCCGGCCGGGATGGGGAGGTGGCGCCCAGGCGGGATGGGATGGGATGGGGAGGCGGCGTCGAGCAGGATGGGGAGGCGACGTCCGGCGGGATGGGATGGGGAGGCGGCGTTGAGCGGGATGGGGAAGCGGCATCGGGCGAGATGGAGAGCGGGCTGGAGGGAGGAGGCGCATGAGGGAGCTTTGGCCAGGGAAGAAATGGCGAGAAAGAATGAGCCGGAAGGGAGCTGTGTCGGCCGAGCGAATGGATAAAGGAGAGAGAAAATACTTTATTTGTTGTGGTGCACTTACAGGTGGGCTCAATTGCTAAAGAGGCCAGCTCACCTAGCCAATCTGGCAAAACCAGATAATCTGGATGCCACATCAGCAATACCACCGCACGAAACAACCAGAGGGGGTAGGTTGTCTGGTTTTGCAACTTAGGGGTGCCAAAAGGTCGATTTTTTAGTTCAGGGGATTAGGTGTTCGCATGTCGATACTTGAGGGGGTAGAATGGACTTCTTCCTTTAAAAAACTATGAAAATAACACAGTTTTAAGAGAGACTATTGTTGCTATGAAAACTAAATACCTTAAATATTGGAGATAAATCTCTTTCTTATATGTATTTGCATTTATTTTAGATTCTAAAGCTAAAATTGACGGATTTGCTAATGTTCTTGATCTTCTTAATGATGCTACATGGCTAGACTATTCTAACTATTTTGCAGATGTTCATTCTCGATTACATGAGGTTTTTCAAAGGTACGAAAATAAATTCCAGTGAATCCGCTTGCAACAACCTCCAATAGCACCCACCTCAAGTAATAAGACAAATCTGTGGGGCAAGATTTGGGGTGCAGGCTTTTGCTCTAGGTTCAGGTCTTCTTCTTTTACAGCGGTACCTTCTCAACAAAGTCCAAGACCAACCTCTCACCCAAGGAGTAGGGAATTAGCCACCTATTTGGACAATGATACGGTGAATTTCAACTCAAAAAACTTTGAAATTTTGCACTGGTGGCATGACCATAAAGTTAGCATATCCTGTGCTATCTATACTTGCACGTGATGTGTTAACTGTTCCTGTCTCGATGGTTTTCTCCAAGTCTGCTTTTAGTTTTTCTGAAAGAATATTAGAGGAGAGAAGAACACGTCCCATAAGTAAGATGATGGAGATACTTCTAACTATGAAGGATTGGTAACAAACTAATTCACGAATACAACACTCTGTGAAAAATCCAGAGTTATTGGAGGAGTTCGAAAATCTGTACCTAGACAACGATACGTAGAACAAGTATGCATGTAGAGCTATAGACTGCACTCGTTTTCCTTTGTCAAGTTTTTCTCATGTTGGATTTTTACTTGGTAAAGATTTTAACGAGACAACCATTTAAACATTAATAAAGTTTTTTTTATTATATTTTTAATATACTTATCTCATTTTTAAAATTTTAATATCTATTTATGAATTCTACACCTTTTTCTGTTTTTTAGGGTTTTTTTTTTTTTTCTAATTTTTCAAACCTAACAGGTTAAGTGAACATGGGTTACAATTGACCTGTCGGGCTAAATAGACTCTGACCGACACGGTATGGCACAAAAGACCATCAGACTATGACTAAGCTGTCTTCCCGACACATGGGCTAGTACAGTATACCCGTTGGTTTCGTGAGTCGAGATATGCTGGGCCGGCTCATGCCGGGCTGTGCTGCCCATCTGACCACCACTAGGAGCCACCTGATCCAGCGCGCCGCGGCCGAGCCGCCCCGATGTGTGGCTCACCCGGTGCCCCCTCGATTTGCCTCGTCCCCACTCCGCTCCTCGACGACGAGGCCAGCAGCGCCACTTCGCTCATCGCTCTCAAAAAGCCTTAAACCCTCCTCCCCCCCTCCACGACCTTCGGAAGTCGGAACCCTCAGTCACGCCCACCTCTCTCTCTCTCTCTCACACACACACACACACACACACACACACTCCTGCTGCCTCCACATGGCGTCTTCCACCACCTGCCCTCCTCGCTCCATGGCCTCCGTCTCCCGAGCCCTCCGCCGGCGGCCGCACGCCGCTGCTGCCCGCACGGCTGCTCCCCATCTCGGTACGCGCCCCTTGTAGCATACTGAAGTAACTGCACTCTATTTGCTTTGTTTGTGCTGTTTTGTTCACTCGGATGGATGCGGTGCTGGGTGCAGGTTGCGGGCTGGGTATTGCGTGCTCGATGCCAAGTTATGGGAGGAGGAAGGAGGAGTGGGGATTGGCCATTGCGCCGGCACCGGCCACCACTGTTGCTCCGGTTCTGAGGTATGCCCGTATGCGCGTGTTATCGAGGTTGATTGGTCTGGGAAATTGCTGGGGTCGAGGACGCCCAATTGCGCAGATCAGGATTTGACTTGGTCAACGTAATTGCGCTTGTCGAGTGAGTGTTCAGTCACTTGTGCTAATTTGTAGTAGGGTAGTCCTATATACCTACTTTCAGCTTCTTGTAAGGATAGAGTTCTGAACGCCTTACGACCAATCGGCGCTGTTGTATCTAGCTTGGGCCCTATGGGATCTCGGTCTCTTAGGACTTAGGACCACACCGAACAAACAGTACTCACAGGGTGACTTTAGTGAAATAATGTATAGTAGAAGAGGTTCAATGGATGAGTTATTCCATGTACCTCTTTGCAGAATTGATTCCATTGCATTTTGTGGGTTTGAAGCACATGATATACAGGACCTATTGAGAACTTATGAAAATTTTTCTCTGAACATTGTCTTTCTTGTTAGTGACCCTAGTGGTGAAAAGTTCTTGCTCTGCCATTGCCAGTTGCCCCAACAAGATCAACTCATAAGTGGAGGACTTGTATTTACTCTAGTCATGTAATCTGTTGAAATTTATTCTATGCTTTTAAACATAATGTGCTTTCTCTTCGAAGCTTTATTTCTTGAATGCTTAATTGAAAATCAGGTCAACAAGTTTGTCTACCAGTTAGATTTTGTTACGTGCTCCAAAATAAAAGATAATAACTTAATAAGTGAGTTGGTAGGGACTTCTCACACTTTCATGCTCTATCCTTGTGACCAGCTAAATTCTTTGCTGCTGCTCCCACCCCCACTCTTCAACCCCTTATGTTCTTGTTTTTATCTTTTTTCCCCTTGTTGTTTTTATGTTGTGACATTTGGGTTCTTGAGTTTTTATTAGGGCAAACATTTCTGTTTGTAACTATCATTTTAGCTCACCAAAATTTTCCTGATCAATTTTATTACTATAAACTATCTTTCCAATTCGCAATATCCTGCAAAATATTGTTTTCCTTACAGTTCCGGACAGTACCATCATCAAAGTACGTTAACTAACTCCAAATAATTGGTGATCACAATGACCAGCTAATCTGTGCTTTTGGTCTTTCCTGAAATAATCTCATTATGTTGCACTCCTTGACCAGATTATTGAATTACTTTTCCTAAAATTAGAAAAAAATGTTATCTTCTCAGGAGCTGTCAAATTTTGTGCAAGGCTGAAGCTGACATATCTAGTAATCTTCCAGAGAGCGTGCCTACTGGAGTAAGCCAGTATGAGAAAATAGTTGAGCTGCTTATCACTCTTTTCCCTGTCTGGGTAAGTTGCTATGACTATGAGAGCATATGAAGGTTTTCATTTTTCTTGTCTTCTATCGTGTAGTTACTTGGTGGATGTAATGCAAACATTTGTAAATCTAGTAACACAGATATCACCTTTGGCAGGTCATACTAGGTACCATTATTGGCATCTACAAGCCGTCGATGGTAAAATTTCTGTCACTTGCCAATTGCCATTACTATCTGTACTCGGCACCTAATGCCTTACCAACTTGTATTTATGGTTTCCTTGGACACCCCACAGGTTACCTGGTTGGAGACTGATCTTTTCACTATGGGCCTAGGGTTCCTAATGCTGTCAATGGGGCTAACATTGGCATTTGAAGATTTCAAGAGATGTATGAGGAATCCATGGACAGTATGTTTCTGTGCCTGAACAGAATATATTAATATGGAAATACTGATTATGTTACTGGACTTACGCCTCCTGAATTAATGTAGGAATCTTTTTGTAGGTTTACTAATGTAATATCTTCTTTGCAGGTGGGTGTGGGATTTCTTGCGCAGTATTTGATCAAACCTATGCTAGGATTCGCTATTGCAATGGTAATGCTATCATAAGCTAGGCATGCATAAACCTGCTGATCTCATTGTTCAATTTTGTATGTTAAAATAATACGGTGATTTACTGTGTTACACGCTGGACTCTTGCTCTTGGTGATAGCAAGATCCTTACTCTCATGGAGAGGATGACACTTGGAGATGGGGCAAATTTTCTTGGTTTATTTCTCACACAATGCCATGCCAACCTGAGGGGTTGGGGATACATATTTATAGGCTGCTAATCACCAAGCATATGCCAAGATGCTAACAACTTTTCCTAGATGTTGTCCTCTAAGATGCTAACAACTTTGTCTAGATCTTGTCCTCTAAGATGCTAAGATCTCTGTCCTAGATCTAGTGTCTAAAGCTAGTCCAAGATGGTTACTTTGCTTGGAACCACTCCTAAAGCTAGTCCAAGATCTTTGTACAAGAACCATGTGTCCACCCCACAAAGACCACAATCTGAGACTTATTCATCATTCTCCCCTTAAGTCTTGTGCGTCGTCTTGTGGGAGAGTTGAACCATCCGATCTGGAGCGAGCTCGAGAACTTGACCTCCCAAGAGGCTTGGTGGCGGTGTCCATAGTCGATCCGTGGTGTTGATGTAGCTCGCCTTGATCTCGCCTTCATCCAAATGACCTCGGATGAAGTGGTACTTCGCCCGGATGTGCTTGCTCTGTTCATGGAAAACGGGGTTCTTTGCCAAAGCAGGCGCGACTTGTCATCCACCCCAGCGCCACCGCCGGTGTCTCTCGCCGAGAGATCACCAGCGAACGAGCGAGCGGGCGCTGAGTCGGCGGTGGAAGCCGCTATGTACTCGGCCTCACACCGACGGGGCCACCACCGCTGCCGAGGAAGAAGAGAATCCGCTTGTGCTCTTCTTTGGTGTCGATGTCGCTGCGTGGTCGTTGTCGCCGCCCGATGAAGTGCGCGGCGGGACACCTCGGGTAGTGGCCGTGTCGGAGGTGCCCGCAACGTGCGGAGAATCCTCTTCCGCGCCTGCCGATGCTCCATCGTCGGTCGCCGCATGAACCGATCGACATAGCCGACGGCGAACGCCAAATCCGGACGCGTGTGGGCGAGGTAGCGAAGGTCGCCACGATCGCGCAGATCTGCGTCGCGTCCGCCTCCTCCGCCGCGGTCGCCGCGGCTTAGCTTCACCTTTCCTCCATAGGGAGTGGGGTGGGTTGCGATCGGTGAGCCCGCCCGGACGATGCGCTTGGCGTGGCGGTCCGCGAAGGAGATATCGGAGTTGTCTGGTGGACCTCGATCCCGTGTAGAAGGAGAAGCCCCAAGTCGCTCATCCGGAAGGCGGTCTTCATCTGCGCTGAACGCCTCGACCTCGGCCTCGCGGAGTCGGTGATCACCAAGTCGTCGACGTAGGCGCCCCGCCAGGCGTTGCCGCCCTGCCCCGCCCGTGATCTGCGACCTGCGTGTGCGCTCTGCTGGAACCCCATTTGCGTGAGTGGAGTCGGCAGCGTTCGGGCTCGTGGTGCTGCCGCAAGCCGTAGGGCCTTGCGCAGCGGAGAACCTGCCCTCCTGCCGGGATGGCGAATCCCGCGGTGGCGGCGTAGACCTCCTCCTTCAAGTCGCGGTTGAGGAAGGCGGACTTGATGTCCATGTGATGGACGCGCCAACCTCCCGGGCGCAAGTGCGAGGAGAAGACGAGCGGACTCCATGCGCGCGGCGGGTGCGGCGTCGTCGGTCGACCCTCCTGCGCATGAAGCCTCGTGCCACCAAGCGAGCCTTGTGCTTGACGATGGCGCCGGCCATCCCGCTTCGGCTTGAACACCCACTTGGCGGGTGATCGCGCGGTGGCCGGCGGGAAGATCCGCCAGCTCCACGTCCGGTTCGCTCGGCGGCGTCCATCTCTCGCTTCATCGCGACACGCCACGCCGCGTCTCCTCCGCCTCGGCGAAGGATCGGGGCTCGCCGTCGCCGCGACGCCAAGTGCGACTCGCCTCCGAAGTCGTCTTCGCCGATCCCAGGAGGCGATTCGCGAGATGTTGTCCATGGTACGGTAGCGAAGAGGCTCGCCGTCGTGGTAGCGTCGACGCGATCCTCGTCGTGGGGCGGCCGAATAGCGAACTCCACCGTCGCGCTCTCGTCGTGGGCCGGCCGTTGGGGCGATCCGGTGGTGTGGCGGCCGGTGCGGAAGAGGTGGCCGGTGCGGAAGAGCGTGGAGTGGCGGTGGTGAAGAGTGGGGCGTGGCGGCAGCAAGGTGGTGGAGCACTCGCGGAGCCGGTGGCGAGCAAGGTGTCGAGGTGGGCGAGCTCGGTGAAGACGAGCCGCTAGCTCACGCTCTCGAAGAGGGCGTGGTCGACAACGAAGTCCTTGAGAGCGGGTCGAACCGCCGCCCACCGCCTTGTCCCACGGCCTCGCCGTTAAGTCGAACACAACGTCCGCGCGAGATGCGGGCGCGTTGTGTGGCAGGTCGAGGATGCGGTAGGCCTTCGAGCCTCCGCGTGCCGATGAATACTCCCGAGTGCTCACGCTGTCGAGCTTGCCGATGTGGCCAAGCTCCTTGGCGAACGCGAGGAGCCGAAACCCGCAGCTGGGAGACCGCCGGCTTGCGCCATGCCAAGCCTCGTCGGCGTCGCTGCCGAGCGCCTTGGTAAGCGGCGGTTGAGGATGTAGGCGGCGTCACCAACGCCTCCCCGAAGGCGGCCGGCATCCTGCAGCGAGGAGGGCGAGCCATCCCCACAACCGTCAGGTTGCGCGCTCCGACGACGCCGCTCACTGCGGTGCAGACGGCGCGGAGTAGTGGCGCCCAATGTCATCATCGGCAGCGATGACGCCTTGGTCGACCGCCGCTGGTCGCGCCGCCGTTGTTCGTGCGCGAAGACGCAGCGCAACTTGCGGCGCGCTCGCCTCGCAGCGACTGCGTGCGCGCGATGGCGTCGCGGCCTCTCCTTGCTGCCGAGGACCATCACCGCATGTAGCGGGAGAGGTCGCCGACGGCGCAGAAATAGCGTCGTCTCTCCGTGTGGCGGTGTCGTCGGGCCACACAAGTCCGTGCACGAGCTCGAGCCTCTCCTTGGCTCGAAACTTCGCCCGTGGGAAAGGGAGTCGCCTGCTTCCGTCAACACGCGACGCCGCAGAATCGCTCTACATGGTCAAGGCACGGCGGCCTCGCACCATCTCCGTGGCACCGAGCCGCCTGTGGCCTCGAAGTGAAGGTGCCCAAAGCGCTCGTGCCACTGCCACGCCTCGTCGTCCCGACGAGCAGCGAGACAGAGGGGTTGTGCCACCTGCACGTGAAGGATGTAGAGTCGATTTTCGCCTCTGGTTACCTTGGCAAGAAGGCGGTGGCGAAGATCCCAAATCCGCAGCACCCCGTGCTCGATCTCGACACGCGAGCCGTTCTCATCCAGCTGTCCCAAGCTGATGATGGAGTTCCGCAGATCTGGGATGTAGTAGACGCCGGTGAGCAGCCTGTGCTCACCAGACACGGTGGAGAAGATGACGAGCCACGCCTTGATTTCCACGCCGGGCGCCCCAAACAGACGGAGCCTCGAGCGCTGAGTCAAGCTCGGAGAAGAACTCCTGCCCGGTCATGTGGTGGGTGGCGCTGGTGTCGAGCACCACCCGTCGGTCTTCTTTGTTGTTCGGGCCGCCGCCGGGAGGCGTGTGCTTTTGGCTCGTCAAGGTGGAGGCGGCTGCGGCGGTGCGGGTGGAGGTGGTTCGATGCTCGCGCGAGCAATGAACGAGCCGGCCGCTCCTCCTCCTCCGCTCGCGTGGCGTGGGCTGCCGCGTCGTGGCCGCCGACAATCCTTGGCCCAATGACCAAGCTTGCGCGATTGTGGCAAGAGTCGCCTCGTCTTGGCTTTGCTTGCCGGTAGCGCGCCGCCTGGCGCCTCACGGTCATTACTCTCGGACGCTCCTCGCGCTACTACTGGCGCCTGCGCGGCTTGCTTGCCACGCTTCGCGGCGACTGTCATGGAAGAAGGCTCTTCTTCCTCGTCACCTTGGCCGGCGACCACCGCTCCCGAGTGAGGAGGAGCTTCCGCCAATGGTGACGGGTCCCGAGAGGCGTGGCTCATCATCGTCGGCGACCTTGAGGCGACCTATCGCCTCCTCGATCGATATCGTGGAGGTCCAGAGATCCGGATCGGCGAGCCATCTGCTTGTACTTCTCGGGGGCAGCGGCGAAAGAGCTTCTCGGCGCTCTCTCTCGCCATAGTAGTGTCGTCGAATCGCACCATCTTCGCAGCGGGGTGTTGAGGCGGAGAGCAAAGTCATCAACGTCCTCACCGCTTGAAGGCGGGTTCTCCAACTCCGTCGCGAAGTGCACGTAGTGGACTTGCGCGCGATCGGCTGCCGATCGTCTTGCGGCGATGGCGTCCCAAGCCTCCTTGGCGGTCCGCTTGTTGGAGAGCGAAGCGCATCTCGGCGGGGCTGCTGATGAGGGCATCCAACGCCGTCGATCACGGTCGTAGTCGGCGTCACCGTCACCGGACCGCCTCCCACATGTGCCGCACTGAGCCTCGCCTTCATCACCGCGGCCCACTCGGCGTAGTTGGTCTTGGTGAGGTAGGCCACCGCCGCGGGGCGGCGTCCCCGACAACGACCGAACCCGTGGTAACCACGATGCCGGTCGGGAGAGCCCCGCCGCACTGTGAAGGCGCGCTCTCTATCGACCCGTCTGCCGCCGTTGTCGTCGCGCGCTCTTCCAGAGCGCCACCGCCAGCGCGCCTCCTCGGGCGCCGTCGCCGCGACCGCGCTGTCGGGCGCCCGCCGCGTGGGCGTCTTGTGGCCGCCATCGCACCGCCCGCTCGCTGTGGCTCTCGCCCCTCGTCGAGGTCGAGTGACGACGCTTCGCGTCCGAAATGGAGCTCACCGACGCCGCCGCGAGCCTCGATCTCCGCTGCCGCGACGCGCCGCATCTGCCCGCCGCCGCCGCTTCCGCCTCTTTGGCTGCTGCCCGCTCGCGCCCGACCTCGCGCCCTTCGCGCTGCGGCGTCTCTCTGCCGCCGCTTCGCTTCGTCTTTGTTCTGCGCATGGCGAGCTCGGCCGTCTGCGACGCCGCATGCTCGAGGTGACCGAAGCGCCGAGATCGCCGGACATGGCGCGCTGCGGGGTGTTGCGTGGAGAGAGGCTGCTTCGACGAGCCGCCGCCTGTCTCAGAGAGGAGTGGCGTGGACAGTGCGAGCTGCCGCTGCGCTCACCAGTGTTGTTCTTTGCGAGGCCGAGAAGGAGATGAGCGGGAGATGCTCAGCTACAGATAGTATGACTCTGATACCACTTGTTACACGCTGGACTCTTGCTCTTGGTGATAGCAAGATCCTTACTCTCATGGAGAGGATGACACTTGGAGATGAGGTAAATTTTTCTTGGTTTATTTCTCACACAATGCCATGCCAACCTGAGGGGTTGGGGATACATATTTATAGGCTGCTAATCAGCCAAGCATATGCCAAGATGCTAGTCTAAGATGCTAACAACCTGTCCTAAATGCTGTCCTCTAAGATGCTAACAACCTGTCTTAGATGCTGTCCTCTAAGATGTTAAGATGCTGTCCTAGATGCTGTTCTAAAGCTAGTCCAAGATGCTGTACAACCACTCCTAAAGCTAGTCCAAGATGTTGTACAAGAACCATGTGCCCACCCCACAAAGACCACAGTACAGAGACTTATTCATCATACTGATTGTGGGTTATTAAAATTTAAAGTTTTGTGATGAATAACATCATTCTGTTGTATTGTTGCTTCAACCATACTTGCTGTATTGCAAAGCCAAGTTTCTTTCATTCAAATACTGTAATCCATACTAATTGTACATACAACAGCTAGTGTAAAGTTTGATCACTGAGCACATAGTGGTCTGCTGAAGTAAATATCCAATCTTCATGACGTGCTTAAATGCCTTTCTCTTTATACTTAATAAGTCCTCCTGTTGCTGGATAGGAGTTTGATTTTGTCAACAGTAAGTGTACAGATCATGTTCCTATTTAGGAGAAAGCCAGGAGCCAGGTCTCTGACAATACTTTCTTATTATTGCTAGTAATGTAACAAAAGGGAGCAAACAACCTATGAATTAAATAAGAATGGTTACACCTTTGCTTGGAGGTGCTGTTATGCTAGACTTTCTTTTTGTGATAAACAAACTTTTTTAGGACTTTTCATGTAAAGTTTTAGGAAAGACTAAAGGAAAAAGATGTTGGCTGGCTCAAATTAATAAACTGATCTGACAGGCTATGCCCTGATAAGATTTAACGGTTCAAGAGTTGTCTCAGGTTTCATTTTTCAGATGTTTTCCTCTTATTATCTGTATCTTGAGTACTGTGAACGTGACCCATTTCCCTTATTTTGTTGTGTTTAATTCTACCCCATTATCTGCTTTCTTAGTTCTCCAGTTAATGTATATTTGAGTTGAGATATATAGTACTATTTTCATTGGTAAGTTGTTTCTCTTTGTTCATTGCTAATAACATTTAAACCAAGAATTGCTTCTAACGCATGAAACTTTGGACTGAATTAATGCACAAACCCTTCTCATTGTAGTGTCTATATTTATCTTCACCTAATTTTGGTGTCTTGTTTTACAGACCTTGAAGTTATCTGCTCCTCTTGCAACTGGTCTTATTTTGGTTTCATGTTGCCCTGGTGGGCAAGCATCAAATGTTGCAACTTACATATCCAAAGGAAATGTTGCACTTTCAGTTCTTATGACCACGTAAGTTTAGATATTGCTTGAGAAAATACATTTCTTTGGTGCTTGTTTTAAATTTTAATCCACTTGTTGTCTATATACCTGCATCTTTCTTGAGTTCCTTTATCCATTACTAAGGTGACAGACTTTAAGATTGACTTTCTATTGCACGTATCAGAGTTCAGTTAGCATGCTAATTGTTTTCCAAATGGACTGCATTATTTGTCGTGGAAGATAAATGATTATATTGGCCAGCAGTAACTGATAATATTTTCCATAGAAAAAGTTGAAATCCACATTTGTTTGAACACTCTGTACCTATCATCAGTTTTTACCACAATATAAAGCTGTCAAATGGCTCAAATTTATCTGATGCCAGCACTTTTTGTAAGGTCAGTACCCTAAATTGCTGCCTACCATGACTGCACTCTAACAAGCTTTCTGTTTTCAGACTTCAAATTGTTACTTACTATTGAGGATTCCACGATGAAACTTTTAAATGCAAAATATTTTGGAATGAATATAAATATATAATGTGCCATGTCAAGTTTGACATTCTTCTAGTCATGAAGCATTTTTAACAAGTCAGTACCTTTTCTAGTAAGTTATCATAGCAGTAGTACCTTCTGCACAAGTATTTTCTGCTGAAACTGAACAGCAGACCTGTTAATAGTTGACCATAATCATTGTGGTGCCATTCTACTGTTTTGTTGTTCTACTCGATATTTAAATCAGTAACCTCTTAAATGCTCTGATGCTTCTTTCAATGTACTGCTCTCAACACTATTCTAACAACTTGTTTTTTCCCTCTCATTTTAGTTGTTCGACTATTGGTGCTATAGTGATGACACCACTCCTTACTAAACTCCTTGCTGGTCAACTAGTTCCTGTTGATGCTGCAGTAAGGACACTATGATCCACATCTTAAATCAACTGCTTAACCAGTTTTCTTACGCAAGTCTGCTCAAGTGTCGCACCTAGATTTAGCCAATCTAAATCCTCTGTGAAACCACTGCACTATTCACTGGATCAGTAGATAGTGCTCGCAGATACATCACTGCATCATTTCATACAGGACGTAAACCAAACTATTTATTTATTACAACATATCACATGAAAGCGGAAGCGGTAGCAGAAGCAAAAAAGGGGAAGGCACATCTTGTCACAGGCAAACGACTGAGGTAACCTGTGTGCGACCGATATTATCTAAAGACTTGAGTAATACTGGTGCGCGCAAGCACCGACTTAGCCAGCTAGACTGGGGTGAGACCTAGACTACTAGAGACTAATATACTCTCCACCGTCTTCTTGGCCATCAACCTCTGGATCCTCGTAGCATGCGTAATGTCCTTGGTCCGCGGCTTCTGGAGGTTTTGGGGAAAGCGAGGGTGAGCACAAACAACCGTGCTCACGAGCCAACAATATTTATACATGCAAGGTTTATCAAGGATGGCTTGGGTTCTTTTATTTGCCAAATGCAACATTTTCAATTACAATAATTAGAAACTCCTATAACTTAGCATTTTAACCAAAGCATATTTTAGTAAAAAGAAGTGGTGCAATATTTATAACGGTGCAGGTTCCATCCACCTGTTACATGGTTCCATCCACCATATGCTTAATTTTGAATACTAGGGTTACGTCCACCTAATTAACAACACTAGGTTACGTCCACCTAGGAAAATCCAAAATCAGGGTTACATCTACCCGACGAGTTTTCATTCCACCCACAAAGGTTTTTAAACTAGAACTAACTTGATTAAGTTCCCATGCCCGCCCTTGACTGTGGGCACAGCTGTTCGAACAGTTTATACTCTGTAGAGACTGTACACTTTACCCACAAGAGATAATTATCTTGATATGTACACACGTTTTCTTAAACATGTGAATTAAGGAGATCATCACAAGGCCTTTACAATGCATCCTCCCGTGTAAGTTATATCCGCTAAGGTTTCACTTGAGGGTGGCTACGTCAACGACACCCAGACCCCTCTTGCGCCACACGGCGGCTTACACCAGCATCACGACCCGTGTCCACGGCGGCTTACACCAGTGACACGACTCGTGGGTCACTCCAATGGTGCAACTCGCACTGGTGGATACAAATTATTTAGCTAGGTCGACACCATTGTAGACTTGTGGTTGCATTGTTTTACATTGGGAGATCATTACAGGATTAAGTCCTTAAAGCCATCTGTCTGGGCGGTATATACTACATACTGTTAGAGATATATGTATAGTGTGTTATTCCCCATTGTTATAAGGGGTTATTTACATATTCACCACTTGTACTTTGTGTATATATACTTACCCTTTGCCCCCCTGGTAATATAAGTTGCTATTCCTAATATGGTATCAGAGCCAATTAGGTTTTCCTCTCCCAGATGCTGCAACTCGTCCTCCCCTGTCCTAGCCACCACCGGCTTCCCTCCCTCCCCCCTCTGCCCTAGACTAGTCACGACGTCTGAAGGCGCACCTGAAGCCGCCGTGCTCTCAGTCGCCCGTGGTTGCCGGAAGCAGCTGCGTCCGACGCCAACGTCGTGCCTCTGCATCGGCTGCAATTGCCGTTGCCTCTTCACCGATGCCTCGCCCGTGGTCGCTTGGGGACGCTACATCCGGAGCCACCGTCGGGGAGCTGCTGCCGCCGCTCAGGGAGCCTCGGACCACCGAGCCGTTGCCTTTCTTTGCTCGGGGATCGGATCCGGCCACCCTCGAATCGGTGCCTCCGCGCGCCCGACGCCACCTCGTCGTTGCCGCCTTTGTGCGACCACCGTCGTCTCCCCACTCGGATCCGCGCCTCCTCAGTCCCGATTCGACGCCGCCGCCCCAAGCTGCTCTACATCTTGGCCGATGCCGCCCCGAGCTGCTTCGTCTCCCGTTGCTCGGCTCTCGATCCTCTACCGTCTGCAGTGTGCGTGCTTCCTGCACCGCCTTCCTTGACCGTGAGGTCGCCGCCGCCGCCACTTCCACTTGCGCCGCTGTCGCCGGGGCCGTCGCCGCCAGGGGAACCCTAGTTCCCCCCGTGCGTGGTGCTCTTTGCGGGCCTTTGGCTTGTGCGGGGCTGAGTGTTGCCTTTTAATTGAGCCAGCCTGTAAGAAAGCCGGCCCGTTCAAAAAAGGAAAAAAAAAGAAAAAAAACGTTGTTCTAACTGCCGCGTTGTCCAACGCCGCCTGTTAGACTTCATTGTCTTGGTCGCCGCGCCGTCCAGCGCTGCCTACCAATGGACCACGCTTCGCTCGCCGAGTGGTGCTAGTCGATGCCACTCCTCCGTGCTCACCGCCGTCCACTGCTACACCGATCGCTTCACGCCAAAGACATCGCTTCCTCCAATGGCCGCCACAAGTGGTGGTGGCCGCCCTCCATCTGGTGGTGGCCGTCCTCACTGCTCCTACCGCGACAAAGTCGGCTATATTGAGTTCCAGTGCTATAAGAAGCAGCGGCATCTTTCACGCCGTCTTCTACTAGCACCGCATCGGTGCTTCTACATCGACGTCAGCATCGACTCCTTCATGCTTTCTCTCGAAAGCGGGAGATAGCCGACCTTCGGCGCCGCTTGCCGCTTCGGTTCTCCTCGGCGTGTTCTCGGTTTAGCTGCATCGACTTTCGGCACGCGCGAAACCACCCCTTACATAGTCTGGTCCCTTCCCGTGGATCCTTGATTCTGGAGCATCTTTTCATATGACTTCTGATTCTTCCACTGTCTTTCATTACACCTCTTGATTCTTCTGTTAGTGTTCTTACTGTTGATGGTACATCTCTTTGTCTCTGGTCGATGATCTCTTAGCAACTCATCTTTTCATGTTCCTTATGTTGCTCATGTTCCTCGCCTTACCATGCAGCTTCTTTCTGCTGGGCAGATTACTGACCTTGGTTACCGGGTCATTCTCGACTCTGACTCTTCTTGTGTTCAGGACCGCCACATGGGAGCTCTGGTTGGTTCTGGTCCTCGGCGCCTTGACTTACAGCGTCTCTGAGAGCTTGACATGCTTCACCTTCCTTCCGCTGTCACCGTCGCCACTCGTTTCTCCGCTTCTGCCACTCCGTCTACCGGCTCTTTCCAGCAATGGCATCACCGTCTTGGTCATCTGTGTGGATCTCGTCTGTCATCTTTAGTTCGTCGTGGTCTTCTCGAGCCTGTCTCAGGAGACGTGTTTTTAGCTTGTCAAGGCTGTAAGTTAGGTAAACAGATTCAACTTCTTTATCCTCATAGTGAGTCAGTGTCTCAGCGTCCTTTTTATCTTGTTTATTCCGATGTTTGGGGTCCGGCTCTCTTCGTTTTGAAAGGGGGTTATCGATATTATATCATATTTATAGATGATTTCTCTCGCCAAACTTGGATATATTTCATGTCTTCTCGTAGTGAGGCATTGTCTATCTATAAACAATTTGCCACTATGGTTCGCACACAGTTCTCCATTCCTATTCGTGTTTTTCATGCTGACTCTGCTGGCGAGTACATCTCTCGTTACCTGCGCAGCTTTCTTGCTGAGCAGAGCACTCTCGCTCAGGTCTCTTGTTCTGGTGCTCATGCTCAGAATGGTGTCGATGAGCGCAAGCATCGTCACCTCCTTGAGACGGCTCGTGCACTGATGATTACCGCCTCTATTCCACCTCACTTTTGGGTCGAGGCTATTTCCACTGCCACCAATCTCGTCAACATCTAGCCCTCTTCTGCTCTTCAGGGTGCAATACCTGTTGAGTGTCTCTGTGGTCTTTTTCCTGACTACTCTGCACTTCGTCTGTTTGGCTGCGTTTGCTACGTTCTCCTCCCTCGAAACGCACCAAACCGATCGCTTTCGGTTATTGAGTATGTCTTTACGGGATACGATCTTTGAGCACAAGGGCTATCGGTGCTGGGATCCTGTTGGTCGACGGATGCGGGTTTCTCGGGATGTGACTTTCGATGAGTCTCGTCCCTTCTACCCACGTCTTGCCTCTCCTTCGGTTTCCTCTGTGGAGTCTCTGTCCTTTTTGACCTTTCCAGATACACCTATATCTGTCTTGCCCTCATCCACCCGTCCCACTAAGCCTCCACATATTCCTCCTGTGGCCTCTCCGCCGTTGTCGCCGCCTGCTTCGTCTCCTGCGGCTTCTCCCACTACAACACCTTACCCTCTCTTCTACACTCGTCGACCTCGTATTGAGGATCTTCCAGATGAGCCATCTTCTCCTGATACTCCATCTTTTGATGCTCCATCTTCCCCTGATGGGTCATCTTCTCCTCACTTTGCACTCCGCGATCGCCAGTCAATTCGGCCCCCTGACCGTTATGGTTTTGTTGGTGCAGCTACTCATGAGCCTGTCTTCTACCGGGATGCTGTTACTCACCCTGAGTGGCAACATGCCATGGCCGAGGAGATTGCTGCCCTCGAGCATACTGGTACTTGGGATCTTGTTCCTTTTCCATCTCACTCTCGTCCCATCACATATAAGTGGGTATATAAGATTAAGACTCGCTCTGATGGCTTTCTTGAGCGCTATAAGGCGCGTCTTGTTGTTCGTGGCTTCCAGTAGAAGCATAGTCGTTACTACGACGAGACTTTTGCTCCTGTAGCCCACATGACCTCTGTCCGCACTCTTCTTTCGATGGCGTCTGTTCGTCACTGGTCTGTTTCTCAGCTTGATGTCAAGAATGCCTTTCTTAATGGCGAGTTGCGTGAGGAGGTCTACATGCATCCGCCACCTAGGTATTATGTTCCTGAGGGCATGGTCTGTCGCCTTCGTCGCTCTCTCTATGGCCTTAAGCAAGCCCCTCGTGCTTGGTTTGAGCGCTTCTCCTCTGTGGTCACTGCTGCTGGTTTTTCAGCTAGTGATAATGATTCTGCGCTCTTTGTCCACACTTTGTCTCGTGGTCGGACTCTTCTTCTTCTGTATGTTGATGATATCATGGTTATTAAGTCGGCAAGTCGACACTACTCTCGTAGTGACCGACTTGCCGACTAGTCGACTAGTCGGCCGACTAGTCGAGATGCACTGTTTACAGAAAACCCTTTATTCTTTCCGGCCTGCACCCCAGTCCCCTAGCTGCCCTTCGAGCCCACCCCAGTCGGCCCATCAGAAATAAAGCCCACCACTTCTCCTCTCTCTCTCTTCTCAACCCTATCGTGCATCCCTCCCTCCCTCCCCAAGCGCGCATCCTCCCCAGCAGCCGCATCCTCCCCTCCCCACCCCACCCCGGCGGCGCATCCTCCTCGGCGGCGCATCCTCCCCACCCAGCGGTGCATCCGCCCTCACCTCCCGGGCGCATCCTCCTTCCGGCGGCGGCAGATCCTCTTCTCCCGGATCCGGCGCATCCTCTTCTCCTCCCCGGATCGCGCGCGACGGGCCTCCTCGCCGCCTCTTGGCGGATTCGCTCTCCAACGTCGCCGACGGCGACGGCAAGGCGACGAGCGACGGCAAGGTGGAGACGACGCCTTGCCTCGGCGGCGCCTTAGGAGCGGCGACGGTAGTCGCAACGAAGAGGCGAGGCGGCGGCGACGGCCGGTGGCGCAAGTCGAGTCGCCAGCTCCAGTCGTCTCTTCGCCGCCGACTTGTCGACTAGTCGACGACTTAATAAGCATGGATGATATGATCATTATCGGAGATGATTCTGAGTACATTGCCTTTGTCAAGGCTCGTCTTAGTGTGCAGTTCCTTATGTCGGATCTTGGTCCTCTTCGTTACTTCCTTGGGATTGAGGTTACTTTTACTCCAGATGGTTTCTTTATGTCCCAAGAGAAGTATATTCAGGATCTTCTTAATCGCGCCTCTTTCACTGATCAGCGTACTGTTGAGACTCCCATAGAGCTCAATGTGCATCTCCGACCCTCTGATGGCGAGCCTCTTTCTGATCCGACTCGCTATCGTCATCTTGTTAGGAGTCTTGTCTACCTTACTGTTACTCGTCCAGATATCACTTATCCAGTCCACATTCGGAGTCAATTCGTTTCTGCTCCCACTCAGGTCCTCTACAGCCACCTTCTTCGAGTTCTGCGATACCTTCGTGGGACTATCTCTCGCTGTCTCTTCTTTCCACGCTCCAGTTCGTTACAACTTTAGGCTTATTCGGATGCAACTTGGGCCAGCGATCCCTATGATCGTCGGTCTATCTCTGCTTATTGTGTTTTTCTTGGTGATTCTCTCATTGCCTGGAAGACGAAGAAACAGGCTGTAGTGTCCCGTTCGAGTGCAGAGGCTGAGTTGCGATCTATGGCTCTCTTGACAGCAGAGATTACTTGGCTATGGTGATTACTTGAGGATTTTGGTGTTTGTCACTACATCGACTCCTCTCTTGTCAGACAGTACAAGTGCTATCAGTATTGCCCGTGATCTTGTGAAGCATGAGCTCACCAAGCATATTGGTGTTGATGCTTCCTTTATAAGGTTTTGTGTGCACGATCAGGTGATTGCTCTTCAGTATGTGCTTTCAGAGCTTCAGCTAGCGGATTTCTTTACGAAGGTCCAGACTCGAGCACAACACGGCTTCTATCTCTCCAAACTCAGTGTTATTGATCCACCATGAGTTTGAGGGGGCCGTTAGAGATATATATATATATATATATATATATATATATATATATATATATATATAGATTCCCAGGGTTATTTGCATATTCACCACCTGTACTTTGTGTATATATACTAGCCCTTTGGCCCCCTGGTAATACAAGTTGTTATTCCTAACACATACTACCAATTCTCGTGCTACATCCACACCAACCATCATACCATCCGTTCAGATATGGTAACAGCAAGTTATTAGAGTTTTGAGAAGTATAAACTAAATTATCTCAATATATCAGTCATTTCCCTCGAATGACTGTCCAAAACAAGTTTTATGATTAAAAGATGATGATTAGGGCAATTAATGCTCTGGTACCTAAGTAAGACTAGTATGACGCTTAAGTACGACCTATAGCTAGTCAGGTTACCACATAATTATCTAGGTTGACAAGGATTAAATGGTTCAAAAGTCAAAGGATGGTATAATAATACTAAAGTATCAAGTTGGCATGTAACTACCTTAAAGATTTGACATACATTTGCATAATGAATTTAGCATGCAATTTGATATTTTAAAAGAATATAAATTTGCATAAAATGTAGGTTCAATATTGTCAACGATCGAGTCGCCGATCTTACGAAATGAAATAGAGGAAAATGGTAAAGATTTCTTGGGAGAGAATGTGACTGCTCTTTATTGATATGAACTGGCTATTACAGGGGATGTCCTTGACAAGGCAATAGACTAACTCTAAGTACACAGAGTGTATTGCTTGCTATGTCCCGAATCAGACTTAAAATATGAATCTAATGCTAATTACGGTACTTTAATTTGATGGAATGCGATTGCCCTCCTTTCTGTCGCTCGTAGTCTCCTTTAAGTAGTCGATGAAGTGGTGACAGTTACTTCTTGAAGAGACGCCTGTTGGAAGTGTCGCGACTGGTCGGAGCGAGGCAGCAGTTAGTGAAGTATCAATCGTTTGGCGGTTGATACCAGGGACTGACAATAACCACATGATGGTTATTGTCAGTGACTTAGAGCCATGAAACGTCGTGTGGTTTGGAGTGATTAGGCATATGTTCCATTTATCCCACGGAAGGTATATACTTGGAATCAAGTCCAAGTGCCAGTTCATTGTTTCTACAAGTAGTTACCTGGTCGGGTAATTGGTACAGGACCTCTCTGACCAAGGTACCCATAATGTAACCTCTAGAGTCCTTACGACTACGGAGGTCGTTAGCCTTAGGGGTTACGACCACGAAGTCATGTAGTCTTAAATTTATGTAATAAAATAATACATAGATGTTTCAATCCTCGTCAAATATGATGAAAGTATTGACTCGCCTAGATCAAAAGCAAGTGCGTCTTGAAAGTCTTCAGCTTGCTTGAACTGGGGCTAACCGTGTCTTCGTACTCTATTTGGATGACCGCATCGGAAAAAGGAACAACAGACGAGCAAAGCAAATAAATACAAAAATGTCAGCGAAACAAAACACAATTAAATCAAACCTAATCATTGCTTTGTCTTAAACGACCGTGATTTGGTTTTAATTATGCTGCTACAGTGCCTGCCCCGTTCAGACAGTAGGGGAGCTCTCGGGTGCTTCCTTGCCGCACTCGTTGCTGGCGAGTTGGACCACAGGGGTGGCCGGGAATACCCAAAATGGAACCCCCGCGTGCTTGCGCACCTGCTGGTGCCGTGGCGAGGTTTGCAGTGGCGAGGTTTGCAGTGGCGGTGCCTGCTCGGTGCTACGGGGAAAAGATGAAACAGCGATGCACTTGGCCCAGAAACATGCGCCCGAGCAGCCATAGGGGATGGGGAGCTTATCGGAGCAAGGAGGGAAGGCGGAGGTGGACGGAGGGCGGCCGGTGATGAAGATGGCACTTTTCGGACGGAGATGGGGAAGAAGCGAAATCCGGCGGTTCCTGCAGACCAAAAGCAAAATTGAGTTGGGGGAAAAGATCCTTGCGCTCTGGAACACAATGTTACGCAAGTGGCGAGGTGAGAGGCTCACTGGAGTGGCGAAATGGTGACGGCGGCGCAACGGCCGGAAATGAAGTGCGCGCTCCTCGGTTGTTCCTGGCGAAGGAGAGGAATGGGGAGGGATAGGTGAGGTGCCCGGGGCTTCTTATAGCCCTGGAGAGGGAGGAGAGCCATTGGGGAGCTGTGGTGGTTGCGCGAAACCCCGAGGCAGCGCGGTGCAGCTTGCGGCGCGGCGGGCACGGTGGGAAAGAGGGGAAAGGCTAGGGGGTATGGGCAGGGCACAGAGGTGCGTGGCGAGCTCCAACGCTGACATGGGTGGCGCGGCATGGCGAGGTGGTGGCAGGCGGGAGCGGGGGAGCTGGGCCCGGGGCACGCACCCGGTGGCTCCAGAGCGCGCACGACACGTTCCAGCGTGGCGCGGGCCGCCTAGGGCTGGCTGTGCCAGAGAAAAGGGCAGGGAGGATTGGGGGGCCAGGCTAGGCCCAAGAGAGGATTGAAAGATTTGGAAATTTGAATTTTGAGCAAAAACGAGATGCAAACTTGAATTTGAATTTGAATTTGAACTTTAGTCAAAAACTTCAAAATGGGATGTTACATCGAGTCAATGAAAATCATTTTTGTGCAGGGTTTGGCCATCAGTACATTTCAGGTTGTTTTAGTGCCGACTGTTGTTGGAGGTGCTTAAAAAGGTTAATTGAAGATCCATTGTACAGTATTGTGGTATCTTAGGATTGTTTTGTTTGACAGATGTTGTGACTTTGTTTCTGTTATTTTGCAGTCTTGGCACATGAGTATTTTCCCAATTTTACTGAGCGCATTATCTCCATAACACCCCTGATAGGGGTCCTCCTCACCACTTTGCTTTGTGCTAGCCCTGTAAGTCTGTAAACAACTGATCTGAGTAATGCTTCAAGCCTTTAATACAGTCCATTTGTTGATGGCTGAAATTCAGATACTTTGTGTCTTAATGAAAAACCGAGTTAAATTTTTGCTTGAGTTAAAGCGAAGACTGTGCCATTTTAACCTAAATAATGTTTCTGCTCTCCACAAAGTTTGCAAATTTTCTCTCATTAGCTGGCCACATGTAAGAGGTATATACTATTTTAATGTTCTTATTTCTCGAGTAAATGCCATGCTCTTTATTGTTATATTTTTCGAGTAAATTGCTCAAGTATAAATGTAATGTTACTTCTTTCACTATTTTTAATTGAAATTTTGTTTTTTTTTAACAAGATTGGGCAAGTCTCGGAAGTGTTGAAAGCTCAAGGTGCTCAACTTATTATCCCTGTTGCTCTGCTGCATGCTGCTGCATTCGCTCTTGGGTATTGGTTCTCAAAATTATCTTCCTTTGGGGAATCAACTTCTAGGACCATCTCAATTGAGTGTGGGATGCAGGTAAAGAAATATTGTAATGCTCATATTTAGTCTCTTATCTAACCATAGCAATTTGTACGGTTTTAAATAACTTAATGGTTCGTATTCGTTGTTCTGGATGTTAAAAAGGTATAATCAAGTCAACATACCTATTTGATGCAGTCTTTCGTGCATATATTTGTTGTTTAGAAGCGGTTTCTCAAGATGTATTTCTTGCATAATTATTGACTTTTCGCAACACTGTGCAATTGTGGTGGACATTAGAAGGCCTAAGGATGAACCTGTCTAGGTTTACATTATTGACAATATTGACTCTTAATGTCGATGATAATACAAGTAGTAGTTTGCAAAGCATGAAAACATGCCTTAGCAGGATGTTTTTACCATTTTAGTACTACAAGCAAGGTTTACAGCCATTCTGAACATATATTTTTTTCCTTTCATAGAGTATTGTAAATTTTAATGCCCTTTATGCTTAACAATCTCATTCTTGATGTTTGCAGAGTTCTGCGCTTGGATTTTTACTTGCCCAAAAGCACTTCACGAATCCACTTGTCGCTGTTCCTTCTGCTGTTAGTGTCGTGTGCATGGCGGTAGGTTTCCTTGTTTTCTTCCCCTAGCACTATAAATATGTACCTCATTATTTTGCAGTCATTACTTATATGTTGCTTGGTGGCTCATGTAAATATCTAAGTGCTTCTGTTTTTTCGTGACAGCTTGGAGGGAGCGCTCTTGCAGTTTTCTGGAGAAACGGAGGGCTTCCAGCAAGTGACAAAGACGATTTCAAGGAGTGAAACGACCAAAAGCTCCAGCTTCTAGTTGTTACCTATTGCTGGTTTTAGTTGTGTGCAGTTACATCAGAGCATCTTTCATGTTTCCATATTTTAGGTATGGATAACAGGATAGGGAAGCTTATTCTGGCTTAGTTGACTATGAATAGGACTCTTGTTATATTTTAGGTATGGTTTTGCACTCTTGTTAGGTTTGTTCTATTGTGTTTTCGTCTTCCAAATAATCTGCTTCCCGTCAAAGCAGACAATTATATATATATATATAGGCCGTTGTCAAGTAGTCCATCTACGTACGTGATGCGGGGTGTGAGTAAATTATTTTTCAAAGAACTACTTTGTTCCAATCAATTAAGTGATATTCCAAGTAAGGTTTTGATTCCATCGTGTTCTTGTTGAATATAAGGTTTTCATTTTTTTAGCTAATTTTGGAACAATTTTTTGCAAGTTTAATTATATTCAATTGCTGTGCAAAAGCCTACATCCATGTGTCCAGTGGCCTTGGGTTTTCACTGGGCCAGCTGGAAACAAAATGCTTCACCGTGAACTTCTCTCACCGGGAGCCAACATGGGGAAATCAGTAGCGCGCATGGACTCCCTGCCTCCCTGGTGTAGTGGCCTAGTCCAATTCTCATGACATGTAGCACTGTTTCTCTGTTCAAATTCATTCTGATGTCCGGATCTATACTTTCTTTGACAGTTTACATTTCGATCTGAGAGGCAGTGGTGAGAGAGGAAGTTCATGTAAAACCAGGGGCAGGAAATGCTAGCTTTTACACTGCAGCATCGGCATAGCTCCTTTGTATCCGCCGTCCTCACTGCTTACTGCGCAGCCACGCATGCATTGAATAGAACTGCTACGGGTGCAGCGTCGTCATGCATCGACGCATGAGACCATTGGCAACTGTACAAACGTACGTGATGTCATTGGCGACTAGACAACTACGTAAAATACATGTACAGCGCTGACACTTGACAGGATCACGTACCAAGTTGTTGTACGCTAGTACTCCTAGGCATGCATAACCATGTCAATCAAGTCCACCTCAGTTCCATCGATCTCCGGGGAATGGCCATCGCACGACGGACAACTCAAGATGCACTCGCGACTCGACCTAATGATGGCATGGTATGTAGCAGTATGGCTGTGGCATCTTTCTTTCACTCTGATTTTGATGGGAGGATCGAACTGCTTATCATGGTCGCATCATAAGTATGGTCGCAGTTGCTACGCCCTCACGTCCCCTGCGTTCCGCGCGCATGCTTCAACGTCAAATCGTCACGTCGTTAATCCGAACCCTACGAAGATTGAAGAACGGCCAGCTGGCCTCCTAGCAGAATGGCAACAAGACTGCGATGTCCATCTCTACACATTCTGTATTTTGATCTACCGTGCCCATGTGATTCATAGAGGTAGATATGTACTCGCAGTCTCTTTCCCACTGATATCAATTGTTCAGTCCGTCGGGGCTCAGAAGGCCTGAATATAGCACATGGCTGCCATTGCTGCCCCAGCTGATGCATCAGCATGCAGCAGGGGACCCGATCCGAATCCCAGCAGCGAACGTTAACGGTCCCCGACTAGTACCCGATGGATTAACCATCAATCAGTACTGGGAGCAACGATCGATAAAAAAAAAAGGAGATTTTGAGTGAGCCCTGCCCCTGCCCCTGCCCCTGCACCTTGCTTCTTCCATTTTGCCAGGTTGTGGCGCAGAGAGCTCTGTAGACGCATGCAATTGAATGGAGGTCCAGGCCTCCAGGGTAGGGGACGCCTCCCTCCCATCAGGCCATCAAACTAAGCTTTCCCGTCACGCGTTCCTCGGCGGGAAAAGCTCGTCCCGTGTGGGGGGAGAGAGGCTAGAGAGAGAGAGGAGAATATCCCGTGCCGTGGATCCGCCTGCCTGCGCGCGTACGTGCGAGCAGAGAGGGAGCAAGGGCCCTTCCTCCCGGTGCATTGCACGCGATGCGTACGTATTCTGCGGAGTATATCGCGCATATATGCCCTGCTGCCGTCGTCACGTCCCGTGCCCTGCGAGCACAGGCATCGTCTCGCCCCGGACGCGCGTGCGACCGCCTGTCATGTGAGTGACCTTACCGCCCAAGCTACGCGCGTACGCTCCGCTGTTTTGCATGCTCCTGTAGTCCTGCTGCTGCTGCTACTGCTACTGCGTGCGTGGGCCAGCCCGGCCGGCCGGCTGGCCGGTGGAGGTGACCTGTGGCTGACGCCACGCCTTTCTCCACTGCAGCTGGCTAGCTCCAACTGCTCCTCCGGCCCGTCCCATGACTCCCAACGAACGGTGAATGATTGAGACGATGATGATATCTCTTTTCTTTTACCTTTTACTTCTGGTTGTAAGAGCATCCACAGTGTGAAGGAGTCTAGCTTACAAAAAATGCTGCAATGTGTGGTCCCAGCTGGTGGGACCCATACCCAAATAAAAAAGCTCTCTCTCTCTCGATTTTTCCTCCTCTCACACCACCGCCTTCGGCGAATTCAATCGAACCCGGCAATCTTCTCCACTGCCGGTGACGATGGCGACCTCCGGCGGCATCCACGGGTGCTCAGCGACCTCTGGCGGCAGCGGTAGAGGCATCTGGCAGATCTATCATCCACGGGTGCTCGATGACCTCCGGTGGCTACTGTAACGGCGGGAGCCCAGATCCGGCCGGGTGCGACGGCGGAGCCTAGATCCAACGACTACGACACGGTGTCGATCCTCGGTGACGGCTCCTCGTAACATCCCAAATTTTTTAAAAACCAGAGTTATTTTTTTTCAAAATCATCATTTCTGCATTTTTTTTTATGTTTTCCAAAATTTTCTACATTAATTTAAAAGTTTGATTAATTTCCAGCAGCAGTTTTAAAATTTTCAAAAATAATTAAAGCTTGATCAGAACCTAGAAGTAATTTATTTGAGTTCCTAATAATCTAAGCAGTCTCTCTAAAAAATTTCATATATTTTTTTGAGTTGGTTTGCTAATTTTACAAATTGAAACTTGATTTCTGAAATTAATCAAATCAAAAACAGTTTTAAAATCCGAAAATCATTATTGGGTCGAACTCTTTCCGCCTGGCCCAGCCCACTACTGTTTCAGTCCAATCCAGTCTACATGTCATGCTTGGTGAAGCCGCCTTCTTCTTGCCGTCTCCCTTCGTCGAAAGCGTATTTTGTCGAGACGCTTTCTCTCTCTTCGCGTTTGTCGCTGACCGGTGAATCCGGGACCCACCCATCAAGGGTTGTCTTCCACCTCCCGCTTGGCGTGCCAGAGTGCATGCGAATGGCCAGTGCAAAGCCACAATGGGTGTTGACAAAGGCGCGCTCTCCATCGCTGCGGCTGTGCTCGAGCCATCCCATCCCCACCAGTGAAGATGCGACGCCACAACTCCCTCGACCCATGAAGAAGCCACAAGGAGAGCGCCCTTGTCTCATCATTAAAGCCCGAGCTACACCCTTCTGCTTCCTCCCCACTTCTTGTCATCTCCATTTTGCCTGACCATATTCTCTCTCCCTCTGGTTCGCCCGAACGCCTTGACGTTCTCAGCTTTGGTGCGTGCTCTGCGTGATTCACATAGCAAAGCTTCCATCCTCGGTGAGCTCTTGCCTCACCACTCACGTCACGTTGTGCCATTTCCTCCCTGGGACTAAATCCTTCAATCGATTTCACCTTTGGTGCAGCATACTGTCGGATCCACATTGTCTTCTTCATCTCCGGTTAGCCTCTCTGAACTTTTGTTGTGATCTCCATGTCAGTTGATTGAAGCCCTCATCACCACCACTGTTCACCATCGTCCGCCCACCATCAGGCTTCTCCGTCATCACCAATCCCACAGTAGCACTTCTAGTGAGATGCTGGGTGCTAATGCCCTGCTTGATTTAGCTTGTCTCATTAGGTTTCTTCGTCGCCGCCGTATCAGTACCTATCTCCACCTCTTTTGCTCGTCATAGTTCCTATTCTGTGACCATTGGTCTTCGTGCTACTGTCGATAGCGTCGCCTAGTTCCCCTCTACTCATCCCGCGCACGCGCATGCCCTAGCGCCGACGCCGTCGTAGACCCGAGAGACTTCGTCGCCTTCCTCCGTTGCGTCGTCGTCTCCGTCCACCTTTCTAGCCACCGTGACTACCTAAGTGATCGTCGTGGTCTCCCCAATCCTTTTCTGAGCTATTTCATGCCCCTCTAGCACCCCATCGCCACTGGCGAGCTCGCTAGCGAGCCCATCCCCTTCTGATGGCTTTCTCACATCGACAAGTGCCCCGTGAGGATTATCGTTAATGACATCATTGGTAATTAGATTAAGTTAAATGGATGTCTGTTAGTGCTAATGAGTCACTGACATGTGGGCCTAGTTCTTTAAGTTGATTAAAATTCTAATTTAAACCACTATTAAGGCCTGATTCACTGACATGTGGGTCCCACAGCCCCATTCACGCCTATGTGAACCCTGTGCACCGTGAACTCGGACCCTCCTTTTATTTGGATGATGTAATAAATTCATATTTTCCTTAAGAAAGAAGAATGTAAATTTAAAACAAAAATTCGTGCACATTGTTTCTCTTTCTCTTTCTCTGGATTTTCCAACCGATCCAAATTCAAATACTAATAACTTTTGTATTTGAACTCCAAATTTAGTGAAACTTGTTTATAAATTTTTTCTAAAATTGTGATCTTTAGTTGTTTTTTTTCTCTGTTTGAATTTATTTGTGTCACGTGGTTTTTATCAATTAGATACTAACACGCCGAAGTAGTATGAAGTTGATCCAGAGCAAGAACCTGTGTTCAACGAGCAAGGCAAGCACCCACATTTGACCATATTGATCCCATATTTAAATGTTATATATATATTGTTTTCTCAAACTAATATGCATGCTTAATATGAGTAAATTGTTATGTTATTGTTTAGTATTTAGTTATCACCAATTATTGCATTGATCCTACCTTGAAAAGTTGATACCCTTATTGTTGTCACCCTAGGAATATTATCCACTATTGTTAATAATATTTGTGGAATTTTATAATGGTACATGAGGCTTATTCTTAGTCGTGCTTAGGTCAATAACGATACAAATGGTGGAATTTGGTAAAATAAAGTTTTATACACTATGGGAAAGTGTTTTTACAAAATTTGGACAGAGGGGTTACATCTGCTATTTTGGATAAAAATGTGAAAGAAAATGGTTTGGACTTGGGCGAGTGGTATGTTGATACTGGTGCACTTGCACGAGAACTTGGTTTGTGTTGGTATCGTCTGAGTAATTAAGGATCGAATTTTGATATCATTAACCCAAGCAATATATTTTGGTGTAACCAGGAATGGACTGGACCTGTCCAAGTAGTTTAACAAGTTCAAGCATTGAGCCGGCATGTTGTAGTCGGTAGGCGTTATCTGGGATGTGCAGATGATGGTAAAGGACATTCATGTATGTAGGGCACTTGCATTAGACGATGATAAAGGACGTCTATGTCCATGCAAGTGTTACCAACACAACTGTAAGCTCTCTTGATGATAGTAAAGGATGTTTATATCTCGATGAGTTAGCTCATAGTACGGGGCTGATGTAAGGGTGAGGTATTGTAAAGACTTTGTTGTGATCTACTTCGTCACACGCTCAAGGAAGTGTGTCATGGCTGACTGTATAAGTTGATCACGTCTTGTAGGTAAAGTCGTACATCCTCTACAGAGTGAGATCTCAATCTATTCGAATAGTCGTATCCCCGGTCATGGACATCGCTTGGTGATACCATACTTGGTTAGATTTTATGGTTTTATTTAAAAATGGTTCTATTGGGAATTAGTATGAATGGTGAATATTAATATTCATGCTCAAAAGATTTTGACAAATGAACGTCAAAGGAATTATGATGGCAAAGGATAACCATAGATTACAACTTTATATGCTCATATGTTATTTCATATTAAAGTCAAATGGCTTTATAAAATGGCTCTTTAAAGGATAATATCTCTATTGCAAATAAAACTCGCTTTAAGCAAAAGAAACTACATAGGACAGACATCCTTTGATATAGCTTGCATGTATTATCACATTTGATTTAAAGTCTTGCGGAGTACATTCTTGTACTCACCATTGCAATGTTTAACAATTGTCAGAGCGAGAAATTGAAGACTCCGTGTCTGGCTAATTCTATGCTGCTGGATTTGGAGATGATGTTAGTGCCGAATTCTAGGGCGTTAACCCAGTCGGTTTCCCATGGGTTATCGCATACCACACAGGATATTTATCCTTAATTGTTGTTTATTTTCATTGCAAGTACTCTTAATTGTGATCTATTTGGCTGGTCGGCTCTGTTGTGTAAAACTTAGTTTTAAGTGCCTATATTCAACTGCTTAACATTATAGACTACTCTATTTTATTTACTCGTGTATGGATGTGATTCAATGTTGTGAAATGTCTATGCTAGCGGCTAATCATGGGATTAGCACGATATACACATAGGATTTGGAATTCAACTTCTGGGTCCGACACTCCCAGCGACGACGACAAAGGGAGCTTGGATCTGATGGTGATGCCTCCCAGCGGCGACAGTGACGGGAGCTCAGAGCCTCGGTGACGACATCCCTCGATCAGATGAATCTAGACATGGTGGCTTCCTCGACCTCAGTGGGTGGTCCTGGCGAAGGCGGTGGCTCTAAGCCTCGTTCAACGACAACGTGCTCCAAGCATTAGCAACCATGGCAGCGAAGGCAATAGCTCCAAACACCAGCTACGTCCACCACGAGTCCACAGCGGCCGTTCGAAGCACAGGTGGGCCCAATGATTTCTTTTACCCCTAGAACCGGTCCCTCATGAGGGCATCGTTCCCTCCTTGTCCCCGGTTCCATTTTTCCCAAAGTGTGTAGAACCGGTTCTAAGACCCCTTTCATTTGTACATTGCACATGCCCTAAGGTCATCCCTCCTCCCCGTTCTTGGCAAGTCTCGACGGGGGAGTTGAGTTTGTACGTCTCACACCACCCACGCGTATGTGCGCGTCCTCTACACACACTTGGAATTTATCGGTGGCACCCAAGGACTCACAGAGCACAGGCAAACGCTTTCCCACTAAACATTCACACTTGTCTGTACTCCTAAAATAACCAGTGACAAGTCTAGGACTTTAACCCCTGGTAGGCTGTGTACACTACACACCCGCACACCTAGCCATCTGGTCATGTATTAACTTAGTATTTATTAACAACATATAATACGAGAAGTGAACCTTCGAAGTTCAATTTTTTTAGATATACTACATCAAATCGGGCCTTAAAAAACTAGCGGAGGGAGTACTATGCCAAGTGCCAACCTAGTTTTTCCCTGGTACTGCATGCATATAGTGGTGCCCAAATGGGCAGCACGGCATGGGCACAAGTCGGCCTGGCCCATCTCGGCAAGGCCCATCCTGGCCCGTGAAGCAGATGGATCGTGCCGTGTTGGCCCACGTGCTGGGGAGGCGGCCTAAGCATGGCCCGACGGCCTTTCGTGTTGTTCCGTGTCGGCCTGAGCCCATTTGGCCCGACGAGCCGGTTGCAGCCCACTTAGCCCATTAGGCCTGAAAAATTCAAAAAATCAGGAAAAAATCCCAAAAAATTAGAAAAATACGTAGAATTCAGAAATAGATATAAAAATTGTAAAAAAAAAAAGACAAGCATATTGAAAATGCAATAAAGCTTTATTAATGTTCAAATAGTTGTCTCACTAAAACCTTTGTCAAGTAAAAACTCAACATGAGAAAATCTTAGCAAAGAAAAAAGAGTACAACCTATAGCTCTACATACATCATTGTTCTACGTATCGTTGTCTAGGTACAGATTTTTGAATACCTCCGACACCTCTGAATTTTTCACTGAATGTTGTGTTCGTGAATCAACTTGTTCCTAGTCCTTCACAGTTAGAAGTATCTCCATCATCTCACTTGTGAGATGTGTTCTTCTCTCCTCCAATATTCTTCCAGAAAGACTAAAAGCAGACTCGGATGAAACCGTCGAGACATGAACAGTTAACACATCATGTGCAAGTGTAGATAACACGGGATATGCTAATTTATGGTCATACCACTAGTGCAAAATTTTGAACTTTTCTAAGTTGAAGTCCACCGTATCACTATCCAGATAGACGGATAGTTCCCCACTCCTTGGGTGAGAGGTTGGTCTTGGACTTTGTTGAGATGGTGCCATTGTAGAAGAAGATCTGTACCTAGAGGAAGAGCCTACACCCCAGATTTTGCCCTACAGATTTGTCTTGTTACTTGAGCTTGGTGCTACTTGAGGTTGTTGCAAGCGGACTCCATGGAACTTATTTTCGTACCTTTGAAAAACCTCATGTAATCGAGAACAAACATCTGCAAAATAGTTAGAATAGTTTAGCCCTGAAGCATCACTAAGAAGATCAAGAACATTAACAAATCCATCAATTTTAGCTCTAGGATCTAAAATAAATACAAATGCATATAGGAAAGAGATTTCTCTCCAATATTTAAGGTATTTAGTTTTCATAGCAACAATAGCCTCTCTTAAAATTGTGTCATGTTCATAGTATTTTTAATGACTAGAAATCTAAAAAAATACTATGTATAATAATAGGAGATGTTGAATAATAGGCAGCAAACAAAACAACAGTTGCTTCATAAAAAATTCTAAAAACCGAAGTATCTTCTCAGCAACGAACCAATATTACTCAGTTAATAGTATAGTACCGTCAGTGTTCTGATAATGCGTTTGAATAAAAATAGAAAAAAATACTCTTATATGGTAAAAGACTCTTAAGTATCAGGTAAGTAGAGTTCCATCTTACCGGTATATCCAAACCGAACTTTCTTGGACGTACACCCATCGCCATGCAAAAGTTCTTATATGATGCTATTATTACGTTAGAATTATTCAAGTAAGATATCGCATCGTGAAAAGGTTTAATATATGGATTCAACATCTTCAAACCACATTTGACTATAAGGTTAATAATACGACAAGCGCATCACTGATGTAGCAAAAAGGAATCGACGTATATACTCAACACTGGAGTAAGAATATCCATGGTCCTAGAGTTCGAAGCGACATTATCTAAAGTAATTGAGAATATTTTGTCTATAAGACCAAAGTCTTCCACAACTTTAATAATACAGTCTGCAATATTCTCGCCTATGTGTGCTACATCAATTAATTTGAAACCTATGATTCTTTTCTCCATGACCTAGTCATCATTAACATAATAAGCAACTACACTAAGATAATCCTCCCAGCCTAACCACTCCATATATCCGAGGTCAGGGTTACAAAAAATGTGCACGTACTAAATAGTTTCTTTATTTTATTACGATGTTCATTATAGTATTTTACTAGATCTCTAATTGTTGTCTATCTAGAAACGATAGAAAATCTAGGATTATGCGCAGTCCTAATGTAAGTTCAGAAAACAGTAGACTCCTCAAAGCCTAACGGTAAATCCTCAGAAACAATTAAACGATAGAGAGATTGACGGGCTAACTCAAGATCGTAGTCCCAGCTACATATCATACCGTTGGGGTTGTACTGTAGCTACGTCTGCCTCATCACTAATCCTTAATTGGTCTTACATCTTGTAGTATGTCTAAGTAAGTGCTCCATTCCACCTGTAGACCTTGTAGACAATTTATTGAGATAAATTTTGCAAATAGCATATGGTACCTCATTTTCATGTGCGTCTGGCTTGGTTGTCTTGTCGAAATTCTCCTACACTCCCGATGTAGACGGCCTCGATCTCTTTGCTCTAGTGGTCGCCGATAAAGATGCTGTCGTGGAGCCTGATGATGGAACTCTGCATTGCCCTTTTGCTAACAAATGCGGTTGATTTGAGGCAGCCGTAGCCTCCATGGATGCAACTTCCTCCGGTGAAAGTTTGTAATCACCAAGAGCAAAACTATCGTAATTTTCCATAACAAAAACTGCAAAATCGAAACTAACACTATTATTACTTTCATCTTAACATAACCTATAATAACAATAAAATTATGCAAAAAATAATATTGTACCTCTTTTGTTGACTTGCTATCGAAATTGAATTTTCCAAAATTTGACATAATTTTTTTGAATTTTGCCAAATTATCTCACAATGAATTTAAATTTGCAAACAAGAATTTGAAAGAGAGATTGTGGAATTGATGGGTGCTGAATGAGGGGGTATGATGGCTATTTATTAAAAAAAATTAAGATTTTTTGAGATTTTTTTGCTATTTCTAAAGCCCTAAACGGTAAAAAAGGATGTTTTTTTTTTAAAAAAAATCCGAACGTTATGGGCTAAACAGGCTGGGCCATGCGGCATGGCCCACCACACGAAAAGGCCCAATGGGCAGAATTGACCAGGTCATTAGCCGTGCCAGGTACGGCCAATCGTGCCGCGGGGCCCACCTACCCTCTTCCTCTCCCCGACTCCCCCTATTCCCACGCCCCACCCCATGCGTCCCATCCGCTTTTGGCTACGGCGCTGCGCCTCCTCCTGGCTCCCTCCCTTCCCGAGCCGACGCTGCTCCCTCCTCCCTCCGCGCCGGCCACCGGTGCCACCCCGGCGCCCCGCCCTCCTCTTCCTCAACTCCTCTCCTCCTCCTCCTCCTCTCGTCCAGCCTCCCTCCCTTCCCTAGCTGACCCCGCCGCCTCCTCCTCCCTTCGTGTCGGCAGTCGGCGCCGCCTCGCCCTCCTCTTCCTCCTCTCCTCTCCCCCGGGTCCCTCCTTCCCGAGCCGCCCCGCCGTCTTGTCCTCCATCTGCGCCGCCCCGCCCTCCTCCTCCCCTCCTCGTCGCCGCGCTCGTGTGCCCGTTTTCCGCCCCTTCTCCTTCTTCCGTGCCGACGTCGCCTCGCCCTCCTCCTCCCTCCCTTGCCGGCTCATCGCCGACTAGCTTCCTCCTCCCTCCCTCACCACCGGCTAGCTGTCGCCTGCTTAGCCTCCTCGTTCCGGCTCCCTGCCTCCCTCTCTCTGGCCTCTCCGTACGTGGGCCACATGGGCTCGTGCCGTGTCTGACACGTTCATACCGTGTCGGGCTGGCCCATCATGCCAGGGGTTAACCCAAGCACGGTACAAACCTTTGTACCACACCGGTTCGGTCTATAAACAGTGTAGACCGTGTCGTACTTTGAATCGTGTCAATAGTGTCGTGCCTTGAGCTAGCCAGACCGGCCCAACTCATCTAGCTACCTCTACGTACGTACCTCTCGTTGCACGCCGGTTAGACTGGCTGACCCGATGGTTACAGCTTGCTGGCAATCACTCGATCGCCAGAAATATCTGAAACCTCTGCGTGCATGCAGCCCTGATCATCTCACATGATCTATCACAGGCATCTACGTCCGCCCGTCCGTCCATCATTCTTTAATTCACTTCATGTTGCTCATGCTTTACTGTGACACGCACTACGGTCCAAGTCCATAGGGCGGTCCATCTTCCAACTCCTAAAGTCTAGAGATTCTAGACAATCGATATATGGAGCCTCGAAAGGTACTACTCCATAAGTATCCATGCATGCTTCCTTCCTCCCATGCTTTTTCTTCTTTTTTGGTTGTCAATAGATCGAATATAAATAGAATAGTGGTTTTTCTATATCTGTATTTGTATTTTTTAAATAGATACGAATTAGAAAAATGTCGAATATAAATACGAATCGAATGTTATAACGAATACGAATCGAATACCTACTCAATTCGATCATATTCGGATATTCTCATTACTTACGTAATTACAAGATATTTATGATAGTTTATTCTTGTACTAGCATACTTAATCATTCTAGTTTATCTATTTCACCTAAAAACACAAATTCATATTAAACTAAAAATATTTATCCAATTAATTAGTCATACTACAATAAAATATGTATATTGTTTTATTGAATACGAATTCAAATTCGAATACGAATAGTGCGGATAAAATAACATTTTGGATGATAAAAGTCCATATCATATCCATATCCATATTTTTTTATATGAATACAAATACAAATATGAATAGAAAAAATTGTTAATTAGATAAAAAATCTAAACTATATTGACTGAACCCACCGGATATTTTTTATGCCGGATAAAACCTTTTCTGCCTTGCTTTATGGCGAGAACCCTTTGGGTAAGACTGAGGTGGTACCGTTCGATTGGACTTTTCTTCCATTTGCGGTAATCGGCGTGTGACGACGCCATTCCTGCCTCCTCCATGGCACCTCGATAGTCTGGACCAGAGTTACTGCTACTCTACGTGCCAGCTAGCCAACCTAGTCCTTTACTCATCCTGCACTGCTCGACGTGCTTGAGGCCTTTAATTACATCTACCTCAAAAGAGAAAGTTTAGGTTCCAAAGCGTGTACTCCCCAATCGGTTTTAAATGTTTTGCATTAATCTTGTTGACTTCCTTTGGGTACCAAATTCATCCAAACATTATCAAACGGACTACATTTATTGTACTCCCTCCCACCGTCCTTTTTTAATATCGTTTTAGAATACCTTTTAAACTTCGACTTTTAAGAGTATGTACAATTGTATAGATAGCTATTGTCTATAGTAACTTTTCATATCACCTATAGATAGCACTAAAGATAGCTCATACAATGGTACAGACAGTTGCTGTCTTTTTAGTTGTCTTTATAGAACACATTTTTTTAATACTTTTCTTATTTCTGGTGCTATAATCGACTACAGGATTGTAGACAATACCTTTCTATCTCTTCATTCTCTTTCATCTACGTCAGCAAAAATCCTACGTGGTAGTGACTATAGACGGTTGACATAAGCTCATTGTACATGCTCTAAGAGCATGTACAATAGTTTGTTTCTTAGCTTGTTATTAAGAGGAGAGAGAGTACTCAATCTAATAAAAAGAAACAAGTCTTCTAATAGATTATTTTTTGAGCTTGTATCTAACTTTAATTGCTACAAGTGTGTATGATGTTTCTTGATATCAACAAAACACATTTTTAGGTAACAAGCAATTTTCCAATAGTTATTTTGTTGTTTCTTGTGTCTTGGTATCAACAACTTGCTTATTTTTTCATCTAGAAATAAGCCAACCTTCTCTTCTCACCATCTCTCCTCCACATCACCTATATGCTGATATGTCCACCCTTAGTAACAAGTGACATGGACTGTTGTAGATGCTCTAATATGCACAAAGGTATTTGGATTTGTCATGTGAAAATCATATTATTATATTTGTCATCAGAAATACTTTCATATTATTATATTTTTAATAACTTTCACTAACATACTAATAGAAAAAATCATGATAAAATGTGTGTATTGGAGACCATGTCGATATCCAAAACGATAAGAACGAAGGTAGTAATACCAGGGGTGAAAACGGATCGAATACGGACGGATAATGGCTAAACCATATTTGTTTTCATTTTACCTGAATGCGGATACGAATACCTCAGATACGAATACCAACAATGGCGAATACAAATACGGAGCGAATATGAATCGAAACAAATATAATTACGAATATTTGTCGGAACATGAAAACCCCTTGAACTATACGCACAAAATCAATGAAAACACATAACTAGTTATTTGATTGAAACATCCATTAGTTCTTCATATTTTCAGCTAGGGTTCCTGCACTAACTCCATTTATAATGGGCTACTAAAGTACCCCCTCCAGACATAAATACATGTCGTTTTGGGATATGGGTAGTCAATCTTTTAAAACTTTGGCCATCGATATCTTCTTAAATATTTAGATTAGATACATAAAAATCATATGTATATATTTGTTTCAAAAATTATTTCCATAATATTATAAATTCATTGAGTGTTATAACTATATTACAATAGAAATTAGGTGTCAAAGTTGTGTTTCGAGGACCGTGTCTATGTCCAAAAATAACATGTATTTATGACTGGAGGGAGTATCACATAAATGGGTTAGGCTAAAATAGGGGATATACACTGCAGATATCTGACCCCTGAATCTTCGGATAATTGTATCCATATTCGATGGATAGTCTGCTACCGAATCTGTATCCGTTTCTAATCCGATACTATCCGAGCTGACAAAATCTGTATTAAAAAATAGCCTGGATCGGTCCGAAACTATCTGAACCATTTTCATCCCAGGTAGTACCACCCTGCAGTTGTCTAGTATACCAGTAGTAGCAGGATTTGCACGAGCACAGTGCTGAATGAGCTTAGAGTGGAATGTATCAAATGAGAAGTACTGGTACAAATTGTCGCCACAAGAATACAATAATATGGCAAGAAATTGTGTGTATGACAAGTGGGACGCGGAGCTAATTAAGAAAATGTGGTATGACAAAAGTGAGACTCGATATGTGATAACGAATTTGCAACCGCCGCTACATCACGAATTCAGGACTTCAATTTATACGAGACGTACAGCTATACGCACACATATATATTTACTCGATTCGTCCAGAATAGCAGTACTTAAGAAAAGAGGGAAGATTAAACGTCGTTGGACCAGCCTATGTTTACATAGGCAGGCCCGTACGCCGGGCGTGGCATGGCATGCAAGAGCTAGCCGCCGAGCTTGAGCAGTTGAGCGTGATCGAGCCTGGTGGTCCACTCCATTTGTGCGCGATTAGGACGTCGGGGCCAGGGCCCGCGCGCGGCGCCGTGGGCAGAATCATCAATGATTGAACGAACAGATCAAGGTGGCCGGGCCACGTACGTTACGTACGTACTGCCGCTGCTGCCCTAGACCCGGGGAACTTGCTGCCAAGGCATGGCGCACGGAGCTTTAGCCCCAGCGTGCGCGCTAGCTCATGATCGATCGAGTGTTCGAGTCGTGCGTGCATGCTCACGGCTTGTCTCTTCTGCTCCTCCCATGCAGATTTTTTTTTATTTAATTCTTTTTTTAATTTAATTTTAAAGTTAACCACTCGTAAATTTTATTTCCAATTCTGACCCCTTTGATCACGCGACCAAACAACACTGTCACGCCAGCCCATTTCTGATCAAAGTCTTATCACGCCACTGGTAGTGGCGTGACAGTATTGTTTGGTCACGCCACCACCAGTGGCGTGACAAAAAATGTGATTTTGGGGACTTATCCTGTGGTGTGACAGTGTTGTTTGGTCACGCCACGAGTGGTGGCGTGATCAAAAGGGTCAGAATTGGAAATAAAATTTGCGAAGGGTTAACTTTAAAATTAATTTTAAAAAAAGATTAAATAATAAAAAAAGTTCTCCCATGCATGCCGCAGTCCTGTGCTTGTCTGCTTATGGCGTAGCTAATTTGGCCGCCCCTCCTGCAACTTACATACACGCAAATAAACAAGGAAAATGTTTCTTAGTCTTGGCCTGGCCCTTCATGCAACTTTACTGCTACGCAAAGGGAAATGTTTCGGTGCATGGAAAAGATCGACTCGATCTCTTTTAGGGTATCTCCAGTAGTCTATTTTACTTGTCTCTAAGAGATACCACGTAGACTTTTTGATGACATGACGAAGAGTAAAAGAGGAGAGAGAACCAACTCGTCTTCTCACGAAACGACGATCGCTTAACGTGAAACTAGGTAGAAGCGACGAAGATTTTCTTGTTGGAGGGCCTCGTCGTTTCCTCAGGCGTTTCCGTTCTTCTTGCCGGATCCACTTGATGCGTAGTGAGTGGGCGGCGCGCGTGTGTGCGTGCAAACGGAACCGGAGCGAGGAGGCAAACTGAAAGGTAGTGGTGGCACGGCCCAAGGTGGCTGGTGGCGGCCAGTCGATGTGGCGCAGCGGCCGGACCTAGAGGAGAAACGGGGCGGCGACGCATCGGTGAGGGAGGAGGGGATCTAGAGGGAGCATGAGCACCGCCTGGATGTGGGGGACTCACATGTGCAGTCGGTGGAGGTTGAAGAGGGCCGGAGCGGGCTGGCGGCGTGGGCCACCGGCGGCGCGGCAAGAGCTTCGTGGCGGCGGCGCTATGGTGAGGGGGGGCGCGGGCGAGCTACTGGAAAAGACTTTGAAGGGTCCTCTGGCGCTCCATCCGAGAGAATCGTCCGGGGCTCGTCGTGTGAGGAGCACCGATCCACGGCGCGTTCGCCGCGGTTGGGGAAGATGTGTCCGGCGCTGAGCTCCTGTGAACGAAGTGCAAAATTAGATGAGGGTAAATGTCGTTGGGGCTCCAGGACACGGAGTGACGTGCATAGATGGGAGAAAGGGGCTTCAAGCCGACCGGGACGGCGAGGTGCAATCGGCGGCCGACATATATGGATGGCAGCACCTGGTGTTGGTGTGTGAATAAGGTAGGGAGGGAAAGGCTGCAGGTGGGCCAAGAGGAAGAAAGCCATGGAAAAAGAACAGTGCCGTTCATGCTTGGATTTGTAGTTGCTCGTAGTCGCACTACAACCATTGTTTCTTGAAGGATTTCTCGATTGCATGATTCGACGAAGAACATGCGCACCATCCGAAGTTACGATTCGTTACTTCTTTCTGATGACCGAACAAAATGCCTCTCTGGTTTGATGACTAGTTTATTTTTTATTGTTCTGATTTTGTGTTCTGATTATTGATGTTTTGATTTTGTGTTCCCAACTCAAGAGGGACTTAGTTGAGCACATTTAGAAGGGATTTGGCAACTAGGTAAATAATTAGTCACAGTTTTAGTAATCTTTTATACACTAATACATCGATATGCTATATGATGAGCCATCGATTTGTACTTTGCATGATTTGTTGTCTTTTGGATGATGTATGACATGATACGTCGGTTTGTTGTTTAGTTCTAGGGTTAGAATCATGCAAAGCTTCAATGCTTGTGAGGTTTGGTGTTAGAATTGCTGTTTGCTTATATATGTAGATGTAACCAAACAACACATACAGGTCACAAAGATTGAAGTTAGTGTTGATCCATATGATTATTTGATTCATGCAAAGTTTAAATGCTTGTGAAGGTGTTAGAGACAAGCTAAGAGACAAACTATTGGAATAGTTGTCTCTAATATTGTCTCAAGATGACATGGAGGGTATTAGAGACAAGCTAAGATACAAACTATTGGAGATGCTCTAATTTCTACATGAAGACGGCCGGCCTCCACAGCTAGCTGTCCGATTAATCCAACCTTCACAAATTGGGTGGCTGCATGCAAACCTCACACAAGTTGAAATTTCTTTTCAACAACGGAGTAATTAGGCTGCAACGCATGCTGTTGCTCGTCCATGCAGCGAATCCTCGTCCTAGCAGACAGAGTAGCTAGCGAGATTGTGTCACCAGCAGGCTTCACAATAAATATTTACAGCATGCAATGCAAGCAGCCTGACTTATGACAACGGTAGATAGCTTGTAGGTGAACCCCGGGTACAAGAGCCTATCATTTTGGAAACCACTTTTTGTATTAATATGACAAACATAAATAACTGGACAAAATGCAAAACAATACTACGACGTCAATTCATTTGACGATAGGGCTTTGTCGACAAATAAATTGACTCCCACTTATGTGGCAGCTCCTGTTGCCCATTCACAGAGTATTATTTTTATTTATTTTTTGTCGGTTATTTATTTTTATCATATTAATTCAATGGTGAGTTATTATAAAAAAAATCCATTATTTTGACCTCGAACACTCCGACTTGACTCGATCGTACCAGTCATCAACGTACTGTATTTGCAGTTACACCACTGATTGCTAGCTCTCTCGTTATTGGACCCCGAATCCACTCGTGCCAGCCATTGATGGGTGGCTCAGTGCTATACATCCTGCGCCTAGAACCTCACAACAAATGGGGTGTAGGCTCGGCTGAAAGCCTGAAACAGGAACACCAAGCGCTCCTCCTGCGTGCCCGGCTGGTTTCTCGTTCCATTTACTCCGACGATCCCCCTATAGTACTCTTCACGTCTCCTACTCTCCTGTGCATGTCACGTTTACGGATTTACCCCTTGTCGATGCACGGGACTAGGTTTCCCTACTATATATGGAACTTATGAAAAGAAAATAAGGAAAAAGCTAATCACATAGAGACTTTATTGTCGTGGATGAAAAATTTATAAAAGTGTATCATAATGAATAGGAATGATGGCTCTGTCCTGAAGGCACGTAGGCCCTACTAATTTATATCTATCTATCGAGTGACAGTTAGTATTGTTATAACGTGTCTCTTGCCTTCGTGCACGTATCTTTGTCCTGTCTTGAACTGCCATCTGTCTTGAATTGCCATGTCGGTATTAAGTGAGACTTGGCTAAGTGGGCTAATAAGATTTCGACTCCTCTTGACAGAGAAGTTGACTTGGTCAAAAAGTTGCAGAGGCGTTTACGAAATCGCCTCATAAACACCTTCCTATGCATCATCTCTATGATAGTGGTGGCTTTTTTTAAAAGCGTCTCCAAGGTTGGTATTCGAACTCTAGACCTCATGGAAAATACTTATCTTAGACTTGTCAAACTAGCCACCTTAACCTCACAACCTTACATGTTTAGTTGTGTGTGTGATATTTATATATAGTTCTTTTAACCAATGTTCCCTTAGACGGTAGGTGCTAGTCAGACTGCAGACTAGCGCCTAATCGCCGCCTAGACAGGTCTAGGCGGGAGGGCTGCGCCTAGCGCCTAGGTGGCATTTAGTTAGAAAATGTCTCAAAATGTCTTTACACAACACAAATTTTAGGCGAATTAGAGAGCGTCTAAAAAATATCTCAAAACCGTCTCTAGCATACAAAATTTTAAAGCGATTTTTAAAGTGTCTCTAAAAAGCGCATCTAGACTATATAACTTTTTATTTTTATTTTATAGACAAATTAAAAATCGCATCTAGAAAAGCGTCTATATGGAGGGTTTCCTTGTAATGACTCCATCTGTTATTTAAAAAATGATGTCTTTTCAGAGGACTAATCAAACATTTTATAATTTTGACTACTAATTAATATAAAAAGTAAGAAAACCAAGTAATATCAGTATATTTATCATTTCATCGTCAAAACTACTTCCACAGTATTATATTCTAACAACATTTATCAACATATCAATATCACGGTGAGATTGAAGGCATCCCCTTAGCTTTACGGGTTAAGAATTTCTGCAATAATAATAAAATTCTTAGAAAATATCTTATTAATTGATAAAAAGAATCAACGTTAGTTATTTGGAGGACCTGATTACAGTGGTGCGGATTAATCACATACGTACCAGATCAAAAAAGGATATGCTCGTATCCATTAGACCACTGCATGCTTGACCCCCCGCATGTGAACGTACTATTACAATGGGTATAAGTGAATATTGTTAGAAATAAATCTATACTACAGAAAGGGTCATTACAGACAGTTCTAAACCGTCATCATAGACGGTTTCTGAATCGTCTGAATTTATATGTCTGTGATAACAGACAGTTTTTGAGCCATCTGTGATAAGTCATAACATAGACAGTTTTTGGTCGAAGCTGTCTATGAAGGACAACTATGACAGACGGCTTTGTGGTATAAACCGTCTGTGAAGGTCTACTATATATCACAGACGGCTACCACCAATAACTGTCTGTGATATGTCGGATATCACAGATAGTTCTTTTTACTAATCGTCTGTGATATGTATATCCAATCATAGACGGTTGGTACATTATCCATCTGTGATGTTCGATGTATCACAGACGGTTAGTAAAAAGAATCATCTGCGATATAAGACATATCACAAACGATTAGTAAAAAGAACCATCTGTGATATAAGATATATTGCAGATAGTTATTAAAAAGAACTGTATGTGATATAAAATATATCATAGATGGTTAGTAAAAAAGAACCATATGTGATACCAGACATATCACAGACGGTTGTTGATTATAGCCGTTTGTGATAGTAAAACTTCACATATGGTTTATACTACAAACCATCTGTGATAGTAGGCCTTCACAGACGGTTTATACCACAAAACCGCCTGTGATAGGTCCTTTATATCTAAAAAGTAGAATGTTTTTCGGCTAGCCTTAGGAAATGCTTGCTATGCCCTGTGAAAACAAGCAAGCAGAAAACAGATAAATCACATATATACATCTCAAAGTGGTTCACATCTCAAAATTAATTATAAAAAGAAAGTTCATGTATTGTCGCTAGAGTTAATTGAATTACAACTCAAAGTGAATTACAATTGAAACAATTGTTTGAACATGTATTAAGTGGTGTCGCTGGAGGAGTGAAACTCTCCTTTTGGGCCAATGATTTCTGTCTTGATGAAGAAATAGAGCCGTCCTCGAACGCCTGAGAGTTCGTCGATATCGTATGTACTTGGTTCGATTGTCATGCCCTGTCACTAGGAGTAAAGTAGTAAGCATATATATTTAAATTGATAATTAGAAAATAATTATTGTGAGATAGGCAAACCTCAGGATCATTCATCTTAGCACTCATGATTTTTTGCATGTGACGACAAACGTAGAATGCACATATGTTGCCTTGTTGCTAGTGGCACTGCAAAAATAGAATTACATATATACAGGTATAGTCAGTTCGAGCGGCATTATTACAAGGTGTGATATAGGATTATTGTGTTGTAGTGGGTACCAAAATCTCGCCTGTGTCGCAGATGTGGCGCTCAATTCCATGTGTATCCCTCCCGTGGCAATATAGACATTGAATGACCTACGTGATTCTAAAAAGTTATCCTTGGCGATTTCAAGCGAAGAAAAACTACAATAGTCATGTATGGAGGAAATGAGCATACCCGTCGAGTACTTTTTGTAACATGGTGAAGTCATGGTTTTTGTCGTTTAGGGAATCAAGGTATATTATCTTGTTCCACTTTGGTACAATGACTTAAAGGATCCAATGCAACCTACTCATGTATATCGCTATAGTCATTGAACCTAAGTTCGTGTTGCATATAAAGTACAAATAAAATTTGTATAGCAAGTAGTGAAGTTCTTACCCCTGGTTGTAGGACACCATTATGTAGTCCTTGTCGCGGTGAGTAAGCAATCCTCTCGTTATGTACTTCTCGACGTATGATGAGTCTTGGGTGATGCATTGCTCAGAGATCAACTGTGGGTCGAGAAAACCCACCGGTTCTTTCCTTTGCTGGGCTTCTTACATCATGCATCTATACATAAGTAATGAGTTATGTCATTTATCGGTATTACATGAATGTAAAATTTGAATGTACACACTTAAAGTGTCCAATATTGTAGAAGTGAGGCGTCGAGGTGGAATAGTTGGAAAAGGTCATCGAAGCCCACGACGAAGTAGCCCGGCTTGTGGAGGAAATGTTGCTATGTGTATTTGATGGTGATTCCAGTAGGCTGGTCTGTCCCCACCTCATTTGTCTTCCGCATGTACCAGGTATGCAATCTCTCACAACTAATTCTAAGGCAGCGTAATTGTGTGTCGGGGACAAACACCTTTCCGAGGTTGAACGGCGAAGTCTTGCAAGGTGCCTGAATGTTCTTCGATTTGGCCTTTGCGCCTAGCGTGTTACATGTATTCCCGGAAGACGACTCGCCACATTTTTCATGTTTCTTTGGCGTCATCTCCACGAGAGCCGATACAGAGGCCTTTTGAAGCGAGGGTTGAGGTGGAGTCATCGAGGGTTCTGTTGGAGAGGTATGGTCATGTGGAGATCGCAGCACTACATGCGCGTTAATCTTCTTCGATTTGGCCTTAGCGCCTAGCGTGATATACATCTTGGGGAGGGGGCGACTTTGCACGCTTTTCTAGTTTCTTCAGTGTCATCTCCATGGGAGCTGATACAGAGGCCTTCTAAAGCAAGGGTTGAGGTGGAGTTATCGAGGGTATTATTGGAGAGGCATTGTCGTGTGGAGATCGCGACACTGCAGGGTCTAGGACAATGTCCCTCTTGGGCTACTGGACAAAAGTGTGCACGTTATCCCCAAGTGTTATGATATCTTCGTTCAGGGACTTTTCCAGCAGAACGAGCATGAAAGTGTCATGTACAATATCCACCTAGACCTTGGCGTAACCCTGTGCCAGCTAGGCACCGTGCAACACTATCCCTTCCTGGCATGGAAACGCCATGCCCGCCTAGCCTCAAGAGAAATGGACCCACCCAGCCTCACTTGGAGCCTGCAGGGCGTGGACGCCTACAAAACGATACACAATTAACTAAGACATCATATAGGTCTATCTTTGGAGCATTCCAGAGATGTATATTACCTAGATGACGTCGATAGGTAATTGAACGTTGTCATGTTCAGAAAGTGCAGCCGTGGACGCGACACTACTCCGATGTTGAGGGGAACTGGCTCCCAAAATCACAGGGCAGCTTGCGACTGGTTGATGAGTTGATTCATTTATTCTTGAAATGATGTTATCTGTCCTTGAAATTGTGCACTAAACTTTGCACTAATCTCCTCTTTGAACTGTTCCTCACGCTCGGCCTTGGATCTCTTCTGACTTCTATACGCCTCGGAGTCATGCGGGAATCCCTGCATCCAAGGTACGTAAACCCCAAGGCCTCGCTTGCGACTCGGGTGCTCCTTGTTTTCCAGGGCTGTGGATGGTATATCCTTCTCTCTGACTGCTTTGAATGAGTCTTGGGAAGATTGGTACTCAATGTTTGCTGTAAGAGGTCATCATGTTATTTTAGACCCTATGAAGTTATGAACTTATTAACAACTAGGTAGCTTGACATATCTTACCAGGCATTGGGACACTCCTCGTCACCGGGTTTGTGAAAGAGATGGCGCTCGACGAAGTGGTTGAGGCCCTCGCTCTTAACAAGTTTCGGGTCCGCTCGTCTGTGATCCCGGCAAATGGTGGGGAGACCTCCGACCAGATTGCTTCATCGTCCTCACTCATCCATTGTGGGATTTTATCCGTGTACCTAGCGGTGTCGAGTCCAGGGGGTGAGTGTTTTATATCTAGATAGCCTTGTGCGCCACACTTTGCTATCAAATTCGCCATCGTCTTTATCCGCACAAAGGCGTCCCATGTATCCGACAACACAAAATGATACTTCGTGCAGGGCATCCGATCCTTGTTCACGTACTCCGTGACAAGCTTGCTCTTGAAGGTCTTCCACGTTTTTCCTATCGCGAGGAACGCCTACTGTCGCACGAGTCCCTGGACTTCTGCTGGGATTTTGAACGGCGTTATAATTTCAGTCCACAGCTGCGCTTTCTCTACGTCCGTCAGAGACTTCCATTTCTCTGTGGTAATGGGGACCCGTTCCCTTCCAAGTATACCGTAGGTAGTCCAGAATGTTGTCGCTACTTTCTTGGGAAGCAGAGGGACCCCAGTAGTATTGACGGTCGTGATGGTCATTCGGCCCTCAGGTCTTTTCGACAGTCCTCTGTCATCTCGCTTAGGTACCACTTTCCTCGGAGATCCAGATGCATTTGGCGACGTCGATGACGGCGGCGAAGACAGTTCAGATGCCATCTTGCTTACTTGCTATCTATGAAAACTTGTCAGCAAAAGACAATATAAATTTTTCTTAATTGAATTTTTTTTGTCTAAAACTAGGAATGTAATGCGACTCAACATAGTTAGCGTAAGGTAAGTGACTCAATGGCATCACTGTAAGATTAACAAATCAACAAATTAGTACTTCAGTAATCAATGATATTACAACAAGATTAACAAATCAGTATTGCGTCAATAAATGATATTACTACAAGATCAACAAATCAGTACTACATCAATCAGGATAAAATGCTCAAATGATAGAACTTCACAACAAAATAAATCAATATAATGCTCAGATTTAGGTTGTTGTTTATTGCTCTCAGATGTCAGGATGCTCAAGATGTATTCTTGGTCTCTTCGCCACATGGGTCAAAATTCTATCGCAAATTAAATATGACAATTACTGTGAAATAAATTAGGCCTTGAGCTTTACAAAATCTTGCTTCGTCTAATCTGACACTTTAAAACAAATCTTTAGTTGAGAGTTCACTATCAATATTTCAATTGAACTAACTACACAATATTTAAATTGACAGAAATATAAACAATGACTGAACAATAATCACAGTGAACCACAACTCTTCAACGGGCTTTAATCCGAACCCACAAAATTACTAAGCAATATTTCCCAGTGCTATAGTCAATCAAATAAGCATAATTTGAAACTTCTACTAGCATAATCCAAAGCGGTGAGCTCGTACCTTTGATGGGAGGCATGGATGAAGAGGGAGTCGAGGTCGGGGGAGCGAGGCGTCGTCGAGGTCGGGGGTCTCAGAGGGAGGACACCGGCGCGGGGAGGAGGAGGCGCGGGGATGAAGGCGGCGTAGGCGAGGAGGATGGTGCAGGGACGACGGCACGGAGAGAGGAGGCTCAGGAGGAACACGGGAAGTAAGGACGCCGGTGCAGGGAGGAGGAGGCGCGGGGAAGATGGCGGCGTAGGGGAGGAGGACGACGCGGAGAAAGGAGGCTCGGGAGGAACACGGGAAGTAAGGGCGCTGGGAGGAGGACGGGCAAGTGAGCTCTAAGGAGTAAGGGTGCAAACCCGAGTGGGGCTCTACTTATAAAGGGATATCACATACGGTTCTATTCCAGGACCATCTGTGATAAGCGAGTATATCACAGACGGTTATATTTGAGAACCATGTGTGATAAGTATCACAGACGGTTCTATTATAGAACCGTCTGTGATGCTCAGCATTGGTGGGGGGAATTTTTGGACACGTGCGCGGGAGGTGAAATATTTTGGCGCCTTAGGAACCGCCTGTGCTACATATATCACAGACTTTTATTTCCACTAAACCGCCTGTGATAGTTGCTTTTCAGCTAGCCTCAGAAAATGCTAGTCATGCCCTCTGAAAATAAGAAAGCAGATACAATCACAGATAGAATAATTTCTTAATTAGTGAATCAATTACAATGGAATAATTTCTTAATTACATGTCGAGTTTCTTAATTACAATGGAACAATTTTCCAAATAGGTGTTCATTGTGTGGGATCATTCCACTTGGCTAGTTCGTTTGAAAAAATAGCTCTTCATGATGATCGACACGCATATAGCTAGCTTCCTCACTAGATTCTTCCTCGAGCCTACTTCTCCGAAAGGAGGAAACTCGTCAAATTAATTGTACTTTTCCTCATCCACGACATTCTCAACTCTGGTGATCCTTCTTTTTCCATGAAGAACTACATGGCGGTTCTTATTTGCTAGGTCCTTTACATAAAAAACTTGAACAACTTGCTTAGCGAGTACGAATGGTTCGTCCTTGTATCTGATCCATTCGACGTCCACAGTAGTGACACCGTACTTATCGACGTTCACACCCTGTGGAAGTTTGATCCAATGGCACCAAAACAGGGGGATCTTTGTCCGCACTCGGCATACAACCCCAGGACCCTATGTGCATTCCGAACTAGTCCCAGATTAGTAGCTAGCTCGCACAGTTACAACATCGGTGTAATCACAACCATACAACAAAATAACGATGAAGCGGACAAATTAATAATAATAGGTAGCAAAAGGGACCTTATAGTCAAGTCTTACAGAGTGCGCCACACAGGGCTTAGCAACAAAATACAACTTGCAGCGGAAACCAAATATCTCGTGGAGGCCATTCGACATGCCCACAGGCAATCGAGTGGAGGACGCGACCTAGTTCGCAAAGTTTTCAGGATACTCCTCTTCATAATACTCAATTTCCTGGTTCTTCGTGGGGATTTAACACACAGCATGCAAGCCGTGAGTACTTTGAATGTACTCAGCAAATCATAGGGAAATGTATGCAGTTATTATTCATGCGAGGCTATACAAGGGTAGCTGTATGGCTATTTTGCAGAAAGCAATATTGACAGTAAATACAATAAGTAGATTGAAAGCACAATTTAATAGATTAATACATAAGTAGTTCAGTTCTTTACAACCACTAGGGATCAATCCAACCTTTCCATCCAAACCATCAATTCCATCATTTTAAAGAAAACATCTACCCCTTGCGTGAAATCTCCGGGCATGTCCATAACCGGGGACACGGCTATTCGAATAGTTTTTATACACTCTGCAGAGGTTGTACAGCTTTACCCACAAGACACAGCTTCTCTAGTTTGTTTGGCATCTGTCGATACCACCGCTCACTACCTTAGGTAAGCAGTCTAGAGCACGTGACAATGCCTTTACAAAGTTCTGTTTTAACTCGGTTCTGCTCGCTAAGGATTCGCTTCTAACGGGTCTATCCCCCGCCAGATTCATGCCCCCTCTTGCGCCGTTCTCAACCAAAACAGAACCGGCTCAAAGCATTGCTAATTAGTTGGCTAGGTCCACCCCATCCTGGACATGTGGTTGCACGGTAAGAAACAGATCAATGGTTCAGGGTTAAGTCCTTAGTTGGTTGCTCAGGCGAGACTAATCCACGTCCCAATATGCGTTACGACATCCACACTTACCACCATCCACTCGCCCGAGCGTAAAACATTTTCGGTTCAAACCGGCCAAAGACCACCCTAGTCTTGGCACAATATCATTTAACAAAGGTGGCCGCGCCATGATTCCATAATTCCTTTAGTCATGTTTAATCATACGAGCATGTGATCATGAGTCCCAACGTACAACTACAGCATGGCTAAGAATAATACGGTACCCGTGTTGGTAATTTATCAAATTCCAACTAGTTTAAACCCTCCTAAGGTGTCCAAGGGTTCATGTCATTCAAGGGTACATGTTGTTTGCAATTTATCAAGGAGGTATACAACAATTAGGCATTTATCTACTCCCGAAACAATTTAATATTTAAAATAGCAATGCATGTATAAATAAAACAATATAATTTTATAAAGATGGGTTCAATATGATCAAAGGTCTATGACTTGCCTTCGATGAAGAGTTGCGGTGCTTCGGTCGTCGGATCCGAGAAATCTTCCGAAAAGTCGGTTTCTACACGTGCGGAAAGAGTAAAATAAATAAAATAACTCCAAATAAATTCCAAATAATTACCAAACTAGTACTAACAGCAAGAGGGGGATTTTAGATGAATTTATAAATTTGAATCACTCGAATCGGAGTTCGAACGAAGAAGTTATGGCTTTCCGAAGTTTGGAAAACACATAAAATGAAGGATTGGGGATTTTTCTGATTTTCTGGAATTATTTTTCTAAAGGAAAATTGAGTTATTGCGCCAGCTGACGTCAGCGAGGGGTTTTAATTTTTCCGGCCGAATTATTTTTCAACGGGAAATCAAAGGAAAAGCCATGTGGAGTCGATCGGCGCCCACGCGCAGAGGGGGTGACGGCGCTTGGCGCCGACGCGGAGCCACGTGGTCGCCACGCCGGACCGAAGCGGCGCGCGGGGCCCGGCGGCTCGCCGCGATTGGTCGGACGCGCAGCCGTGCGCGAGGCACCAGCGTGAAGAGGAGCTCGCGGTGAGCTCGATGCTCACCTTCTTGACGACGTGACGTAAGGAGGCGACCGACGACGGAGAAGATGGCGGCGGCGGGGAGAGGGCTTCGACGGCGACGGTGCTCCGTTGGGCTCCAGAGAGCGGGGAGGTGCGCACGAGAGAGGCGACGGTCGTGCGATGCCGGAGGTGAGGTCGGAGGCGGCGCTAGAGGCGTCGGCGACCTTCGGTGGCCAGCGGCGAAGAACGGCAATTGAGGCCGGAGGAGAGCGGGAGAGGGCGGGAGAGAAGAGGGGAAAGAGAGAGGATAGGGAGGCGATCCCGGTGTGCGCTTTATAGAGCTCGGGGGGGGGACCGAAGGAGGAGAGCGGCGAGGAGGTGGCTTCGGCCATCAATGGCGCGCCAAAAGAGGAAAAAAGGGGACGGGACGGGACGAGGCGGGCGACAATGAGTGCGGTGGCGCACGCCGCACTCGATGCGCCCGTCAGAGGATGGCGACGGGGCGGAGAGGGACGGAGGCGCCGGCGCAAATCGCGCGCACGCGCGCACGGCTGCACGAGGAAGAAAGGGGGGTCCGGAGGAGGACGACGAGCGAGGGCCGTCCGATTTCGATCGGACGGTGGGAGGTGGAGGAGGCGCGGGCGCAGGCGTGGAGTCTTAGCAGCTGTCCGATTCCGATCGAACGGTGCGCAGAGGGAAGGGGCACGGCGCGCGCGGGCGGAGTGGGCCGGGGAAGTGGGCCGAGAGCGGAATTCGGCCCACGAGCCGAAAAAGAATTTTCAAAAGATTTCCGATTAAAGAAATCCCGAAAAGCAAAAAGACTTTTTAGAAAATAGCTACAGCGGTCCAAAAATTATAGGAAAATTCACAGAAGATCCTTGAATTATATGGAACTTAATAAAAATACTTTTAGCTATACTTTAGTTTTTAATTTTGTAAACAAAATAGATTTTGGCTTCACACAAAAAGGGAAAATCCAAATTAAATTCCAGAAAATGCAATAAAAGCTCAAAATCCAAAGAAAACCCTAGAAACTCCAATAAACTAAATTTTTATTTTAATTGAAGTTGGATTATTTCAATTTAAAGGATTTTTTATTTCTAAATTTCAAATTTAAACTTTTCCAACTTAAACCAAATGGTTACTTTTAAAACTTTTTGAAAATCTAAAAAACTTACAAATTAGGGATGTTACAAACCTACACCCCTTAAAGGGAATCTCGACCCCGAGATTCAGGCTGACTAGAGAATAGGTGCGAAACTCGCCTTCGTGTCCTCTTCACGCTCCCAGGTGGCTTCTTCTTCAGTGTGGTTACTCCACTGGACTTTGCAGAAACGAAGGATCTTGCTTCTTGACACACGCTCGGACACTTCTAGAATCTTGACGGGTTGCTCCTTGTAGGTGCGATCTTCTTGCAAATCAACTGCTTCTAGCGGCATCTGCTCTTCTGGCACACGCAGACACTTCTTCAGCTATGCACATCTGACAGCTGAGATGGGAGCTCCAACTGGTAAGCAACTTCTCCTCTTCTAGCTAGGATTGGGAAAGGTCCAATGTATCTTGGTGCAAGCTTCCTACTTACTCTGAAACGACGTATTCCTTTGAGAGGTGAAACCTTCAGGTACACATGATTTCTAGGGGCGAATGCTAAATCCCGGCGACGGTTATCCGCATAGCTCTTTTGCCTAGTCTGAGCTGTTCTCAGCATCTCTCTGATTGCCCGAACTTGATCTTCGGCTTCCTTCAGGATATCAGGTCCAAGTACTTGTCCTTCTCCTGATTCAGTCCAATACAAGGGTGTTCTGCATTTTCTCCCATAAAGGGCTTCAAATGGGGACATTTGCAAACTTGATTGATGACTGTTGTTGTACGAAAACTCTGCATAAGGCAGCATTTGATCCCAACTGGTTTGGTTCTCGAGAGCGCAGGCTCTTAACATATCTTCAAGAATTTGATTTACCCTTTCTGTTTGTCCATCTGTATGAGGATGGTAGGCTGTACTGAAATTCAAATTGGTGCCCAAAACACTATATAGCTTCGCGTAATCTTGATGTGAATCGGGATCCTCGATCCGACACAATCTTCTTTGGCACTCCATGCCGGCATACTATCTTTGCCATGTACAATTCAAAGTCTGTCTCTCCGAGTAGGTAGTCTTGATCGGGAGAAAATGGGCAACTTTGTCGCGATCTACAATTACCCAGATAGAATCATATTCAGCTCTTGTTCTTGGCAGGCCGGTGATAAAGTCCATGCCAATTTCTTCCCATTTCCATTCAGGGATCCGCAAGGGTTGTAGGAGTCCAGCTGGTCTCTGGTGCTCAGCTTTAACTCGCCGGCAAACATCGCACTGAGCTATGTATTCAGCGATTTCTCGCTTCATACTAGGCCACCAATACATTTCCTTAAGATCTTGGTACATTTTAGCACTTCCAGGGTCAATGGAATACAAGGTTTCATGAGCTTCCTTGAGTATCAACTGCTTGAGCTCTTTTTGGTCCGGTATACAGATACGCTTATCGAACCAAATAGTTCCTCTTTCATCTTCTGAAAATCTTAGGGATTTACCCTTCTTCATGTTACTTTTGATCTCTTTGATATCTGTATCTTCGATCTGGGCTTCCCTGATCTGACTCTGTAGAGTTGATTGCACTTCCAATGTAGCCAAATAACCTTCCTTAACCAATTCAAGCTTGAGCTTCTGAAATTCTTCATGTAGTGCTGGCTGACTTTCCTTGATCATCCGGGTATTGCAATAGACCTTTCTACTTAACGCATCTTCTACCACATTAGCTTTGCCGGGGTGGTAATGGATTCCAACATTGTAATCCTTGATTAATTCTAACCATCTTCTCTGTCTCATATTGAGATCAGCTTGGGTGAAAATGTACTTCAAGCTCTTATGATCCGTGTAGACTTCACAGTGATTACCAATGAGGTAATGACGCCATATCTTCAAAGCATGCACTACTGCAGCCAATTCAAGGTCATGGGTGGGGTAATTTACTTCATGGGGCCTCAACTGGCGTGAAGCATAAGCTACTACCTTCCTTTCTTGCATCAGAACACAACCGAGACCTTGCCGTGATGCATCACGTAAAATCTCAAAATCCTTTCTGACATCCGCAAAACCAACACTAGAGCGTGGTTAGCGCTTCTTCAATTCTTGAAAACTCGCCACATTCTCGCGCCCAAGCGAACTTATTTTCCTTCTTCAACAATCGAGTGAGGGTCTTGCTATCTTGGAGAAACCTTCTATAAACCGCGGTAATATCCTCGCCATACCAAGGAAACTTCGATCCGAGGTAATCGACTTAGGTGACTCCCAATTGAGCACATCCGACTTTATCAAGTTAACGGCGACTCCTCCTGCAGAGACATGACATGTCCCAGAAAAGTAACCTCCTTCATTCAAAATTCACACTTGCTGAATTTGGCATAGAGTTGATGATCTCTAAGCCTAGTCAGAATCAAGCGAAGGTGCTCTTCATGCTCTTCTTCACTCTTGGAATATACTAGAATGTCATCAATGAAGACAATGACGAACTTATCCAGATACTCTATGAATACTTTATTCATCAAGTTCATAAAGTAAGCAGGGGCATTGGTCAATCCAAAAGACATGACCGTGAACTCATACAGTCCATACCGGGTTGAGAAAGCCGTCTTGGGTATATCATCCTGGCGGATCTTCAACTGATGATATCCTGATCTTAAATCTATCTTAGAGAACACTCCGGCTCCCTTCAACTGATCAAACAAATTATCAATCCTAGGTAGGGGGTACTTTTTCTTGAGGGTGACTTCGTTGAGTGAACGGTAATCCACACACATCCTTTGGGTACCATCTTTCTTTGCAACAAAGATGACCGGGGCTCCCCAAGGTGAGGAACTTGGTCGGACAAACCCTTTTTCTTGCATCTCTTCGATTTGCTTCTTCAGCTCGACCAAATCATCAACAGGTAGGCGGTAGGGTCTCTTGGAAATTGGTGCGGTCGCTGGAACTAGATTGATGACAAACTCTAGGTCCCTGTCTGGTGGCATTCCAGGTAATTCATCAGGAAAGACATCTAGAAATTCTCTGAATACCGGTACATCTTCCAAGGATAGAGTCTTGACACTGCAGACTAAAGCTCCATCATGCTTCTTCATGGGGGCTTCAAATTTTACTTTAGTCCCAACTGGACTGACCAAGGTGATACTTCTACCACCACAATCCAAAACTGCTTGGTGCTTAGCAAGCCAATCCATACCCAAAATCACATATAGGGATTTGGTGTCAATGATTATCAGGTTGGCTAGGAAGTCTACTCCTTCTATGATCATCTTAACTTGTGGGCAACCCTGGTTCGTGCTTAACTTCGAACCGGGGGATTGAACCAACAAGGTAGTCTTAAGGTTTGAAACTTTCAACTGATGCTTTGCAGCAAAAATCCGCGAAACAAACGAATGCGAAGCTCCAGATCAAATGCAATAAGAGTGTGCATCGAATTTACTAGGAACTTACCCAGCACGACGTCCAGGGCTGTCTGGGCTTCCTCCACTGTGATGTGGTTCACACGGTCTTTTCCATAAGACTGAGGGGTCTTAGCTGGCGCAATGAGTCCGAGGTTCTCCACGCTCGATCCGGCATGGGGTTCGCTGAGTAGCTCCCAAGTTGAATCGACGGAGAAGGACCTTGCCTCTCGCGCGCTTATTGGCGAGTGCCCCAGCTTGTCGGGCTTGAAACAAGTGACTCGGTGGCGTGATTAGGTTTCTTGGAGGCCGTTGTTGAGGTTGTTGTTGGGGTCGAAATCCCTGTCTTTGTCGCGCAGGTGTTACCGCTAGAGTCTTGAACATGACAGAGGAGCAAACGGTAGGGTGCTTTGCACATTTGTTCTCGCTCTGGAATGGCCTTGATGAGCACTATGCTGCATCATCTTCCTCTTATGAGACTCTGCCAGCTCACGGCGAGACTCTTCTATGAGCATAGCCTTGTTCACCAGATGCTGAAAATCTGCATAGTCATTGCCAATGACTTGAACTTTCAAGTTTGGGTTGAGTCCACGCTTGAAACGCTTCTGACGTGCATCATCTGTGGCGACGTCCTCTTGAGCATATCGCGAGAGTTGAGTGAATTTATTGAGGTATTCACTTACGGACATGTTCCCTTGCTTCAGCTCGCGAAACTCATTCTTCTTCATTTCCACCTTTCCATCAGGGATGTGGGAATGGCGGAAAGCTTCAGAAAACTCAACCCAGCCAATGTTCTGGTGGTTCTCATGGGCGACACAATAGTTCTCCCACCATTCCGCGGCGGTGCCTTCAAGTTGGTGTGCAGCATACATAACATTCTCACGGTCATCACGCCGGGTAATGGCAAGCTTCTTTTCAATTGAGCGCAGCCAGTCATCTGCATCCAATGGCTTGGAGGAGCTAGAAAAAGTAGGTGGATGAGTCCTCATGAACTCAGCTAGCCTGGACTGAGGGAAAGCTGGTGATGGTGGCGGTGTCGCGACAGCGGCTTGGCTATTCTGGTTCATCATTGAGAGAAGGGCAGCAGCAGTCTGGCTCTGTTGGGTCATCATCTGGTTCATATTCTGCATCATTGAGTTCATCAGCTGTGCCTGGGCTGCCATAAACTGACCCAAACCTTGATCTGCCATGGTTGTTGGAGGAGGTGGTGGTGGCAGGGTGTTGAGATCCACAGGGTCAACTTGGCTTGCAGAGTTGCGGGTCTGAACCATCTGCACAAAACTTTCCAGGTTTAATAGACGAGAGGGAGAAAGCACGATAGATAAGAGGGAAAAGCACAAAAGACGAGGGAGAAACAAGGGAGACAGACGGAACAACCTAATTGGGGATGTCGGTTAAACCCGAAGAACAAATAGCTGAAAAGCTACCAAAAAGCAACGAAACTCGAGCTACTACAGCTAGAAGGGTGGCCCTATCAAAACACTTCTAATTTAACCTATTTGGGAAGGTCGACCAAAACAAGGCTCGATCCTTTAAAGATTACAGAGGTAAGAGAGGTCAATTTAAATTTAAAAACTATTTTTCAGAATAGATAAGATGTAGGAACCTAAGAATAAGATGAGGAAAGAATAGGATTAGGTAAGAGAAGAATAACTATTCAAGTTAATTAGGTTGGTTTGATTTAGAAAATAAATTTTTGAATCTTTTGACTAAGGCGACCTTGCTAACTATGGTTACGCCCTCTACGATATGGCTCGATACCACCTCTGCTGGGACCCCTGTATACAACCCCAGGACCCTCTGTGCATTCCGAACTAGTCCCAGATCAGTAGCTAGCTCGCACAGTTACAACATCGGTGTAATCACAACCATACAACAAAATAACGATGAAGCGGACAAATTAATAATAATAGGTAGCAAAAGGGACCTTATGGTCAAGTCTTACAGAGTGCGCCACACAGGGCTTAGCAACAAAATACAACTTGCAGCGGAAACCAAATATCTCGTGGAGGCCATTCGACATGCCCACAGGCAATCGAGTGGAGGACGCGACCTAGTTCGCAAAGTCTTCAGGATACTCCTCTTCATAATACTCTGAATTTCCTAGTTCTTCTGTGGGGATTTAACACACAGGGCGCAAGCCGTGAGTACTTTGAATGTACTCAGCAAATCATAGGGAAATGTATGCGCTATTATTCATGCGAGGCTATACAAGGGTAGTCAGATGGCTATTTTGCAGAAAGCAATATTGATAGTAAATACAAAAAGTGGATTGAAAGCACGATTTAATAGATTAATACATAAGTAGTTTAGTTCTTTACAACCACTAGGGATCAATCCAACCTTTCCATCCAAAACATCAATTCCACCATTTTAAAGAAAACATCTACCCCTTGCGTGAAATCTCCGGGCATGTCCATAACCGGGGACACGGCTATTCGAATAGTTTTTATACACTCTGCAGAGGTTGTACAGCTTTACCCATAAGACACGGCTTCTCTAGTTTGTTTGATATCCGTCGATACCACCGCTCACTGCCTTAGGTAAACAGTCTAGAGCACGTGATAAGGCCTTTACAAAGTTCTGTTTTGACTCGGTTCTGCTCGCTAAGGATTCGCTTCTAACGGGTCTATCCCCCGCCAGATTCATGCCCCCTCTTGCGCCGTTCTCAACCAAAACAGAACCGGCTCAAAGCATTGCTAATTAGTTGGCCAGGTCCACCCCATCCTGGACATGTGGTTGCACGGTAAGACCCAGATCAATGGTTCAAGTTTAAGTCCTTAGTTGGTTGCTCAGGCGAGACTAATCCACGTCCCAATGTGCGTTACAACATCCACACTTACCACCATCCACTCGCCCGAGCGTAAAACATTTTCGGTTCAAACCGGCCAAAGACCACCCTAGTCTTGTCACAATATCTTTTAACAAAGGTGGTCGCACCGCGATTCCATAATTCCTTTAGTCATGTTTAATCATACGAGCATGTGATCATGAGTCCCAATGTACAACTACAGCATGGCTAAGCATAATACGGTACCCGTGTTGGTAATTTATCAAAGTCCAACTAGTTTAAACCCTCCTAAGGTGTCCAAGGGTTCATGTCATTCAAGGGTATATGTTGTTTGCAATTTATCAAGGAGGTATACAGCAATTAGGCATTTATCTACTCCCGAAACAATTTAATATTTAAAATAGCAATGCATGTATAAATAAAACAATATAATTTTATAAAGATGGGTTCAATATGATCAAAGGTCTATGACTTGCCTTCGATGAAGAGTTGTGTGAGGACCCTAGTTTATTTGGCTTGTAATGCTTAACCAACCACCTGGTCCTAGCATCACAAATCAAATAAACTAAGCCTCGAGACATGCATACTTCCCAGAACTGCAGTATGCACACCTCTTCACAAAATTACACATCAACTCCATTCTAAACATAGAGTCCAAACATCACAAAATTAAACAGTAGACAACATAGTAGAGTTATTACAACAAAAGTCGACTGGCCAAATTACAACAGATAACTAAATGAACAGCGGAAGCAAAAGTGCCATAAGATGGCTATAAACAAAGTCAATCAGTGTGCCTTAGCCCACAAGGCAACCGACCGGACCGTCAAGCTAGTCGTCCCAGAACCCGCACATCTCACAGAAGTAAGGCTCTTGGGGCTCACCTGCCTCCTCTGCAACAAAAATATTAAGCAAAGCATATGAGTATAAAAATTGTTTTTGTACTCGCAAGACTGACGTGTGGACTAGCAGACCTATACATATGCTACATGCAGGCTTATCTGGTGGAGGCCATATGTTTCATTTGCATAAAGCCAACTTTATTTGCAATAATGTAATACAGTTTAAAGGCAAGTTTACAATTCTTTTCTACTGTTGAAATAACTGCGAAATAAAGATAGATACAAGTAACCACTTGGAAGTGACTATCCCAATAGTCACCACAACATAGCACGAATCCCTGATTCGTACCACCCATCAAATTTTAGTTAAAAGGTTGTAGTCTAACTATTGAAAAGCTTACCCAAGCGTGTCCATAACCTAGGACGAGGCTATTCGAATAGTTTTAACCTGCAGGGTGTACCATCGCACCCACACTTGCATCGCCTTTAAGCCAAAACACACTTCCGAAGGTATGCTGGCACGGCTAAGTCCTACGAGACGTTTTCCAATATTGTGTATTAACTTCGAGCCGCCCGTATGGATAGAAATCCATACCCTGACATGATAAAGCCGAAAAGACAACTACCAACTCAGGATAAAGCTTTTCGGACAACTACCATGCTCCCAACACCATCCCTCCTGCGACCTCCTACGACCCGGAGCCAATACACGCCAAAGTACTAAGTCAAGAGAGGTCCCATATACTCTAGTGTGGTTAGCACGCAAAAATACCTGGATAACATGTACTCACAAGATGTTCGGTCTTTAATTGACTCGGACACCATTCCAGTCACACCCAACAGATCACACCAACTTACCATTGTGCCCAAGTCCAAATCATTTTATTTTCATTTTTAGTTTTACGATTAACATAGCAAAATGCTGAATCATAAAGTCATAATAATTTTTGTGTGATCAAAGTTACCGACTAAAGTCGATAACCGCCCAGTTCTACCGATAGCTAAGCATGTCTAAGCAGTTGATATCGTATCTACTAAGTGACAAGAGATCATCCAACGATCTCGAATCACAGCGAATAACCTAGGCTCAAGTAGTAGAGGATAATCATTTACTTACAGATGATGCATCTAAAGGATTAACTACTCAATTTAACACAAATTAAGCGATGCATACATACCAGTTGCAAACAAAATATTGGTTTGAAATTAAAGGGATTAACATGATCAAACTGCTTGCCTGGTTGCTGTTGCTCAATATGTTGCTGAGGCTCACTCTCGATAATACCAGAATCGTCGCAATCTATTGATTAAGCAAAACGAGCAAATAAGAACAAATAACACCGACAAGAGCCAAACTTCAAATTAATCCAAAGAGCACAAATTTCACACAGCAGTTAGAGCATGATTTTACAAAATTTTAGAAACAGAGAACAATATTTTTGGAGTTATGAAGAATTTTCTAAGTTAACAATACATAAAAGCACCATTTAATTATTTAACAACATTTTAAGAACAGAGACATATCTAAAACCTATTTTGATAAATAGTACATTAAAAATGAAAATTTACAAAATTGGATTCACTCGATTTGGATCAAAATTGAATTAGATATGGATTTCCTAAGTTTTAAATGAATTAACAGCACAACAGAAATTCAGTTTAGAAATCCTAAAGGCATTATTTACTTTTTCTACCGACGCCAATGACCCACGACCATCGACAAAGGGACGGACGAGAGCGCGGACAGTCGACGACCCGGCCGTCGAAGGTGACGTCGAAGGCGTATTCTAAGAATACGTCTTCGGCTTATCAAAACGTAAACCTAACCTAAACGTACAGGGAAATACGCTTCCAAACAGAGAAAGCGCAACATCGAAGATTACACAAACACTTAACTGGAATAAGGGTCCACATGTCATGGATTCAAAGGATAACTAACGGTTGGATTAAGATTTCTAAACGCACTAAACTCCGGATGGGCCCACATGGCAGTGACACAGCTAAGCAGAGATTAACATCAATGAGGGAGATTAAACCTAAGGCTGACGGCGGCTCACCGGCGTCCACGGGGACGGCGGCGCGGTCGCGCAATGGATCTAGCGAACCGGAGGGTCTCTTGGTGAGTGGGTTATACCTTCAGGTTCGCTACGACCTCGCAAACTCGATGACGGCGACGCGAGACCTCGAGGATGCCGGCGGTGAGCTGGCGGCGAACGGAGGCGGAGAAGAAGACACGGCTTCCGCGGAGAAGACGCTACGGGCTTCGAAAAGACTCCGGAAGGTGCGCCTCAGCTCCGCCTTGATCTCAGGAGCAAAAAGCACAAGATGATGACGACGAAGGAGGTCCGAGATGGCCGGAATCACCACGGCGGCGAAACACCGAGCTCGGAGAAGAATCGGTCGCACGTCCTCAACGATGCACCAAAGATGAAAATGAAGCCACCGTTAGACTCAGTGGATCAGTGCGATCCTAAGGGATCAGACGTTGAGGTAAGAGACTCACTGGAACACAAACGAGCTCGCGGGGCCGCAGCAACCGGAGTTGGAGACGAAGAAGTCGCCCCGACGATCCAGAGCACGCCAATGATCCGGGCTGGGTAAAATGGAGGCGGCGTTGAACAAGGAAGTCGGAGGTGGGGTTGCGGAAGCACGAGCGACAGTGAGGTGGTGGCGCTGCCCTCACCTTCTTCTCCGGCCGAAGCTAAGAAATGGGCGGAGAAGGCATGAAAATGGCTGCGAGGAGGAATGGATGATCCTATGAGGTAGATGGACTCTAGGCGATCCTCTGGAGGCAGACATGCGTCCCCGGAGTGGCAGCGACGAGCTGCGTGGAGGAAGAACCTGACAAGAGGGACCCACTTGGCAGCGACGGCGACGAAGCGACACGAGTCGGACCAAGTGCGGCGCGATCAGTTGGTTCAGCTCAACCCAGAAGATGCCGACCACAAGATCTAGAATGGACGGTTGAGATCCCTGGATGCAATCGGACAGGTCGATTAGTTGAGCGTGCGTGGACCGTGCGATTTGCATCGGACGGTTGTGGGCGATTGGACTCGCGCGGTGCAGCTAGGCGGTGCGGCTGAGCCGAGCGGCGTGGTCGGACTCGAGCTCGAGTTGGGTTCGAGCCCGACAAACAGTGATTTCAGATTCAGATTTTTTAAAGGCTGAGAAGGTTTGGAGAATTTTTAGAGGTATCTCCAGAGCTCCAAAAATTCCGAAATTTTTACGGGATCTTCCTGGGACAAAGAACAACATTGCATAAATTTTCCAGGAATTTTTATGCACTGCATTATTCCCAGGAAAATTCACAAGCTGCTGTCCCAAAGAGTTGACCCTAATTTAAACTAGTTTGACTTGCTCATTTGAAATAGCAAACAAAATCTAAAAATTGTGAGATTTTGCAGAGAGGTGACTAGGAAGGTTAGGAAGGTAGGAAAAATGTTTCCAGAAGATTATTATGAGTTTTTGACTTCTTTTTCTCTTTGTGTTTACAATTTGGGTTGTATGATTTCAATTGTTTTCAAAATTTCAAAGACAACTTTTCAAACAAAAAAATTCAGGAAATTAATACATGCTCAAAAGTTTTAAATTATACTCATTTTCACACATTTGAAGTACAGGGTTAAACTACGAGATGTTACAAGTTGCGTGTGCTTGATCGTCGGATCTGAGAAATCTTCCGAAAAGCCGGTTTCTACACGTGCGGAAAGAGTAAAATAAATAAAACAACTCCAAATAAATTCCAAATAATTACCAAACTAGTACTAACAGCAAGAGGGGGATTTTAGATGAATTTATAAATTTGAATCACTCGAATCGGAGTTCGAACGAAGAAGTGGCCTTCCGAAGTTTGGAAAACACATAAAATGAAGGATTGGGGATTTTTCTGATTTTATGGAATTATTTTTCTAAAGGAAAATCGAGTTATTGCGCCAGCTGACGTCAGCGAGGGGTTTTAATTTTTCTGGCCGAATTATTTTTCAACGGGAAATCAAAGGAAAAGCCACATGGCGCTGACTGGGCAGCCACGCGGGCAGAGGGGGTGACGGGACGCCTCGGTGGCGTTGACGCGGGCGCCACGTGGGTTGCCACGTCGGACCCGAGCGGCGGCGCTCGGGGCCCGATGGCTCACCGGCGATTGGCTGGACGGCGGCCGGCGGCGAGGGCACCAGTGTGAAGTGGATCTCGCGGTGAGCTCGATGCTCACCTTCTTGACGACGTGACGTGAGGAGGCGACCGGCGACGGAGAAGATGGCGGCGGCGGGGAGAGGGCTTCGACGGCGACGGTTCTCCGGTGGGCTCCAGAGAGCAGGGAGGTGTGCACGAGAGAGGCGACAGTCGTGCGATACCAGAGGTGAGGTCGGAGGCGGCGGAGGATGCTCGGAGGCGGCGCTAGAGGCGGCGGCGACGTTCGGTGGCCGGCGGCGAAGAACGGCAATTGAGGCCGGAGGAGAGCGGGAGAGGGCGGGAGAGAAGAGGGGAAAGAGAGAGGAGAGGGAGGCGATCCCGGTGCGCGCTTTATAGAGCTGGGGGGACCGAAGGAGGAGAGCGGCGAGGAGGTGGCTTCGGCCATCAATGGCAGCGGCGGAAAACGGGGGAAAAAGGGGACGGGACGGGACGAGGCGGGCGACAATGAGTGCGGTGGCGCACGCCGCACTCGATGCGCCCGTCAGAGGATGGCGACGGGGCAGAGAGGGACGGAGGCGCCGACACAAATCGCGCGCACGCGCGCACCGCTGCGCGAGGAAGAAAGGGGGGTCCGGAGGAGGACGACGAGCGAGGGCCGTCCGATTTCGATCGGACGGTGGGAGGTGGAGGAGGCGCGGGCGCAAGCGTGGAGTCTTAGCAGCCGTCCGATTCCGATCGGACGGTGCGCAGAGGGGAGGGGCACGGCGCGTGTGGGCGGAGTGGGCCGGGGAAGTGGGCCGAGAGCGGAATTCGGCCCACGAGCCGAAAAAGAATTTTCAAAAGATTTTCGATTAAAGAAATCCCGAAAAGCAAAAAGACTTTTTAGAAAATAGCTACAGCAGTCCAAAAATTCTAGAAAAATTCACAGAAGATCCTTGAATTATATGGAACTTAATAACAATACTTTTAGCTATACTTTAGTTTTTAATTTTGTAAACAAAATAGATTTTGGCTTCACACAAAAAGGGAAAATCCAAATTAAATTCCAGAAAATGCAATAAAAGCTCAAAATCCAAATAAAACCCTAGAAACTCCAATAAACTAACTTTTTATTTTAATTGAAGTTGGATTATTTCAATTTAAAGGGTTTTTGATTTCTAAATTTCAAATTTAAGCTTTTCCAACTTAAACCAAATGGTTACTTTTAAAACTTTTTGAAAATCTCAAAAACTTGCCAATTAGGGATGTTACAATCTTGAAAAGTACATAGTCGAGCTTCCAAATCTGCTCTACGAACCCATAGTAGGAGCTCAACCCAACGGTATTGAACTGCTCGTGAAATGCATCTATGCAGACACCACTGTTCTAGACTGTGCACTTCCTATTCGGAGCTGTCGTATAAAATGTGTACCCATTGATATCGTATCCTTGCCTTGTCATAATTGTAAATTTTATCCCTTTTGTCCACCATTGCAGCATATCTAACTTGATGACCTCCCAGTGAATCACACATTTAACCATTCGTTGAACCGACAGTTTTGCTCTCTCATGATCCAAACTCTGACCGGCTTAGATTTTATTGGCGTACCATGTCTTTGTGCTCGTCGATGTATAGGGACACGTCAGTCATGTATTGCAAGACTGTGAAATAGGCTTGAGCGTACGTATCCAGATCGAGAGTGATTGCTTTCCTTCTGATTGTCCCGATACCCTCCAGCCTCCCCTCATGACGAGATAGAGGCACACCTATCGGCTCCACCTGAGCCATGTAGTCGATGCAGAACTCAATGACCTCTTCGGTTGCATAACCTTCGATGATGCTGCCCTCCGGCCGAGATCGATTTAGCACATTGGACTTGAGAATTTTCATGTACCTCTCGAACGGGTACATATGACGTAGGAATACAGGGCCACATATCTTTATCTTTTTCACAAGGTGAACAATGAGATGGACCATGATATCAGAAAATGACGATGGGAAATACCTATCAAGATGACATAGAGTCGTCACCACGTCGGCCTGCGGAGCATCTAGTCCTTCGGATCAATGACCTTTTGAGTAAGTGAGTTAAAGAAACAACACAACCTCATGATTACCACTCGGACCTTGTTCGGTAAAATACTTCTAATTGCAACAGGAAGTATTTGTGTCATCAGCACATGACAATCATGAGACTTCATACCAATTAATTTTAAATCTTCCACAGAAACAAGTTTCTTCATGCTGGTGGAGTAACTGGACGGAACTTTCACATCATGTAAGCTCTAGCACATTTCTTTTCTCTCGGCCTTAGACAGAGTGTAGCAAGCTAGGAGAAGGTATGTTCATCATTTATCAGTCTCTTTCAGTGCTAATTCAGTTCTTATGTTCATATCAACCAAGTCATGCTATGCGTTGACACCATCCTTTGTTTTGTCACAAATGTTCTGTAAGAGACCAATTAAGCTATCACATATATTTTTCTCCACGTGTATAACGTCGATACAGTGGCGAACTTCTAAGTGCTCCTAATAAGGTAAATCCTAAAAAATTGATCGCTTATTCCAGATATTCTTCTAATGAGTCCTCAGTAAGAGACCAATCAAGCTATCACATACGTCCATTTCCAAGCACAATATCGATATCCTTAACCATAGCATAGACCTCTTTACCTCTAAAAGCCCTTGGAGTTGAACTGTCCTCCTTATTTCTATCAAATTGTTTCTTCATCTTGCGGTACGGGTGATACATGGGAAGGAACCTATGGTGACGCATGTACACAGTTTTGCATGAGTTGTTCAGCCACACACTCTCGATATTATGTATGCAGTGTGGACAGACTTTGGCTCCTTTTGTACTAAACCTTGATAGGTTACCGGTGGCAGAAAAATTATTGATGGTGCAGAACAACATGGCGCATAAAGTGAAGTTCTCTTATTTGCACGTATTCCATATCTGTACCCCTTCATTTCATAGTGTCACAAGATCTTTCAACAATGGTGTTAGGTACACATCAGTACACCTAACAAAGCAACTGAGCCCATCACGAAGCATGATTTTCTTTTCGGGGGGTCGTCCACGCAGCATGAGGAGGATTTTAGTTTAGAACCGTCTATGATATATAACACATATGATTTTAGTTTAGAACCGTCTGTGATAGATAACGTAGACGATTTTATTTTAGAACCCCCTGTGATACATATCACAGACGGTTTGTGCAACTAAACCGACTGTGATATATAGTTCCATCTATAGGTAAAAAAAAGTTTAGTTAACATGTTCAACATAGACAGTAACTTCAACGTGGTCAGTCGCTTCTTACAAAAGATTTTCTTAAAATAGTCTGTGTTAAGTATCACTAAAATCGCTAATTTTATAAGTAGTTCAACACCTGTGCAAAGAACTTGGCGTAGTCATGCCTAATTCTACAGTCGTCACTGCAGAAGATGACGTAGTTGTCCCACCCTTGCGTCACACCACAGCCGATGCTTGTGCACCGGTGGCCATCCTCCGCCAGTGCCCACACCTGGCCCAACGGCCCGGCCATCTTCTTCCACACCGCCTCCTGGACCACATCCGCAGCGAGCCTCCTGCACCGCCTGCACTCCCGGTTGGTCATCTTGGCAGTCTCGCATTCGCTGCCGGTCGACTTGCCCTTGATCAATGTCACGCGCCCCGCCAGCCGTGTAGGAGAAGAGGCTGAGCACATAGACCGCGGCCTTGTGGTCAGTGACAACCACCCGGTCGAGGAACACAAGGCCATGTGCATGTCCTAGTGCGCAAAGACGAGCGTGAGGCCGATGATGAAGCCGCCTTCGGGTTGCCGGCTTTGGCTAGGTGGATGACGACGGCGAGGTAGTGCTCGTTGTCCAGCCACTTCATCGCCTCCTCAAGCTCCAACGCCATGCGTCTCCCAACGGCACGCTCCTCGGACAGACGCCTTGTACATGGCCTTGCAACTCCAATATACGTACGTACAATTCAAGATGTCAGAATTACTCCATTAGAGAAAATTAAAAAGCCAAATTAAGGGCGTTGTTACTAGTCAGATTAGTGACATGTTTCTCTAGTCAAATTAAAAGGCTAACATGTGTGCATGCATGGATTGGTTGCCACCATAAACAGTAGTATGTATTTTTATAGGTATATAAATACGTATGTGGCTCGTAAGCTGCAGAGGTCAGTCATGGGCCGAGGAGAGCTCGCGACCACGAGACCAACGATGTTGACGACGACATCGTGAGGAAGAGTAACAACGATCGCCAACCTTCTCTCCTTGGTCCTCGCCGTCATGCCCTGTGAGCTCACCTTGGCACGACGTACGGTCTGTGAGTTTTCAATACCGTAGTGATCGAGTTTTTTTTTAACTTTACTGGTTGTTGATGGAGGGTGCAAAAGACATGATTATTCTTTCAAAACGTATCACAAACCGAGATGAAGAGATGCATTGTAACATTGGCACGCGAGACGAAGAGACACATCGTAACGTCGGTGCGCGAGATGGTGAGACGTATCGTGCGGGAGCCGAAGTGGGCTTGAACATATCACAAACGATTCCAACCACAAACCATCTGTGGTACATATCACAAATGGTTATCTTTAAAAACTATCTATGATAATTATATATCACATACGGTTCTTGATAAAAATCGTCAATGATAATTATATATCACAGACTGTTGTATTTTATAACCGTATGTGATACATATCACAGATGGTTTTTTCCGCTAAACCGTCTGTGATTATAGTTCCTTCTATAGCTTGTGTGATTTGTTCTGTTTTTTTGGCTAGCATCAGGAGTAAATATGCGTGACATGAAAGACCGTAAGATCAACATGTTATTCAGTAAACATGTTCAACACAGACAGTAACTTCAACTTCGAATTGGATTTTTTAAATTATTTTTTGTATTTACATATGTATGGCAAAACAACGTGGTCAGTCGCTTCTTACAAAATATTTTCAAAAAGTAGAAATAATAAAAGATCAAGTTTTTCTAGCGGCCCAAGTAGCATGCTATCACCGCTATCCAAACTTCGTAGGCGACATCGTCGGCAACAGAGGGTTCATGATCACCGTAGGTAGCCCGAAACACTTCCAACCATTGATACGATCGTTCGACAGTTGCCCAAAGACGCTCCGCCTCAAGAACCAACTAGAATTGCGCCCATAGTGTGAGGACCCGGGGTATTTAACTCGTAATACTTAACCTCCAAATGGTTCTAGTATTACCAATCAAATATCCTAAGCCTCGATGGACATGTGCTTCCCAGAATTGTAGCACACATGCACCTTTACAAAATCATACATCATTTCCATACATCATACAACACTAAGTCTAGCAAAAGACAAGCAATATAAAGAGTTATTACAAAAGAGTCGACCGACCAAATGACATAAGAGTAATAATAACCAGCGGAAGCAAAAGCGCCATAAGATAGCTATAAACAAAAGACGACCGGTTAGCCAACATAACCCACAAGGTAACCGACCGGGCCGCCAAGCTAGTCGCACCATGCCACAGAAACTCCCGAGTTGATCCCTTGGGATCCACTTCTCTTCTCGCAACAACAAAGCAATGCGATTGAGTACAAAATGTACTCGCAAGACTTACGAGTAACAAGCCTAAACATAGCTACATGTAAGCTAAAACAAAGGAGATGGTTATAGGGTTAATTGGACGCATAAAGAATTTTTCATTTGCAATAATGTAATAGATTGAAGGCAATTTGTCAAATCTGTTTTTAATCAATGAAATAACAGCGAGATAAAAATAAAAAACATAAATAACCACATAGAGGTGACTAACCCAATAGCCACCACAACATAACACGAATCCCCGATTCGTACCACCCAAGTTCAAGTTTTAATGAAAATGTTATAGTCTAACTCTTGAAAGACCTCCCCAAGCGTGTCCATAACCTAGGACGAGGCTATTCGAATATATCAAAACCCCTACAGGGGTGTACCAGTGTACCCACACTTCAGACCGCCTTTAAGCCACAAGATTAGCACACTTCCAAAGGTATGCCAGCACGGCTAAGTCCTATGAGACGTTTCCAATATTGTGTATCAACTACGAGACGCTCATATGGATAGAAACCCATACGCTACATTGTAAAGCCGAAAGACAACTACCCACCCGGGGTAAAGCTTTCGGACAATTACAATACTCCCAAACATCTGCCTCCTACAACCTCCTGCGACTCGGAGCTAACACACGTCAAAGTACTAAGTCAAGAGAGGTCTCATACCCTCTAGTGTGGTTATCACGCAAGAATGCTTGGTTTAGTGTAACAAGATGTTCGGTCCTTGTTGACTCGGGCACCATTCCAGTCACACCCAAAAGCACACCATCATACCATTGTGCCCAAGTCTAAATTATTTTGTTTTCAGTTTTAGTTTTCTCAATTAAACATAGCACAAGGTGCTGAAAATAAAGTCATTATAAGCTTTTGTGTGATCAAGGTTATCGACTAAGTCGACCACCGCCCAATTCTACCGGTAGCTAAGCATGACTAAGCAACATTACTCGTAAACTACTAAGTGACAAGGGCTCATCCAACGAACCCAAAATCACAGCTAGATAATCCTAGGCTCAGTTGTAGAGGATAAACATTTACCTACAGATTATGCATCTAATGGGTCAACTAATCGACAATAGTTTAACACAAGATAGCAATGCATACGTAGAATTTACAAACAACATATACTTTAAAAATAATAGGAGCAATATGATCAAATGATCCTATATCCGCTTGCCTTGTTGGATGTTCTCTTGCTGCAGAGGATCGCTTTGCTCAACAAAATCTTGGAACCTAACGCAAGAACGCGAAAATCCAATAAGAACGAAGAACACCGAAAGAAACTTAAAATCCAAAGTCATCCAAATTCTATGAAATTTACACAGTAGTAAGGTCATGATTTTAAATAAATTTAGCAACAAGAATCATGTCATTTGGACTAAGCATGAAAAAGTTATGACCTAAATACTTTCTTTCAGCTAGACAATTCAATTTAAATTAATTTCAGGTACTATTCATAGCACAATTTTCCAGAAATTTCTAGAACATGAAATTTTTATGGTGGGTAGAACATGGCATCCTAAGAACAACAAAACTGGATTTACTTCATTTGGAGTTAAAATAAATTACTTGTGATTTTTCTAAGTTGTGAAACTAAGGCATATCATTTTTCAAAGGCATAGACATGAACAAAACCTATTCTACATCAAAGCATATTAACAAAGAGATTTAACAAATTTCAGTTTGCTAGATTTGGAGCTACAGAGAATTACTTATTCATTTTCCAAGTTTTAAATGAATTTCTAGATAATATTTAATACCTAAGCATGTTAATTCAACCTATATAATTTTTCTGGTACAGAACAGTGCCCACACACATTTTTGAATTAAAGTTTAGTTAAACAAAAATTTAACACAATTGGAATCATCTAAAATGGAGCTAAAATGAATTAGTTATGAATTTTTGAAGTTTAATATCTTTTTTAGTTGACAAATAATAGCTTACCAGAATTAAATCAAACCTAACCAAATGAAAACGACGTGGACGAATGTGGGTCGTAGATTGCGAATCGAACGACCCAAACGCGAGGGCCGAACAGACGCACGCAGCGCCACACACCCCCACCGTTGGATTAGATCCAACGGCCCACCGTGAGGGAGGTCCTCAGCGGTCCGAACGTTCCAACGAACGTGGGCCGCAGATCTAAAGATGAGCGGCTCACAGCGAGAGCTCCAGTCGGAGGTCCGAAGGTTCACACCATCAGAGCCGAAGATCTAGAAATGGACGGCGAAAAGGGATCGGAACGCTAAGACTTTGAAAACGCTAAGGAAGTCTAGACCGTTGGATCTAGATCTAACGGTCCAGAGCTGAGGGGAGGTCCTAAAGCTAAAGATCCTATACGGGGAGGTCCTGAACGACCCAGATCTCTAAGGGGAGATCCTGGACGGTCAAGATTTACTTAGAGGAGGTTCTAGGCGATAAGATCTAAAGGAGAGGATGTCCCTGACGGCCAAGATCTACCAGAGGAGGTCCTGGATGGTCAGGATCTCCATGGGGAGGTCCTTAATGCTGACGTCTAACAGAGGGGAGGTCTGGAACGGCTCAGATCTCCATGGGGAGGTCTTCAACGGTCAAGATCTACCCGGGGGTGGTATTAAAGGTTCAGATCTGCGGGGAAGGGAGGTCCTGAGTTTTTCTTTGCAAAAAATCAGAGGGTGGTCTTTTGCAAAGAGGACCCCAAGGGTGGTCCCGAGGGTGGTTTTTACAAAAATGACCACGGGGTGGTCTTTTCGCACGGGGTGATCCTAACGGTAAGATTAAAACCAGGGAGGTCCTCAACGGCTAGGATCTAAACTGGGGGAGGTCCTGGCAACTAAGGTTTTGCGAGGGAGATCCTACGGTTAAGATCTAACCTCCAAGAGGTCTTAACGGCTAAGATTAAACCTAAGAGGTCATGGGATTTGCCTAAGTTACGACAACAGTACAGTACAACGTGCTTTGCTCGTCGGCTCGCCGCCGGCAACCACGACCACGATGGCGCGAACCAAAAGTGGCAAAACGTTCACAATACTATTGCAAACACTTTGAGGGTACTCTCGATGGCTGAGCTAGCCTAGAACGTCGACGAGCCGGAGAGGGGCAGAGGAGCAACTACGGCAAAAACCAAAAATGCGAAAAAGCTTCGCAACGATCTAGACCAACAGGTTCTTGAGCACTAAGGGGCTATTGCGCAAGTACCTGGGCCCAAAGGAGGTCGGAAAAGTCCTAGCAGCGGAGACCAATGCCGGCGCTGAGGAAGATAACGCGGACAAGGCAGCCTGAGCACAAAGAGCAAAGCCGCATCATCGGGTTAGCTTCGACACAACTCAGAGATGCTCCCCGAGCAAGGAATTGAGGAGAGAAACTTCTTACCGGTGATGGGGAAGAAGGGGGGTGCTCACGGCCGCAAGGATCCAAAACCCGAAATTAAATCGCCCCCGTGGAGACAATCTAAAATCAAGTTAGGGGAAAACACCACGATGATGAGAGGCTTAAGTGGAAGCACAGAGAAAGGATGAAAGAACCCAGGGACCTTGTCGGCACTGAGGAGCTCTGAGGTCCAATGATGGAGGCAAGGTGTTTTCTGGTGTTTGGCGTGCCGCACAAAAAGAAAGAGTTGGGGTGACTGAGAAGTGTGGAAGGGAAGGCAGAGGAGGAGCTTGAGGTCCTCAAGTAGCTCAGGGTCAACGGTGCACGAGGACAAGGCTTAATGGCGACGGGACCAAAAACTCTGCCAAGTGCGAAAAAGAGGGGAGTAGCAGGTAAAGATCAGAGCTGACACTGACATGGGCAAAAATGAGGGCTCAGAGCTGTTGAGGGGCCCCACGACGTGACCAGGCGCTGCACTGCTCACCTGCCATGGTGCACGCGCGTACGGGCGCGAGGAGGAAGAAGAAGAACAGGGGAGGAGGTCGGGGAGGTCGTGAGCGGTAGGGTTTGAGATGGACGGTTGGGATAACTCAAGATCTCCGGAGGTCTGAGACGGTAAGGGAGGTCGTGAGCGTTGGATCCAGATGCACGCGCCCTAACGTCGAGCCCGAGTGCGGCTCTAGTGACTTGGTTCGACCGAGTCAATTGATTTGGGCTCGGGTTTGACTCGAGCCCGAGTCTGACTCAGCCCTAGGGTTTGAATTTAAGATTTAGAATTAGGACAGAACTTTGAGGGATTATTTGAGGTAGCAAACTAACCCCAGAAATTCTAAAATTTTTACCGGAACTTGCTAACCTTGATATTGACTTTTTATAAAATTTTCAGAGGTTTTCATGCAGTGTATTTTTCTCTAAAAATTCTGCAAGGTGCTGAGCTAGGGTTTGACTTAGAGTCAAACTGGTTTGTCTGACCTCTCAAAATATTCAAATAATTTCTAAAAATTGTGAAATTTTCAAAGGGATCACACCTTAACCCTAGAACTTAGGAAAAGTATTTCCAGAGGATGATCATAAGGTTAGACAAGAAAGTTTTTGAAAGGCCAAGATTTAGGTCAAAAGAGACTTGTGGTTTTGTATTTCCATAATTCTTTTACAAGAATTTTTCGGAACATACATGAAATACAAGATGTAAGAAAAGTTTTTAATTTCTACACATTTTTTTACATTTGAAACACAAGCCAATACTTGGGATGTTACACATAGGCTCTCTTCTCTTGCTTGGGGGGTCTCGGCTTGGTCAACTCGGTCGCCCACCGCCTCGATGTCGCATTCCAAGAGATGGTAATCCTCCTAGAGACGTTCAACGTCGTTGTGGAGGACTACGTCGATGGCGAGGTTAGCTCGCCGGAAGATGCAGAGAACCCAGAATACACGACGGAGGAGGTGGTCAAGACGGCGGAACGTCGCCGTTATGTGCGCCGGCATAACCTCCGCGGAGGAGGGAGGACACTGTTAGCACAGTGTCCTCCCGCAGCTTCTGCCAGTGTGCAGCCGGCGAGGTCCTCGTATAGGATGGCCAGGTAGGCCATCAATACCGGTGTCAGGGGAGAAGAGTGGAGATCCATTTCGTTTGTGCTTAAGAGTATAGCGATGTGTGAGGAGTACGGTGGCGGATAATCTGGCGGATGATCATTCTTATAAAATAAAGAGTAACGTTGGCGCACAAGATGAAGAGACGCATCGCGCGGGAGCTGAAGCGACATTGAACATATCACAGACATTTCCAACCACAAATCGTCTGTAATACAAAATTATCACAAACAGTTATATTTAATAACCGTTTGTGATATTTAGTAGTATCACAGATGGTTCTTAATAAGAACCGTCTGTGATACTTCATAAACGGTTTTTAACATAACCATATGTGATATTACCTCTTCACAGATGATTTTTAGCATAGCCAGTAATACAGACGATCGCTAAACCAAAACTGTCTGTGATTGTACTTAATACTGACGGTTTCGGTCAACCGTCTGTAATGAGGTGTCCAATATAGTCCTTTTTGCAGTAGTGATCCGCAATACAACTCTGGTGAATTCTCAGGCTTAATCTCGGTACGATTCCATAAAAATAGAGACATTTAATCCCACCATATGTCTTTTTTACGAGTAGAAGCTTATGCCAACTTTCGGTGGTCTAAATTGAGCCTTACTCATATTAGTGTTAGTGTTTCCTACACTCTACTATGTGAAAGGAACTGAGCTAGACTCAGTTGGTGGAAGGTGTGTGTACACTCCCACCACCTATGTTCGAGTCCTCTTCAGCTCGAATTTAGATATCTATTTCTTCTTAATTAAATTGATACCTAATTCCTCCTATGTATCCCACGTCATTATATGCCAGAACAACACCATCAACACATGTTTATGGATCATTCAGTCACTAATTAACCAACAGTTTGAATAGAGCCGGACAAAAAAGTGCTCCAAAGTAGGGGTGAAAACGGATCGAATACGGATGGATAATGGCTCTACCATATTTGTTTTCATATTTTTTTCCGGATTCGAAAACGAATACGAATACCCCGGATACGAATACGGATATGAATAATATCAAAAACTAATACGAATCTAAACGAATACGGTCGCAGATATTTTTTCGGAACATAAAAACCCCTTAAATTGTATGCTAGAAATTAATAAAAACATATAACTAGTTTATTTGATGCAAACATTCATGAATTGTTCATATTTTCAGCAACCACACAGAACATTGGCACTAGCAAACTGCATTAACTAGTTCATCACAAATAAAACACTTAGTTTACCATATTTAGCTCATAAGTCATAATTCACAAAATCACAAGTCATCACACATTCATACTTAGTTCATCACATACATAAAACTTAATTCACACTAACATCGATCAGGCTGAATGGTTAATCTATACACAAATGACTGTAACATCCCAAAGTATGTTACCAAAAATAAAATTAATAAAGTCATTATTTTATTGGATTTTCTGATATTTAAAAGAGTTTTCTTGGCTAAAAAGAAAAAAAATAATAAAATAAAGTCAATTATTTAATTTCCTAGTTTTTAATGTCAAAAATAAAATTTATTGAGTTTTTCAGGATTTTATTGGATTTAAAGTGAAAACAATTTAATTAATTTCTTGAATTTTCTGGATTTTAAAAATGTTTTACTATTTTTTAGAAAGTAAAAATAATTTATGTGCAAAAATAATAACCAACTTTAAGTTGAAATTAATTTTATTAAGTTCAAAATAATTCAAGGAATTTCTGTGATTTTTTCTAGAATTTTTGAACTCTATTTGCTATTTTTCTAAAAGGCTATTTGATTTGTTGCATTTTTTGAAATTCGAAAATCAATTAAAATCTTCTTTTCTCTTTTGGGACGAAATCCTCTTTTGGGCTGAAATCCGGATATACGACATTCGTCTTATCCGGATAATCCGTATTCGTATCCGCCGGATAGTATGCCTACCATATTCGTTTCCATTTCCGAAAAAAAAACCCCGAATTCGTTTCCGATCCGAGAATCATCCGATCCAATACAATCTGGATCCGTTTTCGTCCGGATCGATCGAAAACTATCCGATTTATTTTCACCCCTACTCCCAAGCTAGTCACTCCTTTTTGGATTTCCGATCAGTTTGTCTTCTCGTGATTAAAAGGGCACAAGTAGCTATTTCAGAATGGCAAGTTTGCAACCAGACAACGACCTAGTAACACCCACAGTAGTGGACCAAGCACCCTACACGGATATCACAATTCGCAACACCCTCAATTCGTTTTTTCGTACGGAAAGTCAATGAACAGAGCAGAGCTTCCTAAAAGCGCAGGAAAATACCGGGGTAGGAGTACTCGGCAGCACGAGCCGCTAGCCCTGCACCGCGAGTCTGCAACCGGCGAAGCGTCCGAGCCCTCTACAAAACCCCTATAAAACCCCTTGCACAGTAAAACCACCACGCACTTGACAGTAAAAAAAAAAGCGCAGCCACACACAAACCCAGAGCTAGTCCAGAGACCCGCGCGAAGGCCATGGACAAGGCGCAAGAACGCCGCGTGACGTGGGTCCCCGGCGCCGTCATCGTCGGTGCGGGCCCGTCGGGGCTCGCAGCGGCCGCGTGCCTCGCGGCGCGCTGCGTGCCGGCCACGGTGCTCGAGAGGTCCGACTCGCTGGCGTCCACGTGGCGCCACCGCATGTACGACCGCCTCACGCTCCACCTCCCCAAGCGCTTCTGCGAGCTGCCGCTCCTCCCGTTCCCGGAGGAGTACCCGACGTACCCGTCAAAGGACCAGTTCGTCGCGTACACGGAGGCGTACGCCGCCGCGGCGGGAGTCGCGCCGCGCTTCGGCGCGCGCGTCGAGATGGCCGCGTTCGACGCGGCCGTCGGCGCCTGGATGGTGCGCTTGGCGGGCGGCGAGGAGCTGATGTCGCGGTGGCTCGTCGTCGCGACGGGGGAGAACGCCGAGCCGCGCGTGCCGGACGTTCCCGGCATGCGGCGGTTCGCCGGCCGCGTCATTCATACGTGCGAGTACAAATCCGGGAGGAGTTCGCCGGGAGAAGGTGTTGGTCGTGGGGTGCGGGAATTCCGGCATGGAGGTGAGCTTGGATTTGTGCCAGCATGGTGCTAAGCCCTCCATGGTGGTGCGCAACACGGTAATGAACTCGTTATATAATTAAGTTTGCGCTGTTAGGACCCGGTTTTCATGCTTTGTTTTTATTTTTCGGATTTGCTATTTCTAAGGTGTCTAATTTTTTAAAAAATTTAAGTCAATTATTATGACTATTGAATTTGTGTAAAGATTGATGTGTCATATGATTGGATATTGATCTAATAGATAAAACATATAACTTATATTTAATAAAATTTCAATCAACTTACTAATACACAATCCCATATTTATTTATTTTTGTTCGTATCGAGAGAAGTAAAGATACTGCAAGTTTAATTTGTTCTTTCGTGCGTAGCTGCTTTTAGACTAACGGAGCTCCTTTATTAAGATTGAGCAAGATTACATACCCGCATCAAGACCTCGTTCATAAAGTTGGGTATCCACATACACCACCTAAAATTACTGCTTGAGCAGTTCCTCTACGGTGCTTATTTTGCTGTGTCATACCTTACTTGTTGCTATCCTTTTGGGCATGTTCCAATCTGCATGGTTATATCTGCTCATATTTAAGCATAATTAGAACTACTAACATGTACGATGGTGGATGTCTTGTCCTATGTTGTTTTAGCATAACTGTTGTTTGTTTCCTTCTTTCTAACTCTTCTTCCATGTTACTATAATATGCTTTGTTTCGTTTGCATCACACTAGGATTACACAACATCTAATAAGTATAAACGGTGATATTTTGCACAGGTGCATGTGCTACCAAGGGAGATGTTGGGCCTCTCGACATTCGGCATCGCCATGGCTCTGCTCAAACGGCTGCCGGTGCAGCTCGTCGACCGGTTCCTCCTCGCGGCGGCTCACCTCACCCTCGGCGACACGGGCCAGCTCGGGCTGAGGCGGCCCAAGACGGGGCCCATCGAGCTTAAAAACCTCACCGGCAGGACGCCGGTCCTGGATGTGGGGACGCTAGACCACATCAAATCCGGCAAAATTAAGGTTAGTGCCAGTCGACTAGCTCCTTTCACCAAAGGGTAGTGGTAATAGTAGTAGAAATTAAAGACTAGTCAAACTGTCGAAATGTGAGCCCTGGGTGCTCGTGGGCCACTGCCTAATCTGGCATACCAGCCGGGCCTTTAAAGCTCACACACATTTCCTTTCTGGAAAATGGCCTCTAGTCTTTACTTTCCAGTTACCAGTTACCTCCTGCGCATATACCCACCCACACGGCGGCCACACTAGAGATGCTTTTATTTGCTTCGTCGATTTACTTTCTCTTATGTTTCTGTCTGGGGTTGAAGAACTGACGGTGAAACATCTTCACACCAGGTAGTGGGAGCAGTGAAGGAGATAACGAGGCGAGGGGCCAGGCTCGCGGACGGCAAGGAGGAGCAGTTCGACGCAATAATACTCGCCACGGGCTACAGGAGCAACGTGCCGTCCTGGCTCAAGGTAACAACAACACAGAGTGACGCCACGAAAAGGACGCCCTTGTTCGTTTGGGTCTGCACTGCACTGCACTGCTGCACAACATGCATGTCGTCACCTGCCTCCCCTCACGTCTTCCCCTCCTCCTCTGTTCAGCCATCCTGTCCCTTTGCCCTTCTCGTGTATGGGAGTGAGCAGAGGCAGCTCGTGCCCTGCGCTGACTCGCTGAGCCATGCGTTCCTTTCTTCTCACAGTGTCGTAGTCCTCTCTTCTCATGCGCCAAGTGATCGAGTCAGTGAAGTCACCATGGGCATGGGCTAGCGAATAATCTAAGGCGTACGTGGGGACAATGCTTATACGGACTCGAGAGGTTGGAAACTTGGAATTGGATATATACACACTTGGGTCGAGCAGGTAGATCGATATTGTGGATTTGCCGAAGGTGGCGATCAAATTGCGGAGTCTATCGCAGATGAGACGACAAAAAGTGATCCTGGAAGCATCAAAATATTCAGAAGGGCACTGGAAAGTACGTATGGTGTGAATAATTGTTTTCCTGAATGCAAAATTGATCCTTTCCTAGCTAGAGCTTTCTTTCATCAGTTACCTGCAGGTATGATTAGAAAAATTGGTTAGCTAGGTCGAGTTTATACACGCATAGGTCAAGACAAAACAAGAATGTCTATTACGCCTAACGAAGCTCATAAGGCAAGACAAGACTGTCATCCATTGACACCAAGTTGAACGTCAACACATTATCATCCTGCCTTCTTTTCCCATGTCCAGTTTGACTTACTTATGAGCCCCACTGTGGTTGTACCTTACATGTATGCCTGTTTCTACTTTGTAGGATGGAGGTGATGTCTTCACAAGAGAAGGCACACCCAAGAACCCCTTCCCTGACAGCTGGAAAGGGCAGAACGGCCTCTACACCGTCGGATTCTCGCAGCGGGGGCTCCTCGGCGCGTCATCGGACGCCCTCAACGTCGCCAGAGACATACATTGCCAATGGAGGGAAAGGGGCAGGCCCACTAATAATGTGCTTGAAATCAACAACTCTGTTTGATTCTAATGGAAATGTACAGCGTTTGACTAGGAATACTGCGTGCACATAACACCATATTTTTTGCCCATCGGAGGGCCCGACTTAAAAACTTTTACTGCCTCCGTTTCTTTTTTATCACGGTCTTCGAAAATGCAACTTTGACTATTTATTTTTATAAGTTTACATTAAGATTTGACGGTCAAACTTTATAATGTCTGATGGCATGGCTAGTAGAACGCCAATAAATAAGACGGAGGGAGTACCAAATATTCGGATGATGTTTAGTAGCAAGGGGTAAAAAGCACCGTGGTATGGTAAGATGTGTGTGTGTGTTTGTGGCGCCATCTAACCTTAACTCACCGCACCTCAGTGGTCATTCCCCCCTTGTACATTTCTACCAATTTTGATTATGTGGGATCTTCACGGCTTCAGAAGTTTGTATTTTGCATTGCCCTAGTTTAGACTTGCAAAAGGCGCTTGTTTCACGCTTTCACTAATTTGCCTACATGGCCATGGGAATACCTTTCTTACGTAGAATACTTGACGTTTCGTGCATTTGATCGTGTAGGATCGAAAAGACGACTAGAGGGGGTGTTGAATAGGAGCACAAACTTTTTTTTCTCTTAGATCGGATTCAACACGATGTTTACTCCAATAGCTATGAAAGCTATGAAGATCAATCAACAAGCACAGCGGAAGATTTGTATTGAATCCAATCAAAACCCCAAAGCAAAACCAACAGAAACTCAAATCACATAGTCTTGGGCAGTCTGACCTCTCATGAGGGCGGTCTGACCGATTTGCCTAGCGGCCAGACCTCTCAGATGGGCAGTTTGACTTCTAACATGATGAACAGTAAAATCAGCTCGAAAAACCAAAACATAAATTAGTCTAACTTTTGATCCGTGACTTCAAACCTTACCAAACTTGAGACATACCTTCTCTAGGATGTCAGGAACCTATTCCAATCAAAGGTCGTGAAGATCCATGCCAAAGTTCCAACCTTTTTCCGTTTGAGTGAAGGTTGCTCCAAAACCGAGTCAAAATCAAAATATGATCTAGAAACTTGCTCGTGGGTGATTGATGATCAAGATGATCCTAGATGTATTGCCACATGTCACAGCAAGCTAAATCTAGGCCAGAAACCAAAGGAAAACTCGCGGATCAAAGAAAGCCCAAAAATTATGAAATAGAGAGGAAGAGCACAAAGAGACTCATCTTGTGAAATCTTTCCTTGGATTGATTTGATAGGATGTTGGTTTACAGTCATTCCATCCAGGAGGACAAAGACTCAACACAAGAGCCCACACTCAATCCCTCTTTCTAGAACCCTAACCTCTCCACCATCTAGCCCTAAGCCCTAACTAGGGTTTTCTCACATTAAGGGTTTAGGGGTGCTGGACAACACCCTCTCCTATTTATAGTGGAGGCTAGATTATAGAAGCATATTCCTATTGGGCACCCGTTAGGCCCACACACAAATGGGTTTAACTCACGTACGCATTTTAAAGCGTCGTCTTCATCTTCTCTTGACCTGAATCGCTTCTCCTTGCTCGTCTTGCGCCGCGGTTTAGCCAAAGCTCACCAAGGCGGTATTTAGGTGAAGTTACCAAAATACCCTTTCTCGATCCTTTTCCGAAGACCGAGTCCAATCTACGTGAAGCAATCCCATGCTTCGCCACGTGTAGGTTGATCAATGACTCTCATCATGTCGGCAAATCTCTCCTATCCAGCTCCCACCGGACCACCATGGCACTTGCACCGACCCCCGCGTCGTTTGACTCAACCTGTCGCACCGAACTGCCCGTTCGGACACCTTTGTCCATTTTGCGCCATGCTTGAGTCCATTGACCTCACCTGGCATCCTCGATCGTTCTGAACCTCAGCTCTCCAAGCCTAGTCCCGATCATCCTCGCCGTTGACCATCGTTGACCTTCAAGCTTCCTACACAACAATAGACAAAGAAATCGAGTTCGAAAACACATTCTTCGCAACTTAACCCACGTTAGTCAAAACATGCATCATGCAACACATATGTATTGAAAACCAAGAGCTTGACCTAACAAGCAAATATCGCCGCCAAGCTGGCCAGTGAACAAGTCAAAACCGGTCGATCAGCAACCCACACCGGTCTAACACCCGCCGATCCGCCCACCACTTAGGAGTTAGCCAAATTTCCTCCCTAGAAAAGTGCAACCTTTCTGGAAATTTCAAACGAATAAAACTTTTGCCTTAAGGCTCCAAAGATTATGAAACCAAGAGCAGTAGAACCTGCTCTCTTGCCTACACCTTCTATTTTTTGCCCAGCTCAAAACCACAAAGTCACTAAATGGCTAGTCTGACCGCCTCCTACAGCCGGTCTGACCGCCAGCCAGTACAACCGAGAGAAGGCCGGTCGGACCGCCAGAGATGGCCGGTCTGACCGCCTCCCTAGCCGGTCTGACCGCCTGAGACCGGACAACACCAAAACTTTGCTGAAAACACGTGTTTTTGCAAACTTTCAACGTCATTGCCAATTGTATCATCATCCTAAGATCATGAGAATATCCCCATGATATCCTCAGATCGTCCGGTAAAACCAAGTTACATACTCGGCCTACCTGAGAACACAAACCCATATAGCCCAAGGGAAAAGTTCTGATCCAACCCATCTAGCTTTTCTAAGGGAGGCCGCTGGTCGGCTCATGGCCGTTCAGGCGCAAGCTCACAACACAAACCTGATTGGGCAACTGCCAAGACAAGGGCAGGCAGTCCTATACTACCACGATGAATCGCAGTGCCGCTTCGCAAGGACATCTATAATTGTTTGTTTGTTAGCTTGTTATTAAGAGAATAGTGAGTACTCAATCTAATAAAAAGAAATAAGCTTTTCAATAGATTATTTTTTGAGCTTATATCTAAAACTTTAATTCCTACTTTAATTATTATACACAAAATATATTTTTAGGTAACAAGTAAGTCTCTAATAGCTATTTTGTTGTTTGTTGTGTCTTAGTATAATGGTATCAACAACTTGTTTGTTTTTCATCTAGAAACAAGCTCACCTTCTCTCCTTCATATCATCAAAATACTGATATAACAACTTCTTAGTAACAAGTGATATAGACTATTATAGATGCTCTAAGAGAAAGCAGTAATTTTTCTCAAAAAAAGAAGAAGAGAAAGCAGTAATTTCTTTCGGCACACACACAGAGACAGAGAACAGTAATATGATAGGTAACAAAAACTTTGAGCAACATGGTGTTGCTTATAGCTATGGTACTACACACTCCTACAATGTACACATCACCATGGTAGACTGCTCTTCCAATATCAAGCTGGATGAAAAACCGAAATAAGCAGCTCGAACCTCATAGGGATTTAGAGTATGGCGTAAATTAATTTTTATGCTATGTTTGCATTAAATCAATATGGATTTTAGCCTCACAAGATATTTTCCAACAAAGACATTCTGTTTTTCTTATATGTGCATTTGGATAAAGAAAGAATACATTGTATTATCAGTTAGGTCTTAATTGTCATCACATTTAAATACCAAAGCGATAGTAGGAATACTTAACGTCAAAAAAAAAGCAGACGTCCGATCTAAACATTCCGTTCGTACGGGAGGCCCAAGTTTCAAGTAGCTCCTGAACCCATTATGTCTAGTTTGTATTGTATTATTTCTCGTTGGCTAGCAACTCTTTGCATGTGCTAGGCTGCTAGCAGCTGCACGAAAGATAGGGCACATACGGTCGCTGCAGTTCACAGCCTCCGATCAAGGGTTAAGCTTCAACCTCTCTGCAGCAAGCGATGGCACGTACCACTCTGGAGCTCCTCCTCTGCGTCATCTTGTTGCTTCGTCGTGCACTCGGGCTTTGAAAGAACGGCCGGAAGCGGATGTTGCAACCGTTGTCCTAGGATGTTACAACTGTTGTTCAGGGATGTTGCAACCGTTGTCCGGGAATATTGCAACCATTGTCTTAGGATGTTGCAACCGTTGTCCGGGGATGTTGCAACCATTATCCTAGGATGTTATAACCGTTATCCGGAGATGTTACAAGTGTTGCATCTATAGAAAAAAAAATGTTGCATACGGTTCACGGCGATGTTGTAATTTTTTCTAACACGTTTTTTTCTAGTTGCTTTTTTTTTTATTTGTGATGTTGCAACCATTGTCCGGTGATGTTGCAACCATTGTCTTAGGATGTTGCAACCATTGTTCGGGGATGTTGTAACCTTTGTCTGGGGATGTTGCAACCATTGTCTTAGGATGTTGCAACCGTTGTCCGGGAATGTTGCAAGTGTTGCATCTATAGAAAAAAATGTTGTATACTGTTCACGACGATGTTGTAAATTTTTCCAACGCCCACCACGCCATGGAGGCTTTTATCTCCACGCAAGTAACTAGAAAATAAATATGTACATGCATATGACTCCTAGTCGTACATGCATATGACTCCTATTCGTGCTCTTAGTTGGCACGTACAGATTAGAAACACATATATGTAACATGTTTTTCTTCAAAGCTGACGCGACATACACGGTTGGTACCTACTAGCACATATGTGTAACATGGGCAGAAATAGGCAAAACGGCCGTCGGCCTTGGGTAGTTTTCTTTCAAATCAGCGCGACGGAACCAGGCGTCCAATAGCACACGAAAATGACCCTCGTTCTGTATGTACAGTTTATTAGCAAGTACTACTCCTATCTTGCCGTGGAATCCAATTAGCCATCAACCAATCTTAGCAATCATTACCATTTAAAACCACACATTACCGCCACCAAGTCAGACAGAATGAAAGCACGCTGATTAAACAAACGATTTGAAGACCGCACTGGCTTCCGATCCAAATGCCCGGATCGGACGTCCGACCCCTAGTCCCTCCCAAAAAAAATAGTAGGAATACTCGCCGATCATATATATAATCATAGTAGCAATTTTCTATATAGGCATGACTTTTGACATTATGATAGCTTTGAGGGAAACGCAATACATATGCAAAAACAACAGTACAATCAATAACGTGGATGTGAACGATTGATGAACATCAGGAAACACAAAACTGTTTGCATGGATTCGCGGGATCCCCCAACTTGACATCGCACGACCGGAAGCACGCCCACGAGGCATCCTCCGGATGGGTCGTCGTCGTCTCAACGCTCAACTCCAGATGTCCGACGTGCATGTCGGAGGCTATGTTGTCACGCCGCTGCTGCGACAGGAACACACCTTCGTATTAGTGTACATCGGGCTGTACCCTGAGTACGGCACTTGAGTATAACTGGGATGGGAAAAATACTTGTCCTTCCGTGTAAACGCAGACAAGTCGGTTCTCGGAAGTTCGCCACATCTACTCTATTCCCTCAAAGAAAAGCGCGTCTATTTCCATCCAAACACCCCTCCTATATTCACAAGATCTGAACCGTGTCCTGTGAAACGTGTCCTCGATAACATGTAGACGTACGTAGGAGGGATAATCTCTCTAAAAATTTATTTAAAAAATCATTCATTTTTAACACAATTTTTCTCATTAACCACTCGTCATTTTACGATGATTTGTGTGACTAACTTATCTCTTATATAAGAGATAACATATTTTCTCTTTTCACATCTTTTTTTCTCTAACTAAAATTTTAAATGACATGACAGATAAAAGACGATCGAGATGGTCACTATCTAATATGCCCTAACATGCGGCAGTGTGGCATGCATTTTTGGCACGCGACGTTGCTCCCGGCCGTTCCTCCGCTCCAACTGGCGACTACTCCGAAGCGCAGCGCGCGTGGCGCCTCGCGCCCGTCTAGCTAGCTTCAGCGCGCCACCAAGCCGAGTGGCAGCGCGCAGACGGCGCGGTCATTGCCCTGTTCCACTACAAATCTGGCGCTCATTTAAATCGATCACAGGACGAGTGGTGTAACATGTAAATGCGGCATGGGTTGGTCGCGCGTTAGAATACGGCATGAGTGGATACCTGAATTAGGGGTTGACGTGCATAATACCAAAACTAGCTCGGTGGATTTTAGTATTTAAATAAAATCTCATTGTACTCATAAATATATCGATCAATTAATAAAGATGTTCCTTATATTGTGTATCCATCTATTCGTCACTTTGTCGATTGTCTAATGTGTGGTGATTGGTTGATTATTTTCTGCGACTACTACGTTTTTCAACACGTTATCAACACGAATCGCTCTACACGGCCGAATCGATATATCGTCGGAATTCCATAATTCAATATCAATTTTTGCTATGAATTAATCTGGTAGATTAATTTGTATGAATCTGTTTAGATCTGTTAACTATTAACTAGCCATTGTACTAATTAGTGTTCTAAATTGAAATTAGTCATGTAAGATGGATTAATGTTCATAAAAAAATCCGATCTGGCCGGCTCGAAGCCAGTCGCCTGCCTGATGCCGGTGCCCACCGCTCCGCCACCACTGCCCGCGCGTCTGGGCCTCCACCGAGGCCGCACTGTCGCCGCCGACTCGAAACCATCTAGCCACATGCCCTGCGTCGCCGCGTTGCTCCGCGCGCTGCTCCTACCGAGCGCCACACGCCTGCCACTCCAACGCGACACTCAGCGTGCCCATCGGTGGCGTGGCCTGAGTGCGCCCTGTTAGAATAGGTGTTGGAACCTTTGCTCTGATACTATGTTATGAATATTGTGTATATATTGAAGAGACTCAATAGACAATATATATAGGAGTACAAGGGGTGTATGCTATATACAGATAAGATAATACAAAAGACAGATAAGAAAATACAAAAGAGTTCCTATTCTAACACCTATTCTAACACGCCCATCGCGTCGCCAGCCATCGCTCTCGCCTCGCACACTGCCTACTCCCGTGCGTGGCCCCGTCAGCCGGACGCCGCCGCAATGTCGTTCCGCTGCCACGCCTCTAGCATAGGTGCTAGGGAAACCCTAGCACCCAGTTTTGATCCAGGTAGAGCAGGCCGGGAGGTGCATTGGGCCGGCACGGCCCACCTAGTTTCGAGAAAAAAAGAGATAGAAAAAATCAGGGAGAAAAGAAAAAAATGGAGAAAAAAAACCCCGAAACTTTGCAAAAGAGCCCTCGAAGTTATGAAAATTACGATGAAACTTTCGCAAATAAGGATATTTTGCGGAAAACCCCCTGGAGTTTGGGAAATTCACAATAGATTTTGGATTTTTATATATTTTTGCAGAATAACCCCTCAGGAATCCAATTTTTTACGACAGATTAGTATGTTTCATGGTTATTGTATATGTTAGGCCCTTGGTTTATGGCTCTTTGCTTTAATATTATTTATTTTTATGCAATAACCTTAAATAATCCTAGAAATATGGTTTTTAGGCATATGAGCTACCATAATTTGTGAAACCTTAGACTTAGCACACCCTGAAAGCATCATATCAATGCCTTTTTATTTTCCCCTATATTTATTTGCTGAAATTATTTTTCTGTCATATTGATAATTCTAAAAATTATCCTAGACCTCATTAATTAGCAGGAATTCATAATAATTGCTAGGAAAATTCTAGAAAATTCATATAAATATCTGTTGAATAGATGTTAAACCAATCTTTACTGATTTTGCAATATTTATGCCTTAGATTCTATTTTACCTGTAGTAAAAATGAATAATTGCATGGACGAAATGTAGAAAATGTCAGACATCGCAAAGAAAGAATTTGTCGAGCTTGCCCTGAATGGCAACAACTACCTCACTTGGTCGATGGACATAAAGATCAACCTAAAGTCTCGATCTCTTGGAGCCGCCATCACTGAGCCAGAAGCTTAAGTCTGAATACTTAATGGAGGAGGATCCACTGGCGTTGTGGAATTCCCTAAAGAAACGCTAGAACTAGCAGAGATCTATGCTTCTCCCAGAAGCACAACGAGAATGGACTAACCTGCGCTTTCAGGATTTCAAGACCGTAGGAGCATATAACTTTGCCATACACGAACTTATCTCTAAATTGAGGTTCTGTAACTAGGCTGTTACAGAAGCTGATATGACAAAGAAGACCTTGTGCACTTTTGTAACATCCCAATTTTCTGAGTTTAAAAATCCTTTAATAGTTAGTAGGGAGAAAATTCACCATTTGGGTTTATTTAAATTTAAATTCAAAAGCTTAATATTGGACTTTACAAACAAAAACCTTTAATGTGAATAATCCCAACATGAACAATAGTCAAAACTATTTTATTTGGGTTCTTTGTGCTCAGATATATTTTCTAGATTTTTCTAGAATTTTTCTGAGTTCATTTGCTATTTTCTATTGCTTATATGAATTTCTGGTATTTTCTAGAATAGAAAACTAATTAAAATCTCAGAAAATCCTCTCGGGCCGATTTCCCTAAACCTCAGCCCAGACCTATTCTCCTTCACCCGGCCCATTCCACCGCGCCACCAGCCCAGCCTGCCAGCCGCGAACCCCTAGCGCCAAGCCCCGGGCCCACTTGCTAGCCGCCGCTGCCACCAGCGCGTGCGCGTGTGCGCTGTGCACTCCGTGCTGCCACCGCTTGGGCGTCCGTGCCCCACATGCCCCGAGGCTATTTAAAGCCCCAGGTATCCTCGTTTTGTGCGCCTCGGTCGCCTCGTCGCGCATGTTGCCCTAGCCGCGGCCGAGCCTCGTGCGCGCGCCCGGTGCCTTCTTCTCCGACTCGACACCGCGCCCGTCACCGTTCTCCGCTCCGACCCCAACTCCGCCACTTCATCACTCTCGGTGCCGTCGGGTATCCTAGGTGCGCATAGCAAGGGCTACATAATCGCGCCCTCTCGTCGCCGCCGTGCTGCCGATCCTCCGTCCTGGCGGCGACCAAAACCTCGCCGTCGCTGTTGTCATCAGCTGACCGGGAAACCACGTGCGCAGCCACATCAACCACCACCTCAGCCTCCATGCACGCGTGGCGTCCACGTCAGAGCCACATAAGTGCACACGTGTGCGGTTCAGATCCAAAACCCAGCCCGGTTCGGTGAACCGAGTTCACCGTGAACCCATTCATTGACGTGTGGGCCCCACACGTTAGAGATTTTCTTTTTATTTATCTTTTCCGAAAATCCCTGTGCTGACGTCAGCATTGCACAATAATCCGATTTTTCTTCAGAGAAATAATTCAGAAATTCTGGAAAATCCAAATTAGGGTTTCTTTTTAGATTTAAACTTCCAGAGGCCATAACTTTCGCATCCTAACTCCGATTGAGCCAATTCAAATTTCTAAATTTATCTAAATTCGAGATCTATTTATCTGAGATTTTTATTTAATTTTTGGATCTTGTTTTGCCTCTGTTATTTATTTGTTTTGTTTATTTGTCTCGTTTATGCAGGCGCACGTCCGATCGTCGGGAATTTCGTTGAAGAAGGAGCACCCAAGATCAAGACCAGTACATAGACCTTTTCAAGGCAAGTCATATCTTTGATCATCTTGAACCCAGTTTTTAAATTACTTTACATAAAGTATTGCATTCTACTTTAATTATTTATTTAAATGCTTTGGGCATAGTTATTATCAAATTGTTATCACACCTTGGCCTTGTATGTCATAATTCCTTGTCACCCTAGATTGGTTATTAGTTGGTAATATTATAGCACCAACGTGGGTTAGATTAGATGCGAGTACAATTGCTTAGCCATGCTACGAGTCTCACATCTCATGTAAGTTGTAATTATTAAATATGACTAAGTGACTATGAAACTTTGTGTAAAGTTGTGTGTTGTATGTTATTACTTCGTGATAGCATGTGTTGCACTAAAACCAACTGGGTGGTAAAGGATTTGGACCGAGGCAAGTGGTGGAAGCTGTGTGATATGGTGGAAGCTGTGTGCATGGGTTGAAAATCTTTGTGACTTAGTTAGAATATGGAAGTCTTGCCTTGGTCAATTAAGGACTTAACTTTGTGCGCCATTGAACGAGCCTTCTTTGCACGACCACATGCCCGTATGGGACGGGCCTAACTTAGTGTTATGGATTCTCGGCATTGATGTTCGGTGGATAGGTTAGGTGTGTGCCGGGGTGGAGGTGTGACTACTTAGTGGTTGCATTGCGGGACGGTTCATTTGCATCCTGTCCCACGGTGTGTGTTATACTAATTCTATGTGAGTGGTATAGCGGGAAAGCACATCAGAATGTCAATGTTTGAGATGAAGTTTCAAACTATTTTGTTACGATTAGTGCTTGCTACACTAGTTGTATCTTGTGGGTAAAGTGTACAACCTCTCAGAGTGTTAAATCAATCTATTCGAATAGCGCGTCATGATCATGGACATGCTCGGGGATTTCACACGAGGGTAGTTTTCATAAAATATTGGGATGAGAGCTGTGTGACCTCAATCATATGGCTATGTGAAATAATCTGTTTAGCTGTGTGTCTTTGTGGAAACAACTGTTAAATTAATATTGTCTATTTGTTTTGAATTATGCTTTCAATCTATTATTCGTATTCAATGAAAAAAGTTGCTTTTATGCAAAAGAACCACATAAGCATTTTCTTTGAAATAAGCCTGCATCTATAAATTGCATTCTGTGGTATGATTTGCGAGTACGGTTGTGTACTCACGTTTGTTGTAAAACTTGCGCCCAAACCTACAGAAGAGGAGGAGTCTACGCCTGCTTTCGAGGAGGAGTTCGCTGGAGGTTGTTGATCGTTAAGGTTTGAATCCCAGTCGGTTGCCTGTGATGAATTGGTGGGATCTACGCTGGAGTTATTTCCGTTCCGCTGCTGTTTTATTCTCTGCTAGCACTGCGTGGCTTAATAAGTGTAAACTCGACCATAAGGTCAAAACCCTTATTTGTTATTCAAACTAATCGTTTACTTTATTTATCGTTTGTGTGGATCGATATTTACCTATGTTGACACTGTGTGCACTAGCGTGATCCTGGACTAGTGCAGTATACATAGAGGGTTTCAGAATCGTAATTTTGGGTCCCGACAACTTTCCACCCCAATATGCGGGTACTGCAGCAACAGTACTGCAATGCGAACACTACTACAGAAACAGTCATCACAAACGGTTCGAAACCCTCATCACGAGCGGTTTTGAACCGTGCGATAAGTTGGTCTCGATAGCGGTTGTTATTACGGCGGTCGGGTAACCGTCTATGATACGAATGTCGAGACGGTTTTAAATAAAACAAATGCAGCGAATGCGATATCACGAGCGGTTCTATACACAAACGTGCAGCGAAGTCGATATCACGAGCGGTTACGTACGCGGCGCGCTCAGTGAAGTCAAAAATATCACGAGCGGTTACGTAAACTAACCGCTGCGTGATACTCGACTTCCTGAGCGGTTCGTGTACAGAACCGTCTGTGATACTCTGACTTCACAAACGGTTTGTGTATAGAACCGTCTTTGATACTGGCATTCACAGACGGTTTTTATTTAAAAACCGTCTGTGATAGTTCATTACACTAACTAGTTTTTTACAGATTTTTGGCTAGCCTCAGGAATTGCTAGCCATGCCCTCTGAAAACAAGCATGCAGAAAAACAGATACATCACAGATAGTCAATTGTCGACAAACTCAATCTGATCATTACTCAAAATAAATTACAAAAGATCACATTTGTTCAAGTATTGTTACAAAATAAATTTGATTACAATTGAGTCAATTGTTTGCAGGTGGTTGAGAAGTGTCGGCGGGGTGATGCGCTGGGTCGGCAGCGGAGTGAAATTCTCCGGTGTCCTTAATTATCTCTGATATGATAAAGCTGCAGAGCTTCCCTCGAATGTCCTTGATCTCATTCTCAAAGAGTCCATCTAATTCTATATTCAAGACCTGTCGCTAGCAAGAGTAAAGTGTTAAGCATATATATTTAAATTTATAATTACGAAATAATCATTTCGAGATTCACAAACCTCAGGATCCTTCTTCCTAGCTCTAATGATTTGCTCCATATGATGGCAAACGTAGATTGCACATAACTCATCATTTTTCTTTGTGGCTTTGCAAAAATAGAATTACATATATCAGTTCGAGATGTGTTATTATGAAGTATGATATGGGATTATCGTGTTGTAGCGCGTACCAGAAATTTTGTCCCGTGTGTTAGTTCGGCGCTCTTTCCATCGTATATTCCTTTGTTGGCAACATAGTCGATGAACGACCTACATAATTCCAAAAAGTTATCCTCAGCCATTTCAAACGAATGAAGACTAAAATAGAGTTATGTATGAAGGAAATAAGCATACCGCCGAGTATTCTATGCAATCTTTGAAGTTGTGGTCGTTATGAGTAGGGAATCAAGGTATATCACATGGTTCCTCTTTGGTATGATGACTAAAAGGATCCATGATACCTACTCATGTATGTCACTATAGTCATTAAACTCGAGTTCGTGCTTGCGTATAAAGTACAAATAAAATTTGTAGAGCAAGTAGTGACACTTACCCTGGTTGTAGGGAACCACGATGTACTTCATGTTCTGCGTGAAGCAATGCTCGCATTATGTATTTCGACGAAGGATGAGTCTGTTTGGATGGTTTGCAACGATACCACATGTGGGTCGAGGAAACCCACCGGTTCTTTCCATTCGGACATTTTCATCATGTATCTATAAATAAGAAATGAGTTATGATATTTATCGGTATTACGTGAATGTAGAACTTGATTGTTTGCACTTACAGTGTCCAACATCGTAGAAGCGATGCGTCAAGGCCAACGAGGTTGAATAGGTCATATAGGTCGTTGAAGCCCACGGCGAAGTGGTTCGTCCGTTGAAGAAATGCTTATGCTCGTATCGGCGGTGATTCGATGTCGCACCCCTCCTTTTGGGCCTTATCCAAGTACCGGGCATGCAAAGCGACAAGCATATCCAGCACGCCCTAATACTGCGTGGGAGCACAACGATTTTCCGATGATGTACTTCCCGGATATTCCCGACTTGCCGGACTTGAGAGGCGCCTTCGTCGATTTCGATTTGGTCTTAAGCATTGGCATCGTCTTCTTGCGAGACAACTCGGGACCCGATACGGCGGCACGCTTTTCTTGTTCCTTCGATGTCTTCTCCAAGGGAACCGAAAAGGTGGCCTTCTGAGACGAAATATGAGGTGGAGTCATGGAGGGTCCCTTTGGAGAGGAATGGTCGTGTTGAGATCGCGGCATCTTCTTTGGGTCGGGGCGATGTCCTTCTTGGGCCACCGGATAAAAGCGTACACGGCATCCCCTAGTGTTGTGATCTCTTCGTTCGGGCGAATCTCGGTAGGCGGCCATGAAATGTTCATGTACCATGTCCACCTCCACCACAGGCGTAACCTGCGCCACTGGACACCGTCTTTGCATCGCCCTTCTGGTATGGATGCACCATCCCCCGCCCGGGCTCAATAGAAATGGACCCAACTAACCTCACTAGGAGCTTGCAGGCCGTCGGCTCCTACAAAACGATACGCAATTAGCTAAGGTGTCCTATAGGTCTATCTTTGCGACATTCCATAGATGTACATTACCTTGATGTCGCTCTATCGGTAATTGTACATCGTCATGTCCGAATTATGCGTGGGCGCGACGCTACTCGATGTCGAGTAGGACTGGCTCCCAAATTAACAGGGGCGGCTTGCGGCTGCGACTGGCTGAGGAGTTGATTCATTTGATCTGCGATCTTGTCGACTTTCCTTCAAACTTTTCAGTAATCATCTGTACTAACCGGTCCTCGCGCTCGGCCTTAGATCTCTTCCTACTCCTGTATGTGCAGTAGTCGTCTGCGAATCCATGACTCCAAGGTACGTTAACCCCAAGACCTCGCGTGCGACCCGGGTGTTCCTTGTTTCCCAGGGCTGTAGAGAGTATATCCTTCTCCCTGTCTACATGGAAGGAGCCTTGGGAGGTTTGGGCAGACAATTCACGCTGTAAGAAGTCATCATGTTATTATAGACACTATGAAGTTATATATGGAGTTATTAACTAGGTAGTTCGACATACTTACCAAACGTTGAGACACTTCCTCGTCTACCGGGTTTGTGAAAGAGATGCTTCCCGAAGACGAGACTTTTGCCCTCGCTTTTAACGAGGCTAGGAGCGCGGTGCGTGACATCGAAACGCGTTGTCCTCCGCCGCCCATTCATCATATTTTCTGCATATCCGCGGTGCAAGTGCGTGCGGATGAGTGTTTCTGTGCGAGAGCTTTGTGTGCCGCACTTTGCTCGTTAAATTTGGGCGTCGTCTTCATAGCAACAAAGGCGTCCCATGTTTCTGCGTCAGAATCCATTACTTGCGAAGGCGTCGACCGTGTTCACGTACTTCGTGACAAGAATGCTCTTGAACGTCCTCCACGATTTTTCGATCGTGAGCATCGCCGTCCGTTCCACGCGTGCCATGTCTACTTCTGGGATAGTGAACTTTTGTAATAGTTCTGTCCACAGTGCGCCTCTCGCTTCTTTCGTCAAATCCTTCCACCTTGGTGTGGTGATGGGGACCCGTTTCCTTGCAAGTATCCCGCACATGGTTCGGAATCTCGCTGCTGAGCTCTTGGGACGCAGAGGGACCCCAAACTCACTAACCTCCGTGATGACCAGTCGGCCCACAGGCATCTTCGATTCTCCTCTGCCATCTCGCTTTCGTGTCATTGTCGTCGACGGCGGGGAAGATGGTGCCTCTGCCATCTCGCTTACTTGCTATCTATATAATTAGTTTGAGATATATTACTACCCATGCCAGGGCCGAGGGTTAAGCACACCGAAGAAAACAAACCGATCGATACCAAAAGATGTGACTGAGCATTCTTTTCTTATTAATGCAAACAATGGAATGATCTAGTGTAATAACTCAAGAGCAGCCCTAAAGCAATGTTCAACAACTAGATGCTTTGCAAACAGACAACAAAAGAGGTCACCTATTGATAAAAATTCAACACACTAACACCACATTGCTTCCTAACAGCATGATTTCTCCATGAAAACAATTAATATAAATGTAAGGGCACAATGTTGCATCCTCAAATGAGCATAATTGAGCGACTAAACACAGAAGCTATTACAGAAAGATCACATGCAATTGCAGTTAAATGAACCAAGTCACAACTCAACCAAAAAATACAATTGCTAAATGAGTCATATCGCAACAACAATCTTACATGTCTAGAATGAGAGGTTATCAATTAATTGATATATCCAAAATTAGAAGAAAATGCATTTAAGATGCCATGGCAATCAAAACGAACCCTCAAATGCATTTTTTCTGACAAATTGCTCTCAGTTGACAAATTGCATAAGACATAGTCTTTGCAATCTCAGTCCTCTGTCAAAATCTCTTCACCAATCAATTTTGATAATTACAAAACAGATCTTGAGCTCAAACTACAACACATAAAGCATTCTATAAACAGAACATCTAATCATATGTCTTCAGAATAATTCACAAATTTATATCAACAATAAGCCTAATTGTGATTGAGAATAGAAATATGCTTAAGCTCAAGTCCTGTTTCTAATCATCTATTTGATTTGATTTGGCTATCATCACAGAAAACATACAAGTGTATCTTAATTTCGCTATAAGCTGCAAAACAAAGAGTACAAGAGCTCAAGTCTGTTTGTAAATATCTATATGATTTGATTTTGACTATCATCACGAGCATCAACAAGGCATCATCGGAACCCATCACGAGCATCAACGAGACCATCACGAGCATCAACAAGGCATCATCGGAACCATCACGAGCATCAGCAGGCCCATCACGAGCATCAACAAGGCATGATCGGAACCCATCACGAGCAAGGAGGTGTGAGGAGAGGAGGTGACAGTAAGAGCACAACCTAGTGTTGGTCGCGAGGTCGGACCCATCACGAGCCCATCACGAGCATCGGTGGAACCCATCACGCAGCAAGGGAGGTGCGAGGAGAGGAGGTGGCGAGTAAGATCACAACCTAGTGTCGGTCGCCGAGGTCGGGCGGCGGTGTCGGGCGCCGAGGTTGGGGCGCCAGGTCGGAGCGGCGGTGCCGAGGTTGGGGCGTCGAGTCGGGCGCCAAGGTCGGGCGCGGCGAGGTTGGGCGTCGAGTCGGGCGCCAAGGTCGGAGCGCGCGCCGAGGTCGGCGCGCGATGTCGAGTCGGAGGCGGCGGTGAGCAGGAGCCCTAGAGGAGGCAAAGGAGCGCGCGATAAACTCAGGGGTGCGGGAAAGGAAGGGACGATTGACGAAAACCCTAGCGGTTCGCACCTTATAAGAGGCTATCACGAGCGGTTATTTACTAAAACCGTCTTTGATAGATAATCATAGACGGCTCTATCTAATAACCGCAGCGATACGAGCGTATCGCGACGGTTATTAGATAGAGCCGTCTATGATTATCTATCAAAGACGGTTTGTGTATATAACCGTCTGTGATAAACTCTTATCACAGAATAGGTTTTGTCGGGCTATCACATACGGTTCTATATTAGAACGTCTGTGATTCATTATCACAGACGGTTATCTAATAGAACCGTCTGTGATAGCTCCTGACAATTATCAATTACAATGAACATCCACATTCACATCAATATCAAAATATATGAGAGATGACAAAACCTGGTGACAAGTATATATGATGACAAGCTCATAACACATTTTACTTCAAAAACCAATTGTCGGTTATGATGAACGTCCACATTGACATCAATATCAAAATATATGAGTGATTACAAGTCCATAACACATGATGTTATAGAATAAATTAATTACAATGGATTAAATTCTTAATTAAAATATAGCCCTTCATGATGATCGGCGCGCATATAGCTAGCTTCCTCACTGGGTTCTTCCTCGAGCCTAATGCCATCTCCGAAAGGTGGCAACTCGTCAAATTGATTGTATTCTTCCTTGTCCACTACATTCTCAACTCCGACAATCCTTCTTTTTCCATGAAGAACTACGTGGCGTTTCTTATTTGCCGGGTCGGTTACATAGAATACTTGAACAACTTGATTAGCCAGTACGAATGGTTCGTCTTTGTATCCGACACGTTCAAGGTCCACGGTAGTGACGCCGTACTTGTCAACCTTCACCTGTGGGAGATGGACCCAACGGCACCGAAATAGGGGATCTTGAAAAGCACGTGAGTCGAGCTCCCATATCTCCTCTATTTGCCCATAGTACGAGCTCCTCGACCCATCGATCTTGAATGCATCTATCACGGACACCGCTGTTCGGATCGTGCTCTTCCTATCCTGAGCTGTCGTATAAAATGTGTACCCATTTATGTCATATCCTTGCCATGTGACAATTGTAAATTGTGGCCCTTGTGCCAACCATAGCAATGTATCATCACTTAATGATCTCCCAGTGATTCGCACCTTTAACCATCCGTTGAACCGACGGTTGTGCTCTCTCATGATCCAAACCTCCGGCCGGTTTGGATTCTGTTGGCGTACCATGTCTTTGTGCTCGTCGATGTATGGGGACACTTCGGTCATGTGTTGCAAGACCATGAAATGGGCTTGAGTGTATGTATCCAGATCGGGAGTGATTGATTTCCTTCTGATGGTCTCGATACCATCCAGTCTCCCCTCATGACGAGATAGAGGCACACCTATTGGATCCACCTGAGCCATATAGTCGACGTAGAACTCAATGACCTCTTCGTTGCATAACCTTCGACGATGCTGCCCTCCGGTCGAGATCGATTCCGTACGTAGGACTTGAGAATTCCCATGTACCTCTCAAACGGGTACATATGACGTAGGAACACAGGGCCGCATATCTTTATCTCTTTCACAAGGTGAACAATGAGATGGACCATGATATCGAAAAATGACGGAGGGAAATACATCTCAAGATAACATAGAGTCGTCACCACCTCGGCTGCAGAGCATCTAGTCCTTGGGGATCGATGACCTTACGAGCAATTGAGTTGAAGAAATAACACGACCTCAAGATTGCCACTCGGACCTTGTTCGGCAAGATACTCCTAATTGCAGCAGAAGCATTTGTGTCATCGACACATGACAATCATGCGACTTCATACCAATTAATTTTAAATCTTGCATAGAAACAAGTTTCTTAATGTTAGCGAGTAACGAGACGGGACTTTCACACCATGCAAGCTCGCGCGATTCATTTCTCTCGGCATTGGGCGAGTGTAGCAAATTTGGAGGGAGAATGCGTTCGTCTGTATCGATCTCTTGCGGTGCTAACTCGGTCCTTATGTTCATATCGACCAAGTCTCGCCGTGCGTTAACACCATCCTTTGTTTTTCCACTAATGTTGGTAAGAGACCAATCAAGCTATCACATACATTCTTCTCCACATGCATGGCGTCGATGCGATGGCGAACTTCTAAGTGCTCCCAATAAGGCAAGTCCCAAAAATTGACCGCTTCTTCGGATGTTCTTACGACGGGTTCTTAATTGGCGTCCCTTCCCAAGCACAACATCGATATCCTTAACCATATCATAGACATCTTTCCCTCTAAAAGCCCTTGGAGCTGAACCGTCCTCCTTATTTCCGTCGAATTGTTTCTTCGTGTTTCGGTATGGGTGACTCTGGGAAGGAACCTACGGTGACAGCGTATACACGTTTTGCGCGAGTTGTTTAGCCATATACTCTGTAGCATCTAAGCGGTGCGGACAAGCTTTGGCTCCTTTTGTCTTGGCTTGACAGGTTACCGAGGCGGGAAAATCATTGATGGTGCGAAACAACATGGCGTGTAAAGTGAAGTTCTCTCGTTTATCGCATCCCATACCTGTACCCCTTCGTTCCACGATGTCACAAGATCTTCCGGCAATGGTACTAGGTACACATCAATATCATTCCCGTGTTGTTTCGCCCTTGGATAAGTAGTGACATCAAAATGTACTTCCGGTTCATACACAACCAAGGAGGAATGTTGTACATGCATAGATTCACAGGCCAGGTGCTATGTTGGCTGCTCATGTTACTGAAAGGATTCATTCCATCTGTACTCAACCCTAACCTTATGTTCCTTGGTTCTCGCACCGAACTCTTGAAGCTCGATCGAAGTTTCTCCACCGGCGAATCGGCGGGGTGTCTTAGCTTTCCATCTTTCTTACGGTCCTCCGAGTGCCAACGCACCAATCTTGCCTCTTTTGGGTTCGCAAATAAACGCTTCAAGCGTGGGATCACGGCGAGATACCCCAACATTTTAGCAGAGGTCCTTGCTTCAACCTAGCGATGATTCGCGCTTGTATCGGGATGCTTTGCACACGGGACATGCATGCATGTCTGCATGCTCTTTACGGTAGAGGATACAATCGTTCGGACATGCATGTATTCTTTCTACTTCCATTCCCAATGGACAAAGAACCTTCTTTGCTTGGTAGGTGGTGTTGGGCAACACGTTTTCCTCGGAAGAATGTCAGCTAGGAGACCTAACAACGCCGTGAAACTCTTATCGGACCAATCATTGCTTGCTTTTAATTTAAGCGGTTCAATCACGGTTGACAACCTTGTATATTCCGACTTGCGGCCGGGGAACAAAGGTCTCACCGAAGTCCTCCATTAAGCGCTCGAATTTACAAAACTCTCTCTCCTGTAGTTCTCTTACGCATCGCGTAGCATCTAATCCAGTTGTCATCGTGTGACCTATCCTCATCAAAAGCATGATCTACATCCGCATATCGTTGACATCCGCATATCGTTGACTTTCTCGCGATGTCGTTATTACTAACTTCTGTCACTCTTCACGTGATCGGTCCAACATGTATACCCTTTTTAAAACCCTTCGAATCAAGTGTGTTTCTATCTGCAGGTTGGTAAACATCTTGATTACATAATCAATGCATGGGCAGTACATAAATTTTATCCCCTTCTTCAACATATCCCGCTTCGCGACTCTTCTAAAAGCAACCACGCCATTAATGTACTCTTGACTCACACGGTTTACACCATACATCCAGTTTCGGTCCATCTACGCTACACATATAACAAAATATATAGTGTCAAATTAGATTAATAAAATCTCTCTCAACCGCGCGCTCTCTCTCTCTCTCTCCATTTCCTCCCCCTCACAGAACTTTAATATTATTCCAACCACCCAATGAAAAATATTATTATATTCCCTTACATCCGGATGTAAATCTAGCCATTCGAACCGGCTAATTAAGCACGTAAATTACAGATACTCTAAAGGGTAGAGTTTTGGGATTTGTTCAAAATAGCTAATAACTGCATTCCTAATAATGGGATTAATTCCTTACTTACTATTTAATTTGTGTGTTTTTTTATTATTCCTTGGTGCAGTTGCGAAATCCGCACAATTCCCTCTTCACGTATAGTTACCCGATGCTATGGAAGTACCCACTCCCATTTCGGCTCTTATACACGCGATCGATGCTTAGCATATTCTACAATATCTCAATTGGGTTATAAAGATTGTTACCCTCGGAGCTCACGACGAAAATACCAAATCGATCTCTTCAGATTGCTGTCCTTCTCCCTCCCTTTCTCCTCTCCTTCTCCCTCCCTTTCTCCTCTCCTTCTCCTCCCCTCTCTCTCTCTGTCGGCGGTGCAGTGGGCTTTATCTAGGAAAGGGCAGAAATGAGAAGAAGCGAGGGTACTCAGTATTTATAGCGAGAGATATCACTGAGCGGTTCAAAATATGAACTATGCGTGATAGGCATATATCACAGACGGTTTATTAAAAGCACCGTCTGTGAAATATCATAGACGGTTTATAAATAGCACCGTCTGTGATACGGACGATTATCACAGACGGTTTATGTAAAGAACCGTCTGTGAAATATCACAGACGGGTCTATTAATAAACCGTCTGTGATATGGAGGATTATCACATACGGTTTATAAATAGAACTGTCTGTGATATTTCACAGACAGTTCTATTTATGAACCGTCTGTGATATATGACTATCACAGATGGTTACTAATAAGAACCGTCTGTGATAGGCCGGCAAAACAAATACCGCGCCCAACAGACCCAACACAGACGGTTTCAAATTAACCCGTTTGTGATGGGGTGTCTACTATAGCCTGTTTTGTAGTAGTGGAAGTACTTGAAGTACTATGAGCTAATGTACACTCTGCTGGAAGTAGAGAAACATGCAGAACTTCTGATGGAAAACCATCAGATACGTTCCACTAAGACGATGGTTGTGCCTAAAGCATGCGCAAATGCTCAACAGGCTAGCAACATCTAGGACCGCGGAAAAGGTCCAAAACCAAATAGGGGTAAATAGAAGAAGGTTGGGATGCAGAGAGGTAGGGGCAAACCCCATGGTAGAGGATCAAGCAAAAGGAGGCCCCAGAAGCAAGAATCAGGCATCAAGACTGCTCATCCTCCCTAGACGTGTTTCAGATGTGGTTGCATCAACCATTGGTCGCACACTTGCCGCACCCTGCAGCATTTGGTGAATCTCTACATGCAATCCACTAGTAGAGTGAAAAAGACTCATGGGAACAAAGTTGAGGCTCACTTCGTAGCTTAGCTCGCTCTGACTGGACCGTCTCCTAACCAAGATGTCGGGAAGACTGATTACATGATTCTTGACGATGTGGCTCAAGGAGAAAGCACCTCCATGGATCACGACGATCTTCTTGGGTTGGAGCTCCTGAACCTCCATAAGGACAACCAGGATCCATTTGGAGACCTGAAGTAGCCTCCCCACGGCGCGCTCCTTGGATGCCTTGTACATGGCCTTACATGTGGCTCGTAGGCTGCAGAGGTCAGCTATGGGCTTAGGAGAGCTCGCGGCCACATGGCCCACAATGTCGACGAGGACATCGTGAGGAAGAGTGACGGCGATCGCTGACCACCTCGCCTTGGTCCTCGTCGTCATGCTCCGTGTACTCACCATTGCGCGCGACGGTTTGTGAGTTTTCAATACCGTAACAATGGCTGTTGATGGAGGGTGCGAAATAAAGTAGAGCTATGTAGGTATTCATCTTCGGTGGCAGATGATCATTCTTTTAAAACGTATCACAAATCGAGAAGAAGAAACGCATCGTAACGTCGGCGCGGGAGAAGAAGAGACGCATCGTACGAGAGTCGAAGCGGCTTGAACATACCACAGATAGTTGCAACCATAAACCGTCTGTGATACATATCACAGATGGTTATATTTAAAAACCGTCTGTGAAGTCTTCATTATCACAGATGGTTCTTATTAAAAAATCATCTGTGATAATTATATATCACAGACTGTTGTATTTAATAACTATATGGTATATATATCATAGACGGTTTGTTCCACTAAACCACCTGTGATAGTTATTTCTATAGATAAACATGTTGTTCAATAAACATATTCAACATATATAGACAGTAACTTCAACTCTAAACTATATTTTTTATTTACATATGGCCAAATAGCGTGGCCAGTCGCTTCTTACAAAAGATTTTCTTAAAAAAGTAAAAATAACAAAAGATCAACTTATTTCCTGTGGCCCAGGTAGACTTCCATCTCCGTCTTCAATTCTTTGTTGGTGACGTGGTCGGCATCGGAGGCTTCAGGGTCAGCGTAGGTTCCCTAAAACACGTTCACCAGTTGACGCGCTCGTTCGAGTGTCTCCCGAAAACCCTCCGACTGCTGAATCAAGAAGAATTGAGCCCATAGGCTCTCTTCCCTTTCTTAAGGGGTCTCAGCAAGGTCAACTTGGTCGCCTGCCGTCTCGATTAAGCAGTTCATGAGATGGCAAGTCTCCTAGAGACGCACAACATCTTCTTCGAGGACTACGTTGATTGTGATTTTAGCTCGCCGGAAGAGAGAGACCACCCGGAAGACGTGGTGGAGGAGGATGTCTAGACGGCAGAAGGTGGCCATCATATGCTCCGGCATAACCTCCGTCGGAGGAGGGAGGACACTGTTCGCACAGTGTCCTTCCGTAGCATCCGCCAGCGTACGGTTGGCGAGGTGCTCGTACAAAATGGCTAAGTAGGCCATCAACGCCGGTGACAGGGGAGAAGAGTGGGGAGCCATTGTTTTTTTTAACTCTACTAGTTATTGACGGGGGGTACGAAAGAGAGTACAGCGATGTGGGGATTCATCTTCGGTGGTAGATGATTATTCTTATAAAACTGTCGATGCGCGAGACGAAGAGACGCGTTGTAACGTCGTCATGGGAAACGAAGAGATGTATCGCGTGGGAGCTGAAGTGGCATTGAACGTATCATAGACACTTCCAACCACAAACCATCTGTGATACAAAATTATCACAGACGGTATAGTTAAAAACTGTTTGTGATATTTAGTTGTATGACAGACGGTTCTTGTTAAGAACGATTCGGATGGTGTATCGTGCACGACCTTATAGGTAGCACGAAGGCGATCCTGGCTCCGCGCGACAGATCTGAGCCGGCGAAGCGGTGCATCACAACACCTGGCGCGCTTGACGTCGCGAGGCGTTGGAGTGGCGTGGTTCGAGGTGCAGCGACTGGAAACGGTGCTGTGGCGAGAGTCGGGGCAGTGATCGACGATGACGGCGGCGCTCACGCTTTAGTTTCCTCCCAAGTGCGCCATCTACCCTTCTTTCCGCAGGGCGACGGCGCTAAGGTTGCCGCTGCGGCTCTAGTAGCCATCATCCTTGTGCGCCAACGCCTCCGCTGTAATCTCTCATGTACAATCGACTAATTTATCATGTAATCTCATTTTAGATCTTGTAATGTTTGAATATAAAGGACAATGGACAATGAAGGACAATTTACTAACTAAATGAGTAAATATGTGCATTTATATTTTTTTATGTTTGTTTACTTATTCCTGATGGGAAGAACAACCGTCAGGAATACCTATCCTGACGGTCAATCTTGACGGGCTTGCGTCAAGAATCCAGTTTGTCACACGCCCTCTCGCCATCCGTCAGGAAAAGCCGTTAGGAAAGTGTCCCTGACGGCTATCCGTCAGGAAAAAGTTGGTCTTTCGTGACACTGCTCCTTACGGTTTTTTCTGACAGTGACCGTTAGGACTGATGTATACTGACGGATTTTTGGCATTTCCTAACGTTGTTTTGCCGTCAGAAAAAAAAAACAGATTCTGGTGGTATGTTCATCATGTTCAGGCTCATGGAAGGGGTGTCACTGTGGATGAGAATTTTGTTTTGGATAGCATTGCATAACAAGTCATAGGTTGGTGGCCATAAATAAATCGTACATTTCGGTCCAAAAAAATCGTACATTTTTTCCATCCCTATTATATTAAACAATCGAGATTGGGTCCAAATTGAACTAAACTCCCATGCCCAAAATCCACCCAAGTCCGACCTTTATATCCCATTTCCCATGTCCTAATTTTCACCCATTGCCCAGCTCCTAACTCTAAGAGCATGTACAATGGGTTTATGTCAGCCGTCTATAGTCCCTGTTACATATGATTTTTGCTGACGTGGATGAAAGAGAATGAAGAGAGACAAAGATGTTGTCTACAATTCTGTAGCCGGTTGTAGCACTAGAAACAAGAAAAATATTAAAGATTGTGTGTTCTATAAAGACAACTAAAAAGACAGCAGCTATCGGTACCATTGTATGAGCTGTCTTTAGTGCTATCTATAGGTGACATAGAGAATTGTTATAGACAACAACTGTCTGTACCGTTGTACATGCCCTAAGACCCATGCCAATCATGCCGTGTGAATGGTGAATGTACTTAAATAATTGACGAAAACAAGAAACGTTTGAGATGACTACTGAAACTATTTTTAAAAAAAAACATAAACTTTATAACTATTTGGGGGAACAAGATATTACTACAATGATTGAGAAAATTTAGAAGTACAGTATTCGATACATCATTTGACTTTGACCAAGCAAGGTATTTCACTGGGAAGAACTCTTGTCAACTTGGGTAGTAGAACTGCTTGTCACACTAGTTGCACCCACCGTCCCGGAGGCCCATAGTCGACTTCTCCAAGTCGACCACGGTGTGGAGACCCATCAGGTGTTTGCTTCCGAGGACCACGTCACCACGGTCATTCCTTCTGAGTTCTGAAGGCTAAACAGTACACCTGCTCAGGGCCCTTCTCCCTGAATAGCAAATCCCCCGCAACCAACGTGATCCTACAGCCGTCTTGGAACACAATTCTTACAGTAGGGTATGTAAACATCTTCTTGATTCCAATAATCGTCACGCTTAAAGCAAGTCCGCCCCTCCGACGCTGAAACTCGGAAGAAGCCTCGGATCCTGTGGGCCACAACATTGGACAGGGTTGAAAACAGGTGAGTTGGCAGCATTGTGAAGGACGTCCCGGTGTGGAAGAAGCACCTCATCGTCTGGTCCTCGGGCTCGGCCGACCGGACATCGAGACTGGCTCTGCCAACAGTGATGCTGGCTATGTGGACGTAGTAGTTGTCGCCGTCGATGAACAGAGAGGTGAAACTCAACCCGCTCTGCTGTTCGTTGTATTGCCCAAATTGCAAGAACCCTTGATTATGGGGATGAGGGAAGCAGTAGGACATGGCTCTGTAGCGACGACCTATGGTAAGCTGTGAGAAGAAGGATAACCTGTTCGTCGAAAGGCCAACTATTCCTGAATATTTGCCTACAAGGCCATTGAGATAGTTGCAGCAGCCAAACACAAAGCCTTGCATGTCTTCCCTCCCGTAAATGAGCCGGTCACTGCCCACTACTCCCTGAGATGTAGCATTGTCCGCGTACTTTTGCTTGTAGGAGCACTTCTGGAAGGGCGCAAGACAGGTGCTACGGGACATTGTGGCCGCAGGAACGGCATTACAAATTGAAGATCGGCATCGGATAGTGTTGTATGTGGAAGAGGCAGCGGGGTCAAAGATTGGGTCCAACTCCAAGCATCCGCTGTAAGGCTCGCACTCAATCCAGGACAAGGATGACCCGGTGTCGACCAGCACGAAGTGCGTCCTGGCTGGTGTTCCGAGCCGGATTCGTGTCACGTAGCTGAAGTAGTCCCATGGAACGGCGTTCGCGAGGATTGGACCGGAGACGTTGGCTTCGGGCGCTGGACAGCTGGAGAAGCTGCTGGCGAGGCGGCGGACACGGGCGTGGTATCTCGACAGCGTCGACGTGGAGGAACTGTCCGCCTGGCGCGTTGAGGCCGGCGAGCACGGATGCTCGCGATGGAGAAGCGTCAGGCGGATTGTTTCACTCGACTTGTTCATTTTATCCAAGTTATCTGAACGAGAGACGGGACAACACCACGTTGCGGTTATCAACACGATATCTTCGTCAGTAACAAAATAAAGCTCTTAAAATTGCGCATGAGATTCTTTTATGCTTTTGGACACTTATGGTCATACGTTTATATATTTTTTATTAGGGAACATTGTTTATATTATATTTTCAGAACTTTTAAATCTAATTCTTGAAGGTCTATTCACCATTCCAACAAGATTTTGGACTTCTTAAGCAAATTTCGATGCAGTCTAATGCGCTACATATATGACAGTACGTTACACAACGGTAAGATAACAATTTCTGAAGGGAGTCAAGAGATTTGTCAACAAAAAGAAGAAGAAGATATTACTCTGTTACTTTTCAAATGACATGTGTGTCCAAAATATATTTCATAATATCAATGACACATGCATGGTATAATATTTTTTAATACGACGATACAGAAGTAAGCGAGCGGTACCTCCCCATATTTCAGCGCAGTTATTATCCACGGATGAGGCAGTGTAGAGGCAAAAGGAAGCAAATATAATCATGAACTTCAAACTGCTATACCTTTCCATGATGGTTCAATTCAATGTCATATGCACACATGTATATATATACATACACATATGCAAGACACTCGTTAGTTCTAAATTAGGTAAATATTAGAGCATAGTCCATTAGATAAATGTTTGTTTATGCATGAGTTTGTTGGCTAGTTCTTAGGTTAAGTCTAGTTAAAAGATTAGATGTAACTAGCGATTAAAAACTGCGGGGGGCCAATTATGTTGACGCGACTTGTTTAATTTGGAGGGTAGAAATAATCCTATAGGATTTGGTACATAACTCCATTGATGTGGACCAACTCCACTGCAAGCTCAAAGCGTGACGTAATAGCCTTCATTATTCAATTCGTGAAAATTCACATCAGTGATTTATGAGGCTGTGCGTTTTGAGATTCGCGAAAGGACACGTGTCATGCAGTGAAGTTGGTCCACATCAATGGAGTTATGGACCAGGTCCTATAGGATTATTTTCCTTTGGAGGGGAGAAGAAAGCGTGTTTTGTTTGCGGGGGTTCTCAGCGCGCGCACAGATTAGAAGCACCCTGTATAGTATTATAGGATTAGCCCTTTTGTAATGCACATGACAGATCATAAATAATTCCTTGATGAAATATATGTAAATTGATCCTTTCAATCATCGTCGATAAGGATAGATTTGCACCTCTACGTACAGCAAAGACGCGAGGCGAGGACCACACCACCCTGCCTGATTATACTTGGTTGTAGCTAATAAATTCCGAAGCCATGGAATTGGCTGATGAAAGACTCGTCCGCCGTGACAAGACGGTAGAGATATGCGCACTCTTTTGTTGCAGCCTCGTTGGGGTCCTGCTTCTCCCGTGGTCATTATGGAAAGAGTACGTCTGTCCCGCGGTGGGAGGAGGTGACGGATCAGCGGCGGTAGTCGTCGGAGATGAGGAAGGAGGCAGTGCTAGAGATCTTGTCGAAGAGGAGGAAGAAGGGAGGCGGCGGGACTGGGAGGCGGGGCAGAGGAGGAGGGGGCGGAAGGATCTTGCTGGCAGGCATCGCCGCGCCAGCGAGGCGGCGGGAGGCGACACAGGGGCAGGACTTGGGCGGCAGCGGTGGTAGTTGGGAATGAAGTGAGTTAGGGTTAGGGTGTTGGGTGAGTTATATAGGTGAGAAAAAAAGAGATATGAGCCACGTCATCTTGATCCAACAATGAAAAAGTGTCCTGGATATCCCAAATTTTCAAACGATTGTGGAATAGACGCCCCCTAACTTATTATTTTAAACCCATGGAACTTGTATGAGAGAATTGTGTTGTAGATTGCACTACATAACATGTGAATAAATTGTATATTGGAAAAATCTTAGTGGCTATAAATCAATTGCTCATTGTTTTCTCTCTCTCTTATATATACCAAACAGTAGAGTGGTGCTTCTATGGACCAAGTGCATAGTGAATTGCACTAATGTTGATGCACGTCCAAGGGGTGCTACTTACCCCTTGGAGTGCATCAAGATTAGTGCAACTCTATTAGAGGGAGGGAATACATGGAAGCACTACTCAACAATAGATTGGGACCAAAAGTTAATTAAAAGGAAAATTTTTGTTCCTACCACTCAAAACGTGTGCAAATTCAGTTTTGCCATAAAATATTTGACCATTTCGTTTTTGTCATTCTTCCATCACAGTACATTTCATTTTTTTTCCACTCCATCCAAGTTAACGGGGTTTGTCCGTCAAGAAATATGGGGGAAAACAGAAAAAACCAGAAAATCATAGAAAACCTAGAAAATACACAATAAAATAGAGAAACAAATATAGCACAATTCAGGGATAACTTTTGAACAATTTTGTTTTTTTAATACACTAATAAAATTTCACAAAAATTTAAACTAAGGAAAATGTTTTCATCTTCCTCAACTTTTATGGACCATTGCCAAAAAATTTCTGAAGTAAAACTTTTGTGCCCTTTTAATTTTTTTGTTCAGAAGTGGTCCCTTAATTGTTCTGTACTTGTTGACATTTTTAAATTTTTATTTTCAAAATTTCTCCTTTTTATTGATAATTTTGCATATTACCATTAAGAAATATGAAACATTATCATGAAAAAAGAGAAATATTGAAAATATTTTTTAGAAAAATACCAAAAAATACACAACAATTAAGGGACCACTTCTAAACAAAAAAAATAAAAGTGCACAAAGGTTTTATATCAGGAAAATTTTAGCAATGCTCCATAAAAGTCGAGGAAGATTAAAACATTTTCCTTAGTGTAATTTTTTGAGAAATTTTATTAGTGCGTTAAAAAAAACAAAATTGTTCAAAAGTTATCCATGAATTTTGCTATGTTTTTTTCTCTATTTTCCTTGTGTGTGTTTTCTGGTTTTCTAATGATTTTCTGGTATTTTTCTATTTTCTCCCATATTTCTTGACGGTCAAACCCCGTTGACTTGGACAAAGTGGTAAAAATAAAATGTGCACTGACGGAATAATGGCAAAAACAAAATGGTCGAATTTCAAATGGCAGAACCGAATTTGCACACATTTTGAGTGGTAAGAACAAAATTTTCCCTAATTAAAATCCCATACATGACACGAAGCGTGAGGTCACAAGTCACAAGAACGTGGCATTCTCTAGAAAGCTCATGAGTAGTTAAGGGAGCATGACCATATAACGTTCTGTTTAGGCGTGGTTCATTGGAAGCTAGTATCAGTTGAGATTTCAAGTAAAGTCTGTTCATAACAAGCACTGAATTCAAGGTGTAGTCCATTCATGACACACTTATCTGCGTCATTCACAGCAAAACAAGCAGACGTCAAAGTTTTATTAAACTTCTCATGCCATTGCTTAGGTGGTTGCTTTAAGCCATACATGATTTGAATAATTTGCACACCTTATTTTCTTTTCCAGAAATCACATAATCATCCGGCTGCTCCATATATATTTCTTCGTCTAACTCGCCATTAAGGAAAGTTGTCTTTATATTCATTTGATGGATGTGTAGACAATGGGAAGTAGCTAATGCAATGAGCACTCTAATAGTGGTTAGTGTGGCAACATGAGAATAAGTATCAAAATAAGTCCATGTACACATCATTGAGTTGATCTGCCAGTATGGTCAGAATGCACCCAATTAGGGTTGTATTGTTCGCATTGTAGAACTACATATAATGTTTAATTGTAAATGGATACTCTGGATGGATCACTCACCACTACCCCAAATACATGAGCCAAAACTTGGCCCGGGTATGCCATCTACGAAAATTCTGACCAGAAAACCTCTCAGGTTTCGTAACATCAGAAGCACCAGCCATTACTGAATTACAAAAATATTCGCAATAAGGTTTCTAGATTGTTGGAAATATGCATAATATTTTAATTTCAGATTTTATTATGAGAAAAACATCACAAATAACTACAGATGCATAAATCAATACTAACAGCAGGCAACACATTGTACTTCGAAATATACTCAAGAGAATAATATAATAGAGTCGATTGGTCACACAAACGACTTACTGTTTGGATTGGTGAAGAAAAGGAAGCAGCGCAGGCTCGATGCAATGCAAAACATAGATGAGGCAGCGAAGGGAGCGCGCGCGATGCGCTGTCTAGAAATCTTATTGCCACCACGTGTAGGTGTTCTCTGTGGCAATGGTGCAGAGATCCGCTCTCCTTCCTTCTCAGTGCACGCTGAGAAGAAAGGTCGGCAACTCAAAACTCCAACATAGATCACCAGAGGAGGAGGAGCGTTTTTTTAAAAAATATTATTATTTTAAAAGAAAATTACATGTGAGCAGGATCTATGCGAAAGAAGAGGCTTATTACAAGCGCGTCACGCAACTAGCACGACGTAGCATGCACTCGTGGGTGATCCTCTCATGGTTCATCCCATGGCATCCTTTATCCCTGCACAGTATCTCGAAGCGAAGCTACCTTGTGCTCATCTTGAATGCCCAATGCATTTCACCATTCTTACTCTTCTCTCCATGTACTTGGTGATCATAGCGGAGTCTGATGCTTTGTCATTTGCCATGAAGAGCGACGCGTTGTTGTTTCTGTCAACAAAATAATTTGTGGTACCACAGAGAATTGCCTCCACAATACCAACCAAAGGGAGGCACCTGGCGTCGCGTATGATCCAATTATACACCCCAGCTAGATTGGTTGTCATGACACCATATTGAGCACCACCCCTGTCATGTAGCAGCGACCACCTCTCCTTAGATTCATGCTCAATCCAGTCCGAGAAGCATTTCACCTGTGCCCCGTCTTCCTCGTCACACTAGGATCATCTGTAGGTAACTATGGCAATGCTTCGGGGGGCTGGTCAACGCTTGTAGCTGCCTTTTTGGCTGCCTCCATTCTGTGCATCCGGGTCCGCTCATCCAGAATCTTCCAGAGTGCATCAAACTTTCATTGCTGGTTCTGGTTGCCTGTACCGCTGAACAGTTCACCAAGTCCTTGTTGTGGAACTGCTTGTAGAAGTTTGCACCCAAGTGCCTCATGCACCACCTGCTTTGCAGATCCACTCATGGAAGTGGTTCATTCTCTCCTTGTTGTAGCTGAGTTATTGCACTCAACAGGCCCGCATGCTGATCATGTAGGACGCATACGTTAGGACGGCCCTGTACAACATAAATCCTCAAATTCCTCAAGAACCACTACTAGTTGTTCGTGTTCTCGCTTTTAACAAATACGAATGTCACATGAAGAACTTGATTGTTCCTGTCCGTCACTATTGCAGTCAGTATCTGGCCCTTGTACTTCCCAGTAGGAATGTGTCATCCATGCACAAGATTAGATGGCAATGCCGGAATGCATTGATGCACCAACCAAAGGTGAAGAATGCTTACTTCACTACCCTCTTATTGCCCCACTTCGGATGCGTGGAATCTTAAATGGCGACATGAATACCGGGATTCCTGTCTTGTATGACCAGGAGTTAGCCGAGCAGGTTGTGGTAAGAGTCCTCGAACGTACCAAACCTTGATTTCAATGCCTTCTGTTTTGCCCTCTACGCCTTGACATAGCTAATTGCTTACTGGGACCTTGCCTCAATTGCCCGAATGATGGATCGTGGCTTAAAATCTAGATTATTTACGATCTCACCATACATGATATTCGCGATGAAGCCTGAAGACAGGTTCTTGTGGGACTGCACTAACTCAGCGACGACACATGTGTGAGGGACCACTATAGAGCATTTCCAGTAGGTGTCCCACTTAGGTTGCAATGTGTCCACTCGCTAAGGGCATCGCTCTATGTCGCACTTTACGTCGTGGCATCTTGGGTTAGACTTGACGACTGTGAATGTACACCGCATCGACAAGGTCTAGAATTTGACCACCTCTTGTACGGTCTCGTTGCATTTGTACATGGCTCCTTGTTGGAGTTGAATATCTCAACTCTCATCTCTCAATCTCTATCACAGAGATGTATACACACGGATATACGATGAAGACACACACACACACGCATGGGAGGAGGACTCACTCCAAACCAACTCGTTTATTTCATTCATGAGAGCACCTATTTATACAAGACTCCGCATACATATGCAACAGAAGCTAACAGACTCCCCTAGTCTATCGCCACTACACCAGATTGGCCTTTTTCTTCTCAATGTTCATATACCATTTACACACATGCAGCCACGTACGTAGTACATGTAAAACTAACTACTTGATCCACTTCACGCTAACAATCTAAAGTGCTCTATCTCAACACTAAGCTATCACCACACGCACACGCTAATTGCATTAACTCAAATGAACTCAAGTCAAGATTAATTTCTAACACTCCTTGCCTAACCTCGCTCAGTCATACTACCATGGTACAGGGAGCCTTTGTTAATGACGAGGTTATCGAACTAGTATGTGTTCCACTCGGATAGAACCACATGCTATTCCACGGCATCCTCGCCGTCGGATCCTTCATCTTCTAACAATGCACAGTAGTCACGGTCTTGAGATCCATCCTTTGGACTAGGGCTTCCATCTCGTCACCCTCATCAAGCAATCCCACTAGCTTGCTTGATGAAGGAGCTCCTTCCACACGGTCTTCATCGACAATCCAAACAACTTTCATTTTATCAAACTATGGTTTTTCCCAAGTTTTGGATATGCCAAATTTTGACTTGGTTCATTAGGGCAATAAACCAGCGGTCCCTCAAATCCTCTAACATTGAGAAGACAATGGTAGAGAGCAACATTCCTTGATCCACAACCATCCAATCAACCATCCAACCATCCAATCAAAAGGGCAACTCACGATACCACTAGCTACAGTAAAAAAAACACTGTGGCACTCCATGTGGTACGGTGCAACACCACAGAACCGAACACACCCTAACCATTGATTTTTTATCCAATGGATGGGGTTGACTATCGCATGGTGACATTGGAATGTGATGAGAATCTAATAATACTCATTTTACTATTTATCTGTAATTAATTTTTTGGGTAAATATGACGTCATATGGCTATTAGGTATACCCCCTTATGATCTTAAGGAAGAAGCCAACCAGGTGGTCGTAAGACTTCTACGACCGCATACCGATCGTCGATTCTTCTCGACTACCCACGGTCGTAAGCTCTTCTATGACCAGGCTCACTACGACCACACGAAGAATCAATAGATCCTATAGACAAGTGGGCCCCATTGATTACGGGATCTGAGCAATCAATATGCGTTGTTATTCTCTAGAATAACTACACGAACACGCCATTATCTCTGACAAGTAACTGCCAGGCGACGTGGACGGATTACTACTTCCGTGATTACTACCATTATTACGTCCGTTATATGGAATAATGAGGCACCTCTTGACCTGGAGGAACGACTACCTCTCCGCACACTATAAAAAGGCTTTAGTCAGAGATAATAGGGGCAGAGACAATCAAGAGCATAAGTATTATACTTTACCTTGATTGTAACCAGCATACTCAATACAATACATACAGGAGTAGGGTTATTATTATCTCCGGAGAAGGCCTGAACCTGTATAAAAATCCCTGTGTCGTTCTATCTGCGTGATCAATTGTGGAGACCCCCCGAGTCAAATAATCTTTACGTAAGATCGGTTCTAAAACACCGACAGTTGGCGCCGTCTGTGGGGATCTTCTGGTAATTCCTTGTCAACGGATCCTCTTTTTCTCTTAATGCTTCCATGGCAGGAGAGTGGAATGAGGAGAACTAGTTCGACTTGGCCGATTACGCAGACGTTGACATAGAGGCCGGTTTCAATTACGATCCGTGTGTCGAATCATCCGATGGTATTACCACCTCTAGAGATCTTCTATCAGATCCAGGAAATAATACCACCGATGGAGTTGAGGAGGGATCCTTATCCCCCCACAACAGTACATCCAACTGAGGGATCAGTTTCCTCAGAGGGCAAGGGTCAATCCGACCACAACAAGAACTGTGTCAAGGCAGGCTCACAACATGACGAGAGTTCTCCCTCCGAATGTTCGAGTCCACCTAAGGTAGTTCGACTTGGCGAGCAAGTTCTGGAAGCCATCATTCCGGAGCTTCATCAACACCTGGTGGTCTTCTCTCTCCGGTTAACCCCGCAGAGGAGGGGATCAAGCATGCTTTCCCTGTGAGTTCGACGATCCCTTCGCAGGGCTCACTTGCGGACGGAGACGGTTATGACCCAAAATTCCCCTTCCTAGAGGGGTTTACTCCAAGTAGTCAGATGGTGTCTCTCGACTACTCCCCAAGCGAGGAAGCCTCGAGCGCAAGTGGAGATCCTCAACAGGAGGTCTTCGTCCTTCCCTCTGATAACAATCATTCTCCCAAAGGCAGGACTAACGATGCTCCCTGATGAGAACACACTGCGCCCCCTCATCACAATGGCAAGAGCACCGCCGGTGATGAACAAGGTCAACACTCTGATGAGCGTGAGAGAAATCCTCGACATCATCACACTCCATTGAGGCCAATTCAAGGGTCCAGTGTGGGTGATCCTGAGATGACCCGACAGAAAAAATTGCAGCCCCAGAGAACTCTGCTGGCATGTTCGATGTCGATTGGAAGAAGCTCGGGAACGGCGGATCAACGACCGCCGAGAGACCCAACTCGAGAGCTTGCTCGAGCACCAGGCTATGACCTCTTTGCCGAAGAGATCGCACCAAGGCTTCGAAGCATGATGTCGAGACTCGAGCACCCTCGTCAGCATCACTCCGGAAGTCATAGTAGCACGGCTCCGTCAGCTACTAGTCGTTAGAACGACTCACTACACGGAGATCGGCGCGACTACAGGTCACGTTGTTCCCCTAACCTTAACTCTAGTCGGAGAAAGGTTCCTCGAACGACAGATGATCGATAAGCTCCCAGGGGAGGTGATCATTAACCACCTTGACCAAATCGCAACGGCGGATGGAATACGAGTATTTCCCTTGTAAGGCGAGGCCTACTATAGACCTACTATAGTCAAGTTCGTATTCAATTCTAGAGGTTTTGACTCATATGTTATCGAGCCTTCAAGCGGAGTCCGCAATAGAAGAATTACAGAGGGCGTTGCTTTGAATCCTCCCTGATCAGAGGCGAACTCTTCGAGATGGCCGATCGATATGCGACTACTGTTTACTGTTGAAGTAGACGAGTGGAACTAAACCATCAATCGAGATGACAAACTTCCTCAAGAGGCGGGTGAAAACGACAAGAAGGATAGGAAGGCAAAGAAATCCAAGAACAAGGCGAAGGGCCAAAAAGCTCCAGCCAGCAGTTCCAAGGAGGTCTTAGCCGTAAGCGATAAGGAGCCATGAGGTTCCAAACCATACTCCGACCAAGGCAAACGTAAGCGCCCTGATTGGAAGAACGACAAGCCTAGATGGTGCCCTTTCCATAAAAAGGAGGGACATGAACTTCGCAACTGCCAGGTTTTCCAACGAAAACTCAAGGACTATTACTCCGACAAAGGGTCGCTTCCTACTCTTGAGCAGGTAGGGCAGATGAGTGGTCGGAAGGAGTTACACGACGACGAGGAGATGTTGTTCCAAGATCCACATCACACCATCGATCACATTTCTGAGGGATCATTGGCATACGAGTCAAGGCGACAGCTTAAGGCTATCGAACGTGAGGTAAACTCCATTGACTCTTCTCTTGTCAGTAAAATACCGAAGTGGTCGGAAGTCACCATCTCTTTCGAGAAGGGTGATTGCCCGATCCCTTCAACTCGACCAGGTCGATTTTCGATCATGGCCGAACCCACCATCAACAACTATCGAGTAAATCGTGTGTTAGTTGATGGTGGTATCTCGTTAAATATTCTGTTTACGAGTGCCCTGGATGAGATGCAGGTACCCAGGACAAAGGTAAGACCGGTATGATATTATTTTCATGGGATCGTACTGGGGTCTTCGGCTAAACCTATTGGCCAAGTTTCTCTTCCTTAAACATTTGGTTTACTAAGTAATTTTAGGACAGAGAAGATCTCCTTTGATGTGGTCGATTTCGATACGACATATAACGCTATACTCGTACGACCAACTTTGGTAAAATTCTTAATAGCTACTCATTATGGGTATCAATGTCTTAAGATGTCAGGTCCCAAAGGAGTGATCACAATTCATTGTGACAAGAAGATGGCGCACATCTGTGACCGTCGATCCCTTGAGATGGTTGGCAAGGCACCAACTCGAGAAGAAAGTCAGCCTTCGACCAGTAAGTCGAAGCCTAAAGCTGCACAAAAGCCGAACGATCAAGTCAAAGAGGTTCCCCTGGATGCAGAGGAACCCTCGAAGACTATTTGCATCGAGGATACTTCTAACCCCAAATAGGAAGACACCATCATCACTTTCCTTCGAGCAAACGTAGATGTCTTTGCGTGGCAAGCATCCGACATGCCCAAAGTCCCTAGGGATACAAAGATTTGCCCCTGATCGATGAGATGCAATTAAATCAGAATTGGATAAGCTACTTAAAGCGTGCTTTATAGGAGAAGTCAACCACCTAGAGTGGTTGGCTAACCCTGTAATGGTTAAGAAGTCTAACGGCAAGTGGCGTATGTGTGTAGACTTCACCGACTTTAATAAAGCTTGTCCAAAAGATGATTTTCCTTTACCTCATATCGATCAGTTGGTTGATTCTCTGCTTGGTTGTGAAGTATTAAGTTTTTAGATGCATATTAAGTTATCATGATTAATATGTTTCTAGACGATGAAGAAAAGACCGTATTTATTACACCATTTGGTATATTTTGCTATGTCAAAATGCCATTTAGTCTAAAAAAATGTTGGCGTTTCTTTTCAACTCTTGATGCAATCGACTTTTTCACCTCAACCAGGCCAAAATTTGGAAGCCTATGTTGATGATCTAGTCGTAAAAAGCATCAAGAAACTTAATCATATTTTAGACCTGCAAGAAACATTCGACAACCTTAGAAAGCACCGCTTGAAACTCAATCCTGAGAAGTGTGTGTTCGGAGTTTCTTCGGGGAAATTGCTTGGATTTTTGGTCTCCGTACGAGGAATTAAGCAAAACCTGAAAAGATAAAAGCCATTGTTCAAATGCGCCCTTCGACCATAAAGAAAGAAGTCCAGAAACTCACAGGGTGCATGACGGCTTTAAGTTATTTCATCGCATGACTGGGAGAAAAAGGACTACCTTTATTCAAACTTCTAAGGAAGCACGAGGGTTTTGAGTGGTCGGAAGAGGCAAACGCTGCCTTTGAGGATGTCGAGAGGTATCTTACGAGTGCTCTTGTTCTGGTTTCTCCGAAACTAGGAGAGACGCTCTTAATTTATCTAGCTGCCACGCCACGAGCGATGGCGCGATCTCGGTTGTAGAACGTAAAGCGTGCAACGACCGTTTACTACGTCGATGAAGTTTTACACGGGCCTAAGGAGCGCTAACCTTAGGTCCAAAAACTTCTATATGCCCTCGTCATGTCTTCGAGGAAACTGTGGCATTATTTTTAGGCGCACAAGATAATTGTGTCATCTGAGTTTCCCTTAAGAGTGGTCCTCTAGACCAAGGAAGCAGGGGGGACACATGGCAAAATGGTCGATAGAACTTTGGGAGTTCGACATTCATTTCGTGTTCCGAACGACCATTAAATCCCAGATCTTGGTAGACTTTGTTGCCGAATGGATAAATCTTGAACCTGTTCAGGATCCCATGTACGATTCCTACGACTAGTGGACGATGTACTTTGACGGGTTACTTACTTTAAGTGGCTCGGGGGCTGGGGTGGTCCTGGGATCTCCTACCGAAGAGACCTTAAAGTATGTTATCCGATTAAACTTGCAGGTTACTAACAATGTAGCAGAGTACGAAGGTTTGCTGGCTAGCATATGAGCTACGAAAGCGCTCTCGATTCGCCGACTACTCGTGTGAGGAGACTCTCAACTAGTCGTGAATCAGGTTAGAAAAGATTACCAATTCTCTAACCCGACCATGTCTCGGTACTTATCGGAAGTCCGTAAGCTTGAAAAGCATTTTTTCGGTTTTGAGGTACAATTCATCCCTCGATAGGATAATTTCCTCGCAGACCTTCTTGCTCGTATAGCTTCTTCCCGATCAGAAGTACCAAAAGGAGTCTTCTTGGAGCAGCTCCAGAAGCCGTCTCTGGTTGAAACACAAGAAACGTTTCCTATTGAGACAACCTCTTTAGAGTACGAGGATACCTGGATGAATCCCATCTACGAGTATCTTCAGAAGGGTTCTGTACCTGATGATGATCTTGAGGCAGATCGCTTAACCCGAAAGGCCAAAATGTATACTTTGGTCGAAGGGGTCCTCTATAAACGAGGCACTCAAGGGGTGCTCATGCGATGCATTCTGCAGAGCGAAGGATTAAAACTCCTTCACGACATACACGGAGGCATCTGTGAAACTCATGCTTCCTACAGAACGCTGGTTGGTAAGGCCTTTGACAAGGTTTCTACTGGCCAACAGCCCTGTATGATGCCAAAGAGCTGGTTAAAAAGTGTGTACAATGCGAGTTTCATAGTAGGCAAATACACCAACCGACTTAGGCATTACAAACAATACCTCTATCTTGGCCTTTTGCGACTTGGGGTCTTGATATCCTAGGACCGTTACCCAAAGCTCTAGGTGGTTTCGAGTTCCTTTTTGTGGCTATTGATACGTTCACAAAATGGATCAAAGCCGAACCTGTGATTAGGATAACAACAAAAGCAGCAAAATGGTTCATGATGAGATGCATGATCACTCGATTTGGGGTACCAAGTCGAATAATCACAGACAATGGTAGGCAATTTTCGAATGCAAAATTTCAAGAACTTTGCGATGAGTTGGGTACTAAATTATGTTATGCTTCTATTGCCCACCCCCAAAGCAACGGGGTGGTCGAAAGAGCGAACGACCAGATAATGCAGGGAATTAAAACTCGAGTCTTCGACCAGCTTGTCAAGCGCTCGGGGGCTTGGGTACAAGAATTACCCTCAATATTATGGGCAATTTGTGCGACTACTAGTCGGGCTTCAAGTGAAACACCCTTTTCATAGTTTTGGTGCGAAGCCATGCTTAGCTAGAACTAAAGATCAGTCAAGACGAGTCAAAAATTTTAATGACTCCGACCAGGAACAACTTCGAGCAGACGACATCAACCTGCTCGAAGAGAAGAGAAACCAAGCCTTAATCTATTCAGCAGTCTACCAACAAGCCCTACGCAGATACTACGATCGTAAGATCCAACCTCGTAGCCTTGCTATAGGTGACTTGGTATTGAAGCTCATCCAATCCCAGTCTAATCGGAACAAACTTTCTCCCAAGTGGGAGGGTCCTTACACTGTGGTCGAAATTACACGACCAGATTCGGTACGACTAGCAACGGAAGACGACCGAGTTCTCTCAAACTCTTGGAACATCGACCAGTTACGCAAGTTTTATGTGTAACAAATCAACACGATAATAAAGTATCAGATTCTTTCTATCTTTATTGTCTTATATTGAGTAATGCTTCGATAATCTTCTGATCATTTTTTAAACACTTAGTGTTTTCTTTACACTAGTCGAAGGAAGGTAACAACACCTAGTCGAAGTTTTTTCTCTCTACATGTGGTCCTGCCCACTAGAAGGAACTTCCTAGTGTCGTTTTGTTCCTAACTTTTGCTGCCAATATAAAGATATTGGGTTCAACAAACATGATCGAAAGATTTTTAAGCCAACTCTTTTCACCTTAGTTTATTTTTTCATTCATTTTGAAAAATATTCTAAGTAGAGTGCACTTTTTTAATTCATTCGATTATTTTTGGTATGTTCGGTTGTTATAATTGGTCGGAGGAAGACACAATACCTAGTCGAAGTCTCTCCTCTCTGCACGTGGTCCTGCCCACTAGAAGGAACTTTCTAGAGTCATCCTGTTTCCTACTCTTGCAACCAAGGCAAACCTATCGAGTCCACCGGAAAAGGTCGAACGAATTTCTAAGGTCCTCTAGACATTTGTCTAACTCAAGTTGCCGTTCTTGATTTGATTAATTTGGTTGGAGATGGCAACATCACTTAGTCGAAGCCTTTCCTCTCTGCATGTGGTCCTGCCCACTAGAAGGAACTTTCTAGCGTCGATTTGTTTCTACTCTTTTGACCAGTACATGATAATCGTGATCGAAAACTATAAGTTAACCAAACATCTCTGTTTTCAGAAACCCTTTTTGATTATTTACTTAGTTTATCTAACTAAACTAAGCAAATAGTTGGGGCTAGGATAAAGTTATCAATATGACTTCAATTCATAGTTTTGATTTCTTTTTCCATTCATTATCTTACGAGTTACTAACTACTTTAGAAGATGATTTGCAGAAAAAGGGAAGGAAAAAAGGAAGGATTACATATATCTAGTCTTAATCTCTTTTTCTATTTATTATCTTATGAGTTACTAACTACTCTACAAGATTATTTGCAGGAAAGAGAAAATATTATATATATCAACAAAAACTTGTCTTTATAGGTGCCTATCACAAGCTACTCTAACGAGGGAGACTCTACTTGCATCTTCTCCGTGACCTTCCTATTGATCGACTGCATCTCTTCAATCAGCCGCATCGCTTCTCCTTCAGAGTAGTCGAAGTCCACTTTGATTGGTTGCACGCTAAGGTTGGGGTCATGAGCTTTAAGCTTTGCCAGAGCATAACTTACAGCGCCTTCAACCGCCTCTCTTATCGAGTCAGTCTGGTTGATCTTTAAAGTGGTCACCAACTCTTGCAAAGTACCGACTTGTTCTTCAATTAATGGCACTCGTGTGAGCAGCTATCGTGTCTTCACGAGGAGTGACCTGTTTAGCACGTAGCCCACCGAGTACCTTGTTCAGGAGTGAGATGTTGACTTGAAGGTTGACCTTCATCGACTTCATCCCCTCCTGGTTATGATTCGAAGCCTCATGAAGTTGTTTTATTTCGATTGCTTGTTCTAAAAAGAGTAAAGCCGGCCAGACAAAACAACCCTTAGAGGATTTAAAAACCAAGCCAGTTGCGAGTAAAGGGTTGCTTGACCTTCTAGTCAAGAATAAATCTTCTCGATCTCTTGATCTTTGTCCTTAGCGATGCGGGAGATCTCGTAGATGACTAAGGTCTTTTCTTTGACCTCAGCTTGGAGCCTTCCCACTTCGACCTCTTTTTCTGAAAAGGAATAAGAGTTAAAAAGATCAAGATCAAGATCATAAGCAGTCTTATGTTCAGAACTTACTGTTTATTTGTCCCTGCAACTTTTGAGTTGCAGAGCTTGCCTCCTAAAGCTTCTTCAGAAGGTCTTCTTTTTCATCCTTTAGCTTTTTGTCTCGACTTTCTCGTAGTCGAGGGAATTAGCCAAGGACTTTTAAATTAGCTTTTAAACTGTGAGGTCAAGAGTAGACATGAGCACTAGTAGAGTGGTCGTACGATTCTATATGATCACTCCCATAGTCATAAGCTTTTCTACGACAACCACGTGGTCATAAGACTTTCTACGACCAGTACCTAATCGTAAGTTTTTCTACGATAACCATATGGTCGTAAGACTTTCTATGACCAGTACCCAGTCGTAAGCCTTTCAACGACAACCTTTCGGTCGTAAGTATTTCTATGACCAGAACCTAGTCATAAGCTTTCTTACGACTATCCCTACAAACATTGAGCAGGTGGCCGAAATATAAATGACCACAAGTAGCAGGGGCTTACCATCTCTCTGCCTGCTCGCAGAGTTCCACTTTCTCCTGTCGCAACTTGATAAGTTGTCGGTGGTATTCACCAACAGTAGCGATTTGTTCCAAAGCTTTCTACAAAAAGAAAGAGAGTGAGAAGTGAGGAAAAACCGCGCATATGGATGTCATCAGATACTTACATTCATGCTCGTCTGAGAAAACATGGAGAATACCCTCGTGGGATTCTTCAACCCGTCCATCTTCTCAACACGATCCCACCAAATATTTTCGAGATGCTCGTCATCAAAAATTTCCCCACTGTTAGGAATATCCTTGGGGTGAGGATTGGTCGCGGGATCAACGGTAAAAGATTCCACAATAGAAGCGGGACCAAAGAAATCGAGCAGTGGAAGTACTCCTCTTGACTCGGTGACGGTAGCTCGCCTTGAGGACCAAGAAGAGTATCATCAACAACATCCTTCCGTGCGGTGGTCGCAAGAGCCAACGACATGGCGGATGCCTCCGCCGCTACCTCGCGATCTTCGCTTCGCCTCCACGACCACCTCGGCGGTTGTGGTCACCCGACCAAAATAGCTTCTTCTACTATTGGGATAGTGGTCGATCCTCGACCACTTGCATTGTGGTTCCTTCAATTGCTGAAGAAGTAGCAGTGGGCTTCTCGGCGCGTCCTAGAAGTCGAGAGGAGTTGGGCTAAAATTACAAAAAGGAAAACACACCGTGTGTGGAAAGCAAAGGTAAATGCTGTTCTTACACTTTTGTCTTTTACATACCTCTTTCTGGACTTAACCTTGAATTGAGAAGAAACCTTCCTAAATAAGATTTATTCGACTTCTTCTCTCGACCACGTCACGTCGAACTCGAGGAGAGAATGGGGTCAGCCACAACCACGTTTGGTCGTGGGCCTTGAACAGGAGTCACTACTCCTTGGGCTTCCTGATCCCCCGGGCAGCCAAGACTTGTTCCAACCGCCCCTAGATCGGCACTTCCCTCGACCACAGGTTCTGGTGGAGCAGCAGTTTCCTTCACGAAAGACAAGAAGCTTTTCTAGTTCTCCTTTTCTAGTTGCTTGAAAAAACCATGAGAGCCAGAAACTGCGAAAGCCTTGCTGTCATAATAGAAGTGTACCTTGGTCTTGGGGGCTTTGTGTTTAAGAGCTATGGCTACTTCAGACGCTCTTGCCTTCTTTGCAGCAACCATGTCTGCGGCGATGATTGCACAAAGGCTTGCTCGAGCGGCGGGGTTGAGCTCGCGCCACTCTTGTCGGTGACTTTCATGAGCCGCGCTTTTGGTCGGAGGAGTTTTGACTTGCTCTATCTCTGTCAATACTCCGACAACCACCAATACAACTTCTTCATTGTCTTGGCGGCCTTCCATACCTACTTTCTGCAAGGTTCAGAAAAAGGAATAGCTGGTCATAAGTTCTCCCACGACAAGTTCATAGTCGTAAGTTTTTTCTATGACAACCTCATTATCATAAGTTCTTCTACGATCACCCTCTCATCGTAAGTTTTGCTACGACAACAAAAGTCTAAAGACGAAGTCAATCCTCGATTACCTTTAGGCGTTCCTTCTTTTCCTCTACGGACAAAACCGCTAAGATTTGAGGAACCACCACATTTGGTGGAGCTTTCTCACAGATGAGTTTGACGCGGGCGTCAATCTCCTCCTATGGAAGATTTGTGCAAGTAGATAAAATATTCAATAAGACCAGTCCAAGATTAATCAAAATGAGAGCCAAAAGTAGAAATCTACTTACTATCCTCGTAATCCCTAGTCGAATCTTTAGCCCCCGAGTACCACCACATGGGAGGAACTCGTTTCTTGAAGGGCTAATGCGTGCGTGATAAAATCCTTCACCATGTGCCACCCGATGAGCCCTCCGCCTTCAAGTCTTTGATGGCTTGAATGAAGGAGGCGATCGGTGAGGTCCTTGAGAGTCGAATCCTAAGAGGAAATCCTCTCGACAAAACTCCCAACAAAAGAGAGGTGTCTTCATGAGTGGTCTCCCAGTAGAACCACCTCTTCCTCCATCTCGCCATGACGACCGGGTGAACATCTGAATGTACTCCTTGACTTCCCATCGTGGAGCTTCAAACTCTGACTTTCGCGATCCCGACAGACGAACCATCCGTAATAGTCTTGGAAGAGCTCGAGGTCATTGGAATTCCAAGTGCGCCTCACACAAGTACACGAACACACTAAGCATCGTAATGGAATTGGGAATGAGATTCACCAATTCCACCCCGGTCTTTCGAGCACGAGTGTGAGAAAGAATGCGGCAATGCAAGCCACACTCTGTCGCCTAGAAGGCGAGGATTTGCAGAGTTCCCAGACGGCCAATCTTGCCCGGCTTCAATCCACCGCGAGCACCTTTTAGGAATCTTCTTGGCTACAAACAAAGCATTTATCTTGGCGCATCCATCTCGATTCACCCATTGGGAGATGGTTTGACCATCTCTCTCGAAAGGGGATTTGGACTCGAAAGGTTTCAAGAAAAGTACGAGTTGGGTGGCGAAAAGGCGAGAGCTCGATGAGCGATTAGAGCAATTGGGAAAGATAAGAACCTTAAAGTCACCACGTGGTGAGTTTCTATAACCGCACGCTTGAACCAAAGCGCCTTTGGATGATCGATAGTTGTCACCGCTTTCGGAATCGTCCCAGCGGGCGATTTGTCTATTCGAAAACCGAGTGCGTCTTCACACCTCAGCGAAATTACCTTTTGATCAAGTCTATTTACGGTCAACATGAAGTCGGAAAGTCTTTACTTGATAACCGTACTACAACCACTTTGTAGTCGTAAGATTTTCTCGACTATCTTATAGTCGTAAGATTTCCAACAATCTTCTTGACCAAGTATATTTACGGTCAAATGAAATACACGTCAAAGAGTTTTCCTTTGACCATCGTCCTCGACCACCTTGTGGTTGTAAGAATATCTACAACTCCTTTTTCAAGTAAGTTATTTTCACTTGGCGGGGTCTAGATGACGAGGATTTAATAATCCTCATTTTACTATTTATCTATAATTAATATTATGGGTAAATATGATGTCGTACAGCTATTAGGTATACCCCTTAGGATCTTAAGGGAGAAGCCAACGGTGGTCGTAAGTCCTTCTCGACCCCTCCATAGTCGTAAGTTTTCTCGACTACCTTATGATCGTAAGTTCTTCTATGATCACCTCGGTCGTAAGACTTCTCGACCCGATACCCGATCGTAAATTTTTCTATGACTACCCCCTGGTCGTAAGCTCTTCTATGATCAACTCAGCTACGACCACCCAGTAATCAACAGAGCCTATAGACAAGTGGCCCCCATTGATTACGGGATCTGAGCAATCAATATGCGTTGTTATTCTTTAGAATAACTACACGTAACGCGCCATTATCTCTGACAAGTAACTGCCAGGTAACGTGGAGGGGTTGCTACTCTGGTGATCACTACCATTATTACGTCCGTTATATGGAATAATGAGGTGCCTCTTGACCTGGAGGAACAACTACCTCTCCGCACATTATAAAAAGGTTTCAGTCAGAGATAATAGGGGCATAGACAATCAAGAGCACAAGTATTAGACTTTACCTTGATTGTAACCAGCATACTCAATACAATATACACAGGAGTATGGTTATTATTCTCTCCGGAGAAGGCCTAAACCTGTATAAAAATCCCTGTGTCGTTCTATCTGCGTGATCAATTGTGGAGACCCCCCGAATCAAAGAATCTTTATGTAAGATCGGTTCTAAAATACCGACATAATGGAATGCCATATGGCATGAATCCAAGGTAGTAGACACCTCTTGAGGTAAAAGAGGGGGTGGTGGGGTCCCAAAAGTGTACTATGTTGGTTCATATCACGGAAGTGGGAACTGTAGTATGGTATGGAGTGTTATTGGTTCATTTGACCTCTTTTTGCAAGGGAATAACAAATCTAGTCTATTTTGTGTGTGAAGTGAAAAAAAAATACCTCTATCATGCTCTACGTTCGCAGAAGCCACCTTCCGTGATCCTAGACTACAACAGGTCACCTACCATGCTTCCAGCCTGTGTCATGCTATCATGCCATGGATTGGGAGCGCGACAGGTGGCCTACCACGTACGGGGATCGCGAAAGATAACTTTAGCATTCAAGGAGTGCGATAGGGACACGTGTCGTCTATCTAACTTGTTGCTATTTCGTTTATAAGAGGTTAAATCGAAAACGTAACACGAGTGTTGTGTGCCAGGCATTTTCGCTTGGAAATTCGACAGCTACTACCCATTTACCACTGTTGAGGAACCGTCGCTGGCGAGTCCAGTCCGAGCGATTACCTTGTAGACAAACTCAGAATCATAAGAACGATGCAAGAACACAAGAACACAATAATAGATGAACACAGAGATATCAAGGGACTGTAGGCTTCTCTTTATTGCTCTTCTCAATAATTATGTACAATGGTTGGGGTCCCCCTCCTATATATAGGCTACTGGATGGATGAGGTGCCCACCTGGGCCAGGACCTCTGGTGCTGGGCCCGGTTTCTTAACACTCCCCCTTGGGCTCTCATCCTTCATATCCATGTCTCGTCAAAACTCCATAAAAATCCAGTGGGAAAAATTTGGAGAAAGAGTACATGAAACATATTCTGTTATGCTGCATGAATTGCCTCGTTAAAAACTTTAGCCGAGAAACTTCAGGAAAACTCGTCAAGGGAAAAAAGAGTACAATCCACCCAATTTCATTTAATCTCCAGGATTTATTCTTTGGGTACTCAATCTTTGTGATCAAGCTTTAATAAGGAGTTCGTGAAGGTTCTCCCCCTAAATTCTGCACTTCTCCAAGTCTCATCATTCCAATTCCACGGATGTATCTTTCAAAGCTAGACGCTGGAAGTGACTTAGTGAATAAATCTGCAAGATTTTCACATGACTTAGTATGCAGTACTTTAATTTTGTCTACCTTTTGCAATTCATGAGTATAGAAGAACTTGGGGTTGATATGCTTTGTGAGAGGACTCTTCACGTAACCTATCTGTGCTTGTGCAACACATGCTGCATTATCTTCATAGATAATAGCGGGGTTTGCGCGGTATTCAGTCCATATGATTGCTGCATGTGGTGAATCATCCGCCGAAACCAAGAACATTCTCGCGAGGCCTCGTACAGTGCTATGATTTCTGAGTGGTTCGTCAAAATTAATACAATGCTTTGCTTAGATGATTTTTATGGAATTACAGTTTCACCACATAGGAGTTCATAGCCTGTTTGCGATTTGGCTGTATGTGGGTCTGACAAGTACCCGGCATATGCATAGCCATTCATAGTTAGGTCTTGATTCTTTTTGTAGAAAAGTCTAAGATCTTTGCTTCCTTGGAGGTATCAGAAGATGTCCTTTATTCCCTGCCAATGCCTTTTGGTAGGTTCTGCACTATACCTTACTAATAGGTTTACGGCAAATGCAATGCTCGGTCTAGTACAGTTTGCTAAATACATGAGTGCTCCAACTGCGCTCAAGTACGAGAATTATGATCCTAGGACTTCCTCCCCCTCTTCTCTAGGTCTAGACGAGTCTTTGTCTTGCTGCAAAGATCTCCCGACCATCGACACTTTTGAAGGGTATGCCTTTTCAAAGTCGAACCTTTCTAACACCTTCTGAGTGTAGGTTGGCTGATGCATTAGTATCCCTTCAGGGGCATGCTCAAGTTGCAAGCCTAGACAATATTTGGTTCTTACCCAAATTTTTCATTTGAACCGACTCCAAGTAAGAGTTTGCTTTCTTAATATCCTTGAGGTTCCGATGATATTGGATCATCTTCATACACTGAGATTATACACAATCCATCCTAGGATCGCTGTATAAATACACATGGATTATTCCCATTGTTCGTGTAGTATTTCTTGCATAGAAAGCCGCTTCAAGCGATTATACCACATCCTACCTGATTTCTTAACTTCGTAGAATGATTTTCTGAGTTTTACACTGTACATATTTCTATTTGCTCTGTCTTGGTTCAGGGCAGGGATACCTTCATATAAATATCCGAATCCAATATTTCATAAAGGTATGATGTTACCACATCGATCAATTTCACATCTAACTTCAAGTTTACTGCCATCGAGATAAATATCTAAAGGGAGTTCCGCTCATGACCGGGGAATAGGTTTCTTCATAATTGACTCCTGATCGTTGAGTGAAACCTTGCACAACGAGCCTTACTTTATGTCTTACAACTTCATTGTTTTCATTTCTCTTTCGAACAAATCCCACTTATGTCCTACGGGGTGCACATAGGGAGGCGTGCGGATTACAGACCCAAACATCTCTCTTTTATTCAGAGATTATAATTCAGTTTCTATTGACTTCTTTCAATCTTCCCAATCTGATCTTTTCTTACATTCAACGAGCGATGCAGGCTCTGGATCAAGATCGATGATTGTGGCAATTTTCTTTGCAAAATAAATGTCGACATTGGCTGTTGTCTTATTCATATATTCTCCTGAGGTCACAAGGTTTATAGTTATTTCTTCAAGGGGCAATTCTTCTAATGCTTCTACTTGCTCACCGCTACTTCCAATTGCGGGCAAGTCCCTTCAGTTTTTCAGCTCAGATGTGTGCGCACACATCCATGCTGATGTCTTCCTTCATGGGGATGTTCAATTCTAGTATGCCTTTTCTGAAGGTGCCATACTGGTGCTAGGTCTTAACTGGCTCCCCTTCTAGTTCTGGAGAACTTCGGTGATCGGCTGTATCAAATCCTTCTTATCCTTTTTCACGAGACGTCCCCGGTTACTTTAGATTCGAGGGGCCGGAGTTCTCGTCCTTTCTGAGGCCTTAGGATGGGATTAGGGATACCTTCATCGGTAATTCAACCCTCTTTGGTGCATTGCATGCGCACATCACGACTTAGTCACGTTTTCAAATCACTAAAGTGGTCGGAAGTTGAACCACTAATGCTTGTAAATCGATTATCTTCTAGACTTCAATTATCTTAGATTTCTCTATTTGCTTCACTAGTGCGTGGGTCATATGCGAGGATTCCAATTATCTACTAGACTTCAATTATCTTCTAGACTTCAATTGTCTTCGGACTTCCGTGGCTTGCCACGTTATTTCTGATATTTTCATCAATGATTAATTTTCTCCCTTAATGACAGAAACTAACCTCATCAATATACTATTAGTGAAGCGGGTGTATGCAAATCTCACCATAGGGCGGATACGATTATAGATGTTGTCTCATAACCAACATATATCTCAGACTTTCGGAGAGGGCCCATTGCGTTCGTTGTGGTGGTGGTATAGGTACATAAACCTTGCAACCAAACATGCGAAGATGAGAAGTTTTCGGTGCTGACCCTTGCGCTAGTTGCATAGGTGAATGGATGTTATATGCCGGCGGTCTAAAATTGATGAGAGCTGCTGTGACCAGGACTACGTGTCCCCAATATATAGTTGGTAAATTATAATTCTTCAAAGTTCTACTAGTCCTTTCTGAGTGTGGATATGCGGTACGAAATGCTCATCGTTAATTCCCATTGTGATACAATAATCATCAGATGCCTTTAAAGTAAATTATCGGTGTTGTCCATTCGATGGACTTCACATGATGACCAGGAAATTATTTTTAATTTCAATTATCTGCGAGATTAGCTTTGCAAAAGCGTTTTGTCGTGACAATAAACACACGTCGCGACCATTCCGAGTAAGCATCGATTAGCACTACAAAAGTTCCTAAATGGCCCCGGCAGTGGCTGTATAGGACCTCAAAGTCTCCGGATACGGTCCGAGAATGCAAGGACTTCATCCTTCGCTTTGAGCGGAAGGTCTAATAATTAATTTTCCAATGGTACATGCGGGGCACACAAAATCTTCTTGATTCGGGAAAGTTTTTACATTGATGTTATGTCCATATGAATTATTAATTATATTTCTCATTATCCTAAGACCCAGGCGGGATAATCTATCATGCTAGAGATAGAAAAGTTCAGAGCTTCTAAATACGATTTTCAGGACAGTATAGGCTGCTGGTGCCTTAATATTAGTATTGTATAGCCCAGATTCATGTGAAGAAAGTCGTTCTAATACCCTTTTCCACTTTCTTCACACTTTGTAATGAGTAGGTATTCCTTACCATACTCTTCTTTCAGTTTCTACATGAAAACCGTTAGCACGAATATCCTTAAGAGTTCTAGTCAATTCTGAGTAAAACAAGTCTTCTTCAATAACCAAAGTTGTGCATATTGGGAGTATAATTGTGGCCCTTCCTGAGCCTATTATACAAGTATCGCTGTCTGCGATTGTCATAAGACTACCAGCATTCTTGCTGATCGATTGGAAAAATTTCTGTTTCTCTCAGGATGGTATGCATTGTGCCGCTACCTGCTAAGCACACTTCCTCCATAAAGCGCCACATGAGTTCTAATATAATGTACTTTATTAATATATAGCAGAAAGAAAGCAACACGTAAATAAAATACTTCAGATATCAGAACATAACTTGCTATTATAAATACAGGAAAATAAGCCTTGCAGGACTCATAATAAGAATTTAATGCTTTACTCTCCTAGAGCTTGCAACCATTATTCAATAATTCAAAGTTCTGCTTCAATTACAAATTGCAATTTACTATAAAAGATCCAAGCGCAATGCGTGCACTAGATCGAATCAATGAAGTATTCAGAAACTTCTGTCTCAATCTGATTCATGGCGATCTTCTCCTCTTAGGCAACTACGGCTGCGGCCATTGCAATGCCCAAAGAAGGAGTGATGGGGGGCTGCTACTGGGCTGTCCACGTCCATTAGTGCAGCTAATGGCTGTGGATCCTCTGTGCCTGCAATGGCGAGGTGTGCCACATGCTGTCATTTGTCATTCTTCTTAGATTGAAAAACATCAATAACGTGCGACTCACAACTTTACCCTTCTTGCCCCTCTCCTTCGTGAGAGGATTTATCACCTTGTAGCTGCTAGCATTGGCTCCATGGCCAGTGTTGCTATTAGGTGGCTGTGAGATGTAGTTCTTCCTTAGAATATCATCTGGAGCTTCCGCAACTTGCATAATATCAATTAATTCGGCATACTACTTGTAGCCGTCTTGACGATAGTTGCGTGCGGATTGCACCTCATTCGGGTGAAAGGTAGAGAGGGTCTTCTCAATCGTCTGCTCATCCATGATTACATTACCACATAGTTGAAGATTGGTACAAATTCTATACAAATTCTGGCCATGCTGGGCCAGTTCTTCGAACTATTGGTTCGTGATGCTAGTCATCTTCATATTCATGTAAAACGTTCATAAGATCACTGCTGGTAATTTACATAAAATAGTTGTAAAATTTTCATAATGCTCTTCGATCTCCCAGTTCGTGTTCCCGTACTTTTCTATGTATTTTTCATGATGTACTGTTATTTTCAGTGATTAAAAGCAATATAAACAATCACAAATAATCAAAACAGCAAATATAATACATAAATTGCATATAAATAACAATAACAAAGTTAAACATGCTTCAAACGCAAAAATTGATTCAAAAATTGAATTCCCGAGCCCCTTTCTGCTAGAAAATAAATTTTGGTGAATTTTGTAATTTTTAGGGGTTAAAACGTGAAATTTTAATGCTGAGAAAAATTTTCGCGTAATTGTCAGAAACTCCGAGGGGTTTTTCGCAAAATTTCCTTATTCGCGAAACTTCCTCGTAATTTTTAGAATGCCAAGGGTTAATTTGCAAAATTGGGATTTTCTTTCCCCCCTTTTTTTTCTTTTACCGCTGGCGAGTTCCCTTTCTTTTTTTTCGGCTGGGCCCAATTCTTTCGGCCCGTTCGGCCCATCCGGCGTTTCCCCTGGCCCAAAAAAAATGGGTCGGTCCACTTGGCTGCTTCAAAAGGTCTGCACGGGATAGGGTTTCCCCTACCCTGGTTCCTAGTGGCGGCGGCACCTTGGCCATGGCGGTTCGAGAGCGGAGGCGGTGCGGCGACCCGGGTGGCCGGTGCGGGGTCGAGTGGGCGGAGACGGTCGGTTCGGGCGGGTATGAGGCCGGTGCTGAGTGGTGGCGCCACTACGCGGCGCGCTGAGTCGGGCCGACGTGAGGTGGTGGTCGCGCTTCTGACGCGAGCGCGAGATGGGCGTGGTGGCTTCAAGCTTGTCATGGTGGCCGGTTCAAGTGGCGGTGGTGGCGGCTGCTCACGCACGCACGGGTCCGTGCGGAGGCTCTTGCGGGAGCGGTGTAACATCCCCAAATTAATTATGGGATTTAGTATGCATCTTATCAGCATGCTTGTCATTTTGGAGGCATTTGCATAAATTATTGCATTTGGAAAATTTAAATCAAAAATCAAACATACACTTCGAATTCAAACTCTAAATAAAAAAAGGAAAAAAAACCTTTGATCATCATTTGGAAATAATTTATTCAAAACTACAATAATTATCCTGAATAAATATAATTTTTCCAAAATTTTTGGAACTCAATTGCACCTCGAAAAATTCAAACACCATTAATAGACCTAGACTAAGTTTGAATTTAGTTTACACAAATTATATTATGAACAGTGAGTTCAATAATTTTTATAAATACTAGGTCATCCCAGGAACCCCTCTAATTAATTTCAGAATTTTTAGAATTTTATTTCTATATTTAAAGCCTTGGTCAAAGCTGCTGCTAGTTGGTCAAACTGAAATTAAACCTCAGGCTTAGCACTGTTGAACCGACCGCACGGATCCAAACCCACGCGGTCGAACCTAACCGCCTAAATGCACTGCGCCGAACCCAACTTAGATTGACCGTCCGATTGGGATTCAACGGTTCAGATCTTGGCGCTTGATTGACCAAATCCAACACCTTTTTGATCCGGGCCGTCCATTCAAATCGTGCGGTCGGATCTCCCGACCGAGCCCGACTCATCTTGGTTCGACCTAACCAAAGAAGCTCCGAGCGCTTTCTTCGCGATCATCGCCAATTGGGCCCCGCCGTCGAACCATCTTCTTCCTCCCGTTGGCTTGCGCAGGCTCAATGCCACGCGCCATGCCGAGCCCTGCCCGCTCCGTCACCCCGTTCACGCACCGCCTCGTTGACCTATCCAGGCTCCTCGCTGACGCCGCCTTATCCGTCTTTACCGAGAATAATACCGCTGGTCTCTCTCCCTCACTCACTTCTCCTCTCCGAGGAGAAGGAAGCTCCTTGAAGCTCCTATTTTGGTAAAACCCTTGACACAAGGTCCTGGATCTTCCTCGTTCCTCGTTAATTCCATTTTCGCCAATCGAACCTTTGTCATTTCTTGTAGGAGCAGGGCAATCTCGTGCTCCCACCGCCTCGGTGACATGCACCGAATGCCACCTCACTCCATTTCCTCCTCCGGTGAGTTTTCTCCTCGGGTTAACGCGTCACTTTAAGCCTCTTGGTATTATCATCGTTTCCCCTCAACTCGCTTTGTCGAATCATTCACAGGAACCCGAGAATTTTGAAGTTTCTTATTGTCGGCCGAAAAGCTCTAGCTTCGTTCTCGCCTACGGCAGGGTGAGTTGTTCCTCGCTTCCGTGCATAGTGACCATCTCCCGGCCTCATTCAAGCTATCTCAATCTGTACCTTTCGTGTTCATGGCGCAGATGGTCTCTCTCGTGAACCCGGCGCCACCCGTCGCCATTAACGGCGACAAGGAGCCTCTAGTGCTCCTCCGCCTCCTTTTCACCTCTTTAAGCCTCACGAGGATCCTAGGAGCCTATCTTTGGTGTCGGTTTTCTCTGGAGTGGCCTCTACTTTGTGCGCCTTCACACCCGAGCCGGACCTTCTCCACTCCACCCCGCCGCCGGCGCGCCGCCGTGCCCCTCTACCGGCGACGACACCACCTAAGGTAGCCCCATATTGTACTTCCGCTTTGCCCTTGCTCGTGCACCCTCCGGCCTCCTCGTCGCCGGCGCGCGCGCAACGCCGCTTGTCAGTTGCTGCTCGTTGTCGGATTCCGCGTGAAAATGAGTGTCATTAGTTTAAAGCTAATTACTGTTTAATTTGTGTAATGGTTGTTTAAAGAAACTAATATCCCTATTACATGTGGGCCATATGGTGGCTTAGTGATTGTGTAAAATTTTGAAATACGCTTTTCCTCCGCAAAACGTATTCCTTGAATACTTAGACGGAGTTTACGTGTTCTTGTTTAGAAGACGTATTCATCGAATCGCGCCGCCTTCGATCGAGCCCTTGTTGACCGGGTCAAACCCTTGACCCCGGTCCCGCTAGTCGATCTCGTAGCTAGCTGCACTGAGTGAGAAAAGTATTGAGTCCTTTTGAAAATCTGAAAACGAATTATTGTTGCACTGAAAATTGTTGTAACTTCAAAAAATACATAACTAAATCATTTTAACTCCAAAAACAGTGAAACCACTTTTGATAATTTTCATTTTAAGTGAAATTATTTTTAAAAATGGTTTCAAAATTACCTCTGTCACAGAAACTATAATTTGAGGAAAATCATCCTAAAGGGCATTATTTTTGCACTATTAATGCTGATAACTTTAGAAATTAATAACTAAATCATGAAAACTCCAATTAGGGCAAACTCAACTGTTTTGAACTTGAAATAATATTTCCTATTTATCTATGTAATCCATGTACTCACCACCGCTCTACAAATTTTCATCTCATAATTAAATTATCCAAATGAAGGCGTATTAAAATCTGAAATTCAAACCACCATAACTTTCACACACTAAATCCAAATGGAATGAATCTTTCACCTAAATTCATATAAAATCATGACCTACCTACTGTATAAATTTCATAAATTTTTGAGCATGTTGAATTTCTGGCTTTATTTGGTATTTATTGCAATATCGTCTTTCGATTAGGTTTTCGGCGATAACAATGTATTCGTGAGAGTATTATGATATTGACCTGAGAATGAACAAGTGATACAGCAAAGGTGCGAGCACCCTCCTCTTGATCATTTTGCTCCCGGTGGTTTTTAAATGTTTTGTGTGAGTTTTATTATTCGCAATTGCATGCTATTTTGGAATATATGTTTATGGGTAGAAGTAGTTAATCTCCTAATTGCTGCATTAGCCCTCCTTGAATGTTGATTACCCTTTTACCTTGAATGATTAAGGATATATGTCATATGGGTTGTTTGCTAGTTTGTAGAACGATGCTTAGCTTTGCTAGTAGTATTAGCCGAAAGAGGTTGATGGAGCTAGTCCATCAGCCGATCGATCGAATTGAATCTTAATGAAATTTGAGGATTTTATGGATTGGATTATGTTGAACTTGAGGATTATATCCAGATCTTCGCATCCGGGTTTGTGGACATGTTGGGCATGGGTTTTATGTTCTTAACTTGGGCGGGTGTAGGTTGATGATGAGTTACTATTGTTGCTTGTTGTTATGGAATTGTGTAGCCCCGTCCCGAGTGTTTAAGGACCGATGCGTGGTGTGATGAACCAAGTCTTACGTGCAACCACACGCGGGATAATGGCGAAGGCTTGGCTTAATAATTTGTTGTGTGTTAGCTATCAAAACACAATGGGGTTGACAATTGTTATTGTTATGTATTTAATTGTTCTTTTGTCAATCTCGCGGGGCATGTTAAGGTCGCCTTACTTGCCCTTAAGGGTCTCTTGTTGGATAGGGACTTACTTACGTGACGGGTTTACTCCGTGGTTCAGCGATCTGTCGCCCGCCATAGGACCGTCCTCGGGTGGGTTGATAGTTAGGACATGACATTGTAACGGCCTCGTTATGCTACCTCGATCACACTCCTATGGAAGAGTGCATTGGCCGACATTAAGAGGAATGCATATCGTGTGGGTAAAGCGCACAACTCTGCAGAGTAACTAAATCTATTCGAATAGCCTCGTCCTAGGTTATGGACAACACTTGTGGGAAAGCAGACACAATTAGTCTTTTGGAAAACTAAGTGTGGGTTATGGTTGGTAATATTATGTCTCTATGTTAGTTTGTTCAGAGTTGAGATGTTTTCATGAACGCGTTGTTGCGCGATATTTGTTGAGGAATGAATTGTGCCACGAATGAGACGTTCGTGTGTTGTTTATATTTGGAGATTATACCATTGATGATCACTACTTACTGTTATAATATGTTTTCTAAATGTTTTACAAATGGCTAGTTAGAATCTTTATTGTTTATCTATATGCAAAACTTGCTTTATGCTAAAATTGACTAGTGTAGTAGCTTTCCTTTGATACTTACATGCATCCTTATTTCTTTTGAAAGTCTCATGAGTACAACTTTGTACTCTAACGATGTCTATTTGTTCAGTGAGAACGACGGGTGCAACGGTTTTAACTCCAGTTGGTTGCTTGTGGGATTGTGGGCATACCAACTCGGTTATCCCCTTTTTATTTTAAGTTTATCTTCCGCTGCAATTTATTTGTGTTAATTAGATTTGGCCGAGCGGCCCTCTTTTTGCAACCTTTGTACTTAAGGTGCTATTTAAATGATGTTGTAATTAATTCTTTTATTCTTGTACCTTGTGTATGAATGTGATTGCAATGTTGTGTACTAGGATATGTGCATGTTAGCCATCGATCCTTGGGAGCTAGCATGTGACACATATCCGGGTCACTCGAAATCGTGTGCGTCTCAAGCTAAGTATTGCGTTTACGGCGTAATTACTTAGCTTGATACGGATCCGATTTCGGGGGTCCTCACAAATACAGTATCGAGCCATACTTGACTGTAGGTTAAAGCCGTAGCAATGGACGTTATTAGGATTTTGAGTTAGAATATTTTCAAACTATCAAAAGTTTGGCAAAAATGTTAGTAATATGATTTCCTTTCTTTCTTACCCATCCTAGCATCTAATTTCTTACCTCACCATTCTTTTGATTTGTACAAAATCATTTTTCTCTTTTGTTCGTCTCTCTTTTCCAACATTAGTAACGGTAAATAGTCTTCGGTAAAGCACTTTGGTGGAAGATTGAGAAGACGATGCCTTGCTGCGATTTTAGGAATAAACTAGGACTTATCCTTAGATATTATACCCCGTAAGGATATTACTTAACTTGTAGATGCTGGATTTTGTGAAGGTTATTTGCTCTCTTTTGCTTCCAGTAGTCGTGCATCGCGTATGAGCAGTTAGGGTTTTCAATTGTATCTTGTGCTGTCCACCTGGACTTTAGCACCTCATTTTGTGATGCATAAATGGTTTTTATCTTGCATACATGCTAGGTTAAGTTGCCTCGCTAGCGATTGCTTGTTTTCTCGCTTTACCTCTCTTCTTTTGCCGTTGCTAACTGTGTATGACAACAGATGTCGGGACGTAAGACCCGTTTGACTTTGGAAGTAATGGAAGACTCTCAGCCTGTAGGATCTCTAGTCTCTAGTGGTCAACCCCCAAATTCTCAACGGCACAATCCGGAGCACCCCGACCCGCACTTTCAGCACGTGGGTCGACAAGAAGAAGTGACTCCACCTCAACCGCTCGCGGTCGATGTGTTGGCCCAGATGGATCGGAGTCAGCAAGACCAGACTTTCTTCTTGCAGCAGATTGCCCAGAACACCGCCAGTGTTCATGGTGCTCAAATGGCAGCAGAAGGAGCCGATCCTTATGGCTCCCGATTCGATGATTTTCTAAACACGGCCTCCCGTGTTCTCGTGTTCGAAGACCCTCTCGATGCCGACGATTGGCTTAGGAGCATCGAGCGGAAGTTGATCATTGCTCAGTGCACCGACCATGAGAAGGTCCTCTATGCCTCAAACCAACTAGAAGGAGCAGCCGGTGCATGGTGGGATCAGTTTTACACCATGCAGCCCGGCGACCACGTCCCGTCATGGGACGAGTTTCAGGCGGCTTTCCGTGAAGCGCATGTTCCCTCTAGCATTGTTAGTTTCAAGAGGCGTGAATTCCTCGCGTTGAAGCAAGAAGACAAGTCTGTACTGGAGTATCTCTACGAGTTCAATCACTTAGCTCGTTACGCTTCTGACTGTGTCCCCACTGACGCAAGAAGGCAAGAACAGTTCTTGATTGGTCTATCGGAAGAGATGCAGCTGGCACTCGCTGCCCATGATTTCCCAATTTCCAACACCGGTTAATAAGGCTATTACGGTAGAAATATGATGCAAGTGGTTGAAGAATCGCGAAACGTAAGAGGGTTGCACAAATTTCAGCAAGTCAGCTTCGGAGCCGTGTGCTTGGCAGCCCGTCCCTCCCGAATTCCAAGGCACAAGATCGCCGGTACCTCCTTTGTTAGTGTCTCATCCACCTCAGAAGATATCCAATGAGGGCAGCCCAAAAGAAGTGTAGACGCGACTCAAAGAAACAAGCGTGTTACTTGTTTCACTTGTGGCGATGCGGGCATTTCGCGATCAATGCCCTGGTGAAGCACCAAGCCGATCCGCTCGGTGCCAAGACCTTGGCACATCCCTTGACCAGCGGTCTTGTGTCACCTTTCGTAACAACCGTCGTGCTCATGTCAACCATGTCACCGCCGAGGAGGCGCAAGAAGCAACCGACGTGGTGTTGGGCACCTTTCTAGTCAATTCGACTCCTGCAACTGTATTGTTCGACTCAGGAGCCTCTCATTCTTTCATGTTTAGAGGTTTTGCTACACTTCACAATATCTCACTCAGCTTGATGCCGACCCTATGATGATTCAATCACCAGTTCGAAATGAGAAGCATTCATGAATGTCTGAAGTTGAAATTGAGATTAAAGGGTGAAGTTTTTGGCCAACCTTATTGTGATAAATTCAGCGGGCCTTGATGTTATTCTTGGGATGGATTGGCTGTCTAAAACCATGGTCAAATTGATTGTGCCCGCAAGGTCATCACTCTCACTAGTCCTCTTGGTGTTCGAGTTGAATTGGCGCCAAAATTGGAGCATCCTCATCTCTATGCCCTTAGCGACAAAGAATTGCGGATTGAGTGAAGTTCCAGTGGTATGTGAGTTCTGGATGTTTTCCCGAGGAACTACGGCATGCCACCTTCACGAGAAGTTGAGTTTGTGATTGAGTGCGCATCGGAATCGCTCCAATATCCAAACGCCCTTATCGAATGCCGCCAAATGAGTTGGTTGAATTGAAGAAGCAACTCGCAGAACTTCAAGAGAAGGGTTTCATTAGGCGAGCTCCTCACCTTGGGGATGCCCGCTTTATTTGTGAAGAAGAAGGACCACGATCATGGATGTGTGTTGACTATCGTCCGCTGAACGAGGTCACCATCAAGAACAAGTATCCGCTTCCACGGATTGATGATTTGTTCGACGAGATGAACGGTGCCCGCATATTCTCCAAGATTGACTTGAGATTGGGTTATCATCAAGTGAGGATTAGATCTGAGGACATTCCTAAGACGGCTTTCTCCACTCGTTATGGCTTATACGAGTACACCGTCATGTCCTTCGGTTTGACGAATGCACCGGCCTTGTTCATGAATCTCATGAACTCGTGTTCATGGAGTATTTAGACAAATTTGTGGTCGATTTATTGATGACATTCTCATTTACTCTAAATCTGAAGGTGAGCATGAGGAACACCTCCAGCTTGTGTTGAACAAGCTTCGAGAGCATCGACTCTATGCAAAATTCAGCAAATGTGAGTTTTGGCTTAAAGAAGTCGCCTTTTTGGGTCATGTGTTATCTGAAGGTGGAATTGCTGTGGATCCTAGCAAAGTTCAGGATGTGCTCAATTGGGAACAGCCCAAGTCCGTCACCGAAGTCCGTAGTTTCCTCGGTCTTGCATGATATTACCGCGCTTCATCGAGAATTTCTCAAAAATAGCAAGACCCATGACTCAATTGTTGAAGAAAGAAAAGAAGTATGAATGGTCAGCTGAATGTGAGGCAAGCTTCCTGATGTTGAAGGATTGTTTAACTTCTGCTCCGGTGTTAGTTCTGCCGGATATCCATAAAGATTTCGACATCTATTGTGATGCATCTCGCCTTGGCCTTGGCTGCGTTCTTATGCAAGATGGCCGAGTTGTGTCATATGCATCGAGGCAATTGAGACCTCATGAGATGAATTATCCCACTCATGATCTTGAGCTCGCAGCAGTGGTTCATGCTTTGAAGATATGGCGACATTTTCTTATCGGAAATCGCTGCGAGGTCTATATCGATCACAAGAGTTTAAAGTACATCTTCACTCAAGCCGATTTGAACCTAAGGCAAGGAAGATGGCTTGAATTGATCAAGGACTATGATATGGGACTTCATTATCATCCAGGAAAGCAAATGTCGTTGCGGATGCATTGAGCGTAAAATCGCAATGCAATCAGTATTTCGTTCGACCAAACGGAAGCTCTATGCAATGCATTTCAACGACTCAACTTGGAGATGGTTAGTGAAGGTTTTCTCGCTGCCTTGGAAGTGAAACCTACCCTAGAGGACCAGATCAAGATGGCCCAGAAGAATGACAAGGGTATAGAGAGAATTAAGCAGAAAATGAAGGCCGGCAAAGCCAAGTGTTTTGTCGAGGACCTCCAAGGTGTTTTGTGGTTCGGAAAGCGTTTAGTGGTGCCGAATGATGCGAAGCTTAAGGAATTAATCCTTCATGAAGCCCATAATTCTCTTTTCTCTATTCATCCGGGAAGCACAAAAATGTATCAAGACTTGAAGCAAAGAATATGGTGGACTAGGATGAAGCGGAGATTGCACGCTTTGTGGCCGAGTGTGATGTATGTCAAAGAGTCAAGGCGAGCATCTAAAACCAGTAGGTACTCTAGATCCCCGCCCATTCCCGAGTGGAAATGGGAAGAAGTTGGCATGGATTTTATCACCGCCTCCTAGAACACAACTGATCCGATTCTATTTGGGTGATCGTGGATCGTCGACCAAGGTTGCCCATTTCATTCTGTCAAGACCACCTACACCGGGTCAAGTTAGCGAGCTATACATTGCAAGGATCGTTTGCCTTCACGGTGTACGAAGGTAATCATTTTGATAGAGGTCCCGCTTCACATCTCACTGGAAGTGCTTGCATCAAGCCATGGGTACTAACCTATCCTTTAGCTCCGCTTATCACCCGCAAACGGATGGACAAACCGAGTGTAAATCAGGTCTTGGAAGATCTTCTCCGAGCATGCGTATTGTCTTATAGCAAGAATTGGGAAAAATGTTTACCGTTTGCTGAATTCTCTTACAACAATAGCTTCCAATCCAGTATTCAGATGTCACCATTCGAAGCATTGTACGGAAGAGCTTGTAGGACGCCTTTAAACTGGTCTAAAGCCGGGGAGAGACCATTTTATGGTCCAACCACAGTGAAGGATGTCAAGAATGTGTTCGTGTCATTCGTGAGCGACTTGGATGGCGCAATCCCGCTGGAAATCTTATGCCGACCGTCGCCGCCGCGAGTTGAGTTTCGAGGTAGATGATCATGTCTATCTTAAGGTCTCTCCTATGAAAGGAATACATCGCTTCAATGTCAAAGGCAAATTGGCGCCGCTACATTGGACCTTTCCGAATTCTAGCCAAGATTGGATCGGAGCCTATCGCTTGGAGCTACCACCATCACTTTCAGACGTGCATAATGTCTTCCATGTCTCACAACTCAAGAAGTGCCTTCGCGTCCCAACTAAACAACCGAGTTGGAAGAACTCAATTTGCGACTGATCTCTCTTATCTGGAGCACCGATTCGCATTCTTGAAGAAATGGAGCGCAAGACAAGGAATCACAACATCAAATTCTTGAAGGTTCAAAGGAGCAACCACATCAAGATGAAGCAACATGGGAGCGTGAAGACCGGATGCGAGCCGAGTATCCAGAACTTTTTCCTTCTGCATGAAGTGTCTTCGGATCAAGAAAGGTAAGGTTAAACAAAGCAATGGGGAGGAAAATGTAATAGAATTTCCTTGTAACTTTGTTCTACCTTTAAAAGATATCTTAGCACTATCTTTGAAGGAAATAAAGACAACGGATGTTATGTTTTCTTTAGCACATTTCTATCCAACTTCCACTTTATCGATCTCGGGTCGAGATCTTTTGTAAGGGGAGGTTTGTAACATCCCAAATTAATTATGGGATTTAGTATGCATCTTATCAGCATGCTTGTCATTTTGGAGGCATTTGCATAAATTATTGCATTTGGAAAATTTAAATCAAAAATCAAACATACACTTCAATTCAAACTCTAAATAAAAAAAGGAACAAAACCTTTGATCATCATCTGAAATAATTTATTCAAAAACTACAATAATTATCCTGAATAAATATAATTTTTCCAAAATTTTGGAACTCAATTGCACCCTCGAAAAATTCAAACACCATTAATAGACCTAGACTAAGTTTGAATTTAGTTTACACAAATTATATTATGAACAGTGAGTTCAATAATTTTTATAAATACTAGGTCATCCCAGGAACCCCTCTAATTAATTTCAGAATTTTTAGAATTTTATTTCTATATTTAAAGCCTTGGTCAAAGCTGCTAGTTGGTCAAATCAAATTAAACCTCGGCTTAGCATCGTTGAACCGACCGCACGGATCCAAACCCACGCGGTCGAACCTAACCGCCTAAATGCACTGCAACAACCCAACTTAGATTGACCGTCCGATTGGGATTCAACGGTTCGAGATCTTGGCGCTTGATTGACCAAATCCGAACACCCTTTTTGATCCAGCCGCCCATTCAAATCGTGCGGTCGGATCTCCGACCGAGCCCGACTCATCTTGGTTCGACCTAACCAAAAGCTCGAGCCGCTTTCTTCGCGATCCATCGCCAATTGGGCCCCGCCCGCCGAACCATCTTCTTCCTCCCGCTGGCTTGCGCAGCTCAATGCCACGCCGCGCGAGCCCCGCCCGCTCCGTCACCCCCGCACGGCACCGCCTCGTTGACCTATCCAGGCTCCTCGCTGACGCCGCCCCTTATCCGCCTTTACCCGAATAATACACCGCTGGTCTCTCTCTCACCACTTCTCCTCTGGCCGAGGAGAAGGAAGCTCCTTGAAGCTCCTATTTTCAGAAAACCCTTGACACAAGGTCCCGATCTTCCTCGCTTCCTCGTTAATTCCATTTTCGCTCAATCGAACCTTTGTCATTTCTTGTAGGAGCAGTGGCAATCTCGTGCTCCCACCGCCTCCGTGACATGCACCAATGCCACCTCACTCCATTTCCTCCTCCGTGAGTTTTCTCCTCGGGTTAACGCGCCACTTTAAGCCTCTTGGTATTATCATCGTTTCCTCAACTCGCTTGTCGAATCATTCACAGAAACCGAGAATTTTGAAGTTTCTTATTGTCGGCCGAAAAGCTCTAGCTTCGTTCTCGCCTACGGCAGGGTGAGTTGTTCCTCGCTTCCGTGCATAGTGACCATCTCCCGGCCTCATTCAAGCTATCTCAATCTGTACCTTTCGTGTTCATGGCGCAGGATGGTCTCCCCTCGTGAACCCGGGCGCCACCGTCGCCATTAACGGCGACAAGGAGCCTCTAGTGCTCCTCCGCCTCCTTTTCACCTCTTTAAGCCTCACGAGGATCCCAGGAGCCTATCTTTGGTGTCGGTTTTCTCTGGAGTGGCCTCTACTTTGTGCGCCTTCACACCCGAGCCGGACCTTCTCCACTCCACCCCGCCGCCGGCGCGCCGCCGTGCCCCTCTACCGGCGACGACACCACCGGAAGGTAGCCCCCCATATTGTACTTCCGTTTTGCCCTTGCTCGTGCACCCTCCGGCCTCCCCTCGTCGCCGGCGAGCGCGGCAACGCCGCGGCTGTGCGCTGCTCTGTTGTCGGATTACCGGCCGAAAACAGTAGTGTCATTAGTTTAAAGCTAATTACTGTTTAATTTGTGTAATGGTTGTTTAAAGAAACTAATATCCCTATTACATGTGGGCCATATGACTGGCTTAGTGATTGTGTAAAATTTTGAAATACGTTTTCTCCTCTGGCAAAACGTATTCCTTGAATACTTAGACGGAGTTTACGTGTTCTTGTTTAGAAGACGTATTCATCAGAATACGCCTTCAGTCTTCGACCGAGCCCTTGTTGACCGGGTCAAACCCTTGACCCGGTCCACGCTCGATCTCAGAGCTAGCTGCAGGTGAGTGAGAAAAGTATTGAGTCCTTTTTGAAAATCTGGAAAACGAATTATTGTTGCAATCGAAAATTGTTGTAACTTCAAAAATACATAACTAAATCATTTTAACTCCAAAACAGTGAAACCACTTTTGATAATTTTCATTTTAAGTGAAATTATTTTTAAAAATGGTTTCAAAATTACCTCTGTCACAGAAACTATAATTTGAGGAAAATCATCCTAAAGGGCATTATTTTTGCACTATTAATGCTGATAACTTTAGAAATTAATAACTAAATCATGAAAACTCCAATTAGGGCAAACTCAACTGTTTTGAACTTGAAATAATATTTCCTATTTATCTATGTAATCCATGTACTCACCACCGCTCTACAAATTTTCATCTCATAATTAAATTATCCGAATGAAGGCGTATTAAAATCTGAAATTCAAACCACCATAACTTTCACACACTAAATCCAAATGGAATGAATCTTTCACCTAAATTCATATAAAATCATGACCTACCTACTGTATAAATTTCATAAATTTTTGAGCATGTTGAATTTCTGGCTTTATTTGGTATTTATTGCAATATCGTCTTTCGATTAGGTTTTCGGCGATAACAATGTATTCGTGAGAGTATTATGATATTGACCTGAGAATGAACAAGTGATACAGCAAAGGTGCGAGCACCCTCCTCTTGATCATGTTGCTCCCAGTGGTTTTTAAATGTTTTGTGTGAGTTTTATTATTCGCAATTGCATGCTATTTTGGAATATATGTTTATGGGTAGAAGTAGTTAATCTCCTAATTGCTGCATTAGCCCTCCTTGAATGTTGATTACCCTTTTACCTTGAATGATTAAGGATATATGTCATATGGGTTGTTTGCTAGTTTGTAGAACGATGCTTAGCTTTGCTAGTAGTATTAGCCGAAAGAGGTTGATGGAGCTAGTCCATCAGCCGATCGATCGAATTGAATCTTAATGAAATTTGAGGATTTTATGGATTGGATTATGTTGAACTTGAGGATTATATCCAGATCTTCGATCCGGGGTTTGTGGACATGTTGGGCATGGGTTTTATGTTCTTAACTTGGACGGTGTAGGTTGATGATGAGTTACTATTGTTGCTTGTTGTTATGGAATTGTGTAGCCCCGTCTCGAGTGTTTAAGGACCGGTCTGTGGTGTGATGAACCAAGTCTTACGTGCAACCACACGCGGATAATGGCGAAGGCTTGGCTTAATAATTTGTTGTGTGTTAGCTATCAAAACACAATGGGGTTGACAATTGTTATTGTTATGTATTTAATTGTTCTTTTGTCAATCTCGCGGGGCATGTTAAGGGTCGCCTTACTTGCCCTTAAGGGTCTCTTGTTGGATAGGGACTTACTTACGTAACGGGGTTTACTCCTGTGGTTCAGGCGACTGTACTGTCTGCCATAGGACCGTCCTCGGGTGGGTTGATAGTTAGGACATGACATTGTAACGCCTCGTTATGCTACCTCACCACACTCCTATGGAAGAGTGCATTGGCCGACATTAAGAGGAATGCATATCGTGTGGGTAAAGTCGCATAACTCGCAGAGTAACTAAATCTATTCGAATAGCCTCGTCCTAGGTTATGGACAACACTTGTGGGAAAGCAGGCACAATTAGTCTTTTGGAAAACTAAGTGTGGGTTATGGTTGGTAATATTATGTCTCTATGTTAGTTTGTTCAGAGTTGAGATGTTTTCATGAACGCGTTGTTCGCGCGATATTTGTTGAGGAATGAATTGTGCCACGAATGAGACGTTCGTGTGTTGTTTATATTTGGAGATTATACCATTGATGATCACTACTTACTGTTATAATATGTTTTCTAAATGTTTTACAAATGGCTAGTTAGAATCTTTATTGTTTATCTATATGCAAAACTTGCTTTATGCTAAAATTGACTAGTGTAGTAGCTTTCCTTTGATACTTACATGCATCCTTATTTCTTTTGAAAGTCTCATGAGTACAACTTTGTACTCTAACAAAGGTCTATTTGTTCAGTGAGAACGACGGTGCAACGGTTTTAACTCCAGTTGGTTGCTTGTGGGATTGTGGGCATACCAACTCGGTTATCCCCTTTTATTTTAAGTTTATCTTCCACTGCAATTTATTTGTGTTAATTAGATTTGGCCGAGCGCCCTCTTTGCAACCTTTGTACTTAAGGTGCTATTTAAATGATGTTGTAATTAATTCTTTTATTCTTGTACCTTGTGTATGAATGTGATTGCAATGTTGTGTACTAGGATATGTGCATGTTAGCCACTGATCCTTGGGAGCTAGCATGTGACACATATCCGGGTCACTCGGAATCGTGTGCGTCTCAAGCTAAGTATTGCGTTTACGGCGTAATTACTTAGCTTGATACGGATCCGATTTCGGGGGTCCTCACAAGCGGCGCATATGGGCGACGGACGGCTCCGGCCGCGGCTTCAAGCGGGGACCGCCCTGTGCGGGAGGCAGGGCCGACGGTGTGTGTGCGGTGGTGCTCCCTTGCGGAGCCGGCGAGTGGCTTCGGGCTGGAGGCGAAGCTCCTGTGTGGGCGCCGGTGTCACTTATCACCCCCCCGTTGTTTCTTTATTCGCTTCGTGTGGTGGCGGCCGGAGCCAAGACGGTGTGGTGGCGCTTCATGCGTGAGTGACCGGCGGGAGGCCAGTGCGGGGCCGTGGCGGCGCGCGGCGCGGTGCGCCTTGTGCGGAGGTGGGTCCAGCGGTGGCCTGTGCAGCGGGCCGAAGGGAATTTCGCGGCGACGGCCGATGGTGGCGCCAGGCGCTGCGGCGAAGCGGTGGCTCGGGCGATGGTCGCACGGCATTGTGGCGCGTAGCCCGTGCGGGACGGCGGTGTCGGCTTCGCGCGATAGCCGCGCGCGGCCATCTCTGCTGTAGGTAGGGCTAGCGGTTCAAGGCGGTCGTCATGGCTGTGGTCGGCGCGCGCAGCTGCCGGCGGCGATCGTGGCCGCGTCTTGCGCGCAAGACGGCGGCGTGGCTACAGCCGATGCGCGCGCGACTCGCAGGTCGCTTCGATTTTTCATTACTATTCATGCAAATACTTTTATGCAATGTTCTATAGTGCAATCAACATCGGTTCTTTCATGCAAGCACCGACCAGCTTGTCCCGCGACTTAAAGTCTGTTCGCGGTAGGTTAGAACGGATTTGTAACTTTTAATCTACGGTACAATCGATATCCACTCTTTCATGCAATCTACCGATTGACATTGTACCGTGACTTCAAGTCCGCTTAGTGGTAGATTAGAGCTAATTTGCACCGTGAAAACCAATCTAGAAAGCAAATTTGTAGAATTTAAAGCGATCTAGAAAATATGATTCAATCTACATGTATCGTTCATTGACGGTTACCTTTTCGATCCAAGGAGAATCAATCGTACTGATAACGTGTTGAGGAACCGCTACATGAAGTCCAAATCGAACAATTATCTCGTAGACAAACTCATAATTGTAAGAATTATGTAAGAATACAAGAACAGAATAATATATGAACACAGAAATCTGAGGGGATTATAAACTTCTCTTTATTGCTCTTTTCAATAATTATATATAATAATTATAACCCCTTTCTATATATAGACTACTGAATGAACGAAGTAGCCGCATAGATTAGGACTCGTTTTTATGGTCCGGTTTCTTAAAAACACCTCCCTCACATCGTAGCCTATGATTGGATGGGTACGCAGCTCCCGAGTCCGTATAGACCTGCGTCGTCAGGTGTCAGAAAAGCACTGCTGGGCTCCACACCACGCTCCGCGCGGGAAACTCCAACGCCTCGTCCACCAAAAGCCATACACCGCCACCCCTCCGGCATCACACGCCTTCCCCAATCTGACGGCAACGAATACCCTCCCGCCTATACACCAGTTCCACCCAATGCATTCACCTGTTCTGTACGACTCACATCTCAACCGTCCGTGTCCCCAAAACCACGATCGAACAGAGCAGATATCAAACCATTCATAGACCCGGCGCAGGGAGCTCCCAACTTCTCTCCCCACTCACATCCCACGAGGCCACCCCACACAGGCACGCATACAAACACACTCACACCGACCTCTTCGCCTTCCTCCTCCTCCCATCCCCTTCCCAAAAGAGTAGTAGGGCTTAGAGGTAGGGTAGTAGTAGGAGGAGAGGTCACCTGATGGCGGCGGCGTCCAAGTCGTTGGCCGACGGCGACCCGGACGACGGCGAGTGGACAATCGTCTCTCGCTTCGGCCGCTCCCCCTACGCCGCGCCGACCCCTCCCCGCCGGGCCGACGAGCCGAAGCCGGCGCCGACGGTGGGCGAGGTCGAGGAGGGGATAGCGGGACTCCATATCGGGGATGGGATCCGTAGGCTGGACACGTACGACAACCCGGTGGAGGTAAGCGGCGATGGGGTGCCCGCGCCGGCGAAGGGGTTCGAGGAGGTCGGGCTGGCGGAGGCCGTGCCCCGGAGCGTGGCGAGGTTTGGGTACGAGAGCCCGACTCGGTGCAGTGCTACTCGATGCCGATAGCGTTGGCCGGGAGGGATCTGATGGCGTGCGCGCAGACGGGGTCCGGGAAGACGGCCGCGTTCTACCTCCCGGTGGTGAGCGGGCTGCTGGTGGTAGTGGCTGTCTCAGGAGGAGGGGGAGGAAACGGGGGGGATCGCCGGGACAGAGCGGCGTACGACCGCGCCGCGAGGCCACGCGCGCTCGTGCTGGCACCCATCAGAGAGCTTGCAGCGCAGGTAAGGGGCTCGCTGTCTTGGTTCTCTTAGATTCTTTTGCGCGATCGCGCGGACGCTGCGTGTGTGTCGCGATGGGTTGCTGTGTGTGTGTGTCGCGATGGGTTGCTGTGCGTTGTCTTGCTGAGTCGCTGTGCAGGCGAGCGCGCCGGTGGCGTGCATGGTTGTGGTTATGCACGCGGGTGTGCGCATATGAGGTGCGTTGCTTGTTCGTGTCTCTTCGTACGCGTATTGTGCGGGCTTTGGGGCATGGCCGTCTGTGTGGCGGCGTGCGAGTGCGCGTCCAACGCGCACGGCGCATGTGTGCGAGGCGAATAGGGGTTCGCATGGTCGCTCTCGAGTTGCTAGATATTTATCTGCGCCTGATCTCTCCTAGATTGTCTTGACTTCAAATTTTATCTAGAGACGTTATGAACTTTTTCCTAAACTTAAAAGGAAATTATCCCAGCACGATTTCTAGTTCTCGTATGACGCCTTGAACACGCGGATCGCTCTCACAATGCCGTGAGAGATAGCTGGCCGGCGCCTCTTGTACGCCACAGCTAGTTTGCACACCAACCTCTCGTACGCTGTTGCCGGTGCAATCGAATTCACCATTCCAAATTCTAAGAACTTCATCGTTCCCATCTCAATCTACAGGGGAATAGACGTTGCCATGAACGGCATTACTTAGATGTCTTCATGTGTTCCGCGTTCACCAAGGCCATCGCTGCCAAATTCGAGGCGCAGGTGCAGCGCGTGGAGGTTGCAATCCAAAGCCGGCGGTTAGTAGATCCCTTAACCTAGAATTGTTGATTTGCCCATACATGCCTTGTGAAATATTCATTCACACATATTTACAATTTTACTCTCAACGAATAATTCCTTGTACTAGGTGGTGAAGTATAAGTAAATCCTAACTGATATGATCCGATAGATCGAAAGGAATGGATGGTTCACATTAATTGGTGGGTATAAAAGAGTTCTTGTTTTTTCATGTGCTGTTTTTTTCATTTTTAGGAGTAACTGTTAGTCTGTTATGTAGTTAAATTTTAGTATGCACTTTGTGTGCTTTTACTGTCTTCAAATAATGTGGATTTCATTTGTGTTTTTACCCAACTTTTGGTTGTGTTGTGGAGAATTCACATGTATCGCTTTCGCTTGCTCTTTTATTTTTGTGGAGTAGATTGGTTCGCAATGATTGGCACAATTTAATGGGTTAATTGTCTTCGTATTGTTTACTTAATCTTGGATAAGGCACTACCGATGTTGCTTATACAATGATGTTGTGCTATGGAATTTTGGTTTATGTTTTTCAAGAACATATTCTTGGTTTACTTTGCTATCGCATTAAAAGGTTGTCTTCATATTGCATCTGCTTGCCTTTAGGTTACTGTTAGTACTGAGTCAAAATCAAGAACAACAAATGGAGAGGTCATCATGTTACATGAGAAGACATCTCTCGGCGGCAAATTGCCTGCCTATGATGGAAGAATGAGTCTTTCCATTGTAGGTTCCATTCCCTTTGAATCAGATGATGTGGTGGTTAAAATGGTTGTTCTGGAAAAGGATAATGAAAGGTGCGTTTAAGATTGTTAGCAATACTTTCCAATTGCACAAATTTGTTGTTGGCTTAAATCATTCTTTAATTTGCAGGGTTGAAAGAGAGTATAAGATCACATTTCGAATTCCTAGGAGAACATATCTGTACCTACTTCAGCAATTTGTTCAAGGAACTCATAAAATTGTGCCTCAAGAAGCCATCATCGTTTCATCATCTTGGAGGTATGATATCTATATTCTTCTCATGAATTTTTGTTGAAGCTTCTTCTCTAGGGTACTTTATTGGAAATAACTTTACGATTGCAGTTATGCCAGTATCCAGATCCTTTTTCTGCGTTAGTATTAGTCACAGAGGAGGCTTTGAAATAAAAAAGGTTCAGCTTAAGGACCAAGTATTTGATACATTGATCTCAGCTAGGATGCACCAACTCTACAGTGCATAACAATATCAACTTAAAATTTTGTAAATATTGCATAGGATTTAACTTTGTTGTCAATCATTAAAGTTAACATTATGCACAGTATGCCTATCATGGCAGGTTACACAGTTGTGCCTGTTATGAACAGAAAAGTCAGTGGACAAAAGAGTGCTATGACTGCTGACAGACAGAGGAGTACCATCGGCTGTTTGAACTAAGATAGGAAAAACAGGAGGTTCTACTCAAGTGAGAGATGTGGAGTCCGGTGTCATGTGGAAAGAGGCATCAGAGTCCAGAACCCAAGAAGTACCGAGAAGACGTTTGAACTAGACCGCGTAACTCGCCGAGCCGTGAGAGAGCCGGCAGTAGAGCCGCGAAGCCGCCAACAGAATCACCTCGCTGAGAAGGTCCTGACATGCTGGTCTGTCCTCCCGTCGAGGAATGGCCTCCCGGCCCCCCCTTGTTGTCCACGCACCTTGTTCTGCTTTTTGCGCACCGCACAACGTTGGTAGTCGTGCCCGAGGTTCTTGCAATAATTGCACTGAACCCCAGTTGGTGCAAAAGCAGAGCGTAAATGCACAACCGAAGATCCGTAGTCGGGCGTAAACCGCGTGTAGTCGAAGAAGAAGGGTGCTACGCCGGAACAAATCGGCCGCTAACTCGCGGCTCCTCAAAGACGGGCATCGAAAGAGCCTCGAATCGCTTGGCCGTGGTGAGCGGCCAGCAATGAGCCCCGATAGGCTCAAACTCGGCGCAGACGGCATTTGTCATAAAGGCGAAGACGATCACGATCCGCCTTCGCACTTTATGACACTCGACAGAGCGAGAAGCGAAGCTCGCCCACCGGCGCCGAGATCGCCGTGGCTCGGAAGAAGTCGCCGACGAGGAGTCGCCTGGCGGCGCCTCAACTCACGCTGGAGCGAAAGAACTGAGCATCGCTGCTCACTGGTATCGCCACGCAAGTACTCCCAGATCCGACGAGTGGCACGCACCAACAATGTCCGGCCGATGGAGTCGTCGACGCCACCACCGTGATGGCTCGAACACGGCCTCGTCAAGACACCGCCGCTCAAAAGCGTCTATGGCATACCGAAGGCCTCATCGGCAGCATCGCAGCCGGCGCGGCGACCTCTGCCTCCTCCTTGGCACCTCATCTTCGTAGAAGGTGCGTATAGGTCGCTCGAGAGGAGGCCGAACCGCGACGGTGGACAAGCTCGAGCACCGATGACATGTCCCCGAGAGGCGGAGACCATCGAGGTGATCTCCATGAGTGAAGACCACACCTGTAGTTCGTCCCATTGCTTGGTTCCCGAGAATGGGATCGCAATGATGGAACGGAAGCCATTGGTAGGCGCACGACGCGCGGGCGACCAAGGCAACGGTCTAACAGCGGCGCGGCGCGCGTTAGATCAACGTACTATTTTTTTTTCTTTTTCTTTTCTTTTCTTTTTTTGACCGCTCACGAAACCGGCCTCAAAACCGCCTGTTAGGCTAAAAGGCCTTCACGGCGCGGCGTAGGGAACCGGCAAGAAACTAGGTTCCGCGCGCATGCGGGCGGCGGCGGCGGCGGCCGACAACGAGCGGCGGCGCGATCGACCAACGAGCGGAGGGCGGCGCTCGCGTCGGGCGACCAACGAGTGGCGGCGGCGCGGTCCACCAACGAGCGGCGCGGCGCCGGTCCACCAATGAGCGGCCGCGCGACTCGCGTTCCCGGCAGCGGCGTCGGCGACAGGCGGCGGCAGCCAACGAGCGGCGGCGGCCTCGCGTCGGATTCCCGATCAAGCGGCGGCGGCAACCACGCGGCCTCCAGCCGACAGGCGGCGACGACGGGGCTGGTGGCTGTGCTCGCTCACGGCAGAGGCGCGGGAGGCTCCGGCGGCAGATCCAGTGGCGGCGCGACGGATCCTGCGGCGGGAAGGCCTCGGTTTGGCGGTGATGCTCGGCGTCGGACGACCGGGAACACGGGGCGACGGCAGCGGAAGCGGAAGGAGAGCTAGGTTAGAGCCTAGCTCTGATACCATGTTATGAATAATGTGTTCATCTATTCAAGAGGCCCAATGGGCAATATATATAGGGAGTACAAAGGGAGGTTGCCATATATACAAGAGTCCTATTCTAACAGTGCCATCATACTGTTTGTCTTTTATTGCAGAATGATATCTGCTTTTGTCAATAACGCAAGCTTATTGCTTATGTTTGATGTTTTTAGATTTCTTGTTGACAATGAAGGAACAAGGGTGTTTCTTGTTCATAACTGTCAAGAAATCTATAATTACAGATTGACATGGCATTTCTTGCCTATGAAGGTACTGTATGGTTACTAACTCAATGTTTTTTTTGGTTCTACATCATGCTAAGAATTTGCTCTAGTGGAGGTTTTGTGATTACTCATATTGGCCAGCAATGACACTTCATATAGTAGTACTTTGTGTCTAACATACAGACATATTCTCGATAACAATTATGTGGAGGGTTGTTTTGCTCAGGACCTTGCAAACAAGATCTGCAGGGAGCAAATTACCACAGTTTCAGAGGGTGAGTTTACTCCATCCCTGGTATGTATTCTACTTGCTTTCTTGTTTCTCTTTTGTTATTTTGTTGCTAACACTTTGACTAATTCCAAGAATTGTTTGCTTTATACTGTCCTAGCTGAAGTACCATGAGTCGGTGAAGGAGAAACCTTGCGCGCCTAGTACTGTTGAACACAGGAAAATGATTTATAAGGTGATGGAACACTGCTTATAACTCAATTTATATCAAGTTCACTTACCATTGCTTCATTGGAAGTCAAATTATGTGAAACATTCTCGGCTGTGCTTTCACTTGTCAAGTCTTTTTTTATTTTAACTGTATGGTCTTTTTTTTTTACACGAGTGCTTTGCTCCAGTTAATTCATGGCAAAAGTGTATTGTCCTTAACATATTTATGAAATAGCAGGTGACTGGCGCAGCAGAGCATGGAGGATGTGTTCTTCTACTCATGCTGTTTGTCTTCACTTTGATCTCTGGTGTTAATGCCTCATCAAAGAGTGCTAGTTTTGCGGAAGGAGTCTGTCCAGAACGTGATTTATTGTCTTGCATTGTTCCACACCATCAGATGGTATGTCCTATGGTGGACGTTTCGTCAGCAGCGCACTGGAGGCACGCAAAGCGTACTGCAGTTTGGGCATCAGCACCAACATTGCCACAACCTATGTACGTAATATCTTACTATATGGCTGCTTGCATTGAAGACATGTGCTGCTAAAATATTTGGACTTGTATTGATTCAGTAATCTCTTTTTTTTTTCAGGGAAAGCACCAATATGACCTGTGCAATTTTGGCTGATATATTGCTATTGTTGTGCTGCTTGGCTCCTTGGTAATGCTAGTATGAACTAAGGCTGTGAGCCTGCGACCATGTCTATATCTGCCTCAACTTTGATAGAAGAGATGCTAGCCATTAATTGTTAGGATATGTTTCTAATATGATAGTTGTATATGTCTCTTTTTAGGAAGGTATAGATATGTTTGACTTTCTATGTTCTGGTGTAGGGTTGCTGTTAAAAATCTGCGACCAGTGAACGGAAAGTTTCACTGGTTTCTTTTCTTGTTCAAGATAGAGCCTGTCAGCATGTGGAGATGCACCATTCTTATGAGCATGAATTATTATGCCTCAATGATATCATATGGAGTGATGTCACGATCTGATAAAAACTTTACCTGGCTGGGAATATGTATTGCCAACACAGTGTATTGCTTTGTATTTCTGCTGTTGCTTGAGTTTTTGTTGTATCGTGAGATGAAAGTATTTGAGGTAGGTAACTTTAAGATTAATTATGTTTGCTTATCATGCAACATGTACTTTCAGGATCCATCGTTGTTAATCTATCTTCCAATTTTGTTTTATGTGCTTACAGGTAGCTAATATTGTTGTAAGGAGGGCAGGTCTCTGTTGCCTATTAGTCACCGCCCTTATTGTCATAATCCATGTGCTTTGTGCTCTGTTACATCCTTCCAACTTTCTTGGGATTTACTATTTTGAGAAGATCGCATTTTTCTCTATGCTAGTAATGTATCTTTTCCGGTGGTTCACAGTGGTAAGCAATTAAATGATTTTCTTGAATTCCAAATCTTTTTCTGTGATTTTTTTTCTGACACACCTTTTAACACTAACAATTATGAGATAAACTTATATTTAAGTGAATTAGCTTTGATTTCTTGTCTCTAAAGTCTAAACATTATGTTTTGTTTTGGAACTGTAATAATTCTATTATTTAGGAATGCTAATGCTCTCCCGTATATGAAAATTGCACAAATTATTATTAAAGCACAGGTGCCTACTTATTGGTTGGCAGGCAGCAAATCATCTCTCAACTCGTTTACCTTAAAATTTGGCTGCAATTTGGAGTAGGTTTTATTGCTTCGCCCTAAAATATTAACCACAACAATTATATCGATGAAGTGAGTATCAAATATTATTGCTGTTTCTTTTAACATTCTCACTTCCTGTCCTTCAGGAATATACATTACTCGGTGCTGTCTTGAATGAATTTGCTGCAATGAGTGGAATGTTATTGCTCTGCAACAAGGATGTCAACAAGTGGAATCGATATATTGTAATTGGGGGCTGTGTGTACAGTGGTTTTGAGTTGGGCATCTGGCTACTTTGGAAAATTGTGGGAAGGAATCCTCTGGTTGTAATAGAGCAGGTGAATGCTGGTTAAGTAAGTCCTAATTTCTCTCATAGTAATTTATACCGTGCCTTTACATACTTTGACCTGGAACTCCACAATACTAAAATGCTACGATGCACGGGTACGAGATACCGGTACGGTATGGCGATACGGCATTTCCCAAAAAAACTTTGGTACGCCGGTACGATAGTATATATATAATAAAAGTAATACAACAACAACAACAAAGCCTTTGATCCCAAATAAGTTGGGGTAAACTAGGAATGAAACTCTTTCAAAGTCAAAGAGACGAGAGCTTTGCAAATAAAATAAAATAAAATAAAAATATAATAATAATAAAACAACAACAACAACAACAATAATAATAATAAAACCTACAAGGCTAAAACCCTAAGCTGTACATCCTGCCATCCAAATCGAAAGCCTAAAACACAGTCTTTAAACCTTCTTATGGTTCCGGTACGTGGATCGCTAACTTCTATGTGCTCCTATCCAAAGCTAATTCTTTAGCTATATTCTAATACCTCAAATCTCTTTTAATTGTTTCCTCCTACGTTAGTTTTGGTCGACCTCTGCCTCTTTTTACGTTTTTAGTACGTCTTAAAATTCCACTACGTACTGGTGCCTCAGAAGGCCTCCGTTGGAGATGTCCAAACTATCTCAAGCGATGTTGGACAAGCTTCTCCTCAATTGGTGCTACCCCCACCCTATCACGTATATCTTCATTACGGATTCTATCTCGCCTTGTGTGACCACAAATCCATCGCATCATCCTCATCTCCGCTACACTCATCTTCTGTATATGTTGTCTTTTAGTCGCCCAACATTCTGCTCTATATAGCATTGCAGGTCTGATCGCCGTCCTATAGAACTTACCCTTTAACTTTTGAGGAACTTTTTGGTCACACAGGACACCCGAAGTTTGGCGTCATTTCACTCACCCCGCTCTAATCTTATAGCTCACGTCTTCATCAATCTCTCCGTCTCGCTGTAACATCGATCCTAAATATTGAAACGTGTTCTTCCTAGGCACTACTTGTCCGTTCAACCTAACATCTCCATCATCTGCCCCAGCACCGCTGAAATCACATTTCATATACTCAGTTTTAGTCCTACTAAGTCTAAAGCCCTTCGATTCTAGGGTCTTCATATCTTCAGCTTCCTATCGACACCTATCCTACTCTCATCAACTAACACTACATCATCAGCGAAAAGCATACACCAAAGGATATCTCCTTGTATGTCCCACGTGACCTCGTCCATCACTAGGGCAAAAATGTATGGGCTCAACGCTGACCCTTGGTGTAGTTCTATCTTAATAGGAAAATCACTAGTATCACCACCACATTTTCTGACATTAGTCACAACATTTTGGTACATATCTTTAATTAGGGTAACATACTTTGTTGAGACTTTTTTCCTTTGAAGCGTCTACATGACTCTTCTTGGTACTTTGTCATAAGCCTTCTCCAAGTCGATAAACACCATGTGAAGATCCTTCTTTTGCTCCCTATACCTCTTCATCAACTGCCGTGTGAAGAAAATCGCTTCCGTGGTCGACCTCCCAGGCATAAAACCAAATTGGTTTGTCATCACGTTAGTCATTCTTCTTAAACGGTGCTCGATCACACGCTCCCAAAGCTTTATTGTGTGGCTCATGAGCTCAATTCCTCTATAATTAGTACAACTTTGAATGTCTCTTTTATTTTTGAAAATTGGTACTAATGTGCTTCTCCGCCACTCGTTTGGCATCTTGTTCGACCTAAAAATGCTATTGAACAAATTAGTTAGCCAAGCGATCGCCACTTCTCCCAGGCATTTCCACACGTCAATTGGAATGTTATCAGGCCCTAACGTCTTACCCACTTTCATTCTTTTTAAGACCTCTCTTACTTTTGACTTCTGGATTCTTCGAACAAACCGCCTATCGGTGTCATCAAAAGCATCATCTAGTTCGACCATACTATCGTCGTTGTCATGATTGAACAACTCATCAAAGTAATCTCTCCACCTATCCTTGATTTCATCGTCTTTCACCAAAAGTATATTAGTGCCGTTTTTGATGCATTTAACTTGGTTGAAATCTCTCGTCTTCCTTTCCCGAAGTTTAGCCATCTTGTAGACATTCTTCTTGCCCTCTTTTGTACTTAACTTCTGGTAAATTTCCTCATATGCCTTACCTCGTGCCTCACTCACCGTTTTCTTTGCATTCTTTTTTGCTGCTTTGTATTTATGAACGTTGTCGTCGCTCCTATCATGATGCATATGCTTGTAGCATGTCTTCTTCTCCTCAATAGCCTTTTGCACTTCCTCATTCCACCACCACGTGTCTTTAGGTTCACATCTTGTCACTCGGGTCACTCCAAGCACCTCCGTAGCCACCTTCCTAATGCGAGATGCCATCTCTGTCCACATACTATTCGTTTCTCCCACGTTCCATTTCCCTTGCGCGATCATCCTCTCCTTAAACTCCTGCAAGGCGTCCCCTTTGAGTTTCCACCACTTCGTCCTCGTGGCTCTAGCGACCTTAGCTTGTCGAACTCGTGTCCTAAAACGAAAGTCGGAGACTACCAACTTATGTTACTAGACAACACTCTCTTCAGGTATAACCTTACAGTCTATGCAGGCTTGTTTGTCCTCCCTCCTAACAAGCACAAAATCGATCTGGCTAGAATGCTGACCACTACTAAAGGTAACTAGATGGGAATCTCCCTTTCTAAAAAAGGTGTTAGCTATCATGAGATCATAGGCTACGGCAAAGTTTAAGATATCTTCCCCCTCTTGGTTCTTATCACCATAACCAAAGCCCCCACTAGTTGTACCGACATGACCATTGAAATCGCCTCCTAAGAAAAGCTTCTCACCATTAGGCACACTTCTAACCATATCATCTAGGTCTTCCCAAAATTGCCTCTTAGCAGCCTCATCTAGGCTTACTTGTGGAGCATAAGCGCTAACAACATTCAAAACCAAGTCGCCAAAGATTAGCTTGACTAGGATAATCCTATCCCCCTGTCTCCTCACGTCGACAACTCCGCTCTTAAGGCGCTTATCAATTAAGATGCCCACTCCATTCTTGTTTCATTCCGTTCCGTTCTAGTATACCATAACTTAAAGCCAGTATACTCCACCTCCTTCGCCTTCTGACCCATCCATTTAGTCTCCTGAACGCACAAGATATTTACACGTCTCTTAATTGCCGTATCAACTAACTCTCTTAACTTAACCTGTTAAGGACCCTACATTCCAACTGCCCAGACGGATCCTACTCTCCTCGGCTAGCTTCCTTGCCCCTCGCATTCGTTGAGTAAAGTGCAAAGACCCTTGCATATTTTCCACTACATTCGGGCGACGACGTAGCGCGTCACTAAGGGAGTAACGTCCCGGCCCTTGCTCATTTATCACCACATCCGGGTTCCGATATGGCGCGTCGCTGAGAGGGTTACGCCCCAACGAATTATCAATTTTAGGTTTCATTCCATGAAAAGATGGCTTGATTTTTACGTTGGCTCGCTGGGCCTAACACAACCCTCCTCTTTTTTCCTAGCTTGGGACAGGCTGCATAAAAAAAAACTACACAGGCGGAGTTATATATAATAAAAGTAATAAAAATATATAATATAAAAGATAACTGATAAACTCATAAGACGTACATAAATACTAGTGAAGTTGACTTCACTCATTAAGTCATTACTATATATAATGCTTTTGCTGTTTTCTTGCCAGCTAAAATTATCTAGTTCGGCCACAGCATCTTCATGGGCAAAGTATGACAGATATGATGCTTGCACAACTGATCATGGTTATCAAGTCGTCGACTAGTCGACAAGTCGCCGGAGAAGCACCGACTGGAGGCGGCGACTCGACTTGCACCGGCAAGTTGGGCGACTGGTCAACTAGTCGTCGACTTGCCCGTCGACTAGTCGACCAGGCGGCGGCAAGTCAGGCGACTTGGGAGGAGGGACGTGGCACCCGACTGTCAGAGGCAGTGTCCAAGAGATAAGAGGGAGTGAGGGAGGTAGGGCAGTCGGGGGCTCACGCTGGACTCGGAGGCAGCTCCAGATCGAGGGAGTCCGGGGCTCACTAACTCCAGATCCAGCCGCCGCCCTCGGAGATAGCTCCCACCACTGCCGCGCCTTCGCCGCCATCACCCTCTCCCTTCGCCGAGGCTCGCAGCAGCCTCCCGCCGCCTCGGCCACCGGCTCGCCTCCATCCCCGCCGCGCCGTGGTGCTCCGGATCCGTATGCCCTCCGCCTCCATCACGGCCCTCCCGCCCCACCTCCATCCCGGCACCCTCCTCTGTTCTACCTCCATCCTCGGCACTCTCCTCTCGGCTCCACCTCCCTCCCTTCTCCCACCTCCCCGCCGGCGGCGACCGGCTCCTGCCTCCTCCTCTCGAGGCCGGGAGGAGGGGAGGCCGGTCGCCGCCGGGAGGGGAGGTGGGAAAGGGAAGGGAGGGGGCCGGGAGGGAGAAGGGGAGCTCGGCCGCCGCCGGAGGGGGAACTCAGTCGCCGGGAGGGGGGAGCGCGCCACCGAGATCGGGAGGGGAGGGGCCGAGGAGGGGGTGGGGAGAAGGGGGAACTCTGGGCAGAGGAATGGATAGAGAGTGGATATAGATAGGGAATTAGGGACATAGGGTTCATCTGCTAGTGTACATCCAAGCCAAAACTTTGATGGATCTGCCTTTTAATCCATTCTCCAAGATTTGAATAGAATTGTATTAATTACGTTATTGTAATGCGTACACAAAAAAATGGCAAGTGCAAGTATTGCATTCTCCGAGGCTGTGTATGATCTAAAGACCGATCCAAAACGGAAGGCTAAGTCTAATGATTCGATGGAAGTATGGCTTTTGGCCGCTTATTGGCAACCGAGATTTGGTTCAATGTTCGCCAGGATCTAAGGTATCGGAGGAATCAAAAGGTTTAAAGAGCATCTTGCGGGTGGGTTTGGAGATGTTAAAAAATATGCCAAGATTACAACAACAATCATGAAGGAGATGCGAGATGCTTTGTGGAAGTACAAGAAATGCAGACCACTTTTCCTAGATTGTGATGCTGAAGGAGAAGATGAAGATGTGAGTGTGTTAACAACCGACAAGGAGTCCCAAGCCTCTGTTGTGCAACCAAGTTTTGGGATAGCCGACATGTGAGTGTGACAACAATCGAAGATGGTGATAGAAAGAACATAGATGCAACTACTAATTTAGATGAGTTCGAGATGGATGGCTTTTGAGAGATAAGAGTTGGACATGTTATTATTGTGGATTTATGTTACGTCATTAGACTCTAAGCTTGTAGACTTATTTTATTATCGTGGACTTATGTTGCCTATGTCGTGCTTATTATGTTGCTCATGATTCATGTCGTATGAACAGTACCGATCGAATATTCAGCGACTAGTCGGACGACTAGACGACTAGTCGGCAAGTCAGTCACTAGGAGGGTAGTGTCGACTTGCCGACTTAATAACCTTGCAGCTGATAATGTTGGCCGGCAGCAAACGCCCATGAAGCCCATGAAAAGCACACTCACAGCATCTTCACACTCATTGCATCATATCTGTCACACTCCCAGCATCTTCTGAAGCACACTGACTGCATCTTCCTGGGCTGGGCTTCCTCTTCATTTCATTGGGCCGTGTCAGCACCCGAGCCGTACCTAGTTTTTTTTTTTTTTTTTTATTTTGTAAAATTTCTGATACCTCCGGGTACCGTACTGAAGCCGCACCCAAGTTGTACCGGTACTGGGTACTGCACCGGGTATTGGTACGCGACCCACGAGTAGTACCGGTGCATCAGAGCTAAAATGTTTCTTATTTGAAATATTTCTCTTTGCTATCAGTTCCTAATTTGTGATTGCCGATGTTAATTGAGTGAGGGTATGTGAACACCTGGTTTTTACTAGAACCGGAAATTTTCAGGTTAAAATTTGTAAAAAAGCTCATTTTGGATCTATATGTGTAAAGAGTTGATCTTGAATTAAAATTTCATGTTAGGTATGCCCTAATGGCTCGAAATAATGAGTAACAAGGCAACTGTAACTAAATGTGTTCAGTAAAAGAGGGTGAAAAGGTTACAATCATCTTTAACCTATGTTAACCAGAATAACCACGGATGTAATCCACTGTTATATACACTGCATTCAGCATGTGTTTTCATCATTATGGTGAGGTTGATCATTTTTTCACCCTGCATGGTGAGGTTGCATTGTAGCACTGATACTGAGCTTGTTTTCATTTTCCAATAAAAGGAAGTTGGGACTGCGTACTTGTAGAGAAAAAATGTCCTAATGGGGTTTAGCAGTAAAACATGTACCGAAAAATTTGTTATTTTTTTTTGATGTGAGAAAAATTGTTATAAATTTCGTGTTACCATGTCCAGATGTCCTAATCAGCTAGCTGGTAGTGAACTTAGATAGAAGTTCTCGTACAGTTTGGAATCCTAAGTTCCTAACTATGTAACCTAATATACTTATTTTTGACAACTGTTCTAATATATTTCTAACGCTCTGAATTGTTGTTTAGGCTTTGCGTAAGATTGAAAGAGGATATGGTTTGATTTCCTTGCCTCATGGAATCATGCTCTATCGATGTGCGGCTTCATGTGTAAAAATGAAAGAAGATACGACGTCAATTTTCACCTTATTATAGCGAATTTTTGGCGGATACGACCAGTTTACGAATCGTATTTACACTTCTGACCATTCACAAATGGTATTTGCAAAAATAGCAACGCTGACGCACGACCACCCCGCGCTGTACTGCCAGGTAAGTCAGCCACGTGCCGGCGCTGGCGCTTAGCCACCGCCGCCGGCCCGTCCCACCACCCAGCCAGGCAAGACGCCACCCTCCGCCTACCAGATGTTTTTTTTTTCATTTTTTTAATTTTTTTAATGTAAAACATTTTTTTAAAAATTACTACATAGTGGGCGACGCCACCCTCGCCAACCACTGTAGCATTTTTTCGTTTTCGTTTTTTTTTAAAAAAAATCATTTATGTTTTTGTTTTTTTTTTAAAAAATATTTATGCATATTTTTGTAAGAATTTTTAAATATAGTAAACAGGGTTCAAAAATTATGAAATTTTTTGTGGAGCCTTCTGACACTGTGAACTTGCTTGTGTAATATTTTCAAAATTTTATCTATTATGAATTTTTCTCAAAAATTCATTTAAGTATATTGTAAATAGGGTTTCATCATTTCATGTGACTTGGAATGATTTCATGAAATTTTGTCCATTATCCCACCGTCCCTCCTCCCTACTCGCACATCCGTCGCCTTGTCCGTAAATTCCGCGCGCAACCGACGGAATTCCGCGCTAACGCCGCGACTTTCTCCGCTCGGCTTATAAATACGAACTCGCACTCGCCGTCGCTCACCTTTGATTGATTACTTCCCGAATGGTGATTGATTACTTCCTCCAAAGGACGTAATTTGTGCTATGTTTTTGCCGTTATTATCGTAGTCATAATTAGTCAGTCTTAGTCAGCTAGTCGTAATTAGATAGTTTAGGGGTAATTAATTAGTCGTAATCAGTTAGTTGACTAGTAATGAATTAGTTTAGTAGTAATGAATTAGTTTAGTGGTAATTAACTTTGTTAGTCGTATGTAGAAAAATGTTATGGCTTAAATTGGATACTTATCTTCTCTTAATTTCAAAAAAAATTAGATGTGTTTCATGAACACCTACGCTGAGAAGGAGGTGGGTTTCTGTGCAGAGTTGTGGTGCATACTTTAGGGTTTGGGCTACGTCCACCGACCAGAGTATCATGGCTTCACTATCAACAAGTACGGTAAGGAAATGTGGCGCGTCAAGGTCACCGTCACTCAAGAGCCATCTACGAGGAGACATATCCTATCACTTCACGGTAGAGAGGGAGCTAGACAAGCTCGGGATGCAAGATGAAACCCTAATGTGGATACTATTCTTTAATACTGCATCGCACCACAGGCTGGATAGGCTTGTACATAAACCAAATAGGGGAAATACGTGGCGTGCAGATCATATAACGATGTACCGTAGCCTTCGAAACGCACACGAGTCGGAGGTTACGGTCCATCGTTATATGATCTGCATGCCACGCATTTTTCTCAGTTGGTTCATGTACAAGTTTATCTAGCCTGTGGTATAATATGTGTTGTCATATTGTATATCGACATCTCCAATGGAGTTGCAATGCAGCGTTTTTTCTATACATTCCAAGTCACATGAAATGATGAAACCCTATTTACAATATATTTAAATGAATTTTCGAGAAAAATTCATAATGGATAAAATTTTGAAAATATTACACATGCAAATACATAGTGTCAGAAGGCTCCACAAAAAAATTCATAATTTTTAGACCATGTTTACTATATTTAAAAATTCTTACAAAAAATATGCATAAATGATTTTTTTAAAAAACAAAAACATAAATGATTTTTTTAAAAACAAAACGAAAATGCTACAGTGGTGCAGGGTGAGCGTGCGCCACCACGGTAGCAAAATTTTTTTAAAAATATTTTTACATCTAAAAAATTTAAAAAAATGAAAAAATAAATAAAAACGTCAGCGCGCGGGCGCAGGTGAGCGTGCTCGCTGCGCTGGTGGTGGACCGGCCGGGCGCAGGGTGAGCGCGCGCGCGTTCGACGTGCGGCAGATACTGCGCATGGCGCTGGGTGGCCAGGCGTCGTCCGCGTTGCTATTTTTGCAAATACCGTTTACCAATGGTCAGAAGTGTAAATACGATTCGTAAACTGACCGTATCCGCCAAAGATTCTATTATAGCTGAAGCAGATACTCGTCCTTGTAGCTACATACACGCATACACGTTCTCCTACTCGTGTAGTCGTGTTTTTGTGATACTGATCTTCCATTATGTGCTGTTATGTCTGAATGTGCGGCTTTATGTGTTATTAAGTCTCAAGATTGTACACATTGAAATATCGTATTGCAAGCAACTATGAACTTCTATACGTCAAGTAACATGTTGAGCCAAAGAAAAAAAAAAACACCTGATTTCTTTACGTCAGCTATAACGAATTGTATTCAACCTCTGTGTTCATATCCAAGTTAACCTTGATGCATACGATTTTGGTTTCGTTTATAGACATTGAGTTTTGGCTGGCTATATTAAATCTGTAGTTCAGTTCTGGCATGCTTGATCCCAACTAAATTATGTTGTTTGTGTACGAAGGGCTGAGAATATTATATACTGGTTTTGATTGTCATTTTGAAATCAACAACATGAATTCGTACTACTAGTGACTTATATAACTAATCTGGTTGCCCATTATTTTTCTCTGGCTCATCTCTATCCATAGCCCAAACAAAACAATGTTAGAACGGCCAAGCCTTATGTTTGACACAATTCCAATTCCCAGCGTACGTTAACGCCGTCAATCCGCATCTATGTATGTGTCGTTGAATTTCTAATCAAAGACGAATAACGCTCCCATCAAACGTACTATTATCGGTTACATTAAGCTCTCAGCCTATCAAAACTCTGATACGATACCTGCCGACAACCGGATCATGTACATATGGAAACCGGAGGTAGCCTCGGATTGTAATTACTATTTACAGTAAAAGAGGAGGAATTGATTATTTACCCTTCGCTTAGATGGGTTTCGAGAATATATTCTCATTCTCATACACTTCACTTAGTTAGATTTTTGATAAAATACTGTATTTGCACTATTTTATTAGTATCCACTATTTTTCCCGTTTTGGCTATGTGAAATATCTAATTTTCCCTCGCCCGAATCCACTCTAATTTGCCCTCTACCCAGGGATTTAACTATCGGCCGATAATCGGTTGTATCGCGCCCCCGGTAGGCTGGCAAACCGGTTCCGAATTTTGATGTTTGGATGAATTTTGTCCAAAAAAAAAATCAAATTTGCTTGAATTTTGTTCAATTGATGAATGAGTGAAGTAATACAAGCCCATCTGAATCTTGCTACCATGATAACTAGCTCAGTTGATGATTTTTGTTCGAATTTGATTTTATTTTGAATTTAAAATCCAAAATTTTAATTTTTTTGAAATTTTAATAAAATTGGCCAAAAATTTCCGATAATCAGTTATATCGCTGCTATCGGACCCTGCTTAAAAAAGTCTCCGATAAAAAACTCGCCCTACCTTCCTCTTGCAAATGAGGTGGATGTGGCCGCTTCACGAGTCAAGTCATTCTTATCCTTTTCACCGCACATCCCCTGCTACATGGGATTCGAGGGCTAGAGTTCTCATCCTTTATTCTAAGGCTTCAACGGGATTAGGGGTACCTTTAACTTTCTTCGGTATTTCAACCCTCTCCGGTGCATTGCGTGCAGGCACATGCGACTTGGTCACGCTCTTCAAATCACTAAAGTGGTCAGGCAGTTGATTCGCTAATGGTTGTAAATCGCTTATCTTTGGACTTATCTATTTGTTTCACTAGTGCGCGGGTCATGGGCATGGATTCATGTGGCTTGCCACATAATTTCCCAATATTTTTCATCAAGGGTTGATTTCCCCCCTAATGACAAGAAACTATCTTCATCAAATATACTTTAAGCTTAATCAGTAAGATGCAAATCTCCAATCATATGGTCCAAATACCTGATTATGGATGCTGTCTCATAACCAATGTATATCCTAGACTTTTGGAGAGGGTCTATTGCAGTACTCTGTGGTGGGGGTATATGTACATAAACCTTGCACCCAAATTTGCAAATATGAGAAATTTTCGGTGCTGACCCTTGCGTTAGTTGCATAGGTGAATAGATGTTATATGCCGATAGTCTAAAATTGATGAGAGTTGCTGCGTGGAGAACTACGTGTCCCTAACATGTAGTTGGTAAATTACAATTCTGCAAAATCGGTCGGACAAATGCATCTGCTAGTCCATTCTGGGTGTGGACATGCTGTACGGAATGCTCAACTTTAATTCCCATTGCCATGCAACAATAATCAAATGCCATCGAAGTAAATTCTCCTGTGTTGTCCATTTTGATGGACTTCACGCGATGATCATGGAAATTATTTTTAATTTTAGTTATCTGCGAAATTAGCTTTGCAAAAGCATGGTTTCTCGTAAACAATAAATATATGTGCGATCATTTCGATGAATCATCGATAAGCACCATAAAATATCTAAATGGCCCTGACAGGGGCTGTATAGGACCGCAAATGTCTCCCTGGATACATTCTAGGAATGCAGGGACTTCATCATTCACTTTCAGAGCAGAAGGTCTAGTAATTAATTTTTCGATGGTATATGCGGGGCACACAAAATCTTCTTGATTTTCTTTGCATTGATATTATGTCCCTGTAAATTGTTAATTATATTTCTCATCATTCTAAGACCTGGGTGGCCTAATCTATCATGCTAGAGACAGAAAAGTTCAGAGCTTCTAAATATGGTTTTCAGGGCAGTATAGGTTGCAGGTGCCTTAATATTAGTGTAGTATAGCCCAGTCTCAAATGAAGGAAGTCGTTCTAATACCTTTTTTACTTTCTTCATGCTTTGTAACGAGCAGGTATTCCTTACCATACTCTTCTTCGGTCTCTACGTGGAAACCGTTAGCGCGAATATCCTTAAAACTTAGGAGAGTTCTAGTCGATTCTGGGTACAACACGGCTTATTTAATGATCAAAGTTGTGTCCATCGGGTGTATAATTGTGGCCCTTCCTGGGCCTATTATACAACCATCGTTGTCCGCGATTGTCGTGAGACTACCAGCATTCTTGCTGATCGACTAAAAGAATTTCGTCTCTCTCAAGATGGTATTCGTTGTGCCGCTATCAGCTAAGCACACTTCCTCCATAGGGCGTCACACCTGTTCTAATATAAAGTATTTTATTAATATGTAGTAGGAAGAAATCAACATATAAATAAAATACTTCAACTATCAAAACATATCATGCTATTATTAACTGAATAAATGAATTAATTAAATAATATCATCCAACCATCACGAAAAATAAATTGTTTAAGGCTCTACACGAGCATACAACCATCATTCACACGAAAGTATAACTTATTCCACACACAAAATAAATGACATTTAAAGTCTAAGTGCATTCTGTGCACTAGACTGAGCCTACCAAGAAGTTAGAGACTTCAATTGCTATCTTCTCAGGGGTGACATGCTCTTCCTGGGAAATCATGGCGGCAGCTGCTGCAATATCAACAGGGGTGCGGTTACAAGAGTGGAATCCACCTCCATCGGTGCAGGCAGCTGCTGTGAGTCCTCCCCCTCAGCGAAGGCAAAGTGGGTTTCATGCTGCCCTTTTTCGCCCTTCTTCTATTTGGCCTTAACACTACTGCAGAAAAGGTCTTCACAGACGTTTAAAAACGTCATCATAGATGGTTTCGTGAGCCACCTAAGTTTATGGGTTAGTAATGACATGACGTCATCGCAGACGGTTTTTAAACCGTCTGTGATGCAGACTATCACAGACGGTTATTAACTCAGAACCATTAGTGATAGTTGACTATCATAGACGATGTGTAGCTGAAACCGTCTGTGATGACTTTCCTCTATAGACAGTTTGTAGCTGAAACCGTCTATGATGACTTTTCCTTATAAACGGTTTGTAGCTGAAACCGTCTGTGAAGACTTTTATCTATAAAGTCTCCAAGCAATGGCTGCTTGTGTCTTTAAAACCGGCTTCGAGTGATGCGTGCACACACGGTGAGGGCGGCACGAGGTCGAAGCCGCCGCCGACAATGGTGACAAAGCGTGGCGCTACGTAAGCGTAACGCCGGTTTGACAACAAGCGGGGATAAAGACGGAGCGCGGTGGCGTTATGGGGCTCACGCGCCTCCCACCTGAGGCGGCGGTGGCCATGCCGGGTCGCGGCAGCCTTGAGCTCATGCGGCTTCATTACGGCGTAGCACGTTGGTGCGCGTGGCGCTCGGCTGGTCGACCAAGGGGGATCATGGCCGCAGCGATGTGGCATGGTGACCCGACGGGCGCGCCGTCCAGCCGACGGAGCGGTGGCACGAATGGCGCGATGCCAACGGTGTGCGACAATCAGAACCGGTGAGGCGGTGGCAGCTTCAAGCGCACACACATGCGCGTTAGCGTCAGGCGTTGTGCAGCCAGCAAGCACGCGGCACGGCACGGCGGCTTCAGGCCGGCGACGTCGGGTGCACGGCTCGGCCGGGCGACGAAGGTGACCACAGGAGCGCCTGTGCAGGGGCAAGCTGCTCGCATGCGTGCAAGCGTCGCGTCGTTTTTTTTTCTATTTATCAAATCTACAGTGCAATCAACATCTACCCATTTCATGCAATCTACCAATCAACTTGGCCGGCGACTCCAAGTCGGCTAGCTGTTCAATCTACGAGTTGAGCTTCGATGATTACCTTATCAATATGTGTAGGCTGGAGAGCGTAGTTGTGCTTATAACGTGTTAAGAAAGCGTCGCTGGCGAGTCTAGTCCGATTGATCACCTCGTAGGAGAAGAATCGCATATACTAGTACAGGGAAGTAAATTGACATAGGGATGAGTGGAATTTCTTCTCTTTATTTCCCTTTTCAAAAAGCACATACAATAATTGTGGATCCCCTTCTATAAATAGACTAGAGATGGACGAGGAGTCCACCATGGAACAGACCTGCACGGCCCAGGCCTAGGTTTCCAACACCATCTACCTATGCCCCAACACGAGCCAGCCTCGCACATACTGCCACCACCTCGATGCCTGCACCTCGTGGCCCCGCCTAGCGGAGCTCCACGACAGGTTCGTCCGAGCCCACCTCGCGTCCGACCCCTCCGTGGCCGGCCGGCTCGTCGACCTGCTCGCATCCCCTGTGTCGAGACATGGCATGACGTACGCGCACAAGGTGTTCAACCGAATGGCCCAACTGAATGCGTTCTTGTGGAATTGTATGATCAGAGGGTACAACGATTGCGACACCCCTGCGGATGCATTGGTGTTGTTCAGGGCAATGCTTCGGAGGGGAGTCCCACCCCCCCCCCCCGATAATTACACGATGGCCACGATATTGTCGGTCAGTGCTGCTTTTGCTGGATGGAAGTGGCTGACAACTGGGGACGCAGTCCACGCGTTGGTGAGCCGACATTCTCGTTCGCCTACACCATGCGGGGTGGGGCAGCCTTGAGCTCGTGTGGCTTCATTACAGCGTAGCACGTTGGTGCGCGTGGCGCTCGGCTGGTCGACCATGGGGGATCATGGCCGCTGCGATGTGGCATGGCGACACGGCGGGCGCGGCGTCCAGCCGACGGTGTGCAACGGTCAGGACCGGCGAGGCGGTGGCAGCTTCAAGTGCACACACATGCACGTTGGCGTCTGGCGTCGTGCGGCTAGCAAGCACGCGGCATGGCACGGCGGCTTTAGGCCGGCGGCGTTGGGTGCGCGGCTCGGCCGGGTGACGAAGGTGACCTCAGGCGCGCCCGTGTAGGGGTGAGCTACTCGCATGCATGCAAGCGTCGGCGTCGGCGTCGTTTTTTTCTATTTATCAAATATACAATGCAATCAACATCTACCCATTTCATGCAATCTACCAATCAACTTGGCCGGCGACTCCAAGTCGGCTAAATGTTCAATCTACGAGTTGAGCTTCGATGATTACCTTCTCAATCTGTGTAGGCCGGAGAGCGTAGTTGTGCTTATAACGTGTTAAGAAAGCGTCACTGGCGAGTCCAGTCCGATTGATCACCTCATAGGAGAAGAATCGCATATACAAGTACAGGGAAGTAAATTGACACAGGGATGAGTGGAATTTCTTCTCTTTATTTCTCTTCTTAAAAAGCACATACAATAATTGTGGATCCCCTTCTATAAATAGACTAGAGATGGACGAGGAGTCCGCCATGGAACAGACCTGCACGGCCCAGGCCTAGGTTTCCAGCACCATCTACTTCCGCCCCAACACGAGCTAGCCTCGCACTTACTGCCACCACCTCGATGCCTGCACCTCGCGGCCCCGCCTAGCGGAGCTCCACGGCAGGTTCGTCCGAGCCCACCTCGCATCCGACCCCTCCGTGGCAGGCCGGCTCATCGCCCTGCTCGCATCCCCTGTGTCGAGACATGGCATGTCGTACACGCGCAAGGTGTTCGACCGAATGGCCCAACTGAATGCGTTCTTGTGGAATTGTATGATCAGAGGGTACAACAATTGCGACCCCCCTGCGGATGCAGTGGCATTGTTCAGGGCAATGCTTCGGAGGGGAATCTCCCCCGATAATTACACGATGGCCGCGGTCATGTGAGTCAGTGCTCCTTTTGCTGGATGGAAGTGGCTGACAACTGGGGACGTAGTCCATGCGTTGGTGAGCCGACATTCTCGTTCGCCTACGACATGCGGGGTGGCGGCAGCCTTGAGCTCGTGCGGCTTCATTACGACGTAGCACGTTGGTGAGCGTGGCGCTCGGCTGGTCAACCATGGGGGATCATGGCCGCGGCGATGTGGCATGGCGACACGGCGGGGGCGGCGTCCAGCCGACGAAGCGGTGGCGCGGATGGCACGCTGTCGACGGCGTGCGACGGTCAGGACCGCGAGGCGGTGGCAGCTTCATGCGCACACACACGCCGCTGCGTGAGGCGCCGTCGCGCCAGCAAGCACGAGCACGGCACGCGCTTCAGTCGGCGGCGCGCGGTGTGCACGGCTCGACCGGCGACGAAGGTGACTCAAAGCGGCCCGGCAGGCGAGCTGCCGCATGCGCGTGCATGCGTCGACGTCGTTTTTTTCTATTTATCAAATCTACAGTGCAATCAACATCTACCCATTTCATGCAATCTACCAATCAACTTGGCCGGTGACTCCAAGTCGGCTAGCTGTTCAATCTACGAGTTGAGCTTCGATGATTACCTTCTCAATCTGTGTAGGCTGGGGAGCGTAGTTGTGCTTATAACGTGTTAAGAAAGCGTCGCTGGCAAGTCCAGTCCGATTGATCACCTCGTAGGAGAAGAGTCGCATATACAAGTACAGGGAAGTAAATTGACACAGGGATGAGTGGAATTTCTTCTCTTTATTTTTCTTCTCAAAAAGCACATACAATAATTATGGATCCCCTTCTATAAATAGACTAGAGATGGACGAGGAGTCCACCATGGAACAGACCTGCACGGCCCAGACCTAGGTTTCCAGCACCATCTACTTCTGCCCCAACACGAGCCAGCCTCGCACTCACCGCCACCACCTCGATGCCTGCACCTCGCAGCCGCGCCTAGCGGAGCTCCACGACAGGTTCGTCCAAGCCCACCTCGCGTCCGACCCCTCCGTGGCCGGCCGGCTCGGTGCCCTGCTCGCATCCCCTGTGTCGAGACATGGCATGCCGTACGCACGCAAGGTGTTCGATCGAATGGCCCAACTGAATGCGTTCTTGTGGAATTGTATGATCAGAGGGTACAACGATTGCGACGCCCCTGCGGATGCATTGGTGTTGTTCAAGGCAATGCTTCGGTGGGGAGTCTCCCCCGATAATTACACGATGGCCGCGGTCATGTCGGGCCGGTCGCTTTTGGTCGGATGGAAGTGGTCGACAACCGGGGACGCAATTGCGGCGTTGGTGAGGAAGATTGGGTTTGCGCTTGATGTGTTCGCTGCATGTCGTCTTGTAATTTGTACGACACCTTTGGAAGTGTCAAGACGCAAGGAAGGTTTTTGAGGAAATGCGCGAGCGGGATGTGGTGTCTTGGACGTCGATGATCTCAGCTTTTGCACAGTGTGGTCAGTGGGATGTTGCGTTAAGGTTGCTTGCTGAGATGCAAGCAGAAGTAACTATTCCTAACAGAGTCACGATTATAAGCCTCCTTTCTGCTTGTGGGCAAGCGCAGGCTGTTGACCAAGGGCGGTGGGTGTATGGACACGTTGGTAAATATGGCATTGAGGCTGATGTGGAAGTCAGGAATGCACTCATAAGCATGTTTGCGAAATGCGGATGCATGTCTGATGCTTTCGAAGCATTTCAGGGCATGCCTGCAAGAAATACTAAATTGTGGAACACGTTGATTGATGGTTTTTGCAAAATCAGGAGCACTAAGAATGTTTGGAGAGATGATTTCAGATGGTGTAATTCCGGATGCGATAACGCTTGTAAGTGTGTTATCAGCATGTGCTCAGCTTGGTGATCTTCAGCGGGGGAGAGGTCTTCACGATTATATCAAAGATCACGGGATCCATTGTGACACCGTCCTTACAAATTCTTTGATTAACATGTATGCCAACCGCGATATGGTCGCAAAGCAGGTCGAGCCTATAAATAGGGGGTGTTATTCATTGTAAAGGATTGATCGCTTGATGAAGGAATAAAGAGAAGTAAGAAGTCCCCCTACATCTCTGTGTTCAATCTATTATTCTGTTCTTCTGTTTTTGCATTATTCTTACGATTCTACGCTTGTCTACGAGGTAATCGCTTGGACTGGACTCGCCAGCGACGGTTCCTCAACACGTTATCAACACGATCGACTCTCCTCGCATCGAAAAGGTAACCGTTGATGAACGACACTCGTAGATTGAATCGTATTTTCTAGATCGATTTAAATTCTGCAAATCTGCTTTCTAAATTGTTTTTCTATGGTGCAAATTCTCTCTACTCTACCGCGAGCACACATGAAGTCGCCGGCACAATGCCGATCGGTAGATTGCATGAAAGAGTGGATGTCGATTGTACCGTAGATTGAAAATTGCAAACTTGTTCTAATCTACTGCGATCCGACTTGAAGTCGCTGGCCAAGCCGATCGGTAATTGCAGGAACGATAGTTGCATCTCATGAACAGTAATCGCGCGTGAACAGTGATTACACGTGAACAGTAATCGCATGTGAACAGTGTTTTCAGATGAACTGTGAACACGAAAAAAATTGTCGATGGCCGACGCCCCTGCGCGGGCTTCTCCCCGAGCATGACCGCCACCGCATGGCACCACCCCCCTATGGTCGGCTTGAAGCCGCCACGGCCGCCTGAAGCACCGCCATGGCCCCCTCCAGCCGGCTGCATTCGGCCCTGCAAGGCCATGGTATCCGACCACGCCGGAGACGCCGCCGCATGGCCATTACAAAGAAATAGAAAAAAAGGGGCGTGTTTTCGGCCGCGCGCGCTTGAAGCCCTTGACCGACCGCCTCCTCAGCCGCCACTCACCCGCCGGCCAGCATGCGGCCGCCGGCCGCGATCGTTGGCACCGTGATCCACCCGCCTGCCGTGCTCGGCGGGTCGCCGCTTGAAGCGTGCCACCGCGACACCGAAGCCGACCGAGCCGCCGCGACCCGCCGCTTCGCACGGCGCCGATCGAACCGGCTGCTGGCACCGCCGCCACCGACCGACGCGCCAGCGCACGGCGCACCGCCGCTGCCGCCGCGATGCGCCAATGCGGCCGCACCGCAACCCCATGACCGCCTCACTACACGAGGATGGCACCACTGCCGAGACCCCGCGCCTCGCCTCGCTGAAGCGGCGGCCGCCACGCACCGCCACCGCTCAAGACGGGCGTAGGCCGCTTGCCACGCCTCCGCCGACGCCGCTGCCGCGATGGCCATCGGCCGCCGGCCGCCACCTCCCGCCGAGGTGCCGCCGCATAGCCATGGAGCCTGGTCGGCCTTGAAGAAAACGCCGCCGCCGGGCCGTGTCGCCACAAGACGCGCCGCCGTGCGCCACGCGGGCCCGCCGCGCCTCGGCTCGCGCATGAGCCATGCACCACCACTATGGGGAATAGGGCCGGGGAACCCTAAATTCCTTGCCTCTTTGACCGGCCATGCATGGGCCTAAGTAGGCCTAGTAAGGAAGGCCAAAAGGGAAAACGGAGGTCGCCCAATTCAAATTGACGGAAAGAAAGAAAAAGGAGGGCCAAGCAAAAAAAGGGGGAAGGGAGAAAAGAAAATCCTGAATTTTGCATAAAGGCACTCTAAGTTGTTCTAAATTACGCAAAATTTTTCTCAAAACTAGAAAATTTGCAAATAAACCCTCCAAATTCTGAAAATTACGATGATTTTTCTTGGATAAAGAAATTCTTGCAGAATAACCCCTCAGAAAATGGAAAATTACACGAATTTTCTCTCAGAACTGAGACTTCGTGTTTTAACCCCTGAAATTGCAGACTACGAAAATACTTTCTCCACAGAAAGTGGCCTCTGAATTCAATTTTTGAATCACTTTTAAACTTTTGAAGCATGTTTAACTTTGTTATTGTTATTTCTATGCAATTTATTTATCAGATTTATCGCTTTGATTATCTCGTGATTGTTTATATTGCTTTTAATCACCGAAAATAGCAGTAAATTATGATAAATGCGTAGAAAAATACAAGATCATGAACCGGGAGTTCGATGAGCATTATGAGAATTTTGCAACCATTTTATGCGGATTACTAGCAATAATCGTGAGGAATTTTTGCATGCTTATGAATATGACCGCATCATAAACCACCGCTCAAGAATCGACCCAACATGGCTAGAATTTGTACAAGTCTTCAACTCTGCGATAATGTAATCACGAATGAGTAGAAGATTGAGAAGACTCTCTACCTGCAATCCGCACGCAACTATCGTCAAGACGACTACATGCAGTATGCCAAATTAATTGACATCATGCAAGTTGCGGAAGCTGAAGATGATGTTCTAATAAAGAACTACATCTCGTAGCCACCTAGTAGTAATATTGGCCATAAAGCCACTGCTAGCAGCTATAAGGTGATGAAGTCTCTCACGAATGAGAGGAGCAAGAAGGGTAAGGTCGTGCGTCACACGTTATTGATGTTTTCCAGTCTAAGAAGAAGGGCAAAGAACAGCATGAGGCATACCTCGCCATTGCAGGCACAGAGAATCCACATCTATTAGTTGCACTTATGAATGTGAACAACCCAATAGTAGCCCCATCATCCCTCATTTGGACATCGCAGCGACCGCAGCCGTAGTTGCCCAAGAGGAGAAGATCGCCATAGAGCAGATTGAGGCAGAAGTTCCTGAATACTTCGTCGATTCGATCTAGTGCACGCATTGCACTTGGATCTTTCATAGTAAACTGCAGTTTGTAATTGAAGCAGAATTTTGAATTATTGAATAATGGTTGCAAACTCTAGGAGAGCAAAGCATTAAATTCTTATTATAAGTCCTGCAAGACTTATTTTCCCATCTTTATAATAGCAAGTTACGTTCTGATATCTGAAGTACTTTATTTATGTGTTGCTTGCTTTCTACTACATATTAATAAAGTACATTATATTAGAACACGTGTGGCGCCCTATGGAGGAAGTGTGCTTAGCAGGTAGCGGCACAACGAATACCATCCTGAGAGAAACAAAATTTTTCCAGTCAATCAACAAGAAGGCTGGTAATCTTACGACAATCGCAGGCAGCAATACTTGTATAATAGGCTCAGGAAGGGCCATAATGTGCGCAACTTTGATCATTGAAGAAGACTAATTGTATCCAAAATCAACTAGAACTCTTAAGGATATTCGCGCTAACGGTTTCCACATAGAGACTGAAGAAGAGTATGGTAAGCAATACCTTCTCATTGAAAAGCGTGAAGAAAGTGGAACAATGACATTAGAATGCCTTCCTTCATATGAAACTGGGCTATACTACACTAATATTAAGGCACATGTAGCCTGTATTGCCCTAAAAACTGTATTTAGAAGCTCTGAACTTTTCTATCTCTAGCATGATAGATTATGCCGCCTAGGTCTTAGGATAATGAGAGATATAATTAACAATTCACAAGGACATATTATGAATGTTAAGAATTTTCCGAATCAGAAAGATTTTATGTGCCCCGAATGTAGCCTATAAATAGGGGGTGCTATTCATTGTAAAGGATTGATCGCTTGATGAAGGAATAAAGAGAAGCAAGAAGTCGCCCTACATCTCTGTGTTCAAGCTATTATTCCGTTCTTCTGTTTTTGCATTGTTCTTACGATTCTACGCTGCATCACGGCAGAATCGCCGGACCGACTCACAACGACTCCTCAACAGTGGGAAGGGAGAAGGCTCGCTGACGCCCGGGATGGAGAGGGGTGGGGGTTCCTGCCGGCGGCTACCTCGGACGGCCGCCCAAACTTGCCTGATAACTGGGACCGCTAAAGAGACCTGGGCCCGTGCCCGTGCGGTCTATTTTGGCTACAGGTGATGCCAACTTTTCCAGTGAGAGTGCAGGCCGACTGCCACCTAGGCCATCTTATCTTCCCAAGTGGTGGGAATTATACAGGCCAAAGTTGTCCTGGCATCGCGAGTTCGCGACACGGTGACTCGTGTTTCAACTTTTAAGCGCTGATAAGGTAATACTAAGCAAGGCCTTACCTAGTGTTTGTAGCAAATGAGCTTTCTCGGAAAATATTTTCCTTAATTAATTTGATTAGGAAAAAGTACAGACAATTTAAATTTGAACTAAAAACTGTTGGTTGGAACCTGAACCTGTGGTGTAAACTATAGAGAGGCTCATTAAGAATTATATCAATAAAAAATTTAATATGGCCCATGCAGGTCTCGAACCTGCGACCTTCGCGTTATTAGCACGACGCTCTAACCAACTGAGCTAATAGGCCATTTTGTATCCAATTTCTACACGTGCGTATTTAAATGTCTAATAAAAAAAGTGGTATGACCTACCGGTAAAAAAAATAGAAAAACGCTATTATGATCATTTAGAAAAGAAAAGGCTATAGTATGATGAATAAAGTGATAAATTAGAAAACTTTATCACCTCATGAAACATTGTTGCTGCGATTACCTGTTGAGATAGTGTGACTCGTATCTTAACATACTAGAACTTGTGGAGAGGTGTGCTACAAGGATTTTGAGATGAATCTTAAGTGGATTAGAATTTTCTACTTCTCTTTGGATGAGCCATGAGGTTTGGCCAAAGAGAACGCAAGCCACAAGTCTAAAAGCAAAGAAAGAGGAATTCATACAAAAACAAAAGGCGCATGAGAGAACTATAGGCTAGTTATTCTTTAGCATTATATTCTTGTATATAGCAAGGATCCAAGAGTCAAAAAAGTTCGAGAGGGCTGTGAGAGGATGACAATCCGTTGTACTCTTTTGAGATTGTGCTTAAGGAATTTACGGTCGATTTCGTCGAATTTTTCTCTTTCGTCGCGATTGTTTCGTCATCACTATTTCATTTCTCTTTACAAGATTCATCTACTTTATTGTTAAACACTCATGTCATATCTCATAATATTTTACACGAGCTGTTGCGTATAATAAAGGTGTCACGGTATAATGTTTACCGGCACGCCGCACGCATCCCTATTCAAGATAGGACGCCAACAAATGCATGTGACTGATACACTTGTCTGCTGTTTTCCTCACAATGTTCCCGTGATCAAATTACAAACGCTAGCATTACTAGCGCCCTATGTTAGATGGGCCGGGGAAGTATCAGGTGAAACGTCACTATGTTAATTTCATGTTTGTTAATCACTTAATTAAGCTAAACACACATGTTTGCTCGAGTTTCTTTCGAGCTGAGCTCAAAATTCGATATGAAGCCAGCATGCAGCCATGTGATCGATCCGAACAAGGTAAACAAAATCAAGCCTAGCTACTTAGGCCGACTCATTGGGTTCTTCTTAAATGGCAGCCAGCTCTATTCTCGAACGCCCACTATCCACCACGAGCTCCTCTGGGCAAATTCTTGACACGAAATTCGCTTCCTGTAAGTAAGCCACTATTAATGCATACAGGAATGGAGTCAAAAAATATATATAACGAGGAAGACTAATTAGTAATATTTTTGCATCGAAGAAAGCCAAATAGCACTTTGCTGTTTCTAGCACATCTATCTGTACACAAGAGATTGCATTGAGGATGAAGGGTATTGAGTTGCATGCACTAACCAGTTCACCTAAAAGTTTAAGCTGATGAGGAAAAACGAATAATTCACTTATACTTCAACACTCCCCCTCACATGTTGGCTCCATCAGACCTAAGACGTGGAATGGAAGTGGACTGCAATTATTATTTTTAATTGCGCCAACCGGGTCTTGAACTCAAAACCTCTTGGCTTTGATATCATATTGAGTTGTATGCACCAACCAGTTTACCCAAAAACTTAAGCTGATGAAGAAAGACAGACAATATTACTTATACTTCCTTCTTCAGCTTGCTTGAGCGCGATGAATTCTTTCTTCTTCAGCTTCATCAGGCCATCGGGGATGTAGGCCCGACGAAAAGCAGACCTGAACTCCTCCCATGCGACCACATGGCCAGCGGGCTGCATGGCGAGATAGTTCTCCCACCATGAGAGTGTCGCGCCCTCAAGCTGGTGGGACGCGAAGAGTGCCTTATCCTGTGCCTAGCACTGAGCGATGTTAAGCTTTCGCTCAACCATGCGCGACCAATCATCCGCATCGAGGATCCTCGTGAGCGGAGAAGGTCGGCGGCGCGCGGAGGAACTCGCAAGTCCCCGCGAGTCCGATGCCCACCACCACCGGATCCGAGGCACGGTATGAGTGGAGGTATTCCTAGCAATAACCTCCAAGATGCGCTGTCTGTCCATGCGGTTCGCTCGATCGAGCGAGAACCTCACCATGGTCGAGGAGGGGAAGCTCCTCATCCCCGCCACCGACCGACTACCACGCTGCTCTCCCGCCATCCTGTTTCACTAAGACAAGTTAGCAATAACTTAAGAGCAAGAGAGACAACATTCACTGAAACAGCCAAAAGCAAACACAAAGCAAGTATAAGAACTTTCAGCTACGAGATCATTCTCCCGAAACGACCAACCCGTATTGGCAGAACGAGTAATCGCTAAGGAAGGTAGTGTCTCAAAGTTAAAACACCGATTTAATACAGCCAACAGACTTAGACAGATAACTACTCGTTCTACACCTTACCCCATTATCCCCCACAAGTTTCGGTTAGATTAATCCTCCATGGTCCTCCCAAAAACTAATTCTACCAGTAGTAACTATCTTTTGAAAGGAAAGAGAGAAACCAAGTTTTAAAACTCAAATTAGAGTAAGATGAGAGTGGAAAGCTAAGATAGGTAAGGAGTAAAATCTGAGAATCTGCCTAGGTTTTCATAAACCTTTTTATAATTTGAAAATAAGCTTTTCTAAAATATCCTAAGGACGACTATGCTTGGGTTACTACGGTCGAATGGCTCGATACCAACTTTGTGAGGACCCCAATTTATTTGGCTTGTAATGCTTAACCACCACCTGGTTCTAGCATCACAAATCAAATAAACTGAGCCTCTAGATATGTATACTTCCTGAAAGCAAGATACACACCTCTCCACAAAATTATGCATCAACTCCATTCCAAACATAGAGTCCAAACATTACACTATTAGCGTAAAGTAATAAAAGAGAGTTATTACGCATAATGGCCGACCGCCAAAAGATACATAAATACTAGAAGAACGACAAATGAAGCAAAAGTGTCACAAGATGGCTATAAACAAAGCCAATCGCGGCCTTCAACCCACAAGGCATCCGACCGACCGCCAAGCCTAGTCGTCGAACACGGCAAGCAAAGACAACTCACGTAGTGAGGCCCTTGGGGCTCACCTTCTTCCTCTCGCAACAAAATCATTAAGAAAGCCAATGAGTACAAAGATTGTCTTTGTACTGCAAGACCGACGTGTGAACTAGCGCACCTATTCATATGCTACATGCAAAGCTTATCCGTGGAGGCCATAGGTTTCATTTGCACAAAGCCAGATTTGTTTGCAATAATGTAATACAGTTTAAAGGAGAGTTTGCAATTCATTTTTAATGTTGAAATAACAGTGAAATAAAGATTGATACTGGAAGTGACTATCCCAATAGCCACCACAACATAGTACGAACCCCAGATTCGTACCACCCGTCAAGTTTTAATTTAAAAGGTTGTAGTCTAACTCTTGGAAGACCTTGCCAAGCGTGTCCATAACCTAGGACGAGGCTATTCGAATAGATTTAACCCTGCAGGGGTGTACCACTGTACCCACACTTCAGACCGCCTTTAAGCCAATGCACACTACCGAAGGTATGCTGGCACGGCTAAGTCCTACGAGACTTTTTCCAATATTGTGTATTAACTATTTGAGCCGCCGATGGATAGAAATCCATACGCTTACATGGTAAAGCCGAAAGACAACTACCTTTGCGGGTAAAGCTTTCTGACAACTACCATGCTCCCAACACCATCCCTCCTGCGACCTCCTGCGACCCGGAGCCAATACACGCCAAAGTACTAGGTCAAGAGAGGTCCCATATACTCTAGTGTGGTTAGCACGCTAAAATGCTCGGTTTAGTATGTAACAAGATGTTCGGTCCTTGTTGACTCAGGCACCTTTCCAATCACACCCAACAGATCACACCAAAACTTACCATTGTGCCCAAGTCTAAATCGTTTTTGTTTTCATTTTATTAGTTTTTGCAATTAACAAAGGATGAGCTAACATAAAAACAGCAATAATAATTTTATGTGATCAAGATCACCGACTAAGTCGATGATCGCCCAAATCTACCGGAAGCTAAGCATGGCTAAGCAACTGAACTCGTAATCTACTAAGTGATAAGAGTTCATCCAACGAACTCTAATCACAGCAAGTAACCTAGGCTCAGGTAGTAGAGATCAATGTTTTACCTACCGGATATGCAGCTACGGATTTAACTAATCAATTTAACACAAATTAAGCAATGCATACATACAGCTGAAACACAATATTAGACTTTAAAATACTGGGATTAACATGATCAAACCGCTTTTGCACTGCTGCTGCTCAATAGGCTCAACTTTGTTGCAGTGATCACTCGATAGAACCGTAACTGCCGCAATCTATCGATCGAACAAAAACAACGAATAAGAACAAATAACACCGACAAAACTCAAACATTCAAAACCATCTAATGAGCACAACATTCATGCAGCAGCTAGAGCATGGTTTAAAACAAATTTTAGAAACAGAGAACAACTCATTTTAATTTGTTATGAATTTTCTAGGAATTTTCTAAGCTAACAATACACATAAAGCATCATTTAATTCTTTAACAAATTTTATGAACAGAAACAAAATCTAAAACCTATCCTATTAATTAGTACACTAAAAATGAAAATTTACAAAATTGGAATTACTGGATTTGGACAAATATTGAGATAGATATGAATTTTCTAATTTGGAATATACATAAAACACCATTTAATCAACTATCAGATTTTTGATATAGAGACAAAGCTGAAACCATTTTTAGTAAATAGCACATTTAAAATGAAAATTAACAGAACTGGTTTCATGCGATTTGAAGAAAAATTGAATTAGTTATGAATTTTCTAAGTTTAAATGAATTAACAGTGCATCAGAAATCTATTTCAGATAAACTAAAACATTTAATCCTTTTCCTACTGACAGCGAAGCTAGCCACAACCATCGACAGCGAGCCAGCGCGAGAAGCGGCCGACTGTGTCAAACTTGACCTACCGCTAACGGCGACGCCGGCGTATTCTAAGAATACGTCTTGGCTTATCAAATGCAATCCTAACAAATACGCAGCAGAAATAGGTTTCCGACGAGAAAACGTATCATCGAGTTACACAACCACTAATCGGCGGCAAGGACCCACATGGCGCGACTCGAGCAATAACATAACGGTTGGATTAAAGCTCTAAACGCGATTAACAAAAGAGGGTCCACCGGCAAATGACACAACTAAAACAGGATTAGCGCTAAACTAACGACACCGGCGGCTCACCGGCGCGCACGGGGACGGCGGCGCGGCCGCGCAGGTGATCTAACTCACCAGAGAGTTTCTGGGCGAGAGAGTGATACCTTCAGGTTCACCGCGGCCTTGCGAACACGATGACGGTGACCCGGGACCTCGAGGATGTCAGCGGCGAGCTGACGGCGAACAGAGGCCGAGAAGAAGGTGCGGCTTCCTCGGAGAAGACGCTACGGACTTCGAGAAGCTTCGGGAAGGTGCGCAACAGCTTCGCCCTGACTCCAGGAAGGATAAGCACACAATAACACCGACGGAGAGGGACTGAGGCGGCCGGAATTGCCTCGGCGGCGAATCACCGTGCGCGAGGAAGAAACACCCGCACGCCCTCCACGATGCACCAAAGACAGAAACGAGCCCACCGTTAGACTCGGTGGAGGATTGCGATCACGAGGACCAAGTGACGAGGCTAGAGACTCACCGAGCACTAGCAAGCTCGCGGCCGCCGCAACCGAGGCGGAGACGACGGTTGCTCCGCGATACACCGGACGCCGAGGGTTCGGATGGGCAAAATGGAGGCGGCGTGGAGAGCGAACGCGATGGAAGTCGCTGGCTCGAGGCGGCGCTAACGCAGCGGCGCTAACCGTTCTCTTCTCGGCGAAACAGAAACGGCGGAAAGCGAGAGCGAAGGAAGCGGCGAATGGGTGAGCTCAAAGGCTTTAAGGAGTCACAGCGATGCTTCTCGGGACACGAGGGGCGTAAAGGTGGCGGCGACGAGGACGTGGCGCGCATGCGCATAAGCGCGCGAGCTCGGTGAGACGCGGAGAAGGCGAGGAAGGATCGACAAGGATGGCCCACTCGTCGCTGAAAGCGGCGAGCGGCGCGAGTCGGACCAAGTGTGTTCAACGATTTGGTGCGACTCGATCAAGAAGATGTCGACCGTTCGATCAGAATGGACGGCCGAGATTAGTGTATGCATTCGGACAGGTCGACGAGGCAAGCAAAGTGGACCGTGCGATCTCCATCGGACAGCTGATAGCCATCGGGCTCGCGCGGTGCAGCTAAGCGGTGCGGCTGAGCCAAGCGACTCGGTCGGACTCGAGCCAGAGGTCAGGTCCGAGCCCGAGGAACAGTGATTCAGATTTGAATTCAAAAGACTGAGCAGGTTAGGGGAATTTTTAGAGATAGCTCCCGAGCTCCAAAAATTCTGAAATTTTTATGGGAGCTAATAGGAACAGAGGAAAATCTTGTGTAATTTTTCCAGGAATTTTCATGCACTAGATTTCTCCCAAGAAAATTCACAAGCTGCTGTCCAGGGGTTTGACCAGATTTCTAAACTGGTTTGACTTGACCATTTGAAATAGCAACCAAAATCTAAAAATTGTGAAATTTTCCAGAGAGGTAGCTATGATGGTCAAGATGATAGGAAAAATATTTTCAGAGGATGATCACAAGTTTTAAGGCTAAGAATTTGTTGACAACAATTCCCATTCACAAGAATTAAATCTTAGAATTTGAATTTGTTTAGGGAAAATTTGGAAAACTTCCAAATGCCTTCATGAGACATCAAAAGTTTTTATTTCTCCTCAAAATTTTACATTTGAAATACAAACCCTAACTTAGGGCTGTTACAAATCTCCCCCATACAGAATCTCGCCCGAGATTACGATCGATCAGGAAAAGAAGGACGGGTAGTCTGCTCGGAGACGAACTTCCCGCTCCCAAGTGGCTTCATCCTCGGAGTGGTTCGACCACTGAACTTTAAGGAATTTGATCACACGGTTCCTCGTTCTGCGTTCAGCTTCTTCGAGGATACGAACGGGGCGCTCCCGATAAGACAGATCTTCCTACACATCGATATTTTCCAATGGCGTTTCCTCAACCGGAACACGGAGGCACTTCTTCAATTGCGATACATGGAAAACATCATGCACCCCTTCGAGTGTAGCTGGCAATTCTAACTTGTATGCAACAGCTCCCACTTTCTTGATGATGCGATATGGCGGGCATATCGAGGAGCGGCTTGCCCTTGACATCGAAACGCAGCGATGACCCTTCAAAGGTGAGACTTTGAGATACACAAAGTCATTGGGTGAAACTCACTCACGGCGACGCCGACCTGCATAGCTCTTACGCTCGGTGATCTACGCGCAAGTGCTCACGAATCAAGCGCACTTGACTTTCGCCTCATTAATTGAGTCCGGCCAAAGAGCGCCTCCCGCTTCGACCAGTTCAATGGGGTTCTACACCGCCTCCCATACAAAGCCTCAAGCGGTGCCATCCGAGACTAGCACTGAAGCTATTGTTGTAGGAGAACTCGGCGAGCGGTAGGCATTTCTCTCAATTTTCCCATAGGAAAGAACACAAGCACGAGCATATCTTCAAGTACACGGTTGTGCGCTCCGTCGACCATCGATCCCGAGGATGATAGGCCGTCTTGAAGGTAAGACGAGTTCCCATGGCCTCCTGCAGACTATGCCAAACCGAGAAGTAAGCAGCGCCACGGTCGGACCACGATCGTCTTGGGCACACCATGCAAGCTCACAATCCTTGATACATAGAGTTCGGCTAGAGGTTCCACACTGAGTTGACTCTTGACCTAAGGAAATGCGCCACTTTAGTTAGCTCGTCAATGACAACCCAAATGGCGTCATTTCCCTTGGATGAGCGGGGCAATCTGGTGATGAAATCCATGCCCACTGAATCCCACTTCCACTCTGGTATAGGTAAGGGCTGAAGAAGACACGTTGGGCCGATGCTCGGCCTTGACACGACAACATACGTCGCGATCGGCAATGAACACGCAATCTCGCTTCATGCGAGTCCACCAGAATCTCTGACGCAGATCTTGGTACATTTTGGTGGCCCCGGGATGGATGGACAAAGGCGAATCATGGGCTTCACGGAGAATCAAATCCCGCAATTCCGGAACCTTTGGAACCACGAGACGCTGCCCAAACCACACAACACCATGCTCATCTTCTGTGAAGCACTTGGCTGATCCATTCTTGATGTTCTCGATTTTACCCAAACCAACATCGATTGTCTGGTCGACTTGATTTGATCCACCAAGGTTGGTTGCACAACCAAGGCGTGAGGAACCATGCTCAACCAAACCCAAGTTGAGACGCTGAAATTCTGCAAGAAGTGCAGGTTGCTGCTCTTGGACCATCAAAGTATTGCAGTACACCTTTCGGCTAAGTGCATCAGCAACCACATTGGCCTTGCCAGGATGATACTGAATACCCATGTCATAATCTTTGATCAATTCCAACCATCTCCTCTGCCTGAGGTTCAGATCTGGCTGGGTGAACAAATATTTCAAGCTCTTGTGATCGGAATATACCTCACAGCGGTTACCGATCAGATAATGCCGCCAAATCTTGAGTGCATGAACCACAACAGCAAGCTCTAAATCATGGGTGGGATAGTTGAGCTCATGAGGTCTCAACTGCCTAGATGCATAGGCAACTGCTTTGCCTTCCTGCATAAGAACGCATCCGAGTCCCTGACGAGAGGCATCGCAATAGATATCGAAGCTCTTGTGGACATCGGGAAGAGTAAGAACTGGAGCTGAAGTCAATCGCTGTTTGAGCTCCTGAAAGCTCTTATCACAAGCAGAGGACCACACAAACTTCTTATCCTTCTTGAGCAATTCAGTCATTGGCTTTGCGATCTTGGAGAAGTTCTCGATAAAGCGGCGGTAGTAGCCCGCTAAACCGAGGAAACTCCGCACATCGATGTTCGACTTGGTGACCCCAAGATAGAACATCGTGACTTTTTGGGATCCACAGCTCGCCTCGGTGAAAGAACATGGCGCAAGAATGCCACTTCCTTCAACGGAACTCACATTTGCTTGAACTTTGCATATAGCTGGTGCTCCCGCAATTTACCCAAAACAATCTTCAGATGCTCAGCATGCTCTTCTTCAGTCTTGGAATAGATAAGAATGTCGTCAATGAATACCACCACGAACTTGTCCAAATATTCCATGAATACCGAGTTCATGAGGTTCATGAAATAAGCTGGAGCATTGGTTAAGCCGAAAGACATGACGGTATACTCGTAAAGGCCATAACGAGTAGTGAAAGCCGTCTTCGGAATATCCTCACCCCTGATCCGGACTTGATGATATCCCAGTCTCAAATCAATCTTGGAGAACACCTGAGCGCCGGACAATTGGTCAAAAAGATCATCAATGCGGGGCAAAGGATATTTGTTCTTCACCGTCACTTCATTGAGCGGACGGTAATCAACACACATGCGCAAAGTCTTGTCCTTCTTCTTCACAAGATCACCGACAACCCTGGGAGATGGCTGGGGCGGATGAAACCCTTTGCTTGGAGCTCACCAAGTCGCTTCTTCAATTCTTCTAGCTCATTGGGAGGCATCCGATACGGCGCCTTAGAGATAGAGGCGATGCCAAAGAACAACTCGATGACAAACTCCAGATCTCGAACCGAGGCATCCTGTAAATCATCGGAAAAACATCCTCAAAATCACAAGCGGTGGGAACCTCCGAATCTTCAAAGCTGGCTTTGCTACAAGTGCACAAAGGTGTGACCCTTGCAGCTGCGGGGAAAAGCCAACCTGTTCGCCGGAAAGGTTGGTGAGGAAAACCATCTTCTTGGCACAATCGATCTGTCCCATGTGTTGGGACAACCAATCCATGCCAAGAATTACATCCAGGCTCGCTGAGTTGAGCGGGATGAGATTTGCCAAGAATCCCACTCCTTTGACTTCGATAGGAACATCCCGACATTCTAAATTAGCTCTCATTTCCGACCCTGGAGAGCGAATGAGCAAAAGAACTCCCAAAGGAACACAGTGAAGACCGCTAGCAACAGCAAATGATCTTGAAATAAAAGAATGCGATGCTCCAGAATCAAATAATACTGTAGCATGACGATAATTGACAAGAAGTGTACCATCACGACATCTGGCGCCTCCTGAGCCTCCTCAGCTGAAAGATGGTTGACTCGATCGCTGCTCGCACCCTGGGTTTTCTGGATCATCTTCTGGTCAGGTGGGTGACCACTCCCCTGCCCGCGTCCTCCATTAGGACGAGGGGTCGCTGAAAATTCGAGGCGTATTTGCATAATGGCCCTTGTTGTGGCAACGAAAACAAGTAACCTCGCCGGATTGCGGAGGCCAATCTGCCTTGAATCACAGCGCGCGTGGTCAAACACGCCTGCGGTGGACGAGGAGTCAGTGCCGATGGCCTCGGTCTTTGGTGGAGCAAAAGAACGGGCCTCGTGCCGCCTACCGAGGACGAGTGAGGCGCTCTGCGGTCGATGGGCCTCCCATTTGCGCTGCGGGACTCACTCAGCGCCTTTGCCTTGTGCTCGGCAACAATGGCCTTATCCACCAAGGCACGAAAGTCGGGAAGTCCACAATAGACACTGTCCCGCGCCTCCTGGACAAGCCATCCATAAACTTCTCCCGCTAGCCTCATCCGAGGCCACCTCCCGAGCATAACGAGCCAAATGGTTAAACTCGCAGGTACTCCGTCACCGACTTGCGCCCTTGCTTGAGCGCGAGGAATTCTTTCTTCTTGACTTCATCGGGCCATCGGGGATGTGGGCCCGACGAGCGCACTCGAACTCCTCCCATGCGACCACATGGCCGGGTGCATGGCGAGATAGTTCTCCCACCATGAGAGTGTCGCGCCCTCAAGCTGGTGGGACGCGAAGAGTGCCTTATCCTGTGCCTAGCACTGAGCGATGTTAAGCTTTCGCTCAACCATGCGCAGCCAATCATCCGCATCGAGGGGATCCTCAGAGCGGGAGAAGGTCGGCGGCTGCGTGCGGAGGAACTCTGCAAGTCCCCCGCGAGTCTGATGCCCGCCACCACCGGATCCGGAGGCACCAGAAGGAGTGGAGGTATTCCTAGCAATAACCTCCAAGATGCGCGTCTGGTCCATGCGGTTTCGCTCGATCTGAGCGAGAACCTCAGCCATGGTCGGAGGAGAGGGAAGCTCCTCATCCCTGCCAGCTGACTGACTACCACGCGTTCTCCCGGCCATCCTGTTTCACTAAGACAAGTTAGCAATAACTTAAGAGCAAGAGAGACAACATTCACTGAAACAGCCAAAAGCAAACACAAAGCAAGTATAAGAACTTTCAGCTACGAGATCATTCTCCCGAAACAACCAACCCGTATTGGCAGAACGAGTAATCACTAAGGAAGGTAGTGTCTCAAAGTTAAAACACCGATTTAATACAGCCAACAGACTTAGACAGATAACTACTCGTTCTACATCTTACCCTATTATCCCCACAAGTTTCGGTTAGATTAATCTTCCATGGTCCTCCCAAAAACTAATTCTACCAGTAGTAACTATCTTTTGAAAGGAAAGAGAGAAACCAAGTTTTAAAACTCAAATTAGAGTAAGATGAGAGTGGAAAGCTAAGATAGGTAAGGAGTAAAATCGAGAATCGCTTAGGTTTTCATAAACTTTTTATAATTTGAAAATAAGCTTTTCTAAAATATCCTAAGGACGACTATGCTTGGGTTACTACGGTCAGAATGGCTCTGATACCAACTTTGTGAGGACCCCAATTTATTTGGCTTGTAATGCTTAACCACCACCTGGTCCTAGCATCACAAATCAAATAAACCGAGCCTCGAGATATGTATACTTCCCAGAAAGCAGTATACACACCTCTTCACAAAATTATGCATCAACTCCATTCCAAACATAGAGTCCAAACATTACACTATTAAGCAGAAAGTAATAACAGTAGAGTTATTACAGACAATGGCCGACCGGCCAAAAGATACATAAATACTAGAAAAACGACAGCGGAAGCAAAAGTGCCAAAAGATGGCTATAAACAAAGCCAATCAGTGTGCCTTCAATCCACAAGGCATCTGACCGGACCGCCAAGCCTAGTCGTCGAACACGAAGCGGCAGCACAACTCACAGAAGTGAGGCCCTTGGGGCTCACCTTCTTCCTCTGCAACAAAATCATTAAGCAAAGCCAATGAGTACAAAGATTGTCTTTGTACTACGCAAGATGACGTGTGAACCAGCGCACTGCTCATATGCTACATGCAGCTTATCCGGTGGAGGCCATAGGTTTCATTTGCACAAAGCCGATTTGTTTGCAATAATGTAATACTGATTTAAAGGAGAGTTTGCAATTCATTTTTAATGTTGAAATAACGAAGAAATAAAGATTGATCTTCGAAGTGACTATCCCAATAGCCACCACAACATAAATACGAACCCTTCGTACCACCCAGTCAAGTTTTAATTTAAAAGGTTGTAGTCTAACTCTTGAAGACCTTGCCAGCGTGTCCATAACCTAGGGCGAGGCTATTCGAATAGATTTAACCTGCGGGGTGTACCATCTGCACCCACACTTCGACGCCTTTAAGCCAATGCACACTACAGAAGGTATCTTCGCACCGCTAAGTCCTATGATACTTTTTCCAATATTGTGTATTAACTACGAGCCGCTCGTATGGATAGAAATCCATACGCTTACATGGTAAAGCCGAAAAGACAACTACCTTTGCGGGTAAAGCTTTTCTGACAACTACCATGCTCCCAACACCATCCCTCCCGCGACCTCCTGCGACCGGGCCAATACACGCCAAAGTACTAGGTCAAGAGAGGTCCCATATACTCTAGTGTGGTTAGCACGCTAAAATGCTCTGTTTAGTATGTAACAAGATGTTCGGTCCTTGTTGACTCGGGCACCTTTCCAATCACACCCAATGATCACACCAAAACTTACCATTGTGCCCAAGTCTAAATCGTTTTGTTTTCATTTTTTAGTTTTGCAATTAACAAAGGATGAGCTAACATAAAAACAACAATAATAATTTTATGTGATCAAGATCACCGACTAAGTCGATGATCGCCCAAATCTACCGGAAGCTAAGCATGGCTAAGCAACTGAACTCGTAATCTACTAAGTGATAAGAGTTCATCCAACGAACTCTAATCACAGCAAGTAACCTAGGCTCGTAGTAGAGATCAATGTTTTACCTACCGGATATGCGAACACTGATTTAACTAATCAATTTAACACAAATTAAGCAATGCATACATACAAATGAAAACACAATATTAGACTTTAAAATACTGGGATTACCATGATCAAACTTGCTTGCACTGGCCGCTCACTCAATAGGCTCAACTCATTGCAGAGGATCACTCGATAGAACTGTAAATGCCGCAATCTATCGATCGAACAAAAACAACGAATAAGAACAAATAACACCGACAAAACTCAAACATTCAAAACCATCTAATGAGCACAACATTCATGCAGACTAGAGCATGGTTTAACACAAATTTTAGAAACAGAGAACAACTCATTTTAATTTGTTATGAATTTTCTAGGAATTTTCTAAGCTAACAATACACATAAAGCATCATTTAATTCTTTAGCAAATTTTATGAACAGAAACAAAATCTAAAACCTATCCTATTAATTAGTACACTAAAAATGAAAATTTACAAAATTGGAATTACTGGATTTGGACAAATATTGAGATAGATATAAATTTTCTAATTTGGAATATACATAAAACACCATTTAATCAACTATCAGATTTTTGATACAGAGACAAAGCTGAAACCATTTTTAGTAAATAGCACATTTAAAATGAAAATTAACAGAACTGGTTTCATGCGATTTGAAGAAAAATTGAATTAGTTATGAATTTTCTAAGTTTAAATGAATTAATAGTGCATCAGAAATCTATTTCAGATAAACTAAAACATTTAATTCTTTTCCTACCGACAGAGAGCTAGCCACGACCAGCGACAAAGCGAGCCGGCAGAAACGGCCGACGAGGTCAAACTTGACCCACCAAGGCCAACGGCGGCGTCGGCGTATTCTAAGAATACGTCCTTCGGCTTATCAAATGCAATCTAACAAATACGCCAGAGAAATCGTTTCCGACGGAAAACGTATCACCAGAGTTACACAACCACTAACTGACAGCAAGGACCCACATGGCAGCGACTCAGAGCAAAAACATAACGGTTGGATTAAAGCTCTAAACGCGATTAACCAAAGAGGGGTCCACCGGGCAGCGACACAACTAAAACAGGATTAGCGCTAAACTAACGACACCGGCGCTCACCGCGCGCCGACGGGGAGCGGCGCGCGGCGCGCGGGTGATCTAGCTCACCGAGAGTTTCAGGCGAGAGTGATACCTTCGGGTTCACCGCGCCTTGCGAACACGATGGCGGTGACCGACCTCGAGGATGCCTGCCGAAAGAGCGGCGGCGAACGAGGCGGAGAAGAAGGTGCGGCCGCGGAGAAGACGCTACGGACTTCGGAAGCCGGGAAAGGTGCGCACGCGGCCGCCACGACTCGTGAAGGATAAGCACACGATAACACCGACGGAGAGGGATCGGCGGCGGAATTGCCTCGCGGCGAATCACCGTGCGCGAGGAAGAAACACCCGCACCCTCCACGATGCACCAAAGACGAAACGAGCCCACCGTTAGACTTCGGTGGAGGATTGCGATCACGAGGGACCAAGTAGCGAGGCTAGAGACTCACGAGCACTAGCAAGCTCGCGGGGCCGCCGCAAGCGGAGGCGAGCGACGGTTGCTCGGCGATACACCGGACGCCGAGGGTTCGATGGGCAAAATGGAGGCGGCACGAGAGCGAACGCGATGGCGGGTCGCTGGCTCGAGGCGGCGCTAGCACGGCGGCGCTAACCGTTCTCTTCTCCTGAAAAACAGAAACCGGCGGAAAGCGAAGAGCGAAGGAAACGGCGAATGGGTGAGCTCAAAGGCTTTAAGGAGTCACGCGATGCTTCTCGGTGACACGAGGACGAAAGGTGGCGGCGACGGGACGTGGCGTGCATGCATAGCGGCGCGAGCTCGGTGAGACGGAGAAGGCGAGGAAGGATCGACAAGGATGGCCCACTCGTCGATGAAAGCGGCGAAGCGGCGAAGTCGGACCAAGTGTGGTTCAACGATTTGGTCCGACTCGATCAAGAAGATGTCGACCATTCGATCTAGAATGGGCGGCGAGATTAGTGTATGCATTCCGGACGGTCGACGAGGCAAGCAAAGTGGACCGTCGCGATCTCCATCGGACGGTGATAGCCATCGGGCTCGCAGCGGTGCAAATAGGCGGTGCGGCTGATCCAAGAACTTCGGTCGGACTCGAGCCGAGGTCGGTCAGAGCAGAGGAACGATGATTGATTTGAATTCAAAAGGCTGAGCAGGTTAGGGGAATTTTTAGAGATAGCTCCCGAGCTCCAAAAATTCTGAAATATTTATGGGAGCTAACAGGAACAGAGGAAAATCTTGTGTAATTTTTCCAGGAATTTTCATGCACTAGATTTCTCCCAAGAAAATTGACAAGCTGCTGTCCAGGGGTTTGACCAGATTTCTAAACTGGTTTGACTTGACCATTTGAAATAGCAACCAAAATCTAAAAATTGTGAAATTTTCCAGAGAGGTAGCTAGGATGGTCAATATGATAGGAAAAATATTTTCAGAGGATGATCACAAGTTTTAAGGCTAAGAATTTGTTGACAACAATTTCCATTCACAAGAATTAAATCTTAGAATTAGAATTTGTTTAGGGAAAATTTGGAAAACTTCCAAATGCCTTCATGAGACATCAAAAGTTTTTATTTCTCCTCAAAATTTTACATTTGAAATACAAACCCTAACTTAGGGCTGTTACATAACACATGATTATACAAGGATTTAATTGAGAAGATCCCAGACTTTTCAAGACACTACACTGGTGTATCCCTATTGTCATTAAACTCAACCTGTTCAATATCCATCTTCATGTCCTCCCATTGTTGGTTTTCTTCTGCCCCAAAACTTCTTTGGAAAGGGATGTCCTAACTATCATTATGCACCCCAGCATACACACCCATAGAAGGTGCCGGGCAGAGATTGAACAATTTGTTATACTTAAGTTTAAAAGAGCAATCATTGATCCAAACATCCTCTCGAAAGGAAATGTCCTAACCATTACCCACTTTATATCGAACCCCCAAATTGAAAAGATGTTTGACTTTCAACACACTTCTCCAGAACTGAGAAACCCCTAAGGTTCTAGCCTCCCTGAACACCCCTGAAGGGAAGTATTTAGCTTTAAGAATATTAAACTATAACTCCTTGTTAGCTGATTTATTTCTCCAAATCCATTTAACCATAAGGCAATCATTCATTACCCTAGTGTTTATGATGCCCAAACCGCTAGACTTTTTAGGTCTGCAAACAGCACCCCAATTAACCATGTGGTACTTAAATTTGTCAGTAGCTCCTCTACAAAAGAATCTAGCTCTAATATGATCCATCTTTTTATGAGTCTCTTCGTTAAATCTGTAAAACCCCATAGTATAAATTGGAAGGCTACTTAAACTGCAATTAACCAGTACCATTCTGCCCCCAGAAGATAACAAATTGTTTTTCCAATTGTCTAGCCTCTTCCCTAGTTTGTTAATCACATTTTCCGCTCTTTTCACCCCTAAACATCTATTACCAATGGGAATGCCCAAATAAGTCATAGGTAAATGAGCCAACTTGCAATTAAAAGTATTAGCTACTCTGTTGGCTTCATCATTTTCCACCCCCAACACAAATACTTCACTTTTGTGATAATTAGTTTTCAGACCTGACATCCACCCAAAACAATACAACAAGAATTTCAGGTTCAAGAAATGATCCACCCCATATTCTATCGTCAGCACAGTATCATCTGCGTATTGCAGAATTGGCACCCCTCCAGGAATCAAATGGGAAATCACTCCCTTTATCAAACCTCTATCTTGAGCTTTGTGGATTATTTCTGATAGAGCATCTGCTGCCAAATTGAAGAGAAGAGCAGATAGTGGATCTCCTTGTCTCAAACCTCTGAAAGTTCTGAAGTAAGGACCCATCTCTCCGTTTATATTAATGCTAACTTTTCCCCTTTGACTGAGCTCATAACTATATTAATCCATTTATTAGAAAATCCTTTCCCCACCATCACTTCCTCTAAGAAACTCCAATTGATTTTATCATAAGCCTTCTCAAAATCCAGTTTTAAAATCACCCATTTTCTTCTAGAAACTTTGAACTCATGAAAAATCTCATGAAGAACCACCACCCCTGATGAGGATTAAAACCTCTATATATTATTTTTAATATATAAAAGACCATACGTCTCCATAATCGTAACCCCTGAGGTGCACGACCTCACTGGTCGTAGAGATTCCAGAGGTTACATAATGGATGCCACAGTCGGACGAAGGCCTAAGCCAAGCTCTCCACGGAGAATCTGCTCGTAAAAGGTATGAACGATGCTTGGAGCAGATTCAGGTATATTCTCTGCCGTGTGATGAATGGAACACGTGCATATTCCATACCATACGATGTTTCTTATCGGAAGCAGCGGCGAACAACCTCCATGCGGTTGTATGTCTCATAGACATATAACCGCCGAGCGGTTGGTTCATTATCAACCATCACTTGACTCAGAGCGGGCAAGCGCTTCACATGACGTCTTCTGCAGAAATAATCGCCACCTCTTCGAGGGCTATTTAAAGATGGAACACAGACGGATCAAGAGAGGGAGAGAGGCAATACAAGATGAGCCATCGGACTAAAGCACAAGTCGTAGATTCGTGTGATAGGTCTGAGGGTGTAAGGGAACAAGTAGTGTTCTCAGATCATATTGTGTAAAACCCAATTCATATTAATAAAAGAGCAGTCCCATTATTTCCTTAGATTTCCCACATCACTTTCTCCTTTTCTTTTAAATGAGATCGACGTCTTGATCATCGACAGCTGGCGCCGTCCGTGGGGATCGCGACGTGGAATCTCAAAAGAATTCTTCTGCTCATCAAATCTTTGTCCATTCCCCGTTTGTGATCGCTTATGCGGTTATGGCGGGAAGTTGGGATGAAGAAAAGCGGTTCGACTGGCGGACTCGCCGACCTCGACATGGATGCATGCATGCGCCATGGAGAAAAACGAATCTCTTCATCATCCTCCTCGCCCGGTTCGCCATGGCGAGAAATCGTAAGTCGGCCGGATGGATAAAGACACCCGCTTCTGTCGGTGGCGGTTTGGAGAAGTGCTTCCGTCGATTCGAACACCCTAAAGCCTCGGCAAGCCCGGCCTTCGATCGCAAAAAGGTGGCGAAAATTCAACACCGCCTTCGAGGTTCAATATACCTTTGATGCGATCATGGTTGATAGGTACTCACAAGACGGCTTCTAGCAATTCCAGAGCCAACCGACACTGGTAGCGGTGTCGATGAAACCTCCATTGGTCATAAACCAAGTGGGGATGATAAAGCTCGACGTTCGATCGGTGACTCGCGGATCGGTTGAGACCCTTCCAAAACCTCGTGAAGTGCTGATCACCGATCGCTCTCGTCGTGGAAACTTCGTAGAAGCTCGAAGGCTCTCCATCGATTACGGCGGAAGCTCATCGGAGGATCGCTCTTTGAAGCACGAGGTCAATGCGATCGGAGATACGGATCAAAATATGGGTATGCGGTCCTCCATACATTGCCTCGCCACCACGTAATAATGGAGATGGTACGGCGGTCAAGCACCAAATGCCGAGGTAACTGGCCCGGTGGGCGTCCATCAGTTAATTGATCGATCCTCCCCAACCAATGTAAGGACCAAACAAGATCGACCAGAGATCGGGATTCAAGTCATCGACACCTTCTTACGGCGAAATCGCCGAGACCTTGGTAACATTACAAAACTGCAGCGAGTCAAAGATATGTTAAATACTTACGACCGCCCTAGCGAGACTCAGGTTTTGCCCAAATCGCAGTCAAATATCGAGATTATCCAACGAGCGATCGGGCACCGCAAAGTCAGACCATGACTTCATCACGGCATTCTTCCCGGCGGGGGCTGCGTGGTCGTGTTGAAGATCGCTTGACAACTGCGACCACCTCGGCGATTCCGACCAACAAGTCATGAGGAGAAGACTATTCCAGAATCCTCACCCTCCGCCGTCGAGAGGAGCAATCGCTGACCGGGTGATCTCGACATCACTGAACCGAACAAGCGGTCGGAGGCGTTCTACTAACGTCCACGACCGAATCGAGACATTGGAGCACCGACAATCCATTCCTAGAAATCGGTCTCCAACCGATTACAATCCGACACCTTTTCAAAGAAGGCGCCATAAAACTATCATAGGCTGTCGAGCCTTCTCAGCAGGGCTCCAGGTTGTACGTTGGCAAAATAGGTTCCGACCGGCCAATATGGATAAATTCAATGGGACCCAAAATCTTTTGGAATTTCTCCAGATATATACCACCACTATTAGAGCTGCTGGTGGTGATGAAAATGTAATGGCCAACTATCTTCCTACGGTATTAGAAGGATCGGCCGATCATGGTTTGCTTAGCCTACGTGGCCAGTGTATACTTGGGAGCAACTCTGCGACCTTCTAATTGCAAATTTCCGAGTGCGTCGATCGGCGGAAAAGAAGATGATCTCCATAGAATACGGCAAAAATCTAACGAGACTCTCGTGGTACATCAAAAGATTTAGCCAAGTTCGTAACTCAATACCGGAGGTTGCAGAATCTTCCGTTATCCATGCCTTCAAAGCGGGATTAAGAAATCGAAGGTTTACGGAGGATTTAGCTATACATCCCCCCACGAACAACCATCGAGCTCTTCGACATAGTGACAAATGCGCTACGGCGGTGAAGCGGTCGAGTGGAACAAGTCGTTGATCGAAAGGATAAAATTCCCCAACCTGGCTTAGATAGGACGAAAAAGAAGCAAAAGAAGACTCTCAAGAAAAAGAAGCATGGCAGAACCAACGACAAAGAGGTTCTTGTTGTTCCTGAAAAATTTACCAAAAGAAGAAAGGATTATTCTGGTCGTGGCAAGGCTAAGACTCCGACCAATGATTACAAGAAAAATAAAAAATGGTGTCCTCTCCACCAGCAAGCAGGACAAGACCTGCGCAATTGTTGTGCTTGGCAAAAGAAGCTGGAAGATTATTATGCAGATAAAGGTCCACTCCCGTCGATTCAAGAGCTCGGGAAAACAAGCTCCAAGAAGGACAAAGATGGTGACGAAGAAATGGAGTACCAAGAACCTCAGCACACTGTCGATGTGATCTTTGGTGGATCTTCTTCGTACGAGTCCAGACGTCACCTGAAAGCCATGGAGCGAGAAGTCAACCTTACCGAACCTTCGATCGCCGTTAAACCTCCAAGGTGGTCGGAGACGATAATCTCCTTCAGCAAAGAAGACTGCCCCATTCCTTCGACTCGACCAGGTAAGTTTCCAATTGTCGTTGAGCCTACTATTAATAACTGCAGGGTTAATTGGGTCTTGATAGATGGGGGTAGTTCTCTAAATATTTTATTTGCATGTGCTTTGGAAGACATGCAGATTCCCAAATCCAAGGTAAAACCTGTGAAATATGCCTTCCATGGCATAGTTCCTGGGTCTACCACTAAGACAATAGGGCACTTGTCCCTACTGGTTCCGTTCGGAAAGCCCGACAACTTCCGGACAGAAAAATTTTCATTTGATGTGGTAAATTTCGAACGCATACAATGCAATTCTTGGTCGTCGGCTTTAGCAAAATTCACGATAGCCACGCATTACGGTTATCGAGTTTGAAAATGCCGGATCAAAGGTGTAATCACGGTCAGGAGATCGGAAGATAGCCTACGCATGCGATCGAAATGCTTAGAATCGGTCGATGAACTTCCACAGGGGAACTAACACCGCAACATGCGTGTCAAACATTCAAGGCGTAAGATGACACGAAGCCTTCCGACGGATAAAGAGGTACAACTCGGCGGAAGTGCTTCTCGTAGGGTGCCAAGATATCGGGCGGGACTCGACCTTTAATAGGAAGAGTCGCTCGTCTCCCTCCTCCGAGCTAACTAGGACGTATTCACCTGGCAGACGTCTGATATGCCCGAGTCCCGTGGAGGTGATCGAGCATAGGCTAGCTCTCTGACCTAACAAAAACCGGTCAACGAAACTCTGGCGTTTGCATCGATCGGAAAGAAGCAATCCATCGAGATTGACAAACTCCTCAAAGTCGGGTTCATTCATGAGGTCGACCACCCAGAGTGGCTCGCCAACCCTGTAATGGTTAGAAAGGCCAATGGGAAATGGCGAATGTGTATTGACTTTACAAGTCTTAATAAAGCTTGTCCGAAGGATGACTTTCCCCTTCCTCACATCGATCAACTTGTAGACTCTACTTCCGGGTGTGAGTTATTAAGTTTTTTAGATGCTTACTCAGGGTACCACGAGATCAATATGAGTAAAGAAGATGAAGAGAAAACTTCCTTCATCACTCCATATGGTACTTACTGTTATGTAAAGATGCCATTTGGTCTCAAAAATGCTGATGCAAAAGACCTTTAGCCCACAGATCGGTCGAAATCTTGAAGCCTACGTCGATGATCTGGTCGTAAAGAGCATCAACGCCGGCGATCATATTCTAGATCTACAGGAGACTTTCAATAACTTAAGACGTCATAACCTTAAGTTCAATCCAGAGAAATGTGTGTTCGGAGTTTCGTCGGGAAAGCTTCTCGGATTCTTAGTTTCGGCTAGAGGCATCGAATCAAATCCAGCAAAAATCGCTGCCATCGATAAGATGCGCGATCCGACCACAAAGAAGGAAGTTCAGAAACTAACCGGTTGTATGGCAGCGCTAAGTCGTTTCATAGCACGGTTAGGTGAAAAAGGATTACCTTTCTTTAAGCTTCTCCGGAAACATGGGAGTTTCGAATGGACTAAAGGGGCTAGCAGCGCCTTTGACGAACTAAAACGGTACCTTACGAGTCTCCCAATCTTAGACTCTCCGAGATTGGGAGAAACATTGCTAATTTACGTGGCTGCAACGCCACAAACGGTTAGTGGTGTACTGGTCATAGAACGAGACCATATTCAACGACCGATATATTACGTAAGCGAAGTCTTGCATGGACCAAAAGAAAGGTATCCGTAGGTACAAAAGTTGCTCTATGGTCTCCTTGTGGCTTCAAGGAAACTAAGGTATTATTTTCAGGCCCACAAAGTGGTCGTACCTACTGGATATCCTCTTAGTCAAGTCCTAGGAAACAGGGAGTCATTAGGACGAATAGCAAAATGGACGGTTGAGCTTGGGGCGTTCGATCTCCATTTTGTCCCACGAACAGCAATCAAGTCCCAGGCAATAGCAGAATTTATTGCCGAATGGACAAACCCTGAACCCACCCAAAGGCCCGAGTACGAGCATCACGATGAGTGGACAATGTACTTCGATGGTTCCTTGATGTTGCACGGCTCGGGGGCTGAGGTCGTCTTGATTTCCCCTACTGGCGAACAAATAAAGTACGCTATTCAGTTAAACTTTCCTGCTACTAACAATGTGGCGGAATATGAAGGTTTGCTGGTAGGACATCGAGCAGTTGTTCGCTCAGGATTCACAGATTGCTAGTGAAAGGCGATTCTCAACTAGTAGCGAATCAAGTAGGGAAAGAGTATCAATGCTCTAGTACCAAGATGTTGTAACATCCCAATTTTGGGCTTGTGTTTCAAATGTAAGAAAATCAGTAGAAATTAAAACTTTTTCTTACATCATGTATTTCCTGCAAGCTTTGAACATCTGTGGTAAGAAGTTATGGAAATACAATGTCACAAGTCTATTTGATCCAAACTTTGATATTCCAAAAACAATCTTGCCAAATTTTGTGATCATCATTGGGGAATATTTTTCCTAAGTTTCTGTGATGGTATGTGACCCCTCTGAAAAATTTCGCAATTTTTAGAAATTGTTTGAATATGTTTAAGAGGCAGTCAAACCTGTTTGACTCTCAGTCAAACCTTGTAACAGAGCCTTGCAGAATTTTTGGAGATTTATTCACAGAATAAAAACCTCTAAAAAATTTATGCAAGGTTATTAATTGAGTCAGCAAGCTCCTGTAAAATTTTCATAATTTTTGGAGTTGTTTTGCCACCTCAAATAAATCCCCCAAGGTCTCTGTTCTATTTCAAAAGTCAAAACCTGAATTCACTGTGCGTTGGGTTGAGTCGGACTCGGGCTCGAGCCATGTGTCTCGGCCATCAACTAATCGCACCGAGCCGTTTGAAAGCCGCGATCCATCTCGGTAGTTGGATCTTGATCGTGCGCCCACGTGCGTGTAAACATCCGGACTACGCGAAGAGCCCACGTATCGGATCGTCAGATCTAAATCTAACGGTGGACGTTGCGTGTGACGTTCGGGTCACCCGAAGAGCACATTAAATCGTGACCGTCCATTCCTGATCCAGCGATCGTAAGCTTTGCTTTTGAATTTAAAATCGAAGCGGCGTGGTACTATCTCAGCCGTCCGATTTGAATCGTAGGGCTCGAACGCCGAGAGCCTTTCCTCCGTCAACTTCAACCTCGGTAGTGCATAAACAGTAGGGGTAATGGCAGTTTCAAATCATGCTCCCTACAGTCGCCCTAGCTAACGTTTAGGGGCATGGGAGACGCGTTGAGCCAGGCCATACCCTAATGCACGTCTACCATCTTTTTCCCTTGTCGGCCGCACCTTGTGCTCTGTGCTTTGCCGCCCGAAAAGCTTGTGGTCCTTACCCTAACGCTTTCAAGGCCTTATAAGCACCCAAATCACCTCCTGGAGTTTCTTTAGACCACCATCAAGCTCCATTTACAGTATTGGAGCTTAACACCTCAAGAATGGCAAGTCGCCATTGTTGACCGAAAAACTCCATTGGTGTTCTTGGTGTTCCAGTGGTTCTCATTCATGTTTCTTTGCCCTATCCTTATCCATTTTCTGTCTTGAACATTTCCCCTCACTTAATTTTGGATTTGATTCTCGGGAATTGTCCAATTTGGGGTTTGTTCAAATTCGCCAAGTTGGTCATCTTCTTCCTCATTTCAGGGTGAGTGCTCTATTTTCTAATTCCTTGCTCTTGTGGCTTCGTGAGTCATTATGAAGCTATCTTGATGCTTTGGAATCACTCATTTGGCTCAGGTGTCATTTTCAATCCTTCTTCTCCAAGTCCGTGAGCTTCCTCGTGATCAAGCACCTCAGGCCATCTCTCAAGCTTCTCTTTATCAAGGTAGCTTCTTATTAGTCCTTGAAGCTTTGGCACCGCTTCCTTGACTTGCAATGAGCTTTCGCTATTTTCGCGCTTAGCAATAAAGCTCCCATTTCGTTTTCCACTAGCGGCGTTCTAGTCCCTCACCGCCGTGAGAATGCCACCATTAGGTTCGTAGCACTATTGCGATTCCATTTTGGTTCTTGTTCGGCGCCGCGCCTTGGTGTCGCGGCGACAAGCGTTGAAATCGCTCGGTGTTTGCCACGAAACTCCGTTTTGTCTTTTGGTTAAGACACATTAATTACCCCGTGATTGCTAATCATTAGTTCATTAGTGGTGTCTTAATCTTTATCGTTGAGCCACTAACAAGGGCCCAACATCCTTAAATCACCACGGCACAACTCGTCTTGTTCCTGCATCATTAAGGATTAATCATTAGTTAATTAATGTGTCGGAGGTTATCGTTGTCGAAATCCACCTTTTGGGTCTCGACATGCGGGCCTCCAACCTCTTAAATCACGGTAGCGATCATTAGGACACATTAATTACTAAGTCAATCGCTAATCATTGGATCACAGTAATTAATCGCCGTCTTAATTGTTCCTCGCCTCTCCGGCGTGTGGGCCCGATTACAGCATCGTGCACGTGGGTTAAAGCGTTCGCGGTTGTGACTCGAAGTCACCGACAAGCGCCCCACGTGTCGATCGTCTTTGAGCCGCGATCAATAGCGCCGTCCGATTCTTGATCGTGGCCAAGATCATTTGGGACGTTCGGGTAACCCGATCTCCCGGCGTTGTGAGCCGTCCATCCGGAGATCGCCGCGATCCGTGAGATGTTCGCGGTCCGCTCGCTCCGCCCTCGACCTTCCGATCGTAGATCGACGGTGGAGATCTCTTGGCTGTTCGGGTTGCCTCGCTCCTCGCGCGCGCGCTTGATTCGAATCAATGGCTCTCGTGCGTCCACGTCGTTATTATAATACTCCAAAACTAGTTTGGAGAGAAGAAATAAATTAGAGAGGAGGACCAAACTAGAAAGGAAATCTAATGAAGAAGAATGGGGGAAATGCAGAAAAGTTTTGACAACTGGGCACTGGCTTCCATTACACATTTCGACCCAAAGGTGGAGGCGGCCGGCCACTAGGGAGCCAAAACCTAGGGCGCCACCCCTCTTCCCATGCTTGGCCGCCATTTTCCCCCTCCTCTCCTTTGGCCTCCACCCCATCACCTCTTGCGCCTCCACCATCCATGCCCAGCACCTCCAGCAACATCTCCTCCCATGGTGAAGCTCCTTGATGCCGGCCAATTGGAAGAAGAAGACCTCCAAAGTGGTGGCCGACCAAGAAGAAGCAAGAAGAAGGAAGAAGTGAGAAGGGAAAAGAGAGGATCGCAAGTTGGTGTTTCCATTCATGATCTTCAGCGGTTCTACAAGGGTAACATCAGGTTTCTTGCAAGGTTTGTTGGTGATTAGATGCGTTTGCGAGTAGAATTGCTTAAATCCAGTATGTCTTCAATTCGTTCAATTCTGTCCAGTGTGTTGCGGGATCTGTTTCGACTACTTAGAGGCGGAATCTGAAGAGTTGGTCTCCTAGAGATATCTGGACCTACTTCTTAAGTTTCAGTGGCCACCGAGTTCACTCGATTCCGAGGTCTGAGTCAAAAGTTATGGTCGATTTAGTTTCTGCTGCCAGAAATCCGACGAGAATAAACTGTCTGGATATTTCCTAAAATATGATAGGGAAATTGGAAGAATCTAAAAGTTCACCCAACTAGGTTATTGTAGATAATTCGATAAACTTTTCAGATTGTTAAAGAACGATCAATTCGGAGTTATATCTCAAAAGTTATGGTCATCTGAATATTGCTGTTGGACTGCTGTCCAGAGACGGTTTTCTGTCAGTAAGTCGGTGTTCTGCAGTGTTAAAGATTGTCGTTTTTGCGTAGGTTGAAAGTAGAATTGGGTCTGGGCCTCTCCTAGAAAGTTGTAGATATCGTAGTTACCTTTCATTGCCGACAAGAATCAAGTCATTCGGACCTCGGTAGCCAAAGTTATGAATTTCTTAGTATTTCTGTGTTTCTGGAGAGAAGCAGAATTACTAGTGTTAGTTAACCTGATAGAAGCGCATATTTAGAGGGTTTCCAGAGGGTCTCACCATAACGAAAAACGAGGCTAATCCTCTTAGCTTTCAGGAAAACTAAAGATCACTAAATTCGGACGAACGTAGAAAGTTATGATAGTTTCTTTGTCGCTGTTCAGAAACCCGACGTGAAATGTTTGCTCTGATTAAATGGATTGGTAGGACTAGTAGATGGCCGAATCAGAGGTCTCCCAACTAAGTTTATTTAGAAATTTTAATTACCTTTCCAGAATGTCCAAGATCATATTATTTGGACACCCGAGTAGAAAGTTACGTATTTTAGAAGCTAGCTGTCTGCAGTGACTGATCGCTAGAAATTATGAGAATTAGAAAATGCTAAGATGTTAGCGAGTTCAATTGCGATGCTACTTATGATTTTGGTCCAGAATGTTGGTCTTAGTATGGGATTTTCTTCATGTCCAGGTGTGGGATTGGTACCGGAGGCAGCACCGTCTTCACGCCCTCCATTCTCACACGGTTAAGGCAAGTGCATTGTTTGTTATATGGGTGTGATTGATTGGCTATGTTTGTGTGCTTTTTGATATATGATTGCATAGCAAGATGACTTACTTGATGATTGTTTAAGTATGGTGATTGCTCAAATTATGCTTACGCTTTATTGTGGTACAATGTTGTTGTCTTTTGGTAAGATTGATGATGAATAAGAGATGAGCATATGCATATTGAGAACATGTTGAGGCTTGGTCACGCGGTGACCAAGCATGTTTCCTTGAGATCCCGTCATGAATGTGACGGGCCCGAGATCCTCACTCGTGGAGTGTGGGCTTGAGGTCCCGTTACTTGCGAGTAACGGGCAATTGGTCCTGTGCGTGCGCGCGCACGAGCATGGGTATCGGCGGCGGTTGCTTACTCGCATTCACGGAGTAATGCACACGTAAGTTAAAGTTAAAGGATCCTTGAGCATTGCATTTGCATATGAGATGTTCTATTGTTGATCTCCTTTACATGGTTCTTGATGTTATGGTTTCTTTATGTACTTGCCGAGTCTATGGACTCACCCTTGCTTTTATTGTTGTTTTAGGTACCGAACCAAGAACGTCATGCGTGGGGAAGTAGAATGCTAGTCACACACATGCCACCGAACTAAATAAAGATGAATGATCTTGAACGTGATTGATTTTAATAAATGCAAAGATTATTATGTTTTGTCTCATGCAATGGATTAAATGTAATAATGATGTGTAGTGGAACTTCATATCTCTTTAGTTATGTTAAATACTTAGCATGTCTTCGATTATCTTTTGATGTCTTTGGATGAAAGTTTTAGTTAATATTTGGTTAATCTGTGTGTTGGAACCTTCGTGTAATTAACTTTACAAGGGAGGTTCTGCCGAAATTTATTAAGATTGTCTAGATTAGAATTATTAGAGTTTGTTTAGTAGCATTCCATGCTCATGTCGGGCTGGGGTGTTACAGTTATCTTTTGATTAGATTATCGGGATTTCGATAAGTAATTATTTTACAACTAAAATTTGTGCAGAAAGTTTATAAAATCATAGTAAATTCATTTTAAACTCTTTTTGGTTGTTTCCAACTGTAATAATTTTGTCTTAGGCTAAAGTTTCATTTAAAAATGCTTTAGGCCTTGTTGCTGTAATGAAAATTCGTGTAGACCTTAAAAAAAACTTGCTTTCTGTTATTTTGGCTTTTCCAGAAAATGAATAAAACCCTAGAAAATGCATATCTTGCTCTCTGTATGTCCAAAATGAATGATTCCAACTTTGATAAATTTGTTATTAACCAAACATTAATATAAAAATGATTGTAGGCCTGGGATAGCAATGAAACATTGATTAATGATTTTTGACCTATTTTGACATTTAGAAATTCTAGAAATTTTATAAAAGGCACAAGTAATTTCCTATAAATGCAAAATATATAAGATCAATGCTAGAAAATCCCTCTGTTAGCATACTTCAATATAAAATTAATTCTGAGCATATTTATGTTTCTGGAAATTATATGCTAGATTTGCACCTTAGAAAAAGCATAAGTAAATGTGTATAACTCCAAATTTAGTAAATTCAACCTTGCTATTATTAGGATGTCATAATCTACTTGCTATAAAAATTTGGACCTTAGATCATTACTCGAAAATTTAGTCATCAACAGATACTAGCAATTAATTAGATTGATTTTAAGGCTGAGAAAGAGTATTTTGTCCATATCTTTTGCATGATTAAGTCCAAATTGCATGATTCTTGTTCCTACCTCTGTCTAAAATCATTCCCTAGCTGTTGTGTAAATTTCATTAGATTTGGATGTCTTTTGCTGTTGGAGTTTATTTGGTGTTCTTCGTTCTTATTTGCTTATCGCCTTTTCGCGTTAGGTTACGAAGATAATATTATTCGATATTGAGCCACAGCGACGGATCACGCACTTCACCAGCAAGCAGATGTAGCATTCATTTGATCATATTGTTCCTACTATCTTCAAATTCTAATATGTTGTTTGCAAATTCTATGTATGCATTGCTATGTTGTTTTAAACTATTGTCGATAGTTGGCCCAGTAGTTGCATTATCAGTAGGAAATGATTATTCCTCTACTACTGAGCCTAGGATTACTTGCTGTGATTTTGGGTTTGCTGGATGAACCCTTGTCACTTAGTAGTTTACGTGTCATTATGCTTAGCCATGCTTAGTTATCGGTAGAAATGGGCGGTTATCGACTTGTCGATAACTTTGATCACACAAACTGTTATGATATGTATATTTTAGCCTTGTGCTTTGTCTAAATTGTAAAACTAAAACTGAAAATGAAAAACAATTTAGACTTGGGCACAATGGTATGATGGTGTGATCTTTTTGGGTGTGAATGGAATGGTGCCCGGGTCAATTAAGGACCGAGCTATTTGTTACACCAAACCAAGCATTTGTGCATGCTAACCACACTAGAGGGATATGGGACCTCTCTTAGCTGAGTACTTTGGGCTGTGTTAATTAATGAGTCGCGTGGTGGGTTGCATATTTGATTATATGCAACATGGACACGTTTGTAGGGAGAGGAACACCCGCCGAGGCCGGTGTGTCCTGCTCCACGTATGGGTCCTTGTGATCCATATTTCGTCGGCAGGTCACTAAGGATTAACCCCCATACGTGCGTCTCTTGATTAGCATATTCCATTGGAAAGGGTTCAGTAGGACTTAGCCGTGCTTGCATACCAAAGGAAGTGTGCTTAATAGCTTGGCAAAAGGCGGTCCAAGTGTGGGTACATTGGTACACCCTGCGAGGATTAAAACTATTCGAATAGCCTCGTCCTAGGTTATGGACACGCTTGGGAAGTCTTTCAAGAGTTAGACTACAACCTTTTAAAATTAAAACTTGATGGTGGTATGAATCGGGATTCATGCTATGTTGTGGTGGCTTTAGGAAAGTCACTTCTAGGTGGATACTTGTTACTTATATTTACTCATTGTTATTTAAATGCTTAAAAACAGATTTTGCAAACTGATGTTCAATCTATTACAATATTGCAAATGAAACTTGCTTTGTGCGTCTAAAGAACCATATAACCACATTCCTTTGATACAACTTTCATGTAGCTATGTATAGGCTTGTTACTCGTAAGTCTTGCGAGTACATTTTTGTACTCACCTGCATTGCTTGTGTTGTGCAGAGGATGATAGTGAGTCCGATGGACCTCACTTTTGTGAGTTGTCTTGTGGCGGTTAAGGGAGATTAGCTTGGCCCGGTTGGTTGCCCTGTGGTGTTATGTGGCTAACAGGTCGTCTTTTGGTTTAAGCCATCTTATGGCAACTTTGCTTCATTGTTACTTATTTGGTACTTATGTCATTTGGCATTGGTTTTGTGTTGTAATAACTTATATTATGTATGTCTTTTGGTAGACTTGTTATATTCTCATTTATGCAGGCGATGCATGCTTTGATATGATGTATGTGTGTTTGCTTGTTCAGGAGGCACATATTCATCGAGACGCGGATTATTCTATTTGTGATACTAGAACCAGAGGAAGGTTAAGTATTACAAGTTTAATAAACCGGGTCTCACGAGATGTCATCATATCTGGCGGAAGTACGAAACTCAAAAGCATTTCTTCGGTTTTCGGATCCAACACATTCCTAGAAAGGAAAACTTTCTGCGGACCAGGTTGACCGGATGGCTTCCACAAGGACATCCGTCCCGCCCGGAGTTTTTCTCGAGAAACTCGATTCACCCTCGGTAGTCGAGCCTTCCGAGGACATAGATGTTCGCAAGGAGGTTGCACACCTTAATTCTGTGAACATGGATGCTCCACAGATCGATGATGGTTGGCGCCATCACGATCACGGTAGAGATTGGATGACATCGATCTACAATTATCTTCAGCATGACCTAATTCCAGAAGATGATGTAGAGGCTGATCGTATAGCACGAAAAGTCAAATCATACACTCTAATTGAACATACCTTGTATAAACGAGGATCTCACGGAGTGTTGATGAGATGCATATCTCGCTCGGATGGCATTAAATTGCTAACCGAAATTCATGGAGGAGTCTGTGGAGCTCATCATTCCTACAGAACTTTGGTTGATAAAGCATTTAGGCAAGGATACTACTGGCCAACTACCCTTCATGATGCAAAAGAGCTCGTGACGAAGTGCGTACAATATCAGTTTCATAGCCGACAAGTACATCAGCCGTCTCAAGCTTTGCAAACAATTCCTCTTTCTTGGCCTTTTGCAACCTAGGGACTAGACATTCTGGGACCTTTCCCAAGAGCACCAGGGGGCTTTGAGTTCCTTTTCGTCACGATTGACACGTTCACTAAATGGATCGAAGCCGAGCCGGTTGTAAAAATTACATCTGAAGCCGCCAAGAGGTTTCTCACAAAAAGCGTGATTACACGATTTGATGTACCCGATCGTATAATCACCGATAACGGCGTGCGATTCTCGGCGGCAATTTTCGAATGCAGAAGACCTAGGTATCAAGATACATTTCGCTTCTATTGCTCATCCGCGAGCAATGGAGCGATTGAGCGAGCCAATGGTATCATAATGCAAGGAATCAAACGCGAGTGTTAGACCGATTACTTCAATGGTGGGGGCTTGGGTTCAACAACTTCCTTCGTATTATGGGCGTTCATACCACAACTAGCCATGCTTCCTCCGAACTCAAAATTGGTTCGCTCGAGCGATTGCTTTTCGAAAGTGATCGGTGTGAACAACGACTTGAGCGACATCAATTTCCTTGAGAGCAGCGAAATAAAGCTTTGTTACGATCGGCAATCTACCAGACCAAGCCATGCGTCGGTACCACGATCGTAAGGTGCAACCTCGCAGCCTAGTCGTAGGTGATTTGGTTCTTAGAAAATTCGTAGAACCAGCGGTCGCAACAAACTTTCACCTAAATGGGAAGGTCCATACTCGTGGTCGAAGTCACCCACCAAGATCGGTGCGATTAGCTATGTCGGATGGGCAAATTTTGTCTAATTCTTGGAATATTGATCGATTATGTAAGTTCTTTGTTTAATTTTCTGTCTTTATGTCATTTTATATTTCCATTAAAGATGCATTTCATTTTCTTTTAAACAATAAGTCCGTTGTTTATAATTATTATTCATCGATCCGGTCCTATGCCTTTATTGTTCTTTGGTTGGTCGAGAAGACACTCATTCTCTCAGATATTCCTTTCAAAAGGATCTCAAATACTCATGGTCTTTGACTTACATGTCACAGACCACACCGATTTTAGTCGTGATCATTGCTTCAATGATACACACGCACAACCAAATACTCTTTTCTTAAAGAAACATACGTATAAAGTACCACTCGGATAATTTATATGGTTTCGTTCTTTCTTGAATTTGAAGACTATTATTTTATTTCAATATTCTGTTCTACTCAAATTTGGCTACTGGTCAGGACACGGAAAGCCTCCTGGTCGAAGTCTCTCCTCTCTGCACGTGGTCCTGCCCACTGGAAGGAGCTTCCTAGTGACAGTTCTTTTCCTACGATCCTCGCTGCCAGTCGGATTTGAGCATGAGCACGTTTCGCGAGATATTTTTACAAATCTTCAATTCTTGATATTCGATACGACCAGATTCGGATAATTTATAAACCAAAGTACTTATCTGTTCATTTCCTTTTTTGCATACATTCTTAATGCATATCTTCTTATCAGCAAATCCGGTCTTTGTTATATCTTGAGCTACAAGTGGTATTTCATAGTAATTCGATAATGGACAGGATCTAGGTAGTCGAAATCAACAGTGGTTTTGACCACATGATTTCTAGTATTCAACTGGATCGTTGTCATAAACATTATCAGCACTCCTACCATGGTCATTGTTATTACTCAATTTCTTGGTCTCTGCTTTCTTTTAGTAAGGTTCATCTACTAATATAAGCGATCGAGGCTAGAGATATATGAGTATTTAACAACATTGATAAGACAAAGTAGGATCTTCATTGATAAAAGGTAAGTTTCATTTACATAGTCTAATATTACATCCATTTACTTGTTGGGACCACGGGCCGGTCGGTTGCGTGATGGAGATCCGACTTCCATTTCTTGACAACTTTCTCTCAGAGGTCTTACTTCCTCGAAGTTTTGTTGCTTCATTTTCAGAGCAGTTGAAGTCCTCTTCCACAGCTTTAAGATTAACAGATGGGTCGGAAGCCTTCAGTTTAGCTAAAGTGACACTAACTCCATTCACGATAGCTTCCTTCATTGTCTTAACATGGTTCTCTTGAAAGAGTGTTATTACCTCCTTGAGATCTTCAAGTTGATGGCCGAGAAAATTGATTCTCTCTGAAGGATCTCTTAGAATGGGCGATTCGTTCCAGACCCAGTCGAAGAGCATCTTGTTGAGCCTTGACTTTGTCTTCAAGACTCCGATCGAGTTCAGTCCCTTGGTCACGCTCAAACTTGAGGGCTTTCTCCGCTCTTTCAAGTGCTTCAGTTTTTTCTACACGAGTGGATAAAAAGAAATTAACATACTCTTTTATTGGAGTTACAGAATACTGCTTAAGTCTACGACCAGTTACCTTTGATTTTCTTCTCACAAGAGTCGAAAACCTCCTTTTGTCTGGTCATCGCATGCTCGATCGACCGATCTTTTCCCTAATTTTCTTCCTTGAGTTTTATATTTATGGCTTCTTTGGCATAATCTCTTCTTTAATTTTCTCTAAATCTATCAAATATGATAGGAAGAGAAGGTTAAGTCACAAGAGGAAACAAGATGATAAAATTTAGGAAGTCAAACTAAAAGAGAAATGTTCTTACTTCTCGGATCGGAATGCTTTTGCTCCAAAGATCTTATTCATTTGAGTTAGTCCTCAGACCACGACATATTTCTAACCATGTGCTACAAAAATAAAATCCCTTTCTTTGATAAATTTTCAAAGAAACTTCAAAGAAAGAGTTGTAAGGATGGTCGTAGATTACTTACGAATTGCCATGTCATTATATTCGGAAAAAATTGTATCTGGACCAATCTCAGCTTGATGGTCCGATATCTTTCCCCAGGCTTCATCAAGTTCCTTATCCTCGATAAATCGGGGAGGAAAAGAGAATTTGTTAACCTGAGAAGCATTTCCAGGAGGAGGTGGAACCTGTTGAGGATCTTTGGAGATGACTACCTCCGGAGAAGGAGTAAGGATTACTAGAGGATCTGAGCGGATCTTGAAACCTGCTCGGGGGCTTCTTTTACTACTTCATCCTCGGCAGTTTTAGCTTTAGGAGTATCCTGATCAGGAACCTCCACGACCACCTCTTCCTCAAGAACCTTTTCCTGAGGGGTGCTCTGGTCGGACACGACTGGAACACCAGAAGATCTATTCAAAATTAACTTTCTACAGTTAAGATGATGCTTTTTCCTTTTTACCATTTTTCTCATAATCTTTAAGCTACTCATTCAGATCGTATAATGAGAGTGTTGTTTATTTGGATTCTTTTTCTATCTGGATGCATACCCACTAGAAAAAATATCCAAGATTCGACTAAACCTCATTATAAAGATATGAACAGAATGACGCTTTATTTCATTAAAGATCCAAATATTACAAAAACCCTTGGTTACATTTCCTCTACAAACCTTCTAAACAGAAAATCCTTCGACTAGTTCTTCGAAGAATAGCTTCAGGTTGATCAAAGATTGATTTACGTGAAGGAGGCGGAGATGTATAACCAAATAAGCGCTCGTTTCGCACCTTTCTCCTGACATGAACTTCGATCTTGATTGAAGACTAAAGCATAATGAAGTATTTACTCAATCTTCGAATGCCATATTCACCTTGAAAACAAAACTCATAGACCAAATTGATTTCTACATCACCTCAGGATCACTACTCCATGGGTCTGAACCTTGAAATGGTGATCGAAAAGTCAATTTGTCCCATGAGTTTTGTCTTATCAAAAGACATAAAGTTATGAACTCGGATTTCTAAAATTCATCCTTGAGAGAGAATTTTTATCACGAAGAAAACTAAGAAGGTTTGAGGATTTTTTCTTTTCTCTTGAGATCTATCCTCTGAAGGTTATTTATAACCTTTACGTTGTGATAGAATTAAAGAAGAAGATAAGATTAGAAGTCCAACGGACACAAAAACTCTTCAATTCCCAAGGCAAAGTTCTCAACTTTAAAGTGAATACAAACCGCTTCAAATGCCTTTGCATTTAAATGAGCGTCAGCCCGATACGGCTTCATCGGAAGAAAAGTATTCACACGACCTATTCATTTAAAGTTCGGGGGCTAGCTGACGAGGATTAAAACCTCTATATATTATTTTTAATATATAAAAGACCATACGTCTCCATAATCGTAACCCCTGAGGTGCACGACCTCACTGGTCGTAGAGATTCCAGAGGTTACATAATGGATGCCCTGGTCGGACGAAGGCCTAAGCCAAGCTCCCGACCAGGAGAACTGCTCGTAAAAGGTATGAACTGATACTTGGAACAGATTCAAGGTATATTCTCTACCGTGTGATGAATGGAACACGTGCATATTCCATACCATACGACGTTTCTTATCCAGAAGCACTGACAAACAACCTCTATGCGGTTGTATGTCTCATAGACATATAACCGCCGAATGGTTGGTTCATTATCAACCGTCACTTGACTCACCGCACGGCATAGCGCTTCACATCGACGTCTTCTCCGAAATAATCGCCACCTCTTCGAGGGCTATTTAAAGATGGAACCTGGACGGATCAAGAGAGGGGGAGAGGGCAATACAAGACAGAGCCATCAGACTAAAGCACAAGCCGTAGATTCGTGTGATAGGTCTGAGGGTGTAAGGGAACAAGTAGTGTTCTCAGATCATATTCTGTAAAAACTAGTTCATATTAATAAAAGAGCAGTCCCATTATTTCCTTAGATTTCCCACGTCACTTTCTCCTTTTCTTTTCGTAAGATCGACGTCTTGATCGTCGACAACCCCATCCAAAATATTTCTTCCTCTGATAAAAGCCGACTGACTCTCATTGATAATTTTATCTGCCACTAACCCCAGCCCATTAGCCAACAATTTAGTCAGGATCTTAAAGCTGACATTTAGGAGATAGATCGGTCTGTACTGTTTAATGTTATTTGCCTCTTTGAGTTTAGGAATCAAAGTAATAACCCCAAAGTTTAGCCTTTTCAAATCCAATTCTCCTGAAACTAGATCTTTAACCAAAAGCATGAACTGATCTTTGTAAACACCCCAGAACTCTTTATAGAAAATGCTAGAAAAACCATCCGGCCGAGGTGAAGAATTCGCTGGTAGCTCCTTAATCACCTTCCACACATCTTCTTCAGTGAAGTCCTCAAGCAAGTGCATGTTATCTGTCTCTGATATTCTGGAAGAAACACCCCAAAAACCTTTTGCTAAACCCACCTCTTAGTCACCCCCTGAACCAAAAATATTTTTATAATAACCATATAAATGCTCTCTGATCTCATCCTTACCTGTCAAAATGTTATTATCATTCTCTAAACTGAAATTTTGATATTTTTTTCCTGAAATTTTCATTTTTCCTCCGTCTTCCATTAGCACAAGTGTGAAAAAAAACCTGTGTTAGAATCCCCTTGTGTGATCCAATTAACCCTCCCCCTTTGCTGCTAGTGATTCTCTTCCACTTCATATAATTTTTCTAAATCAGCTTCAAAAGAATATCTCTGTCTCCAATCCTCATTATTCAAACCCTTGGCCTTTGCAACAGAATCTAATCTTTTAAGTTATTCCAAAACCTTTTTCTTCTTCAATTTGTACTCCCCATTTATGTTAGCACCCCAACCTCTCAGAAATCTTCTTAAGTAAGCCATACAACCATTCCATCTATCCATGGAATAACAGTCATTTGAGGCTCTATTATTTATATCACTCCATTTATTCTGAATTAAGCCCTTGAAGTTCTCATGACACAACCATTTTTTTCAAAGTAAAATCTCTCTGTCTTAACTATCTCTCCCTCCCCAGAATTCAACAACAAAGGGATGTGATCTGAACCAACTCTAATCAGGCACTGAACATGGCAAAGAGGAAAATTAAATTCCTAATCAGTAGAAACAAAGACTCTGTCCAAATTAACCATGATTGGGTTATCCTACTTATTAGACCAAGTAAATCTGGCTCCTTTTTTCTTAACTTCCATGAGCTTATTCTCAGCGATAAACTCATTGAAGATATCCATCAGACCATAGTTCACTTTACCAGTATTCTTATCTTCAGGCACCCTGATCAAGTTAAAGTCACCCCCCATTACCAAAGGAAGCACAATACTTTTGCATTTGCTGTCCAGTTCCTCCACAAAGGACTGAGAGAACTCATGATTGGCAGGACCATATACTACTATCACTTCCCATTGAAATTAGTACCTCTGTTTCGAACCCCCATGCTAACAAAGTATCTTCCAGAGTCAAAATTTTCCACTTCAAAAAGATCTTCTTTAACACCCAACAGAATACCCCCTGAATGACCTATAGCTGGTAACCAGTGCCACTTAAAATGAAAGCCACACTCCAGATTATTGAGCTCTCTAACTGAAAAATCTTTTTTAATAGTTTCCTGCATCCCCAACAATATCTAAATGTTCAGAAAGCATCAGCTCTTTGAGCTGTCTCCTCTTAGCCGCCTGCCCCAAACCTCTAATATTCCAAAACAGGCACTTCATGTTTTGTCACTAGCACCCCTTTTCCTGATCTTACTACTCACTTTCCTATTCATCTAAAAACCAGAAACACCCCTTTTATCTACAATCTCTGTCACTGTGGGATCTGTCCCAATATTACTGCTTTCTCCAGCTCCCATAGATTCATCACCTTGTACCTCAACTTTTGCTTGCTCAACTTTAACCAATGCAGCTCTTGCAATTTCTTGAGCCTGCATGGCTGAAATGATGTTTCTAGAATTCTTATGTTGATTTCCCAAGGTAATATCACAAGCAGTAGCTACTTGTTCTAAATAAGTAATAGAAACATTATTAGAACATTAAAGGGATTTTAGGTTTACCTTGAGACTCCAAGTTCTGAATGGATTTCAGTTTGGATGCCTTCTTCTCCATAGGTATCCCCTGGTCCTGGATCCTGGAACTTTTCCTAGTTGCAATTATAGGTTCAATAATTCTATTTTTCTTCCCTTTCTTTCAAGAATACACCCATCCTCTTTGCTCCTCCTCAGTTTCAAGTCCTTCACAAATGTTTAACTTTCCACCCTTGTTTGAATTTTCTGCTTGCACCCCCACACAAAACTTGTTCCCCTTATCAACATCCACCATATCTTCTGGAATAATACATCTCATAACACCCTTTTTGAAATGAGGCTCTAAAATGCTATCATGAGATACCTCCTTCTCAGAAGCCCTCTGCTCTGTCACAATTGTATGTTCTTTCAAAGGAGTTTTTAAGCATGGACAGCTTTGAGCAGGTAGCAGAGTAGGACCTCCCTCAGTGTGAACCACAATCTCCTTCGTGTTCACAACTTCCTCAATAACTTCTGGTTCATTCCCCTTAAGATATAACATCCCATCCCCTTCCAAAGACAACTTGTCATCTTCAATGTTCTGTAATTGAATAGCTTCAGGAGGAAAGCTATAAGCCAAAGGTACAATAGCCATCGCATTATTTTCAGAATCCCTTAAGATTATATCTTTACCCTTGTCTGAATTTTCAGAATCAAAAGATATTTCTTGATCATTAATAATTGGAAGATCAGACTTGTGACCCCCCTCATCAGACTGAGTGTCATTTGTAGAAATATGATGCATCTGTTAGGCAGGAGTTGGCACTATATCATTTTGATCGGGAGAGTCAGCCCTCTTCCAATCTTATCTCAACCCCACCAAACCTCCTGAATATTATCTGCAGTAGGCCTATTCTCATGTGGGCTAAGATCAGCAGTTCTTTCCATCAGCATGTTAGAACCCTCTTGTTCCTTTTTGTCATCCACCCCTTTATGATGTTTACCTTTACTTTTGACAGAACCTCCCCCACCATGCTGCTCAGAGGACTGAGTAATATCTCTCCCAAATTTCTCAGCCATTTTTTCCCACTCTGTTTTATGGTTGCTGCTGTGTGAGTCTTCCTCCTCCTCATCATCCTTCTTATGCTTACAAATTTTATGAAAGTGATCATAGACAAAAACACCTTTCTTTTTTAATTCATCCCCTTCCGCTTCAAACTTAATTTCATATCCCATAGAATTGATAAAGATCTCAACATAGCAATTTATATTTGCCTGATCCCTACTAAGAACTTTCACTCTCACAGGATCAGTCCTCGTCAAACTTATCTCGTCCACTTCTAGAGGCTCCCATCATGCTTCGAAATTGCTTTAACAATTTCAAGAGTCTTAGCAGGAATAGGAATACCTGAAACTTTAATCCAACCTGTTGTAAGCACAGAAGAGGCCTCAGGATCTAAATTGGATTTTTCTATCTTGGCCTTGATGGAATGTAAGGCCAATTCCATGCTTCTAGCCTTCGACCAAGTTTCCAACATAGCTTGAGAAGGAAAAACCACCCCAAATTCATAATCTTAAAGCTTCCTAACCTTCCAGTCCCAATCTGCTTGGATTAAATGTTTCAGTTCAGCTTCAATTTTAGACACAGTAGCCACACCTTCTTTGATGCTCAACACCCCTGAAACTGCTTGCAATTCTGATAATTTCAAGCCCGGGACCTGCAAGCTGTAAAATCCATGTCCTAGTATCCCAAAACCGCACAACTTCAGACCTAGATTTTGCTTATCATCAGGACAACGCGAAGTCATGTGTCCAGATTTCTTGCAAATATACCACACCGACGCATTAGTGCATCTGGCTTGGTGATGACTCGATTGCAAACATCTGAAACAAGTACCACGATCTTCAGATCTCAACACCCCTGTATTTGGACCAATCTCACCCAAACTTTTTTGGTATTTTCCCCTTTACCGAAATCAGCAGAAGAATCCCTAGGGTTCACATTTTTAGCAATGTTTTCCCTAAGATTCCCACCTCTATCTCCGTAACCCCCTCTGAAATCCCCTCTCAAATTATCACCCCGACGAACCCCTTCAACTCTATCTGAGAAGTCTCTTCTAAAATCGTGTTGCCAGCTATTCCCTTGATTAGCATTACCTCGACTAGATCCCCCAATCCGAGACTCAAATTGATCCCTATTCCCTTCATGCAAACCAAATTGCGTACCTGATTTAGGGAAAACCCCATGTTGAATCTCCTGATTTCGCCACTTCTGTTCCTGATCTCGGCAGAGCTTCGATCTCAAATCGTCTTCCACCAGTAGGTCGTCGTCATTCATCCACTCTTCCGGAGCAAATCTTTTCTCACCGATGCTGCGGCCATCTCCCCCAAATCAGTGCGGATAGCGGCCCTTCCCCTATTCATCTTCTCACCCCCTCGGATCTGCTGAACCACCTTCGCTCTCCCCCCCCCCCAAACGATGAATCTCATGAGTGGTAGCTGGAAACCGTAACTCGCCGATGCACGCTCCTTTGGGTATCCAGAGCCACGAGGAACTTGGAATGCGTCGCCAGGAGTGCGAGTAGAGGTCATCGAGAGATGTACCAAAATGATGGGCCGGCCCGTCACTGCGTCGGCCATGAATCGCTGCTTTACTACCTTGCCCCTGACCACTTCCGACGCTCGGCGCGCCCTCGTTCCACACGTACTCAACCCTAGCCGGCGAACGGCCGATGGAGCCTCCAGAAGCGCGGTCGCGAGAAGCTTCCCCCGTCGTCCTCGGGGACAAAATCAACCTTTCGCTAGATAAGCTCCCCACCGACGCCAAGGGCAACCTCGTCTTTCTGCGAGACGAAGAAGCCATCCAGCGTCACGGTCCGCCTGAGCTTAGCTTTGGATGAGGACAAAGACGGAGGTCGAAGTGGCGATACATTGATGTTCTTGTCACCACAAGGTATCAACTATCAAGGGCTAGCAGCTAGCTAGTTCATTGGTGCTGCTAATGGCTTCCTGATGGTAATTAACTAATTATTGTATGGCCACATGGTGCCTTGGTGCTGCAGTGCACTGTCATGCTGCCTCCTGAGTGCTGAACACAAGTCTGAAAGTCCCCGACTCGCCGTATCGTTCTCAATTCGTGTTAACTTTGGTAAATTTGGTATTTACTGATACTGTACCGAAATAAATTGGTATTTACCGATACCGAACCGTATTTTTTAAAATATCGTATTTACCGAACTAACAATTCCATATTTACCGAACCGTATAAACCAAAAAAAACCGAACGAACAGTCGTCCAGGGGAGAGGGAAAGGAGAGCACCTGGTAGCCCGAGTTGCACCCAATCTGCCAGTGTTGAGGACGATGACAAGGTTGATGGCTACGGCGGCGGCAAGCGGCGGAGGGGAGCGAATTCGGTCGGATCTGGGTGGCTGCGATCGGATCTGGACAGTGGCTGTGACGAGCACGTGGTGGATGGTGAGGACCACGCAGGGCTGTGGTGGACAGCGAAGAGCATGTGGAGACCGCAGCGAACGACGCGGGGCAGCCGCGGCGGATGAGGATGACGAACACGTGGGGCCACGACGGTGTCTGGATTTGGCTGGCGAGGGTAGCAGAAGCAGTGCGCGTTGGCGGCGGTTGGTGCTGAAGGATGGTGGCGGTGTAGACTGAGGTGAGGGGAGGGAGTAGGAGAGGATGAGGATGGGTTAATATTTGATTGACATGTGGGATAGGGGTATTTTTGTAATATTTTTCTATTTTTAGGGCTCATTGTGTAAAATTTTGGACTAAAGTAACAAATACAAAGAAAGCAGGGGCTAAAATGGAAAACTAAAGGGCCGAAAGCAAAATTATCCGTGAGTCCATTTGAAGCTACAACGCATTGGGTGGATAGGAATTTGAATGATGTCCTCGACGACTTGTATCTGGGTGGGGAATGAAACTACCACTTGAGGCACCCATACATTGTACATGCCCTAACGAGTAAAGCAGTGTTATCACGGTGCTGATCTACATAACCGTCCTATTGTAATGCACAGATTGCTAGATGTTCGTCTGATACGGTTACCACTTACCACAGCGAGTCAAAAAATGTTACTCGAGATGAATGGTTAAAATTATATTTCAAAAACCATGTCAATGTTCAAAATGACTTCTTACTAGAATGGAGGGAGTATTCTGTTTCAAAATTCAAATACCAAGTGTTCAATACTCGCTGCACAGCATCCGGTAGTCTTCCACTTGCCCATCAGATATGTACGTACGTATACTGTATATATATAGTTGCGCCTCATGATTTTTAGAATCACCACTCCCGTACGACTTGCATAAAAGGCTGCACTTTCGTACACGTACACTATCCTTCCCCAGTCCCCTGCCGTGCAGCCACACCTAGAAGAATCTGCAGATATAACCGTGCCCACAGGAAAACTACCGAAATTGGGAAGGCTTGAGTCCATGTTCTGTAAACTCGGTCAGAATCCTTGGGAAGGCATATTGTGAACATATTGGTTCTCCTGGGAGGCATCCTCTCATGGGGAAGAAAAGAGGAAGTTGGTTCGCCGCTGCTCTCGCTGACAGTAGTCTTCAGGGAATGCAAGAAATTGCCGTCAACTTGATAAGAGGGATGAGGCCAATAAGAGCCAGAGCAGAAACATTTGGACCTGCCGTTGCTCCCGGCTCAATATGTGCTGATGGACTGTGATTTTGGCCTTGGTCAGTGCGGACTCTTGCCAAGGTAAAACCCCTGATCTGCATGAGATTCCTGTCGAGAAAGACGAGCGACAAGGTGGATGCTTTCCTTGCAACTTTATCGTAGAATGGCTGGAGAAAAGAGAATTTCAATGGTGGAGCAAAGATTCAGTTCGACAACGGATGCCATTTTTTTATGCACTGCCTGTAGACCGTCAGAGCTATTGCCAATGGCGTGTTCGTTCATTACATTTCTGTTTACACCGGGCGGTGCTGGGCAAGCCGACTTTTGTTTTGAGTTTTTGTTTACTCCTTTAATGCAATAATAGCAAAATTTGCCATTTCCTAAAAAAAAAGGAAAACTACCGATCCTCTCCTCTCGGGCAACCATTTTTCAGAATTTCAGTGCTCGACTCGGTCGCCTGTCCAGTGACTAATGGTACAAAGTTCGCATAGCCAAACGGGCTACCCTGATACGATTCCTTTTCACGTACCTCCACATCGCAAGCCCCGTAGTCACGAGTACAAAGTTACAAGTACTACAATACATCTGAAATCTTTTTTTGCCGAACTTGCATACATAGCATTGAGAAACTAACCGGGCTGTTGTTTACTGATGTAACAGCGCAACTGTCATCGCCCGGTTTGGCTTGTAGCGCAAGCACGGTGATATGTTTGTACTAGCAAATCACCGTCTCAAGGGGGGAAAGCTAGGCACAATCTCACCACCGGATGCGCTAAGCCATCAGGGCCATTGTTTCTCGCTTGCATGCATGTTGCGTTTCAGCCTTTCAGAAAAGTAGGCTGGCTTTTAACTGGTGCTTCGGATTCGGTGATGTTTTCGTTTTTCGTAGATCATTTTGACTAGTACAGTTTTAGCAGTGATTTAATGTTATAATTTACACAGTTTGGCGTTGGCATATATGTAGACAGGCGGTGAGATGCCAGACGCTACTAGTACTTCTGATCTGATCAAGCCACAGTAGAAAGTCCATATAACACCGTGTGGGCCCACAGTCCATATAACACCAGACACAGTGTGGGCAGGCATGAAACGATAGCATGAGGACATTGTACTGTATGTTCTGTTTAAGCTCAAAAAAAAATGATCCAAGGTATTCGATTGGAGGTTTATGTATTCAATTATGTTCCCATTTAATCTTGCATACTGTTTCCTTTAAAAAAAAAACTGCATGCATACTCTATTGTTGTGTCTGTGTGCATGCATCTAGTGTTGATCGGATTATCTTATCAGTTCCTAGATACATATCATTCTAGCTTTCAAATTTTGTTATAAATACATGTCAATCTACGTTTTTGAAGTGACTTTCTATCATCTTTTTCTTATATACTCCATCTCCTTTCCTTTAGCTATTTCCAAGGTACTATCATGGACTAGAGTAATACACCATCCAAATCCCGTGGTCTATTGAAAGATGGTAAATTGGTAATAACCTAGAATGACATGTATTCCTGAAAGCAGAGAGTACGCAAAATTGCCGATATAGTAAAAGTACAACAGCGCGAGAGTTAAGATCCTAAGCCCAAAAGTTTCAGTCATTGAGATTTTCAGACTACAATTTACGATCGATCCATCCATCCACGCCCTTAATCAAGCCACCCAGCATCCCGCCATTTACAAAAACATGCCATTAGCATTTACAACCCCGCTACACTTACCATTGCTGCTGCTGCTGCTGCTATTACTGACACTGACACTGCCACTGCCACTGCCATTGCTAACGTTGTTGCTGTTGCTGTTATTGTTCTCTTCGCCGCCGCCGGCCGCTCGCCAAGCAGACGCCGAGAACAGCGGCCGGCCGTGCCACCCGAGCGTGAGGCACCCTTCGGCCTCCTCGACGCAGTGTCCCTCGCCGGAGAACAGCCCAACCAACATCCTCGCCTGCCGGAGCGCACTCGACCCGAGAGGCACGGCGCTCAGCCCCGCACGGCTCAGCCTGTCCCGCCACCGAGACAGCGGCTCGTGCCGCTCCATGCGGGCGGCGCCCTCGCCGCACACGACGTCGCAGATCTCGCTCTGGAGGTACGCCTCGGCCATCGCATTGCCCGCGCCGCTGGCGCTCGCCGCGTCGAGGGAGTCGAACACTGCGGAGTAGTAGAACAGCGCCTCGGTGAACCGGTCGAGGAAGCCCGGCTTGTTGTGGTCGGCCTCTTGCTCGACGACAGTGAAGATCTTGGGTTGCACGGAGGCGACACATTCAAGAACGGCGTCGATGGGGGCTTGATCGGCCGGGTCGGCGAGGAGGCGGTGGAGCTGGAGCACGGAGTTGACCGCGACGGCCTCTCCGGGCGCGATCTGGAGCATCCACGGGCGGACCTCGTCGAGGCTGTTCGCGGCGACCCCGCGGAAGGAGAAGCGGACGCGGACGGAGCGCGCGAGGTCGGCGAGACGGAGACCTACATCACGGAGCTCGTCGCGTCCAGGAGAGGAGGGCGGGCCAATGCCGGTGATCCGGAGGAACGGCGGCCCCCCGGGGCGGAGGGCGAGGGCCTGGATCAAGGCGGGCCACTGCAGGCCCTGCATGAGGCTGAAGTCGATGATGTGGACGCGGTCGCAGCCATGGAAGGCCTCGAGGATAGCCTGGTTGGCCGTGAAGTGCGCGAACTTGAGGTAGGGGCACGCCTCGTAGAAGTGATGGAAGAGGAAGGCGTGGTCGGCGGCGTCGGTGGCTGGCGGAGTGGTGGTCGACGGGAACAGTCGCCGGGAGAGGGCGGCGGTGAAGTGAGCAGCGACGCGGCCGATGCCGGAGGCGGTCGAGACGGCCACGAGCGCGGCGTTCGCGTCGGCCAGATGAGTGGACGCCATCGCGTGGTCGCCCGCCTCCACGGCGCCTGCGCAGCTCATGAGGAGGTGGACCAGGCGGATGCCGGCGACCTCGTCCTCCTCGCGCCACATGGCCAACTCTGCGGCGGCGGCGGCGGCGGCCGTGGATGGGAAGGGTGCGGTGAGCTCGGGCAGAGAGGGCGCGTGCATGTCCGCCACGGCAGCCGCGTAGTACGCCACGGCGTCGTCGGGCACCACCGCCGGCGAAGGCGGGAGAAGGGATGGCAGTAAGCCGACGTCGATGCCAGAGGGCGCCGCGGGGTCCACGGGCCACTGGAAGGGGAACAAGGGGAACGTGCCCATGGCCATGCGCCGGAGGGGATCGAAGCGGTGGACGGTGGGAGGATGGATGGTATGTGAGTGACGAGGCTAGCTTCGCGCTAGGCGGGCGGTGTGCGTAGATACAGAGGGAGGGAGAGGAGAAGGGATGGTGGGGGGTTAAGGTCAGTGAGTGACGTCGGAAAGGCCGCGGCCTCGCGCGCACACGTGGAGAGGCGGGCAGGGGCAGGGGCACGGGGCGGAAGGGACACGTAGGCCGGCCTCGGGAAGGAAGGAAAGGATTCTAGGTGCTCGCCGAGGCGAGGGGCGAGGAGGCCGCGGTCGCGCGATGCGAGCGCCCCAAGGAACGGAACCACCGTGGGGCTGCCCCTGCCGCTCCTGTCAATTCCTGTTTCCTGATTTGTCTGTGGGGGATCTCGGAGTTTGGAATCCTGTACGTGTAATTTACAGAATATTCATGCTCTACTTTTTATTACTACTCGATCCGGAGGAAGTTGAAAAAATCATCCGCCGTTGATTCTCTTGATGAAAGAAGAATCAACGGATGACAGTAAAGGGCCTCACGTAAGGCCCTCCAGCGAATTTACTCAATAGGAAGTTTCCTGCTGGTAGCGTGAGATTATCTCAAAGATAGAGAGAACCACATCCGCAGTTAACAAAGATTAGTCACGAGTGATGAGAGATCGATGCATGTTGATAAAGGCAAATAGTAAGATTCTTAAATGCAAGTCACATAATCTTTTGATAAAATTTAAAACGCTCCCCTTACCTATCACAGTATTTCACAGACCTACCTTACTTGTTTTTACCGTGTAACTCCTTGAGGTTGACTTGATAGATTTTTCCCGCAATGGCCGTATTGCCCTTCCCTCCTCTATCCTACTCTCCTCTCTCTTGTACTCGAGATGGGTGTCGTCGCCGCCGACAACTAAACTCAGCGTAGCAACCTCCTCCTCCGTCGGCACAGCCGCTTCCTCCCCTGGCACAGTGACGTCCTCCCCTAGCACGGCCTCGTCATCCCCCGGCACAGTGACCTCGAGCGTCGGCGCACGCCTCCCCTCGAGCACCCCGACATCCCGGCCCCCTCGCCGCCGGCTTCTTCAACCACTACGGCCGACCCCACCCAACATTCTCCTTGTTGGCGACTCCAGCGACTGCATCCCGTCCTCCTACCCTAGCGAACTCGACTGCATCTCGAGCTCTCCCCGGCGACCTCGAGATGAGCCAGATCTACCTAGACCTTACCGGTCTCATCATCGCCCAAGTCGATCCACCACCTACGACATCTTCTCGCCAATCTGATCACGTCATGAGGTGTTCCGCGACGTCCTGAGTCCATCCCCTACCTTCTTCCATCCCTCCTGCCTTGGAGCGTCGCCACCTAGGTCCTCCTTTTCGCTATGGCCGCCACTGCCGCTGGTTTTCCTCGTCGCATCACGAACAAAGCCACCACCATTGGTAGACTTTCCAAAGTTGTGCCATGCTCGTGCGCTTGCAAACCGTGCCGAAAGTCGCAGGATTTCACCATCGGCAACCTCCCCTCTCGGCCCCGCCCGCGTTGCCACTCCGTTCCAGCCACCACAAACCATCCCTTCCCCGCGCGCCGCCTAAAATGGGTTTTCAGCTCCCAGGAACGTCGTGCTCACGTTGTTATTGAATCCTCGCCGTTGCAGCTCGCTGCCGCCTCGCGCCATCGCCCTCCCTTGATTCTGCTTGTATGCCTCCCTTGATTCTTGCTCGCCTTGCCGCCGTGTAGGCGCCCATGCCTGGTAGTGGTTGTGGTGAGATGGGAGGCGACGGCGTGGAGCGCTGGTGGCAGACGGTGAATACGGCCCAGCCTAGCTGACGCCAAAGAAGACAAGGGGTGGAGGAGGACGACAAGCAATGGAGAAGAGAAAGTAACATGCGGATCTAGGGATGGCAATCATGCACGGGCACAGGTAGTGGTCACCCATGCCACGTCCACCAAACATATTCCGCCCGCGGCATGCCCATCACCCGTAATGGACAAGGATCTTCGCCCATGTTAGATCGGACCCTAGCTACATGCCTAGGTCCAACCGGGTTTACTCCCCGGGTCACAGATCCAAATGGGCTGAACACAACTAGGCCTACGGCCTACCGCATTCAAGCCCTATAACAACAGCCTTATAAGTGGTATTGGGCCTTCTCCCCCTAAAAGACTAGTTCAATGGGTGAGGTCTCCCTCACATTTATAAGTTGTGCTTTTTTTCCTACAACCAATGTGAGACTATTAACAACATTCCCCCCTCCCCACATTGGTTGTGTACTTCTACAACCACGAAGTCCAAGGAGATGTTAGATGTCTAGGCTCTAACACCAATTGTTATATCGGACCTTGGCCTTATGCCTAGGTCCAACCGGGATTATTCCCCAGGACGCAGGTCCAAACGGGTTGAACACAACTAAGCCCACGGGGCTACCATATGCAAGTCCTATAGCAACAATCTTATAAGTGGTATTGGGCCTTCTCCCTCCACAAAACTAGTTCAATGGGTGTGGTCTCCCTCACACTTATAAGTAGTGCTTTTTTCTTCCCACAACCAATATAGGACTATTACCAATAGTCCATGTCTATGGCTCGTGGGTGCCCGCCACCCATGGGCATATCCGTCTGCTCACCACAACTTGTATACGAGACAATAGCATAATACAAGTAGTAACACAAAAATGTTAAATGATGTAAACAACAAATGAACTACAAATTGTTCACCTCTGAGTACTGGCACACAAATTCGAGTTCATTAATGCAAATAGTGAATAAACAAGACAATTCTCAAGTCTAGTAATGGGATTTTGTCCTCCCCCTACTCCAAAATCCCCATGTCACAACCCAAATTCCACATCACACAAATTCAAGTTCACCAATGCATAAAGGGGGAAAAATATTAGTCTCTCTAATCCTTGAAATCAGATGGGGTGCTGAACCTCAGTGGCATCTACTGCCTCATCCCTGTTGCGGATGTGTCATTGGAGGTGTGGCGGCTTGTGGATCCTTGCGTCCTAGTCTCTTACTAGATCCCGCAGATCTAGGCAACCCCGATCTGTGCCTGCACTTTGCCATATCTGCACTATGGTGTACTTTGGTGTGGCGACCTCTGACGGCGACAGCGATGTGGCCTCAAGTAGATCCAATGGCAGCAACTCCCAAGTGGTGTCGAGCCTAGCCAGGTGGGATGGGGGATGAGAGGAAGGAGGCGGTGGGTGCGAGGTTGCAAAGCCGGACAACCGCTAGTGACAGAGGATGGTGGGTGGCAGTGCGGCCACTGTGCGAGCCTAGGAGGGAGTAGGGACAGGAGGGAGAGAGTGGAGGACGACTGGGTGAGAGAGAGAATGAGGGTGGCGATGGGTGACCTAGTGGGGGTGGGGTCGAAGATCGAGCGGGGTTAGGAGTCTAGGGTTTCCTCTATGGGCCCTACATGTCAGTGTGGTTGGCGGGTAAATGGGCGATGGGCGCGGGTGGAGTTCACCCATGCCTGCGCCCTATTGCCCGATTGGCCAAGATTTGCTCCCACGTCCATACCTACGGGCAGAAAAGAAGGAACATACCCACCTCCATTAGAGTTTTTGCCCGCTGGTATGCAGGTAATCAGGCACAATTGACATATCCCTATGTGGAGCCAGCATAAAAAAAAAAAAAAAGATAATTGCAACCATTAAGGGCAAACAGGTCTTTCCACACCCCATCACGGTTTGACTACCAACAAATGGTCAATAATGGCACAATCTACAAAATATAGTGGCATGTAGGGAAAGTCCATTTTTTGATCAGGTATCCGCGAACTTTGCAGTGGCATAGAAAAATCCCTCATTTTTTATGCTTGAGATGCTTCAAGGTCCTCTCTCTAACCTCCGCTGTAGCCATCCACAGGAAATGTTTTATAGGGTCTATTGCGTGATAGGCCATTTTTCTATGAGAGGCAAACCAACTGTTTGGGAAAGGAAAATAGCAGGAAATGATGGCTAAAAACAACTACAGTTAGGAAATTTCTGGTGGTGTGAGAATATGTTTCCATGGAGAACCTAGATCAGTAACCTCGCGGGTCGGGAGCATGTTTATAGGAATTGTTCAATCTTAAATCAATAGTTTGGTTGATAGAGAGTAACATTTTTGAAATGTATCGAATTTTTTACAAGATGCTTGAAGCTTATTGCTGAACTTCTCTATTCACCAACTAAAGGCATGTTTGGAGCACAGGAATTTCAGAGGACGCATTTTAATCCCCGTATGAACCATGAAAAAAATCATGTGTTTCAAACAGTACCTAAATGGTATATTATTTAAGATTCAAATTGTCCCTTTCCTCTAGAAAGAAATATCAATGTTTCATTTGGAACACAAGAATCTCACAGGAAGTTTGCAGGAATATCATGAGAAATATTTTGACTTTTGTATGAATTTTCGCAATAATCAGAAAAGAAAGCCTCATGTTCCAAACGAACTGAGAGAGATGCTCTTGTCATGTTATAGTCCAGACCTCAGGTAACTCAATCACTAATCCACTGGACAGTTAAATGGGCCAAAAAGAATATTTTCATGTTTTTATTAAAGAAAAATTCCTGTACATTGTAATTTCCTCTCCTAATTAATTTCGGTTCACTCCACTCAACAAAAATATATCATTCCAGAAAACGAAAATATATAGAACTGCAACACAAGCTCTTAAGGCACAAGGCAGCTGGAGCTCCTCCTTTGTTGAGAGCGAGATGACACGAAGGGTTTTATTGGTTTTCTTGATTTGGCACAGACACGAATTGCTGTAATTCCCAACCGATTCGATGTCATATCCGAAAAATCCATCTAGGGTATTATTTTTTAGTCCCGGTCCGTATCTGATATTATCTATATATGTATATGTATCCGGAAAATCCATATTTGTATCAACATCCAACTCCTAATCTAGAGTAAAAAATATGGATTAAATACGGAAAAAGCAATATCCGCCCATTTTCACCCTAGCCATGTGTAACAATCAGTCACTACTACAAAAAGGCTAATACTGGACGTCTCATCACAGACAGTTGACCAAAACCGTCTGTATTAAATATAATCATAGACGATTTTGGTTTAAAAACCGTCTTTGTTACTGGCTGCGCTAAAAACCATTTGTGAAGAAGTAATATTACAGACGGTTCGTGTAAAAAAACCATCTGTGAAGTATCACAGACGGTTCTGAATAAGAACCATCTGTAATATTACTAAATCAAAGAGTTATGCATTTCAAGCTATGGTAAAATCACAGATACATTTCAAGTCACAGAGTCAAGTAAAATCAGGAGATACTTATCATAGACGGTTTTAATGTAAACCGTCTGTGATATTAGCTCATCGCAGACGGTTTTAAACAAAAACCATCTGTGATTCGTGAAAAATTTTGAACGCTTGTGCGGAAGGAGAAATGTTTTGGTGTTGTCCTTATATATTATATCCACCCCGTCTTGTTTTCCATCAGTCTCTCTCTCTCTCCCTTCTCCACGCCGAGCTCTAGCAACCGCCATCGATTCCCCAGTGCGGTTTGGTGAGGAGACACAGCCGACGAGGAGGAGGAGGAGGGACGTGTAGGAGCTCCATGTCTGCCGCAAGAGGTAGACTGCCGGAAGGTACGTGTATATCCCTAAAACATACATAATTTGTTGGCTGTTTGATGGTTCTTATTTTATTTGTACCTTTTGTGATTTAATATCTGTAAAAAATGATCTTAATTTTGTATTACCTAAGGTCGGAGCACCGCCGGAGGTTTTCGGTCGTCTCTCCTTTTCCTTGCCGACGAGCTTGAGTCAATTTTGGACAATAGGCAAGAACAGTTTGTGATATGCTGGTGAGGTACATAGAGAAGCTCATAAGACCAATCCAAGAAGCCGATGAGTTCTTTAGGAGCTTGGAGGCACATATAGCTTCTAGCTAGTTTAATTTTGTAATTTTATTCTTTTTTTTTCCCATTCGGAGGGGACGTTATGAAACCTTTTGGTTTCTCTTTTGCTAGATAGGTCTCTCCTACAATGTGTTTGCCATCAGAATTTTAATTAAATTTTAGTTGTCTTGCTAAAGGTTGCATATGGAAACTACTGTCCAGCAATTGATTGGTTTGCTTCAAAATCCATTTTTTGCAATAGAAAAAACTATTACAAACGGTTCTGGTTCAGAACCATCTGTGAAAATAGACTTATCATAGACGGTTCTTGTTCAGAACCGTCTGTGATAGTCTACTTTCACAGACGGTTCAAAAACCGTCTGTGATGACTTCATGTTTAGACTATCACAGATGGTTCAAAAACCGTATGTGATGACCTCATGTCATTACTGACCCATAAACTCATACGGCTCACGAAACCATCTATGATGATGTTTAAAAACTGTATGTAAAGACCTTTTCTGTGGTAGTGACTGCTGCTGTTGCTGTCTCCCGCACCGGAAATCAGTGAGTAATTGCGTCGTCCCCACCATAATGCACCCAGATTTGCACTTAGCATGGCTTCATGCAGGTGAACCAGGGCGAAGTACCCTTTCGCGTCTCGCACCGGAGAGACTCCGTATACCGTAGTATATCGGACCACCACTGTTGCACCTACTCAGATCCATTAACTTTCAAGATGCAACTTGTTTTTATAAGCAAGCGTGGTTAGAAGAAATTTGAGTTTCCAACAATGATGGAGAAATTTCATGCGTATCTTATGTATGTATTGTAGTGAACTACTCCACACCAACTTATACCACAGATATCCCGACGGCTTCGGGGGCTGGTTGTGTTGGAAGTTGCCTGCCTTTGATTCCTTGGCGATCTTGGTTCACTCGATGGTGTGGAAGGAAAGGAATGGAAGAATTTTCCATCCTCGCCAAGTCACACCACAAGGTCTTCTCCACCGAATACAGGATGAATTTTAGGCTTGGCACTCTGCTGGTATTTTTAAGAGATCGGCATCAGAGACGGCGGAGGGAAGCTTCTGAGTTTAGGCTAGGTAATGAGAGATCCCTTTTCGCTGCTCGGATTCGCCATGTCCAGAAGCATGTTTCTCTGGTGGGCGACGTTCGTTTCGCCAAGGTGAAGAGAGAGATTAAAATAGGGTAGCACGTGAGCTAGCTCAGTTCAATAAGTGAAACAAATATTCGGAAGTCTGGCTAGCTAATACTTCTGCTCGTATCGAGCATCTTGCGCTTGAAGAAAGAGTTGTAACTTGTAACCCTGGAGTAATCTGATAAAATATCTCTTTTCAGTTTTCCCTCGCAAAAGAAAACTTGTAGAACAGAACTTGGTGATGTCAAACGAGACTTTAGTCCATCCACAATGAACGGTCACTCAAAATAGAATGATGTACTTACATAAGAGAATTTGCATTATACAACAAGTTTTGTGTGGATAATGATCCTAATTGTATGCCTTAAAGTAGCGGTTTCGAGATATGAAGCCACCCCTCCTACCTAGACTGCTAGGTAGGATCTTATGTTTGATAGTACATGTACACACGAGTGTCTCTGTGTGAAAACACGTACCTACAGTGCCTACAATTAATCCTGAGGTCACAGATTTACTCATGACCTCAACAATTTTCATATGTATGTAGCGTGTACACTTGCATATGCGTGTGTAGTGGTGTGCGTCAGGGCTGTTCAACCCGGCTTGAACGGGTTGGCAACATGCATGCAATTAGGGGTGGGCATTCGGTTTCTGATTTTTTTTGGTGCGGTTTATTCGGTATAAAAATAATTCGGTTTCTCAACACTGACCACGGAAATTACCGCAGACAAAATAAATACAGAACCTAATAAGTTGAAATAATTAGGTTCGGTATTTCGGTATATTCCATAATATATACATGCTGCCACTCTATTACATCATACAACAAGCAACAAAACAATTGTCCTTATGAATTATGTTCATCAGACAACAAGCAACAAAAGTACAAAACATAGCAGACAAACACAGGATGATAGGATGGAAACATGAGTTACATGACCAGTTGAGTAGCTGACCAAAGTCCACATAGTCTCATACTTGAATACTAGATGACTTCACCAATCAGTCAATCGCTAGTTCACCACTGTTCACCTGTTCATTTCAGACAAACCCAATCCAACACATGGAAGTGATTGAAGAGAAACAATCCTTACCTGGCTTGGTGCAACACCACTTGAACCTAGCCGCTGTCTCTCGGTGCATGGGTGCCTCAGTGGCGTCTCGCGGTGGTGGGTGGCAGTGGCGGATCCGGAATTTTTCGGATGGGTGTTTAGAGTTAATAAAATAATGTTTAATGAAAAAAACAAAGGTATGCAATAGCAAAAATCAAAGTACAAAATTTTCATATTAGAGACAATACCTCAAAGAATTTAGAGTTTAAAAATAATTAAGAAAAAAAATATTGATTTGAGTTTAGGACTGAGGAATTGAGGAATAGAGGTGCTGCTATCGATGTGTGTAGGCAACCTGGGCTGCTGACTCGCATTCCCTCCCAGGCTACGGCTCCCATGAGGCTTGGCTATGTCTCGCTCATCATCCACATTCTTAACGTTTGCTACATTACTCTTACCTCCTAGACAACGTGCTCCTGCTCTTCACACACCGCCACCAAGGTTCGGCCAAAGCCTAGGAGCCGCCCTCGCCTTTGCTTACACCAAATCGCCTCGGCTGACACCTGGTTGCCTCGTACGCTAGTGCTACCTAGCTATTTGAAAGAGAGAGAGAGGGGGGGTAAAGAGAGGCTAGTGCTTGGTTTGAGGGAGAGAGTGTCTCTGAATGGACTGAAAGCTATACGGTTAGCAAGCCGAGCCAAACTATTTAAGACGAATTGGAAGAAGGATGTGGGAGCTGGATGAAATCTATTGATGGTATAAATGTGTAAAGTATTTAACCTAATTATCAATATATATGTATAATATACCTACTAAATACAAGATATTTCACTAGAAAAAATAGGTGTTCGACTGAACACCCATGACTTTAGCCAGGACCGCCCACGGTGGGTGGCGGCCTGGTGCTCTGGGTAACTGGTGGTGGCGGCCTGCCGGCTACCGGCTAGGAGTAGTCGTCGAGTCTCCGAGTCGTCGTGGGAACAAACTGGGGAGTGGGTGACCGATTGGGGAATGCGACGGCTAGGGTTAGGAATAATATGGTTGGCCAGGATGGGGGAACGAGCTGGGCCTTGGACTTTGGTAGGGTGAGTTGATGACTCAGTGTGGCCATGGGTCTTAGACTACTCGAGGGATCGAGGGTTAGTAATATTTTGATATTTCTGGCTAATTCGGTTTCTGAGACCCGGAAACCGCACCGTACACCGAGTATCACATAAATTCCTACTGCACCGAATACCGTATACCGAATAAACTGGAAATTTCCGTTTTACGGTTTGGTTTGGTATTTTGGTTTCGGTGTAAATACGCCCACCCCTACATGCAAGCTACAGGGACTCAAAGGAAGAATGCATGTATGCATCTAAGCTAGTGTAGTTCCGTTCTACCCAAAAACCATAGAGGGCTTTTCTGTAATTCCCGTAATGGGACAACTTAGCAGGATTCCCTTATGCGGGCCCAGGAACACAGGAGGACGTGTGGGTCGTTAGCCTCGGTAGCAATCGTACGTGGTCCTACAAGGTTAAAACAGAAATCGGGCTGGATGCCTGGACCCAAGAAACATGCATCATCGATCGGGTGGTCCTGATGCGTCATTGCACGGCACCCTGTAACTAAAATTTGCTGAGAGAGAGAGAGAGAGATGCACCCGTGCTTACCCTGTATCGATCCTCCTATCGGGCTATCAGCAGTGCCGAAAGCGTCACCTCACCTAATTACGCTCTTGCGGATTTGTCATCGGCTGGCACTCATTTCGTACTCAACCAACGAACTCACCAGCCATCTCCGTTTGTTCCTGCAGGAACACCACAAAGTTCAAAATACAGTCACGAAAAACCACTGCAAAACTTCACAGCGTGTAGTGTTCGTTGCCACTTTCAAGCTGAATTTAGCAACGAGCACTGTAAATGTTTTAGCACAACAGAAGGTGAGGCGCCGAACGGTCTTTCTCATCTCTTCTTCCCCGTCTTCTCGTCTAAAAAAATTGAGATCGACTCGAATGGCCAATAGGAAGATGCTCCCGTCTGCGTCAAGTATACATGGTCCCCAAGACTTGCGTGCAATACGGCCAGAATGGTCCTTATTGGTTCAGTCAGTTGCGACTTGCTTTCTTTAACCCCCGGTTGAATTCACCGAGAAGGTGCTCGCTTTTTCAATCATTGCTCGAGCGAAGTGATTACAAGGAACACTTGATTTCTAAAAATTTTTAGAGTAAACTGCGTTAGATGGACCTATGCTTTCAACTTTCCGTAAAGCTTATCTTGGTACTTCCATTTTCTCCCGGGACACTCACCGTCATTTTTGACAAACGGTGAATTGGTGACAATAAAGAGGTAGAACGGTAAAAAGAGAGAATTACCTTCTATACTACTGAAAGTTACTTAGGGTACCTCTGTTAACAAAAAAAAAAAACCCCTCTGTTAACCCAAAAAAAATTGCTAGCATTCATGGCATGCAACACTTTAGGTGTTATATTGGAACCAAAAAAAAAAAAAAGAACCAGAAAGAAATATCCGTTGGATATTAAAACTAGAGTCAAATGGTTTTCCAACGGTCCAAACTTACATTCTTTGTTGTGTAATTTTGTTCGAACTGGAATAGTCCATAGAACCATATCATTTTTTGAAACTGGTAGGAGAGCTGTCTTTTAGATTAATAGAGCAGATCAAAAACAAGGTTTCTAGGGTTGAGACCCTGGCGAATTAAACTCTAATTATAAAGATATTAATTGCTCCCAACATTTCCACCCCGCGTGGTTCAAGCTCTTCCTTCTTTCTTGATCTTAGCAACCACTCCATGGGCGAGGAGAAACGTCGGTTGAAAATTCTGGCATTGCACTCTAACCAGATATCCCAAGTGATTAGGATGACCATCGAGGCCGTTGCTCTTCTCGGCAGAAGGCTAGCATGGCAAATTTTCCTCCACCATTCCTCGATGTCGTGACAAACCGGCCAGTGGAGTGGTCTAAGCGGCGCACAGTCCACCCAGACTGTCATAGATTGCCAAACTCGACGAGAGTACCTGCACTCCGCCAAAAGGTGCATGACCGATTCTGGGGCCTATCTGCAGAGGGGGCAAAGTGCCTAATTTGGCCAGCCCCGCACTTGTAGTCTGTCAAAGGTCCATAGTCTGTTTTGAATTGCAAGCCATGCAAACTGTTTGCATTTAGGTGGCGCCGAGGTTTTCCAGATGAGACTTTTAAACTCCGTTGTCGTTGATCCTAGAAATTGCAAAGCGTAAGCTGATTTTGCTGAGTATTCTGCCTTTGATGGTTGTTTCCAGGTAATCTCATCCGAGGCCGATGGGTCCAGGGTGATTTGGTGGACTTTTTTCCAGAGTTGTAGAAATTGATGGGCTAGTCCATTTGGAGCTACGCCTTGTAGGTTTATGTCCTGTATCCAACAGTTTTCCTGCAGTGCCGCGTGGACCATTCTGTTTTTTTTTTTTTTTTGATGGAGAGACGGTAGATCTCCGGTGCAATGTCCTGAGGGGAAGTCCCATTGAGCCAAACTGAAGTCTAGAACTTTGCTTTTTTTTTTCCGTTGCCTAAAGTGATTGAGGTGGCCGTCGCAAAGAGTCGTCTGTCAGTCTCGTCACAAGGTATGTCCATGCCCACCCAAGGTTTGTTTTTGGCTTTCCATTCTTGCCAGAGCCAACGAAGCCTGAGGGCCCTTGCAAACCTAGAGAGACTGAGAATCCCCAATCCACCTAGCTCTTTTGGTCGACACACCCTTTCCCAATTTACTTTGCATTTCCCACCTATCAATAATTCTGACCCCGCCCAGAGGAACCTCCTCCTAAATCGGTCCAGAGTTCAAAGGATGGATTTTGGTATTTTGAAGGCCGTGAGGTAATAGGTCGGCATTGAGGAGAGCACCGATTTTTACCAAAGTACAGCGGCCCGCAGTGGAGAGCAGTCTACCTTGCCAGCCCGCTAACCTACGCCCAACTTTGTCTAGCAGAGACTGGAAATCAACCTTTCTGAGTTTTTTGTGATGTAGAGGGAGCCTCAGGTATTTGACGGGGAAGTTAGAGCGGTTGGCTGGGAAATCGTCGAGAAGCGTGTCGAGGTCCATGTGATCACACCCAATAGGCACCACCGTACTTTTGTGTACATTGGTCTCAAGGCCGAGGCGTTCAAGAGTCAGAGAATGTCGGCTATCAATTGCACATCTCTTGCGGTAGGCCAGATGAATACAGCCACGTCATCTGCGTAATGCGAAGTCTTGAGCGTGTGTAGATGGCCGCGGTGGGTTTCCAAATGACCCTTCTCTGTTGCTCTTTAAAACAGCTTTTGTAAAGGGTCGATTGTCAGGATGAAAAGAAAAGGGGACAGCCGGGTCTCCTTGCCGCAGACCCCTCCCGTGGTTGATGTTGCCTCGGGGATGCTATTGAGGACTCTTGAGGAGGCCGTCGACCACAAGGCCGCAATCCAGTCTCTCACCAAACGTTTGGTCAGGAATTCAGGCAGACATCATCTTCAGATGATAAATTGGTAGTACTTTTTTCTTGCGACGGTTTTAATCACCTTTCATTATTAAAGTGTGTTAATTTACCAAAAGGACAGTTCTCTTAGCAATGTAGTGGGTTTGCTTGAATATCACACATCTGATGTCCTTAAGCAAAGTGTATCGTATGACAAACATGGAGATCGAATTATGCATGATGTAGATCTATCTAAAGCAAGCTGATGACACTTAAACTGAATCAGAGATCTACGGAAGTCCGACAACAAATAGTATCGGTGGTGGATTTCAACAATCTCCAACCCGAAAATCGCATTTCTTCCGGTCACATTACACTCACTCAGATTTGATCAGATGAACAATCAATACGGATGTTGGTCTAATGTCCTAAACCAGACAACGCGCCATTGGGCCGTGTATTGTCCTTGTTTTAATTTCTGGTACGACAAAACCAGAAAAAAAAAACTACAGGTACAGCAGCAAGCACCACGCACTGATGAATAAACTAGGCTGCGGACAAGGTACGTACGAGACGAAGCAGTACTAATCGGAAATATTTTAACAGTACAGCTCATTAATTAAGCTTAATTTGTTACTACAAACGAAGGTCCTATCAAAGATCGAGCGATTAGGTGACAAGTAGCATCACGGTGTACAATCCGATTGGTACAGCCACCTATACTTTAATAGCAACTTTGCTTAGATAAGCTAGGCTTTTCACGAGACAGTCCTCATAGCATCAGACGCACAGAGGTCAGTCTCCCAAGTCTCAACCATGTAATCTCCACGATCCCTAAATAAAAAACGGTGATGGATCGATGTGAGTAACTCGACCGATCTTTAGGCTTAAGACCGGGACTAAATACAATTGACGGAAGAACATCACAAAGCTCAGGCAGCAATGAATCATGAGATTACGGGTAAACTAGCTGGTTTTGATGGAGTGGGCCGGACAGCTCAAGAATTAGATTGGTTTAAGAGTAGGCATCGATCGTACGTATCTCTGCCTGTCTGACGAGATGTGTACTTGCTGTTGTTCCTGACACTGTTCAGCTTTCAGGTAGAGATGTCGATGCAGATTCTCTGGCCTAGATTATTATTAGTGATGCATGGCTTGTTGACCACCCTGAAGACCTGTGCAAAATAATCTTTGATGTCTGAGGCGCATATAAAACTGAACCGGCAATCCATATTCTGTGGCATGATGCGTTTGCTTCGTAGCTAGTCGTACCGTGCAATGCGCTGCAGCCTCTGAAACCTGTCGTCCGTACAAAGTGTTGGGATGATCTGGGCTAACAACCCCGAGATTCAAGGGGGCTACGCCCCACTCGCACGTCCTGATCGGGGACTCAACCAACTCTAAGTGGTTTCGGTCCCGTCCACCAGCGCAATATAGAACGGGGGACTCGGCAGGCCTTGAAATATGAAATTGTTCTAGGCTAACGTACACCCCAATGATCCGATCTCTTGAGCGCTCAGTGGCGAAGATCGAATCAAAGGTCGACGTCGCCACCGCCAACCGCCACCGCCGGTCTCGCTACACCATCTACACCGACTCTCTTCTCCACCGCCGCTACATCAACCGATCTACACCCTAATGGCATCGGCAAGCTCGGTATGCACAATCACGCTTCGCCCTAATGTTTATGTTAGGTGTTCTTAATTAGAGCTAGGGTTCATGTCTTAGTTCGGATTAGTCTCAAGTTTTCGCACACACAAAGCTCTCTTCATCAGGAAATCATATCAAGCTTTCCCTTCTTCATGAATTTGACTCGGCAGGAAAGGATCAGATCGACCCAAACCACGCTTGCTGTCCATCAAGGAAAAAAAATCGTACCGAGCTGCATGCTAGCTGGCAAGTTCAATACGGTCTTGGTCTGCATGCAGGTGCCATCCATCAATCCTGTTGCGCTCACGTTACAACACAAGCAGCATGTCATGAGTGTATTATATGCTTCTGCAGGTAGTGAAACTGTAGTCATCACAAGACAGTACGTGCGTCCACTATCTCTGTAGACATGGTGTGCTCCAGCCTCCTCCAGACTGAGAACAATCGGGTATCTTTCAGTCATGCCGGGGAAAAGCTCGCATGCAGTGCATGAGTGCAGCCTTGCCCAGATGCTCTCCGGCTTACCAGGCCAGTACGTAGCTAGCGCCATGACTATTAGCGAAACGAGCTATTAGCCTATTAATCCAAGATAGATACGACACGACACGACACTCTTTTCCTCAATGTTCATTGAATCCAACCATGCCCAGGCGCGTCTGGTGCATAATCTCTGCATCTAACACTATTTCCGATAAGGTGTGCATGAATCCCCCTACGACACATCAAAAGCCTTTGGTTCAGTATCAGCTCCAGCAGTCAAGCAGTGACTGGGTTTCATATTCACATTCAGGGGGAAGATAATACAGGCCAATTTGGGCCATGGCTATCCCAACATTTTCATATTTCTTTAGAGAATAGTGAAATTTGAACATATTATTGCTTAATCTAAGAGATGTCACTCCTGACCCCTCCTTGGTATCCGCTCAAGCTCCGCACTGTTCATATCTGCCTGCAGGTGCCAGCATGTGTGACAGATATTGACATACAAAAAACATGCGATCGCTTAACTCGATGAAATACTAATGGTACTCAAAAGTGCACACAGGCTCAGCCGCGCGCTCAGTGAAAACCACCGCACATTCACGTGCGTGTCGTCAAATGCCTTGCGTGCAGGCCCTATTCGATGCGCTTGGCATGCCGCATGCAACGTCCGCAGCTCCACATGCATATTCCACGGTAGCGACGGTACTGGGAATTTGGAGATCCGAGGCAAACTTTTAACATGAAAACTATAAAGGAATGGGCTAACCACTCGAAACCGCCGCTCGCTGGCCGGTGCATGCGCACCGGGCGCGCCCGCTCGCTGAGCCACGCCTTCTTGGCTCGCAATGCACGCCAGTAGCAAGACATTGCCGCGCCTCACCACCGCTCGCTCGCTCCCTTCATACAAAGTCGCTTTCAGGTGGAGGCGGCGGATGGGTTATGAGACCTCTTTTTTTAGAGGAAGTCTGGGTTACGAGACCTGTGAGAAGAAGTCTGGGGTTGAGGTTAATTAACCATGTGGATTTTATGGGCTTTGCATTTTTGCAACTGATCTACTCCTCCGCAGCCCGATCCGACGCCCCCATATCTCATATGGCCTCCATGACTGCACCTTCTTTCTCCCGAGCGGATAGTCCCCGGCTCGCCCCTACAGTGATTCCGCCGCTGTTCCACAGGGCAGAAGCGCACCCAGAACGAGCATTTCACCGAACCGAAGAAACAAACGGCACGCGCATGCAGACAGCACAGCGCCCATGACCATCCCCACTCCCACGCGCTGCACCCCGAATCGGCCGTGCCGCCTCCGATATCCGAGCCCGAGCGGCCGAGGTGGAGCATGGGTCGTCCGTGGCCACGGACGCAATTCCGCTTCGCGCCGTGCGATGAGCCAGAGGGCCTCCACGGCTGTAGACACCGAAGCAGTACCAAACAAACTTGTGAATGCTGCGCGGACTGCGGCCCGCTTGGGTTGGAGGAGGTCTAGGAGGCTGGCCTGGGCTAGGCAGCGAGCCAGCCATGTGAAATATGGGCTTAGAAAAACGAGACCGAATGGTAACACGTGAGGCACACCACCGCACCGGTTCTAGTGTTCTCTCTGTGTTTTTTCCTCCGTCTGTTTTACACTCACCAGTCACCAGCTGTCCAGTTGCTTGCTTGATGCAGCTGCAGCTCAGTACGATATAGACAAACAAAGTGGAGTACTTCACACAGCTTATCTGGACACGGATCGTCATGCAACGTCTTACGTGCAGGCCATAGGCAGTACGCCCCCGCGCTTGGCATATGCCACATGCAACGTCTCCGCTGCATCCACACGGCACGAGCGCACTAAAATCGATCACTTCACCGAACCGAGCACAAACTGCACGCGCATGCGTGCACACCGGCCGCGCTCCGAATCGCCCGTGCGCCGCCTCCAAAACCCGGACCAGCCTTGCCCGCTGGGACGGGAACGGGAGGTGCGTGCCGAGCGGCCGAGGTGGCCGTGGGTTGCACGTGGACACGGCCCGCAGACGCTAGGCCTGTTTGGTCGGCGATCCCCCCTCGCGTTTTGCTTGCGGCAGTGCAGTAGAATATAGCCGAATAGAGTTCGCGCAGATTATCTGGAAACGGATCATCAAATCCTTGGCTGTTCAAAGAAATAGCGCAGACGGAGCTAAGAACTTGGTCGGGATGAAGCGGAATGACAAGTTCAGATACGTGAAGGTCTAAGAGCATCTACAATACTTTGTTTCTTAGATTGTTACTAAAAGGAGAGATAGTACTCAATGTAATAAAAAGAAACGAGTCTTTCAATAGATTGTTTTTTGAGCTTGTGTCTAAGATTTTAATTGTTACAAGTGTGTATGATTCTTGATGATCAATAATGAAGTACAACTTTGTAGCCTATATGTTTGAGCTTATTAATCATATCAATAATAAAGTCGGACAGCACAAATGATCGAATGAATATTTTTTGTTTAAGACAATGGGACCCATAAAACGCGTTTTAGGTAACAAGTAAGTCTCCAATAGAGTATTTGGTTGTTTCTTGTGTCTTGGTATTAACAATTTGATAGTTTCTTCATCTAGAAATAATCTTACCTTCTCTCCTCTATATCACATAAATACTGATGTGATAACCTTTTAGTAACAGCTGACGTGAACTGTTGAAGTCGCTCTAAAGGGATATGAGCACTTCCTAGGATGGACCGGACTGCCGTAATTTCCACTTGCTTTCAGGCTGATCAGACTGTGCCCAATCCAGACTGTGCTGATTAGGTAGGCCTTACAAGCCCCCAAACACCCGGAGAGATGAGCCAACCATACTTTCCCCCGCCAAAAATAAAATAAAATGAGCCAATCAGCCAAGCCAGGCCACTTTTGCTTACATCCCATCTACCTTGAGTTTTAATTTTAAAAAGAAGACGGTATGAATGGTGAATCTATACCACCCACTCAGATAAGTTGACTTAGCAAAGACATGCTCTCCTCCTCTCATGGATAAAATACATGGGCCCTAACAAAGTCCTAACGCCTAACAAGACGAACAAAAGGCGTCAATTCATCCTATGTGGATGGCCGAAAAGACCGGCCGACCAAGCAAATAAAGACAAAAAAGCGACCCCTAACGCAACTTCGGTGGATGAAATTAGGTCCTCCTTTTGGCACCAATGCGACAAGAAGGCAACAAGATTCCACTTGAGCACGCACACACACAACGCTACCTGCCTCCACTTCAACGATTTGCGACAAGTCTAAACTCCACACCACTAACTTACTATTTCTGGCTCTCGTTGGGTGACGGATGATGCATGTGACCCTTACTTTGTTAATGACTACATGCAGTTTATAGATCAACTTTGCGAATTGTAAAGTGAGTAGTAACATGAGATTTTTTTTTTTTTGAAACAAAGGCAGGAGCTATGCCGATCAATTAAAGATGGAAAATAGGTCCACAAGCAAAATATGAATAAAGAAAAAGGGGAGCGAGATCCCGCAAGAAAAGGACCACACTAGACCACTGAGGGATTATGACTACACGAGAAGGAGCGATTCGAAATCAAGGCTCGCGGAATCGCCTTTGCTCAATCACCTCCTTGGTTTGTGCTGCCACCTCTTCTATCGTGGCTTGTTTATTCGAAAACTTTTCGCCGCTCTTTTCAAACATTCCACATGATGTAAATTGCTATGCCATTGAATTCACGTATTAGAGCTTTTGGGAGGGCGCTGGAGGCTTACTGCCACCAGTGAATGATGCGAGAGTAGTCAGAGGGTTGGGAACGTTGCAGAACGTCGAAGTTGTACCACCCTAGCACCAGGGTCCACACAGCCGAAGCAAAAGGGCAGCGAAGGCAAAGGTGATGTCCTATTTCATGGTGGCTGTTACAAAGCAGACAAGATTGATAATGAGGCCAACCTTGGATCGCTAGGTTGTCGACCATTAGGATCTTGTTTTGGACTAAGGTCCAAGTGAAAATTTTGCATTTGTTTTCCGCCTTGCTTTCCATATGATTCAAGTGCAGAGGTTTCGTAGCTCCTCTAACTACGCAAGGTATGCCGATTTGCAAGTGTACTGTCTGTGGTCTGTCCATTGTCACTGATGACATCAGGCACACCCGTTTGTAAATGATTCCCCTGAAGCCGGATCCAAAGATGGACAAATTCTTCCAACTGGGTAGAGTTGGATATTTTGCCTCTGAGAGCTCTATTCCAATTATTGTGGCGCATGTCGTCATGGACTGATCTATTTTTCCTCCTAGTGATCGTGAACAGGTTAGGGGCGAGCATCTTTGGCGCGTCACCTTCTAGCCATCTATTGTGCCAGAACTTTTCCTTAAGGTCATCGCCGATCATTATGTCAGTGGACATGTTGAAGAGTTGCTTGTCCATGGCGTCGCAAGGCAGCATAGTTCCAACCCAAGGTTTGGTGGAACTCGTCCACTCATACCAAAGCCAGCGTAGACACAATGCTCTACTAAATTTCTCCAAATCCATGACACCGAGTCCACCGAGTTTTTTTGGTCTGCAAACCTTTGTCCAAGTCACAAGGCAATGGCCTCCATTTGCGTCATCCTTGCCTTTCCAAAGAAAGGGTCTTTGCAATTTGTCCATCTTTTTCTTGACCCACTTGGCTAGTGGGAAGATGGTCAGGTGGTATGTCGGGATAGATGAGAGGACCGAATTGATCAAAGTTAGTCTTCCGGCCTGGGAGAGGAGCCTTCCTTTCCAACCCAGCAGTCGTGCTCCCATTTTTTATATGATCGGCAACACATGGACCTTTTGGAGTTTGCGGATGTGTAATTGGAGGCCAGATAGCAACAAGGGAAATCCCTACACTCACTGGGGAAGGCCTGGAGCAGGGAGTCAAGGTCAATCCCTTCACAACTGATGGGGTGCACTGTCGACTTTTGGAAGTTTATGGCGAGTCCTGTTGTTTGGCCGAAATAGTAAGGATCTATTGTAGTGCATCGAATTCTTCCTTTATTGGATTGGCAAATATAGCCGTGTCGTTCGCATAAAGAGAGGCTCTCATTTTTGTAGCTCTAGGTGTTAGGGGCGAGAGGATATTATGATATGTTGCTAGGTCCAAAATCTTTTGGAGTGGGTTTATCGTGATGATGAAGAGCATTGGTGATAACGCCCCCCTGCTGCACTCCCTGTTTATGTGGAAAGCTTTCGCCTGGTTGACCATTGAGAAGGACTCTCGAGGAGGTCATACTGAGAAGGATGGAGATCCACTCACACCAACGGTGTCTAAAACCTAGGGTCTACATGGTTTCGAGAAGATATCCCTAGTTGAGAGAGTCAAAAGCTTTCACGATGTCCAATTTGAGGAAAAGAGCTAGTGTTTTTGTCCTCTGGAATTCCCTCACGATATTTTGGGTGTAGAGGAAGTTATCTTGAATGCATCGTTTTTCATGAAGGCACTTTGGCTAGGGGAAATGAGACTTTCTAGGCTTGGGGCTAATCTATTTGCCAGAAGTTTGGAGAAAAGCTTCGCGAAGCTGTGCATGAGGCTGATGGACCTGAAGTCATTTATCGCGGAGGCATTTGCTTTTTTAGGTATGCGAACAATGTTGGACTTGTTTAACTGGTCAAACCCTAAGCTTCATTGGTCATACAACTGCTGGAAAGCCTGCAACATATCTATCTTTATTATGTCACAACATTCCTCGTAAAGATACTGGTGAAACCATCTCGTCCCGGTGCCTTATCTCACCGACATGGAGAAGATGGTTTTTCTTATTTCCTCCACGTCAAAAGGGTTGTCAAGGTGAGAGAGGTCATGCGGTTGGTATACTAGGGAGTGCCAAGTGAAGGTGTGCAATCTTGGAGAAGTCTCGCCTAATTGTCTCATGAAGTGGGTTAGGATCTCCTGTTCTTTGGCCTCTTTGGAAAAGGCCACTACTTGATTTGTTTGTAGGCAGTAGATGTAATTTTTTCTCCTATACGTGGATGTTCTAAGTTGAAAGAATTTTGTTTTTTTTTGCATCTCCTTGCCTCATCCAACTAAGTCTGGATGCCTGTGACAATCTGCCTTTTCCTATTGTCGCCAAGCCCACTACTCGCGGTTTTAGCAATTTCATTATATCTCTTTCTTGGGAAGAAAGATAACGATGCTCTTGTGCTACGTCCAGTCTCAAGATTACTTCTTTTATTATTGCCAATTGAAGTTTCGTGTTTCCAATCCTCACTTTACGCCATTTCGTTAACGCCTTGGCTACCTGAGATAGCTTAATTTGTAGTCTTTTGAGAGCATTTCCAGAGGCAACGTTTTTGTTCCATGTTTCCACTACCACTTCCTTGAAGCCTTCGATGCGAGTCTAGAAGCTCTCAAACCGAAATTGATGATTTGTTTCTGTGTGAAGCATTCCTAGCAAGAGGAGTGGGGTGTGGTCTGAAATGAGGGTCAGCAAAGAGTAGAGAAAGCAATCAAGGAAGTGGAGTTCCCAATCAGCATTGCAGAACACCCTATCAATTCTTGTGAGCATTCGGTTTTGATGATTATTGCACCAAGTGTACTTCTTGCCATTAAGGTGAATTTCCTATAGGTGCAGAGCATCTAGAGTGGTTTTGAAAGAGCCCATAAGCTTTCTATTAAGGTTTGAGTTGCTTTTGTCCGCGGCTTGGTAAATGAGATTTAAATCACCCAAAATGATCCACTCTTTTGGAATGGTTTGCACGATCGATCTTACTTCTTGAAGGAAAGCTAGCTTGTCTACCTCTTCTTGTGGGCCGTAGACTCGTGTGATGGTCCAGGTAGTGTGGTATACTTTCATTGTTATCGTGGCCGTAATTGCACTAGTGGAAGTTGTTGTTGCGAAAAGCTCAAAACAATCATCTGAGCACGCAAGGAGGATACCACCTCTTGTTTGGTTGGCTGGGAGGAAACAAAAATTATCTGCAAATTTGGGTCCTAAGGTTTGGAGGATTGTCATGCAATCAAAAGTGACAAGCTTGATCTTTTGGAGACAGATGATTGTGGTGGCCGTTTGTAAACAAGCTTGCATACTACATTACGGCGTGCTGTTGTATTGAGATCTCTAACATTCCAAGTAAGGATGCAACAATTTTCTTTACACATGGTGGAATCGGTTGGAGGCTACCGGGGTTGCTGCATAGGCGTCAGCTGAGCAGGTAGCAACCGAACAAGCTGAGCATTGATTGCTAAAGTCCTCTGAAAGGGTGAGCAAAGAAACAGAAGCAACATCAGAGTTGGAGGAGCATTTCAACACATGAAGTAGTGCAGGTAGCAGAATACAAATAACACATTAAGACATAACAACTAACTTGACAACAGTACAGGTCATGCAACCAAGATGAAATGAATGCAGGTCGACAACTAGCTTGTTCATAAAGGGATACATTAGCCGCACATGAGGGAAAAAGTGGGTGCGTCCAAGCTGGGTAGTTGCTGCAAGTCCTCGGGGATTACGACAAGGGAGGTGGACGAGCAGTAGGACACATCCTCGGTGGCGATACATGATAAACATGCAGGTGAATAGCATCAAAAAACTAAAAAGCAGGGCTAAAATAGACAGCAAGGCTATCCAGACGCAGTTTGGCATGCATCTCCATTGTCGCCACCAACAGGAGGCATGGAAGCGCCACGATCAAGTCCGTAGAGGGTGACGATTGCCTTGATCGCTCACTTAGTCAGTGGGTCCTTGAAGAGATCAAAGTAGAAATGAAGTGTGGTGTCATTTGCTTTGTCTTCAGGTTGTAGCAAACCAAGCTTCTTCATGAGCAGTTCGCATGCCCTAGTCATCATGTCTCCTTGGTGCAAGTTGGCGAGGTGAGTGTTGCGTCGAATGCTAACCCCTTTGGCTACCTTTCGGCGATGCGGCACTGGGGTTGTTTTCTTTGGTGTCGGTAGAAGCGGCGGGGCGATCTCCTTTGTGAACTTGGCAATGAAGGATGACGTGGCTATCATGTCGAGGAATGTCGCCGAGGCTATCAGAGAGGGCAAGCTTGTTTCAGATGGAGGTGTGTCGTTGTTGTTGTCAACGAAGATCGTGGCGATGGTATTGTGGGCTCGATCTGATACCGAAGGAGTCCAACTGTCATTGTTGGCGTAGGACGTCGGTGGAGGGAGTTGGAGGGTGCAGGTGGTACAAATGCTCCTATTGAAGACTCCAGAGTCGTCGTGGCGCTCATGGGCGAGGCAATCTCCATGATCACAGGAGCCTGCGGCCTTACTCCTGGCATGATTGACTTAGCAACAACCATGAAGCATTGGTGTGTCACCATGCAGGTCGGGGGAGGCTGGGACGAAAAATGGTGGCGTTGCAGACTGCACCCACGACCTTTGTCGGTGGAGGAGTAGGGTGAAGCTGGGGAGCGCACATGCCTGAAAGCATGGCGGAGGCGCTGCGGGCTGTGTCCCTGCCGCACCCCTGGCATGATGGACTGAAGAGTCACCTCCCAGCATCGATGGCGCCGATAGCAGCCATCAGAGCGGTCGCACTCCCTGCTTGGGCTGCCGTGCCCCTCGTGAGTCCGATCGCGGCCCATCTGCGAGAGGCTTCTGCCAAATAGCCCGCGCCATCCTTGACGCATGTGGTCCTGCCTCCGCCCATGATGGTCTTCGTTGTCATCACGGTGATGTCTACTGGAGTGGTCGTGGTGGTCATCCACCGGAGCCCGATCTCGGCGAGGTTCTGTTCCATCAATGGAGCCCAAGCGTCACTTGAACTAGGTGACACGAGGCCGCGGGGTAGGGTCATGACCATGGCGTGGCGGGCTGGAGGGTGCGTCGGATTAGTCCTCAACGAGGGCCAGATGGTTGGTGACTGTGAAGGTGAGGCCGTTTGCACGCGTCTATGGCCGAGCACCGGAGGTCTCCTACAATGGCAACCATTTGTGGTTGAGGGTTAGTTTGTGTACCTTGGGGATGGTAGAAGAGTTGGTTGTCCAAGCCCAAACATTCAGCGTGGTGGTGTCCCTCTGCTGCAGCAAGCCGTCCTCGATGCGATCGAGGGAGTGGGATTTGGCGATGATGCAACTCGCCACATCCTCGTTCCAGGCATGTAGGGGCGCCCCCTCAAGACAGAGGTGGGCATGGTACTTCTGGGAAGAGTGGTTGCCATGCATCCTCAGGCGCCACGCCCGGATGTTGATTTGTAGATTGCCAAACTCGAAAGACTGATTGGCCGCGCGATCCCTGTGGTGGCGGCGTAGGAAGCGCACGAGGTAGTCCTCTGGATAGTGGTTGACGAGGGTAATGTCTTCCTCCTGGACGTTGAAGTAGGCACTCCTGGACGCTGAAGTAGGCACAGAAGGCCTGCTCGATGATGTCAAGGCCCACGCCATTCCTTGGGCGGCTGAGCTAGGCCAACACAGCGTTGGTGGCGAGGTCAGCGAGGTCAACCTCCATGTTCCAAGAGGTGTTCGCCATGGAGTTGTCGATGTTCGGACAAGAGACTGGGTCGCCGAGCCTCGGCATGGCGCCGCACTGAGGTGCCGAACTCTCTGCGCGGCAGAGGTCGAGGATGGCGCCACCGCACAGCGTCGGGCGCTGCGTGCCTCGGACGGCGCTTTAAGCCGGCAATGCTTGGCACGGTGATCATTGCGGCGACAGAAGGAGCACTTGGTGGGTTCTCTGTAGGAAGCAGCCCAGTGGTCTGAGGCGAAGCAGTTGAAGCACTTTCCCTTCCACCTCTTTAAGAACTATGCCTTGGCCGTGGAGTGAGGAGTGGTAGCGTGGTGGATCTAAGATGAGCGGGGAGGGGGAGCTGTACCGGTGGGCCTGAGGGGTGTCTCTAGAGCCTCCTTTGGGCCTGGGCAAAGGTGGCGTGGTGGAGGGGAGTCGATGAAGTAGATCTGGGCGTAGGGGGCTGCGGAGCCTGGCTCCGGGAGCGTTGAGTGACAGGCGAGGGAGAGCGGCTGGGAAGAATGCAGAGGGCGCGATGGGGCAGAGGCTAGTGGCGAGGCGAGGGCCGCAACTGGGAGGGAGGCAGTAGGCGCAGTCGCTGGGGCTGCGAGACGCGGCGGGGAGGAAGGGCCTAGCATGGTAGCCCCCTTCCCTCACTCTTTTTCAAAACTGTTAAAATGGACTTCGAGAATATCTTTTGGTCCAATGCCAGCTGCATGCATGAGGCAGTATGCATGAGATCTGACTTTTGCAGTGCTATATATCCGCAATTCCGCATTATAATTCCACTTGGCTAAGACAAGAATTTAATCATAATGTTGGTCTTCTATTCGCATACATATATAGCATGATTAAGTAGAAACGGTGGGCCTTTCTTTGACATCACAATGTTCCAAATTTAATTGGCCTTTTCACCACACAGACACCACTCGGCGCAACTGCTTCCCATTGAATAATCGCAGACCAAATTTATGTTGCGCCGCGCATGCTTGCTTTGTCATCAAAAAATTTCTTTACCACCATCGTGACCATATCTTCAGAGAATATATATAACAAGTGCACTGACAAGAACTCTTTTGTCCTGTGCAGTCTTGTGCTTTTGTTGTTGCTCTTTCGATAATGAAAATCATTTCGCTCCAAAGATCAGGCTGCGCCTGCGGTCGTTTGGTGCCTGCGTGGGTTAATCTGGCTCTTTTCTTGGAGTTGGAGGCCATGGTTTCTGACTTCTCGAGTGGTTTAGGTCCTAATCTGTAGAGATGGGTTGTGACTTGTGTCCAGTATACATGTCTGCCAGTGGAGATACTACGTTGGAGTTCGTCATCTAAATGAGATTCTGATTTTGAAACCAAGGTCGTATTTGTTCTTAGTTGTTCTTTGAGTAGCACAGGAGCGACACCTGCTATGTGTACAAACGCGCGCGAGAATCATAGTGCATAACGGTCATGTTCTCCGTTTAGATCTGTTCATGTTCCTTTTCTTGGTTGACATGACTAGATCTATTATGCATGTGATGGTTCTGTTATTTTGCGTGCATGATGTCATGATTAATTTATGGAATAAATTGAACCTACATGTGCTTATATGTTTAACAATCCAAAACCGATTATAGGCACGTGGTCTTACTATGGTCGGATTTGCCGATGCCTGAGGCCGGAGAAGTTCTCCGGTGTGCACTTTAAGAGATGGCGGATCGGGTCACTCGTGACTTCTGCTATGAATGTATTTTGGGTTAGTAATGGCAAGCCCGAAGGTATTCTTGATCTTTGCGAAAGAATTCGAGCGCCACTACTCTCTTTGTTGGATGCATTCTTAGTGTTCTTGCTGATCGTCTGGCGAGGTGTATATGCACATGACGACGCAAAGGAGTTATGGGATGCACGAATTCCAAATACGGTGCTCGATGCCAGCAATGACATGTATGTCATGGAGCAATTTCATGACTACAAGATGGTTAATAACCGTTCAGAGTAGATCGAGCTCATGAGATACGATCCATTGGCAAGGAACTCGAACTCTGAAGTGTGCCTTACCCGACAAGTTTGTGGTCGGATGTATTATTGCGAAATTACCTTCTTCATGGAGGAATTTGAACGACCTCAAACACAAGAGACAAGAGCACTCGTTGAGAGTCTAATTGGCTCTCTTGAAATTGAGGAGAAAGCTCGGAAAAGGACGCTGTGTCTAAGGGTGATGGAGGCGGTCAATGCCAATGTGAGTGCAAATCCTCAAGCAAGAACAAAGGAAATTTGTCAAAGTCCAACAGACAACCAACTTCAAGACGAAGAAGAACAACAACAATCGGATGATAGAACTTGCTTTGTGTGCGGTGAGCACGGTCACATGGCCAAGAAGTGCCCACAACGCAAAGGAAAGAAGGCACCTGAGGACGGACTTCTAAGTCGCCAACGTGACCATTGGCAAGGCGGAGATGGGATGGGTATGGTAATTTACCTCATGTTCTTCGTTAGTCAATCTACCAACCGTGGATTGATACAGAGCTAATGTACATGTGTGTCTGATATTTCGTTGTTTTCCTCTTATCAGTCGCCGGATTCCTCCGTTCTAATGGGGAATGGGTCACATGCTCTGCTTCATGGTGTTGTACGGTAGATCGAAGTTTACTCGGAAAGATCGTGCGGTGAAGAACGTCGACATGTCCCTTCTATAGACAAGAATCTCGTTAGTGGCTCCGTTTATGTAGAGACGGGCTTAAGTTGGTATTTGAGTCTAATAAAGTAGTCGTGTCTAAACATGGACATTTTATTGGTAAATGCTATGAGTCGCGAGGCTTGTTCCGCTTTTCCTTCCAGTTTACGCAATAAAGCGTGAACCATATTTGTGGCGTGTGGATGATGAGGCTAACGTTTGGCACTCACGTCTATGTCATATTAATTTTGGTTTAATGTCTTGGCTTTCAAAGTATGAATTTAATTCCAAACGTTTCCATCACCAAAGGTTCTAAATGCCATAGCGTGTGCAATCAAAGCAACCTCGTAAGCCTCACAAGGCTGCCGAGGAGAGAAATTTGGCACCACTAGAACTCCTGCATTCAGATCTTTCTGAGATGAATGGAATGTTAACGAAGGGTGAAAAACGATATTTCATGACATTGATTGATGATGCAACTAGGTTTTGTTATGTGTATTTATTGAAAACGAAAGACGAGGCTTTAGACTATTTTAGAATCTATAAGGCAGAAGTTGAAAACCAGTTAAACAGAAAGATAAAAAGACTTAGGTCAGATCGTGGTGGAGAGTATTTCTCAAACGAATTTGACTTATTTTGTGAGGAACATGGCATTATACATGAGAGGACGCCTCCTTATTCTCCCGAGTCAAATGGGATTGCCGAAAGGAAAAAGCGCACTTTGACTGACTTGGTGAATGCCATGTTAGACACTGCGGGTTTACCTAAGGCATGGTGGGGAGGCTTTGCTAACGTCTAATCATGTATTAAATAGAGTTCCTAACGAAATAAGGACAAAACACCATACGAGGTATGGATTGGGAGAAAACCATCACTTTCTTATTTGCGTACATGGGGTGCTTGGCGAAAGTCAATGTGCCAATAACTAAGAAACGCATAGCTTGGACCTAAGACGTGGATTGTGTCTTTCGGGATATGCTAATCATAGTATTGCCTATAGATTTTTGATAGTTAAAACCGAGGTACTGACATGCATCTTGGTACAATTATGGAGTCTCGAGATGCAACATTCTTTGAGAATATCTTTCCAATGAAGGATACACATAACACTACTAGCCAACCCTCAAATAATTCCCGGTTCAATCACACCACAGAACCTTTTGAACATACACATGAACTTGTCAATGAGGAGGATGCAGTGGAGCTCCTAGAAGGAGCAAGAGACAAAGGATAATCAAATCCTTTGGTGATGATTTCCTTTTTACCTTGTGGACGACACTCCCAAGTCTATTTTAGAAGCATATGCATCTTCGATGCGGACTCTTTGAAGGAGGTGTCAGTAGTGAAATGGATTCCATTATCACTAATGCAACTCGAGGATGCAGATAGACCTTATGGGTGCAAACCATGTAGGATGCAAGTGGGTGTTCAAAAGAAGCTTAGGCCGATGGTACTATTGAAAAGTACAAGGCTCGGCTTGTTGCCAAGGGCTACACTCGAAAGAAGGCGAAGACTTCTTTGACACTTACTCACTGTTGCTAGATACCACAATCGAGTACTACTTGCTTTGGCTGCCTCACATGGTCTTCTCGTTCATCAAATGGACGTTAAGACATCTTTTCTTAACGGAGAGTTGGATGAGAAATTTACATGGAACACTGATGGATTTGTAGTAGAAGGTCAAGAAGGCAAGGTGTTAAAGCTGTTGAAATCTTTGTATGGTCTAAAACAAGCTCCTAAGCGGTGGCATGAAAAGTTCGATAGAACGTGACATCTGAGCTCATTGTCAATGAGGCGGATAAATGTGTATACTATCGCTATGGTGGGGTGAGGAGTTATTCTCTGCTTGTATGTGGATGACATCCTGATTTTTGGGACAAACATCAATGTGATAAATGAAGTCAAATTATTCTTGTCTCAAAATTTTGATATGAAAGATCTGGGAGTGGCTGATGTTATTCTAAACATTAAATTGGTTAGAGGTGAGGATGGGATTACACTTTTGCAATCTCATTATGTGGAAAAGGTCTTGAGCCGTTTTGGTTTTTCGATAGCAAGCCTTCTCCAACACCTTATGATCCTAGCGTGTTACTTCGTAAGAATAAGAAAATTGCTAGGAATCAGCTGGAATACTCTCAGATAATTGGCTCTCTTATGTACCTAGCTAGTGCAACAAGGCCAGACATCTCTTTTGCTGTGAGCAAGTTGAGCCGGTTTACATCTAACCCAGGAGATGATCACTGGAAGGCACTTGAGTGAGTGTTGCGCTATCCGAAAGGTACCTCGAACTTTGGACTTCACTATCTGGGTACCCATCGGTCTTTGGAGGGTTATAGTGATTCCAAGCCGGATCTCGATCTTTGATGAGATCAAAGCCACTAGTGGATATGTTTTCACTATTGGTGGTGGTCTTTGTTTCATGGAGGTCTTGCAAGCAGACCATTTTGACGAGGTCAACCATGGAAGCGAACTTGCGGCACTAGACACGCTATTGTTGAGGCGAATGGCTACGGGATCTATTGATGGATCTACCTACGGTAGAAAAGCCGATGCAGCTATCCTCATGAACGTGATAATCAAACCGTTATCGCTAAAGTGAACGATTCTAAGGATAATATGAAATCGTCTAGGCATGTCAAGAGACGATTGAAGTCTGTCAGAAATTGAGAAACTCGAGTTATAACCTTGGATTACATCCAAACAGCTAGAAACCGCGATCCTTCACAAAGGGACTATCACGAAATGTGATAGATAGTGCATCGAAGGAGATGGGTATGAGACCCATGTGAGTTATCTATGGTAGTAACCCAACCTATGTGATCGGAGATCCGTGAATTAGGATCTGGAAAAACAAGCCATCGATTAGCGGAGGAGAGTAATTTCAACCCTCTCTATGTGAAGATGCAATACTCTAAAAAAAGCGCAAGGTAGGTTGGTTAAGGCCTTAATGTGTTCCATTGGCTCTCGAAGCGAAGCGTTATCTGGAGCGTTCTTGAAAGAACACACCTATATGAGCCCGACTGTTAGTCGCAGTCTATGAAGATTTTGGGGAAATCTCCTACTAAGCTCATGAAGAGACCAAGGAGTATGACTTATACGCTCCAACCGAGGGGTAGCCTACTGGCGGCCTAGTATCAGTTAAGACTTCAAGTGAAGCTTGCTTGCACCAAACTTGCAATTCAAGGCATAGTCCATTGTTCAAGTTGTGAGTAAGTGTAGCTTGGAGTTCTAGGTGGATGTTCAACCTTAATTGGTCTCCATCGAAACACTGATATATAAACAAGGAAGAAAATATGTACAAGATCCTCACCAATGTGGTGGTGTTGATAGCTATTGCTCTCATTGCTCTGCCAATAGTGGAATTTCATAGAGGGGAGGGCGGGCGGCTATCGACAACTTATCACTTATCAGCGGGATTTTGTGAACAGTAAACATAGCCTCTAGTAACTCAGTGTGATTGTGAACACTTTTAAGAAGTTTAATGAATTTGACATGGCCCAATCTTGCAGTGATAAATTGACAATTGATAACCAAACCAAGGGAAGCAAAACTCATATTTGTAAGGTAAGCTTAAAAAAGAGGTTGCATATGCATATTAGACTCGCCCTATTCCACAACAGAGCTTCCGCTGGGTGCACAAGGGATGCATGGGTTCTTCAGATTCACGAAAGAAAGCATCTTTTTGGACCCATAAAAGAAATCAGCATCTTCACCTAACCTTTGACCATAATCTTTGGTTCGCTTATTTTGATTAACAGCTGTAAATTATTTTAGGTCTCACAACCGTACAATCCGGGAAGCAAACCTGAATATCATCATCGATATCTGGTTCTGACTCGTTATTTTGTTGGTGCAAAAAGCGAACAATAGCTACACATAGTTTTTTTTTTTTTGGTGAGGAGCTACATATAATTTCGCAGACCATAAATATTCTGTCTATAATAACATGAAGCTACATTTCATTTATTTATTTAGCCTAACTATAGTCGTTATATTCTCCTTTAGGTTGTTAGTTTATGTTTGTTTCAGGACTCAGCAGGCGGCAGTTAAGTGTTGCCGTCATCAGCTAAAGGGACGTGTACATTATTAGGATCAGAAATTATGCCCCGAGACTTCCAAATGACTTTGCATCACCGTGAAGCCGAGGGGGAGGGAATTAAATTAATGCTCTATGAATTATTGGGCTGTATAATAATTCCAAATAATTGAGTATCCAAGCAAGCGATGTTGGTCAACATCTCTGGACAAGAGAGTCTCGAGAAAACAAAAAAAAAATGGATAAGAAACTGATAAGAGCTGCTTTTAGCTTCCTTCCTTGCACAAGAGGGAGTCTTCACTCTTCACTCCACAATGCCTTGATCAAGACATGATTGAAAATACAAGAAAAGATCGAATATGACTTCTAGTTTCTCTATGAAGCTGATATGCATGCAGTGTCTTATTGAAACTAGCTGGCCTGTGTGCGCATCCTGCGCGCCGAGACTACGCGTGAATTTTTCCTCTCGCGGCCGGTGGGGCCCACGCGAACGCGCGCGCCGAGAGGCACGCCCGCGAAAAATCTCGCAGGAACGCGCGCCGTGCGTGGGGCCCACACGTGGAGAGGGCTACGCTGCGCGTTCGGCAAGCGCGAAGGGAAAATTCACGATAGATCGAACAGCGATTAAACAAAGCGAAAGACGATCGGACGGCTCACAAAAAAACAATTGACGTGGCGTGGCTCTCCTTTCCACAATTCTGCCTCCAATTAAGACCGAAGGATGCTCCTCTTGACGTCCACAATGATATATAGGGGCTGTTGGTTCATGGCCCAATAAACCAAGCCAAAATTTGACTTAGCCAAAACTAGACCAAAGCCAAAATTTGGTTAAAAGAACGTTTTTGGATTGCAGCTAAGTCAAATTTTGGTGTTACCAAAATTTTGTGAGCGATTTTCTTGTCATCGGATTGCTCGCGTGCGACATTGAATTTTGTTGGTATTACCAAATTTTTGTTGACACTACCAAATATTGGTAGCAAATCAAACCATAGCCAATTTTTATTGCTATTACCAAAATTTAGTTTGATTGACGTTGCTAACAAACCAAACAAACCCATAGTTCTGCATAAAATAAAATAAAATAAAATAAAATAAAATAAAATAAAATAAAGGGTCACAAGCTAACTATGCAAGTGTGTCACGACTCACAAGTCACATTTCCTGTGATATGTAGAGCAATGTTTGTGATGGCTTTCTCCAAGTGGCCACTGCACTCTACTCTAGACAGAACGTCCTGGTCTCGTGGAGACGTGGAGTACACTTTCGCCCTTTCTTTTCTATATGTGATTCTGACTTGGCCACCAGATACAATATTGTTCTTCCCCGACAAAAAAAAAAAAAAAAAAAAAAAAAACAGGCACAATATTGTTCTCGCATCTAGTAAGAAGTAAAAAGAAAATGATGGCCTCCCTGGAACAGCTATGTTGGTGCCAAGTGTACAACCACAAGTAATTAACTCAACAATAGGCTCGATGACGTCCCTTTCTCTTGATTGATTGGTCCTTTATGCATGGAGAGTCCCTAGGATGGAGCCCTCATGAATTCAGTTGGTTTCCCCTTTTTTGTTGAGAGAATCTGGCCAGTGACATTACAATTTTTACCTGAACAACAAGATTGTACCTTGGAAGAGAAGTCGGGCATTTGTAAAATTCGAAGAACAGATCCTGCGTGTCATATCTTTTTATTGAAACTGCTAAGTTTAGAAAACGGTGCAATTAGCTAATGATGGAAGGTTGGCAATTAAAAAGTATGTCAAACGGAATGTCATAATTTAGTAGTATGTAGCTATAAAGAAAGTATTACCGTATACAAGTTGCTATTATTCTATACATTCTGAAGCTACATTTGGTTGATGCCTGGGTTCACAGTTTCGGTGAAATTTTGGTACCCCCACCCCCGACATAAATACATATTATTAAAAAAAGTTGGAAACATTTGAATTTGGATAAATTATATCCTAAATTTGACAATATTTGAATTTGGATAAAAGTTATCCAGATTTCAAGCGCCTGTTTGAAAACTCACGAAATTCCTAAATTTGGACATTTTGTCCCTAACAAAATAAATTCAAAAACAAAAGAGTTTTCTCTGGTTGATGCTAAACATCATGTTCCAATATATCCTCTTAAATTATATTGGTTTTGGCAAAAACTTTTGTGCAATATATGCGATGATCTAGATAAATCACTCAGATTATATTATTTCCCTCCACTATTTTTTTCCAAACACACTCAAGCAACATTTAGGCAACTAAATTAAGGGATAGCATACATCATCTACGTACCATTTTAATAAGATCATATCATCAAGATCATATCATCCACTGCCCAGTAAATATACCTAAGAAACATATATATTAGAATGCAGATTTAGTTTAGCAGTCCAACAACCAAAAACCGTCTCCCACCTGTATAAAAGCCACCAAAAAAAAACCCCAAACTTGTCCCCCAAACAACCCCATCGGCAAGAAAATAAACCTCACCAAACCCCTCCCATGTCCGACCACCCCCTCACCGGCGACCACCACCCCTCTCCGGCGAGCACCGCCACCACTGCCCTCGGCCCGCTGCTACTCCTCCCGTCGGAGCTCCTCCACGACATACTCCTCCGCCTCGCCCTCCCGGAGCTCCTCCGCGCCCGCTCCGTCGCGCGCCCGCTCTCCCACCTCATCTCCTCCCCAGACTTCCGCCGCCTGTACCACCTCTCCTCGGCCTTCTCCAGCCCTGGCCCCGCCGCCGCGTGGCTCCTCCTCTTCAAGAAGCTCCCGCCTCGCGACGCCGCGCTCCGGGGCTTCCACGGGCCCTCCGGCCGCTGGTTCCGCATCCCCGTCTCCGCCATCATCTCCCCCGCCGTGCCCCCGGGAGAGGACCTCTACTTCCTCGCCGCCTCCGGCAGCTCCTTCCTCTTCGCTGCCAACGGCCGCCGCGAGCTCGTCGTGGTCGACCTCTCGGCCCGTGCCGCCCGCCGCCTCCCGCCGTCCCGGCTCGGCCCCCGCGGCACCTCCTCCTGGCGCCGCTTCGGCCTCAAGCTCGTGGCCGATCCCCCCGGATCAAACCGGTTTAGGTACCCGTCCTTTTCTCTCGGAGGATTCTCGAAATCTTGTAAATAGTACTAACCTTGAATTTTACCACGGTGCTTTTCGGATCTCACTTTCCAGTGCTCAAAGTACAGTGATTTCACAGTAAAATCGATATGTTACTGTGCGTGTAAAATGAATCTGATGTTTCTATAATGGCTGTTTACTTTTTTCGCAAAGGTTTCTCTTTGCTGAGCTGGTGAACAACTCGCCCTTCCTTTTCGAGTACCAGTCTGACACGGACATGTGGCAGTCGTCGGAGGCTGTCCAGGCCGAGGAGGGAGCATCCGTGCCGGCCGGTCCGGAGGGCACGTACCTTTGCGCGGCCCACGCCGGGCCGGAGTGCGTGATGGTGTACTCCGGCACGGGCGTGGACAGGCCGGTCTTCTTCCGGCCGCGGTTCCCGAACGACGCCGGCCACGGCGACCGGCTCCACGTGTACGGCGACGGGAGCGCGGTGGTGGTCCGATCGACGGTGATCGACGATCCGAGCCGGACCCGGGTGAAGGTGGTGGCCGGCGTGGACCTGTACGAGTTCGGCTCGGCCGTCGGGGGCGACTGGCAGCTTGTCTCCACCGTGCCGGGCGACCTGGTCGAAGGGTTTAGGAGGTCGTACGCTGTGATGACCGGGTTGCTGGCCGAGAGGGAGGGGGTGATCAGGCTGGTGCTCATCTCCAACTGCAGGGGCGCCTGGGACCTGGTGTGGCTGTCGTACGACCGCGCGCGCGGCGAGTGGCGGTGGGTGCCAGTGCCTGACTGGGGCACCAAGGGGCTCAACATGGCCGGCATCGCTGTCTCGTCAACCTTCTCCCGGCTCTGGCCGGTATCGCCGTCAAGCAGCTAGCAAGCTAACGGTGAACCGAACCAACCGGCGTTTTGTTTGACCTGTTTTGCGTGTGTTGCACAGGGTGCACTTGTGTGCAAGGCGGCGTGGTGGAGGATGATTGCTCCTTCGCATTGCTGTGGTCCGATGATGTGGCAGTGTGCCCGCGAGGCCGCGATGTAAGGGGCGCCCTCTTTTCCGTGCCGGTGGGGCCGTCGCATGATGCGGCATGATCCTGCATAATAATAGCTTCGACGATGGGGACAAGTGATCGGGAATGAATGTTTTAGGCAAGGAGTGGTGTAGTGCGCTTCTCTCTCCTGTAGTAGCGCTACTGCTACCCATTGTTCATAATCCATTGCAGTTTGATTTATATCCAGTTCTATATTCTTGTGGTTCATCTTCTCCTAGCCTCTTCTAAGATAGAAGCACTCCTACACTGCTACTCTTTGTTATAGTTGCATAACAAATGCAGGTTTGGGAGTTTTTTTTTTCTTCTAAAATAGTGCAGATTGACACGCGCGATAGCAAATATAACCCGCATGCAAAATCAACACAAAAATAGCATTGTGGAGTCGCGGTGGCCGACACGTCGCCTCTTCCGCGCCAAGGGGTGAACTCGGCTCATCCTAGCCTCATGCGGTGGACCACGTTGTTCGCGTTAGAGGGCGGTGTCGCCACATCCGCGCGCTGGGCCCGAGCTCCGCGTCCATGCGCCAGGGGCAAGGCGCCTCGTGCCACGCGCCCTGTGAGGGAATCTGGTTCCCTTTTTCGGTTGCCAGTCGCATCAATCCCCCCACCCATTCTCTCTGTCCCTGACATGCGCAAAAAAAAGCCACGAGCCCTCCCGTCAAACATTGTTTCCCCATCGCTTCGTAGTCAGCCGATGCAAATTCGCACGGCTATAGAACCAGTCACGTCGCTCTCATTCTCTACCCCAAAACCATCCCGCTCGGCGTAGAGACACAGATAGGATCGAGGGAGCAAGAGGTAGCGCGATCGGCCGAAATTAGTTCCAATCACTACTACAAAAAGGCTAATACTGGACAACTCATCACAGATGGTTGACCAAAATCGTCAGTATTAAATACAATCACAGAGTTTTGGTTTAGCGACCATTTGTGTTACTGGCTGCGCTAAAAATCGTTTGTGAAGAGGTAATATCACAGACGGTTCATGTTGAAAACCATGTGTGAAGTATCACAGACGGTTATTAACAAGAACTATCTGTAATATTACTAAATATCACAGACAGTGTTTAATACAAACCGTCTGTGATAATTAACTCATCACAGATTTGGCCGCCCCCTTATATCCCTCTAGATTTGGCCGTCTCCTTTATTCAAAGTTTCAAACTGAAGTGGCGCCTTTACGATCAAGGATAACTGACTTGAGGGGAGTGAATAGGCGGTTTCTAAATTTTATCAACTAATTTAAAAACTGAAACAAGATAGTTCTAACAAAGTTTCCTAGCACAATAAGACAATAGAACTACTATACTACTTAACACAAAAAAGAGTTAATGTCTATACTAGATACAATTATAGCTAAGCAAGTCAAGCACAAAAGAATTGCTAGACTTGAAAATACGGAAAAGTAAAGACAAGAATTAATCACAATGAAGACAATGAAGTTTTTCCCGTGGTATCGAAGACTTGCTGGTCTTCACTAGTCCACGTTGAGGAAACTTGAACCAATCAAGCCGGCTCTACAAATTAAGCCTTCCCTCGATTTCACTAGTGGTTGTTCTTCCTCCGCTCCGGAGATAGTGAACACCAAACCACTTACAATCCGGCACCGGGCCTCTTCACAATCTTCTTGAAGAGATCACCGTGCAAACTCCCGCCAAGCCATCTAGGTGTTGGCAACACCAAGAGTAATGAATCACAATCTTTGCTTGGCGGCAATCAAGTGCAATGGATCAAACTAGAATGAATGCAATAGTGTATATGAGGGTGGAGTGAATGCTCTTGGCTCAAAGATGTAAATATGAAAGCTTTTCTTCTGTCCAAGTGCAGGTGGAGGGGTATTTATACCCTCCACAAATAAATTCGACCGTTGGGAACAAATTACAGAAACTTTAAGCAAATGCGATAGTACCGCCGTTGAATGGCCGGTACTACCGCACCTTCCCAAAACGTCCAATAACGACTAACGCAGACGCATTAAACGCTCTGTGAGAGCCGTTGAAAATTCGGCGCGGTACTACCACCAACTATCATGCGGTAGTTCCGATCATTGGTAGTTCCGATTATAATAGCTGGTACAACCGTTTTACTAAGAGGTCCAAAACGACACCTTCTGTAAAAAAACATACCGCTACTTAATATCGGATGTACCGGGTTGCGGTAGTTCCGCGACTTACACTCCGGTACTACCGCACCTTCAAAGAGCAAACAAGCTCCAAGAAAACACCATTCTGTAAAAAAAAAACGTACCATGCTTTAAACGGTGCTACCACGAAGCAGTAGTTCCACAATTAAAACGCCAGTACTACCATTGAGTCAAGAACGATCGGATCAGTTCAAAAAAAATGGAATGTCCATGTGGACGGCCCAGATCGAAATGAACGTTTGTACCGAAGGTTTTGACTGCACGATCTGAACAACTTTCGGACAGTCCGACCAATTCACGGTAGTTTCGCCAAAGGAACTCCGGTACTATCGTTGAGCGATAGTACCACCCGGTACACAATGGTACTACTGGATAAGTGGTACTACTGGATAAGCTGAGAAATCCAGAAAATGCTTTCAACAAACACTCTAAATGCATGCACGATCCTAGATTGATCCAAATAGCACAAGAATATACTATCAAGCTACTAGTCGTGATCCCTCTTAATAGTACAATATTTAACCTAAAATCCAGTTTTCCAACCTTTTCTCCTAAGACCGGTAAACCGAAAAATGATCCTAGACTATTTGTACCTTATCTTGAACCACCTTGACTTCCATGTTGACCTTTAGCATGCATATCCAAGTTATTGCATTCGTCACCGAGACTACATCTGTTTAAATACTCAATAAACACGTTAGTCCCATATACCATATTGTCATTAATTACCAAAACAATCTTTTAGGGGGCCTGCTTTCAATCTCCCCCTTTAGTCGTAACTAATTAGTTGTAATTAATTTAGTCTTAATTAATTACTCAAAATTAATTAGTCATAATTATTTTATTAGTAATTAATTAGTCATAATTATATAGTTGTAATTAATTAGACAAAATTATTTATTCATAATTAATTAGTCATAACTTAAATTAAGTTAGTTGCAATAAATTAGTTGTGATTAATTATTTGTAATTATATAGTAGTAACTAACTAGACGTAATTATATAGTACTAATTAACTAGATTTAATTATATAGTAGTAATTAACTAGATGTAATTATTTATTTGTAATTAATTAGTCGTAACTTAAATTAAGTTAGGTGCAACAAATTAGTTGTTATTATTTTAGTTGTAACTAATTAGTCATAATTAATTGCTAAAAATTAATTGGTCATAATTAATTTAGTAGTAATTAATTAGTCATAAATAATCAAGTCATAATCATTTATTCATAATTAATTAGTCCTAATTTTGTAGTCATAATTAGTTTAGTCGTAATTAATTTGGATTTATTTAATCGATCATAATTAATTTATTCGTAATTAATTAGTCGTAATTAAAATTAAGCTAGTTGTAATAAATTAGTCGTAACTAATGAGCCCTAGTTTAATTTGTTGTAATTAATTAGTCAAAATTAATTTGTTAGAATTAATTGAGTCTTAATTAATTAGTCAGAGTTAGTTAGTCGTAATGCCCCCACATGCAAGACTTTTTTGTGTAGTTATTTGGGGATGTAGGGAAGTGTAGTTATTTTAGGGAGGTAGGGAAGTGTTGTTATGCTCATAACATATGTAATGAGTTGATGTGGCTTTAGGTAATGTCCAACATACAAGACTTGTTTGCATTTTATGGCGACAGTCTCGTACTGGACGGACCGGGTGTGTTGGACTTGTGAATATGCTAGTACAAGGTGGTCTAGGCGAAGGGTCTGAATGCGATGAATATTAACTAGTTGAGGTGCTACATCCAAAGGGAGTTTGACACGAAGGCAACATCGAAGAAGCCCATCATTGAGGCGATCACCTGCGCGAATAGGGGAGTGTAGGACGTATGGGAGCTACTTAAGGTGAATGGTAGCGTTGCATGGGGTCAGTACATGCAGATTGCTACCAAGCCCAAGGCAGTGATATATGAGAGTCCGATGGTGTACGTGAATGTCGTTCATAGGGTGCCAGCAAACCTTGATGATGTTGGTGTTAGTGAGAGCGGGGAAGCGCGAACGATGCGTGAAGACAGGAGCACGTAATGTGTTGTTTTTAGGGAGACTATGAAGGGAGACTCACGGAGAATTTTGTGCAAAATGAGGGGGCATGACAATGGTGGTCGGCCTGCATTGACTACCACGAGTTTCTGCCAGACCAGTCATTGAGTAAACAACATGGCCCAGCCTTTTGCAGTGAGTAGACACCACTCACCAGCAAGCCCACCTTATTAGAACGAATTGACCACACCCTGCCACTACACCTTTTCAAACCGAAATGACAACACGTACCAGCCTTTTGTAGTGAGTAGACACCACTCACCAGCCATCACACCCCACCATTCGTCAGATTTCTCACCCTCAGCACTACACCCTATCCGCTTATAAAAGGAGGGAAAAAAGAGTTGCAGGAGAGCACTACAACACCACAACCAACACTTCACTCCAACTTGTTTCGCTGTGAGAGAAAGGAGGAGAACATTAAGTCAACCTTGGAGATGTCGAACTACTATATAGAGATGCTACGGAAGCGCAAGTGGCTTGCCGAGAAGGCTAAAACCTACCTAACTTGTTCTATGAAGGATGCACTGGTACCACCGGAGTTTCCAAGCCCGCAGAGTGTGCGCGAAAAACCGGCTTGGATTGTTCAGTCCATACACCTGGCGACCACCGTCCAAGCGAACTGCAGTGCGGGAATATCCTCATAAGAGAATCTTTAACACACATCGATTTTTCACATCTTATATTGCATTCCATATATCGCTAACTTCATTCACACATAATGGCGATCGGAGATGCACGTAACTTTTCTAATGGATCGGCGGCTCGAACAAATACGATAGGCGTTCATCTAGCAAAAGTACATGTTCAACTACTGAACTGCCACCAGAGAAATACAAGTGTTGGAAACCTTACGTACCCGACAGCAAGGAATACAATGCAACGATGAAGCCCAGGAGCATCGAAGAAGCTGTGGATAGCCAAGCCAAGCACGCGACGAACAAGGGGAAGACTCCTGCCATTGAGACCTGCGATCATCCAAGCACTCCCCGTCGCCCTAACACACTTTGGATCGAAGAGGTTAGTTATGTTCACTTTGTGTCCTAATTATTGATTTGACACTATATGCTAATGCACATCATAACATCTTCCAGCCCATCTCATAGTATAGGACTGCATGTGGGACTGGCCGCACCCGTGGGTCTGCAGGAGACAAGGGGAAGGCAGTGATTGTCCCATCCATCGGGGACTGGCCAAATTATCGATATTCCTTCGGGTTGGCAGAAGTTCAAAGCCCAGTGGTGGGCTGCCTTCAGGATTGGTCGCGACTGCGGGTCTGCAGGAGATACGGGGAAGGCATCGATGGGCCTCCAGGACTAATTAACTTCATTATAATCCATCATTTTTTTCAATTCCAAAAAGGCACACATATATCCTAGGTGTTTTTTGGTTTGTTAATTCATGCATGTTGTCGTTTTTAATGCACGTGACAAAACATTGCGCACGTGTAATTCGCAACTATATTATGTAGTCTTTCAAATTTAATTCCCAAATATTTCATATATTTCAAATTTCATTCTCTTTTTCGAAAGGAATCGGTTCTAAAAACACTACAATCATGACAACAGTGCGCATGCCAAGCCTAAACCCAAATATTTTTATCATTTCGCTGGGGAGGGGGCTATTTTTGCTATTGCGCCGCCAAACATTGCTAAATAAGCAAAACACTCGCATTCCAAACAGGACACATGAAATCATGCACTTTCTTTATGTGCCTCACATTTATGTATTATCACATGAAATCATGCGTTGTATTATCACAAAATCATAATCATTCGGGGGGGGGGGGGCGAGGGCAAAACCAGGCTAGGGGCACACAACACAGGAGGAGGAAGCATCCATGCCCCTAGCGCATGGATGCGGGTGCTCTGGGCCTTGGGCATGCAGACGACATGGTATGACCTACTAGAGGCACGGATGAGGCAATGTGTTAACCACCAGCGACTCTGGTGTCATTTTTGGCTTTGACTTTACATACGGGTTATATTTGCTATTGTGCGTGTGAACAATGGTATTTTAGCCTAAAACTCCAGGTTTGGTATTGATGCACATTTTGCAGTCGTAAAATACTATCTTGTGTGGGTCGGTTTGCTGGGACAAACTTGCAGTTTCTCTTGGAGAAAGAATGCATTATCTTAACTACTAAATATTCGAGTTTACGCCGCACAAGGATGAATGCCCCACCCCGTACACGCACTGAAAAAAAAACCGTGCCTACTACACGCACGAAAAAAACCGTAGTCCTCGTCGTCCCACCCCAGTAAACCTGAATCTTCATCGTCCCCGCCCTCATCGCCCTCACCCTCCACCACAACGCCCTCGCCCCTCCATCCCTCCCTCGCATCCACAGCTCACCCTGTCGCGCCGACGCGCTGCCTTCGCTCGCCACCATGCCCCATTACCCTAGGTCCTCTAGCCGTCTCCCCGTCCGTCCCTCACATCCTTCACGCCCTCGCCCTGCGCCGTGCAGGCCACAACCTCCCTTGTGTCTGATCTGCACTCTCCCCTACAACCGCCACCACCCCATTCGTCCCTCGCATGCGTGTCGCCCTCGCTCACCGCTCTTGCCTCGTGCCCTGTCCCTCGTATCCGCCCGTCCTCGACCGCCGCCACGCATCCCTCGATGCACCCGTCCGCCGCTGTGCCACAACGACTGTCGCATCCGAGCTGTACTCCCCCTACATCCGCCCCTCACCCATATTCTCTGCACCGCTCCTCGCATCCATGTCACCCTCGCCCCTACCACATCTATGCCACCACGCCCGTCGCATTCGTCGCACGACGGTGGAGGAGATCAACAGTGACTGTCATCCACCCACACCCTCACGTGCGTGAACGCAGGTAACGCTCCCCTCTGCCTCTCCATCTGATTCCAATGGTTTTGCTCCCATCCCACGCACATGAACGCGCGATCGATCATATCGATTTGGTTCAACTCATCGATTTTGATGTGGATTTACTGCAATTTGTGTGTCTGTGTTGTAGCTAGAAACGTAAAGCTGGGATTTTGGCCTGGGTGAGGAGGATCGGAGATGGCCATGTCTGGGGTGGTTTTGAGGAAGGTGCTACTGGCGTGCAGCGGCCTTTGCTACCTGTGCCCATCGCTGCACACCCACTCCAGGCTTCCCGTCAAGTGCACATCGCTGGTGTGCAGCGGCCTTTGCTACCTGTGCCCATCGCACCCACTCCAGGCTTCCTATCAACCGCTACAATAAGATCCTTGCCGACATCTTCCCCACAACACAGGTTAATAATAATCCCTTCTCCCCGTTCATAATTTGCTTAGGTTAGCTATAATCTAGCTACTTTCCTTCCATGGTTCCCTTTACTCGCCATTAATTCGGTTCCGCGGAGACCAACAGCTTGGCTTAATTTCCATATACCAGAGGGCCTGATTGATTTCATCCCAGAGGTTATACCACCTTCCCTACATTTTTCTTCAAGAGGACTCTCTGTTTTTAGTTAGTTTCATTTCATGGGATACTCCGGATCTTTAGTTAGTCTTGGCTCCACTCAGCTTTTCTGTGTTTTGTGTGATTCTTTTTTTTCCTTGCCTTCTTAATTGTGCTTTCCTCTTCGTATTTCTAGGTTCAGAAACTTATTGCGGAGTCAAATGAGATTTTGGCACATGATGTTGTTGATGAAGCCGGGGTTTGGAAAAACAAGCTTGAACTAGAATCCTAGCAACTGTTTGATTTTTTACCCCCATCCATTCAGGAGCAGCTTTTACTAGAAAGAGATCCACATGTTAATGTTCAAGTAAGACAATTTCTATGGTACCTCTGACCTATGTCCATTAACCCTTTGTCATGATACTATTTTTAGCTTGAAAGCCCTTTCTGACCTTTCACAATGTTGTTTTCAGGTTGCAAAAATGGAAATTCCATTACTGTTATCTTAGTATGCTTTTAATTGAATTTAGGTGGGGCTGGTCGGGCAGCACCATCTTCTCATCCTCCGTTCTCACGCGGTTAAGGCAAGTGCATTGCTTGTTAGTTGGTTGTGATTGATTGGCCATGTTTGTGTGTTTTCAATACATGTGCTAGCAAGTACTCCGGTTGATAGAATAGTTATGAATGGTTGATAGAGAGTGCTAATATTTTGATACGTATTAGCTATGCATGGTTGATGTGTGATTAAGGATGGTGAATCTTTGGGGATATGATTAATTATTATTCATGAGTGATTGTTCATGTTTGCTAGTATTATGAATATGTGTGCTATTCATGGATGCTAGAATGCTATGAATGTCACGATGATGAGCGCTAGAAGTATGAATAAGTTTATTCATGTATGATGTTGTGAATACAAATTTATGATGGTTTAAAGTTTTGTTCATGTGCATCATGCTATCATATTGGAGCTGGTCACGTGGTGACTATGCATATCGAGGTCCCGTCATGTGGATGCGGGCAGAATCCCATTCGTGGAATGTGGGCATTGAAAGAGGTCCCCATCATGAAACGATGGGTTTATGGTCCCCACACTTGTGGAGTGTGGGCGAGGTCCCCTTACTTGCGGAGTATTGGCAATTGGTCCTGCCTTGCGGCACGAGCATGGGTATCGGCGATTGCATCTGCATTCTGCTAAAATGCAAAAGATAAAGAGACAAAGAGAAAGTGCACTTGAGCATCTTGCATAGCATGAGCATATGACATGTTTATAATAGAGATTGTAGATGGATGATGATGATTCGATTGATTATGTTATTATTGCCATTTATTGTACTTGCTGAGTCTTTGAACTCACTCTTGTTGTTGTTGTGTTTTTAGGTCCCTATACAAGAACAACATGCATGGGAGGGAGTAAGACTTAGAGTGGTTGCACAATGGCACAAACTACTCATATTTGAATTGATAGAATGGTAATTTAGTAGATGAGAAACTTGCTTTAAGAATTACATATGATACTCCCTCCGCTTGGAATAATTTGTAATAGAGTTGATTAGAGAATCATGGATGTCCTTTTGTTTATGCTTATAGTTGTTTAGCATGCTATGGATGATATAGTGATGATTAGCATAGTTTTGGTGGTCTCTTGATTATTTGGATGTTGGATTATTTAACTATGTTACAATTAAAGGTGAGACCTCCAATTAGTAACTAAACAAAGAAGGTTCTGTGGATTTTAGAGAATTGTATCAATGTTAAAATAGCTTTAGTGTTAGTTTAGTAGCATTCAAGCCGTTGTCGGTGGTTTCTGATTGGTATCGAGCAGGTTATAGGTCCGTGGTGAATGGATTAACAACCTAGGTAACCTAATTTGCTAAAATGTTGTAATGGTTAATGAACTTAAATACTTGACACACTTGGTGCATAGATGAGAATGGGTCAAGCATTGCATTTACGTTTCGTTATGTCGCATTGACCTTTTTGTTATGAGTTTTTAGCTTGAAAGCCCTTTCCGACCTTTCACAATGTTGTTTTCAGGTTGCAAAAATGGAAATCGAGAAAATGCTTATCACCATGGTTGAAACGGAATTAGAGAAAGAAACAGGTTGGGCGATGTTTTTGAGTTATTTAACGGCATAATTTGATCTGTCCATCTCCTAGAGAATTGTAGGCGACGTCGATACCTTTCTGTAGAGTACAAGATCGCATTGTTTGGACGAGCGGATCAAAAGTTATGATTTTCGTAGCGCTGCTGTTCCGCAAATCTGCTGTGGTTCTGTCAGATTTTAGTAATTGGACTTAAACTGTTAGCTAGAAGCGTTTCTGGGAGGTCTCACTATAACGAAAAATGTAGATAATTGTAACAGCTTTCAGGGAAGCTAAAGAACGCTAAATTTGGATCAGTATTCTGAAAGTGATGATGGTTTGAAGTTGCTGTCCAGAAACTCTGACGTGAAATAGTTGTTCTGTTAATCTGTTTGGTAGGGGTATTAGATGGCCGAATCTGGAAGGCTCACCAAATAGGTTTAGGTGGGGAATTTGATAAGCTTTTCAGAAAGACTAAGAACACCTTATTTGGACTCCCGTACAAAAAGATATGAATTTTAGAACGTGACTGTCCACAAAGGGGACAGAACAGCATTTAGAAATTGGAGTTGGGATCGCGTTAAAAGAATTATTGCTAGTTCGGGTTTGCTTTTATTAGTTTTCTTGGTCCATTACTGTTATCTTAGTATGCTTTTAATTGAATTTAGGTGGGGGAACTGGTCCCGGGGCAGCACCATCTTCTCATCCTCCGTTCTCACGCGGTTAAGGCAAGTGCATTGCTTGTTAGTTGGTTGTGATTGATTGGCCATGTTTGTGTGTTTTCAATACATGACAACAGTAGCAAGTACTCTGGTTGATAGAATAGTTATGAATGGTTGATAGAGAGTGCTAATATTTTGATACGTATTAGCTATGCATGGTTGATGTGTGATTAAGGATGGTGAATCTTTGGGATATGATTAATTATTATTCATGAGTGATTGTTCATGTTTGCTAGTATTATGAATATGTGTGCTATTCATGGATGCTAGAATGCTATGAATGTCAACGATGATGAGCGCTAAGTATGAATAAGTTTATTCATGTATGATGTTGTGAATACAAATTTATGATGGTTTAAAGTTTTGTTCATGTGCATCATGCTATCATATTGGAGGCTTGGTCACGTGGTGACTATGCATATATGAGGTCCCGTCATGGATGACGGGCTTGAGGTCCCACGTTCGTGGAATGTGGGCATTGAAAAGGTCCCCATCATGAAAACGATGGGTTTATGGTCCCCACACTTGTGGAGTGTGGCGAGGTCCCTTACTTGCGGAGTATTGGGCACTGGTCCGCGCTATGCGACACGGCGTGGGTATGCAATGACGGTTGCATACTTTGCATTACTGGGTAAAATGCAAAAGATAAAGAGACAAAGAGAAAGTGCACTTGAGCATCTTGCATAGCATGAGCATATGACATGTTTATAATAGAGATTGTAGATGGATGATGATGATTCTGATTGATTATGTTATTATTGCCATTTATTGTACTTGCTTTGTCTTTGAACTCACTCTTGAAGCTAAAGGAAGTACAAAGGCCATTTCATTGGCCAATCCACTTCTTGGTGAGTATATATTCATCCTTTTCTAAAATAATATCTTCACAGAGACTGGAAAAGGAAACATCGTCTCATGCTCTTCTTTATGTCAATTTGCACATATGAAGGAAGGTGCGCCTTCAACCAATTTGATGCAAGTTATTGTTATGCATTAGGTTATGGTCTTTGGGCTCTTCTCCAAAGTGGGAAGATAGGCCTTATTTCTTTGGTATGTCAACTTAGATTCATAAATAAATTATTTGACCAATTTTGATTCTTCTATTGCCCTCTTTTTATTTATACATATTTACGTGGATGTTAATTTAGCAAAAGGGTCAAATACCTGAATGCACAATGTTGTTGAATTTACGCTACCATTATCTTCTTTTTATCTCATCTCCTCTCTAACCATGATAATCTGGCAATTTCCATATGCAAGTGTATGGTTGTGATTATATTTTTCATTGTTTTATGCTCTCTTATAATTTTATAATAGTGTGTCTTAACTGTTCTTTGTTTTGTCAACTTAGGTTGGTAACCTTGCTGCCCTTGTGATAGGATGGACTGTTGGGGGGACTGCACTAACATCATTGATGGATGTTGAGAGGAGGCATGGTATTTTTCTTCAGCCATTAAGATTTATTTATGATATCTTTTATTTTCTAGGTTCCTTTTGTATTTATTTTTTAAGGTTAACCAAGTATGGTAAAAACTTGAGAACACTATCATTCATTGAGATTAAGTACTAGAAAACATACAAAATTTAAATATGATTTTATCTCGAGATATTGATTGTGTTTTTCTAATCTACTATGCAAGACCATACATTCTGTGGAAGTCTCCTTTTGTCGAAGAACTACTCATACTCATAACAAGAGTTTCTAAATAGAGAATGAAACTGTTTTTTTTTTCGATGAAAAAAACACAATTATTATCAATTGAATAAGCATGTGGGATAAGTGGTTACCTTGGAAGGGACAAATGTCGTTGTTTGGACTTCAGAAGCTACCATCACTCTGTTCTGCAGTTGTCAGTTGGTTATTTGCCAATCAAGTAGATACTGAGTTGCTTATTTTGTTGATGGACTTATTTTTCTTTCATGGCAGGTAATAGCAAAGGCTCGTGTGCCAATTGTGACGTTTCTGGAAAGAAATAGCAGAATAGCTTTTGACATCAGGTTAAATTTTCTTGTCATTTAGCTATAATATATTTGACCATGTTTTTGTTTCATTTGTGCTAACACTTTGTCTTAATGATCTTTTTTTCTTTTCTTTTGTAGCTTTGATATTGATGGTGGACCGTAGGCAGCAGACTTCATCAAGGTAGTGGTTTAGCGAATTATTAATTATGCAATTATGGAAGACAGCATGTACTCTGTTGAAGCTAATATGTGATAGATGATCATATATACTTCGGAATTTGGATCATCTACTTTTCCTTCAGACTCAGATAATTATCTTTTTCATTTTGTACTGTAGGATGTTGTCAAGAAGTTGCCTGCTTTAAGACCTTTATGTATGATTATGAAGGTTTTCTTTCATCAAAGAGAGCTCAACGAGGTAAAATTAGACTAAAAACATGTAATTTCTTCACTCCGTAATTAAAAGGTGGTTATTTAGAACTGTTGGGTCAACCTAGATTTCTAATTATCATTTTACTATTTTTGGTAGGTCTATACAGGTGGGATTGGGTCATATGCTCTTCTCACGATGCTGATCACACATTTACAGGTAAAAGAGTTCTATTTATGTACTATAGCCTACAATACCTTATGTTCTGTATGATTTATCTAATGGGAATTGAGTTGTCTAAAGTTGAAACTTGAAAGTTAAAACATAAGATGTGTATGTCATGATATATTTAAGGCTTTCCTTCAAAAAATTATTTAAGGTATTTGATTAACATAAATTCAGTTGTTTATTTCTAAACACCGGTAACACAATCATCTCAATTGCAATATACTTTCCTCATTGTGGCATTGTTTACTAATATGAAGTTTGGAGGATATTTGCCAACCTGAGGATAATAAATTATTATATACACCAGTCTAAGGATTTATTTCTTTTGTTAGTTGGTCTAGGAGGAAAGATATGCTGGGGTATCATTGATTCAAGGAGCACAATTTGGGAATTCTTTTGGTAAGCAATAGTTTTCTTAATGTTTCATAGTAGCGAGATGCTTTACATTTAAATGCTTCGATATTTATCTTATGTAAGTTCCAGAGAGAATAGTCATTGGCTCATGATGTGTATACCGGCTTTGTAGTATATCCTATTTGCAAAATGTTTGTTTCATTTTTCTTTGCTACTTTATTGGAGAAGCATACATTCTCTTTTCAATGATGAAGAAATGCAACATGATGGAAGCCCTATATACGAGTTTTATGTTTTTTTTCTCCATGGCAGGTCGCATTTTTTTTTTTTTATCTTTAGGGATGCAAGCTGAACAATTGGGATGTCGGAATATCTTGCAACTCTGCAAGAACAATTGTGCGAAAATATTGGGTTCCTATGCACTGTTTATTTGTTAACTATCTGAAGCTGTGAGAACTAAGAGCTATTTTGGGTTTAGGGTGGAAGAAGGTGACCATCGACGCGTAGCCCTCTTCCTTGCCTGCCGGCGATGGCTCGAAATGAACAGCACACTGGGGATGGAAGTCGACACCAAATTCAACTTCCGAAAGTAAACAATCTATAAGCCCTAAATTTTAATTTACGGGTAGTAGTAGCAGTAGGTGATACAATAGGCAGAGTTAATGTTTATGTTTAATGCATGATGTCTAATTTATTAGTTGGTTTGTAGTTATTTGATATGATGATCTGATAGTTATTTATGTATTGAAGTATACTATGAAAAAAATATTGTTTGCTACCGTTCATTTACATAATTGTCGCATGGAGTGTTTAATCTATCATATTGCACTAATGTGATGTTTGTACATATATGTATCACTGTTTTTTGATATAAAAAAATTATTTATGTAAAATTTAGAGTTTTGTTTAACGTACCACTACTGTTATTATCTCGTAACACAGCGTCATTCTCATGTCAGAGGGGCGGTTTCTGGACTGTTCAATGGCTATTGTGTTGACGTGGGCACGTGGCCACCTAACTGCTTTTGTCAAATCTTGCGTCTGATGCAGATCATTGAGAAGGACTAGAGAGAGAAAATGGGTCACATGTCTGTATCTGTACCTGCAACTGCAAACGAGTAAAGCGCAAGTAGAACAGTTGAACATACAAGAGCTGAAGAGGATGTTTTTTTTTCGTCCGAATTTAGGTGATCCGTCCCCATCGCGTTACTACCCCTCTTTAGCTTTTGCACAGAGCAGAACGAGTCCCGTTCTAAGACCCACGCATTTAGGCTTCATGAGCACGGATTTATCCGCTAATGGATTATATCAAACCAAGCACTCATGAGAACAGCGAAACACGAAGCATAACAACAAAGCAAATGTTAACAGAACGAGCAAGCAGGCGTTGCTCTGTTGCCCCGAAAACATGGTTCGCATAAAGGGACAAGGCTGAAAATCTCACTCAATCTCCAGAAGGAAATCGCATCGATATCTTCAGGAATTGAGAGAGAGCTGATCGGTGACAAATCAATCAATTCGTCCGGTAAATGTTGCAGTCAACTAACCGATGGATGGTTGGATGGATCGAATAACTGCTACTAGGCTATAGGCATTTTGGTTGTTCCTGCAGGAATTGCCCGTCCATTGTATGATTTGTGTCGTACCATTCCCACTCGAGCCCTATGAGCTGACCTAGTACTGGCAAAGAAAGGCCGACCTCACATGCTTGCTACTTTGCCCTCTCGGCTGTCGGTCAGTCGTTGCTGCATTTTGGAGTGCTTCTCATGTCGTCGTAGTCGAATCGATCATATAATAAAGTTTAATGTGATTTATACTTTGCAATGGCAGGCACAAGATCGGCCCGATGTGCGCTGGCAACAAGATGGTGGTACTTGTTAAGAAATCGGGCCCGGTCAGGATTTCTGGTTCAGGTGGACACTTCATCCATCTGTAGTCTATATATAGGAGGGGGGATTTCGACCATTGTACACGTTCATTGAAAGAGCAATAAAGAGAAGCCTGCAGTCCCCTCATATCTCTATGTTTATCTCTATTCTGTTCTTGTGTTCTTGCAATCGATCTTACGATTCTAAATTTGTCTACGAGGTAATCGCTCGGACTGGACTCACCAGCGACGGTTGCTCAACACGTTATCAGCACGATCGACTCTCCTCGCATCGAAAAGTTAACCGTCGATGAACGACACTCGTAGATTGAATTGTTTTCTAGATCGCTTTCAATTCTGCAATTGTTGCTTTCTAGATTGATTTTCTACGGTGCAAATCCGCTCTAATCTACCGCGAGCCAACTTGAAGTCGCCGGCCAAGCCGATCGGTGGGTTGCGTGAAAGAGTAGATGATGATTGCACTGTAGTTTGTAGATACAATAGCACGAAAGGCACCATGTGCATGGCACGCTTTGCAAGCGTGCGGCATCACCACCTCGCGATCGTTCCGATCGGCTAGTCCACCATCACGCATCGCCACGGAGGCAACAGCGAGCCACGCCGCTAGCACGCGGCAAGCATGCACACGTCGGCCTGAAGCAGCACCACAGATGCAGTCCCGCATTACATTACATTGCATCACATCACATCTACATGTATAAGCGGTAATCACATAAAGAAAATCGCGGCCCGAAGCTGCGCGATGGCTGTCGCTGCACGCTGTAGCGCGCCGCCGCCTAGGCCCGTAGCCGCAGCCACGTGGCTTGGAGCCGCCGCGGCGTCCGCGAGCGCCATCTGCCGCCGCAAGCGCGCCGAGCCTCGGTCGCCGCGCTTGGAACCGTGCGCTGCGGCGCATGGAGCGGCCGTCGCCTCGGGTTGACGCCATCCACCGCGAAGAGGCTGCGGGCCGGTCGCCGCGCACCTTGCCACCCGCAGCGGCGCCGCGATCCGCGTCGCCGCGGCGACTCTGCCGACCCGCGCGCCCTCCGTCGCCGCCCTCGAAGGCGACGCGCCTCGGGCTCGCCTTGGGAAACTCCGACCGCGCGCATGGCCTTCACGCGACGCCGCATCGACCGCTCGCGCTTGAAGCGTCAGGCGCTCCCGCCGGCCGCCACGCTACACGCTCGCGAGCCCTCCGCGCATTTTTCCGGCTCCCATGGCGCGCTCCAGCGCAAGCGCGCCGCCGCCTCTAGTATCGGGTAGAAACCCTACCCCACCCGTCGCCACTTTAAAAGGCCGAATGGGCCTTATACTTTATCGCATGGCCCGGCCGGAAAAGCTAAACGGGCTAGAAGCCCGAGAGTGACACACAAAAAAAGGTGGGGGAAGGAGAAATTTGGGAAATAACCTCAGAAATTCTGAAAATTACGAAGAAGTTTTGCGAATAATGAAATTTTTTCAAAAAGGGCCTCGGGAGTCCTGAAAATTGCGTGCAAATTGTCTCAGAACTAACATTTTGCATGTTAGCCCCTAGAAGTTGCAGAATCCACCGAAAAGTTACTTTTCCAGCAGAAAAGGGCTTCGGGAATCCAAATTTTTTGCATATTTTTGAACTTTGAAGCATGTTTAACTTTGTTATTATTATTTATATGCAATTTATTTACTGCATTTACTGTTTTTGATTATCTGTGATTGTTTATATTGCTTTTAATCATTGAAAATAGCAGCAAATTATGGAAAATACGTAGAAAAATACGGGAACATTATGAGAATTCATGCAACCTTTTATGCACATTACCAGCAGTAATCTTATGGACCTCTTGCATAAATATGCGGATAGATGGAATTACTGACCAGGAGTTCGGGAGTCAGTCGACATGGCGAGTTATTTGACTTGGGCATTAGATGTTGAAATCGTACTTGGAGCCAAGAAGCTCTGTGTTGCTATTGGACTTAGCACCTCGCAGGATGTCATTCCAACTGCTGAGGAGAATGATTAGGCACTTCATTTCATCAGACACCATCTTTGCCTAACGCTCAAGAACGAGTATATGGCAGAGAAGAGTGCACTGTCTTTATGGACCGCCCTGAAGAAGCGATTCAAAAAACTAAAGTACACCATCCTGCTTCGGGCAGAGCAGGAGTGGACTCGACTGCGTTTTGCTGACTACAAGACCATGGGGGAGTACAACTCTGATTTGCACAGAATTTGTACCAATCTTCAGCTGTGTGGTAAAGTAATCACAGATGCGGAGAAGATTGAGAAAACTCTCTCTACCTTTCACCCAAATGCGGTGCAATCCGCACGCAACAACCGTCATGATGGCTACAAGGAATATGCCGAACTGATAGACATTATGCAAGTTGCAGAAGCTCAAGATGAGGTTCTCAGAAAGAACTACATCTCATAGCCGCCTAGTAGCAAAGTTGGCCATGAAGTCAATGCTAGCAGCTACAAGGTGAGAAAGCCTCACTCAAAGTAAAGAGGCAAGAAGGGTAAGGTCATAAGTCACTAGACCAAGCAGAATGCTCAAGCCAAGAAAGGTGAACAAAAGAAGCGCGATGAGAAGCCCTATGGTCAGCAGGACCAAAGCTGTTACAAATGTGGCACTTGGGGACATTGGTCACGTGTTTGCCGTGAATCGCAGCACGTGATTGATGCTTTCAAAGCTAAGAAGAAGGGCAAAGAATAGCATGAGGCGCACCTCGTCATTGCAGGCATGGAAGACCCATAGTCATTGGCTGCACCTATGGATGTGGACAGCCCTACAGCAGCTCCCATCACTCCTTCTTTGGACATTGCAGCGGCTACAGCCGTAGTTGCCGAAGAAGAGAAGATAGAAATAGACCAGATTCAGACAAAACTTTCTTCATATTTCGCTGATTCGATCTAGTGTACACATTGCACTTAGTTTTACAATCATTTGCAGTTTATGGTTGTCATAGCACTTTCAATTATTGAATAATGGTTGTAAGCTCTAGAAGAGCAATATCAATAAATTCTTGTGATGAGTCCAGTAAGACTTTTTCCCGTATTAATAATAGCAAGTTTGTTCTGTTTTGAAGTATTTTATTTATGTGTGGATTGTTTTTTACCCCATATTAATAGATACTTTATATATCAAAACGCGTGTGGCGTCCTATGGAGGAAGTGTGCTTAGCAGATAGTGGCACAACAAATACCATATTGAGAGAGACAAAAAAAATCAGTCGATCAGCAAAAATGCTGGTAGTTTTACGACAATCGCTGGCAGCGATACTTGTATAATAGGCCCAGGAAGAGCCACAATTATATTCCCGATGGGCACGACATTGGTCATTGAAGAAACCTTGTTGTACCCGGAATCAACTAGAATTCTCTTAAGCTTTGAAGATATTCGCGCTAACGGTCTCCATGTAGAGACTGGAGAAAAGTATGGTAAGGAATACCTTCTCATTACAAAGCGTGAAGAAAATGAAAAAAAAAAAGGGTATTAGAACGACTTCGTTCATATGAATCTGGGCTATACTACACTAATATTAGGGCACCTGCAGTCTATACTGTCCTGAAAATATCTTTTAGAAGCTCTGAACTTTTCTATCTTTGGCATGATAGATTAGGCCACCTCGGTCTTAGGATGATAAGAAATATAATTAACAATTCTCAGGGACATAATATCAATGTAAAGAATTTCCCGAATCCAAAAGATTTCATGTGCCCTGCATGTGCCACCAGGAAATTAATTACTAGACTTTCTCCTCTGAAAGTGAAGGATGAAATCCCTGCATTCCTGGACCGAATCCAGAGAGATATTTGCGGTCCTATGCAGCCCCTATCAGGGCTATTTAGGTACTTTATGGTGCTCATCGATGCTTCCTCGAAATAGTCGCATATATGCTTGTTGTCTACGAGAAACCATGCTTTTGCAAAGCTGATCTCGCAGATAATTAAAATAAAGAATAATTTCTCAGATCATCATGTGACAACGCCGGAGAATTTATTTCAAAAGCATTTGATGATTATTGTATGGCAATGAGAATTACCGTTGAGCACTCGGTACCACATGTCCACACCCAGAATGGACTAGCAGAGGCATTGATTAAAAGAATTAAATTTATTGCCCGATCGCTTTTACATAATTGTAATTTACCAACTACGTGTTGGGGACACGCAGTCCTACATGCAGCAACTCTCATCAATTTTAGACCGTCGGCATACAACATCCATTCATCTATGCAACTAGCGCAAGGGTCAGCACCGAAAATCTCTCATCTCCGAAGGTTTGGTTGCAAGGTTTATGTACCTATACCACCATCGCAGCAAACTGCAATGGGCCCTCTCCGAAAGTCTGGGATATACGTTGGTTATGAGAAAGCATCCATAATCAGGTATCTGGACCTGATGATTGGAGATTTGCATACAACCCATTTCGCTGATAGTATATTTGATGATGATAGTTTCCCGTCATTAGGGGGAGAAAATCAACCTCTTGATGAAAAATATCGAAAAATAACGTGGCAAGCCACGGGAATCCATGCACATGACCCATGCACTAATGAAGCAGATAGAGAAGTCTAGAAGATAATTAATTTGCAAGTATTTGCGAATCAACTGCCTGGTCACTTTAGTGATTTGAAGAGCGTGACCAAGTAGCATGTGCCTACACGCAATGTATCGGAGAGGGTCGAAATACCAAAGAAAATAGAAGGTATTCCTAATCCCGTCTAGAGGTCTCAGAATAAAAGGACGAGAACTCCGGCCCCTCGAATCCCAAGTAACCGGGGAGAATCTATGAATAGAATAACAGCCAATGTCGACATCTATTTTGCAAAGAAAATTGCCACAATCATCAATCTTGATCCCGAGCCTGCATCGCTCGCTGAATGCAAGAAAAGATCAGTTTGAAAAGATTGAAAAAGGTAATAGAAGCAGAATTAATATCTCTGAATAAAAAAGAGGTATTTGGGCCTGTAAGCCGCACACCTCCCCATGTGCACCTTGTAGAGCATAAATGGGTATTTGTTCAAAAGAGAAATAAAAATAATGAAGTTATAAGATATAAAGCAAGGCTTGTTACACAAGGTTTCACTCAAAGACCAGGAGTCGATTATGAAGAAACCTATTTCCCGGTCATGGGCGGAACTACCTTTAGATATTTAATCTCAATGGCAGTAAATCTGAATTTGGAAATAAAATTGATGGATGTGGTAACTACATACCTTTATGGAAACTTGGATTTGAAAATTTATATTAAGGTACCCAAAGGTATCCCTGTCCTGAACCAAGACAGAGCAAATAGAAATCTATCTGATGTGCAACTCAAAAGTCACCGTATGAATCAAAATGTCAGGCGAGATGTGGTATAATCGCTTAAGTGACTTTCTCTGCAAGAAAAGCTACACGAACAATGAGGATTGTCCTTGTGTATTTATACGGAGATCCCAGGATAGATTCTGTATAATCTCAGTATATGTAGTTAATCTGAATATCATCGGGGCCTTGGAAGATATTAAGAAAGCAAGCTCTTATCTGGAGTCGGAGTTCGAAATGAAAGATTTGGGTAAAACCAAATATTGCCTAGGCTTGCAGCTTGAGCATACCCCTGAAGGGATTTTAGTACATCAGTCAACCTACACTCAGAAGGTGTTGGAAAGGTTCGGCTTTGAAAAGGCATATCCTTCGAAAGTGCCAATGATCGGGAGATCCTTGCACAAGATAATGACCCGTACAGACCTAGAGAAGAGGGGGAGGAAGTCCTGGGACCGGAATTCCCATACTTGAGTGCAGTTGGAGCACTCATGTATTTGGCAAACTGTACTAGACCGGACATTACATTTGCAGTGAACCTACTAGCAAGGTATAGTGCATAACCTACCAAAAGGCATTGGTAGGGAATAAAGGACGTCTTCCGATACTTCCAAGGAAGTAAAGATCTTGGTATGTTCTACAGAAAGAACCAAGACCTGACAATGACTGGCTATTGTCAGAACCCGAGATTAATATCCCAGATCCTCTATGCATTTCTGAACTAGTCCCATGATCAGTCGCTAGTTCACACAATAAACAAATATGGTAACAAATTCATATCACAACTTTATTAATAATCAACAGAGTTTATTACAAAAGAGGCTTACAGCCAACAATAAAGAACACAGCGGAAGACGAAGAAGAAGTAGTAGAGTCCAGCAATCCGCCACAGGCAATCGACTGGGGTAGCGGCCTAGTCGTCGAGATCCACATCGGTAGCGAAGTCCTTCTCCTCTGAAATTTTGTTTGCATAAAGCAAACATGAGCACAACTTCCGTGCTCGCAAGTTATACCCGTCAAGTAACAGAATGACATGCATATATGGATGTAATAAGGATGGCTTATGGGTTGATTTGCATAAAGCAACATTTTCTTTAAATACTTGTACTAAGTTCTAAAGCAGTTATTTTATAACTACAAATCATTTTGTAAATTCTCAGATTTATAGTCAGATAACATTCACACATGAATGGTGAAGGATACCCTCCTATCACATGGCTTCCTGCCCAAATCCTATTTGGATAAACCAGTTTGAAGAAGTCTTTTTTAAATAAAACCAAAGTCTAACTTTGAGCAGTTCTGCTAGCATGTCCATGATCGTGGACACGACTATTCGAATAGTTTTACACTCTGTAGAGGTTGTACAGCTTTACCCACAAGACACGACTTCTCTAGTTTGTTTGGCATCCGTCGATACCACCGCTCACTACCTTAGGTGAGCAGTCTAGAGCATGTGACAAGGCTTTTACAAAGCGCTATTACACCGTAGTTACCCCTCGCTAAGGTTTCACCACCCCCTTTGGAATAAAGACCTCCGGGTTTGGGCCCCCTCTTGCGCTAGGTGGGACTAACATAAGTCGTAACATGACTACCCATTGCATCTGTAGGGAACGACCACGGTGGAACATTGTAAATTATTTAGCCAGGTCCCGACCCATACTTGGGACATGTGGTGGTACGGTATGGCTTAGCATCATACACTCGAAGATCGGTCCTTAACTGACTTGGGCAACTTTCCAACAAAACCCATGGGCCTCAACCATACCCGATTGAGCCCGTGCAGGAACATGCACCCACCAAACATCCATTATGCCCAAGTCCAAACCCATTTTTATTTTATTTTTCAGGTAAAGGTATTTTATAAACCTTTTATGGTAAAACAATACCATAGATCTAATTTAATTCAAATTTGAAATATTTGGCTAAAAACTTTCCAAATACAAGATTTGATCTAGGCATTGGCTAAGCATTTAATTATTTCTAATATTATTTTATCTAATGGTGACAAGGAAATGATAATCAATATTCAAATTGGCTATACACAAGGAATTGGAATAACTATGTATTTAAACAAGGGATTAAAATAACTGGATAAAAATTATGCATGCAATAGTAATTTGAAAACAGAATTAAATAAATTTAAAATAATGGGATTGATATGATCAAGGGTATAACTTGCCTTGCTTGATGAGGTGACGTTGTTTTTCTTAACAGATCACCCTAACGAGCGTGCGGTGTTGAGGTAGCGTTGTTTTCTTAACGGTCACCTAATACTCACAAGTACTATCTTGGGTAGTCAAGTGTACGATCACGATGATCATACAGTCAAAATCAATCCTCTTATGTTGATCTTCAATCGGCGTCGAAATCTGATTCTCCGAAGTCGTCGAAATCTAATCGCAAAATACGCTAAATTTAAACCAAATTCAAATAAATTCAAAAAGACAGATCAAATTAACTCCAAATAGAAATATTTTGGATTAGTTAGCTAGGTAATAATTTTATATGAATTTACAAATTTGAATGGACTAAATCGGAGCTGGGAATCAAAAGATATAAATTTTCCAAGTTTGAATTTACATGGAATAATGAATTAGGGTTTAAAGGAATTATTGATCAAATGAACTCAAAATTAAATAATTTTGGTTTAGATGGCTAGATCTTGATTTTATATGAATTTAGGAATTTGAATCGACGAAATCGGAGTTTGTATGAGGGAGAACGAACCCTGGGAAGTTCTAAATCTAAATAAACCCTAAAATCGACGAAATCCTAATTATTGCGCAATATGACATTAGCAAAGGAATTTCTGAATTAAAATAATTCAGAGAAAAAAAATGCCACAGTGACTGACATGTGGGCCCCTTGGTCAATGGACCAAGTCCATGGTCCGGTCAACGTCCACGGTGGACTCGGTCCATCGCACAGTGCGTGCGGGTGTGCGTGTGCTGGTGCAACCACTGAGGTGGCCGCCACGTGGGCTGCCACATGGGCAAAAGGGGTGAGGTGGCGGGTGAGGTGGCGAGGACGTGGACGCCGGTGGGTGGTGGTGCTCCATCCCGATGGTTGCCGCGGCCCGGAGGCACGGCGGCGATGTGAGTGGTACCAATAGCACGAGGGCGATGAGGATCCTAGGGCTTACCTCTTGGCGAGAGAGCGGCGGGAAAGGCGTGGCGAGGAAGATTTGCGGCGGCGAACCGGCTCGCGTGGCGAAGAGCTCCGGCGGTCCACAGCCCGGTGAGTCGCGCGCATAAGGTGGCACGGGTGATGGTGATGTCGATGGTGAGGTCGGGGTGGATCGGCGGCGATGGTCGCGGCGCTAGAGGCGGCGAGTGCGGCTCGGCGGCGGTGAGAAAATCGTTTGCGGGCGAGCGAGGCGAGGAAGGAGGAGTGGGTGGTGGGAGTAGGTTGAGGACTCAGGGGGCACCTCGTGCTCCCTTTATAGAGCGGAGGGTCGGGAGGAGAAGATCGGCGCGGGATCGCGGCGGTGATAGGGCGGTCTCGGCGATGCAGTCGCGAGAGAGGAAAAATGGCGGGAGGAGGCGGCGAGATCGGGGAAGTTAATGCGCGCATCCATTTGTGGAAGGAGGCACAAATCACGGCGGAGATGAAGCTCGGGTGGCGCCATGGCGGCAGGGAGCAGCTCTGCGCGAGGAAGAAAGGAAGGAGGAAGAAGCGTGGCGGGCGGTCCCACACCGGCGGCGGGAAAGAAGGAAGGAGCGCGGGCGGGCGGCGGCGGTTGATCGCCATCAACGGATGCATGTGAGGGGGCGAGATAACTTTCGGCCGGTGGGCGTCTTGGTCGCGGAATGGAGATGGGCGAGTTAGATTCGACCATTGGCCATTTAGGTTTTTCTGTTGATTTCTCAATTGTTTTAATCCAGATAATTCATTTAGGCTTTAGAAAATAGCAAATTAAATTCAAAAATTAAGAGAAAATTCACAGAAATTCCCTCAGGCATTTTGGATTTAATTAAAATATTTCCAACTTAAAGTTGGCTATACTTTTGCAAATAAATTATTTTGGCTTTGCAATAATTAGGAAAAAGCTTTTAAAAACTGAGAAAATTCTAGAAATTAATTGAATTTTTATTTTTGAGTCAAACCAATGAAATTTCAAGAACTTCAAATAAGTTTTAAATTTTGACTTTTAAAACTTCAGAAATTCAAATAAGACAATCAAACTCTATCCAAATTCAGAAAATCCAATAACTTTATTTATTTTATTTTGGTAACATAACTTTGGGATGTTCTGACTATGCGGATCTTTGGTACCGTCGAACAGTATCTGACTAAGTCAGTAAAGCAGGCTATGTCTTCCTGTATGGTGGAACTGCAATTTCATAGAAATCGTCTAAGCAAAGCATTGCATCGACTTCGACGAACCACTCAGAAATTATAACACTGTATGAGGCCGCACATGAATGCTCTTGGCTTCGGCGGATGATTCACCACATCCAGCAGTCATGTGGATTGAATACCGCACAAACCCCCGCTATTATCTATGAAGATAATGCAGCATGTATTGCACAAGTGCAGATGGGTCATGTGAAGAGCCCTCTCACAAAGCATATCAACCCCAAATTCTTCTATGCTCATGAAATGCAAAAGATGGACGAAATTAAAGCATTGCATACTAAGTCATATGAAAATCTTGCAGATTTATTCACTAAGTCACTTCTAGCATTTAGCTTTGAAAGGTGCATAAGTGGAATTGGAATGATGAGACTTAGAGAAGTGCAGAATTCAGAGGGAGGACCTTCACAAACTCATTACTAAAGCTTGATCACGAAGGTCGAGTACCCAAAGAGTAAATCCTGGATATTAAATGAAATTGGGTGGATTGTATTCTTTTTCCCTTGACGAGTTTTCCAAAAGTTTCTCAGCTAAAGTTTTTAATGAGGCAATTCGTGCAGCATAGAAGAATATGATTCATGTATTTTTTCTCCAAATTTTTTTCACTGGGTTTTTATGGAGTTTTGACGAGATATGAACATAAAGTATGAGAGCCCAAGGGGGAGTGTTAAGAAACCGGGCCCGACCAGGAGTCCTGGCCCAAGTGGGCACCTCATCCACCCGTAGCCTATATATAAGAGGGAGGGACCCCGACCATTGTACATGTTCATTGAAAGAGCAATAAAGAGAAGCCTGCAGTCCCCTCATATCTCTGTGTTCATATCTATTCTGTTCTTGTGTTCTTTCAATCAATCTTACGATTCTGAATTTATCTACGAGATAATCGCTCGAACTAGACTCGCCAGCGACGGTTCCTCAACAGTACTAACTCATAGTTGACATACTGCTTCTAGGGCATATTCAGGGATTTCGCATAAATTTCGGTAAAATTCCACACGAAACAGTTAGATTCCTACAAGAATCTGGGATATTCTGCTTGGATAATTTCGGTTGATTCTAGCGAAAAGAAAACCAAGCACCTAACATTTGACATGGTTCAATTCAAAACACAAGCAAGCGCACGCACATGGAAACTTTTGCAAGGCACGAGAAATCTGTGCGTTGTCACAGCCACAACGGCTGAATTTCCACAACGGCATTCAGCGCCGGTTGTCAAAATTTGCTTACGTTACAGACAAATAACAGGCAGCTTGATGCTGCTCACTGTCACAAACTTGAAGAAACCATAGATTGTTTCATCTCCATTATTTCTGCTCAACGTAATCATTCTCCTACCTACGACTCCTTCAAAGAACGATGGGTCTAATGAGTCGGAGATGAGTTCGACAGTGAGCTCTCAGTTCCAGTCGTTTCACTCGCAAGAGTTCCATTCGTATGTTCCACCGATACATCAGTAGCCTCCTCAGGTGCCTTGAGCAGAGAGGGATCTACCTTCTCTTTCGCAGCCTTCTCCCTTTTGAGATCTTCCTTGGCTAAGCTTGAGAATTGCTTGTCCAATGAATTTGCTGCGCCTAGCCATGCGAGAACAATGACCAACAGTATTCCACCGAGGTAGGGAGTCGAATTTGCCAAAGAGCCGAATGTCAGGATCATGAACTGTTGGATCAGTGCGCCACCGGACTTGCCCAATGGGTTGCAGACAACATCGATGGCTGCTTTTCCCTTCACCTGCAAACAGAGGGTAGTAAAGTTGGCATGCAGCATAATAGTGATGCAGATAGTGAGTTGTGAAGAATCATTGAGCTACCCAAACATGGCCCTAGCGCAAGGAGGAAAACATTTGGAATAAAATTAGGACAAATGGTATTATGCTCTCTAGACTAGACTTAAGAGCACTGATTTTTATTTAAGGCTGCTCATGTCAAGGGAATTGCATTTGTTGAAGTAATTAAGACAAATGAATAAAGCAACGAATGGCAGCAGGAAAAGACAGGTCATGTCATTATACAACAACCGTGACCAAGAGAAAGCTATGTATGGGATTTAACAGGTTTTAGAAAGGTATATCTGACCATATGAAGTTGTCATAGTAGTTTCAGCATGCCATAACATACAGTTATGCATAAGGGCACTCCCAATGATTTGATATTAAGCCTTGATACTAGAGAAGAGAGAGTGGTTACATGGCATTTTAGAAACAACCACCCCAAGAGCTTGTTACTTAGAATTGATTACTTAATATATAGTTCATCAAGAATCGGTCAGAGCAAATTTACTTATAGTGCTAGTGTGCTACTATGTAGTACACATCTACAAAGCAACAAAACGATTAATATAAAGTACCATTCGTGAGAGAACATAACATCAGAAAATGAATACAAAAACTTTTTAAATATTCACCAAGGAATCACATGAATAAAAATGCAATCTGGAAGGATGAACAAACCTTCATATCTTCGTCCAAAGGAATATAGGCCATTTCCTTGCACGGATCAAATAAACTGTACTTTGCGCTCTTGCTAAATATGTTCTGCATTGCACCCACATAAACGGCTGCAAGAAGAGGGGTCATACCCATCGTGGCAAGCATAGGAGTCAGTGGTTGCCCAAACAAAATCAGAGAGAAGAACCCAACGCCAGTCAGCAACAAAACTGTGGGGGTGATCATTGCAGCCACACCCCAGCCAAATCTTCGGAGTATAACCCGGCCTAACAGCATCATTGTGAAAGTTGCAATTCCAGTTGCGGTTGAGAAATCACCCATGAAAGATGAATATTCGTTTGGACTAGGGAACTGCCGAGATGAACAGGGAAAGTGTTACTGAATTGAAAAGGTTGTGGGAATAAGACACTGAATTTTTTTTATTAAAAAAAACAGAAAGCTTAAAAAGATTACCTGTGCCTTGAGCTTTGATTTCCATGTGACTTCCACAAGATTGATACTAATGCCGTATGCAACCACTAAGGTAGCAAGGTCCCTCACATATCTTGAAGAGAGCAGAACTTTCAGACTCTCTTTCATGCCAAGCTTAGGCTTGTCCTGTTGAAACAATCGCTACAGATTATTTGAAGTAGTAGTAAAAAAAGGAACACACGTTTAACCATTCTACTAACCTTTTTCTTCTTGCGATCAGACTTTGGAAGAGAAGGATCATTCAAAACAAACTTGTTCACTCCCCAATAGATGGAACTAATGACAAGTCCAAGAAGTACCACTATGCTCATCATTCCTTTCAAAGATACCTCCCAACCATCAATTCCTGGACCCAATGTTTTGCGCAAATTTGAGAAATACTTCACAGTACGCCCAGAAAAGATGAGGGCAATATTAGCCCCAAGGCCAAATAGAGGGTAGAATTCTTTTGCTTCATCGACTGTGGTGATCTGAAAAAATATGAATCAACTCAGTTGGTGCATAAAGGGTCACAGTTTGATGAGAAGATCAGCAAATATGAAATAAACGTTTAAATAAAATGTCAGGCACTATAATGACATGGACAAACAAAGCCCCTTGAAGGTATGTTTCTTCAGATGGCTGCTCTCCAATGGACGGCAACACAACAACATCAACTTTTGGCACAAAAACCTACTGACAACGACCACTGTGAACTCCCTATTCTTCAGATGTCCCCCACGTTGCTCCCCTCTGGCAGGCCTTTGGGCTTGACATACAACATCTCACCAGTCACCACCAAGCAACACTTGGAAATGGAACCACCAGCCCTATCCTGCGACAAAAGTGGTCAATCCTCATGCTCCTCATTCTGTGGAACATCTGACTACACTACGGAGGCACAACTCCCTCCCTCCCTCAAGTGATAGCACTTAGGGACCACCCTGTGGGCTCATAGACTCTGAACCACAGATTAACCAGTAGTTTCTAGCTGGAAAACTCGCTATTCTTACCCTTATGAACAACCTCTGTAATACTCCCATTTAAGGGGAACTTTCAAAGAAACTGACTGCAGAGCAGAATGCTTCAGATATGAAACCAATAATAAGTGCACAAGAATCGCCATCAAGTTATGATAATTGTACCATTGAGAAGTATGAGCACGGCAAATAGATGTACCATTGAAAATTATGAGTGCTCAAGGTGACAATGTTGGATTTAAAATGCATATTTGTAGCATTCAAAAACAAGGTCATTTCACCAAAATCTTTACAGTATCTCTGTCCTAGGTATTGGTATTACGTGATTTTACAAAGATCAACAGTGAACTTCAAAGAGTGTGTTAAGTGAAGGTGCTAAGCACTACGGAAGATTTTTTTGGTTCGGAGAGTTGCTTCAATCTCTTTATTTGACCTCTCAGGTGTGACAGAGAAGTTAAAACAGTTATGATTCTGGAATAGTGTCATTTCGTCCCCTAGATATTATTAACTTATTACCTGCTTAAAACTCATGGTTGAGTGCCTTAGCTCATGACATCCTGGTCAAGCTTGGCTTTTATTTTCCTTTGCCCTTCTCTTCTTCTTTTGTACCTTTATATATATATATATATATTGATGTCCGGGATTTCCCCATCCGGCCCACATTAAAGAAGAAAAAACACCCTATCTCGCGAGGCAACCACGAGAGCCAGCGCTCGAACCATGGTGGGTTGAGAGCCTATAGCTCCCCTCATTTTTGCCAGCTGAGCCCCAGCTCAGTCCTCAAATAAACACTACACACCCGACCCCACACACACACCCCACACACACGCACACACACACACCCGGGTGAGCACCCAGCGCCGAGTCGTGGACTCGATCCTGGGCAGGCCGCTCGGAACGACGCCGAGCTAGCCAAGCGAGCACGCTCGCTTTCACTGTATATTTATTCTCCTTTTATGAAGCTTCAGTAAGGCTCCCATGATTGTCTCCCACAAAATAAATTGTAGATAGTAAAATGTGTTTAGGGGCTGTGTTTTAGGGGATCGACTCAGATGGCAGGATGTACGGTTTAGGGTTTTAGTCTTGTAGGTTTTTTTCCATTATTATTTTATTTTATTTGCAAGGCTCTCGTCTCTTTGACCTTAAAGAAGGTTTCATTCTTAGCCTATCCCAACTTGTTTGGGATCAAAGGCGTTGTTGCTGTTGTTGTGTTGTAAAATGTGTATGAATGTATCTAGTACAAACATTCAGCCCTCCCTTTCTGGGAAGAAAAGTAGCCACAATGCAAAAACATAATAGCTTTGCTGAAGACTACATTAATCAACATGATTTCTTTCAAAAGGAGTTAGAAAGTGTTACCCATACCCAGCCAAGTGGTTATATAGAATATACATTCACAACTAATTAATGACTGAAAACAACTCAAATATAATTCAGTTTATGGAAAGCTAGCAATCATCCAGCTGAGTGTATTCATACCAGAAAGGAACATGCACCTAGACCTCAGCCAACAGGTTCCGCGATACAATGTGCAATACTGCTATGCAGGGCCTACCAAGTACCAAGTACTAATCAAACGAACGTTTAATTACCTACCCATTATCCCAAGAGCACATCATCAGTTGTCTAACCATCTTGACAGAGAACAAGTTTTCCCCCTCTATGTTATTGTTTTCCAATAACTATCCATCCGGTCAAAAATAGTAGCTAATCAGATGGTCAAAATTAAAATTTGACTGGAAATTAGCAAAGGTACATTTACACATACCAAGATTGACCCAAAAAAAAATCTAAACCCGTGACTCACCTGGTTAGCGAAGCCCCAGAAGAGGACCGAGATGACGACGCTGCCCCACAGCTCGGCCATGACATAGAACAAGCAGAAGCTCCAAATCCTCAGGATGGCGACGGGGCCAAGAAAGCTCGGGCCGAGCGCCGCAAGAAGCTTGTCGGCGAGCGCGGTAGGATGGATCGCATCCCTGAGCGGGTAGAGCACGAAGGCGAAGGCGCCGAAGAAGGCGATGAAGGGGAAGATGACGGTGTAGAAGAGCGCCTCCCGGGAGAGCACGTTGGAGAGCTTGGTGTAGAGCAGCATGAAGCCGATGGCCATGGGCAGGTTCACCCAGGTCTTGAGGAAGGGGATGATCTCCGCGCTGCTCCCCTTGGCGGTCACCACAAGCACATCCTTGGTGTCCCGCAGGATCGTATAGTTGAACAGGATGCAGAAGAACATCAGGCCCAGCGGCACGATCTTCTTCAGCGTCTGCACGTCCATGCCGAGGATCTTCTTGCCCTCCGTCTGCGCCGGCGGCTGCGGCACCGCCGTCGCCTGCGCGCTGCAATACACACCACCACTAGCACTACTCCTCCGTTTCAAGAATCCATATCCCAGGACGGCGTCGTGCGAGGGGTTGCTTCTTGATGCGAGGAGTGGGGATTGGAGGGTGGAAGGCTTGGTGGCAGGGGAGAGGGAGGCGTGAGGGGCCCTCGGGCGCCGGAGGGGGAGGCGGAGCCCGGCGCGGAGAGGGAGGCCGCCGGGCCTGGCGTGGAGTAGAGCGAGCGACTCCATGGGTGTCGGCGCTCCGCTCGGCTCCGCCGGTTCTTGCCAACCCCGAGACACGAATTGGGGGAGGAGAGAAGGCAAGAGGGAGGAAAGTGGGTCGCGACTTTGGGAGTAATAAAAGATCGCGCATTCATATGCCGATGGGATCTGCCGTCGGTTCGTGGGGCGCAGACGACGGCGGCCGTCGGATCGGGTGCGGGGTTGGTGGGTGCGCGGAACGAGACAGGCAGCGTCCAGCCGCCGCCCAACGCGGTCAGCTGCGGCGTGGCTAGCGCTCGCCCGACGCCGTGTGTTTGTTTCTGTGCAAAAGCGTAGTTTGTAAGTCTCATCATTCTAATTCCACGTATGCACCTTTCAAAGCTAGATCTTTGGAAGTGACTTAGTGAATAAATCTGCAAGATTATCACATGACTTAGTATGCAGATGTTTTGATTACGTTCATCTTTTGCAATTCACGAGCATAGAAGAACTTGGGGTTGATATGTCTTGTGAGAGGATTCTTCACATAACCCATATGTACTTATGCAACACAAGTCGCATTTATCTTCATAGATAATAGTGGGGGTTAGTGCGGCATTCAATCCACATGATTGCTTGGATGTGGTGAATCATCCGCCGAAGCCAAGCACATTCTCGTGAGGCCTCATACATGCTATCATTTCAGAGTGGTTCGTCAAGTCGGTACAAGACTCTACTTAGGCGTTTTCCATGGAATTGCGGTTCCACCACATAGGAGTTCATAGCTGCTTGCAATTTGGTACGTATGCGGATCCTACAAGTACCCGCATCATCTGTATTGCCATTCATAGTTAAGTCTTGGTTCTTTCAGAGAAACAGACTAAATTCTTTGCTTCTTTGGAGGTATTGAAAGATGTCCTTCATTCTCTACCAATACCTTTGGTAGGTTCTGACTATACCTTGCTAATAGGTTCACGGCAAATGCAATATCCGTTCTAGTACAGTTTGCTAAATACATTAGTGCTTCTATTGCACTTCGGTGGGAATTCGGTCCCGTGACTTCTCCTCTTCTTTAGGTCTGTATGAGTCTTTGTCTTGTCGCAAATATCTTTCGACCATTGGCACTTTCAAAGGGTATGCCTTTGCCAAGTCGAACCTTTCTAACACCTTCTCGAGTGTAGGTGATGATGCAATAATGTTCCTTCAGGGCATGCTCAAACCGCAAGCCTAAGCAATATTTGGTTTTACCCAAACCTTTCATTTGAACTCCAACTCGGTAAGAGTTTGCTTTCTTAATATCCTTGAGGTTCAGATAATATTGGATCATCTTCATACACCGAGATTATACAAAATCCATTCAGGATCGTCATTATAAATACACGAGATTATTCTCATTGTTCGTGTAGCCTTTCTTGTGTAGAAAGTCGCCTGCGATTATACCACATTCACGCTGATTGCTTAAGTTCATTCAATGACTTTACGAGTTTCACACTGCATATATTTCTATTTGCTCTGTTTTTGATTCGGAGATGTTGATACATTCGGTATCTTCATATAAATGTCCGAATCCAATATTTCATAAAGGTATCTTGGTACCTCATCCATCAATTTCACTTCTAACTTCAAGTTCACTACCATTGAGATAAATATTTAAAGGAGTTCCATGTGAGACCGGAATAGGTTTTTCATTATCATCTTACGGATGTCCAGTGAAACCTTGTACAACGAGCCTTGCTTCTTTTCATTTCTCTTCGAACAAATACCCACTTATACCCTACTGGTGCACAAGGGGAGACGTGCGCTTACAGAGCCCAAGCGTCTTTCTTTTATTCGGAAAGAGCAATTCGATTTCTATTGCCTTCTCTCAATCTTCTCAATCGATCTTTTCTTTCATTTATCGAGCGATGCGTGCTCTGGATCAAGATTGATGATTGTGGCAAGTTTCTTTGCAAAGTAAATGTCGACATTGGTCGTTGTCATATTCAAATATTCTCCTAAGGTCATAAAGCTTATAGCTATTTCTTCAAGGCGATTCTTTTAATGCTTCTATTTGTTCACCGCTTCAATTGCGGGGCAAGTCCTTTAGTTTTTCAGCTCCGATGTGCGCACACATCCATGCCGATGTCTCCCTTCATGGGATGTTCAATTCGTATGCCTTTTCGAAGGTTCCATACCGATGCAGTCTCAAGCGGCTACCTTCCGTTTGGGGCACTTCGGTGATCGGTGTGTCAAGTCCTTCTTATCCTTTTTCACCAGCGTCCCGGTTGCTTCGGATTTGAGGACCGGAGTTCTCGCCCTTTTATTCTCGAGGCCTCGGGCGGGATTAGGGATACCTTCAATGGTATTTCAACCTCTCCGGTGCATTGCTTGCGAGCAAATGCTACTTGGTCACGCTCTTCAAATCACTAAAGTGAATCGACGGTTGATTTGCTAATATTTGCAAATCTATTATCTTCTGGACTTCAATTGTCTTCTAGACTTCAATTCAACTATCTTCGGATCGCAATTATCTTACGGACTTTTGTATTTGCTTCACTAGTGCGCTGGTCATATGCATAGATTTCAATTATCTTCGGATTTCAATTGTCTTCTAGACTTCAATTGTTTCGACATTATCATCAATGGTTGATTTCTCCCCTAATGACGGAAACTAACCTCATCTAATGTACTATCGTGAATCGGGCATTATACAAATCTCGATCATATGGTCCAAATACTTGATTATGGATGTTTGTCTCATAACCAACGATATCCCACTTTCGGAGAAAAACCCATTGCGATTATTGCGGTGGTGGTATAGGTATATAACCCTTGCAAACCAACCTACGAAGATGAGAAGTTTTTAGTGCTGACCCTTGCGCTAGTTGCATAGTTGGATGGATGTTATAGGCCGACGGTCTAAAATTGATGAGAGTCGCTTCTGAGCGGATGCATGTCCCCAACATATAGTTGGTAAATTACAATTCTTCAAAGTTCTGCTAGTCCATTCTGGGTACGGACATGCGGTACAAAATGCTCAATTTTAATTCCCATTTTCATGCAATAATCATCAAATGCTTTCGGAGTGAGTTCTCCGGCGCTGTCCATTCAGGTGGACTTCTCATGATGATCAGGGAAAATATTTAATTATCTACGAGATTTGCTTTGCAAAAGCATGATTTCTCGTAGACAATAAACATACGTGCGACCATTCCGAGGAAGCATCGATAAGCACTATAAAATACCTAATTGACCTTACAGGGTTGTATAGGACCGCAAAAGTCTCCTTGGATACGGTCCAGAATGCGAGGACTTTATCCTTCGCTTTGAGCAAAAGGTCTAATAATTAATTTCCGTTGGCACATGCGGGCACACAAAATCTTCCAGTTCGGAAATTCTTTATATTCATATTATGTCCTGTGAATTGTTAATTATATCTCTCATTATCCTAAGACCTAGGCGGCATAATCTATCATGCTAGAGATAGATAAGTTGGAGCTTCTAAATACGGTTTTCAAGGCAAGATAGGCCGCAGTGCCTTAATATTAGTGTAGTATAGCCCATTTCATATGAAGGAAGACATTCTAATGTTATTTTCACATTCTTCACGCTTTGTAATGAGCGGTATTCGCACCATACTCTTCATCGGTCTCTACACGGAAGCTGTTAGCGCAAATATCCTTGAGAGTTCTAGTCGATTCAGGTGCAACAAGTCTTCTTCAATGACCAAAGTTGTGCCCATTGGGAGTATAGTTGTGGCCCTTCCGAGCCTATTATACAAGTATCACGTGCGATTGTCGTGAAGACTACCAAAGATTCTTCCGATCGATTGGAAAAATTTCCATTTCTCTTAGGATGGTTTTCATTTTGCCGCTACATGCTAAGCACACTTCCTCCATAGGGCGCCACACGCTTCTAATATAATGTACTTTATTAATATGTAGCGAAAGCAAGCAACACATAGATAAAATACTTCAAATATCGAACGTAACTTGCTATTATAAAAGCAGGAAAAATAAGCCTTGCAGGACTCATAATAAGAATTTAATGCTTTGCTCGCTAGAGCTTGCAACCATTATTCAATAATTCAAAATGCGCTTCAATTACAAAGCTGCAGTTACTATAAAGATTCGAGTGCAATGCGTGCACTAGATCTAATAGGCAAGTATTCGGGAACTTCGCTCAATCGGCTCCATGCGCGATCTTCTCCTTTTGGGCGCCTACACCGTGGCCACCGCGATGTCCAAAGGAGGGATGATGGGGTCACTCTGGTTGTCCACATTAATAAGTGCAACTAATAGATGTGAATCCTCTGTACTGCAATGGCGAGGTGTGCCTCATGCTATCATTTGCCCTTTTCTTAGATCAAAGCATCAATAATGTGCGACGTACAACCTTACCCTTCTTGCTCCTCTCATTTGTGAGAGGCTTCATCACCTGTAGCCGCTAGCATGATGGCTTCATGGCCAACATTGCTACTAGATGGTCGCAAGATGAAGTTCTTTCCTAGAACATCACCTTGAGCTTCCGCAACTTGCATGATGTCAATTAATTCGGCATACTTCATGTAGTCGTCTTTGACGATAGTTGCGTCGCGATTATCCGCGTTGGGTGAAAGGTAGAGAGTCTTCTCGATCTTACGCTCATCTGTGATTACATTACCACGCACTGAAGATTGATACAAATTTTATACAAAATCGCCATGTTGGGTCGGTTCTTGAATTCTGATTCGTGATGCGATCATCTTCATATTCGTGCAAAAGTTCAAAGGATTACCGCTAGTAATGCATAAAATGGTTGCAAATTCTCATAATGCTCATCGAACTTCGAGTTCAGATTCCGTATTTTTCTATGCATTTTTCATGATTTCTTGCTATTTTCGGTGATTAAAATCAATATAAACAATCACGAGATAATCAAAACAAGAAATACAATAAATAAATTGCATAGAAATAACAATAACAAAGTTAAACATGCTTCAAATGCAAAAATCGATTCAAAAATTGAATTCAGAGACCCTTTTCATTGGAAAAAGTATTTTCGACAATTCTACAATTTCAAGGTTAAAACACGAAATCTCGATTCTGAGAGAATTTGTGTGTAATATCCATATTTTCCGAGGTCTTTCTCAGAAAATTTCTCACCCGCAAAAACTCCTTGTGATTTTCAATCCCGGGGCCTTTTGCAAAACCGTATTTTCCGTCGCCCATTTTTTTCACCTTTCTTGGCCCAAAGGCCCACATGCCAGCCCATAGGGGCCCATCACGGCTTCAATATGCACGGGTAGGGTTTCCCCCCGCTCCTGCTGGCGGCGGCGCGGTCTCCGTGAAGAGGCGGCGGCGCGCAACGCTTTCAATGCGCGGCGCGGGCGGCGCGGCGGCGTCTTGCCGCGGCGCGAGGCAACCGCAGGCGCGCATCAAAGGCGGCGGCTTCTTGGGAGCTTGGCGGCGGCGCCAGCCTCCCCGGCGGCGGCGCTTATTTGGCGGTGCCGGCGCTCGGCCCGGTTCTAGCGGCGGGCGCCCGTGCGAGCTCGGCGGGGCGCGCCAGCGGCGGCCGCACGGCGGCAGCGGCGGCGGCGCGCGCGCCATGCGCGGCGGAGGTCGGGCGTAGGCGCGCGCGGCGTTCAAGCGCGCGCGCCACGGCGCGGAGGTCGGGCGGCGGGTGCCGATCGCGGGCGGCGGAAGAGGCATCTCCGGCAACGACCGTCGGCGGCGCGCGGCGCCTGCAGCAGCCGGCAACGCGCCAAGCGCGGCGGTGGGCACCGTGTCGCGTGGCACGGAGGCGGATGCGGCCGGCCGGCGCGCCTTCAAGGCGGTGTCGGCGGAGCGCGACGGCGACGACGGCGGGCGCGGCGGCCGGCTCCGGCTCTGCGGCTCAACACGCGGTGGCCCCTGGGTTCACTGCTTTCCATGCCATCTTTGCGCGGAAACATGGAATGGTAAAATCTTCCCGTGTCAGCACAAAGCGGAGTAGTTTAAACCTCAGGAGGGCCTACCGGCGTATCTGTGGTTGGTGGTAGGTTTTAGAAGAGCATCTGATGACCTGATCGTTTGGCATGAAAGCATGTTTGGTTCAGGACGGGGGAGTTTGAGCAGAGAAATTTTGGAGGGTTGTTTAAATTTTCGTAAATTCTTGTAAAATTCCTCTATTTTAGACACGCAATAGGTATTATAGGACACTTCTATGTGTCGAATGTCGCTTTTGCTAGTGTACAATGACAGTCGATTTTTGAACCGTCAGATATGCATCAAGAGTTGTGCGTTTTTCGAGGTAGAATTTGATGTTGATTTTGGATTTTGTTTCCGAGCCTAACCGTTAGTCCCTATCAATTTTTTTGTTGTGCTCTCGTTACCTGTGCCCACTGCTGGTTCCATTTGTTAAGAAATTGGGATCCGTCCCGCAGTCCTGATCCAAGATAGACTCATCATTCCAAATCCTAGTAAGATTCGTGCGTTTTTTTGGGTAAAATTTGTTGTTGTTGATTTTGGATTTTTTTTTCCGAGCCTAATTGTTAGCCCGTATCAACTTTTTTTTGTTGTGCACTCGGAACTCGTTCCCACCGCTGGTTCCATTGTTGAGAGAGAGTGAGGCAAGGGGGGGAGAGAGAGAGAGAGAGAGAGAGAGAGGAGAAACAGCTCTTTCCATTATTATGTGTGAGAGAGAGAGGCGGGGAAGAAGAGAAACCGAGGCGTCCGGCGCACGGCGGGCGCTGGGTGCGTGACGGGCGTGCAGCGGGCGAGCGACGCACGCGGGGCGAGCGGTGGTTGGGCGCAGGGTGCGCGGCGGGCAAGCGGCACACGGCGAGCGGATTTTCAAATCCGTGTGCGTTTTTGCTCTGATTTTTGTGATATTTTGGTTCATTGTAGTTTGCTAGGGATTGAATGTTCTATATGTTGATGAAATGTGGGCTAGAATTATTAGATTGGGGGCTTCTTTTATTTGTGCAAATTTGCTTGTATTTGAATTGAAGTTAGGTTTGGTTTCATGGTCAGATCTGATGAAATGTTGTTCAAATTTTCATACATGTACCTAAACCTGCCAGCTGACAATGTCTAGCATGGTACTACATTTAGCTCATATCAACTCTCTAATATCTTTGTGAACTGATCTGTATGTTCACTTCTTCTGCAACCATGAGATTGGTTGCACTTGGTTCAATATCTGATGATTCTGATGCATGCTAATTCTTTTCTGATTCTGATGTAATTGGGTTGGTTCCAGACTTCTGTCTATAGTAACTGAGTAACATACAGTGACTAAATTCTGAGATGGCTTGAGTTTTTTTTTTTTTTTTTTTTTTAAAAAAAAAACCAAGTTAGGGTTGCAACTTCTTATCCATTTCAGTTCAGTTCTCTAAATCTCTGGAGCTTTACACGATGTGGTGTCTTTGCATAATTTCAGGTGCCTCATGGTATTGGCTGTTGTCAGAAATGAGTTCTATGATCTGCGCAACAAGTTCCAGATTATGCTTCAGGTAGTTCCTTTTGTGCTTATATTGGGTTTTGATTATCAAATTCTCAGTAACTAGAAGGTTCCATATTCAAAAGATTGACTATACATTGTATAAGATAAAAAGAATCACCTTGTTCTTGTTGCTGCTGAAATTTTTCTACAGTTACTGTTTGGTTTCGGAAACACTTAGTCGTGTCTTTTGGAGGACTCTGAAAACTTTACTTGGCTGCTAAATGTTTCTATCTTAGTATCCGGATAACCAACTTGGCACATATTTTCTTTGAGAAATTATTTGAATTCATGTTCAGAGGCATCTCATTTAGCTTTTTGTTGAGCCAGGAGTGCTTCTGCTGCTGTATGGCTTTGTCTTATGTATTGACCTATTCTTTTGATGCAGCTGGAGCAGCAAATCCAGGCTTATGATCCTAAAGAGCAATAATTGAAGCAAAAAGAGCATAGCTGCATGTGATCTCACATGATAAGTGTATCTTTGAAGATGTAGACCATGTTCAATGGGTTTCTGGCTTGGAATGTGCGCAGAATCAAATCACTGGTCTGAGGTTTCGTGCTTCCAAACTGAGCTCACAACCCTGTAATTGTTAGTGACAAAACTGATTGTCTAGCGTCGATGTCTCTGTTACTCTACCTGTTTGTGTTCGATGTGCTGCCACCTGCCATCATTTGCAAACCATACACTGAATCATATAACTCATGAATCATCACTTTATGTTTACGATATCATTCTGTTTTGAAAAAATGAGTTTGCTGACCATTCTGTTCTATGACTAACAATGAATTGACTGCTGAGCAGTGACCATCAGTGGCACTCTCTTTTAACTGTTATTGCTAGTCTATAGAATGTGCAATTTATATTTTTTTTTGTTAGTGCAATTTTTTTTATATTATGGCATGTTTTTTACGTTTAGATGCAATGTGCTGGTTTCTTCTCCCCTATCTATATGCACGATGACTTACCTAATTGAAATTTGGTTCATTAGGTTTGCATATCAATTTACTTAAACTTCCAGTTTTATTTATTATGCAATTTAGTAATTGAAAATTGCAATTACGATTTGAAGTACTTTATTTTTTACTTTACTGTTTTATGTTAGGGTTCAACTGGTTAGGAACTTGTTCTCCTAGTTAGTTTTTTTCCTGATTTTTCAGTTTATGTTTTTTGATATATGTTTTGGTTCACGTAGATCTAGCAATTTATGTTCTCCTTAGATTTTTTTATCTTGTGTTATCTTGTTGAAATTTCATTGAGATCACAGTTAAATTTGATTATGAACTTGCATGCCATTTTAATTAAATTTTCAGTGTTTGGTATTATGCAATTTTAGTTCATTGGGTGTGCAAATTTTTAGTATGCCTCTTGATGTCAACTTGCAAAACATTTAAATTAAAATTTAAATGCTAGTTAATTTGCAATTTTATTTCAATAGTTGTGGAACTTCTGTTTGTTCCTTCATTTTATTAGTTTATTATTTGTGAACTTGCAAACCATTTAAATTACATTTTCAGTGCTAGTTAATGTGTAAGGTTAGATCCATTGGTGTGCAATTTCGAATTGGAGAAGTAATCTATTTTTTATCTATCTTTTGTATTAGTTTTTTATCTTTCATTTGTTAGGGGTTCACCAAGAAGGGGACTGTTTATTGTAAGGGGTTAATCAAGTAATCAAGTAAGGATTGTAATCTGCAAATGATTGATTTTTTAGTTGTTTATGTTATTGTTAGTATTCGGTGGCTATCATGTGGTTCACAGTGAGCATCAGTGGTTAGGACCAAAAAAAGGTTTCTTGTTTTTGTCTTTTGATTCTGTCTTTTGTAGGGGTTTACCATGGGAATAATTTTGTCTAGCTTATAATTTTTTTGTTGTCTCTATCATTTGTAGGGATTCACCAAGGTTAGGATATTTTTGTGTAGGTTAGATTTTTTGTCTCTTGTCTTTTGTAGGGGTTTACGGTTTACCTAGGTTCTCTAGAATATTTGTTCATCAAACTCTGTAGAGGGAATCACCCGATCTAAGTTTTGCTACCACATAAAGTCACACACTATTGTAGAAATTTCAGTTCAAAACTATTGTGCAAATTTAGTTTATCTTAAATGACATTTTTTATAGTTGAGAACTTAGTATGCCTTCTCATTTTTTATCAACTGTGGAAAATTATCGTATTATCATTTTTTTTCTGTACAGTTCAACAATAATAGAAATTTCTATCTTTTGTAAGTATTGCTAGAAGAAGCTTCTTCAAGAGCATTAGAAAGTGGCAACTCGAATAGTTGAAAGTGCTAATTCAGAACTATATCGCGTGTTAGTACAAACTTTGTCCAGGGTAGAAGTAGGAGATTGATTCACTATTGAGTAATGTTTAGATATGCATAGTTGGAAAGTTCTTGTTTTGATGGTTTCTTTCTTCTGTTTTGTAGAGCAAGTTCTTTGTAGAGATAGTTGGAAACATTAACTGTGGTCATGTGGAAATTTGCATACTCTTTTGACTAATATTACAAGTTGATATAATGTGCAATTTCTGTTTTTTGCTACTGCAATTTGCATAATGGCCTCAATTTTATGTTTATATTTCCTAATACAGTACTTATGTTTGTTCCTTAAGAGTTAACTAAATGATTCATTATTTGGCTTTTCCTAGTTCATGGTAATTTTGAGTTTTCTTTATTACGTGTCCATCTCATCTTATAAGTTACTTATGAATTTAGCTAAACTTACACTGTTATGCTTTATGCAATTCTAGTATTTGTAAACTGCAATTTCTGTAGGAACTAGTTCAGTTTTTTTTCTTCTAAATTTTGTAAGGGTTCATCTGGTTTTGAATTTTGTAAGGGTTCATCTTGTTTCATTTTTTCCCCATCTTGTTTCATTTTTTTTATGTGAATTGTAGGCTAATTTATATTAATTTTGTATTGTGTGAGGATTCACCTAGGTCATGGCATTTCTACCCTTCTTTGAATTATTTTCAGTCGTCATGTCTTGATTTTGTAGAGTATTATGTAATTGTTCACCTCGGTGTAGCAATTCTGTCATTCATAGAATATCATTTGTTTCTTCAGTTTTTATTATGTTTTATTGTTAGGGCACTGAAGCTTCATTATGGTTCCATATTATTGAGATTAAATGTTCACCTTGATGTAGCAATTTTGTCATTCATAGAATATCATTTGTTTCTTCTGTTTTTAATTATATTTTATTGTTAGGGCACTGAAGCTTCATTATGGTTCCATATTATTGAGACTAAATTCAGACTTGTAATCATGCCCTAAAAGTATTGTGAGTTTAAAGTTGCCATCCATGTGTGTTAAGTTTTATTTGTGAACTAGTGACTTTAGATTAACCAAGTCCAGAGATGGAATCATGGCCTTAGAAGTGTAATCTTCCTAGTGCAACCATGGAGTATGATTTGTTTTTGTATGCTGTAATTGTAAAGTCAACATGTCAACATTGAGCTGTAATTTTGGTCGATCTTTTTCTCAGTTTTGTGTAGAACCATAGATTCTATATTGGATTGCATTGTTTAGCTTTGTTGGAAAGCATAAGTGGTGGAGATAGGAAAAAACACAAGAAGAAGCAAAACTAACAGAATGAAAAAACTAACCTGTGATTTTTTTGGGTAAACTATCGGGTTGAGAGGCTCGGTGCCTTTTAACTTTTTTTTTTCAAACAGCCCAGTGAGCTACAATACAAATTTGTGAACCCAATGACAAAATTCAAGCCAGGTATTCATTTGAACAAATTATGGTTGTCCAAACGGTCGGAATGAGCATCAGCCCATAGAACACAGTAGTATAGAACACAATACATAGTACACAGCCTGCGACAACACCAAACAAACAGGCCAGAAGTGCATCCAGGCTAATTTTCGGATCCATTAGCACAAATAACAACGACACAACTCAGTTGTCCAGAGGAGCGAGTGTAGTGTGTTCTGCTCGCCAGGCGTGCGAGCGGCTGGTTTGGGCTTTGATCTCAGGCCCCTCATCAGCCACTTTCGGTGGTTTGGAATAGTACACGTATACAGTTATTTTCGGTGGTTTGGAAGAGTACACGTATACGTGAGTGTGTTTAGTGGTTAAAACGTGTGTCCGTATTCTGTAGTGTTTAGTTATCACTCTAGATTATGAGTGTGTTAAGAACACACCAATGCGTGTACGTGTGGTGTGTGTGTGTTTTTCGTGTGTACTTAAAAAAAACTCAGTTGTTCAAATCAAATATACATAAACAAATGAAGGAGTTTGATGCAGATCTAAAGGTGAAAAAAAGTAACGGCGATTTAAGAAATTTTCAGACTATTGTAGTATAGTCGGCCCGTCGAATAGTCTATCGGTAACAATGGAACAAACGCCAAACACCTTCGATCTCTCCTACTCCAACCTTATCCCTTCGCCTCCCAACTCCCAGGTCCTGACCACTCTCATCCCTTCACCACTGCATCCTACAGCGCCTCCACCCCTCTGGTGAGTTCCTCCCCCGCTTATATTCTTCTCCGCCGGCGCAGCCGGAGGGCAAGAAGTTCCTCGGCATGGACGTGCAGACGGCGAAGAAGATCGTGCCGCTGGGCCTGATGTTCTTCTGCATCCTGTTCAACTATTCGATCCTGTGGGACACCAAGGATGTGCTTGTGGTGACCGCCAAGGGGAGCAGCGCGAAGATCATCCCCGTCTTCAAGACGTGGGTGAACCTGCCCATGGCCATAGGCCTCATGCTGCTCTACACCAAGCTCTCCAACGTGCTCTCCCGGGAGGCGCTCTTCTACACCGTCATCTTCCCCTTCATCGCCTTCTTCGGCGCCTTCGCCTTCGTGCTCTACCCGCTCAGGGATGCGATCCATCCTACCGCGCTCGCCGACAAACTTCTTGCGACGCTCGGCCCGAGCTTTCTTGGCCCTGTCGCCATCCTGAGGATTTGGAGCTTCTGCTTGCTCAATGTCATGGCCGAGCTGTGGGGCAGCGTCGTCATCTCGGTCCTCTTCTGGCGCTTCGCTAACCAGGTGAGTCACGGGTTCAGATTTTTTTTTGGGACAATCTTGGTATGTGTAATTGTACCTTTGTTAATTTCCAGTCAAATTTTAATTTTGACCATCTGATTAGCTACTATTTTTGACCGGATGGATAGTTATTGGAAAACAAAACATAAGAGGGGGAAAACTTGTTCTCTGTCAAGATGGTTAGACAACTGATGATGTGCTCTTGGGATAATGGGTAGGTAATTAAACGTTCATTTGATTAGTACTTGATACTTGGTAGGCCCTGCATCGCAGTATTGCGCATTGTATTGCGGAACCTGTTGGCTGAGGTCTAGGTGCATTTTCCTTTCTGGTATGAATACGCTCAGCTGGATGATTGCTAGCTTTCCATAAACTGAATTATATTTGAGTTGTTTTCAGTCATTAATTAGTTGTGAATGTCTATTCTATATAACCACTTGGCTGGGTATGGGTAACACTTTCTAACTCCTTTTGAAAGAAATCATGTTGATTAATGTAGTCTTCAGCAAAGCTATTATGTTTTTGCATTGTGGCTACTTTTCTTCCCAGAAAGGGAGGGCTGAATGTTTGTACTAGATACATTCATACACATTTTACTATCTACAATTTATTTTGTGGGAGACAATCATGGGAGCCCACATCCATGCCAAGGAACTTCTTGCCCTCTGGCTGCGCCGGCAGCTGCGGCACTGCCGCCGCCTGCACGCTGCAATACACACCACCACTAGCACTACTACTCCGTTTCAAGAATCCATATCCCAGGACGGTGTCCTGCGAGGGCTTGCTTCTTGATGCGAGGAGTGGGCATTGGAGGGTGGAAGGCTTGGAGGCGGGGGAGAGGGAGGCGTGAAGGGCCCTCGGGCGTCGGAGGGGGAGGCGGAGTCTGGCGCGGAGAGGGAGGCCGCCGGGCCTGGCGTGGAGGAGAGCGAGCGACACCATGGGTGGCGTCGCTCCGCTCGGCTCTGCCGCTTCTCGCCAATCCCGAGACACGAATTGGGGGAGAAGAGAAGGCAAGAGGGAGGGAAGTAGGTTGCGACTTTGGGAGTAATAAAAGATCGTGCATTCATATACCGATGGGATCTACCGTCAGTTCGTGGGGCGTAGACGATCGCGGTCGTTGGATTGGGTGCGGGGTTGGTGGGTGCGCGGAACGAGATAGGCAGCGTCCGGCCGTCGCCCAACACAATCAGCTGCAGCATGGCTAGCGCTCGCTTGACGCCGTGTGTTTGTTTCTGTGCAAAAGAGGAGTTTGTTTACTACTTTCCATGCCATGTTTGATCGAAAACATGGAATGGTAAAATCCCCCGTGTCAGCATTCAGCACAAAGCGGAGTAGTTTAAGGCCTTGTTTGGGACGGCTTCGGCTTCCGCTTTTCGCTTGGAAAAGCCCAAAGCCGTCCCAAACGGACGGCTTTTTTTCACGTCTTTTCCCGAACCCAGAAGTCGCGTATAATGGGAGAAAGCCGGAAGCTACGCCCCGCGGCTTCCCATGACCTCCATTCCAACTTTACCCCCCAAGTTGGGGGGTAATTACCCGCGTTTGCCACCGCACAAAACCCCCTCCCTCCACCCCTCCGCCTGCTTGAAATCCTCGCCCGCGCCTCCCTCCCACTCCTACCTCCCTCGCCCGCGCCTGTCCCCCTCCCTCACTGGCTCCGCCGCCCACCCTCCTCCCTCCCGCTCCCGTCCTCCTCCCTCGCCGGCTCCGTTGCCTGTTTTAGGACGCGCTTAAGGAGCGGGCCGGCGATGCCGCCATGCAGGTGCTCGTTGGCCAGATGTACCACAGCGGCTACGACGTCAACAAGAATGAGCACAAGGTGAGCCCTCTCGTCGCTTTCCTTCTGGCTTTTTTGTGGAATCTGGAGTAAAAGGAGCCGCTTTTTTTTAGGTCTTGGTTCTGGTCCTACTTGATACTTAATATGATACTTCATGATTCTTGATGGTTTTGGTTTGGATCAGTGTATTTAGATTTGGATTTGTTGGCTAGAATTCGATACGCTGCTGTTACAGTTGTGCTAAATTTTATAGATTACTAGATTCTGCATCATAATTATTATGCAACCGCCCAAACTTCTCTAATGAACTAGTATGGCAAATAATTGATTACAACCTGTGGAGTGGCAAATACTAGAAGGCCAACCTACATGTTAGGATGGAGGGCATGAAGGATGGAGGAGCCAGATTCATCCTACATGTTACTCTGCTTTTGTTTTTAATCAATTGTTCATAAATCTTCTTGTGCAATTGTGTTCTCATCGTTAAGATACTGACAGAAACACTGCCTGGTATTCTAGTCCTGCCATATCATATGGGCCAATTTCGGTGATTGACATTTACATTCTAGAGCTACAGAAGTACAAAGCAAAAAAGAATATTCTTAGAGAGTGAAAATGTGGAACACCTTTGATTGCCCAGGACCCTGTAATAGAAAAGTGAATACCAGGAGCACAAATAGATGCCTAGGGAAATACTGAAGTTTAAAACATATGAGATTGAATTAACTGTATGAATTTACCAAATTTATGTTGTGCACTGGAGCCTGGCATGTTTGACAACAACATAGAATAGGTTTGGAGTTCAATTGATGGAAAATGCAAGCTGTTCTGAAATGAGAAGTAATTAGTGAAAAGCCAGTCATTGACTCATTGAGCGTTCTTACCAAGGTTTTTTTCTTCTTATTTCTATTGAATTTCATGCATTCTTCTTTCTTTCTGTTGTATTGCTACAAAAATTTAATTGATTAACCAATAACATAGTCATTATATAGGTTAGAATTTGGATGGAGAAAGCATCAAGATATCGATCTACAGTCTGGAAAGTCAGCAATAAACGCCCAGGTTAGCCTTCTGCTGTCTAATATATATCCTGTCTACATTTCAAAGACCCTTCAGTCTCTCTCTCTTCGAGAATGCAAGGGCCCTTAGCATCTTCAACCTGCTAATGTAAAAAATGCTTGTGTACTTCTGTTTGCTGGACCTAACAGGTCGTTTTTGTTGTAGGATACAATGCTAGTGACTCAGATTCAGATGATGCTAAGGACACAGGCAAATAATGAAAAATTCAGAGTTATTACTGGAAGGGTAAGTTTCATTCCCCCATGTGCAATTGTGATCCAGAACTGCCTTTTTTTACTGGTGTCGCCTAGTTAATCGTTATAATTTGAGTTAATGAAAAAATAGAGTAATTGATTGCTTGGTTTAGACCCTTTTTATAAGGAAGTCATGTTTATGCTTACAATTAGACAATTTTCCTTATTATGAAAATTGAATGTTTGAAAGGTCTATGACCAGAAATATTTCTGTTCACAATCTTACAAAGAACTGGAAAACATTACTTTTATCTTTCTTCCCTAGTTCCCTTCTCTTGAGGACTTGACCACTCTTTTGCGCATGTGTTGTAGCACAGAAAGGCAAGGTTATAATTGTGTGGAAAGGACTATGTTTTAGTGTGCTTTGTATATTTCCTAGCAGAGTATATGCCTTGTAAATCCCCATTTCTGCTGCTTGTTCCATTGCAATAGATTCAAAGCATTTAATGTTTGTTTAAGAAGCTCCTTTACTTTGCAGTGCTTGCAGTGACTACAAAACCAGCAAGGCAACACAAACTACCACTTGATGCTTCACTTGATGCTTCAAATATGCAATTCTATCAAGGGAATTATTTGCGCGCCCTATGGTGTTCTGTTTTGGGGGGTTTTCTTTATGAGTGTGGTAAATCTGCTTATCATCACAAATGTAAAATTCTCAGGATGAATTTTCACTGAACATACAAGTCAATCAGCAGGATATTCGATTACATGTGTCATTTGTACACACTCGTTTCTTCCTGCATTCTAAATCTGGGCATGTCATGTTTTGCATCCTCAGAGCGTTGCTCCATCTTTTTCTAAAATTCTCAGGATGAATTTTCACTGAACATACGAGTCCATCTTGTTGTTCTCTGATTGAGCGTTGCTATGCAGCACATCCCTCGCTGCATTGCTGTCGGGGATCAAATTGGCCGTCTTCCACGCACTCCGTCATCTCCACCGCGCTGCTCCTTACCCGGATTCAGTCCCGTAGCAACTTCTTTGTCCGGTCCGGTCCCTCCGTCGGCCTCCTCCACTCTCACCTCCCTCCTCTCTTGGCGCCGCCCTCCTCCCTTGACCCTGCGTTGGCCCTACCGCCGGCCGGCTCCCTCATCCCCTGCTGCCCAAGTCCTCTCTTGGCCGGCGGCGGCGGTTAGGGTTTGGCCTTTGCCACCGGCTATTTTTTTCTTGTAATATTTATTTATTGTAATAATTATTTTTAATAATTATTTATTGTAATAAATATTTATTGTAATAATTATCGTTGAATACGCTAATCATGGTTTATTGTGTTGTTTGTGGTATATTGTTGTTAATCATGATATATTACGTTGTTTGTAGTATATTGTCGATAATCATCGTTGAATGCGATCAATTGCGGTAGTCATCGTTTATTGTCGTCAATTGTGTTAATCGTTGTTAATTGCAGTTAATTATCGTCAATTGCGGTAGTTGTTGTTAAATATTGTTAATTGCGTTAAACGACATCAAACAAGCCATTACTGTTCTCAGGGGTATTTAAGATATTTTTTATTTCGAAAGCTGCAGTCAGCCTACCTAAAACCAAACAGTCAAACACCAAATCTCTTCAGCCCAACTCCCAAGTCCCAGCCACTCATCCCTTCACCACCGCCTCCTACAGCGCCTCCACCTCTCCAGCGAATTCTGCCCCCTCCTATATTCTTCTTCCTCTCAAGTGCACCTCATGCTCCGCCTATGTCGTCATCTTCCTCTCCAGTAAGTTCAACGCACCTCCACCCCTTCCACTGTCTCTACCTCCACCACCCGCGGTTGGCGGCGCCATCGTCGTGTAACATCCAAAATTTTGGAATATTTTTGAAGCTTTTAAAGACAAAAGTAACCATTTAATTTTTCTTGTTTAAGTCGAAGCTTAATTTGAATTTTTAGAAATTAAAATATTTTAATGTGATTAATTTAAACTTTAATTAAATTAAAAGTTGTTTTATTTGGGATCCTTATGTTCCAAAGGATTTTTGGAATTTTCTAGGATTTTTTGAAGTTTATTTGCTATTTCTTTGAGCTCGGTTTGTTTTAATCTCTTTTCTGAAATTTGAAAATCATTTCTTATTCCAGATTTCCTTTGGGCTAATTTCCTTTTGCCTCGGCCCGTCTCTTTTCTTTTTCCTCCGACCTAGTTTCTTTCGCCGTCTGCCCGACCCATTCTTTTTTCCTTCCAGGCTTTTCTTTTTCTTGGCCCAACACGAGCCGGTCGCCAGCCTGCTTCCTCCTTCCTTCTTTCTTTCTCTACCGGTGGACCCTGCTGCTAGTGCATCATCTTCCTCCTGGTTTCTTCACTCGTGTCCGAGCCGGTCACGTAGCGCTGCCAATCTCCACCCGGATACTCCCTCTCCGGTGCCTGTAAAAGTGCAATCACCACGTCAAAAATTCCACCCCGAGTTCCTCTTCTACTTGCTCTAGCCACCTTTGTCGCTTTCGTCTTCATCTCGTCGAATTGAGCCAAGAAAGTCGTTGTCGCCGAAGGTCTTCTTCGCTAGATTTCGTCGACGTCCAAGCTTCTCTGCTGTGTCATCTCCACTATTTGATTCGCGTTGAGACGTTCTACGCCGTACTTCCATCGCCATCGCCCGAAGATCTCCAAGTCGTCGTCGCCCTCGTCTCCCCAAAACTGGCCGCGCCACCCCGTCTTCGATCTAACCGTCGGTGAGTTCCTTCTCCGTTCTGACCATGTCATCTCGAGCTTCTCGCTTTCCACTTTCAATCCCCTCCCTTTTCCCTCCCTCTCCGTCGTCGAGACGTTGCCACCTGTTTCTCCTTCGTCACTAGTTATCTTCACCTCGCCGCTATCTCCGTTGCTCTCCGGCCGTCCCGATGAGCCCTCTACATTCCTTGCACCGACGCCATGCTAGTTCTCTCCTTAGTTTCCTCCGAGCGCCACCAGACTACTGTGACCGCTGTGCACCCGAGTATCTCTCGCCGCCGCCATCGACATTGCCGCCGACTCACTGCCTCCCTTGCCATGCCACCACCACCAAAAGAGTCTCCAAGTTGTCGGGGTTCCGTTTTTGTCCTTCGCCAGAGCTTTCTCACCATCGTTTGCCCTCGTCACCGCCATCATTTCTTTGAGTCATCATCTTCCTCTACTTTGTCCTTTTCTCTCGACCACGTGGCACTCCATCTCATCAGCAGCCACCTCAGCCTTTTGCCTGCGTGTCATCTCTGTGTCAGCACATGTGGCATGTTCCAAACCCTAACCTTATGACATGTGGCTCCCACATGACAGCCACTTACGATCGTAGACCCAGTCCACCATGCACCCGAGTCAATTCCATAGACTTGGTCCATACCTTTTTCTTTAGAAATTTAATTTAGCCAAAATCAAAATCACTACTGATGTCATGCTGACGCCATAATCTGGAATTTCCTTTTAAAAGAAAATTCTAAAAATCATAATAATCTTTTCTCTCTCTTTTTTCCTTTCCAGCAAATTTTCCGAGAGTCCGTTCTCCTCCGTTCGAACTCCGATTCAGTCCATTCAAATTCCTAAATTCATCTAAAATTGAGATATTTCTTTTAGAGTTAGTTTTACTATTTTTGGATATTGTTTGAATTTAATTTGAATTTATTTATGCTTCGTCTATTATTTTCTCTATCGTTAGACGATCTGTTTCACGAAGCAGGAACAGAAACAAACTTTAAAGATCCAAGTGTGGTAACTGAGCAAAGCCAAAGCCAAGGCAAGTCGTAGTCCTTTGATCATATTGAACCTATTATTTTAAAAGTGTATTGTTTTATATCAATTGCATACTATCTTATATCAACTGCTTTTGGGATTAGTTATCACTTATTTGTCATTATGCCTCCATTGAACTTTTGAATACCTTGAATCACTTTGTCACCATAGGATGGTTAATTTTAGTTGGACATATTTGTATTACGAACATGGGTATCGTACGGATGCTTAGTTATGCTTAGTTACGATGGGCTCATGATTACATGTTCAAAAATATTAAATTTGACTTAATGAGATATGGAATTGTGGCTAGTAGCCACTATTGTTAAAATTTGTGTACCATGGCAGGGTATGTCATTGGTCTTGATTGAACAAAATAATTTTCGCTCGAGCAAGCGATCGTGAAGTAAAGGGGTGCGGTTAGCACGTTGTGGGTTTGTGGTAGACTCGCCTGAGTAACTTGTGAAGGATTTAATCTTGTACGCTATTGAACTAGTCTCTTATCGTACAATCACATGTCCAGTATGGGATAGATCTGACTAATTAATTAGCAATATTTTAATTTCAGTTCTGTCTTGGGAGCGTGAGTTGCGGGATAGATGTATAATCATAATGGCGCAAGAGGGGATCCAGTTTAGTCGGTGAGACATTCGGTGTTAAAACCTTAGCGAGCAGAACTGGGTTAAGAAGGAGCATTATAAAGGCCTTGTGATAATAACTTAGTCGTGCACCATCGGAAGTGTGTGTACGGACATTATAAGTTGATTTATCTCTTGTGGGTAAAGTTGTACAACCTCTACAGAGTCAAAACTGTTTAAACAACCGTGTTCGCGGTCATGGATGTGTCTAGGGATTTCACATGAGAGGTAGAGTTTCTTCTTAAAATATGTCGGAGTGTGAATGGAAAGTTCATTTGATGAATATAATGTTCGTTTGGTGAATGGGTAATTCACTTGGTGGTTTGTGTCAGTTGGTGAATGGGGAATTCACATGGTAGTTTGGTTGAAAAGTGAATGAGAAGTTCACTAGTTATTTCAAAGTAATTATTTATTTATTTATTATTCTTTTTAATTACGCATTTCAATCAATCTATTGTATTTATCGTCAATACTGCTTCCTCCAAAAGAACCATACAGCTAATCCTTTGTTCAAGCCTTGTATAAATGTTAAATGCATACGATTTCCCTATGACTTATTAAGTACTTTATGTGCTCACGACTTCAAACTTTACTGCTCAGTTGAAGAATATCAAGCTATTGAAGAATTCTTTGAGAAGGAGTACTATGAAGACTTTGCGGAGGATGCGTTCTCCACTCGATTGCCTATAGGCATGTTGATTGGCCTTTCCAAATTTTTCCATTCCGCTACAAGAGTTTATTTTGTTTCTTTAGCACTGCATGGAAAGTTAAGTAAATATTGACCATAAAGTCCAGTTATTATTACTATTTGTTATTTTGAGGTCTTTTTTGTTAAATCGGTAAATAGATGGTATTTCATCGATATTTCCTGTGTGAACAAGCTACTGATATGGGACTAGTTCGGGATACATAGATGGTCCAGATTTGCATATTTGGGTCCCGACACCACGCCACCGTCTTCCCTGCCTTCGCCACTTAACTTGTCTCGCCCGTCGTTGTGCCGCCCATCGCCACTGCCCTCCACCGGTCCAGCGGCCGGTAATGCCCTCGTCGCCCTACCGCCATCACTGCCCACCGTGGGGACACCACCTCCCCCTCCCTCTAAAACCCAGGGTCCCAGTGAACCCCTCCTTAACCCCAGTAAACCCTAACCCTAACTCTAACGCTGGTCATTCGTCGCCAGAGATCCCTTCACTGTCGGTCACCTGCCGTCGCCGAAGAAGAATATGTTTGCCATTTTGTTGTCTGAATTTTTTTTTGGTTTCTTTTGTGAGTTTGTGAACTTTCTCAAATTGGAAGTCTTGAATCCATAACTATGGAACTCATATTCGATAGATAGCAATTCCCTACTCTTTTGATCACAAACATGTTCATTCAATGTTACCTGATCAATTAGCTCAAGATATACCAAATTATTGGCAGTAAATAAATAAAAGGGCAATTTGTTATATGCCACGAAATACACCCTGTGTTTCACAACATTTGTCCAACGTGCATTGTTTACTAGACAAAAATTGTGAAACAGAGGTAGTATTTAATACATTCATGCTCAAGATGTGAGTAGCATAGGGAGGGAAGGAACCAAATCTGTTGGATCCTAAGAAACTAGCAACCCAGAAATTTAAATAGATCTAGTCTTGGTAACAGCCTAATATATATAGTGCCAGTGCGTTGCAACGGAATCTCAAAAGATAGTGATAAACATTAACTCCGCCTATTGCATCACCTGCTACTACTACCCGAAAATTAAAATTTAAAGCTCATAGATTATTTACCTTTGGAAGTTGAAGTTGATACCGACTTCCCTCCCCGATGTGCTACCTATTTCTAACCATTGTTGGCTGGCAAGGGAGAGGGCTACGCATCGACAACCACCTTCTTCCACCCTGAACCCAAGACACGACTCGATTCTAATAGCTATTGGCCACTGCAGCCCTCCCCAAGCACATCGCGACGAGGAGGTGGGAGGCCAAGGGAGGAGGTGGTAGTGACATTGCGAGGGATGGTTAGGATGAAGAGGATGCAGTGCAGACAAGCTTTTAGTCTCAAAATTTCAGAAAGAACAAAAGGGAAGTACTGCTAGGTAGCAACAGTAACCAATCTCAAAGTCAATCGATCAAGGTAAGTCTCTCGCTCAATAGGAAACCACTTTGGGAATTGATCAAGAATCCAAGACATGGCAAACCAGATTTCACATATTATGGGTATAAGCCATAAAGCAAATGCATCAGACACCGGATGCATCACTCAATAGTGGAAGAAGAAACCCAAAATGACCAGCCAAATTATGATAACCATTCTATAGGGGTTGAACCGGCTAGAAGGAATCAAAATCTTTCTAGACAACGGTTGTCTAGCTTCATCCATTCTGGTAGTAAAATTCAATAAACAGTTGGTAATTAAGTCTAGTACCACATTTTGCAAAGAAAAGGACAAAGATGTGCTTAAGCAAATACCACATGGAAAGTTTTAGAGTCAAATATTCAAATAAACAAATATTTTATAATTTTTCTTAAGACCATATACTAAATTCCAACCGCATCCTTCATCCGGCCAAAGAAATGCAACAATTTTAAGGAAAACCTAATAAGTATCATTCACCAATTTCCTTCAATACTCTAAGAAAGTTGTATTTTTGTACTCAGTATATCCTAACGCTAGAATGGAGCATGCAATTGCAGGTTTGACCAACAAAAGGAACAAAATAGCCTATCAGGGAAGCACCAAACTAACAAAGGTCAAACAAGTTTCAAGGGTCATACAGTGGTAGATCTGCATCATCGCCATCGCCATCCAGTCTTTACCTCCACCATCATTCCTCATATGGTGCAGCCTCTCCTGCTTCTGCTTCCAGCTCTCCATCCTCTCCTTCCACGCAATAATACCATAACTATACGTAGCGAGATCCTTGGACGGGTCCATAGATCTTGGTTGCACTACAACACAACTGATTGTTAACCAATTCTATTCAAGCACCATCACAACTAAATTCTAGATGATGATAATCCAAGTGTGCACCTGGTAGGTTGGGATCCGCATAAGGAAGCGGGTGGATCCTCTTTCCCTCGTCGCCCATGAAAGACGACATAAGCGTGTGCTGCTCTGGCAGGATGTCATCGACTTGCAACTACATTGGAACAAGTAATTGAACACTCAGTACGGCAGGAGCCAAGAGTGAGCTAGCAATCCAACAACGTAAGATTTACCAGTACCATTTGCCTGTTGGTGAGGAGGGGAACATTGGGGATGGGCTGAAAAGGTTGTGGCACACCATTGAGGTCGGTGCTGCCATGGCCGTAGCTCACGTGGATGAGTAGCATGGACTCAGCGACATACTGGGAATCATTCCTGTCTCTCCAATTGAATTCGTTCTCTAGGTTGTCCACGCCGTCCTCCTCCTCATCCCCGGGCACATGCGCGCAGCCTGCAACCCGAACGACGGAATCGAGTGAGCAATCAAAACTAAAATAGACACAATTCGGCCAGCCAATTGGGCAGAGACCAGGAGAAGGAACAAGGGTGGTGGCATTGAGGTGGGGGTACTTGCCCTTGAGGCGCTTGAAGCGGGTCTTGCACTGGGGGTAGTTCTACGTGCCCTCGCGGCGCTCGTACCCATAGCAATCGAAGAGGTTTAGGCTGCAACGGACGTTGTCGAGGGAGGGGGCGGTGGGGGTTGGGAGTTGCACAAGAGAGAGAGGTGGGGTGACAGTTTCAATGGGAGGAGATATGAGACCGGGAGTGACGGGAGATTGGGAGTGCAGAGAGCAAAAGATCAATGGCTCACGTCACACGAAGGTGGATGGATCCAATGGTTCACGTCACACGAAGGAGGACGGACGACCACCAACTCCAATTTTTAAGTAGCAGAGATAGAGATGATAATGCTCCACCTCACATCACAAGTTCATACACTCAAAATTATGACTTGTGATCCAATATGAAGTAGTAGAGGCCCTAAAACAAGGTGACAGGTCTGGGACTTCGATTACACGATGTTTATGTCATGAGACCTTGTTTTGGACCTTGAGGCGTCCCTTTTCACAAAATGTTTTAGCTTGGCGTATTTGACTGACCTCACACACCGCCTCATGTTTTTTTAAGGCCAATGGCCACCTAAGATGACCCGTAGTTTGATTCATGAAAATACCCCAAATTTCAAGTTTTAAAAAACTTGTTTGAAGTTTGGTTCAAATTCGGATTTCTTGCCTAATTCTGAAAGTTTTCTCTCTTTTCCGCTTTCCTCTTTCGGAATTCCACTTTTCCAGCTGAAACCGCCTTTTCTCCTGCGCGCTTCTCCCCTGTTCTTCTTCCTTACCGTGTCACTCTGTCGTTCGCCCGCACCACGCACCGCCTTTGCCCCCATCGGCTCTTCCACCACCTTCGCTGCGCCAGTACTCGCCACCTCACCTCGCCACCCACCGCTTACTTTTCCCCTTCCCCAGCGTTGATTGCGCGCAACGGCACATGCCTCCCTCCACGTGTTGCGCCCGCCTTCGCTTAGCTACTGCCACCACCACCATTGCCAGCTATAAATCCCACCACCACCACATCATCTTCATCCCCAACCACCCCACAACCCCGCCGGCACCACTTCTCTTCCCCAACACCAGCCACTGCCGCTAATCGCTGTCGTACCCAAGAAACACCCGAAAAGCCCATTCTTCAATTCGCCACCACCGTCCACGCCCTCATCAAATTGATCCCACTGTGAGCTTCGCCTCGCCACGGCAAACCCGTCCCCAAGCTCCAAGCCCACCGTCACCACCCCTAGCTTGCTGTTGTCGTGCGTCGAAGCTTCGCCGCCCACAGTCCATGCCGCCACAAGCCACCACGAGTTCCACCGCCGGACTCCCCTTGGTCCATTGGTGCTCAAGCACCAGCCGCTTTGGCTGGAACATGGTCAGAACACTGCCGACGTCGTTGCTCTGCTTCAGTTGTGCGCCACCACTGCCATGAGCCTCCACCGAGCCACCTCTAACCTTTCTTGAGCCCAAAAATGGAACCCCCAAGCTGCGTAGATACCCCCCGCACCATCCACTGTCATTTCCGACCCTCGCCGCCGACGAAATTGCCACTGCCGTCGCATTTCCTGCTTGCCCTCCATGGGGAGCGAGCACTAGCTCGCTTGGGATGAGTTGGGCCACTCGTCTCTACTGGTCTGCCGAAGCAGGCCTGCAAGGCTAGCCCAAATGGCTTTCGGCTTGGCAAGATAGGTGGGTCGGCCCAATTCATTCTTTCACTGTACAACCCATTACTGTTCAAGCCCAAACCCGAGAAGCCCACCACTATTCACTTTTAGCCCAACACTATTCATCATGGCCTGATACTATTCAACCCATTACTGTTTCCACCCAAACCCGTTAGGGAACACTACCAGACCCACACTGTTCATCCCAGACCCAATAAACACACACGCACACGCACACACACACACACACACATATATATACATTTCGACCGTTTTGAGCCCATTAAACCCATTTTCGATTCCTTTTGACCTAATCAAGCACCCAATAAATCCCAACCACCCCCACCACCTTTCTTTTCAATTCTTTTTGAATTTATTTAATTTGTATTGTTCTTAGCTTGCCTCCTATTGAGCCCGGACTTATTTATTTAATTTTTCCCCTGATTTTGTTGATCAAACTACAGAAGAAATTGATCAAGGCACAAGACAGGAAAATTCGATCAAGGACTACAAATATAGAGGCAAGTTGCATCTATTTGATCATTTTGAGTTTACATCCTATTTATTTATATTATTACTTTTATTATCATATTTATGCCAATTACTTCTTTATTGAAATAATAGTTTGGAATGTCACGATGATTAATTATATCCTCACATACAAGCACACCTATTCTTTTGTAGGTCATATTCACTTTGATAAGTTTAAGATGCATAAAATATTAATAAATATTCGGCATTGTCACATGTAACATCCCAAGTTTTGGCTTGTGTTTCAAATGTAAGAAAATGAGTAGAAATTAAAACTTTTTCTTACATCTTGCAATTCTTGTATGTTCTAAAGAATTCTTGCAAAAGAATTATGGGATTACAAGTCACAAGTCACTCTGATCGAAAACCTTGTCTTCAAAAACATTCTTGTCAAACCTTTTGATCATCTCCGGGAAATATTTTTCCTAAGTTCTTGGGATGGTATGTGGCCTCTCTGAAAAATTTCACAATTTTTAGAAATTGTTTGGATATTTTAAGAGGCAGGCAAACCAATTTGGCAATTAGTCAAACCCTAGAATAAGCTTTGTTAAATTTCTGGAGAAAAATATTGTGCATAAAAACCTTTAGGAATTTTACTCGAGGTTCACTCAAAGTCGACAAGCTCTTTGTAAAAATTTCATAAATTTTCGTGTTAGTTTGCCCCTCCTAAAAATTCTTCAAGGATTTCAGCTCAAAAGGAAACCCTAAGTCAACCTTGGGTTCGGGTTTGAGTCAGACTCTGAATCATGGTTGAACCCAACCGCCTAGACCATCTCAGCTCTGTCGTTTTGGGTGCAAACCACCTCAGCCGTTGGATTCTTGTCCTACGGTTTAGATCTTCGGGATCTCCTCAAAGACCTCCTCTGGTCTTTGAAAAGACCTCCCACCTGCAGGACCTCCTCTGGTCCTTTTTGCTAAGACAACCCTCCCGGACCTCCTCCAGACCTCCTCAAACCACGTTGGTATTTTTGCAAAGACCACCTCGCTGGTCTTTCGTAAAACAACCCTCCAGGACCTCCTTTGCATCTTTTGCGAAGACCACCTTTAGGCATCCTCAAAAGACCTCCTCGACCACCCCTAGCTTTTGGGTGATCGTGGGCCGTCTATCTTCAGATCTGGGGCTCAGACCTCCCCTAAGTGTTAGGACCTCTAATCCTTATTTAAAATCTGAGCCCTTAGATTCTCATCCAACCGTTCAAACCTCCCTAGTGGGAGCTCAGTGCGGATTTCAGCCGTTACACTTGTTGACCAGTCCTCCCAGGGTTGTTCACTGACTGGTGAGACCTCTGGGACTGGTCATCATCGCTTTTGCAGGCATGCGTGTGTGCCAGAGCTACAGCAGTTGGAGCAGCGCCTTGTCAAATCATATCCTTGTCAACGGCTAGCTCTTCCAACCTTTAATGCATGCCAGCACCTTTTTCCCAAAGTCCTCTTTTTCACCTGCCATGTCATTTCATGTACTTTCCTGGCAGGAACCTTTGACTCGAGTGCACCATGGAGCTCCACCTTGCTCCACTCCTTTGCTCTCTCGGTTTTATTGAAACCCTGAGCTCCTCACTCTATCTTTTAGGCTCCCTCTCCCTCATCCAGGCCTCATTGTAGTCACTTAGGTTCATTTCTCAAAAACTCCGAGACCTCCATTGTTGAGCTTTGAAGCTCCTTGAAGCCATCCGAGCTCTAGTGGTTCATTTACATTTCTTGGCATGCCAACTTGTCCATTTGGGCACTTTGAGCATTTCCCTAACTTAACTTGTTTGGCCTCCTCAGGGATTGTCAAAGTGGGAACTTGTTCTTTGAGGCCGGATCTGCCTTCTTCCTCATCTCCGGCAAGCCTTTTGGTCGCTGGAGCTCCTCCGACGGGTTCCTTGATTTCACCGTCCTCAGGTTAGTGCCCAAGTGTTTGAGCTTCTGTCCTGATTAGACCACGTTAGTTTTCTTTTGTCGTTTTTGTACCTCCGGCGGTCATCCCCGGCTAGCCGCCGGTAGGAGGTGTTTTAGGCGTAGCTTTTGGCACCTGTAGGTTCTCCTTGCTATTCGGAACCTAGCCGTGCTTTTGGATTTCGCCGGTGAGGTCCCCGTCGCCGGCGGTGAGCTCGTTTAGATGCTCGGGCGTTTGTCATGTCCTTTTCGGACAGTCACTGTAGCAATCATGAGCCATTAAGTGCTGTCGGAATGAGCTCCTGTTGTCGTACGGCAAAACCCCACCCAGACCTCCCCGCTCGACCTCCTAGAGAAGATCTGGCCGTTAAAGACCTCTCTGTGGTTAATCCTAGCCGTCCATGACCTCCTTGGTGAAGTCCTAGCCGCCCAGGTGTCCCTCTGTTAACTTACCGCTTCGGACCTCCTTCGCTTGATCGTGACCGTTAAGACCTCCCTTGCGATATCTTAGCCGTTCAGGACCTCCCCCTGGAAATCTTGACCGTTTAGGATCTCATCCTTTAGATCCGTAGCTTTAGGACCTCCTCCTTTGGTCTAAACCGTTAGATTTAGATCTAACGGGCTAGACTTCCTTCCTTGGATTTAAAGCCTTAGGACCTACCCTAGTGCTCGGGATCGCCAGATCTTGATCTGACGGTCACGACCTCCGTTAGGCGCGAGGACCTCCTTTGCATGCGCTGTGCATGCGCAGGTCGTGGCCGTTGGATCCAATCTCAACGGTCCGGACCTCCCGATCTTGGGAGGAGGTCTTTTGTGCGGCGTGCTTAGTGCAGTGGCCTGCGATGCAAGATCAACGGCCCACGACCTCTCCTTTTCCTTGGTTCATTTGGACCTCCCGAGAGCTCAATTTTTTCTAAGTGCATAACTTTGTCATTTTAGCTCCTTTTTTAATGATTCCAGTTGCTGTAGCTCTGTTATAGTATGAACTTTAATTTGAGATTGGATTTAGGCACTATTATGTAGCAGAAAATGTTATAAACTGCATGAACTTGTTTAAAATGAAATGGTTGTTTAGAAATTATCTCAAATTTGTAAAATACATAATTTTTTCTCTGTAAATCTAAACTGAGCAAACTCAACTTGGTAAATTTATCTGTAGACATACTTTAAATATAAACTAGGCCTTGTCTTTACTCATGTTCTTGAAAAGTGTTATATGCTAGTTTTAGAACTTAGAAAAATCATAACTAATTCATTATAACTCCAAATGTTATGAACTCAGTTTTGCTATTGTTAGGATAACCATATCTACCTACCATAAAAATTTCAAGTTCCAGATCATTCTAGAAATTTTCGCCATAAACAGTAACCGAAATTAATTTAATTAGGATTTTTCAGGCTGAGAGAAATTGTTTAGGGCATAACTTTTTCATACTAAGTCCAAATAAAGTGATTCTTGTTTCTAAAATTGTCTAAAATCAACCTCTAGTTTCTGTAGAAATTTCATGGGATTTGAATGTTCTTTGCTGTTGAGTTCCTTTTGGTGTTCTTCGTTCTTATTGGTTTTATCGCCTTTTCGCGTTAGGTTTCGAAGAATTTATTGAACCTGAGCACTCCCCTCTGCAGCAAGACCAATCCCAGCAAGGCAAGCAGTTTGATCATGTTAATCCCAATATTTTAAGTATTTATGTTGATTATAAATTCTATGTATGCATTGCTACTTTGTGTTAAACTATTGTCGTTAGTTGGTCTAGTAGATGCATTTTCTTAGCAAATGATTATTCTCTACTACCGTGAGCCTAGGTTATTGCTGTGATTAGGGCTCGTGGATGAGCTCTTGTCACTTAGTAGTTGCGAATAAATTGCTTAGCCATGCTTAGCTTCCGGTAGAAATGGGCGGTTATCGACTTATCGATAACCTTGATCACATAAAACTTATTATGATTATGATTTTCACCTTGTGCCATGTCTACTTATGAAAACTAAAACTGAAAACAAAATAATTTAGACTTAGGCACAATGGTAAGATGGTGTGATTTTGGGTGTGACTGGAATGGTGCCCGGGTCATTAAGGATCGAGTTACTTGCGCCACAGTGCTGAGCATTTTGCGTACTAACCACACTAGAGGGTATGAGACCTCTCTTGACTTAGTACTTTGGCGTGTATTGGCTTGGGTCGCGAGGTCGCGGGAGGGATGGTGTTGGGAGCATTGTAGTGTCGAAAGGCTTCCGTGATGGTTGGTTGTCTTTCGACTTGCAATGTAAGCGTATGGATTCGATCCATACGAGCGGCTCGTAGTCAATGCACAATATTGGAAAGCGTCTCGTAGGACTTAGCCGTGCGGCATACCTTGAAGTGTACTTTGTGGCTTAAAGGCGATGCGAAGTGTGGGTACATTGGTACACCCTGCGGTTAAAACTATTCAAATAGTCTCGTCTAGGTTATGGACACGCTCGGATACGCCCGTGAGAACTATACTACAACCTTTTAATTAAAACTTGATGGGTGGTACGAATCGGGGATTCGTGCTATGTTGTGGTGGCTATTGGGATAGTCACTTCCAGGTGGTTACTTGTATGTATCTTTATTTCGCAGTTATTTTAACAACAAAACAGATTTGCAAACTTGCTCTTAAATGTATTACATTATTGCAAATAAAGTTGGTTTTGTGCAAAATGAGACATACAACCTCCACCTAAATAAGCTTACATGTAGTTTATGAATAGGTCTGCTATTCCACACGTCGATCTTGCAGTACCTTTGTGTACTCGGTTATCTTACTTAAATGTATTTGTTGCGGAGGAAGAAGGTGAGCGGGAGGGCCTCACTTACGTGAGTTGTGTTGTGGTAGCCTTAGAGCGTCTAGCTTAGCGGCCGGTCGGTTGCCTTGTGGGTTGTGTGGCTAACCAGTCGACTTTTGTTCTAGCCATCTTATGGCACTTTTTGCTTCCGCTGTCATTCTTGTATATTGTTCTATTTGGCCGATCGGCCCTCTTTTGTAATAACTTACTTTATCTATGTCCTTTACTAGACTTGTTAATGTATGTTGTATGGAAATGATGTGTAATTTTGTGATGATGTGCATGTGCTGCAGTTCTGGAAGCATATGTCCATCGAAGCTTAGAATGTTTAATTAGTGATGCTAGAACCATTTGGAGGTTAAGTGTTACTAGTTAAATATTCCGGATCCTCACATCACACAATGTGTTTCCTCAAATATTGAAAAAGAGTATTGGCTAACCGTCAATGGTTTTGGTGGAGAGTTGATGGTTGAGATTAGGAGGTTGGACAACCCAACAGACTTGATAAAAGTGAGTCAAGGTGAGATTAAGAGGTGGACAACTACGCGTTAGATGTTGGTCCACCGCCTCACTGTAAGACAGGTAAGGACTAGAACCTCGTGTCAAATAACAGACAAAGAAATCGCTCAACCACTGGTTTGATTTATCTAACTTGGTTGAGTACACTGCTCTTCCGATTGAATATCTATAGGATGACACATGCTCTTATTGTATAGAGCAACTGCAGTTTGGGGGTGAGTCAAGAGTGGTCCGGTTAGGACACTTGCTGAACTACACAACGGTAGGAACAGTCAGCGTCGGACCACGTACTTCACCATTGCCCAATGATTTTTCAATGGCTGTATTGTCCAAGGACCAACCGGGTAGAGGCTAGAAAAGTTAAGCAGTGGGAATGTCTTGTTATCTCAACTCAGTCGCACGCTATCAGGTTGCGTGTATATTGCATGACAGTATGAGTTTGATATATCTTGTGGGTAAAGTTAGGCAACTCTGCATAGTTTAATTAATGGTATTCGAATGCGTCGTACTTCTAGTTAATAAAGCTGTGTTCATGAGTGATTCCAATATATAAGGTATAAGTAGAGATTTTTGAGATATTAAGATGGTAATTAGAATTGTTGAGTAAACCCTTGATGTTATATTAATACAATTTTACTATTTTAAAGATAAACTGCTTTAACTCAAACGAAGCATCCACATATACCTGATATGGTAAATCCTAAACAATCCATTGAACTCCTGGCATGTAGTTAAATAGTTTTTCCATGTGGCTTGTTGAGTACATTGTGTACTCAATCTTGCTAAATTTTCATCAGAACGCATATTAGAAGATTGAAGGACACATTAGAGAACGTGTTAGGGTTGCGACCGCACTTAAGCTTTCTTGTGGAAGTCTTTGGTTCTTCTGAATGTAACTCAAAGCTTCAGGCTAAAGATGTCCATTTTGTTGCTACAAAATAGTCGTTATGCCATAATTTAATTAAATAATGATTTTCAATTGTTCGTAAGCAGATTTAATTTATTTTTGTTCGCAACTAAAATTCTAGATACACCTTTTTCGAAAAATGAGGTCGTTACGATTCACCTCTTCGCTCTGACATTTCCCTCGTGCTCCTTCCTCTCACCTTCTTGGCTTTTGTACCAACCACGTACGCGCTTAATCGCATTACACGCACCAAACACTGATCGTTTTAGATCTGGTCACGCTGGGGACATATTGGACATGTTTTTCAGTTGTTTAGTACTCTTCGAATTTGTAGTTCTGCCATTTTTTTCCCTCTGGAAAGATTGTAATTTAGTCACTTAATTAGATAGTCAGACTTCAACAACATGTCGATTTGGTCACGTTCTTGATTTCTTTTAATATAGTATATATGCTCCACGTTTTGATAATAGCAGCTGGAGACTAGAGTAATCTTTGGGATAGCAATTTAGCGTGAGGTCTCTGTACATCAAGTCTCTGGTTTTTCTTAGGGACAAGTCGAAATTTCGTCCATCAGTAGCTCGATCACACACATCTCCAAACCAGAAAATTCAACTTACACATAAAAAATGTCGGGCGCCTGAAAATTAGCAAAAGCGATTTACCATACCTCATGCCCAAGTGAACTTCTTTGAATGTTTTCAAACAGTTTGATCCTCAACTTTTTTGCTGTCCATAAATAGTCAGTTTTAGGCATAACCTGTGGTTACTTGAACACCAAATGGATTCACAGTGCAATTAAGCATTTTTAATCTAATTTGATTTATGTTGGCCATGAGGGCTCATAAATATGTGCAAGCAAGACCGTATTTATCTGCTATAGTTTTGTTGATTTGAGTCCCTCCTCTTTCACGAAATGATCCACGGCGTCCATTTACTAGTACTAAAACTTGATTTATTTGCATACATGTACTTCGCTGAATCTCTTACAGTTAAATCTGGTACTCATTGTATTGATGCAAATCAATGGGCTCGTTATGAAAATCAATGGGCTCATATAATGCCGGCATATACTGGGCCGTTCATGACCCTAAGTTTCGTTTGTCAAATGGGCCCAGCAAGTGGTTTAAATGTATAGTCTCATGAAGTACAGAACACAGATTATCAAAGTTAATTTAAATACGAAGTTATAAAACTAATTATGAAAGCTAATTTAAATACGAAGTTATAAAAATAATAATCAAAATTAGATATTAGAAAGTTAACATTGAATAAAAAAGAACGGAGGGAGTGATTAGAAGTTACTGAAAATTATTGTATGGTTACAAATAATACTTAATTTATGACAAAATTTTAAAAAATATATATTCAAAATATTTTTATGGTTACAAATAATTATTAAGTGCATGTAATATGCCCAACAGCAATGAGAACAACTACGAAAATTTATATTCAAATTCAGTTAAAAAAAAATTAGATTCAAAATATGACATTTTGATTGCCAAATTTATCATCTGAGGACGAGTTTCTCTATGGGCATTCAAAGACCAAGGAGTACAGGCGTGTTTGTTTCTGGACCTAGCGCCAAGTTGCCTGGCCGGGCCTCTCCCTGGAAGCTGCCGGCTCGTGCTTGGTGTCCTCCCTGCATCGGTTGCCAGGCCAGGCAGACTACCAGGGCACGTCCAAAACCAGCGCCTAGGAGTAGCGCCTAGGAGGCAGCTACTCCATCCACCATTTGTTCTTCGATCCATCATTCTATTTTTCATTCACTAATTTCAGGCACAGGTTTTCAACCAAACTACTCATCTTCAGCTTTGCCTGACCAGACAAAAATCATCTACTTTCTAGGTTACCGCACTTTTTACCAAGCATGGAATCTAGGGTACCAACACTACTAGAAAACGAGGCATCCCTCACAGGCTTTATTTTTTGTGACGGGCCCGCATAGACCGTGAGGGATATCAAAATTTTGTGATGGGCCCACGTTTCACCGTCGTAAAAATACATTTTCCTGCCGGGCTCATAAAGCCGCCAAGGATATACACTATTTTTTTGACGGTATTAGATTTACCCACCAGGAAAATGTTTTTTTTACAGTCTATATGCACCGTCAGGAAAATTGCAAAATTTTCACTCCAGCCCGCCCGATGAATTCTGCAGCACGCCACTGAGACATAATTTTTCTGACCGGAAGACTAACCGTCAAAGCAATTGAGAGGAACTATATCCCTAAGTCACCATTCTCTCCCCCAAATCAACACAGCAGTAGCTGCCGCAATCTCCACACCCATCGATCTGCTCTCCTCCGATCCTCCACCTCCTCTACCCCATCCCCTCGCCTACCTCATCTCTGGCAAACCCAGATCCCCCACCTCCTCATCTCGGCCGTCGCTCCCCTCCTCCACCCGACCCGCCGCCTCCCCGTGCTCCTCTTCCTCCTCCTGGCCGATCCCGGCGCCTCCCCCTCGTCTCCTGCCGCCACACCCGATCCCGCCGGCCCCCTCCTCCACTGCTGCAGACCCCGTCGCCTCCCTCCTCCACCCGACCCTGCCGCCCTGTGCTCCTCCTCCTCCCCCCTGGCCGATCTCGGCGCCTCCCCCTCGTCTCCTGTCGTCACACCCGATCCCATCGCCCCCCTCCTCCACTGCTGCAGACCCCGCCGCCTCCCTCCTCCACCCGACCCTGCTGTCCCCCTCTCTGGCCCGGCCCCTGTTGCCGGCGCTCCCGCTCCCTCAGCCCTCCATGGCGTCGCCGCTCGGCTCCCCCCTACGCCTACTGGGCCACGCGCGCCTCCCTGCCTGGTTTGCCCGCGCCTGTGCCACGGCTCCCCTGTGCGGCTCGATCCCGGCCCTACGCCACACCCGGCCAGCTCGGCCTCCGGCCGCCGACCGCCTCCTGACTCGGCGCTCCTCCACTGGACTTGATTCCCCCTGCTTCCCCTTCTGATACTTCGGTTATCTGATTTGAGTTTTGATTATTGTCCTGATGTTGGTTACTTGTTGCATGTAGGTCTTATTGTGAGGATTGTGTCGTTCTGGGGGCCGCGCCCATGGTTGTCGTCGAGCGATGGCGGTGTCGTTGTGAGCTCAGACAGCGCACCATCTCGGGAAAATTCGCCAAGCTCAAGGAGCAGGGGAAGGTGAGCTCTTCTGAGGCCCTCCTTAATTCGTCATTTTATTTACTGGCCCCCGTGTATGATGTTGGGTGGTATTTTTTTTGCTTTCTTTTGCTTTTGGAGGAGTTGGATTGATAGGGGGGTTAGGGCGAGGTCGAATCCGGCAAGGGCCGTTGAGCCATTCTGTTGTTCCATGTCGTCGTGTTAGATTGAATTGGGTGGATGGGTGGCTTTAGGATGCAACAATTACCAGCTTTTGGGTTGCAACCGCAGAGCACCCTTAACATCAGAAATGAATTAATCAGGTTTACCTTTTTAGAGTTTGAATGGGACCATCTGATTCTTTCATCACATCTCCACTACTAGCATGAATGTTTCCCTGGAGTAAACATGCATTAGACAAAAGGTTTAGAGAAAAATGCTATGCATCCTCAAGAGATTGTACTTCATCCACTTGATTTTGTTATTTGGCTGCTAATACGCTTCCATTCATGTTATTACTATTTTACTATGTGATAGCTGCAAAGCTTATGTTCCAGAACTATCACTCCACAATGAGAATGATCATTACCATTTTGCTCATGAGGCAGCTATTATACCAATAGCCAACCTAGTGATGAGCAAAGTAGCACTAATGACTAATTACTAGAACTATCCATTTTGTACTCTGGTCAATGAAAGCATTGTGTGATTAGTTACTTGTATATGGTGTTATACAGGTTTACACCATTATTTGATTACATACATGTTTACATCAAACTCTTGGAGGGGAGATAATATACATGACTACATCAAATTGCCCATGTCTTGCTTCTTCAGGTGATTTTCCTTCTATCTTGTTCAATTTTGATGTCTGATGCTTGCTCAATTCATCATATTATTCCTATTATGGGTTTATCTGCACTGTTCTCAATGTAACATAATATTTTACTTACATTATTCTTGAGTAGTGGGAATGTTTGGCTTTCTTCCTCTAGGATTAGTGGGGAAATCGTGAAGATTCAATGTATATACATAAATATGATACATCTCTGTATAGTTAGGTAGATAGATTCAATGTATATGCATAAATAAGATTAAATATATTTATATTTTTAATTTATGTGAAAATTTCTAACTTGTCTAAGAATTAGGTGAGCACTTAACTCGCAACCACGGCTACTCTAGTACTAACAATAGTACTAATAAGATTTGTACTATGTAACCTTTACAAAAGTATAAAACCATAATTCTAATAATAAATTGTGTAGTCTCTCTTTCCCTCCTTTTCTTTTGCAATCTGCTTTGCATACCAAATAATTTATATTGATTTATGGCGACAGGGACAACTACAGTGGCGACAACAACCGTGCTGCCATTCTGTGACTTTCAGTGATCTCTTGTAGTTCTTTTGAGTAGCTGAACTTGAATGTAATGGAAATATGGACTTTTGTGATTTTTGTATGCGATACTTGACTTTAGATGTCTTTTGGATGGATGAACCAATCTGGAGGTGAAGTTTATGAATTGGTATGCTTGTGCTAGTGAACATGAATCTATTGGCTAAGGACTATTTATGAAAACTGAACTTTTTATATGCTTGTTCATTAATTATATGTTTCTTGATTGATGCAAGGATGGTGTTGTGATTTGACTATATGATGCACGGATGTATATTTTATTGTCTGCTACAACATTTTCTGTTATTCTATAAATCTGCTGTAACATGCCAGTATTGCCAGTATTTTCGGCCACTCTGGAAATCAATTTTACTGACAGGGCAAACCGTCAGGATATATTTTCTGCTATTCTGGAAATTAATTTTACTGACGGGGCAAACCGTCAGGTTATATATTCTGCCATTCTGCAAATTAATTTTACTGACGGGCACAAACCGTCAGTGAAATGAATTTTCTTGACGGTGACTGGAGAACAGTCAATGAAATCGTTAATTTTATTCACGGTTACATTAATACATTTTCGTGACGGGACAGGAGAACAATCAGTGAAATTAATTTTCCTCACGGTTTGACCCCTCAGGAAAATGCATGTTTTTAGTGACGGTTAGTACTGCCAGGTTTAATTTCCCTGACAGGTAACCGTCAGCCAAATTCAATTTTCCTTTCCAGGTAGGGCTAAGGGATTTTGCTTGATAGGTAACCGTCAGAAAATTAAAACCTGGCGGTTTTTTCTATTTTACTGACGGTTTTGAACCTTGAGAGATGATCGGTTTCCTAGTAGTGCAACCAAACAAGCCCTACATAGTAAATCAATGCAACAATTTTGTAAAATTAGGGAAAATATAAGGAAGTAGCCTTGAGCCACAATGCATATCATGCTAATATAAATGCAGTACGCACATTGGTTTTTTAAAAAAAAATGCAGTAATTAAGTACAATATTGTACTTTCGAAGGTTATTGGAAAATAAAGTGAGTACAACATATTTCTTTCAGTTGTTCGGATGAAAATTGAATTCAAATATGCAAAAACTAATCACAAATTAAACTGAGTAAAGGTGCATTTCTACATGCTAAAACCTATTTTTATTGCAGTGTTGCAAGAGATTTACACCTTTTAAGAAATGAAGAAGTAAATTTTGTTTTTTTTTGGGTGATTTGGACGAAATTAAATAAGTATGAAAAAATGAACAAAAGTGCATTGCTCCGTGCCAATAAAACGTACAACTTCATTGCACCATATATTAAGTCTTGTAAACAACCCAGAATATTACTCCAAAAATAAAAATATCCAATATAATTGATGCAAAGGCTAGACATATTTTAAAGTAGATTGGGCTGAAGTCTGAATATATTATTAATTTCCATGTGCACTTGTTATTTAATTTCCCTGGTTGTCCTTTTTTCAAGAGCAGTTCAAGTGTTCGACATGCAAGCGCGTAGGTGTGGCATGCCATATGTGCAAATCAGGGCAAGAAAACCAGTAAATGATTAAAATTCCAAAATATGACCTTGGTAGAATCTTAGCCAATAGCGCTGTGAATATCGGCAAGGTTTAGATAGTATATTAATAAGCAGAAAACAAAACAGCTAGTGCTTAGATGTAATAGCCTGCTTTTTAAAAGAAAATATTCAAGAAACAACGCTTTTCATAAAAGATATATGCTAAATGGAATTGGATAAGCCGGGGACTCTTCCCAGGTCTGAACTAATAAACAAAACACTCCAAGATAGCAACAGGCGCATGCAATGATCCAGCTACAATTTCGTAAACCCAATAGCAACACAACACATATATACTCCGCGTAGTAAGGTAGTGAACTGAAGGAGATATGATCAGTTTATTGCAGCACAGATCAAAAGCAGAAGACTAGCTATAGTATATATATATATATATATATATATATATATATATATATATATATATATATATATATATATAGTACTTCAGTATTCATAAGAGTACGCAACTAGGCATAGATGAAGCATGTTTAGGCATTTAGCTAGGTAGAGCATAGTAAGCGGCATGAACTCTAGCTTCCCGGTACAAAAATCACACTTCACTGCATACGTACGCTAGTGTATATATAGTACGTACGTACATAGTATTTGAGATCGAACTACAATATACAGCAGTAGCTCTATTAATTCGGAGAGTTATAATACTACTAGTAGCTCTTCTCCTACGTGCAGTAAGCAACTGTTCAGACAGATCATCAATTCCACCACACCTAGCTGCTGCTCAGGCGGCAGGCGCGCAGTCATAGTCGTCATCGTCGTCATCGCCGTCTGTCTCAGCCGTCCTATCCCGCGCGCCGCAGCACCCGTCGCACGGTGCGGCGTAAACGGCAAAGGAGGCAATGGCGCCGTCTTGGACGAGGTAGCTGGCCTCCGACGCCAGTGCCATGGGAAGTTTAAGTATGGAGGCGAATTACAAGCTATACCAAAAGCACTGAACTATACGGTACAAGTTCTAGCAGCTAGCTAGTACTGTGGCTGACGGGTGCTGTGTATGTCAGATGTCAGTGCTAGCTGTGGGTGGGTGAGATTTACACGGAGAGGGAGTGGCCGCGTGTGGTGCGGGTTTTATAGGGCGCGGCCGGCGGGGGGCAATGTGGTGGCACGCGGCGGGGCGCGCTGGGGAGCGTGCGTCGGCCATGCCGGTGCGTGCATGGCGCCCCGCGGCACGGGCCCTGGGCGGCACACTCAGCAGCCGGGGCGTCGCGTCCCCCGGCCGCGTGCCGCTGACAGGTGAGCGCCGGGGCCCCGCGCTGTCTACATGCCAGTGGCGGCTGCGGCCCCCGGTGCCCCGGAGCGCGCGGCGTGGGCGTGGCGCGACGTGGAGGAATAACAAGGATGAGGACCACCGCGAGCGAGAGGGGGGGAAAGCAGCGTCACTAGCTCAGCGGTAGTGCAGAGGGGGGTCTTTTTCATGGGCATCTAGGGTGATATTTCGCGTTTATTAATTAATTCGGTGCAGATATATTCGATCTGTGATCCGGCAAAGTGGGATGCGGCGATTTCTCTGGGCCGCCCAAACGCCACATGAGCGGTATATATAAACAAAGGCGATTTAGGTAGATCAGGTCGATCGGCGTTTTTGCCAAATGTGGTAGCGCCGCACGTATACCGCTGATTATTGGCAGTGGCGGAGTCAGAAATTTGGCGTTGGGGGTGCACACATAAAACAACACCGAGTACAATTAATTCAAACTACGCATCGCCTAACGAAGCTAGAAATTTATCCGTTAGAAGTAAAAAAATTCTAGAATTCTCTACCTTTTCTTTTTCCTCTGGTTTAATTTGTTACTCTTAATTTGGTCGCTACATGCAACTTTTATGCAGCTGCTTACGCCCAAATCTAGCTATATATGAGAAGCTAGCAAGAGGCCGGGCACAAGCTAACAGAGTATAATAATATGAAAGAAGAGATGAGCATGCATGAACGGCGAATACAGTGTGAGGTGATCCACTGATGTGTTGTTGGTCAGGCCTAGTCACCAACAGCTAGACTCCGTTGGGCGACACGTACGGATAGAGACGTGGCCATACACGGCTCTTGAGGAGATCAGGGGGCTGCTGCTGCTAGCTTTGCCTGTCTCAACAATAGTCTGCACGCCGGGTACCATGTTTTGGCATTAGATTTTGGGGGTGCCTGTGCACCACAGGCACCCCCCTGCCGCCGCGCCTGATTATTGGCAGGCCCGGCCCTGGGGGGCGGGAGGGGCAGCCGTCCCAGGCCCAGCACAATGATGGGCCCCTCCCCAGGTATGTACAGTACACAGTACTAAGTAGAGTATAAAAGAAACGACGTGACTTCTCCGCTTCGGCTTCCAGGAAATCTGCGCGGCGCACCGCCACCGGATTTCCTCTGCGGCAGTCGCGACCACGAGCACCGAGCAAACGGCCACCGGTTCTGCGATTCTGGCATTGCTGCGCAAAGGGCCGAGGGCGAGGCAGCGAGTCGCCGCCCGCCGGCCGGGCACGTCCACCGTCCGCTGCTCCGCTGATCTGCGCGCGTGACGTGATCTGCTCATCCAACTATCCAAGGTACGTACGTATTTCTTAATTCTTATTTCTTATCTCTGTCATATGATCCCTAATCATGTCGATCCTAATCATTCTTGATATCATCAGTTAATAATTGTTTCTCTAAATATTAATAGGACCATGTCATCAAGAAAGTATGCTTCTGGCAATGACAAAAGAAAGAAGAAAAAACGAATAGATGATTTGGTAGAATCTCAAAGAGGGGCTCTTCATAAATTTCTTAAGAGTAATACAAGCACTTCAAGCGATCCAGATGCATTGGCGATAGTTGCTGTGGAGGAACCAACTAATGCTAATCCAGAAGATCAGGACCATATGGAGGACAATGTTGACATCGACATGGATGAACATAATGTGAGTGATCATGAGCACGTATTTAATTCAAATGAAACAGAACCTACTATTGTTGATGAGGATCCAGTTTCTATCGATATTTATGATCCAAGAAATTGGGATAATCTTGATAACAAAGCAAGGGATACATTAGTTGAGAAGGGGCCTATAAGAGAAGAGAATCTTGAATTCCCTTGGGATGCTAATGATAGACATTTTTCCTATAGCTATTACTCTAGAAAAATGAGCAATGGAGAGGTACATGATAGAAAATGGTTAGTTTATTCCAAACACTTGGACAGAGCATTTTGCTTCTGTTGTAAGCTTTTTAATTCTAACAAATGCAAGAGTTCATTGGGGAATGATGGGTATAGAGATTGGAGGCATGTCAATGAGAGGTTGAGGGAGCATGAAATTAGTGTTGAGCACATTACCAATATGACCTCATGGAATCAGTTGAGAATTAGGCTGAGAAAACAACAAACAATTGACAAAGAGTTGCAACAACAAATCTCAAAGGAGAAAGAGCGCTTAAGGCAAGTATTATTAAGAATAGTTGCCATTGTGAAATTTCTTGGTAAACGTAATTTGGCTTTTAGAGGATCTAATGAGCGACTTTACAATGACCAAAATGGGAATTTTTAGCTTGTTGTGAGATGGTTGCAAATTTGATTTGGTAATGCAAGACCATCTTAGGCGTATTCAAAACAAAGACATTCATTATCATTATCTCACCACAAAATTCAGAATGAGTTGATTTCTCTTATGGCCTCGATATTACAAATTCTATCATCAAGATTGTTAAAAGAGCCAAATATTTCTCTGTTATTCTTGATTGTACCCGAGATGTTAGTCACCAAGAACAAATGAGTTTATTGGTTCGATGTGTTAACATGATTGATGGTAAAATTAAAATAGAGGAATACTTTCTTGGTTTCTTGAAGGTAGATGACACATCCAGTTACAGGGTCATTCAATGTTTTGGTTGATTCCATTAAGTCATTTGGTCTTGATATTGATGACATTAGGGGACAAAGTTATGATAATGGTTCTAATATGAAAGGAAAACATAAGGGGGTTCAAAGCCGGTTGCTTGATATTAATCCAAGAGCTTTATATATGCCATGTGCTTGTCATAGTCTTAATCTTACTCTTTGTGATATGGCTAAGTCTTGCACTAAAGCTGTCACTTTTTTTGGAATTGTGCAACGGATATATGTATTATTTGCTGGTTCTACCAAAAGATGGAAATTTTTGCTTGATTATGTTGACGGTCTAACTGTGAAGTCACTGTGCAACACACGTTGGGAGAGTCGGATTAAAAGTGTTACAACAATTAGATATCAAGCTCCTCGACTAAGGCGACTTTACTTGCATTAAGTGAAGATCGATGTTGAATCAAGGATAGGAGTGATGCAAAGAATTTATTTGATGTGCTTGGCAGCTTTGAATTTATATTTGGCATGGTTATTTGGCATGACATTCTATTTGTTGTTAATAAAGTGAGCAAAAAATTGCAATCACCATCTATGTGCATTGATTCTGCCATGCGACAGATAGAAGGCATAATGGATTACTTTGAGACCTATAGGAATGATGGGTTTGCTTCTAGTATGATCACTGCTAAAGAATTTGCATCTGACATGGGTGTTGAGCCATCATTTCCTGTAAAGCGTCGTGCTCTTAGAAAGAAACATTTTGATGAAAATAATAGTGAGGAAGTCATCTTGCAAGCTGAAAAGGATTTTAAAGTTAGTTACTTTCTGGTTATGGTTGATATGGCAAAAAGATCATTGAAAAGTAGATTTGAACAACTCCAGTCATTTAATGAAATATTTGGGTTTTTAATGAGTTCAACAAGCTTGAAGTCCTTGGATGATCCTGAACTAAATTTTTGTTGCACAACATTGGCAGTAGCTTTCTCTCATAATGGTTAAATCGACATTGATTTAAATGATCTAATTTACGAGCTAAGGGTTACGCAATCCTCTTTGCCAAATAGAGAAATGACAACTATGGAGATTTTTGAGTTTATTCTGACGGTGATTGTTATCCTAGTACTTCCATTGCTTATCACATCTTGTTTACTATGCCTGTGGATCGTGGCATCACCAAAAAGCTTCTCAAAATTAAAATTGTCAAGAACTATTTGAGATCTACAATGTCACAAGAGAGGTTAAATGGATTGACAACATTATGCATTGAGAAGCGATTGTTGGATGAGATTGATATTGACACCATCATCGATGACTTCGCATCAAGGAATGTTAGAAGAAATTTTGAGGTAATTTAATATGTATACAAATTATTTCATATGAATATTGCTTTTGCATTCGATTCGCTTATTAGTAACATAACTGCTTATTAGTAACATTTTATATATGTGTATATATACTACCAATGGGTAGTACTAGTAGTATTATCATGTTTATATAAAAAGGCCCAAAATTTTAGCTTCGTTCTAGGTCAAAAAAAACTCAGGACCGGCCCTGATTATTGGTACCGTGGTTAGGGTAAGTGTACTTCTGTCTGACAATGTTAATTATATATCAGCATGGTCACGTGCAAAAAAGGTGCACATTTAATTTGTTTTTTAAGTGTATATTTACATTTCCTGTAATTCATTTGAGTTATATATATTGTAAGACGTTTAATAAAAAGTGTATTCTGTTTTAAGTTTGCACAAACTTGTCATGTCGAACATATAACCCGAAATTTGACGGAAGAAAACCAAGCGGTTGCTAAGCAGTGGCGGAGTCACGTTCAAGCTGTGGGGTTAATTGACCCCACAACTTTTTTGGAAACCATTTAACACAAGTGAAATTTTTTGTAAAGTTCTAGAAAATAATAAAAATTTTACAAGAATTAATCCCATATAACTAGATAATCATGTATTTAACCCCACAAAGTTGCAATCCTGGCTATGCCACTGTTGCTAAGCAGCATGTATCTAGCTATGTAGACACTTCTCACGTTGTTTGTGTCATCCAATAAAGTAGCACAACAGAAAATATCTAAAATTTATAATTTCTTGAGAGTATGTAATTCTTTTGGCCCTAGAAAACTATATCTATCACAATATTTTTATTACTATTTAATCTTTTTTTAATAATATTTTAAAGTTAACTTCTCGCTAACTTTATTTTCAAATCTGACGCCTTTGATCACGCCATGACCGTGGCGTGGCTAAACAATGCTGTCACGCCACCTATTTCGGCGTGGCCAAACTGCCCTCGAGGGCATGGCGTGCCAGCGTGGAGGGCTAGCGTGGCAATTGTCACACCAGATCTCATGGCGTGACGAGTGTGACTTAGGTGCCGCTGCCCACCCAATTCTTCATTATTCCCCCTATTCGTTTCTTCCTCCCAAGTGTCTTCTCTCCTCCCAACTCCGTCCTCACCGCTACGCCTCCTGCAGGCCCCATCCTCGCCTCCCGCCGGCCCCCTACGCCACCCTCCTCCCCCCACGCCGTCCTCCTCCCCACTTTGGCGTCCTCCCTCTACCGACCTCCTCCCCGCGGCCCCTTGCTCCCTCCACTATGAAGGTAAGAACCTATGCCCTACTCCCTCGACTGTACACTCTCCAACAATTCCATTCGTGACACTGATAGACTAGAAAATCATGATCTAGATGGAGATGTAAGATTCAGAAATTAACTAGGAATTTTGTTCCTTTTGTGTAGTCCAACTGTTGTTCTCTCTTCAATCAGCATGATCATTGGGAAAAAAATAGTTAAACTGCATTCATGTCTATGAAACCTTTAAATTGGCTAAGTAGATAAAAGGTCAAGGAGGGTTTATCATGTACTGCAGGCTATTTACTTATCATGTGAATGTGTGATTGTAGATAAATATATATTTGCTTAAATATTGGTTGTCTGGTTGTTTCCCAAGTCGAGTATAATGGTATGGAATTCTATTTTTATGGTGGTATCTTTTAGATGATTAACCATTAGTGTTGTTGCCCGCCAATATAACCCGTGCAAATGTGATAGATGCCTTGGTATACCACTGAATTTGGAGGTTGTGAAATTTCTCCATTGCCTTGAATACTTGTTGCTTTGCATTTGCCCTTGTTATTCTAGCAACATTATAGTACATTGAAAACAAATGCAACGTCAGAAGAAAGCAAGCAAAAGGATTTATTGCATGGTTTCGATCAAACGTTAAGATTTCAAAACTAGATAGATTCAGACAGACCGACCATGGCTTGCACAATAATAGCAACATGCAGCGTAAAGCACAAGTGAGAGAAACACCAAGAATTAACACTACAATAAGAAAGCAGAGTAGTGCAAATCTCATGGCAATGGCACTGGGCTGTCTGTAACACACAATAGTGAAGCCACCATGCACTCACACTTGATGATACTACATAATGATAATGGTCATATTTGTAAACATTTCTTCATTTCAGTAACCAAATATCAATCAACTTAGGAGCCTCATTTCTTGTGAGATCTAGTCATCAGCCCTCACACAAAATGGGATTACGCTAATAGTCATATATGGAATGTTTAGTACTATTTTTTAGTGTAGTTCATTCCTATGGCATGCAATACTAACTTTGCAATGTTTTGTTCGTATTGTTGGATATAGATGGATAAAATTGTACATGTTTGTACTAATGGGCAGGTTAGCCAAACGGGTAGTGGTGCAGACTTTGGTGACATGGAAGTGACCGTCCTTGTGTTTCGAGAATCACTAGCCTTTCGAACTCTTCTGACGAGGATTAAATCGACCTTTGGATGAGATGAGCCCGGGTCGTTGTTGGAATACAAGGGTGATATGACGTTGGGTTGGGTTCTAAGGTGCACGCCTTGATGATGCCAATCTCGTCTGACGATGATTGGGACACGTACAATGAGATTGTGCTCATATCTCAGGTCCGGTCGTTGGAGGTTGTGGTGGAGAGGACCATTGTTGGCGAGGATTTGCAAATAGGGCTGGAAAAAAGCTCACGGCTCGCGAGCTAGCTCGGGCTCGAATCAAGCTCGGCTCGGCTCGTGATCTTCTCAAGCCGAGCCAAGCCTCTCTTCTGGCTTGTAAATATTTCAAGCCGAGCCCGAAGACTGGTGGACCGATGGCGCCCGAAGACCCACGTGTTCCACCTACCGCCAGGCGAGATGACCATCACGCTTCAGGATGTTGGTATGATTCTAGGCCTCCCCGTAGACGGGCTTCCAGTGACTGAAGATATCAACAACGTGAGTTGGCGAGACCGGATGGGAGAGTGGCTATGAGTGCGACCCGAGGACCCGGTTGCGGACGCGAGGGACAATCGGCCTTCCGCGATGCTTGCATCCTGGCTGCGTGCAAACTTCAATGTGTGCCCACCGGACGCAGATGTGGTCACAGTGCAGCACTTCGCACGAGCATGGGTTTGGCATCTGCTCGGCTCCTTTCTTTTCTCAGACGGTACTGGCAACACCATCTCCTAGATTTACTTGCCCATGTTGGTTGATTTCGGAGTGGGAGGGACTTACAATTGGGGTTCTGCTACACTGGCTTGTCTGTACTGGCACTTGAGTGATGCGTGTTGCTCACGGAGTGTCGGTGGCAACTTGGGTGGCTGCACATACCTCCTGCAAGTGTGGATGTGGGAGCGTTTGCCCGTGGGTTGGCCCACTCGTGCTACCTTGTAGGTAGGAATTTTTTTCCACTTATCATATATTGTCTCATTCAATAAAAAATGCGACTGAAATCTATCTCCATGCAAGCATAGCCCCTTGACGACCATGTGTCGCTTTTGAAGGTAGCCTACCTCTGGAGCTCCATCGTGCCACCTACTGGGCGTCCGAGGTCGCGATACCTCGGGTATACAAACGAGCTCGACGTCATCACTCAGTACCAGGTACAGTTTCATAAGTTAGTTTGCTTGCTGCATTCACATGTTTCAACTATGATTTCATCACTAATGGCTGCCATATACCCACGATGAGGTCCTTGAAATGGAGTTGAACCCGATGTGCAAGTGGGATGATGGCTTGTGGATGACGCTCTCACCACTGATCTGCTTCCATGCAGTGGAGTACCACTTGCCCCATAGGGTGATGAGACAGTTTGGGAACCTTCAAGACTCTCCACTATTGGAGTTCTCGACAGATCAAAACCTTCATGGGTAATGTACCTATCGCCGTTCATGTACAGCTTTGGTTACAGTTTCCATGCTAACAGTTAGATTGTGCCTGTGGCAAGATTAACAGAAGGCAGAGGTACCAGCACACCAACTGGGCCCATTACCACTGTGTGTATGTGTGGAGTGGGCCGACCGGTCCAATCGGTCCAGGGATGTGCCGCAGATTCATCGGAGGCCTCAGTTCGTCAGCTACCTCCGATGGCTCCACAGCATCACGTGCCTCCAGTTGCGACTAGCCATGACCCAGGCGGACATAGGGAAGGGTCACTCATCCAACAAGGATATCGTGGATGAGCACGACGAGTTCACACGGACCCCACCAACGCCTACTACCCGAGTAAATCTTATCCCCCTACTAATTTCCAATGTCACGGTGCACAAACTAATTTACTTTGTTTACCCATTCACAGGGAAGGCAGCTCGCACACATAAGCAATGAGGCCGGTGAGGTGCTCATGCTACCGGAGGGGAGCTTCTAATGCATGAGGAACTTCGTTAAGGTATCACAGCTGCTAGTAGTTTTTTATTATCAATTCAAACAACCATGCATTGTGCCCTTTATGAAATTTTGATAGCCATGTGTACTCTACCTCATGATCTCTAGTCATGGATTGCGTCCTGATGAAACTTTTTATCGTAGTTTATTCACTTTGAGGCAATGCCAATAACCCATGTGCTAGACATGATCTGTAGTCCTGTTGATATATCATTCCAATTGATTGACCTTTCTTTCTTTCCTTATTTTTTTAGAGCAGGTTATGCTTTCTATAATGATGCATTTGTCTATGTTTAACCATTATTTTTGTAATGACCAACATTTATGTTGAGAGTTGAATCTAGTAGTGAGCTTAACTGACAAGCAAATGACTATTTCATTCTGATTGATTTTGTTTTCTATTATTTTGGTGTATGTAATGACACTACCTTAAATTTATTCATGGTCTGGTTCTACTGGTTCTTACTCTTTTTTCCCTTGTAGATGGTTCGCCACCGATGCTAGCAAATGGCGAATAAAATAAACTGCACCACAGTAGTGGATGTTGTTCAACCTGCCTTGGCTTGGAGTGGCTCATCGTGTGCCACATCACGGGCAATGACTTCTGCTTCGGCTGCACGAGATGAGGAGGATGAGGAGGAGGACGACGATGACGACGCCGTGGATGCGAGGTTGCCCGATGAGATGGTCCTCTCGGACCTTGTTGGTGCACTTACCGCCATGCAGCTGACTCAGTTCAGTCAATGTCATCGAGGGCACTCGTGGCAAACATCCAGCGTTAAGGTTGAGACCGGGAATGGGTGTGCGCTGAAAGCGCAAGTGATGTAATGAATGGGTATATGCATGTATGAATGACTTGGTAGAATGAAATGATTGAATGGATGATTCTTGTTGAATGAAATGATTGAATGGATGGTCCTTGTTGAATGAAATGATATAATGGATATATGCATACATGTCACTGTTTAAAAGAAATATTTGAATGGATACATGCCTAGATGTTGTTGTGTTCTTATTACAGAGGTACTATCACACCAGTTCCCATGGCGTGACAGACTGGTACTGTCACGCTTGGATCCCTGGCGTGACAGGCCTTAGAAACAGATGTTGGGTGTTTGCATGCAACACCTCTAGAGTTGCTCACGTATTAGCGTGGCAGAACAGTACTGTCACGCCAATTCTCATGGCGTGATAGTCTGGTACTGTCACGCTTTGGATCTTGGCGTGACATGACTTAGCACCAGAAGCGGGAGCCTATCTCGCAATGCGTTTGGAGTTGCCCATGCATTGGCGTGGCACCAAGGTTATGTCACGCCAGTGCCCATGGCATGACAGACTCCTACTGTCATGCCATGTCTCCTAGCGTGACAGTACTTAGCACCAGAAGCGGGTACCTGCCATGCAATGCCACTGGAATTGCCCACACACTGGCGTGGTGGTATGGTTACGCCACGCCAAATTCCATGGCGTGACAAGCTACTGTCACGCTAGGAGACATGGCATGACAGGACCCACCCCAGAATAGATTGAAACAGTCTCACCAGCTTTTCAGAAAGACAAGACCTCTGCCGTGCAGGCTACTCACATGCAAATAACCACTCATGTTATGGTAAAATCAAAGGGTTAGGCATTTCATGTCATGGTAGCATCAGAGAGTTAAGTATTTCCATGTCATGGTAAAATCAAAGAGTTAGATATTTCCAAAGGCATTTCATGTCATGGTAAAATCACAGAATTATTCTCTCGCAATTATTTCCATCGAATTATTAAAAAAATAATGTAATTATTTAAAATCGCCCAGCGGTTGAGCAACAAGGGCAGTAGTCGCCCAACCGTTGATCGACTTTTGCAAGTCGCCCAACCACCGGGCGATTAGTCCATATGTCGCTCGACTGTTGGGCGACTTGTATTAGTCGCCCACTAGTTGAGCGACTAGACCCAAGTTGCCCAACAGTGGAGCAACAGAGGATTATTTTTGTAAAAAAACCGTAGTATTATTTATGTATTTCAAAATAAAATAATGATTATTCAAAAAAATCCAACACTCTACCTCGCCGGCTTTTCAGACCGAAAAGACTGGACTTTGCTGTGCAAACTTCACAGAGGGACATGACAACACTCTGCCACACCAACTTTTCTGATCGAAAAGACCTGACTCTGCCGCACAAACGTTTCAGAGGGGCGAGACAACACTCCGCGACAACAACTTTTTAGACCAAAAGGACCAAACTCTGTCGTACAAACTTTTCAAGGGGAGGTGACAACACTCTGCCTCGCCAGTTTTTTAGACTGAAAAAACAACACACTTGGACTCGAACTGGCCAGACATAAATGACCAAACTGTCACACGCTTACTTTTCAAATGGAAAGTGACAACATACTGAGACGCTACCTTTTCAAAATTAAACACACTCCATGCATTGATCTCTTGTGCACCATGAACATCACACTCTATCTGCTTATAAAAACAAGTGGAAGAGGTCTGGGGGAGAACACTACACAACCACATTCAATACTACACGAAAACTTCGTTCACACAACTGAGAGGAAGGAAATGGAGGACTTGGCGAGCTTATACGCGAGGATACTACGGAAGCAAAAGTGGCTTGCCGAGAGGGCTAAATCCTTCCCAGATAAATCTATGAAGGATGCGCTGGTACCACCGGAGTTCCCACGCCTGCAATGTGTGTGCAAACTACCGGCTAAGATAATCTAGTCCACACACCTAGTGACGTCCACTCGGGCGTACTACACGTGTGGCCACCACCTTGTAAGTGTATCTTGCACACAAAAATATTTTTCACATCTTAAGTTCCGTTACACAAATGCCTAACTACACTCGCGCATAACGGCAGCCAGAGATGCGAATGCAACTTCTTCCAATAGATCGACGGCCAGGACATGTATGATAGGGCGTTCATCCAGCAGAAGTACATACTGAACTATGTGATGTGCGCCGAGACCTTCAAGCGTTGAACACCTCACGTACCCAAACCCGACCCGACCGAAAAGGCATCGAATGAGCCCAAGAAAGCAGATGAAGACGACAGGGCCAAGAGGGCGGTGGACAAGGGGAAGGCTCCTGCAAGTGAGACCGTCGGCCTTACTATCGCTCCCCATCGCCCGGGCGCACTCCGGATCCAAGAGGTAATTTATGTTTAGTATGCATCATAATTATTAATTTGGCCCGATGTTGTGATATCCTGACATCATTCAATCGTCCAGCCCGTCTTGCAAGATATGGATGACTTTGAGACTGGCCACCGCCACCCCGGGCAGCAAGGAGACAAGGGGGAGGGAGCGATGGGCCGCCGAAACTAATGACCTTTTTTCCAATTGACTTTATTTCCATTCCAAAAGGCGCATATGTATCGTATGTGTATTTCGGTTTGTTGCATCATCTATGATGTCATTCCTTGTGCATGTAACCAAACCCTGTGCGCTATGTAATTTGCAACTTTATTATAAAATCTATTTCAATTCGGAACTGCATTGTAAAGCCAACTTCAAATCTTGTTATCTTTTGGCATTCAATCACTGGCATAACAAGGCAGGGAACAACATAAAAATAAAGGTCTAAAAGGCGTGTTCTGGAAGTAGACACCAAATGGTCTTCGACCCCTAAGTGACGACGAGCACCACTTATCATTGCAATAGGATGGGATGTGCTTGCCTAATCATCCATCTTTTCAGTCAAACAAACAACATCGTGGGTTCGAAAATAAGATCTACTGCCTAGGATTGTACATTCACTTAGCACCGTTCAATTCATTCTATCTCAAATCAGGTTTAAAAAAATTTATACATACGTCCGTGGAAAATTAAATGCTAAGAATGATGTACATGACAGTGAACTTGTGCATTAAAATTTCATCTTTTGTGCCAAATGACCCACATATCTTATGCAACAAACGTAAGATTTCTTCATTTAGGAACACCTTCAAATAAAGCCCGGCACTGTTATGCCACAAGAGTTGGCATCACAAGGTAGGCTTGTCGTGCCATGAGTGAACTTGTGCATTAAAATTTCATGTCTCGTGCCAAATGGTCCACATGTCTTATGCAACAAATGTAAGATCTCTTCGTCTGGGAACACGAGCAAATAAATGCCAAAACGGTCACGCCACGCTAGTTGGCGTGACAAGGCAGGCTCGTCATGCCATAGTCTTGGTGTGAAAACTGCCACGCATGTCCTCCACGCTGGTATGGCGCGCGGACGAGGGCTTGCGTGGTAGGTTTATCCATACCGAGGTCGGTGGCATGACAGAACGGTTTGCCCACGTCACGCGGGGTGGCATGACCAAAGGGGTCAGATTTGAAAATAAAGTTAGCGATGGGTTAACTTTAAAATGTTATTAAAAAAGATTAAATAAAAAATTCCTTGATATGATGTCAATAAAGAGCTATTAGTTAATATGTCTATGCTCACGCCATTTAGGGCATCTCCAATGTTTATTTCTAAAGTTGGTCTTAAGGAGGATGACATGGCTTGTTTCATTTTTCTACAATGTATGTGGACTATTTCGGTATTAATTTGGGCGCAAATCACATTAAAAAACACAATTTCCCTCAACTTCCCCTTCTCTTTACACCTCGCTCTGGTCCCCTTCTCCACCCAGCGTGGCCACGCCCCTCCCGATTCACCTCGCTGCCACCACCCATTCTGCTCTCCACCCTGGCGTCGCCGCCCTCCTGTTCCTCACTCTCCTTCCGTCGTAGTTGCCCCTCCTGATCCCCACTCCCTATCTGCCGCAGTCACCCTCTCTCTGATCACCTCACCTCCACGCGCCTCCCTGACCTCCGCGCAGTGCGATCGGATCTGGAGCTGATGGCATCCTTTCCTGTGCTCCACACAGCCGGATCCGGTGGTGACCATGTTGAGGACGGCCTCCCGGCGGCGCGGTGGAGGAAGCTATCAAGGATGCCATCATCGTCCTCCTGCGGCCAAATCCAGTCCCAACGGCTGTCGAGGACGCCATCCCCGTACTTCCCGCGGGCAGATCTAGCCTTGACGGCCGTTGAGACACCGTCCCTATCCTTCCCGTGGCCAGGTCCAGTGTTGGTGGTCATCGAGATGTCGTCCCCGCGCCCAGATCCATTCGCGTCGTCCTTGTGGCAGCAAGAGCAATGGTGACCGGTGACCGTGGGGAGAGAAAGGAGAGAGATGCAATTTCTTTATTGCTTGTGACTCGGGCGTAGCCTAAGGTCATATACAATGGTCTTACATCAGCTGTCTATAGTCTCTGCCACATAGGATTTAAGCTAATATGGATGAAAGAGAATAAAGAGAGAAATATATTGTCTACAATCCTATAGCTGAGTGTATTACCAGAACCAAGGAAAGCATTAAAGACAAGTAAAAAAGACAACCCATTGTATGAGCTATCTTTAGTGCTATCTATATGTAACATGGAGAGTTTCTATAGATAACAGTTATCTGTACTATTGTACATGCCCTAAGGCCGGCTCATACATTTAATGGGCTATGTCCAACCTTCACAATGTCAAGGAAGCCAGCTCATCCTTATGACATGTTTTTTTACTACATTGTTATGGAAAATCCTTTACTATTGAAAGGTATGACCAGATTGTTCGAATAATAACTTCAGCTAATTTGATTTATAGTTAGTATTTTGTTAGGACAAATGAGTATTTTGCCATTAACTTCTACTGTTATGACAAATCTGTCGCAGTGTACTTTCGACAAGTCACAGCCCACCAAGGTTGATTTTGATATGTGTATGAGGACCTAAATGGAACTTTCATTACAACCGTAGTGGTCAGGAACTTTTTTTTATTAATTAACTCTTTTTAAAATTTTATTTTAAAGTTAACTTCGCGCACCTTATTTTCAATTCTGACCCCTTTGGTCACACCACCACCCGTTGTGTGACAAAAACAACACTGTCACAGGTGATAGCGTGACAGTGTTGTTTTGTTACATAATGGATGGTGACGTGATTAAAGGGTCAGAATTGAAAATAAAGTGCATGAAAGGTTAACTTTAAAATAAAATTTTAAAAATAATTAATTAATAAAAAAACAGTGGTCAGTGACTCAGTGGTGCAATTTCCTCATCCGCTTTGGAGTATTGTTCTCGTTTTCTAGTTGCCATAGTTAAGTCCACAAGCATACAAATTAATAACACAGGGGATTCTAAATTGAAATAAGAAATAATATAATACGAGTACCGTTGTATTGGAACATACTTGGGCGATTGGTACTCAGAAATGCATCATGTACGTTGAAAGGTTCAATCAAATGATCTGTAGTGTCGCGTATTAGAAGCCGATCTCTATCGTCCGATCAAAAATAAAAGATTCAGATCAATCACCACATAATTTTTTTTGCTACAATGTTTTTGCCTAAAATTGTTGCTGTAAATATTTTCATTGTTCCTACACACTCGCAGGTCACTGGTTGGTGGCGTCACCGTGCCACAAGCAATTAACCGGGACGTGTAAAAGGCTAAAAGCGGTCACACTTTGACAGAGCATGCAACTTGCTACGACGGGAGGCAGAGGAAGGCATTTGTCACCTTTTTCTTTTTTTCTTCTTTTTTTTGTTCTGTCAAAAGTCAAAACATGGCTGCGGTGGTGCCCAGGATAACGAGGAATTTTCTTTTCGTGGGTGTTATTGGTTGTTGATGCCGATGAGCTTCGTATCTCGACTAAACGCTTTGACAGTCCATGATAAGAATGATATTTCCTAGCCTATTAAAATTTGAAAACGCTGAAATGAGCAGGAGTTTTGTATGGAACCGTAATCCTGACCGCTCTAGGAAATGACTCCAAGGTGGAAGACAGATTCAAGGCGCATCACAACACGCTCTTTTAGTGTTTAGATATATTCTGATCCAATTCAATCCTTTCGAATTGACACAGAATTTGAACTAAAATCTCTTCCAAACCAAATAGATTGGTTCTAAAACATCTTTATCTAAACAAGCCCTTAAGAGTTTTGCTTGTACTTACCAGAAGATGCACGTCAACAACAATAACATTGAATGATACCATAAAGCCCCTTTTTCCTCGCAAAAAATAATAATAAAGCCCGTTTTCGCCCCCATATTCAGTTGCACCTGATAAGGAGGACATTGAGCACTCTTGAGACTTTTCAGGACTATAGTTCATAAAATGTAGTACCCTACACAACAACAATACAGCTTTTCATGCCGTTCGGCCGGTTACTATACATTAGCTTGCCTTGCCATGACCTCTCCTGATGACACGTTTAAAAGCGAGGAAATGCACTTGTTCAGTACACAATACGCACAAGTATCAAGCGATAGTAATACTGGTCTCCTTATTCGGCGCACAGTAGTAAAACCATAGTCACCGGGATCGCGGGGCGCCCAGCGATCCATGACCCCTGAAACGACGTTCTCAATCGCGGGTCTCTAGCGATTTAGGTCGCCGTCAGGGCATGCCACGGAACGAGTAAAGAATTGACTCCAATCTCCCAAACCAGCCGAAGAAAAAAAAATTAGGAAGAAGAAGTTCGCAGGTGCATGGAGGCTTACCTGGCTATCAAGCTGCACTTCAATAGGCAAAGCACGAAGAAGAGGCTCTAGGTGGCTGGCCGCTAGCGATGAGCACCACTTGAGTAGGCTGCTTTGTCGGCGCATCCTGCTTTGACGAGACTGCTACTTCGGCTCTAGGTTCGCCGACGCTGTCGATGTAGCTTGAAGGTTTGATAGAGTTCTGTGGAGGTAAAGGATGGAGCTGGAGTGCTGGACCTGGGATCTTAGAAGAAGATGCGAGAAGAGAATGGAGCTTTGTGAAGGTAAAGGAGAAACATTAACACATCGGACCCCATGAAGAATTAGATCCGTCATTACGAGTTAATGAAATATTTTGGTAATTAATGACAAATCTAAATATGAGACTAACTCGTTTGTTAACTATGATATTATTTAGTCTCATTTGGGTGAAAAGGTAAAAATCATGGAGGTATGCATTCGACATCATATTCTTATATCTTACCGCATTCTTCGAATCTAAAATATATGTTGAACTCCACTAAAAGTTTAACTTCAATATGTGCATATATTTTTATTATACATTCGTGTATGCACACATTTAAGGGGAGTTCACTCTATGTTTTGTGGTTTCATTAGTATTGATTCATATTCTTTTATCCACATATATTGAGAATCTCTACTTTAAAATATAGCCTTTGAGTATATAAAACTTGTGTAGTTCATATATATATTCATATTGCTTTATATCCATGGCGAGGATCTAATAATCCTCATTTTAATATTTATATATAATGCTTATTATGGGTAAATATACCGTCATGCGGTTCTTAGGTATACCCCTTATAATCATAAGGGGGAAGCCAATCAGGTGGTCGTAAGTCCTTCTACGACCACCTGTATAGTCCTAAGTATTTCTATGACTACCCCATGATCGTAAGTTCTGCTACGATCACCCCTGGTCGTAAGTTCTTCTACGATCAGTACCCAGTCGTAAGTTCTTCTACGACTACCTCCTGGTCATAAGTTCTTCTATGACTAGCTCAGCTACGACCACCCCGTAATCAATAGAGCCTACAGACAAGTGGGCCCAATTGATTAAGGGATCTAAGAAATCAATGTACGATGTTATTCTCTAGAATAACTACACGTAACGCGTCATTATCTCTGACAAGTAACTGTCAGACGACGTGGAGAGGTTACTACTCCGGTGATTACTACCATTAATACGCCCGTTATATGAAATAATGAGGCGTCTCTTGACCTGGAGGAACGACTACCTCTTCGCACACTATATAAAGGATGCAGTCAGAGACAATGGGGGAAGGGGACCGATAGATAGATACAATCGGCAAAACACAATCAGGAGGAGTACATGCCTTAATCTTTCCCCTGATTGTAACCACAATACTCAATTGTCGAACACGGGAGCGAAGGATCCCGAATTCTCTGTGTTCAAACACTGGTCCAGGATTTCCAGCGTACACAGTCTCACAAAATGGATATCACATTCATATCACGAAAGCGTAAATGACATTAAATAAATAATTATTTAATACAAATGAGTCTGAATACAATATCAAATAACAAATGATAAACACAGCGGAAACATATAATAGAGGTGAGCCACACGATGCGCCACAAGCAATCGTCTGGGTCAAGGCCTACTCGTCCGGATCCTCACCATCGGGGAAGAAATCTTCTCCTGAATAAGATTTATTCAGCAAGGATGAGCACAACTTCTATGCTTGCAAGTTACACCCAATATTGAATTAAAATGCATGCATAAGGTAACAAGTGAGTACGGTAGGGGTTGTTTTTCATAAACAGCATTTTCAGTGTAAATAATTATAGTAATTTTCTAAGGCAGTTTTATACTAAGACTAAAATCATATTTTAAATCGACAATATTACAATGTGGATAACCTCCAATGATTTAGTGAAGGATTCCCTCCTAACACTTGGCTTCCTGCCAAATTTTTCATAAGGATTATCCATCCTCAGCATTTAATAAAACATTTAAAAACCAAAAATAATTCTAACTTTAAGTGGCCCTGCTAGCATGTCCATGACCGCGGACGCGGCTATTCGAATAGTTTCTACTCTGCAGAGTTGGTACAACTTTACCCACACGAGGTGACATGCTCGTTATGTCGGTCAATTCACGCTTCCGTAGGCGTGTGACTGAGCAATTACCGTGAGGCCTTTACAATGTTCTATCATAGTGTACTCATGCCCGCTAAGGTTTCGCCCCTTTGGACTAACCGTCCTCCGAAAGCCCCCTCTTGCGCCAAGTGGGAATAAAACGTCTAACCGACACCCACATAATCACATGACATAAATACACTAGAACATCACAAATTAATTAGCCAAATCCTGCCCATACAGGACATGTGGTAGTACGATGTGGCATAGCAATAAGCGGCTCAAAGATCGGTCCTTAATTGACTTGGGCGTCATTCCTACTAACCATGGGCCTTAATCTTAACCAGATCAATCCCGTGCATAAACCTGCACCCACCATTCCGACCATTTCGCCCAAGTCTAAACCCATTTTTGATTTTATTTTGAACAAAACTTTATTTATAAACCATGTGGTAAGACAATACCAAAATGCCAAGTTTGAAACAAATTGGTAGAAATTTGGTGTAAACCCTCCCAAATTCTGTAAGTGTGAACTAAGTCTGGCTAAGCATATGTTTAATTTTGATAATACTTTGCCTATGGTGTCAAGGTAGTCAGGAACAACATTCAAATTAGCTATACAATAACACATGGAATTAACTATATGTAAAACAGGACATTAAAATATTTATACAAACATATGCATGCGATAAAGAATTTAAAAACTAAAAATAACTTAAAATACTGGGGGCAATATGGTCAATGGTGTAACTTGCCTTGGTCGATATCTTGGAATTCTAAATCTTCAGATTGATCGAACTCTCCGGAGTCGTCGAAGTCTAAACATGAAAATACGACAAATTCAATATTCAAATTCAAATAAATTCGAAAACATAGATCAAAATAAATCCAAATTGAAATATTTTGGTTTAGTTAGCTAGATTATAATTTTATATAAATTTTGCAATTTGAATAACCCAATTTGGAGTTCATATGCAAAAGTTATGAATTTTAGAAGTTTAAACCTAAATCTGAGATTTAATTGATTTTCCCGAATTATTTTTCTACTGAAAAATCTATTTATTGCGCAATGCTGACGCCAGCGAGGGATTTTCGGAAATTAAAAGAATTAAAATGATTTCTGACGTGCGGGCCCCACGTGTCATAGACACGGCCCACGGTGGACTGATTCCACCGAGCCGAGTGGGATCCGGTGCACCTGAGGTGGCACACACGCGCATGCGTGGCGCCGAATCAGCAGCCACGTGGGGTGCCACGCATGTGCGAGCGCCGAGGTGGACGCCACCGTGGGCGTGCCACGTCAGCTTGATGGCGGCGACCCTCGGATGGGTACGACAACGGCGCTCGGCGGCTTTCCGGCGAGGGTGAGTGGTCGCAAGATGTAGAGGGGGATATTGCGAACATGTTGGTACCGATTTGGACGTGAATGGTCGTCGGAGTTGGCCGGCGGCGAGCTTTTGGCAGCAGAGAGGTTCGGGTGTTGATGACAACGGGGTTCCGGTGGCGCTCCGGAGTGATGAAGGGGTCCCCGAGGTAGCTCCGGTGTCGGTGATGACAATGGCGCAGACCACGATGGCTCGGCGACGTCGACGGCGGCGAAAACCACAAAAACAGCGGCGGCGGCGGAATACCTAAAACTCCGATTACGATGGTTGTAGAGCTCGAGAGGGGAAAAGAGTTGGGGGGATGAGATGAGAGCGTAGATGCGATCCCGGTGCTGCCTTTTATAGGGGCTGGGATGCTCTGAGGCAGCGTGGAGGAGGTGGGGGCGTGCGGCGGCGGTTTCGGCGTTCGTGGTTAAAATCGACGCGAAGAAGAGGGAAGAAGGTGGGAAGTGGGGCGGTTGGAGACGAGGAAGCAGTTGCGCACGACCATGAGGGGAGAGAGAGAGAGGGAAAGGCGACGAAATCAGAGCTTCTCCAGACTCGGTCATGGCGGCAGTTGCGCGAGCGACGCGGAGAAGAAGGAGAGGAGGAAGAAAGAACACGGGCCGTTGGATTTTGATCCAACGGTCACGATTATTAGAAGTGACGTGGGCGGTATGGGCGAGATCTGGCCGTTAGATTAAGATCGCACGGCTCACATTGATTATGATATTCGGACGGTGCGGAGGTTACAAAAGATCTTGACCGTTGGTTCAAGATCCAGCGGTGGAGATAGGTTGGGGGCGCGTGTGTGCGGCGCGTGCGTTGGATTTCGATCTAACGGTGGATAAAGAGGAGGGGGTGCGGCAGTGTGGGCCGCGTGCGGGCTGCGCGCGGGAGGAGGTTTGGGCCGAGGCCGTTGGGTTTCGGCCCAAACAGGATTTTTGATTTTCTTTTCATTTTTCATTTGTTTTAATTCTGTTAATTCCAAAAAGCTTTAGAAAATAGCAAAATAATTCCAAAAATTATGGAAAAATTCACAGAAATTCCCTTACTTGTTTTGGACTTAATAAAATTATTTCCAAATTTATGTTAGCTTTTAATTTTGCAAATAAATTTGTTTTGGCTTTAAAATTTTAATAAAGAGATGTTAAAAAATTCAGAAAATTCCACAAAACTTAAATAAATTTTAATTTATACTGAAATTGAAAATTGGGCTGTTACATCAATACAATACACACAGGAGTAGAGTTGTTATTCTCTCCGGAGAAGACCTGAACCTGTATAAAAATATCTGTGTCGTTATCTCTGCGTGATCAACTGTGGAGACCCCCCCCCCCGAATCAAACAATCTTTACGTAAGATCGGTTCTAAAACACCGACAATCCAATTATTTGTAATTGTATTATGGGACTAATGTGTGTGCTAAGATGTTTTAAAGGCTTAGTCCCAGATTATAGATGACAATATGGAAATGACAATGCAAAGATAATAGAGGGATCATGGCTAGTAGCTTGAGTCATGCATTGCATTTAAAATAGCTTCTGAAAGAATTTCAATGGAAATCGGTATGACCGCATTTGGTAAGCGGTACAGCCGTTGTGCGGTAGTACCGGGTTTTTCTTGGCGGTACATTTATTCCAGAGAGTATGTTTTGGGAGTTTTTCTTCTCCCTAAGAATCGGTATGACCACATGTCTTGAGCAGTACTACCGCTGAGTGGTAGTACCGATGTTTACATGGCGGTACGTAATTTTCAGAGAAGGTGTTTTTCTTGATTCTTAAACCTTTGGAAATTGGTAATACCGCACATGAGAAACGGTATTACTGGAGAGCGGTAGTACCGAAGTCTAGTTGGCGGTATGTTTTTTCTAGAGAGGTTGTTTTTCCTATTTCTCAAGTCTCTAGAATTCGGTAGTACTGCACATAAGAAACGGTACTACTGGGGAGCGGTAATACCGAAGTTTACGTGGCGGTAGTACCACGCCTAACATTAATAGCTAGTTTAGAAGTATTTAATGCAGATATATCTTGGTAATTAATGCCAATGACATTGTGGGACTAACATTTTCCATAAGTTGGATGATATGTTATGTTCCATGATGATGGAGATTGTGGATGGCATCATGAGTTGATCATCATCAAGTCAAGGTTCAAGAAGAGGATGCACCATGTGTTGATGCACATCAAGATCCCAAAGAGAAGATGATCATGAGTTGATCATCAAATCAAGAGAAGACCCATCATGTGTTGATGGAGGGCAAGTGAAGGATGCATATCAAGACAATGACCCGGACTTAAAGTAAAGATATGTGTTATCAAACTTCAAGATGATGCTCAAGGCAAAGGTATAACTAGCTAGGGCTAAGGATGTGTTCCTAGTCTTTTACCGGTCTTGGTATTTGGTTGGAAGATCGGATTGCTAGTATAGGTTGCCGTACTATTAAGAGGGGTCTTGTCCAATAGCTTGAGTCTCATCATGTATTCATATCTCAATCTAGCTTGCTCTAGCTCTTCATGACATAATGCTATTATTTACGAATGTGTTTTGCAAATAGTTGAGACTCATGCATATGATCCTTGTAGCATGTGAATATACTTTGTAAATGTGTTTTGCAAATGGTTGAAGTCAATGTACCTACTCCTTATGGCATGATATAAGTTTGCAAATATATTTTGCAAATTGTTGAGATTCATGCATTTTTCCTTGGCATGATCTAAGATTGCTTGTTGCTATTTCTTTGAACTTAAACCATGGTTATGACTCTCTGAAGTTCTTATGCTTTATACATTGATATAATATGTTTAAGATCATGCAATTAGGTGTGTTGTGCAGCCTTATGAATAAGCTTTCAATAGAGTCCAAGATCACTCAATTCCAACATCAGAGTTAAAAGTTATGACATCTTTTTTTTGAGTGTCCTGTGTGCTAAATTGGATTACGGTAATAACGCTCAAGAAGAGTGGTACTACCGTAGAACGGTAATACCGAATTTGTACAGCGGTATTACCGCACCAAACTCAAAAACGGCTAGTTTTTTAGCATTTAATGCACCCTTTCCGACCAGTGAACAGTAAATACGGTAATACCGAGTTTCTACAGTGGTACTACCGTATTTTGCTAAGTTTGCTTATTTCTGCTCCCAACGGCTAGTTTTTATTATGGGAGCTATAAATACCCCCTTGACTGGTTGAGAGACTATCTTTGGTATCTCATTTCACTCTCTTGAGTTAGTATGAGCTTCTTCTCTCAAGTGTGCATATGTTGCACCTTGTGAGTAAGGAAAGAGGTCTCTAGTTGCATGTGTTGAATCTAGAGGTAGATTTCGTATCCATTTAAGCTTGTGCATTCGGTGCACATGGTGAGAGCCAAGCAAGGGGCTTGGCTTATTACTCTTGGTGTTTGCCGACACCTAGACGACATGGAGACGTCGTGCCCAGTTATCTCTTTAAAGAAGATTGTGAAGAGACCCGCTTGTTGTGAAGGTTGGAGCTCACCTACCCGGAGAGGGAAAGAGCTACCACTAGTGGAATTGAGGTGTTTGACTTAATTCATGGAGCCTGTCCAATTCGTTTGGGCATACTTCAACATGGATTAGGGGAGACCGGCAAGTCTCCGAACACCACGGTAAAACATCCTTGTGTCATTGTTCTCTTGTGTTTTACTTTGTGCAATTTATATTTCTAGAATTAAATTGCTTATATGTCTTTGTATGTTTGCTATTATTATCAATAGACTTAGTTTGTTGGTGTACATAGTCAAATCTAGAATCATTAGGTTTTAATTATGTAAAACCGGATTTACTTTCGCTTCCGTATTAGAAATCGGTTTTTACCAAAGAATTTTAAAACTACCTATTCACCCCCCTCTAATCAGCCTCCTCGATCTTACACCCCACAAGCTACTTTATTGACTTTTCTTTGCTTTGTTTGATGAAATATTGGCATGTGGTGAGAGATTTCCCTCCATGTATCTTAACTACTAAAATTTTGGGTTTATCCCACATAGTGGGGATGATCGTCCCTCCTCCCCCACTCGCGACTCACGAGCATGTCGCCTCCGCCACCAGCCACGGTGCCCTCTCTCCCTCTTCCCTACAGCCGACGCCACCATCCTCCCTCTCCCCCCCCACCCGACACCATTGTCCTCCCTCTACCCCGCACCCAACGCAGCTGTACTCCGTGGATCTCCAACGATCGTTGTCCTCAGATCCAGATCAAGGCACCGACGAGCACCTTGGGCCCCTCCTCGCCCTCAACGTCTCATGCACCACCGCCACCAAACGCTTCATCTCCCACCTCTCCCAGGTAAGTTTACTTTTTCTTCTTCTTTGATTGATTCTTTTATACAAGAAGAAAAGAAGAAGGGAATTAGTAGTGATGTATGATCCATCCATCGGTTATCGTGAAAATAATCTGGTTTGCTTTTGTTAAGATGGATAGATTGCGTGATGATTTTATATTTTTGGCAGTTGCTAGTAGGGACCAATTGGTTTTGTTTGGTTTGGTAGGGTTGGGGTTGGAGGAAACTGAATGTTAAATTAGCTGCATTTAGCTTGAAATGTGCTGCAATTTTTTTGCATTCTGGCTTGGATTACACAGGATTGACCATATTTAGAATTGCTTCACATGGTTTAGACATTATAATTCTATTTTAGTTTTAGTTTAGCTGAGGTTTGAACCTAGCCCCGTTGCTTCGCCGCGATCTGAGTTGCTTCTTTGATTTGCTCATCATCTGAGGAGATGCATTGTGGTGAGAGTGGACAGATTGAGGTGGGGCCTGATGGGTCTATGGTGGACGATGGTACTAACCTGGAGTCCATTTTCGAGGGATTCCACCTTGTGGAAATCGATGAGGAGGAGGGGGAGGATGTGGACGAGGTAGGGGCAGCGGCTGCTGCGAGGGCATAGGATAAGTCCGGCAAGGAGCTCACAAGGATGCTTCACATGTGGCGTGATTAATTAACATCCCTGATAACTAATGTTGTTGTGCGATTTGGAATTCGGTAGAGGTTTGTTCGGGATAGCGTGAAAATTGCTCTGGTTTCCTTTGTTAAGTTGGACGGATTGCACGATGATTTTGATTTTGGCAGTGGCTAGTAGGGGTCACTTGGTGTTGGACCGAAAAGACGACTAGAGGGGGGGTGAATAGGAGCACGATCTCTTTTTCTCCCAAATTCAATTCAATACGAATCTCACTCCAATAGCTATGAAAGCTATGAAGATCAATCAATCATGCACAGCGGAAGACTTGTATTGAATCAACTCAAAACCCCGAAGTAAAATCAACACAAAACCAAAACACGAAGGCTCGGGCGGTCTGACCTCTCACGGGGGCGGTCAGACCGGTCGGTCTAGCGGTCAGACCGCTAGTTCGATGAACAGAGAAATCAGCCCGACAAACCGAAACGCAAATTGATCAAACTTTTGATTCGTGCGTCCAAACTTCGTGAAATTTGACACACACCTTCCTAAGTATGTCAGGAACCTATTCCAAGCAACGATCGTGATAATCCTTGCCAAGATTCTGACCTTTTACCGTTTGAGCGAAGTTAGGTCAAAAACCGAGTCAAAACGAAAATATGATCTTGAGACTTGCTCGTGGGTGATTGATGATCTTGATGATCCTAGATGTATTCCCACACGTCACAGCAAGCTAGATCACGTCCAGAAACTAAGCAAAAACTCGTGAATCAAGTAAAGACTCAAATCATCAAAAAGAGAGAAAGAAAGCAATTGACCTCATCTTGAAGAAACTTTCTTTGGATTGATTTGATATGATATTGGTTCACAACCACTCCATCAATGGATGACAAAGACTCAATACATGAGCACGAAATCCAATCCAACTCTCTAGAACCCTAATCTCCACTACTCCTCTCCCTAAGCAAATTAGGGTTTCTAAACAATGAAATGGTCGAAAAGCCAGGGGAAGGGGGTGCAGCCACCTCCCTCCTCTATTTATAGTGGAGGCCTAGGGTTTCTAAAAGAGTCTCCCTAATGGGCTCCCGTTAAGGCCCAAAACAAACGGGTGACACACGCACGCATTTTAAAGCGCCGTGTTCATATTGTGCGAAGCACTCGCTGTTCGCCACGTGTAGGTTGATCCAACGGCTCTCATCATGTCGGCAAGTCTCTCCCATCCGACTCCCACCGAAACCACCATGGCACTTGCACCGACCCCCGCGCCGCTTGATTCAACCAGTCGCACCGAACTGCCCGTTCGGTCTCCTTTGTCCATCTTGCACCATACTTGAGTCCAATGACTTCACCCGGCATCGTCGATCGTTTTGAACCTCAGCTATCCAAGCCTAGTCCCGATCATCATCGTCGTTGACCGTCGTTGACCACCAAGCAACCTGCACAACAATAGACAAGCAAATCGAATTCGGGAACAAGTTCTTCACAACTTGACCCACGTTAGTCAAAACACGCATCATGCAACACATATGACATGAAACCCATGAACTTGACCTAATCAGCAACCATCGTCGCCACACGGGCTGATGACATAAGTGAAAACCGGTCAGACCGCCAGCCTTGGCCGGTCTGACCGCCAACAGAAGGCCGGTCAGACCGCCACCAAAGGACTTAGCCAAAATTTCAACACCGAAATCCGCAACCTCTCGGAAATTTAAAACGAATAGAACTTTTGACCGAAGTTCCAAAATTATGAGACCAAGTGCGGTAGAATCTCCTCACTTGCCTACACCTCTATTTTGGCCCACCAAACTCAATGCCACTCAACTTGTCGGTCCGACCGCTCATCGACGCCGGTCGATCGCTACCAAATCGGTCGGACCACACCGGCGGTCGACCGCCATATAATTCACCCGAGGCATGGCGGTCGACCGCCACCAAGGCCGTCGGACCGCTGAGACTGACAGACCGAACTTTGCCGAAAACTCGTGTTTCAAGAAACCTTCAACGTCATTGCCAATTGTCACATCATCCTAAGATCATGAGCATATCCCCATGATATCCACAATCTCCCTTGATGAACACATTGGCAATTCCCACAAATGCAAGTTTTGAGGTTTGAAAAGTAAAAACTCAACGTTTTCGCGCAAAGGCACAACTTGGTCCATATGCAAGAGAAAGCAATGAAAATGACCAAGCTGGCTTCAGAATAGTATCGGCAAGTGAGATAAGGCAAAAGAAAGCAAGAAAGCTTCAATTTCCAAAGACGAGTCAAAATTCTCACTTATGGTCCATATGAAAGAACAATTGTTCAAAATGACCTTTGATCATGGTGAGGATCAAGAATTGCAATTCAAGTTCAGAAAGAGCAATAAGACCATAATAATGCAAATAAGAACTCCCCCTCACTATGATCCTCAAATTTCAGAAAATTTCAAATTCTCCAATTTTCTCCCTCTTTTTAATACTTTTAAATCTTCTCCCCTTTACACATCTTGAAATATCTTCTCCCCCTTTGGCAATGGAGTCATCAAGGAATCATGCCTTCCTCTCGTCCAGAGATAACAAATGCAGAATGAGGAAAAAGCATAAGAAGGAGCATGCATGAAATGCAATGGAGTGGCTTCATATTTTTGTATTTTTCAATTTTGGATTACAAGAAGCTTTGGAGATTACCCAAAAGAACAAGCTAGCATCTCAAATTTTGCATAAACATCATATCAGCCTGAATGCGCTAGCAAGATCATGATAAGACATATATAACAAAGCTAAAGCAAGAAGGCTCAATATAAAGCAATAAATTTTAGCATTTTAAGCAAAACTTCAAATCTAGCAAGTCCATCAACAGAGATCCTAAGATGATACTGGCCATGTCAAAATGTCAATGTGAGACCAAGACGCTAACAATGACCACATTAAGAGACAAACAGGTCCTAAATTGAATCATTTTGCTCAAATTGTCTCAAACGCCCATTTTTCAACAGTTTTTCATTTGCAATGAATATTGAAGTTGATTAAAGGTATATCTTAGTGAAGAAGATCCTGAACTAGGAGCCATCCACAAACTCTTCCTAAGCTTCTACCAGGGCGACAAATCTTGAGGTTCATGTCAATTGTGACAAGCAGTCCCCATAAGATCGTCTGGATCATCAAACTATCTCTAAGTTCATGTCTATGACATGCAGTCTCGAGAGAATAGTTTGGCACATTTTAAGCACAAGACAATCTTTAAATTTGATTTTTCATTTTTCACAAGAGCAGATTTAGATTCTTAAAAGAACAAGAATCTCAAGCAATGATCAATACTAGATTCAAGAGCTAACACCGCAATTTTGACAGGGCCAATGTCACAAAAGGAGCACTAATTGCGCAACTAGCTAAAACATCCACAAATTGCGCTTTTAGTTCAAGTTGTCTTAAAGTTCGCTCATTCAAAGAAAGACTTAGCTACACATGTGAAAACATGATAATTCTAGCAAGTCAAAGAACTAGACATGGCATTGAGCGAATTGAAATACTAAAGCTCAAAAGAGTAATAAGCAAAGCTTCATCAATTTTAAAAGACAAGGTAAAAGCTTATATTACAATGCATCTTTTGGTTTTTCATATAAATGCAGAAGATACAATGAGATGCACAAAAGACTTAAAAGCCTAAAAGATCAAAAGTTCAAAAGAAGATCAAGAAAAGATCAAATGAACAAGGTAAGATCAAAAAGATCAAACTCCCCCTCAAACCAAACCGTAGAGATAAATTACCCCTAACTCACTTCTCAAGGTGGCAAACCTAGTTGGATCTAAAGGCTTGGTGAGGATATCAGCCAACTGAGCTTCGGACTCCACGAAATGCAGCACAATATCACCCTTCTCGACATGATCTCTAAGAAAGTGATAGCGAATGTCTATGTGCTTGGTCCTAGAGTGTTGCACAGGGTTTTTAGCAATGTTAATCGCAGAAGTGTTATCACAGAAAAGAGGAACACTATCAAATGCCAACCCAAAATCCTTAAGAGTGGACACCATCCACAAAATCTGACTACAGCAACTAGCAGCAGCTACATATTCAGCTTCAGCAGTGGATTGTGCAACAGAAGACTGCTTCCTAGAAGACCAAGAGACAAGAGAAGTGCCTAAGAAGTGACAAGTGCCTGAGGTACTCTTCCTATCTAGCCGACAGCCCGCAAAATCAGAATCAGAAAACCCCCGAATGGACAAAGAAGACGAGCAGGAATACCAAATGCCATACTGGAGGGTAGAGTGTAAATACCTGAAGATGCGCTTAACGGCTTGGCGATGGGAAGTCCTCGGAGACGCCTGAAACCTCGCACAGAGGCAAACCGCGAAGTGGATGTCCGGTCTTGAGGCCGTCATGTACAGAAGGGAGCCAATCATGCTGCGGTACTCACGTTGATCCACAGCTTCTCCTTCCTCATCTGGATCCAAAACAGTCGAAGTCGCCATGGGAGTGGCGATCAGCTTGCAGTCACCCATCTCGAAGCGCTTGAGCAGATTCTTGGTGTACTTTGTCTGATGGATGAAGATCCCTTCCTTGCATTGCTTGATTTGAAGCCCCAGAAAGTAGTTGAGTTCTCCCATCATACTCATCTCAAATTCCCTGGACATGGTCTCAGAAAAACTGGAAACAAGAGCATGTGAAGAACCACCAAAGATAATATCATCTACATAAATCTAAGCAAGCAGGAAGTCATTGCCACGCCTAAGGATGAACAGGGTCTTGTCTACCTTACCCATCTCAAAATCATTCTTAAGCAAAAAGGTCTTAAGTCTATCATACCAGGCTCTAGGGGCTTGCTTAAGACCATACAAGGCTTTGGATAGCTTGAAAACGTGATGTGGATGCTTGGGATTCTCAAAGCCTGGGGGTTATCTAACATACACTTCCTCCTCTATAAAACCATTCAAAAAGACACTCTTAACATCCATCTGATATAATCTAAAGCCCTTAGAAGCAGCGAATGCAAGCAGAATGCGAATGGCTTCCAATGTAGCAACAGGAGCAAATGTCTCATCAAAATCTAACCCCTCAACTTGGCTAAAACCCTGAGCTACCAATCTACCCTTGTTTCTAACCACAGAACCATCCTCATTTTGTTTATTTTTGAACACCCAACGGGTTCCTATCACATTATGACCACTAGGAGGTTCTACTAGATTCCGCACCTTATTCCTCTCAAAATTCTCTAACTCCTCATGCATGGCATTGACCCAAATAGAATCGATAACGCATGTGATATATCGCGGGTTCAAAGAAGCGACAAATGCAGAATGAGAGTAGAGACTTGGATCGTGATACCTGGAGCGAGTGACTCGCTCATTAAGATTACCAATCATCTGATCCGGAGGATGATGCCTCTGAATATGAAGTGGAGCGCCTGGGGGAGACAATATCTCCTCAACCTCCGCAGGTACTGCTGATGAAGAAGATGCAGCAGGAGCCTCAATTGGAGGTGAAGCAGTCGTAGCAGGTTCTGGAACTTGGACAGGAGCCTCAACAGCAGCAGGTGGAGGACAAATATCAGCTTCGTCATCATCTTCCTCCACAAAAATGCTTTCTGTCACCTGTGTATTACCTGAAATGTCGGATCTAGCTCCAGGGCTAGTCTCATCAAAAGTGACATTGCATGTCTCCTGGACAATGTTAGTTTCAACATTAAAACCCGAAAACCCTCGAATGTGCAGATAACCTGAAATAAACCATCAAAAGTCCTTGATTCAAATTTATCTAGATTTCCTGTCTTAAGAATGAAACACTTAGCTCCAAAAACTCGAAAATGAGAAACAGAGGGTTTTCTATCAAATTGAAACTCATATGAAGTCTTGCCCAAAGAAGGTCTCAAGAAGACACGATTTGCAATATGGCAAGCTGTAGAAATAGTTTCGGCCCAAAACCTCCTCGGAGTGCTATACTCATCTAGCATCGTCCTAGCTATCTCGACTAAGGTTCTGTTCTTCCTTTCCACAACGCCATTCTGTTGAGGGACGTGTGGAGAAGAGAACTGATGCTCAATTCCGTGCTCAGCACAAAAAGAGGCAAACGAGGTATTCTTGAACTCCGTGTCATTGTCACTGCGGATCGCTCTTAAAGCACCAGAAAGTTCAGAAGCCAAACGAAGAACAAGATCACGATAAAAACCAAAAGCTTCATCCTTCGAAGCAAGAAAGAACACCCAAGTGTATCTCGAAAAATCATCAACTATGACAAGAATGTACCACTTGCCACCAATTGACCGAACCCTAGCAGGACCAACAGTATCCATATGAAGCAACTGTCCCGGTCCGTCAGTCATGACCAAAGTCATCGAAGGGTGTGAGGCGGCAACTTGCTTGCCATGCCTACTGTGGCGCATATCAAAGATCCTTGACGGCTTTGAGTTTGGGCAAACCTCTCATGAGATCAAGGTTGCTAACTCGCCGATGATCAAAACCAATGTGCCCCAAACGTCGGTGCAAAGCCGAACTCGTAAGAAGGTGTAAACAAACATTTAAGAGAACCACCAGAGATTCGAAAAATCAGCTCCAAAGATCCTAGCAACTCTATAAATCCCAAAACGAGCTCACCAGCAGAATCAAGCACCGACAAGCATTTTTCTTAAATATAGTCTCATAGCCATCATCAAGAAGTCGTGAGACGAGAGTAAGTTAAACCTAAGCTTGTCCACAAGGGCGACGTCCTTTAGGATGAAATTGTCATTCACCCTGATTGTTCCTGTTCCTTCAATCCGCCCTTGAGTATTGTCTCCAAAGGTGATGAGAACATCACCTATCGACCGCGTGAAGGAGGTCAACCATTTTGAGTCTCCGGTCATGTGGCGTGAACAGCCGGAGTCGACGAACCACGTGTCCTTCCTTCCGCGGCGATCTTGAAAATCAAGGCACAGAAGAACGATGTGTCTCAATACTGGGGTTAGTTAAACATGACTTGGGAACCCAGTACTGAGACACACGTCTGCGGGTAGTATGTAAAGCAGAAGTGTTATCCTTGATTCTATTTGAAATTCTGTTATGAGCAATGGTTACTCTAACATGAGAGTTATCCTGTCTAGGAGCATGAGCATGATTCGCATGTGAAATAAATCCTAGACCAGGTTTCTTCCTTTCTAAATTACCATGTCTCACAAAACCTCTAGGTTGATTAGATGACATTCTAGCAAGATTTTTCTTAGCATTTTTCAACATACGCCGACAGAACTCAACCAAATGCCCATCCTTCTTGCAATAGGTGCAATGGTACTTGGTACCACTGGGAGAAGCACCTTTTGACTGAACAGATGGTTGGGCAAAACCTGGCAGATTTGAAAGTGATCTTTGCAGGTTGGGTATCAAATTCAACTAAGCCATTTCTCAAAATTTGAATGTCATTAGATTTATCCTGGCAAAGTTGTATCCTAACCCTTGCTTCTTATAAGGAGTTTTTGACTTGTCAAGAATCATGTTTAACTGTTTCTTACCTTTAGAAAATCTTTCTAATGTGTCATTTAGGTAAGCAATTTCTTTTCTAAGGTTAACACATGAATCACAAGTTTTAGCATTAAGCCTCTTCTTATAAAGAGCAACTTCAAGCTTAAGAGCTTCACATGAGGCACAAGTAGCGTAATTAATGTCGTCCTTAAGCTTGTCATATTTAGCTCTAGCCGCTTCTACAACATCATGTATTTCACGCTCACGTTCTAAGCGCATGAGCAAGAGCTAGATTCAACCACATCAGAAACAACCAACTTGCTAGACTTTAAGCATTTTTCACAAGGAGCAGATTTAACTTCAATTAGCTCAGTTCTAGCATTTTCAAGTTGTTGCATAGCAATATCATGAGCAGATTGCAGTTTAGCAAATTCAGAATGTAAAGCATAGCAGGATGAACATTCATCAGATTCAAGACTCTTAGCATTCACAAGTTCTAATGTGAGTTTCTTTACTTGTGACTCTAACTCCTCATTCTTAGTCATGATGAACTTTAAAGCTTTATCCTGACCTATCATTTGCTCATAGACAGTTTCGCATCTAGCAAAGAGAACATCATAAGAAGGAGATACCTCATTGTTGTCATCGATGTCGTCGGAGTCAGCCATGAAGCACGTGCTTGTGAAGTCCTTGGCCTTCCCCTTCTTGTCTTGAGGGAGCTCCTCCTCCTTGTCCTCCTCGCTCCCGAAGTCCACATCACTCAAAGAACGATCTCCAAGAGCGGCAAGAACCCGGTGAGCAGCCTTCCTGAGCTTGGCATCATCAAACCTGGACTTGCGCCCCTGAGGTTTCTTCCAAGCTGGCTTTTCATCCTTGTGGTTGCTCTTACCTTTCAGCTTGGGGCAATTTGCCCGGATGTGATTAAGCTCTCCACATTCATAACAAGTCACAGGGCCGCCTCTCTTTTTGTTTCTCATATTGTTGTAGGCCCGTGTGAACTTCTTAATCAAAAGCGCCATCTCAGACTCAGGAATACTCTCAAGATCCTCTTCTTGAATTGCAGATAAAGAAGCAAGTGAAAAACCAGAAGAAGACACAAATGACCCATCAGAGGCTCTCTTGAGCGGGTCTGCTACCAAAGCCATGTTACCCTTCTTACAATGGTCAGCTTTCTGGATCTCATGAGTCTTGAGCTTGCTATAGAGCAGCTCCAAAGTCAGATCAGAGAAGTTGACATTTTCCTGAATGGCGGTAGCCTTTATCTCCCACTCCCTGGTGTTGATTGCAGCCAGGAGATGGATGGTATTTTCAGACTGTGTAAATTCAATACCAACAGACTTCATCCGATTTATCATCGTGTTGAAGCGATCGAAAATGTCATCGATGCTCTCACCAGACGCATCTCGAATTTTTATATTCTCTTTATAGACTCTTGACGCACTTGTTTGATTTGGGAAGAACCTCATGATAGGTTTCGAGAGTCTTCCAAATCTCATGTGCAGTCTCGAGATTGCAAATCCTATCATATTCCTGTCTACCAAGCCCACCATACAGAAAATTCTTTGCCTTACGGTCATTAGCCAAGAGAGCTTCAGAAGCCGGCGTAGCAACCTCAGGCAAGATGAGCGGATCTCGAACAGCCTCCCAAATCCTCGTGGTTCGCTCTCAAGAAAGACACGCATGCGGTTCTTCCAAAAGGTATAGTCGTGCCCATCGAAGATATGCGATTTGGAGGAGTACTTATCCATCGCCAAGTTCAGTGACCGGTTAAGATCAAGATTGAACTAACCGGGCTCTGATACCACTTGTTGGACCGAAAAGGCGACTAGAGGGGGGTGAATAGGAGCACGATCTCTTTTTCTCCCAAATTCAATTCAATACGAATCTCACTCCAATAGCTATGAAAGATATGAAGATCAATCAATCATGCACAGCGGAAGACTTGTATTGAATCAACTCAAAACCCCGAAGTAAAATCAACACAAAACCAAAACACGAAGGCTCGGGCAGTCTGACCTCTCACGGGGGCGGTCAGACCGGTCGGTCTAGCATTCAGACCGATCCAAGCGGTCAGACCGATTCCTCGGGCGGTCAGACCGCTAGTTCGATGAACAGAGAAATCAGCCCGACAAACCGAAACGCAAATTGATCAAACTTTTGATTCGTGCGTCCAAACTTCGTGAAATTTGACACACACCTTCCTAAGTATGTCAGGAACCTATTCCAAGTAACGATTGTGATAATCCTTGCCAAGATTCTGACCTTTTACCGTTTGAGCGAAGTTAGGTCAAAAACCGAGTCAAAACAAAAATATTATCTTGAGACTTGCTCGTGGGTGATTGATGATCTTGATGATCCTAGATGTATTCCCACACGCCACGCAAGCTAGATCACGCCCGAAACTAAGCAAAACTCGTGAATCAAGGAAAGACTCAAATCATCAAAAGAGAGAAAGAAAGCAATTGACCTCATCTTGAAGAAATTTTCTTTGGATTGATTTGATATGATATTGGTTCACAGCCACTCCATCAATGGATGACAAAGACTCAATACATGAGCACGAAATCCAATCCAACTCTCTAGAACCCTAACCTCCACTACTCCTCTCCCTGAGCAAATTAGGGTTTCTAAACAATGAAAGGGTCGAAAAGCCAGGGGAAGGGGGTGTAGCCACCTCCCTCCTCTATTTATAGTGGAGGCCTAGGGTTTCTAAAAGAGTCTCCCTAATGGGCTCCCGTTAAGGCCCAAAACAAACGGGTGACACACGCCGCATTTTAAAGCGCCGTGTTCATATTGTGCGGCACTCGCTGTTCGCCACGTGTAGGTTGATCCAACGGCTCATCATGTCGCAAGTCTCTCCCATCCGGCTCCCACCGAAACCACCATGACACTTGCACCGACCCCCGCGCCGCTTGATTCAACCAGTCGCACCGAACTGCCCGTTCGGTCTCCTTTGTCCATCTTGCACCATACTTGAGTCCAATGACTTCACCCGGCATCATCGATCGTTTTGAACCTCAGCTATCCAAGCCTAGTCCCGATCATCCTCGCCGTTGACCGTCGTTGACCACCAAGCAACTCGCACAACAATAGACAAGCAAATCGAATTCGGAACAAGTTCTTCACAACTTGACCCACGTTAGTCAAAACACGCATCATGCAACACATATGACATGAAACCCATGAACTTGACCTAATCAAGAACCATCGCCGCCACACGGCCGACGACATAAGTGAAAACCGGTCGATCGCCACCTTGGCGGTCGACCGCCATCGCTGCGGCCCGACCGCCAATGTAAGGCGGTCGGACCGCCACCAAAGGACTTAGCCAAAATTTCAACATCAAATCCGCAACCTCTCAAAATTTAAAACGAATAGAACTTTTGACCGAGGCTCCAAAATTATGAGACCAAGTGCGAGAGAATCTCCTCACTTGCCTACACCTCTATTTTTGGCCCACCAAACTCAATGCCACTCAACTTGCCGGTCCGACCGCTCATCGACGCCGGTCGATCGCTACCAAATCGGTCGGACACACCGCCTGGCGGTCGGACCGCCAAGATAATTCACCCGAGGCATGGGCGGTCTGACCGCCACCAAGGCCGGTCAGACCTCTTGAGACCTGACAGAATCTGAACTTTGCCGAAAACTCGTGTTTTCGCAAACCTTCAACGTCATTGCCAATTGTCACATCATCCTAAGACCATGAGCATATCCCCATGATATCCACACTTGGTTTATTTTGTTTGGTATGGTCGTGGGTTAGAGGTTGGGGAAAATGAGTGTTAAATTACCTGCATTTAGCTTGAAAGGATACAATTTTGTTGTACTCTGGCTTGGATGACATGGGTATTTATAGCATTTAGAATTGTTTCACATGATTTAGACCTAGAGATTTGTTTCAGTTTAGCTAGGGTGCTAAGAAAATGTGACGCACCATAACTGTAACTAGGAACCAAATGGTGGCCACAAAAAGACAAACTTGACTAATTATATTTGTCATAATGATGGCAAATAAATGAAGTAATTTCTAAATTAAGTACTTTGCTAAAGGGAAAAGAGAGAGAAGAATATCCAAATTAACCACTTGTTATCGTTCTCATCAGAACTATGCTTATTTCTTGAAAATTTCTTAGGCGGAAGAAGAGGCACTTCTCCTACAATAGTACAACATACGTAATGACAGAGGGGAGATGTTCAGAGAAAGAGTTGAGCCTTACATGCGCCAAGTTCTGATAGTAAGAATTAGAATGTAGGAGTATTTCATTTATGAAGCACTCCCTTATATTATGCTTTTTTAATATCTGGTCCGTGTCTATCGACACTATTTTGAATGTAGTACGAGGATCCAATGCGTCAAGAGGCAGCATGGAAGACGGTTCGAGTAGATTAACTTGAGGAGAAGGCGCTGGTTTCACTAGCCAAGGTTTTTGTTTATGTTCTATTTATGTTAGTTTCTTCTTCTTCTTCTTTTTTTCTCCTTCATGCTCTCTATATTTCAACATGGCTATGTTTCCTTGGATTCATTGATAAAGTTTCTTTTTGGTATGAGTTGGCTCCAAGTAAAAATGTTGTATTTTAGGTTTCTCTTATAATTTACCACCCTGGCTATGTCTGGATATTTTTTTTATTTTGGTAATGATGTGTATTATGAATTTTTTTTTTGCTATATTGCATTCTACATTTGAAGAGATGGGTGGTCAGAAATTCTTATAAAATATTATTTAGTAGGAAGGGAGCTTCGGTCCTTCGAAAGATAAAGAAGATCATGCCTTCCTGTTGCAGTTGCTTTTCTAGTTTAAGCAATCATTTAGGTCACTGAAACACTTTCATGCCTTCTTTTTCAGTCATTACTTTCTGCAAAAATCAAGTGTGTATATCTGCTATCATCTATATTTATGTGGCATTACTACTTCTACCTAATTATTTGTTTAATATTCCTAAGCCCTAACTGAAGTACTCTTTCATCTTGCTAAGATATTTTTTATGCATATCTCTAAATTGGCATACTAACACTGTTTCTAATATAGCGGCAGCAGTATGATTCTCAGATATTTTGTTGTGTATCATCTTATTTGTTTGGATATTTTTATTACGTGATTGTTTGGAGATTCCTGATAGGACACACTATATGAATAATGAGAGCATGATATTGAGACATACCAAATTATATAAACTAAACATCAACAAATGTGGCGTTCTATTTGAACTACAAAAGGCATTTTGAAACATATATAGAGGAATCTTGAATTTATTTTCTGAAAAATAGTTCTATTTGAAACATTAAACAGTGGCATCCAAGGAGTCAAGCAAAAAAAAACATGGCTGACTGATTAGTAGTCTTGAAACAAATTACTCTTGTGATATTTACATGGCGTCACTTTAGCCTATGGAACATAGAAATTAAGGAGTGATGCTATTTTGATCTTTCTGTTAAGTTTATTGATTTGGAACAAGGGTGTTCTCATCTGGACTTCTTTTTTTATCTAAGAAATCTTGTGCAAGTGTTGCTGAAGGAACAAGATTAACATGTCATTTTTTGTCCTGCAGGATTTGCAAAACATATTGGCCAAGCTACACGATCAACTCCACTATTGCCTTTATTGTGGATGCAAAGTCAGCTTTATTATGTACATAAGTGATGCAATAGGTGGAGTTAATATTTTTATTTATATGTGTGAAAGAAAATTAATATTTATTATGCAGTTTATGATCTCGTTTGCTAATATGCATCACTCTCTTTTGAGGTTCCGTTGCAACACACAAGCACCCTACTATTTGTTCGAAATTCTAAAGCCTAAAGTCTTCAGCTTGCTACGAGCTGCAGTAGTTAATTTGGACTTTTATATTAGAACTTAATATTAGTTTCGGTTACTTCGGCAAAGTGTGAACTTATGTGGTGTATTTTGTTGCGCACTCAAGTTAAGTCTCCTGTAATATGTAGTCTGTACTCAAAAGTTTCAGTACTCAATACCTTGGTTTGATAAATTTGCGTGTGTGACACCTGTGAGAAGCTACATAGTAGAAAGTAGAAACTATTTCAATTGCATGGTCTTTTTAGTCTTTACACATGAAAAATTATAACACTATATTAGTGCACACCATACTGTCTTGTAGACTCAAGTAACATGGGTTCATGACTGACCCTGAGCTTCGTTCCAGCAACGATGATCTAGATTAATTTTGGTCATCGACTCATAGTTGATTGGGTCGCGATCTGCATCCCAAATTGGACTTTGAGTAAAGCTGGGAAAGTCAAAAGGCAGGCAAGGTTCAGACGCCGGGTTGAAATGGAGGGGATGGACCTTGGAAATGCCGGGCTGGGCTGGTGGTGTGGTGCGCACTCGGTCTCGCTCGCCTCCCCTGGGCCTCAACCTCTCTCCGCGCCGCGGCCTGACAGCCTCGTGCTGTCCGCGTGTGCCGGCCGCCACTCCCTCCCGGCGCGGACCGACCTCTTCCTGCCCTGCGATTGCCATGCCTCCACGGCTCCGCGCCTTGTGCTTTTGCTTGGTGTGGCCACCGCCTCACCGCGCCGCGCAGCTAGGCAATTCACCGAGAGGGACCGGAACAGCAGAAGAAACCGCGGGAATACCATACGTGCTCGGTGATTTGGCTAGTTAATTTCCACTCTGCTCGGTTTACGTCGTGCGGACGTGCAGGCGGAAACAAACGGCCGGGATCTATCATTCCCATTTCCCATCACGAGTCGGATCAATCAGGGCGACGGTGAGCCGTGTCACTGGGCACGCACAGTGACTGACACACACGGGGTCCAATCCGTGGCTCCACCACCATGCCCATGTCCATGTGGCCATGTCCATGTGCCGTCTGACTCGGCTCGGCCGGAAGCTCTAAGGGTGCGTTTAGTTGGTGGGATGGGATGATACAGTTATGGTGTTTGGTTGGTGGGATAGGATAATATATGATTTTATTTGGTTAGTGGGATATGATGGTTCTGGATGGTTCAAGATGGTGTTTGGTTGATGGGATAGGATGATACATGAATAATATTTTTTGCAGTAAAATATGCTAAGAGTGGTCTTGTTTTGTTGATTAAATAACAAGGAACACAACTGTTCAATCGGATCACAAATCGGATACTCGGTTTAGAAAATATGGTCATTTAAAGCTCGTAAATCATATCTTTTTTTTTCCGTGCACACCTTGGAATTCGAGTGAACGGTGTGGTTCAGGATTTTTTCCCGAACAGGATGATACAGCATAAACATAGAATATTCTCATTTCTTGAATCATCTCATCCTGAACGGTTTGATTTTATTGAACCAACCAAACATCTGAACAAGCTCATTTCCCGTATCGAACGGTTCAGAACCAAATGATTCAACGAACCAAACGCACCTAATCCGCAAATCCAATAACGCTTGGGAGACCGCGCGTGGCGTTGCGCCCCTCCGAGGCATGCATAAACGGACGCTGTCTACATCGTGGAATCGAGGGGGATATGCACTGTAGCTTGGTGTTTTCATTTGGCCACTTGAAATCTCAGGTATTCGTCTCGTGTTCTCCAGTAAATTATTCCGTAAAGTTGAACAGAGCAAGCTAGAGGCTCAGGCTCGGGGTGGCCTTGTAGCAAGCCTCCAAAAATGACGTTTCGTGGGATTTCCGATTTCTGAAACTGCTGATAGGTTGAGGTTTACCTGGCTCAAGTTAGACCAGACTCAAGTCTAAAAATCTCTAATATTTTCATCTGATTGGGCTTAGGCCTAGCAGTGGTATCTTAAAATCGGACCTGGCCCGTGATCACGTCTAGCCGTTAGTTCGATACACTAGTCGCTATTGTCAGAGGCTAATACGATTTGTCAAATACTTCATCTTTGTTACTAGTTTGATGTTGACATTTACGACAACGAAGACAGACAATAGAAAAAAAAAAGACGAATTCTTTGTCCCTTTGATCAATTCAAATAATCAACGCAAAACACAATTTTCCCTCTGCGCAAATTTTGAAAAGCAGAGGGAAGAAACAAAATACAACCTGTTCTTGCTCAGCATTGGACCCTTGCCTGAAGAATCTCGTGCAGGCAATACGGCCCCAGCCCTGACCCTCTGCCTGCCCCGATGATAAGACCAGGATGCACGGCTCTTTACGGACAGACTTGCTGAAATTTTGGCTAGCATCTCTCTTTTCTACGGACAAAAAGATAACAAGAACAGCATACATAGGTTGCTGGCAACTTAAAAGAATTCCAGGATTCATATTCTCTTTTCTCTCATCATTTGCAATGAGTTGCAGTTGCACCAGAGCAGAGAAGATTCCTACCGTTCCAACTGTTTTGTTGGTATGAAATACTAGGGACCAAGAGTGGATTCAGATACCAGTGATGCAACAGCTGAAACACCCGATTTTTTAGTGTTTGAAACTTTGAATGATTGGTTACGTAAAAAAATTTAAAAAAATCTTCAAAAGAATGATTGAATCCATCATCCTGGTTGCTGTCGCAAACTAGAGAGCCGTATTGGAATCCTTTGGGTTGCAGGCCGGCCGGCAGGGTGTGAATATTTGCACGGAACCTACCATAATGGATGGCCTGTTGCATCGTTAGCAACGTCGATAAAAAGGCTAATGGTAATGCTAGCACACCTGACAATTGGAATGTTTTTTCTTTAACTCGTACCAATTGACATTTTACACTACACGGTACACACAACAAGCTCCATTCGCCAGAAGCCTACCATGAAATCCTTTTATCCGGTCAAAGTAGTGAGTTCAAACTCTCCTAACTTGTCTAGGCTCGAAGCATGCTTTCCCAGCATCTAGCCATCATGGCTTTGGAACTAAACAAAGCAGGCTCTTTCCTAGGAAATCTCCCACAGCCACGGCGCATGTGGATGGATGCAGCCAAAATCCGGCATAAAGCTTGTGTTGCTCTTGTGCAAGCATCCCCAACAGCATAGAAGGCCATGTGGAAGGTAGCCTCCCCATCATAATAAAATCTAACCTAACACACAACTCGGTTATGTTCATGCTCTTGGAGCTTTGCACTGTAACACGACAAAAGAATTTTGAAGGATATTTGCAGCACATAAGAGTTGTTTAATTTGCGGCAACTAGCGTACAATTTCTATGGTATGATGACCATCATGCAAGGTTCATGGCAGGGCAAAGAGCTTCGTTTGTAATGGCGACATCTGGAGATTCATGAGTACAGCCAACCGCACACGCATGTAACCCGTGTTGAAGAAGCTGTGCACTGGAGATAAAATTAGTAGGATAATCTTTGCACAAAACGACATTTCATTATCTCTGCGGCTTAGTCATAGCATGCCCATTAAAGTTTCTTGTCAATTTATTCATAACAGTAGATTACGATGGATGAGAAATTCATTTTATTTCCATAATCCAGCAACACCCCTCAATTTAGCACGGGTGTAGACATTTAGCAATGTAGCAGATGTTAGAAATCAACAAATAGATGATCATTCCAATGAAAAATCTTGATGTGCCTGCTTTTCAGCTGCACATGTGTAGACATTTCTTGTTGGCCGTCGTTGTTGATGACACTCCGAAAAGGATATTGCTGTGCTCAAATTCTCCTAATCGAAAGGAAGGCTGACTAAAAGCAAAAGTCAATAGTGATTTTCCAATCACCGATCACCTTGATTTGAAAACGAGTGAATTGAGGCACACTATCCATCAATAGTACCTGTTCATCAAATTTCAATCGTGCCGTCGTGCGTGTATGTTCGTTCTTAAATCCATGATTAGGCCATAAGGAGACATGTTGCACTTCTGAAATATTTAGCTTTACCACATGGAGTGCTAATTCTACCGATGGCGCCAATGTTTGCAACATGGTACCTCGAGATCATTTCGTGTCGACTTTCTTTTTTTTGTGTGATGTGCCCCATTGGTGCTCTTTTCTGCCATAGTCAGGCATCCACCGCTTCTCTTTTCTACATTTTGTCAAACCTTATACTTTGTTTCTATAAAATGCCATTATATTCATTGCAATTGATTATTTGACACATATTTTTCTGCCGCTTTGTTATTTTGCAACTTTGGACATTTCTACCCTTGTCTTATTCCCTTTTTTTTCTTCCTCCTCTTCTCTTCCTCAACTTCTTCTTCTTGCCGTGGCTGCCCCTCTCCCCTGCAGACTTCCTTCGCTTGGCAATCAAGCCGAAATGGCGTCTCCGATGCCGTCGTGATTCATTCTCGGCAGCATGCCGCAGGTGTCGGCCACAGACGATGACCTCCCTCCCAGCGCCGACCTCTCCCTTGCACTCGCACCGCCCCCCGCACGTCTCACTCCTCAACATCCCCACGCGCATCTTCCCCGAGGCCGCCACGCCGCACAACTTCCCCTCTGTCGTCACCGTTGACCCCTCTGGCCTCCTCCTCCACGCCAACCAGGGGCGCACCACCAGCCCCACTGTCATTGACCGCCTCGGCCGCAACTCCTTCGCCTGGCTCAATTTTGTCGCGGGCTACTTCATCCTCGACACCGCATCCGTCTCCGCCCCCCCCCTCCCCAACCCTGAGTTCATTGTGGCAGCGAGGTCACCCTCCTTTGCTTCTCGTCGGAGACCGGTGAGTGGGTCTAGAAAAATGTCCACAACCCTCTTCCGCGCTGGATCTGGACCTTCTACGATATGGTCTCCCACTGCGGCAAGCTCTAGTGGGTGGATCACGTTGCTGGCCTCCTCGTCTGTGACCCATTCACCGACGAGCTAGCCATGGACTACGTCCCGCTCCCGAAGAGCGACATGGTTGTTGAGGGAGGTGAGGGACAGAGCAAGGAATTATCAAACATGTGGCATTTGATCTATTACCGGAAACTTAGTCCCAAATAATTGAAACCACATATATCGTGTGGCAAATGATAAATTGTCCCTTAAAAAAACACAAATCGCATCGCCAGACCATGATCTAACTCTCCCGGTGGAGGCTTTTAAACAGAGAGCCAATAGGATCAACTGGAAAGGCCACTCTCTTTAAACAATTCCAGTATAATTTCACTGTCCTTAGAAAGACGAAAGATCGTATAAATCGATGATGGAAGCATGGGCTCCCCACTCACCAACCAGTTTTAGTGGGCATGACAGGGCGATGATTCGGACACAATCTTTACTTAGCTGTACGTCCCTCTATCCAATATGACACCGAATTGTAGATTAGGATAGAGCAGCTTTAGGGCTGATTTATGCTGTTTGTCCAGTCTGTTTATTTGGCATGCACCTAACCTAAGTTTAGGTGCCAAATAATTTGACCTTGACCTAAAAGGTAGAAGAACCCTTCAATTGAATTGAATACGAGCATAGTACAGCTGGACGAGTTTTGTGGATAAGGAGCTGGAGCTACAAGGTTGTTCTTCTCGTAGCAGCCGTAGTTTGTTGTATCCAACTCCAAGTGAGCTTTTGCCTGGTCAACCCGTTTGGTTTAGTCTGAATAGGGTGACACACGTAATTAAAACTGGTGATTTCGCAAGGTATACTGTGGAATAGCTTAGCACTCCCTCGCAAAAGAGAGAGAGAGAGAGAAGAGAATAGCAAATAGGCATGCGCTATTTAAGTCCCACCAACTACATGTTGCATAAGTATTTCTCGATCTCTTAGCATTTGATCTTCCGGCCTCAGCTTTTGCGAGTTTTTTTTCCTTCCAAAAACGTCTGCTGCATCAACCTAGCTTCATAAAAAATGGATATAGCTTTTGACTTAAACAATGAATGAGGTGCATGCTGTGCATCACTCTGCATCAACCAATTTGTTCCTTCCACAGACGCGCGCAGCATTGAAGCACCCCCAACAAATTAGGTCAGACAATCAAGCAAGCAGCGCATGTGATTGCACGGTGTTTCAATGCGAGTTGGTTAATTGGGGGCCGGGCACGCAGCCTGCCCAGCGTCGCCGATCTGCATGTCGATCACAAATGCGCGGCCGCGCGCGATGCATTGTCCCAGCGTCGCCGATCTGCCTGTCGATCACAAATGCGCGGCCGCGCGCGCTCGCGAGTGGCCGTACGCGATCGGACGGTGTCAGGCAGGCAGACGTAGCATACAGCTAGCGACTCTCGAAATCGCAATGATTTGTCGAGTGAGTGTAGGTACGTAGGTGGCGTTCCTGGCTTCCTGCTCCCATTATTGTAATCTGGTACGGCACATAGCACCAGTACCGTGCTAGTACGTGTCCAACGTGTAGATTGGTAGAGTATGTGTAGTCTCATTGACTCGTGGGCTTTGTGATAACGTGAACCGTACTTAGCATGGGGGCCTTGCCTAGATTTGGTGGGTAATGATGGCGATGATCTATCTATCTATCTCTCTATCTATCTATCTATATATAGCCATTGGGTCTCGTTTTTCTATCAATCTATCTATATATAGCCATTGGGTCTCGTTTTTCTATCAATCTATCTATATATAGCCATTGGGTCTCGTTTTTCTTTAGAATGCCTTTGAACCGGCGGGAGAATGATCTGGATCTCGATCATGCCTGCGTTGAGCCATTGGTTGGTCGTTGGCGCATGCATGTGCATCGACGGTCCTGCTGGTGTGTGTTCCGCCATGGAATCTGAGGTACAAATTTGTATGTGTGTGGTTCCAAAAGTTGTAGTACCGCTCGGTCGCATGAATCTCGCGAGAGCTAGCCGCGCACATGCCACCGAACGGCGCTTTTGGAATTTGGACTCAGAGGACGCGTTTGTTTTAGTTTTACTCTTTGAGAAAAGGGTGCCGATCAATCATGGTTTTTTTTTTATCACAAACTAACTGTGTAGGAGTAATGTGTTACAGAAAAATGTACCAATACCAGTAGTAGCAACAGACGCTCTTGAGGCAAAGTGGAGGTAGCAGGACTGCAGGAGGAATTGGTAAAGCAAGGCGAAAAGAAAGTAGAAGCAGTAAATAACGTGGTCTGGTGAATTTTTTTCTCGTTTCACCTTTTGGTGAGATCCCTATGCGAAATTTTTCGCAGGGCACTGACACTGTCAGGGGCACCGCTCTTCCGCAGCAGTTTTTTTTTTTCCTACTTTCTTTCCACGCACGCGGGGCCGTGAACTCGTGGCCCCCTTCTCCCTCGTCAGCCCTGTCGTTACAGTAACATATGATCACGTGCTATTGACAACTGGGCCCTAAAAATGTGGTCCCACGCGTCAGTGTAGGTAAATTTCGCATCCAGGTAAGAGACGTGTCACGTCGCCCCTGCCCCGTCCTTTTAAAGTTCCCATGGGCAACGGCTCGTACAAAAGGGCGTCGTTAATTTATCCACAGGTGACTTGACTTGTGTGGTTGGGGAATCTCGGTGGGCCCCACAAGTCAGCCGCTGGGCGCCCTGCACCCTCGGGCCGATGCGCCGGCCGCGCTCTTTTGGCCGTTACCGTTAACCCTTAACCTCCCCCGAGGAGGAGCACCTTTCGGCCGCGTTGCCCTACAGGTTCACGCGAGGGTGGCCGCGCTCCCTATCTATGACTCGTGGGCCCAGGGAGTACTTGGCCCGCATAGAAGTGGCCTGGGGACCATAGTACAAGTAGTGGCGCGTGAAAGCATGAGCTAGCCACTTGGCCTTGGGTTCCGGTCCGACCGCGATTCGACTCGACCCACCCACCGGCCCATAGGTTGATTCACCGTCCCTGTACATTCGAACTGCCGGATATACCCTTCACCTTGGCTCTCTTTTTGAGAGGACAGATGCGAGATGCCCTCCACTCATCACCTGTATAAAGAACAGAGAACCTCTTGGTGCGAGCCATGGCATTTGAAAGGTGAACGAGGCATCCACTCCCATTCTCTCAGTACTCACACAGTCGAATTAGTGTTGCAAATTGTATGACTCCATTGTACTAGTTGAAAACCGCAGCAATTACAGTTCGCATGCTCGTTTGATCTTTAAATAAAGTGTTGTAAATTCTGGCAATGCCACGTTTTAGCTAAGTGTGTGTGAGGCATACTTGTTAATAACATTTCGGAGGCCATACGGATTTAGCTATTGGAATGGTACATCTCTGTACCGTCACATACCGGCGTACTATTTCAGAGTTTAATATAATAATATATATTTGTAAGTGTATATATGTTTAATTATATGCACACAAAATTTTACTTGTAACATAAGTCAAAAATACATAGTAGTAGGATCAAATATAACATATAACTTAATGAGTTCAACAGAGGATATTATTAATTCCGCCGGTATTATCCGACATTGAAATCGGTATGATTGGTATCGAACCGGTACGGCCGGTATTGAAGCCGGTACAAAATGCAGAGATATTTTGACTGTTTTAGGTGACGAAATGGTACCACTACAAGGAAACCCCCGTAGAGATGCTTTTCTAGAGGCCATTTTCAATTTATCTCTAAAATAATGAATTACATAGTCTAGAGGCGTTTTTTAAAGGCACTTTAAAAATCACCCCAAAATTTTTTATGTTAGAGGCGGTTTTGAGACGTTTTCGAGACACATATATAATTTTATCTTTGTAGAGACACTTTTGAGATGCTCCCTAATTCGTCTTAGGATTATGTTTTATAAAGACATTTTTAGACGTTTTTCAACTCTCTAGAGACTTTTTTCGGTGGTTGATATGTGTTAAAGAACTACATAATAATATTACAACACACAACTAAACATGTAAGGTTGTCAAATTGAGGTGGCTAATTTGACAACTCTAAGAGTAGTATTTCCCGTGAGGTATTGAGTTCGTGTACCAACCTTTGCAAGAATGCACATATTTTTTATATTTTATTCGTTGAGACATCGTGCAACGCCTCTACATAACGCCGTATATCCCGTAGAAATGCTTGAAAAAACATCACTACTACCATAGCGACGATACATGAGAAGACGTTTTTGAAAACGCCTCTACAAATGACTAGGGACGGAAAAAAACGTACTCTACAAGTCAGTTTTGTTATAGCGTACATGCCATCCTGTATCGAAACAATGTTGATAAGTTTGGTGCGAGGCGCCTTGCTAAGGTGTAGCATCAGAATGAAAACATTTGTGACGAAATTTGTGGATCACTAGTTTAATTCTGTGTCTTTGAGATTGGTACGCTGTACTTGAATAAGGCAATTGTGAAAGAAATGTGTTGTACTTATTGAGACGTGATTAATGTTTCTAAAAATATGACAAATGATTATCTAAGATATCAACCCATCTTGATTCCAGTCTAAAGCGATTTTGATATCAATCACGCATCACTTAAAAAATTGACCTTCTTTAACAAGAAACGTTAATATTGCCATCCAAAGAATTTTCCTCTCTATATATTGCAAATACCTAGCCAACCAATCCCTATAATTAGACCCCCAATATAAACTATCAGAGGGAAGACTTATTGTTAATCATGAAGGCAGTGCCTAGCTGTCGTCGCACAGTGGTTATGCATCCAATCCCAACATTATTCTGAGGAAGCTAGGCTAGTCTACGCAAATCTCAGGATTAAACTAACCTGTTTTTTTTTGGCAAAACAAAAAGCCTAACATGTTCAACGCAGCAAAAACTACATAAAGAGAGCATCGTACTCACCAGTCTCCATCAAAAAGCGAGATAGAGAGAAAAAGAAAAAGAAAAAGAAGAAAAGAAAAGAAAAAGAAAAAGGGCCCCATCTAATCCAACACCAAATACATCAGCCATACGGCCATACGCCACGGAAGCGAGCCGGGCCGGACCCACGCGTGAATCACTCCACGCTGGAGGTGGGCCCCCGGGGGGGCGCATGTGCTGCTGCTGGGCTACGCTGGAGCGGCGGACCCTGCGCCGTATCTCCGGGGCAAGGAGCGGGCGGAGGGAGGTGGAGCCGCGCCGTTCGTGGAGCAGCGGACGGCCGCGATCGCTTGCACGTCGCGCCCGCGAGCCGACCGTTTGGGGCCGCCGGGTATTGCGCGGCTGTGATTGCCGGGGTAGTATTGGCATTTCGCGTCGCTCGTAGGACCGCCTCCTTTCGCCGGTGCCGCGATTGCAGTTTGCAGGACGGGCGGGAGGTTTTCTCGACGAGTTGTAGGAAACGGTTGTTTGCACGTATTTGCCCTGGGAATTTTGCTCTCAACTCTGATCGGAGAGAGCAAGAGTTCGTCGATCTCGTTGAAAAAAAGGAGTTTACTCAAATAAAAAAATTAGTAGGGATTTTCATGATGTGAAATAATAGCGCGCACGTGAAAAATTAATCATAATTTGTCTGTTTTACTCTCGGTTTAAGTAAGTAGAAGTTTTGCACACAATAAATCTTCTACTTGCACAAAGCATTGTTTTAGTGAATCGTATGGCTAAAGTTAAAACATTGAAAAACTATTATATTTTAAGAGAAAAAAGTATTTATTAATTTGTGTTAACCGATAGTCTTTGTTTTGATCTAACACTTCATGCTCTAAACAGAGTATAAATTTATATTGAATTTGAAAAATCTAGTAAATTGAGATTTTCCACTCTAATGCAGCCGAACAAAACAAAATTTTACTTTATATTGTATGATTGGAAACCAAGGATTCCCCGACCTAAGATAGCTGAAAAATCTTGAGCGAACTCAATATGTTAACACAAACTAGATTGCCCGTATATAAATATGCTTAATAAGAAATGTGAAGAATATGCCTTGTATTATTTCCATTTTGTTTTCAAGATGACAAGTATTGTTTCTCCATATCATTTATACATTTATGTTATTTACCTTTTAAAAATCTAAGTATGTCGGAGGTTCTCTACATGGTAACAATTTTTTTTTTGAGGTCTAGGATTTCCTCGTCTAGACAGCCTTAAAAAAGAAGAGCACCCTACTCGCGAGGCGACCAACGGAAGCTAATGCTCAAACCGTGGCGGGCTGAGAGCCTAAAGCTCCACTCTGCCAACTGAGCCCCAACTCAGTCCTCAAACTAACCCCCTACACCCCTCTACACACACCCAAATCGCACCGGGTGAGATACCCGCCGAGTCTAGGACTCGAACCTCGGATGAGCTGCTTGACAACTCCAAATCTTAGCAAAGTAAGCTAGTCTACACTTATGTCATTTGCCTTTTATAGAATCTAGATACCTTGCCTTTTATTTTGTTGAATTTAGACGCACCCAGGAAAACAAAAACACCCTCGTTTCTTTGCCCATAAGCAACAGCCTGTTCTAACTGAAAACCTCCGTCTGCCAGAGTACAACAAAAGACCTGCTGCTGTCAAGGACAGCAAGATAGAAAAAACCAAAACAACGCAAGAAAAACCTCAGCATACAGACAGCAAAAGCAACTGGCTCCTCCTCTCCTACCGTTCAGCTCACCGAATTAACCCATTGATGACCCAGAAGTAAGTAGCAGTAACCCAACCCAACAATTCACAAGCACTTCGCTTCGCAAAAATAAAATAGAAAAATCTCAAGCACCGTGCCATAGGTACGGTACCCCCTCTCTCCTCCCCCGTCTCTCCTCTCTCTCTTCCTCTCTTCTTCTCTCCCCTTCACAGCCTCCGTTTCTCCAAATCCCCCTCTCCTCTCTCCCTATCCCACTATCCCCAAGACCCAAACCCTAAACCCACTCGCACCGCAGCCCCCCTGTCGCATGCGCGCTGGTTCGTAGCCTTGGCCGCCGGCGATCGCCGGAGTTGGGGAGCGCGGCGGTTCTTTGCTTCGGAGACGGCCGCGGGGGACGAGGGACGGCGAGATGGGGGCGGGCGGAAAGGGGTGGGTTGAGAGGGCGAGGCGCGGGGTGAAGACGGTGTGGTTCATGGTGGCGATGGTGGCGTCTCTGTTTGTGGCGTCGGCGCCGGCGCTGGTGGCCGCCGGCGACGTGGCCGTGGCGCTCTGGCTCGAGGTGCGGCTCGGGTGCCTCCGCTGGCACGGCCTGCGCGGTCACCTCGAGCGTTACGGCTTCCGGAGCTCGCTCGTGGACATACCGCTCGTCTCCATCGTTCGATCCCTCGTCATCACCTGTAAGCAGCGACTAGCCCCTCGCTGTTGTTCTAATGCGTGCAAGTGTCAAGGATCTTGGGGAATCTGTTCGTCTGAGTTGGATTTCTTTATTATTATTATTTTATTCTTACATTTTTTTGCTTGGATGATGCAGTGCTTGGTTAAAAATTTTAGTGTATTTAGGGACATGGGGACTTTGCTCATGTTTTTTTTTTTTTTTGCTTTTGTGCATGAGGATTTGGTGATCTGAAAGCTACAGTCTTGCTGCGTCTGTGCTTGTCTTCTTTTGCTTGGATGAAATGGCATAACTTTTGGTGAAAAATCTGCCTGTTTCTGCAGTTATTATTAATTAGAGAGTATATCTGTTGCTTGTTATCTGTTTCTCTTTTCCAATAGGGATTTAGTTAAACTTCGTTATTCGTTTCGCTGGATTAGCTGTAAGAAGTTGGAAAATCTCGAGCAGTTTGGAGTTCGCCTGTACAAATTTCTGCACTAAGATTTGAGGAGGAAATGACCAGATTCGATTAATCTGATGTGCTTGTGCAGGTGTATACCTTATGAGTGATACTTCTGGTCTCTCTCATGGCCCGTACCTTGGAACAGCAACTTTCTGTTCCTCTGCTTCTCTACTCGTCTTGTTGATTAAGGCCTGCGTTTACAGCCCGGCACAGGACATTGGGCCTGAGCTCTCGCCGTCATTGGCGGATCACAAACTCAATATGAAGAAGCTGTGGGGAATGCCGGTGCTTTTCCTGTCTTCCTTGGTCTTCGCTCTTGGCCATGTTGTTGTCGCTTACAGAACAAGCTGCAGGGCTCGACGGAAGCTGCTTATCCATCGTATTGACCCTGAATCGGTACGGCTTTCATGCATTTGTTCTCTTAAATCTCACGGCGTAATGTTCGATTGTACATACCAAGCTTGTATGCATGTTTTTCTTGGCGCTTATGGTTTATTCTGCTCCTTTTCAGATTCTGGCATACAAGAATGCCCTTTCTGGATGCTACAAGGTTCCTCGATCTCCCACACCATACAGTGGAAAACTTTATACAAGGAGCGACAGTGAGACAAAGAGAAAAACTGTTGTTCACGATGATAGGGATATTCCAATCAGTTTTCTTGCTGATAGTGATAGCATGTTCATTGCTTGCCAGGGGGTCACTGTACATTACAAAATTTCTGATCCATCAAGTTGCTTATCCCCAGCTCCCGACTCATTTCCAGAAATTAACCATGATGCAATGTCATCAAGCATTTCTCCTACAAGACAGAGACATGAGAGTCCACCATCAGCTTCCTCTAATACCCGTCGTCTTTTGAATAGGAGCTTTAGTCATCAATATCATCAAACTTCGCTATATGCACCGTTGTTGGTAGAACCAGTGACCTCTACAACTTTGTCAGATGGCATCACCCTTCTGAGTCTTGATGATGACAATGCTGATATATGTTTGAAACCTATGGGCTTTGACCTTGAGGCTGGAGAGCAGGGGAAATTTGCCGTTGTTTTGGTGCATGGGTTTGGAGGGGGAGTATTCTCGTGGAGACATGTTACTAATTTGCTAGTTCGACAAGTGGGATGCACTGTGCTGGCCTTTGATCGCCCTGGATGGGGATTAACTTCTCGACCTCGCAGAAAGGATTGGGAAGAGAAGAATGTGCCAAATCCGTATGAGCTTGAGTCACAGGTGATCCTTCTTACCATCTACTCATATATTATGTCTTCCAAATTCAAGTATTCTTTTTTTGGATAGAGCTCCTGATTCAAATCTACTAAGTGCAGCCATCATTTGCCCAAAAGTTATATTTATTAGCTACTGTATGTGTTTTCACTTAAGAGTGAAATATTTTTGGAATGCCTCTTATCCACTGAAAGGAGTGGCTAACTAGTTGGAATGTTGTCTTGATGTCTTTCCTATTTCATATGTCTGTGATAACTAATTTCGTACTATAAGTACTATTGCTTGAATGTTTATTTTTAGTCTCCACCCTCAGAGAGATACATTCTATCTTGAAATATTCTATATTCTATGTTACTAAGAGCTTATGAGGGGACATTAGTATATTAGAATAATTATTGAAAAATTCAGTTGCGACTACCAAACATTTTCCTGCATTACTAAACATTATTGTCTTACGGTACTTGAAACACTGATCATGCTTACAAAGAACACTCTGTATGCCCTTGTGCAGGTTGATCTTCTCATTTCATTTTGCTCAGACATGGGCTTGAGCTCTGTGGTTTTAGTTGGTCATGATGATGGTGGCTTGCTTGCCCTGAAAGCTGCAGAAAAGTTGCGTGTGTCTGGAGATTCTAGAAAGGTAACTGACTTATGGTCTTCTGTTGTTCATTTTTGTGCCTTACGAACTTTGGTAGGCTATCACATTTTTTGGATGGGCGTTTATCCTATTATAATAATAATATTAAATGTCCTCTTGTTTTCTCCCAGGTTGAAGTGAAGGGAGTTGTTCTTATAGGTGTAAGCTTATCAAGAGAAGTCATTCCTGCATTTGCTCGTATACTCCTGCATACCCCGCTGAGAAAAAAGCACATGGTCCGCCCACTTCTACGTACTGAAATCACTCAGGTGATCAATCGACGAGCATGGTTTGATGCCACCAAGTTGACAACAGATGTTCTGAACCTCTACAAGGTAAACACTACTAGTGATTTACATTCCTTTTTAATCTCTTGTCAAACCATTGGTGTTCAGGCTAGTTTTGGGAATGAGTTTGGTCAATTGGAACACACACAAGGAGCATCAGTTCAAGTACAGATAATCTTGTATTTTTCACCCCACTATATTGTCTTAATGTTAAAAAAAGTGCAACTCTTCTTGCATGTTACTAGCTATCTATAGGGTTCCTGTTTCCTTCACGCCAAAGAGGTGCAATTTTAAACATGCATGCTTTTGTTCTTTCTGTGAACATTGATTTATGAATGACTTGAAATGAACTTTTGCATTCAGGCTCCGCTATTTGTTGAGGGCTGGGATGAAGCACTTCATGAAGTAGGCCGGCTTTCATTTTCTACTGTCCTATCATCAAAAAGAGCAGCAGAATTACTAAGATCAGTGGAAGACCTCCCTGTTCTGGTTGTAGCAGGTTCTGAGGATGTTCTTGTTTCTCTGAAGTCAGCACAAGCTATGGCTTCAAAACTTGTAAATTCTGTACGTAGTCTGCCACTTCATCTTGTGCACCTCATTATAGTGATCTGTTTCCACTTGTCGCACTAGTCTATATTACTTTCCCAGTTGGTAACCGCCATAAATTTTGCCATCGACTTAATTTTACCTGATTGCCATTCTTAATAATCTGCTTCTTTTGCTTCTTGCTCTTGTGCAGAGGCTAGTGACTATATCAGGATGTGGACATTTGCCACACGAGGAGTGTCCCAAGGCATTGCTCTCAGCTCTTTCTCCATTCATCTCAAGATTGGTATCGTCAGAGGATTCATTGCAAAGACTGTAGCATATACTTGTTCATCTTTCTTTTTGAATTTTGCCCTCTTCTTCTGCCCTCTACACTGAGTAGATGATCTCTAGTTGGTGTGAGTTTGTGTGAGCCAGTGTTAGTTGCAAAGTAGTGGAGCCTGACCCCAAATCCCAAGGGTTCCTAGAGCTCCCCTAATTTTTTTGTCACATGTAATGGTGTCTCGGAATGATTTCAATTAAGCAAGTTGAATCTGTACAGCACATGCTTGCTGTGTTCTAATGGGTATTGATGGCAGCAATGGTGTCCACGGAACGTGGTTGACACGCGGGACATATGTATTTTTTCATTAGTCTGTTTTTGTTTTTGAAGATCAGTTTCTGGATGTTTTTATTGGCTCTGTGGCTTGTGTCAACTGTCATGTTCCAATTGCCTGAGCATGAGCACAAGTGGTGGAAGGTGAGGCGTGTAAATAAAGATCTCCCAGGAGCCACCTCAAATGGCTTGTTCCTCACAAAAACTTCCCTGGTGAGGCTGTGACCTTACAGCATCAACTCAATCCTCAAACAGCTGCCAGTGATGCGCTGTATGCCTGTATTGCTTGCTGTTTACTGTTTAGTCCGTCTCTATCCCAGATAAATAACAAATCTGAGATACAACAGAGGACATACATATTCACATGTTCGACTTCTGAGACCACAAATAGCTGAGAAACCTACCAAAAAGTGATGTAACAACGAACAATAAATCAATAATACAATCACCTTTTTTTTGTAGGTAATGCTGAATTTAGCAGGTCTGCTGCCTTCAATCATAAGCATCACACAGACTCAAGCTCTCAGATATATATTGTCAGCACTGTTAGTCCAAAGGAAGGTTGATTTTATTGGTAGAAATAATGAATCGTGTATCGCAGAATAACAAAATGAAGCTGGGTAACCCTAAAACTTTCTTTGGCCCGCTTTTCGTTAAAAAATAAAGTGTAAAATTCTATATGACGAGAGCAACTTCCAAACCGGACATATGCTGTCACTTCAAAAATGATTATGATTACACATCTACATGGTGGACAAAACCCAAATTCGCCATCTCTTCATGGTGGAATAACTTTATCAGTGATTTCCAATTATTCCTTGTCAATTTGGCTTGTCGCACGGGTAATTCAACCTCCCCCTTTTCTGAAAATTACAGTAAAAAAACTTCACAATTCTCACACTCATTTTTACATCTTTTTTGCATCTGGCACCCAGTCATCACTGACAAGAACAAGATGATCGCCATCTCTGACAAGTTCCACCTCATCAACCTCAGCACCCTCAATAGTCAGGACCTTAGTAGGTGTGAAGTCGAACTTCTTTGCACCTAGTTCAAGTAGCTCCTTCATTGACTGCGGTAGGAGCACAAGCTTCCCAGCAGTGTTCCCCTTCTCGGAACAGCTGATTGTCACCCTGATGAGTGAGTTGTGATGGCAACTCGGACCACCTGTTTCTGGAGGACCTCTTGAGAGTAGACGGCCAGTGTCCCGGTGTGCATGAGATGAAGAGGAGATGACACCGAAAAGGGAGTTCTGAAAGCTGACCCTCCTGAGGAGCTTCTGTGGAAGAACTTTGCTGGGTAGTTCAGTATCTTCATGGTTTACATTTTGCATTGAGGGCTCACTGTTGAACCTTCCTACCAGCATAGGTGCCACCCTACCATTCGAGGTGTGCTGCTTTGGTGCTTTCCTTGATTTAAATAGGAGTTGTATGTCTTCATGGCCTTGTTGATCAGCTAGAGCTCTTGGGGTCCAGCCATTGTTGTCCTGCTTGTCAATGTCAGCTCCGAGCTCCAGCAAGTACTCAACCATCTGAATGTTTCCGTCACAGACAGCACGGTGCAGCGGAGTGGTTCCATCTTTGCATGGCCTGTTAACATCGCCGCCATAACGGATAATGTCCTCAAGCAGTTCGGTGTTGTTTTCCTCAACTGCGATGCAAGCATATAAGGCAGTGTCCCCTGATGATAGTTCTGCACCACCCTCAACTAACAACTGTACAACTGCATCATGCTTTTCACACAGAGCCTCCCATAGAGGAACCTTTCCTTCCGAATCTGGTTATTGGAAGAATGAAAGGCATGTCAGCGAGAGGTGTTATCAAACCTACATGAACTTCACGACTCATGGGGGCTAATAGCCTGAATGAAGCAAGCACTCATATGCTAGTAAAAAAAAATTGCAAATGAATTTTTCAAGCGATAGATTTGTTTCGTTACGATTTATCTGTACAAGAAGTAACAAATTATCACAATTCTAGTTTTAAGCATACCCCTGGCATTTGGATCAGCTCCATAATCTAATAGAAGCCTGACACATTGCTCATTTCCTTTGGAAGCAGCTATATGCTGTTAATCATGAAAAATGAACAGTCACTTTCTTGCTTAACAAAAATCTATAGAATAAAAAAAACACAGGTATGAATTGATGAGTATGCTGACCAGAGCTGTATGTCCATTGTTATCTGACTCGTTTGGATCCAAACCACGCTTAAGAAGTTGATTCAACAAAAAGGCATCTCCTCTAGTTACTGCAAAACAGAGTGTAATTGGCAAATTCAGACGACCCCGAGCTAGCATGTTCTCAATCTCCTTCAGAACACCTATCATTACGCTGTTGTCTTTCTGCTCTTTAAGAAACTGCACATAAGAAAAGAATCCCAATAGACTCAAAACAATCTTTCATGATATCACATTTCTTGCACCAAGATAATAAATCCCAATCAAGCAAAAACAATCCTTCACGATATTACAGTTCTTCCTAATCAAACAGATTTTTGTAAAACATTTTTAGTAAATTGGTTATGGTCGGGAGTATCAAAGGGAAATCATCACAGAATAGTCAACATGAATCAATAATTTCAGGATCTAAGGTGCTCGACTGATTTTGTGAGAATTCAATTTTCAATTTCACATAGTGTTAAGCAAGATGATGCAGGTTTCAGAAAGGGTTGGACTGAGAAGCGAGCTTTGCTCGGCTGGTAGTGCCGCGAGGTGGGAGCTTCGGCTCGGCGCCAGCCCACCCGCGTTTGAGTCAGGGACTCGGCGCGTGTGTCTTGTAGGGGTGTTGGGTCGCGGTAGCCGGAGGGGAAAAATCCCAGTAAAAAAAAAAATCTTCTTACCAAGGGCAGGAGCTCTACCATTCATTTCAAGGAGAAGAAAAAATACAAGCACCCGAAGGGGAGACACCAACACCGGTGGCGCCACGAGAGGGGGACGCCAACACCAGGTAAGAAGTCCTAACAAGAACTCCTACCAAGCACTTACTACATCCAGAAGGCAAAGCACCTTGTGGAGTGACAACAAGGACCCCCCTCTAGAGAAGAGAGGGGGTGAGTCCCCCACTCAAACCGCCAACGAACCACCACTGCACCAAGGACCACCAAGACGCCGCCCAACGCACACCATACACTGATGCGTCATGTCACAAGTCATCATCGCCGCCCGTCACCCACGACGCAACAGCTCTGACTCTGCCGTGACCCGCGATGCCGATGCACAAGACACACCACCTGACGTGCCAACCGCACCGGCCTCAAGCTCGCCCCCAGTTGCCAAAGTCATCGCCACCTGCGTGCCCCGACGCTCATCGCGTGTCATCGCCGCTTGTTGCACATCCACACCGAGGCAGCTCCGACTTCGCCACGAGAAGCATCGCCGAAGCGTCCAAAGCGGTGCCGGTGCTTGAAGCAAAGCCTCGACTGAGTTAACGACGACTCCCAACCCAGTGCCTGGGCTAGAGCTCGCTCGAGACAGCCGAAGCCACCGCCACCCATGCGCCCAGATGCTCCACCACAATGCTCGTCATGTGTCGTCGTCACCACCAGTCGCACCCGCAACGCGGCAGCTCCAACTTCACCGTGACGAGCATTGCCGAGGCGTCAAAAGCAACGTCTGAAGCGACGCCTCAGCTGAGCCGACGATCGCCTATGTCCACCGAACCAACGAATCCGCCGCCACCATCGCGCTCTAACACCCCACCACAATGCCTGTCGCGTGTCATCGTCGCCGACCGTCGCCCGCCTACCACGCGACAGCTCTGACTTCGCCACGACACACAGCACTGAAGGGACCATAGCGTGCGTCCACAGCCAGACCCGGACAACCATGCGCCCGTCGCAACCCCACACTACTCATGCCGCTACTGACGCACCATCTGTCGAGCTGCTCCACGCGCGGTCATGATCGGGCCCAGCCAACCACGCGCACAACACGCGCAGCCGCGACCATGTCTGGCCAGCCACGCGCATGCCGCGGCCCTGCTTGAGCCAGTGTTACGAGGACACGCGAGTCCTTTTTTTTTTTGCCGTGTTGACAAGTATCCCCGTGTCAATGAGTGTCAGACTCCTTGCGACGCGTATCAGACACCCTATGGAAGAGTCCTTGTGAGGAGCAGAAGGGAAGAACTAGCTTGATATCGGTGTTTGGATAGATCGTTGCAAAAGGAAGAGAGGAAAGAGATGTCGGTGCTCTCGCATGATTTAGAGAGCTATTAGAGGAAGGAGAGTCGGAGGTGAAGTGGCAGTGCTTGGTCGCAGGAGCATGTGAAGACAAGTGAGGCTGGTCTGATGGGAAGGAAGGGAGGGAAAAAATATTAGAGTAGCTGCGAGTGACCTCAGTTGTAGTACTTCTTTATACATTTTTACATCTAACGAGGCATTGGACAACTTTTGCTACCCTTTTAAAAACGGTGAGTGGTGTGCAACTGGTCTTTCATGTGACTAGGTGATGCAAACAGTGTCTAGGGTCTTTTGTGGTAGTTGTATAGTGCTTTGGTAGTGTACCTAAATTAAATATTTTATTGTATAAAATATTTTGTTTTAATTTCTTAAGATAAAAGAATATATATTAGACTAATCCCCGAATCCTATTTCCTAGAGCTTGCCGAATCAGACACCCGAATCCGAGTCAGATTCCGACACCCGTGTATGTGTCCAAGTAACACTGGTTGAGCTAGGGGAACAAAAGACGGAGGGCTCCTGGGACCGGCGGGGACTAACTCCGGCGCTGATTGACAAGGAGGAGGCTAGATCTGCTCGGATCTAGCGAGGAGAAAAAGGATATGGGCGGGGGACACCAGCCTTGCGCCGTCCAGCGCCACGCCTTGGCTCCCACCGGCGCAAGCGGCGGCGAGGCACATGGCGACCTAGGGGCAAGATCTCGGGGGAGGGGGAGGGAGAGGAGGGAAAGAGGGGGCTGCAGCGGGAGGGGGCCGCCGCTGTCGCCGTCTGAGGGGGAGGCACAGTGGCGGGGAGGGCTGTCGGCAGTGGGTTGCGTTCGCCCCCTGAGTCGCCTGGGGAGCGGCTCAGGAGGCCCTTTTTGGCTTTGTTGAATCTTATAAAAAGTTCCAATTGACTAGCTGAAGATCTTAACAAGAAAAATATAATAGACTCTGCAAATATGCAATATCCGTAACAGAGAAGATAATTTTGAAGAATAATATGGATAGCATACCTGAATAAGGTTGTTCATTATTATAGTTCCATCTCCAACATTGGATTGAACAATGCTGAGAAAGGCAGTACGATTCAAACGCAGGAGCCGACATAAGGATTTCGTTCGAACTGTAAATAGTTGAGGCCTATAACAAAGAACCCCAATCTCTCCCACAACATCTCCTGATTTAGCCACTCCCACCACCTGCAAATTACCAAATACCAGCATATTATTTTAAGGACCATTTGATGCATAAGTTTACTTCCAATTAAGCAGCAAAACAACATAAAACTTGCCTGTTCCGCACCATTTTGCAGCTCTATTAACTCCTGAAAAAGTGACACATTTATCAGAATGGCTATGTAGTATGTACAGAATTTTTTTGGTTAACACTGATATCAGTATTGCTAACTTGGTTATTTTTCAACTGTACTCTTCTCATACATAACTATATCAGCTAGGAATTAACAAAGGACCTAAGAAAACAGTATTCTTACCGCACTGCCAGTAACTAAAATGTAGAAGTCAGTGGGTGCTTCATTCTGCAAAATCACATCCTCCCTAGGTGGAAAGTATTCGGCTTTCATCTCTGAAACCTTTCCAAGGAATCATGCAAAAACAACTAGATAAGCAAATGTTCAAGGAGTATCTAACTAACAAAAAAGAATTACCACAGCCTCACCAGTTGAAAAATCAGATCATTAGAGACTCCTTGAAACAGGTAAACCTTCTGAACCAGATTGAAAAACAGATATTGAGCAATGCTAGATCTAATAGCCTTAGGCAGTGCATCAAGGGTCTCTTGTTGTTGAAGACCTTCTGAATCTGTCCTGAACTTTAAGCTAAGATGAGAGATCATCTGATCTTGCAGACGAAGTGGTAGCTGATTCCTTAGTGCAAAGCTGGTTGCTGCTTGAATTGTATCCCTCTTCAATCCAAAAGATAACAGAAACCAGACTTTAGAATCGAACTCTAAAATAACTGTTAGATGTAGATATCAACCAAAGGTCAAACATATAGAACTCACATATTTTCGAGTACGGCTAGTGCCATGGACAACCAAATTGGTCATGTTTCCGATCAAATAAGCAGTCAATCCAAGGTTAAAGAGCATGTAGCAAATGTTGAAAATCATCTCCCTGATGTTTTCCGCGTGCAAATCCCCATAACCAACCGTGGTAAGAGTGGTGATTGACCAATACATTGATGTTACGTAGCGAATCCATAAGTCTCGGAGATGAAAATCTGGCATGGAATTGCCAATCCACGTATCGGTTGGGTCGGGATACCTATCAGCAAGAAGATAGTAGAAACATGCTGCACAATGCACAGCAAAAAGTGTGACCTACAAGATCAAAGGTAAACAGATAAGATCTCATTCCTCAAGAATATTAAAATTCACAGGAGAATACTCTAATGTCCAGATCACTTACACAAATGAGCTTTGCACATCGAACCCAGAAGTAATTGAAGTGTCTATCCTTCTCTAATCTGGCAAATGAAGAAATAGAGGTGAAGTTTGCAACACTAGTTAACAAGACATAAACATGGTACAACGACACAAGCATAATTAATAAGTTTTAACAGTATTCGATCAGACTTAAATTGAAGAGCAGGACCTCAAAACAGAAAATAGAGTATAGACTTTTCTATATTCATGCACCATCACCAACATACCGAGCAAAGAGAGAGCTGACTCTACGGAGACGCCATAGACGAAGCATGTTGAAGAATCCATATGACCTGAGCTTTGAAGGTAGTATCTTGCGAGCAATTTCTGATGGAATGGTAGAGGCGACGTCAAGAACAAACCAGCTGGTAGTATAACGCCAAGCAATCCTCTTTGGATCATCTTCAAGCAAATAGGTCATTCTATCCAAGTAAGCTACAAAGAAGGTCAGGATGATGTCAACTGCGAAGAACGCATTCACAACATTGTCGGTTGCAGCTAGGCCCCCCGTAGGTCTCCGAATGAAGCCAAATTCGAATGGGGAGACCCACGCAGAGTATACCACAAGGATTATAAGGAAAGTCTCCCAGCATCTGCATAGTATTAACAACTAGAAATCAGAATTGCTTCTTCTTCTGATGTACGAGTAACTATTGTAAACTGTCATATTTCCTTCTAACTAGCCCAATGACCGTGCGTTGTAACGGATTAAAAAAGTATATTAAAAGCTCTAAAAACCCGCAACATTTTGCATTTGATCTCAATAGTTTTTATTTCTACGGTCACATTTTGACAGATTACACTATAGTTCAAACTTTTACATTGGAAACTCTAGAAAAATAAAAATAATTACAACCACATCCTTAGCGGACTGTCTCCACCATTCCTTGCCGTCGCCAAATTTGAGCCACTTTCGTGGTGCTTGCCCTGTGACACACCTCTGGTGTCCGTTCGATCAGCGTGGCACCCTTGGCTCCATGTTGGAATCTGAGCATACATGCATGGCCTTGTGAGGCACCCAACTAAGACATCCCATTGTACATCCTTTTATGGACACTAGTGTCGGAATCCAACATATCTGAGTCGGCAAATTGGAAAAAAAAAGGATTCCAAGATTTGTCTAGTATGCATTAATTTTATATTTTAAAAATATTTCAAGTATATTTTTATTATTAAATAATATAAATAAAATCTCTAATACTAACACAAAAAATCATGAATAGAGCACGTGAATGAAACATACTCCCTCCATTTCACAAAAATGAGTCGTTTCGGAATGTGTGCAATCAAACATTGAAAACTTTGGCTATCGATATCTTTTTGAATATTTAGATTAGATACATGAAAATTATATGTATAGATTCGTCTTGAAAAGTACTTCCATAATATTATAATTTCATTGGGTTCTACAAATATATTATAATAATAATTAGTGGTCAAAGTTGTATTTCAGAGATCGTGTCGATGTCCAGAACGACTTGTTTTTGGACTAGAGGGAGTATAATACTATGCACAAAAGGTCCACAAGGACTATGGGGTTGTTTGGTTTGCTAGCCTTGTAAATCAAACCAAATATTGGTAATGCCAACGAAAATTGGCTATTATTTGGGTTGCTACTAAAATTTGCTAACACCCACAAAATTTTGGTAATGTCGATGAAATACGGTGTCACATGTGGGTAATCCGAGGACTAGGAAATCGCCAAAGTTTTAGTAACACTAAAATTTCGCTTGAACATGATCCAAACAATGTTTTCTTTTGCTAATATTTGACTTTGCCTAGATTTTAATTATACCAAAATTTTAGCTTGACTAATTTTAGCCATAACCAAACAGCCCCTGTGTCCACTCCTTGGTTCCTCGAGAGAAGAAAAGGAGAAGCAATAAACAACTCAAAAGCTGTAGATCACAAGCATCTCTCTGACTTTCTCTCTCACTCACTTTGTAGCAGGCATGGAAAAGTCTAGAGCAACACTTATCCCACCTCTTCCTTCCAAACGAATTTTCTCACACCGCCTATGTGTTAGCTATAATCTTGATTTAATTGGTTTTTGCATGTAGTATTAGTGTTTATTTGCATGCAGGGCATTTTATGTGGTTAGTGGAGCGTTAGTGAATTAAGATAGTTAGTGGGGAGGTTACATGTGGTTAGTGGAGCATACCTTAAGGGTAGTGGGCAGTAGTGTCGGACATTTTATTGACCTATTAATTTGCTTGCAATGTGGGGGGGTCACCTTGACTCTATAAATAAGAGGAGAAAATAGAAAATTTATACGGCAGTACGCAGCACCAAAACTCTCGTGTGTCTCCGAGTTGATCAAAAGTGTTCGCGTGTGTTGCGTCCACAGTGTGTGTGTGTTTGATCCTTGGGCGGTGCTAACAATTGGTATCAGAGCAAAGTTCAATATGAGGAGAGTGCCCACCCAGTGGCACCAGCGGCAGGGCACGGCGCGGCGCGATATGGTACCCGGCGGAGCAAGCGAACCTGGCGATGGTGCAGAACCTGTTCGAGGACCACCAGGAGCAGCTGCAGCGCAACGTGGAGCGGATGTCCAAGGTGCTCGCAAATAGACATGCCGGCGCTACCTGCATGCGACGGCTTCAGGCACAGCATGGCCACGGCGCAGTGGCTCGGCCCCAGGCGCTGTGACGGTGGCTCGGCCCAGGGCATGCGTGGTGCGGCTCCGGGTGCAGCGGTGCTCGGGGAGCGCAGCGCAAGGCGCGGCGGCCAGCGGGGCGGCACAAGGCGTAGAGGTGCACAAGGTGTGGGGCACGTTGCACGGCCGCAGCCGAGAGCGCGACGAGCGTCATGGCCGAGAGCAGGTGCATGTAAGCAGGCGCCAAGACAGGCGGTTGCAGGCGCGGGTGTGCGCAAAGCGCGGGCGTGCACAGCAGCGGCCAGCCCAGTCATACGTAGGGCGCGGGCGCGCACATGAGGCACGCAATCACGCGGGCGCGTGGGCGAGCGGGCGTACGCGGGTGTGCGCGTGCAAGGGCCAGCTGGCGGTACAGCGACACGCAGGGGTGCTGGCGTATATAGGCAACGGTGCGACCAGCGTACAACATGGAGCATGCGGCTCCGCGGTGAACAGAGCCAGAGCGTTTGGGTGAAGGTGCACTGGTACCAGCGATGAGCCGTCTGCAGCACCATGCGCTCAGGAGCACGGTGACAAATGTTTACGCGGCCATGCAAGGCCAGCACGGTGTGCCAAAATCGCACGTGACGTGTGCACCGGCGGCGGCGACATGATCGTCGCAAAGTAGGCCGACGATGGCAGTTTCCACCGGAGGTAGAGGCCGGCGACGGCAAGGTGAGGCAGTGTGAGTCCGCCGGGAAACGAGACAACATGAGGCTGACAAACGGCGATAGCATAGAGGTCGTCGTCACAAGAAGAATCGGAGGTCGGAGTCGCCCGGTGAGTTGTAACACCAGCGACGAAGTTGTGACAGAAAAGAGGTAGCGGTGAAGAGTGGTGGCGGCATGTCTCCCAAATACCTACTACTAAGAAATGTCGTATTGTCCATCTCCGTCTCCCGACGAGAAGATCTATCAGATGCATGGGCTGCGGTGGTGCCTGTGTTCATGGTCACTGATGGCGAGGGCGAAGGTATTGTCCCTCAAGTGTGATCATGTGGTGAGGGTGATTGTACTATCCCGTAAGGCGGAGTGCACCACGTGGTAGAGAAGCGACTACGAGCATGGAATCGGCGACACATAAAGGGAACTTGTGTTGCTAACTCGTGCCAAGTGGGAAGGCGAAACTTTTTGGATATAAGTGTTGAAGACCGTCAATTGCGCGATGAGTCGTGCAAGAGGAGCCGCTGCGTATGGCAACAAGGAGAACGCCGCTGCGCATGACAAGAGGTTGTGGGCAATCCGCAACGGTGAGTCGGCATGTCAAGATTAGACGGGAAATTGTTAGCTATAATCTTAACTTAATTGGTTTTTGCATGTAACATTAGTGTTTATTTGCATGTAGAGCGTTCATGTGGTGAATTAAGATAGTTAGTGGGGAGGTTACATGTGGTTAGTGGAGAATTTATTAGGGGTAGTGGGCAGTAGTGTCGGGTATTTTATTGACCTATTAATTTGCTTGTAATGTGAGGGGTCATCTTGACTCCATAAATAAGAGAAGAAAATTGAAAAGCTGTACAGCAGTACGCAGCACAAAACTCTCGTGTGTCTCCGAGTTGATAAAAAATGTTCACGTGTGTTACGTCACAGTGTGCGTGCGTTTGATTCTTGGACGGTGCCAACATTATGTTTGCATCTTCTTCTCCTCGTCCTCTCCCTTCTGATTGGCCCAGCACCTCAACTGCAACGTCTCTACTCTTCGTCGGCCACTTGGATTCCTCGGATGCATGTCCGAGTAATACTGCCGCCAGCAACGGCGACGGTGCGACGACTTGGGAAGGTGGCAGCCGGATCCGGGCGTCCTCACCGCTGTGCACATCCACCTCGCAGCCTGTTCCATATACGCTATTGTCGCCAGTACATTCACCTCATTGCCGGTGCCTCGAGTTTGCCGAGGCCAGATCTGCTTCCCCTTTCTCTCCCTGCCTCCCGTTGCTCATCCTGTTAGATTTTGTGGGAGAAGTCGATGCTCATCTCGCGGAGCTTGGGGGTGGGGTGAATCCATCACTGCCCTGTCGAATTTAAGGAAGAAACCGTCGCTCATGCCCATATCGGGTGGGGAGGAGCCTTGAAGGCTCCAACTTTGCCATAGGAAGCAAAGAAGGGAGGGCGAGAGGGGGTTTGGGGGGGCTACGCATGAGCAAATCGGTTGCGGGTAGGAAAGTTGAGTCCACCCACTCGGGTGACGACGCTATAGGGCTGGAGCGAGGGGAGAGCATGGGCGCAGGGACAAATCGTTAAGAGGGGAGAGAAGCAGAACGGGGAGAGGTGATGGATATTGGGATGGCAGCCTGTATGCGCGTTGGGGAGCGTAGAGAGAACGGACCACCGTAAGTTCTTATTTTAAGTAGTAGAGATTAAAAAAGTATTCGTGTGTTGCAACAGATATCAAATAAATATACTATAAGTTAAAAATTTGAGAAAAACCAAATACGCATAAGATAATTATCGCTACATTTTAAAATTACATACATAATTTACATCTGGTCCAATCAACAAGCCAGAAAGAATCTCGTTACAAGCCACATACACAAATGAATTAATTATCCACAAAAGATAATTCGAGTAACATAGGCATGTATGGTTGTATGCACATGTTTATTTACCAAAAATTTCACTAATTCAAGAAGTGGGGAAGTAGATAGCAGATTCACCGACTCTACCAAGTCCTTTTTTTTATAATGGTTAAGATACCAGCAAAAGGTGCCCTTTCTGACAAGTGTAAAGCAAATTATTCTTCATCTACAGTTCGTTAAACTACATTACTGCCGTAAGTCCTACTATTGCCGGCAACTAGAAGCAGTACAGTGACTAAAGTTTATACTTAACTAAATTAGTCATTAATTCGTGTCCCTCCAATAATTTCACGAAACAAATCAAAAAAGCTTTCCATGTGAATTCCGTGAACGAGCACTTGTGACAACGAAGCGTTGCATAAAGAACCGTAAAACCAGAGTACAAGAAATGCATAAATGTCAGCATCAAAATCACGCATTTCTTGTCTCTCTTTGGAAAAGAAAGGAGAAGAATTAAAACAGTCACAGACGACCTAAGCAGCCCAAAGTAAACAAAAATAAAGCAGAGAGAACGAATACTATAAAAAGCAAGGCACAAACAAATCAATTATTCAGGTCCAGGTCAAACCGGGAGAACAGTAAAAAAATGTCGAAGCTTTCCTTCTCTGTTCCACAAAATAAATTACAGAGAATTGGCACTGAACCAAGAAGCAGAAGAACGTTAAAAACATAGCAAATCAGGAAATTATTTGAAAATCAAAGAACAAATGATTAAACTGAATTTCACAGCCCACCTTTTCTATTTCATAACAACATGATTTGAACTTGAATGTTTTTTTAAAAAATGGTCCAAAGAAAGATAGAAATCTGTCGACTTACTCCAAAAATTGCGAAACCTGCACCTCACTCTCTGCCGGCCATCACAAAAATTAAAGCAGCCAGAGCAAACAATCAACGAACCGGAAACAAACAATGCACGAAAAAACAAGCTTTGAAGCAAAGCAGCACAGAGATAGAGAGATGGGGTGAGATGACGACAGAGGAGGGCAAACGGCGCGGAGACTAACGAGGACTCGTCGGCGGCGGCGAGCGAACCTGTATCGGCGGTCGTAGGGGGAGATGATGAAGGGGCGGAGCTTGACGCGGCGGTTGCTCCGCGCGCCGAGCGACGGCAGGATGCCGCTGGAGATGCTGTAGTGGCTGCCGTCCCGCGACAGCTCCCTCTCCCGCGCGGCCCCCGCGCGCCCCCCGCGCCACGGCCCGCACGCCGGCATCCTAGCGCCCCCCCACCCCGCCATTGCGCTCTGCCCACCCGCCGCAGGCGGCGGCGGCTGCGGCAATAAACCCTCCCGGGGTTTCCTTGCGTGGGTTTAATCTTGCGGTGTGTAATCGCGCGTCGGATTCTATCCTTATTCTTGTTCGGTCGCAATTAATGTTGGTTTTGGGGCGGTTTTGGTTTGTGTGAAGTGCGGGAGGTCAGGAGGAGGAGGAGGAGACGTTGGTGGTGGTGCGCCGCGGCGCGGGCGGCGATGGTCCGGGCGGAGGAGGAGGGGCGAAGAAGAGTTCGAGTTGGTCGGGATCACGAGCGCTCGGTGCGCTTTTATGGACATGGGTTCGCAAGGGAGGGAGTCGGCAGGACGGATTTGCCTCTGCGCGGAACTTTTGTCCACTAAAATATAAAAGTCGTCCTTCCATCATCAAGGAGAAGCTTATAAAAAACCAGTACGCTGCCGTGCCTGTTGCTGTCGCTCCCGCTCCCGCGTCTCCCAGTCTTGGCTCACGTTGCGTGAATCCACTCACATTTTCAAAATCGTCGAGACATACTCGTATGTGTATGGTGTGCATATATGGTGATGTGTCCATACGTGTCTGCTTGTAATCACAAAAAAGTTTACATCCTCGTCGTTGAAATAATCTTGACTACACCGCCTGGGTAAACTCGTCGTTTCCGCCGCGCTCAATGCGGCCGTGGTCCTAGCTGGGCTTAAAGGGGTGATATGCAGGGGTTTCATCCGAGCGGAAACAGACCCGGGTGGCTCCAGTCTCCATCCGTTGACCGAGTGCTACGCCATCCTTAATTTGGTGAAGTATCAAACACTAAATTCGAATAGCATTGAGTTTGTTTTTGCGTGTTTCATGTACTACTATTAGTAGTAGCTCTCTCTCTCTATATATATGGAACAACAAAATTTTACAAACATATCTTTACATGCTTTTGGACAGCAAACGGATCGTATCGAGAACATCCTTTTGGAAGGCTCCAAGTCTGGTAAAACTGAGGTAAGAGTAAACTATCCATTTAACTCTCAATTTGAATCATCTAGTAATCAGTCTGTTACTCCTTTGTTTATCTCACAAATAATAAATCCTAATATAAAACTTGGGAAACAAAAGACAATAGGATCATCTGTATCTGGAGAATTGGTTAATGAGTTAGCCAATAAATTAAAAAACTTAAAGGTAAACAAAAATATCAATCAAATCTCTGATGAAGAAAATCATGATATGATCAATAAGATTTTTAAACCTGCTACTTATACTGCTAGGACAAGGAATTATTATCTTAGACCAACTTATGCTGATATACAATTTGAAGAAAGACCTCAAATCAGTAATATGGCATATTTTAATGGCAAAGAAATTGTGGAACGAAATATAGATGGGTATACAGAATATTAGAGTTTTACCCTTTGCCATCAAATGATTATGTATGCTAATGCTTGCATAGCCAGTGGTAATCAAGAAAGAGAAGCAGCCTTTATGATTGTTGTTGGATTCTCTAGTCAATTAAGAGGCTGGTGGGATCACTATTTGGATACTGATCAGAAGCAAGCAATCATCGATGTAGTCAAGATAGACAAAAACGGAAGTCCCATAGTCCGGGTAGATATGCATGGAAATCCCGTCGGTAACATTTCAGATGCCCTGACTATCTTACTTTATAACATAGTCTATCATTTTCCTAAAAATTATCAAGATATTTATGAGAAAAACAGAGAACAATTAATAAATTTGAGATGCAAGACTATGTCAGATTTTAGGTGGTATAAAGATACATTCTTATCAAAATTATACACTTTACCTGATCCTAATCAAGTTTTTTGGAAGAAAATATATATATCTGGGTTACCTCCTTTATTTGCTGAAAAGGTTAGAAATTCTTTAAGAAAAGAAGGGGAAGGAAGTATAAATAATCAATACCTAGATATAGGTAAAATCACCCAAAAGATTCAATTGGTAGGAGCTGAATTGTGTAATGATCTTAAGATTAAAGACCAGCTTAAAAAACAAAAAGTCATTAGGAAAAAGGAAATGGGAAATTTTTGCTACCAATTTAGATTCCAAGATCCACATGAAAGAAAGGATAAAATAAAGTATGCTAAACGATTTAAGAAAAATCATGATAACAACAAAAAAAAGAAGCATGCTATATTAAGAGGAAGCGACATAAAAGACCTCCTAAAAAAGAAAATAAACCAAGGGAAATTGTATGCTAAAAATGTGGTTTAAAAGGTCATATGGCAAGCAAATGCTTCAAGTCTAAAGTCAAAAAGGAAATCCAAGCCCTGCTAGAATCAGAGTATGAAGATATTAAAGAAAAATTAGGAGAAATCCTAAACCAAATTGATAATGAATCTAGCTCTGAAAATGAAGAAAATTCTAAAATAAATCTTTGCGAAAATAGCAAATGCTCTTGCTGCGAGCAAGACATCTCTGAGGATGACTCAGAAGAAATTATCCTAGTCCTCACAAATCTAGAACGATTTGTTTTGGACACTTTTGATACAGTGCAAGATCCAAAACAAAGAGAAGTCATCTTAGAAAGATTCTTATCAAGAATCAAAACCAACAAAGATAAGACAGTAAAAGATATCCAACGAAAATGGTTTTTCTCCATAGGCGAAGTCTTTCAAAGAGTAGAAAAGCATAAAATGATGAACAAAAAGCTAGATCTAAATGACCTCCTTCAAGAACAAAACTGTATAAAGAAAGAACTTAAAAGGAGAGTTCAAATCTTAGAAATTCAAGAAAAAACAGAAACTCAAAGTGAATTTGAAGAAGAAATAATTTCGCAAAATAATCAAGAAGAAGTCGTGAGCTCCATAGAAACCTATTTTAAACAAAAATGGTATGTAGAAGTCTCATACAAATTCATTGATGGTTACCACTTCAAATACAAAACTTTAATTGACTTAGGAGCAGATGTGAATTGTATTCGAGAAGGAATCGTTCCCTTTAAATATTTTGAAAAAACCACTCATAAAATTCATGGTGCTGATGGAAACCTTCTCATAGTAAACTATAAAATTCCTGATGTTCATATTTGTACTTCTGGTGTTTGCATTAAGACTTCTTTTTTGCTTGTTAAGAATCTAAGACAAGGAGTCATTCTAGGAACACCATTCTTATCTTCAAAATCAATGGTAAAAGGATAGAACTCAAATTCTCTTCTAAGCTAGAACAAACTCTATTAAATCATCCAAGGGAAGTTATCTTGCATAAAAAAACAATTTATCAACGAAGTATCATCTGAAATAAAGAAAGTCAGAATTGAGAAAACTCTTGAAGATTTAAACTTTCAGGTTAATCTAAAAGCATTATATGATAAATTTATACAAAAATATATGTTCTGAGTTTCCTTTTGCTTTTTGGCATCGAAAGGAACATATAGTTGGATTACCTTATGTCTCTGACTTTAAGGAGGAAAAATTCCCACCAAAGCAAGACCTATCCAAATGAACAGTAGACTTTTAGAAACTTGTAAAATGGAAATTAAGGGGCTTCTGGAGAAAGGCCTGATAAGGAAAAGTTCCTCACCATGGAGTTGTGCAGCCTTCTATGTTGAAAACGTTGTAGAAAAAGAAAGGGGAGTTCCTAGGCTAGTTATAAATTATAAACCCCTTAATAAGGTCCTACAATGGATAAGGTATCCCATCCCGTATAAACATGATCTGATTAGAAGAATCCAGGGATCTAAGATATATTCCAAGTTCAACATGAAATCTGGATTTTGGCAAATTCAAATTAAAGAAGAAGACAGGTATCAAACCGTTTTTACTACTCCTTTTGGACATTACAAATGGAATGTAATGTTGTTTGGTTTGAAAAATGCGCCTTCATAATTTCAAAACATCATGAACGAAATATTCTTGCCACATACTTCTTTTATCATTGTCTACATAGATGATGTATTGATCTTCTCTCAAAATATTGACCAACATTGGAAGCATTTAAACATATTTTACAAAACTATTGTTCAAAATGGTCTAGTTGTCTCTGCAAGAAAAATGAAGCTTTTCCAAACAAACATGCAATTTTTGGGATATAAGATTCAATATGATCAGATTTTACCCATCGCTAGGGTCATAGAATTTGCTGATAAATTCCCAGACAAGATTATAGAGAAAACACAACTACAAAGATTTTTGGGCTGCCTAAATTATGTCTCTGATTTCTATGAAGCCCTTGCAAAAGATAGAAAGATTTTAACAGAAAGGTTAAAGAAAAATCCTCCTATCTGGACAAATAAACATACTTTGGGAGTAAAACAAATCAAAGACAAGGTCAAGAAATTGCCTTGCCTATATATATATATATATACAATCTTCCTGTCTTTGCAAGGAATTTTTTAGCTAGATTTTTGAATTCATTGGTATTCAAATGTCTAGTTGTCCTATTTTTAGCCATAACCTCATTGGCACATATCTCACAAAATGCTTTGTTGGCCAAACAATCCCACATTGCAACAGGGTTCTTAATTAACAACTCTGTCCATCTAGTGCATGAGTCATGCTTTACTGTTGGCATCTCGAATTGGAGATTCTTTAGTTTTTAGATTCAGACTCTAAGCACCATCTACTGATACAAACTTTGAGAATGTACATATACATACAAATTAACTCAGTTCATTACACTATGTAAAGTCATTGCATATTGTTTACTAACAAACTTATTACACTATGTAAACTCATTACATAGCTGTGTCCATTTCAAGTTTTTGTATAATACTGGATGCATACATGTGCTCAAACTTAACTTTCAACAATCATAGTTTTGGCTCCATCTCATGTCTCAATGTGATTAAATCACATTAATAGTTCTAAAAGAAAATAAATCACATTGATAGTAGATATCAACTCACAACCATCATAGCTTGGCTCGATCTCATGTCCCAATGTGATGCAGGGCATCAATATGATGCAAATCGCATCAATAGTAGATAAATAGAGCAAGATAGTTGCCTATAACATATTTTTCTAAATAGACGCCAGTGATGCAAATGTGATGAATCAATTCGTTGCAAATCACATCCCAGGTGTACAAGAAGATGGAGGGGTGATGTACCTTGGGAGGGGGCTTCGGCCGGTGGCAGCGCGAGATGGGGGCGTCCGTGAGGGAGCTTTAGGCGGCAGCGGCACGAGCTTGCGGGCGTCGGTGGTGTGAGTTGGGGGCGGGCGAAGGGGAGGGGGCTTAGGGCGGCGGCGGTACGAGCTTAGGCGCGGGTAGTGGGGCTGCAAGTTGGGGGCAGGCATTGGGGAGGGGGCTTCAGGCGACAATGACGCAAGTTGGGGGTGTCAGGGAGGGGCTTTGGGCGATGGCGCACGCTTGGGGCGGGCGTTGGGGAGGGAGCTTCGGGCGGCGGCGCAACCTAGGGCGAATGGGCTAGGGAAAGGAGCAAATGGATGGCGGTGGCCAAGTGGAGGATGGGGCGAGATAGAAATTGAATGGATGGGCCTTTTAACTAGTGGCGTTTGGTGGATAAATATGTTAAACTTCTAGTGGCAAATACATGTACCACTTTCGCAAAAAGCCCAATAAGCTAGTCCAGACTTGCTTTGCCTTTTTCATATGCTCTAGCTTTGGCTTAATCGATAAGCTACTTCGAAGCCGTGTTGTTTGGGGGGCTTCCGGCTTTTCTGAAGCCGAAGCCAGCTTAATGCTCCCCAAACAGAGCCAATGACTTGTGCCTGCTTTCCCACTTATCTTGCCCAATTAATATTGTACGAGCAACTTCGCAAAAAAAAATTATACGAGCAACTAACGATATATACCCCCATGAGGACATAATCACATGCTGATATATATGAGATCTCGATATATATACATCACACTTTATATGTAGTACACAAAAGCACTGGTGATAGTGAAAGAGCCAAAGCTTACAACTTCGATAAGTTATACCTCTTTATTTGATCAATTTCAACCAGTTATACCTCGCTTATCGCATATGTTAGCATCTATTTGGATAGCCAAGAACCGATCCAAAGAAAGAATCAATCAGCCAGTCGATCGAGCGAATTTTTAAGGCGTGTCGAATTAGGCGTACTCAAGGAAAACGGAATAAAGCTAGCAGCCAGATTGATATGACTGAGCTGAAGAGGTTTGATGTTTGGTTGTCTGGCTTTTAGATAGGCTGGCTGCAGCTTCTGAGATAAGAAATATCTAAAATGCCCTTGAGACAAATTATAGCGTGTTTGGTCCCGCAGATTTTGAGATGAGAAATGTCTAAAATACCCTTGAGACAAATTATAGCATATTTGGTGCCGTTTAATGGCAATTAACGCAATTAACGACAATTAACGACAACAAACGACAATTTGCGCAATTGACAACGACCAACGCAATTGACCGTAATTAATGACAATTAGCGCAATTAACTGCAATTAACAACAATTAACGCAACTAATGGCAATTAACGCAATTGATCGCAATTATTATAATAAATAATTATTACATAAATGATTACAATAAATATTATTACATAAATAATTAATTTACAACTTAAAAAAAAGAAAATTCAAAAAGGAGATCAGCTAGGGATTTGGTCATCGGCAGTGGCGGCGTCGGGGGAGGACGATGGCGACGACGGCGGGGGAGGAGGAGGGCAGCGCTGGGTGGGGTGGAGAAGGAGAGCGGCGACGGCTAGGGTTGGGACCGACAGCGACGACGTCGGGGGGAGGGGGAGAGGGGGAGGGATACGACCACGTGGGAGGAAGAGGAAGGAGGAGGCGATGGCGGCCGGGGAGGAGGAGGAGGAGAGCAGCGTTGGCGCTAGAGAAGGATGAGGTGGGCGGCGATCGCGTGGGGGAGGAGGAGGAGGAGGTGGGCGGTGACTGTGTAGGGAAGGAGGAGGAGGTGGGCGGCGGCCATGTCGGGAGGAGGAGGAGGGCGACGGCGGCTTAGGGGAGGAGGAGGGAGGTGGCACCGAGGGAGGAGGAGGGACGCTACGATTGGGGAAGAAGAGGGAAGAGGGAGCAGTGGGCGGGCGGGGTCCCGGGCGCTCTAGGGATTGGGGGTTTTGTGTGGTGGCAAAAGCAAGTGATTACCCCCAACTCTAGAGGCAAAGTCAGAACGGGAGCTACTAAAAGCTCCAAAGTCTCATCGTAGTCAACTCCTTGAACTTGCGAAAACCTTTTGCGAGTCGAGCTTTATGGATATGAACATTTCCATCCATATCAATCTTCCTTTTATAGATCCATTTGCACTCTATGGTTTTAACACCATCAGTAGGTCAACCAAATTCCAAACTTGATTGTCTCCCATGGATGCTATCTCGGATCTCATGGCACTATGCCATTTCTCGAGTCAGGGTCCAGGCGCAGGTCGTAGGCTCATCATTGTCTAACAATAATATATCTCGCGCATTGCGGAGCCTTCCGACCTTCGTGGTGGTGGTGCTTCCTTTGCCATGGGTTCCTCAACTTGTTACGCCACATGGGCATCATTCGTCGAGTCTTCCCGATTGGTTCATCTTGAACTTCTTCAAGCTGCATGGTCTCCTGTTGAGAAACTCTTTCTCTAGGAAAACACCACTTGAGCGACAAACACTTTGCCCTCTAGTCGGTTGTAGAAGTAATATCCAAAGGTTTCCTTCGGATATCCCACGAAAATGCATTTATCCGACTTGGGTGTGAGCTTGTCCGTAGTAATGCGAACAACGCCTCACATCCCCAAATCTTTAGAAAAGACAAGCGTGACTCTTCCCATCCATATCTCATATGGTGTCTTAACTCTGGTTTAGACGGTACCTATTAAGTGTGGCGTCGTTTCTAGAGCGTAACCCCAAAGGATAATGGTAAATCGGTGGCTCATCATCGATTGAACCATGTCCAACAAGGAGTCTGCGACTGCGGATACCGTTTCTTTGAGGCGTTAGGGGTGTTAGCAATGGAACAATTCCGCAACTCTTGGATGATTGCTAAATTCATGACTCAAATACTCGCCACCACGATCAGATCGCAGAGCCTTAATTTTCTTGGCACGTTGATTTTCAACTTCATTCTGGAACTCTTTGAACTTTTCAAAAGTTTCAGACTTATGTTTCATTAAGTAGACATAGCCATATCTACTAAAATCATCGATGAAAGTTATGAAGTAATGAAATCCACCTCTATCGATCGTGCTCATTGGTCCACATACATCAGTATGTATGATTTCCAACAAGTCTGACACCCTCTCAAAAGAACCTTTGAAAGGTGATTTGGTCATCTTACCAAGCAAACAAGCTTCACATGTCTCGTATGATTCAAAATCAAACGAAGTTAGAAGACCATCGACATGGAGCTTCTTCATGCGCTTTTCATTATGTGACCCAAACGACAATGCCAAACATAGGTGGGATTCAAATCATTAGGTCGAAGTCTTTTAGCATTTATGTTAAAGATAGGCGCATCATCAAGATTTAAAATAAATAACCCATTCACAATTGATGTAAAAAAACCATAAACATTCCATTTTAGAGATCAAACAACCATTGTCTTTACTTGCAAATGAATAACGAGGGGATAAAATGTTTCGACTCATACTAGGAACATAATAACAATTATTCAATTCCATAATAAATCTTGAAGGAAGCTGATTTGCATGGTGCAAGACGGTCAACGCGGCAAGCCGCTTTATTCCGACGAAAATCAACTTCACCTCTTGCGCTCCTCTACTTCTTATTAGCCCCATGGCGAGTTGCAAATGTGAGCAAGCGATCCGTATCAAATACCCAAGAGTTAATAGGAGAATCTGCGAGAAAATGTCTAAAACATTTATGACAAGTGTACCATAGGTGGAAGTCTTACTTCCACTTTCTTCTGCATTCATCGGAATCCATGTACTTCTTGCGCTTTCTCTTCCGGTGGCGATTTCTTTACAATAGAAGCATCTTGTCTCACTCGAGTCCACGTTAAGCTTAGGCGTTGGCTTGAGATCATATCTTTAACCTTACCCTTATTCTTTGGCCATGGCCTTACCCTTTTCTTGAAGCTAGACTTGTTCGCACATCCATCACATGGCTAGGCCCGCACGCTTCTCTTCGAAATGAAATGCCCATAGCTAGGTGGAAGAGACGCTAAAATGAAATCGGTTGCCAACTCTTGGCCAATTGGAAAACCAAGTTTATCCAAAGTCCGTGTATAACCAACCATTTTGATCACATGTGGGCCTACGGGTGCACCTTCATTAACTTGCATTCGAAAAGCCTTAGAGACATTGGCGCTTCGGTCCGACACGTATGGAACATGTCCTTAAGCGCTATGATCATATCATACGCTTCTGATCCTCAGCGCTTTTGAAGGTCGGGTTCCATGCATGCAAGCATAAGACAGCTAATCTCAAGAGAGTCATCACATGCTTTCTTGTAGGCATTTTTAACAATGACAGTGAGCGCATTATGCGGAGTTCTTACGGATTGGGGTGTCGAGCGTTTTTTCCTTTTATACGCTACGAGAACAATTCTCGATTCTGGACCGATCCGAATAGTTTGTTCCATTTAATTTCTCTTTCTCAAGAATCGATCGCAAAGTAAAAGGGTGTGCGTGGTTGCTAGATGCCATTGATCTACAATAGGAAATGCAAAATACTAAGACAAATAAAACCATGATAGAGTAAAGCTTGATTAAACAAATTTAATAGAATGTACTCCCACTAAAATCAACATCCTCTCATTGATTCTTAGCGATTCAAGATCCATGATTAACGAGTCTACTAGTGAGCTTTTGCATCACCGCTAGAAGACAAGGTAATTCGTAAAACAACTTATGCTAATCATATCTCTATATGACTCTTGTTGTTGGGTGACATCTCTATGCCCAACCTAACCTGCCCCAAGGCCCATAACCTTTATGATAACCTTGTTAAGTTCACCAATCCTTATGCATGTAAGTATCCGATACAGAACCCATCTAGTCAAGGAAAGTTGATGGTGCCCTAATTTTATAGACCCACCATCAATTTACAAGACATGGGATGGTGCAAAGTTTAATTGGGAGGGCATATGTTTAACTTAACATTTTGTGAGGATCTCTATACTTCTCGCGGTGGCTTACAGCTTCGCACATTATAACAGTTTCGGTTTTGGAAAAAGCGGGGGAAGAAAAACCTCCCGTTTGACACGACTTTTGGCTTTTTCGAGTGAAAAGCAGAAGCCGAAGTAGTGCCAAACACGCTCTTTTGCTGGCGTGTGTGTGTGTGTGTCTATATATATATATATATATATATATATATATATATATATTCATGTGTAGAAGTTAAAGATGCATGGTCAATTGCCGCAGGTATCGATCGATCGAGTTGGGTTCGATAAATTGAGCGGTTGCCCTATCATTGCGAAGGAAAGGCACGTGAACTTGCTATTTACACGGGGGGAATTCACTATTTTCCCTCCCTTCAATTGCGTTTTCAGATTTTACCTTTTTCCCCCGACCTAATACATTTTTTGCCCCCTTGTTTGTCTTTTTCTTCAGATTTTGCCCTCTTTGCATTATTTTATTCTTTTTTGCTCGTTTTCCCGTTACATGGCATGCGAAATGACTTTCTTGCCCCTCGGTCGGCACAACCCCGTTCCCGTCGCACCCGACAAATCGCTCTCGGTCGCTTGCGCTCGCTAGGTTCCTACTTTTCTCTCAATCCCCTTGTCTTCTCTGTGCTCGCGCTAGTTGAAGGTGGCTGCAACTACAGCCCCGCGCTGCTCGCCGCCGTGGGAGCCCTCGACGCCATCGCCACGCTTGTTGTCCTGCTTCTGTTTTTGCCCACACGCCCTTCTCTATTCTTCGCGACCGACGATTTGGCCTCTAGGGTTCATCCATTTCCCCATTCTCCCCCCATTGCTCCCAATCCCCTTCAGGGTTTAGCGCAACAACTGCAGCGGGCTGGCCTTGGCAAGGACGGTATGTCGCAGTCGAGCGGTTCCTCCAGGCATTCGAAGGGATGGTCCGAGGTACACTTCCCGGGTTCTTCGATGATCAACTTGTCTACGCATTCTTCTCGGGGCGACACCGGACTTCCCCTTGTGGAGTGCCTAGACTACAAGAAGGCTGCCTTGCTCGAACTCACTTGCAGAAAGGGGGCAAATGCGGGGAAGATATTTTACAAGTGTCCCATGAACCAGCCGAACGTAAGTAGTCCTTACTCGATTTGGGTTTCAAATTGGGAGGGATTGCTTCATTTGATTTTGGGATCCTTTGTTGTTTCGTTTGTCGTAGGAGCGAAAGACTTGCTCCTTCATGTGGACCGAAGAATATGTAGATTTTCTGACCAAGAAGGGGGTGATTCAAGAGGACACCACTTCCCCCCGAAGATGCAATTCCAGATTTACTTGAAGCCACATCTACTCTAAAGACTGATTTTGAGGCCATGAAAGTAGAGCTCGCGGAGTTGAAGGCTTTCAATGGTAACACTGATGCCACCATGTACAAGGTGTTGAAGCAAGGGAGAATTTCTATCACAATTGGTGCTCTCAACTTGTTAGTCGTTGCTTTAGTTGTAATGGCTGTAATTGTTGTATCGGTGAAGTAGTTTGTCACTTGTACCTGGTAGTAGTCTCATTTTGTCTTGAAATAGAAACTCAACTTGATGTGTAATAGGTGCTGATCTTAGTTGGGGCATTTTAGTTGCTTGGTGTCAGCAAGGTGTTGATTATTTTGTTTGCAAAAGTGAACATCATGTGTAATTTCATCTGTTGAAAATGGCAAGCATTATGTGGATCATAACATGTGTGACATGATGACTGTTATCTCTTCTATGCATGTGTGTTAATATCAAATGTCCAGATCAAGTAGTCTGAAGATAGCAACTGTGAAGGCATAAGGTCATACCTGAGCTTGTGCCTGAATAGCCTGGGATGTGCATTTTTTGGAAGACAATGTAATACTTCTAAATCATGCTAGGTAATATTGACAACTGAAGTCTTGATTTCCTAGCACTAGTCAGAAGATGCTTCTGTTTCATACAAAGATTATCATGTACACATGAAGCAGGTATCAGAAATTGCTAGAGTTATCTCAGAATCAAATTCATCAGCATCATCAAATTCTTCCAGACATTATGCTCATTGTCCAAGACATTATGCTCATTGTCCAAGAAATCAAATAAGCTTTCTCACAGAACAAACACACACTGCTGGCAAATGCTGATTTTTCATTGGCATACATAGCATACAGTCCAGTAGTCCAGAACAAAGACTGCAGATCAAGTCTAGAACATAGGAAATATGGTCCAGTTCTTAGCCATAGGCATACATTGCAAAAAAACTGCAGAACACAAATATTCTGAAATGGCTACAAGTCCATGCAAACAAGTCTAGAACACAAATTGTTGTTTTTAGCTCAATTCTTCTTCTTGATTGGTGTCATTTTCTTCCTGGGACTAGTAGTGACCTTCTTCCTGGGAGGTGCGAACTTCTTCCTAAGAGTAGTGTCTTGGCTGTCAACTCCTCCCATTGTTAGTGCTAGCTGCCTGCACACATATTACATCCATTGTGAGATGCCCATACATACTGACAAAATGCAAGTCCATACATATTGACAAAATACAAGTCCATACATATTGACAAAATATAAGTCCATACCTCCTAGTGACAGGACCAGGGCTATTGCTCAGAGTTGCTGGCTGCAATGCGACAGGGGGTGTACAAACAGATGCACCCTCTGCAATTCCTTCCTTTGTAGCCTTTCTCTTCGTATTGTACACAACAGTTCTCTTCCTATTGTACACAACAGTTACACAAGGCAACAAGAAAACATGTAATGCAAAAGTTATAAAGGCCTCATGATGTTACTTTTTTTTGTTTGCATTGAGACGACAGCCATCAGCACGATGGCCAAGCTCCCCACACCTGCTGCATTTGCACTGCCTTCTTGCTCTACTTGATTTCCCCTTCTCCAGGAATGATGGAAACCTACTCTTGCGAGGTCTTCCTGTTGATCTCTTCCCAAGTGGTGGAAACAACTTAAATCCCAGGTCAACTTTTGGCCATTGGTTCTTACCAGTTATTGGTTGAACAACCCCTTCATAAGCCGCTCTGAACTTGGCAACTGAGTAGTAATTGTGTACATATCCCTCCATATTTGTATTTCTTACAGTTGTAATAAATGCCATTGCATGAGGACATGGTTTGCCTATTAACTGCCACTCCCCACATGTGCACTCATGTGCAAGGATGTAAACAACATGTCTGTGAATTTCATGATTGTTGTCAACCTCAGTTACCTCTGCAGATTCATGTGATGATGTACCCACCTTCAAATGATCTAAATTCCTAGTCTTCATATTGAGTTGGTGTATTATGGCTGGGAGAATTCCCCCTTGCAACCTCTCTCCAATTCTCCTCCTCTTGTAAAACATTTCCATTATCTTTTCTCTTAGCTTGTCGACTAGTTCCACAACAGGCAAATCCTTTAGCCTTTTAATCCAACTGTTGAAACTCTCAGTCAGATTGTTGTTGATGTAATCACATTTGATGTCCTTTGAGAATCTACTCCTCATCCATAGCAAATTATGGTGCTTCTTCAAGTAGACTCCAACCTCAGGACTTGCTTTAAGTATTCTGCCCATGTAATGGTCAAATCTATCTGCTCTGTATGCCCTAGCAGTTGGGTACATGTTACAAAAAATAGAACCATGAAATTTCTTCACAAAATTCTGCATAAGGTGCCTAAAGCACTCTCTCTGCTCAGCTGCAGGGAATACATTCTGCACAGCATTTTCTAGACCTTTACAAGCATCAGAGCATATAGCAAGGGTGGGAGGATCACCTATTGCTTTCTTCAACTGCTGCATGAACCAAATCCAGTTATCAGTTGTCTTAGATTCTATAAAACCAAAAGCAACTGGGAACATCCAATTATGCCCATCTAGAGCAGTCACTGCAGCTAGCTGTCCATTCCATTTGTCATTCAGAGTTGTTGAGTCAACACTCAAGTATGGTCTGCAGCCTCTCAAAAAACCATCAATACATGGTTTCAGAGCCATGAAAAATCTATGAAAATATGTCTTGTCACCTATTTGTTTATTTGCTATCTCAATAATACTACCAGGTGATCTAAGATCAATCTCTGCCTTGAATCTATACAACTCCTCAAAACTGTCCTCCCAGGAACCAAATGTCATATCCATTGCCTTCTGCCTACCAGCCCACACTGTCTCATATTGCAAAGTGACTTTGTACTCATCCTGCAACCTCTCTTGGATTTCTTTGGCCCCTAGATGTGGATGCTTCCTCAAGGTTCCCATAACCCTGTCAGCCACCCAACCTTGAGATACCATACTGGTCTTCACCCTACTAGTCGATGAACATGTGTGTTCAAATGGCTTCTTGGTCACCTGTAAATACAAACATGACAATTAGCAACATCAAATAGCAAACATAACAGTTAGCTACACTTATCAAACATAGTTAGTACCCTAATGGTTTCTCCTTTCCTGGTGCTATGAGCATTAATTGTCCATGGGCAGCACACATCCTTGCATCTGCCCCTGAACCTTGTTTTGTCAGATTTAATGGCGTAGATGTCAAATTGCCCATTAATTGCATACTTTCTGACAGCCAGTCTGAATGCTTTCATGTCAGGGAAGACGTCGCCAACACTCATCGTTGGATTATCCTGATCAATCACATTCCCACTCTCTCCAGGTATGTCATCATCCACTGTAATTGCTGCCTCAGCAAATTCTTCCTCAATTCCACATGAAAGAGGACTTGCCATTGGTGTTGTTCTTCTAGAATTAACCCTGGCATCATCATCAGCTCCCAAGCCAAGTAAGACATACATGTCATCCTCACGCATAGCAACATCTCTATCATCGTCAGCAGATGGAACACCTTGTGTGATTCCAATAGTTGTCCAATCCACTGTACCTTCTGATGCCCAAGGGTTGCGGGGATTATTGGAAGTACTTCCAACTGGTTTTGATACGGCAATGGTAGTAGGAGAATGAGGTGCATTGGAGGCACAAGGACCATCTGCACTGATACCAATTCTTGCTACAATTCGATCATTACCACTAAAAACTTTATCAAGGCAGGTCACACTAGACTGGCTGCACTGATATCCGGCTTTGGGGATAACCTCTACAAATAAGAACAAGTATTTAAGGTTCCATCGATCCATTAATGCCTCTTGCAACTCATGTGTGTACAAAAACTTGACATGTTCATTGGTTATCTTGTCAACTCCGTATGCAAATGCCTCCTGAGAAGGTCCCCAAATAATCCTCTCTCTAAGATCACATACAACTTGTCAATCGTGTAACCCTTAACATATATTAACCACTCCAGATCTGTACGTGGCATAGCTGTTGTGCTACCATCGTTCAACACGACAATGTAAGCTCCAACTCTAACGCTTATCCTAAACGCCAATTCAGGGTCAATCCTACCGGATTTGCAACAGAGAAAAACACAAATTTCATCACATCAGTAGTTCATACCTACGCAACAATGGCACAACAGAAGGTAGTGCAAAGAAAAAACAGAAATTTCATCACTCATCGTTCCAAGCTACGTTGTTCACACGCATCAAGCACAACAGAAAGGGATACAGATCGAGCAAGCAACAATGGTAAGCGAGGAAATGGGAACGTACCCGGCTGGGATCTCCTTGGGATCCATGGCGCCCTACTAGCTTGCTCCGCTGTGTCGCCGCCTTCAAGTGCCGTCGAGACCGCAAGCACAGAGAAGGGGATTGGGGACCCATGTTCACATGCACCACTGCTGCACGCCGCGTCGCCGTAGTTGCAGCCGCCTTCAACTAGCACGAGCACAGAGAAGACAAGGGGATTGGGGAGAAAAGGAGGAACCCTAGCGAGCGCAAGCGACCGAGAGCGATTTGTCGGGTGCGACGGGAACGGGGCTGTGCCGGCCGAGGGGCAAGAAAGTCATTTCGCATGCCATGTTGTTGAATATGGGATATATTGTGATCCGAATTTCTAATATGGAAGTATCCGGATTAGATACCATATTAGCGGTTTAGTTTCTTACTTGGACTCTAAGTCCTTTTGTCCCTTTATATACCTCTTGTAAGCCGCACGGGGAGAGTTGACGCCTCACACCTTATTGTAATCTCCGGTGTTTTGTAAACACTCCACATATAGTGATCATCGCCGGTTGGCGCCCGTGGTTTTTTCCCGCAAGGGTTTTCCACGTAAAATTCGTGTCTCTTGTCTCCCTTGATCCATGCATTATTTCTAACAAGTGGTATCAGAGCAAAGGAGATTAGGATTTGAGAAGAGACGTGAGAAAAAAAAATAACAGATCTAATCTGTCCATCGCGTCGCCGTCAAGCGCTGCGCCTGCGGCTCCCGTCGCGTCGCGCGAACGTCATCCGCTGTGTCCCTCCGCCAGCTCCTCAATCCGTTCGAGCGAGCATCCGTCGGCGTCGTCTGTTCCTCGCCTCGGTCCAGGCGTCATCCGCATCGGTGCTCGCGTCGTCATAGTCCGTGCGTGGCGCTCGTTTTCTCCAGCGCCCAACGCACAGGTCCCAAGCTGAGTCCAGCGCTGCAACCGAAGACACAGCAGACCAAGCGGTCCTCGTGCGCGTGCGAACAAGAAGCAGCCGAGAGATCTTCACCAAACAAAGCAAAAGCAATCTTGCACAGGTTGTTGAATCACGTGTGATCAAGCACTGATTCTTGCTGTTCACGTGTGTGATCCAATTCCAGCGTGTTTTGCTTCATCCACTCGAGAGAGTACCAGGAGTATTGAAATATTTGATTCGCGTACACAGAAGGTGTACCAAAGGGTCATGATTTTTGCTAGGTTTACACAAATCAGTACCAGCAATTTTCAGGTTTTATTCCTTATGGCGACTTTGAGGTATGATCTTCCACTCCTGGATCGTGACACAAGATTTTCGCTGTGGCAAATCAAGATGAGAGCTGTGTTGGCACAGATGGATTTGGATGATGCATTGGAAGGTTTTGCAAAAAAACCTACCGCATGGACCGTAGATGACAAGCGTAAAGACCGTAAGGCTTTATCTCAGATTCACCTTCATCTATCAAATAATATTTTACAGGATGTTTTGAAGGAGAAAACAGCTGGTGCATTATGGCTGAAGTTAGAAAAAATTTGCATGACAAAATGTAACATCCCAATTTTCTGAGCTTAAAAATCTTTTAAATAGTTAGTAGGGAGAAAATTCACCATTTGGATTTATTTGATTTTAATTTCAACAGCTTAATATTGGACTTTACAAAAAAAAACATTTAATGTGAATAATCCCAACATGAACAATAGCCAAAACTATTTTATTTGGGTTCTATGTGCTCAGATACATTTTCTAGATTTTTCTAGAATTTTTCTGAGTTCATTTGCTATTTTCTATTGCTCATTTGATTTTCTGGTAATTTCTAAAATAGAAAAGCTATTTAAAATATCAGAAATCCTCTCGGGCCGAATCTTCCCAGCCCAACTTCTTTTCCTGTGTGCGGCCGCTGCGACCCAGCTCATGCGAGGCCTCGCGCCATGTATGCGCCTCCTCTGTCCGTGGCGTGTGGGCCCCGCACGTCAGGTCGTCGTCTTCCCCGCGTCGTCGTCTTCCTCGCGAGCGCCCGAGCCGTCCGCCATGCTTCCAAGCTCCAAGCCCCGTACGACAACGCAACCTTTCCAACTAAAGCCCTTCTAGAAAACGTGCCAAACTCTATCTCTAACCTCGCCGCACCCGTATCTGCTCTCAATCGGGATCAAAACGGACTCTATCTCCGTTTTCGTTTGAAACAGAGAAATCCCCAAATTAGGGATTCCTTATCCCGGGCACCCCAGCCCTATAAATAGCACCCGAGGATCGCCAGCACCTCCGCAACCCAGAGCCGCCACCCTCATCTCCTCCCGAGCCCTAGCGCCGCCGCAATCAGAGTTTTAGGGTTTTCGCCGCCGTTCTGTTCTTCGTCGTTTGCGCCGCCGCCAGTGTCGCCGCGTCGTCGTCGAGGGCACCACCAGGTTCAGTGACGCCAGGGCTACCTCAAGGAGTCTTCGTCGTCGCCGGAATCTCCCCGGAGCTCCCGTCCGACAAAAACCGAACCACTCTGCCGCTCTGAGCTCGCCGCCGGTCGCCACCGTCCACCCCGAGCACACGGAGTTGCACCAGTAGGTTCGCAATAACGCCCTCTACCCACCAGTACCACTCACCGCCGGTGAATCGCCGCCGTTCGCCGTGCCGTTGGTTCCCGAGCCGTTGTCGCCGTCGGTCTAACGTGGCAGCCCGTGTCAGCGTCCACCTCAGCCGTTTGCCTGCGTGTCATCCTGTGTGGCGCCGTGTCAGCAGACACGTGTGCGCTCACGTCGCATGGTCCACCGAACCCCAGATCTGATCTGGCGTGAACTTGGTCCACGGTGCACCCTCTCACTGACGTGTGGGTCCCACATGTCAGAATTCTTTTCTGATTTCTTTTGATTCCGAAATTCTTTGCTGACGTCAGCATTGCGCAATAATCCGATTTTTCTTCAGAGAAATAATTCGGGAAATTCCAAAAAAATCCAAATTAGGGTTTCTTTTAGATTTCCAATCTTCCAAAGCTCATAACTTTTGCATCCTAACTCCGATTGAGCCCATTCAAATTTCTAAATTTATCTAAATTCAAGCTCTATTTATCTGAGATTTTTATTTAATTTTTGGAGCTTGTTTTGCCTCTGTTATTTATTGGTTTTGTTTGTTTTTGTTTCATTTGCGAGTAGACGTCGATTCGTCGGGGAATTTTGTGGAAGAAGGAGCACACCAAGATCAAGACCAGTACATAGACCTTTTCCAAGGCAAGTCATACCTTTGATCATCTTGAACCCAGTTTTCAAATTACTTTGTGTTAAATTATTGCATTCTACTTTAATTATTTATTTAAATGCTTTGGGCATAGTTACTATCCAAATTGTTATCACACCTTGGCCTTGTATGTCATAATTCCTTGTCACCCTAGATTGGTTATGAGTTGGTAATATTATAGCACCAACGTGGGTTGGTTAGATGCGAGTACAATTGCTTAGCCATGCTACAAGTCTCACATCTCATGAAAGTTGCAAATATAAACTATGACTAAGTGACTATGGAACTTTGTGTAAAACTGTGTGATGTATGTTATTACTTCATGATGGCATGTGTTGCACTAAAACCAACTGGGTGGTAAAGGATTTAGACTGAGGCAAGTGGTGGAGACTGTGTGACATGGTGGACTATGTGATGGGAATGTTAATCTTTGTGACTTAGTTAGAACATGGAAGTCTTGCTTTGGTCAATTAAGGACTTAACTTTGTGCGCCATTGAACGAGTCTTCTTCATGCGACCACATGCACGGTATGGGACGGGCCTAACTTAGTAAGTTATGGATTCTCGGCATTGATGTTCAGTGGATAGGTTAGGTGTGTGACAGGTGGAGGTGTGACTACTTGGTGGTTGCATCGCGGGACGATTCGTCTTCCCTGTCCAGCGGTGTGTGTTATACCAATTCTATGTGAGCTGGTATAGCGGTTTGTAAGCACACTGGGAATTTCAATGTTTGGGATGAAGTTTCTGAACTGTTTTGTTACGATTGGTGCTTGCTACACTAGTTGTATCTTGTGGGTAAAGTGTACAACCTCTGCAGAGTGTTAGTCAATCTATTCGAATAGCCGCGTCCGCGGTCATGGACATGCTCGGGGATTTCACACGAGGGGTAGTTTTTCATAAAACCTTTGGGAAGGGACAGCTGTGTGATTTAAGTCATATAGCTGTGTGAAAGAATTTGATTAGGCTATGTGTCTTTGTGAAAACAACTGTTAAATTAATATTGTTTATTTGTTTTGAATTATGCTTTCAATCTATTATTCGTATTCAATTGCAAATGTTGCTTTTATGCAAAAGAACCACAGAAGCCTTTTCTTTGGAATAAGCTGCATCTATACATTGCATTCACGTGGTATGATTTGCGAAATGCGGTTGTGTACTCACGCTTGTTGTAAAACTTGCGCCCAAACCTCTGAAGAGGATGAATCTCGCCCTTTGGAGGAGTTAGTTGAAGGTGATCGTTCGTTAAGGTCCGGATCGATCGGTTGTCTGTGGTGAATTGGTGGGATCTACGCCGAGTTATTTCGTTCATTCTTTGTTTATTTCTCTGTTAGCCTGCGTGGCTTAATAAGTGTAAACTCGACCATAAGGTCGAACCCTTATTTGTTATTCAAACTAATCGTTTACTTTATTTATCGCTTGTGTGGATCGATATTTACCTATGTTAACCACGTGTGCACTAGCGTGATCTGGACTAGTGCAAGATATACGAGAGGTTCCGTAATCGTAATGCAGGTCTTTGGGCTTGCAGAATAAAGAAAGAGAACTTGCCATTATAAGCCAAAGGTAAACGGATGATGAAGGTAAAGCCTCTCTTTGCTGTGATGATAGTCCTAATGGAGAAATTCTTGTTGCCTTTCTTTGGATGTGCTAAGACCAATGATGAATGGATTCTTGATTCTACTGTACCTTTCATATGTCCCCTAATAAGGATTGGTTTGCCACCTATGAACTTTGTTGAAGGTGGTGCTTGTGTTGATGGGTGATAACTCATCTTGTAAGGTTGCAGGAATTGGTTCAATTCAGATCAAGATGTTTGATGGCATTGTCGAACTTTGTGAGATGTGAGGCACATTCGGTTTGAAAAGGAACCTCATCTCTTTGAGTACTCTTGATGGTAAAAGGTACAAGTATTACGGTGAAGGTGGAGTTTAAAGGTATCAAAGGCTCTCTTATTGTGATGAAAGCTGATATTAAGATTGCCAATTTGTACCATCTACAGTACTACAATATCGGTAATGTTGCTGTAATTTCAAGTTCATTATCGATTCGATGCTACTAATCTTTGGCATATGCGTCTTGGGCATATGAGTGAACTTGGTTTAGCGGAATTGAGTAAGAGGACTTCTTGATGGACATAGCATCGACAAGCTTAAATTTTGTGAGCATTGCGTGTTTGGCAAACACAAGAGGGTGAGATTTAATACCTCAGTTCATACTACGAAGGTATTTTGTATTATGTGCATTCGATTTATGGGGCCATCTCTTAGAACATCTCTAGGAGGTGCTCGTTATATGTTAACAATTATTGATGATTATTCTAGAAGAGTGTGGCCTTATTTCTTGAAGCATAAGTCAAGTATTTTGACATTTAAAGAGTGGAAGACTATGATTGAAAGGCAAGCGAAAGAAGGTAAAGAAACTTCGTCTTGATAATGGGATGGAATTCTGTTATGATGAATTTGAATCATATTGCAAGATTGAAGGTATTGTTAGGCATTACACCGTTCCTGGTACTCCTCAACAAAACGGTGTAGCTGAACGTATGAACAGAATCATCATTTCCAAGGCTGTTGTATGTTGTCTAATGCGGGTTTGCATAGGCGTTTTAAGTGGAAGCGCTTCCACTTGCTTGCTATCTTATGTCGGTCACCCAATATTGCAATTGAAAAGAAGACTCCAATTGAGGTATGGTGCGGTTCCCAACAAATTATTCAAAATTGAGAGTTTTTGGTTGTACTGCTTATGCTCATGTTGATAATGGAAAATTGGAGCCTAGAGCTATTAAGTGCATCTTTCTTGGTTATAAATCTGGTGTTAAAGGATATAAGTTGTGGAATCCTGAAACAAGGAAGGTTGTGATTAGCAGAAATGTTATCTTTAATGAATCTGCTATGCTTCCTGATAAACTGCCTACTAACGTTCCTGTTGAGAGTAGGCAGAATTCAAGTGTTCAGGTGGAGCACTCTGTTAGTTCAGGTAACACATCAGATAAGAAAAATACCATTGTTCATGATGCACCTATTGTTGAGGATACTCCCATTGTTGAGTAGTCACCACAACGGTCTATTGCAGTCGACAGACCTAGAAGGGAAATTAATCCACCCAGGAGATTGATTGAACAAGCTAACATTGTTGCTTATGCTTTGAGTGTGGCAGAAGAAATTGAAGGTAATACAGAACCTTCATCATACTCTGAAGCTATTAGCTACACTGATTGTAATAAGTGGATAGCTGCAATGCATGATGAGATGGAGTCACTTGAAAAGAATGGCACTTGAGAATTAGTGAAATTGCCAAAGGAGAAAAAGTCTGTTCATTGTAAGTGGATTTTCAAAAGAAAAGAATGTATTTCTTCCACTGAACCAGTAAGGTATAAAGCAAGATTGGTTGCTAAAGGCTATAGTCAAATTCCAGATAAGTCAGAAATAGCAAAACTAAAAGCACAATTGAGTAATGAATTTGAGATGAAGGATCTAGGTGCAGCAAAGAAAATTCTCGGCATGGAGATTATTAGAGAGAGAAAATCTGGCAAGTTATACATTAGTCAAAAAGGTTATATTGAGAAAGTCCTTCGTCGCTTTAATATGCATGATGCAAAACCGTTGAGTACTCCATTAGCCGCATTTGATTATCTTGGCTTTATGTCCTAAGTCGATTATGATATTGAGTACATGTCTAGAGTTCCATATTCGGTGCGATTGGTTCTCTTATGTATGCCATGATTTGTTCTCGTCCTGATTTATCTCATGCACTGAGTGTTGTCAGTAGATATATGGCTAATCCTGGAAAAGAGCATTGGAAAGCAGTTCAGTGGATATTCAGATATTTGCGTGGCACTTCTAATGCTTGATTGCAGTTTGGGAATTCTAGAGATGGACTTGTTGGTTATGTTGATTACGATTATCTTGGTGATTTAGACAAGAGGAGGTCTCTCACGAGTTATGTTTTCACCATTGGTGGTTGTCTTTGTTAGTTGGAAGGCAAGTTTACAAGCTCTGTTGCCTTATCTACTCTTGAGCGAGAATATAGTTATTTCGAAGCTTGTAAAGAAGCTATTTGGTTGAGAGGTTTGTACACTGAGCTTTGTGGAGATAATTCTTGCACTACTATATTTTGTGATAGTCAGAGTGCTATATGCTTTACAAAGGATCAGATGTTCCATGAGAGAACAAAGCACATTGATGTGAGATATTACTTTATTCGAGGTGTTATTGCTCAAGGAGATGTCAAGGTGTGCAAAATAAGTACTTATGATAATCCAGCTGACATGATGACAAAGCCAGTTCCTGCTGCTAAGTTTGAGCTTTGCTCAAGCTTAGTTGGTATTACAGTCTAGTCCTAGAGACTAGTTGGCGCACGGTGATTTTTTATCTTATTGTGGAGATTTTTGGTGATTGAAGATTCTTCATTATGCTACAAGAGGAAATTCGTCTCAAGGTGGAGATTGTTGAATATGGGATATATTGTTATCCGAATTTCTAATATGGAAGTATCCGGATTAGATACCATATTAGCTGTTTAGTTTCTTACTTGGACTCTAAGTCCTTTTGTCCTTTATATACCTCTTGTAAGCATGCGGGAGAGTTGACGCCTCACACCTCATTGTAATCCCGGCGTTTTGTAAACACTCCACATATAGTGATCATCGCGGTTGGCGCCGTGGTTTTCCATGAGGATTTTTCACGTAAATTCGTGTCTCTTGTCTCCCTTGATCCATGCATTATTTGAACACATGTAACGGAAAAGCAGGCAAAAAGAATAAAATAATGCAAAGATCCAGCGTGCGTTGGCAGTTGGGCGGTGAATGGACAAAACCGTGGGTGATCATGCTTTGACGATCGCGCGGGAGAGGAGCGACAAGCGAGCCAACGCCTGCGTCTACGTGAGGAAGATCACTTGGTGGAAGGTATCCGAGTCGTCGCGCTTGGCCATGCTGCGTATGCAAACATCTACGCCGCGGGAGCTTGGGACCGCCGTCTTAGTTACCACCCAGCTGCGGTGTGGGGACTTGCCCGTGCGCTACGATCCACGAAGGAGAAACGCGCTACGATCGTGCACCTCGCCCGATTCGTGGCCGCCCGGGAGGAAGCTTTGGAAGGACCATCACGGAGTTAGATCATGTCTATGAAGCCTTGCGAAGTGAAGAGAAGGTCGCCCACTGCAAGAGATTCTCGACCAAGTTCCGAAGAAGAGAAGACCGAGGGAGGATTAGAAGAAGATCGGAGGAAGGCGATTGAGCACGAAGAAGATGACGAGCGGAGGCAGCGGGCAGTTACGATTGCAGGAGCGCTGTTCTGCGCACACGATTCGAGAACATCGGAGATCGGTTTGCCAAGATCTTAGGCTCGCTTAGAGTCTGAGTGTCCGGGAAGCGCGCGCGGTTGTGGAGGCTTTCTTGAGTAGTTGGTCTTAGTTCGGTTTTGAGCTTAGCGATTTGGTTTAGCGAGTCGCCCTTTAGGCGGTAGTTTTGTGTGCTTAGGTCGTTGTTTCTTTTTGTGTGCGAGTATGAGTCAAAAGGCCCTTAGGCATCTGTTGCGACCATGCTAAGACCCTAAGTAATAAAGGTATTTCATTGGAGTTTCTTGGTTTGTGTTTTGTTGGGTTTAACCTACCCCTGCTAAGTTCTCAACTTATCTTGTGCTTGCTACCTTATCTAACCCTGGAGGCTTAGCGGATGGTTCAAACTACATTGAGGCTAGCTGCTAGTGGTTCCAGCACCCAGCCGAGAGGCAATGAGCAACTTGACCCGCGAGGCGGATTCCATACAAGCACCCCAATTGACTTGCAAAACTTTGGAGCTTTCATGGCGGCCTGAGACTCGGTGATGAATACCATGATGACTTCGGATGCAAGCTATGCACAACGAACAACGACAATCATCAACATGGAGCCCAGTGCTCATGGTCACCATGGACCATCAAACTTGCAGAAATTTATGAGGACTCGTCCACCAACATTTTCGGACACGTCTCTCCGGTGGAGCGGAGCGATTGGCTCGAAGTTATCGAAGGAAGGCTGATCACCCGGTCCGTGATCGTGAAAAGTGGGTTACGTATGCCACTCACGCGATGGAAGGCACCGTTCTTTGAATGGTGGAAGAACTTTGTGCAGCGCATGAGGCGCCACAGGATATCACACAGGAGGAATTTTTACGACATTCGCGGTATCATGTACGAGAAGGCATTATCGATGCGAAAAAGGATGAGTTCGCGCTCTCAAGCAGGAGCTATGTCGATGTCGACTACCTCAACAAGTTTTCTCGGCTAGCTCTCTATGCGTGAAAGATGTAGCTACGGACAAGGCTCGTCAGTCGTTTCTGAAGAGGCTAAACACTGAGGCGCAAGTCGGTTTGATCGCCCATACTTTCACGATTTTGAGGCTGGTCAACAAAGCCTTTGTTACGGAGGACAAGCGCGAGAGCGGAGGATAGCAGTAAATGCTGGATGGCTCGGCAGAAACCATCAATCACGGCGAGGCAAGAATAGTACGGCCGCAGTTCAACGGTTTCCACGGACTTCGTTGCGAGCACTGCACCAACCAGCACCCGTCCGGTGCGGAACTTCCGCAACCTCGCACGCGTCAACCCCAATCCGAGGAAGCAACCAGCGAGCGCACGAAATGCTGTTACGCTGTCGTCGGCGAGGACATTTGCCAACGGATGTCGCAAGAGGAACAATCACTCCGATGCGCTTCAACCTTGGAGCTTCGCCGTCCAAGACACTGCGCCGAGCATCAATCAGGAGCGTCACAAGTTGCTGTCAAGCGGAGGAGCACGCTGATCGGTGATCGGGCGTGTCAACAACGTCACTCGGAAGGAGCCGAGGAATCACCGGGCGTCGTCTTGGGGTAAGTTTACGGTTAACTTCGGTGCCTTCATCGGTTTGTTTGATTACGGAGCTTCGCATTCATTTGTTTGGAATGTTTGCAACCAAGAATAATTTGGAAATTATGCAACTTAAGCATACTCTGTTAGTCGATGCTGGGCGAGCTAAGTACTAGAGTGGGATGTTTAGGAGCTAAGTTACTCATGAGCTGGAGTTGAGTTTCTAGCCAACCTAATTGTCCTAGATACCCAAACCCTAGATGTCATTCTTGGCATGGATTGGTTATCCATGCACAAGCCAGTGCTAGATTGTGCGAAGAAGCATGTGATCGAGGGCGCCAAAGGAAACAAGGTAGAGTTCCTAGCTACCTCGATTCGTGATGGACATTTGCTAGTAAGCAGTTTGAAGACCCTTTCCTTAGAAGAAGTACGGTGGTCGATGAATACCGGATGTGTTTCGGAGGAGTTACGGGAATACCGCCGGATCGTGACATTGAGTTTGTCATCGACCTAGTGCTAGGGACAGCACCAATCTCAAAGAGACCTTATCGGATGCCGTAGATGAATTGGTAGATGATGAAGCGAGATAGAAGAACTTCTTAAGAAAGGTTTCGTGAGACCTAGTTAGCATCGCCATGGGGGCGCCGATGTTATTTGTCAAGAAGAAAGATGGAAGTATGAGGATGTGTATTGATTACCGTTCCCTCAGCGAGTTACTATCAAGAACAAATACCCACTACCGGATTGATGATCTGTTTGATCGGATGAAAGGCCGGATTATTCTCGAAGATCGACCTGCGATCGAGGTTACCACCACTAAAGATTTGTCTAAGGATATCACAGAAGACGCTTTCTCAGCGCGGTATGGACATTATGAGTTCTTAGTCATGTCCTTTGGTGCGACTAATGCCTGCCCTATTTCATGAACATGATGAATAAAGTATTCATGGAATATTTGGACAAGTTCGTAGTTGTGTTCATTGATGATATTCTAGTGTACTCTAAGTCGGAGGAAGAACACGCAGAGCATTTAAGGATAATATTGGAAAAACTCGAGAGCATCGGTTTGTATGCCAAGTTCGGTAAGTGTGATTTTTGGAAGAAAGAAGTTGATTTCCTTGGTCATGTGATGACAGCAGGGAATGCGATTGACCGGTAAAGTTAAAGCGATGCTACATTGGAAGCGACCCAAGGCCGTGACTTCGGTCGCGATTTCTTGGTAATGGCGGAGTTATTACCGCCGTTTCATCGAATGATTCTCATCGATTGCTAAGCCTCTTACGCCAATTGTTGAAGAAGGAGAAAAGTTCACTTGGACTCGGACTGTGAAGAAAGTTTTCAAGAAGCGCGAAGAAGCGTTTGACTTGACCCGATCTTGATTACGCGGATATTCGCAAGATTTGATATCTATTGTGATGCTTCGCGTCAAGGATTAGGATGCGTCTGATGCAAGAAGGAAGAAGCGATCGTCTATCGTCATCAAGCGATTGAGACCTCACGAAAATTACCCTACTCATGATCGCGGAATTAGGCTGGCAGTGGTGCATGCTTTAAAAATTTAGCGTCACTACCTCCTCGGTGTCGGCTGAAGTCTACCACGAGATCATAAGAGCCTAAAGTACATCTTCACGATCAGATTTGAATATGAGCGAGAGAAGATGGTTGGAATTGATCAAGGATTATAATCTTGGAATCCATTACCATCCGGAAAAGCCAGCGTAGTTCTGAGATGCTCTAAGTCGTAAGATTCTTGCAATGCTTTGGAAGTAAAGGGAAGTTGCGAGAACTTCATGAAGAATTTGAAGCTAAACCTAGAAGTTGTGTCAGAAGGATTTGTAGCCAATTTGTAAATCTGGTCTACAGGAGAAGCAAATTCGTGAAGCACAACAAAGGGTCTGTGTTGTCGAAAATCAAGGTCAAAATAATGGAAGGAAATTCAAAGATTTCACCAACTCACTTGATTGATGATGGTTATCAATATTATAGTATGCTGATGACACTATCCTCTTTTTGAATAATGATTTAGAACAAGCAAAAAATCTCAAACTTATTTTATGTGTTTGAACAATTATCAGGTTTAAAGATTAATTTTCACAAGAGCGAGATTTTTTGTTTTGGTACTGTGAAAGAAGTTGAACCACAGTATACTCAGTTATTTGGTTGTGAAGTGGGTATCTTTCCTTTTAGATACTTAGGTATTCCAATTCACTTCAGAAAATTAAGGAATTATGATTGGAAAGTGGTTGAGGATATAGTTGAAAAGAAGCTTAGCAGTTGGAAAAGAAAAAATATGTCTGTTGGTGGACGATTAGTACTTATTAACTCGGTGCTAAGCAGTCTGCCAATGTTTATGTTATCTTTTTTGAGATTCCTAGACAGGTTCTCAAAAGACTACATTTTTATCAATCTAGATTGTACTAGCAAAATAACAGTCATAAACGAAAATATAGGCTTACTAAATATAGTTTAGTATGTACACCCAAAGAGTAGGGCGGTCTAGGCATTCAGAACTTAGACACAGAAAACAAAAGTTTATTAGGAAAATGATTGTTTAAACTGCTTGATGAAGAAGGAATATGGCAATCTTTGCTAACAAGAAAATATTTAGGTGAGAAGAGTCTTTCGCAGGTGGTTAATAAGCCTGTGACTTCTCATTTTTGGTTTGGTATAATAAAAATTAAAGATCGATTTTTTCGCTTTGGTTCATTCCAGGTTAAAAATAGAATGCAAAAACTAGGTTTTGGGAAGATATTTTATTAGGAGACTCTCCACTGAGAAGACAATGTCTACTCCTTTATAATGTGGTGAGGAGACATGATGATACAGTGGTAAATATTCTGAGATCGATTTCTTTAAATATTTCTTTTCGAAGATCTATTATTGGGCCTAAGTTACATGCCTGGAATGAGATAATGTTGAGAATTACTAATTTACAATTAAGCTCTCAAAAATATGTTTTCAAGTGGAATTTGAATAAGTCTGTACTTTGTTTGGTACAGTCTTTATTTGCGGCACTACTTGGAAATTATCAAGTCCCCATTAGGAATTTTTTTATAATTAAAATTCCATTAAAAGTGAAATTATTCTTATGGTATCTCAAAAGAGAGGTAGTATCAACTAAAGATAACCTGCTCAAAAGAAATTGGAGGAGAAGCAAAAAGTATTGTTTATGTATTAAAGATGAAATAATTCAACATCTTTTTATTGACTGCCCTTTTGCACGTCTTGCATGATAGGTTGTTCAATATGCGTTTAATTTATCTCCTCCTGTGAGTATAGCACACATGTTTGTGAATTGGTTAGCAGGTATTCCAAAAAATTTTAAAGTCACAACTCCTAGTGGGAGCTGGTGCGTTATGTTGGTCTATTTGGTTATGTCGGAATGATATTATTTTTTACAACAAGATTGTCACTAATCCTTTGCAGATTATCTTATTGAGTGGGCACTGGCTGAGTGCTTAGACAAATCTGTAGAAATCAGCCCAGAAGGAGTCCATGTTGGCCGGAAGTGACATGTTGGAGTTTATAGCGAAGCAAATCTTAAACATGCATGGGTGGCGGTTTAGTCACAAAAATTGTAATGATTGATTTTAATTTTCAGTCGTCTTTTGGTTATAAGGCTTCTAGCCACTTTTAACAGTTTGGGTATTTTGGTCCTTTAGACTCTTTAATAAAATAGGCTGTGTGCATCCTTGGTGCAGAGGTCGAGAGAATTTTTTCTCTTTCATTATCGAAAAATAGTCATTTACGGCTTGACAATTAATATTCATTGTTCCTACCGATAAGTAATGCAATATACCCCTTGATTCGTAAAAAAATAAACATTCATGGGACTAACCACCGTTAGCTATATCCACAGGACATAGATTATCTGCACTGAAAGGATCAATGGAGAAGATCTACAGTACCATGCATGACCCCTATCCTCTCAAGAGCAAGACTTAAGAGCAAACTTAAAACTAAAGGTTCTAGGCCTGGCAGTCCTAGAACAAGCAAGTAAAAAACAGAGCTCATGCATTCTACACCTAAGAGAAGGGGATGCCAACATAAAATTCTTTCGCCTTAAAATAAATGCTCAGTGTCGCAAGAAATTTATCCAAAGGTTACGCAAGGAACTAGGTTGGGTCACGTCTCATGAAGAAAAAGAGCAACTGGTCTTTGATCATCTCTCGAACACTCTAGAAGCAGCAGGGCCAAGGGAGGTAGATTTCGACTGGGAGCCTATGAACCTACATCTGGCATCCCTACAGCGCCTTGAAGCAAGGATCACAGAAGATGAAGTACTCATCGCAGTGTCGCTACTGCCACACGATCAGGCCCCAGGTTCGGATGGGTGCACGACGGCTTTCTTCAGGTCGTGCTGGGAAATCATCAAGAAAGACCTAATGGATGTAGTGAACAGCTTTTTGGACCTCATAATTGTAACATCCCAAGGTTATGTTACCAAAATTAAATTAAATTAAAATTATTATTTCATTGGAATTTCTGAAAATTTGGAAAGAGTTCTATTGCTTTAATTGAATCTTTGAAATTTTGAAAGTCAAAAGTAAAATTTATTTGAAGTTCTTGAAGTTTTATTGGATTTAATTTGAAAAATAAAAATTTACTTAATTTCTAGAATTTTCTGAGTTTTTAAAAGCTTTTTCCTAAATATTTTAAAACCAAAACAATTTATTTTGCAAAATTAAAAGCCAACTTTAAGTTAGAAATAATTTTATTAAGTCCAAAAATAAATAAGGGAATGTCTGTGAATTTTCTCATAATTTTTGGTTTTATTCTGCTATTTTCTAAAGCCCTTTTCTAATTATCAGAATTAAAACAAATGAAAAGTTAAAATAAAAATCAAAATTCGGCTTTGGGCCGAAACCCAAAGCCTCGGCCCGAACTTCCTCCCGCTGGCCACCCAGCCTGGCCTGCCTCTCGCTTTCTTCTCCGCACCCGGCCCCACCCGCCAGCCACTCTCTTCCCCTCTTCTCTCACTGCCGCGTGGGCCCGCCCGCATCTTCTTCTTCCCCGCCTCCTTCTTCTCTCGCAACCGCTCGCCTCCACTCATTTTACGCGCTGAAGCCACAACACCACGATTCCCGCCTCTCTCACGCGATCACAAGACGCACGACTCGCGCCCCAACCGCCTCCACCCCACCTTCTCCCTCTCTCGGCGCCGGCTCGCCCGCTCCCAACCGCCACCGCTATGACCGCGCCACGATCTCCACCTATCGACCTCCCCTACCCTATAAAAGGAGCACCGGGAGCCCCCTTTCCCCCTCAACCTCTCCCCGACCCTCACTCCTCCTCTCCCCTCTCCATTTCGCCGTATTTCGCGATTGAAGGATCTCCGAGCGCCTTTCTTCCTCGCTGCCGGCGACGCCTGCCGCCCGCCCCGCCGACTCGGATTCGCACGCCACTCAACGCTTACCTCGTGCTCGCGCCGCCGCCGGAAAGGCCGCTCAATCACCTCGCCGCCGTGGACCCGATCTCGCCGCTGCCGCCGCTCGCCGCCGCCGCCTTCACGCTCTTGCGCCGCCGTGGTAAGCACCATGCTCCTCGCCGCCTCTTTCTTTTCCTAGCACTCGCCGCCGCACCGCCGTCGCGGCTCATCGCCCCGGCGCCACTCACCTGCCGGCGCGGACGCGGCATCGCCACGCACGCCACGACGCCACTCGCCACGCGCACGCTGCTCGCCCACATGGTCGCCACTGCACACGCGCCGCCACCTCCCCGTATGCACTGCTCCCATACACCGAGTCCGCGGTAGACTGCTGACGGACCATGGACCACCCATTGACCTGGGCCCACCTCGCATAGAGAGTAGCTTTTCCTTTTAAAATAATTCGCCGAAATTGAAAATCCCGAGGGTGACGCCATCCGATGCAATATATCGATTTTCCTTTAGAAAAATAATTCAAGAAATTCAATAAAATCTGAAAATTAGGGTTTTTGATATATATAACTTCCCGGGGTTCGTTCTCCCTCATACGAACTCCGATTTTGTCGATCCAAATTTCTATATTCCTATAAAATCAAGATCTAGCCAACTAAACTAAAATTATTTAATTTTGAGTTCATTTGATCACAAATTCCTTTAAACCCTAAATCTATCATTTTATGTAATTTCAAACTTCGAAAGCTCATATCTTTTGCATCCAAACTCCGATTGAGCCCATTCAAATTTCTAAATTTATCTAAATTCAAGATCTAGCTATCTAAACTAAAGTTAATCAATTTGAAGTTAATTTGAATCTTATTTGAATTTGATTTGAATTTGGCTTATTTTCACGTATAGATTTCGACGACTTCGGAAAGTCAGATTTCGACGCCGTTGAAGAGCACATAAGAGGATTGATTTTGATTGTGTGATCATCGTGCTTGTACACATAGACTACCTGGAGAAAGTGCTTGTGAGTACTAGGTGACCTGTTAAGAAAAACAACATCACCTCAAAGATCGCTGATCCGCTCACCTCAAGCGAGGCAAGTTACATTCTTGATCATATTTGCACCCATTATTTAAAATTATTTAAATTTGTTTCAAATTATTATGATGCTTATTTATATTCAAGAATTTAAATCCTGCTTTAAATTTATAGTTATGCCCAAATCCTTTGTATGGCCAATTTTGTTATCGAATCAAACATATTGTCACCCTAGATAAAACCTAGTTAATACAATAGTATGAACTAGGATCATTTAAATATTGTGCTTAGCCATGCTTATAGACCAAATATGTTTGATTTGGGAGATTTCAACCAAAGATCAATTGATGTTTAATTTGTACCCTTGGCATTGGTGTGTCATGGGAGTTTTATAAATGACTTAGAAAAATAAAATAAAATGATGGTTTGGACATGAGCGAAACGTTGTCCGTGGGTGTGTTTATGCACGGCTCAACTGTAGGTTGAGGCCCGTGGTTCGCTGGTTGTCGCCTGTCGCTTAAGGACCGGCTTCGAGCCGCATCTTGCTAAGCCATACCGCATTACCACATGTCTTGTATGGGCGTGGACTCGTTGATTAATTTGCAAAGTTCCATTATGGTCATTCTCGTTGGTGCGGTGGGTAGTTTTTCATGACCTTTGTTAGTCCCGCCGGCAAGAGGGGCTCGAACCTCGCGGACGGTAGTCCAAAGGGGCGAACCTAGCGAGGAGGACTATGGTGGAATGGCGACAGAAAGGCCTTGACACGTGCTCTAGACCGCTACCTAAGGTAGTGAGCGTGGTATCGACGGATGCCAAACAACTAGAGAATTCATGTCTTGTGGGTAAACTTGTACAACCTCTGCAGAGTGTAAAACTATTCAAATAGCCGTGTCCACGGTCATGGACATGCTGGCAAAGCCACTCAAAGTTAGACTTTGATTTCAAAATGTTTTATAAAACAGTTTGACATGGATGGGTGTCCGTGAGAAAAGTTATGGGTTGAAGCCCCGGGTTGGTGCCCGTGTTCATGTTGGTGTTAGGTTGGTGCCTACACTATCGTTATCAATACAAAATCAATTTTAGATTTTATAAAACTTGAGCTTTTGAACTTAGTATGGTATTTAATGTCAAATGTTGTTTTTGCACTAATAACACTATAAGTCTTCCTTTGTTACATCCATTTATGCATGTCATTCTGTTATTTGACGGGTGTAACTTGCGAGCACGGAAGTTGTGCTCATTCTTGCTTAATGCAAACAAATTTCAGAGGAGAAGGACTTCGCTACAGGTGTGGATCGTGACGACTAGGCCGCTACTCCCGGACGATTGCTCGTGGCGTGTATTGTCGACTCTACTACTTCTTCATCGCTCTTCCGCCGTGTTTATTTAATATTGCCCTGTAAGGCTATCTTGTAATCAACTCTGTTGTTATTTAATAACTTTTAACGTGTATGGTTGTGTTATCACATTTGTTTACTGTGTGAGCTATCCACTGATCATGGGACTAGTTCAGTTATGCACAGAAGATCTGGGATGTTAATCTTGGGGTCTCACAATAACCTCTAGTCTGCACTGGCTCAACACGACAAATATAGTGCTCATACCAAAGAAAAAGAGGGAGCCCAGGAAGTGACCCACTTTAGGCCAATTAGTTTGATACATGGCGTCGTCGAAATTTTGGCAAAAGTATTCTCTTAAACTCGCCCCGCACATGAATGACCTAGTTTCTACTAGTAAGAGTGCTATCATAAAAAAAAAGGATCATTCATAACAATTACATGTACGTCCACAACCTTGCTGGCTATATCACCGCACAAACACGCCGACACTTTTGATAAAGGTAGATATAGCTAAGGCCTTTGACTCGGTAAGGTGGGACTCCCTACTAGACCTCGTCCAAAAAAGAGGCTTTCCCGCTCGGTGTCGTGATTGGATCACAGCCCTCCTATCAACCTCATCCTCTCTGGTTTTAATTAATGGAATACCAAGTGTCCCTATCAAACATGGAGCAGGCTTACGACATGGGGAACCTCTCTCCCCGCTCCTATTTATTTTGGCCATCGACCCTCTCCAATAGCTTTTGGACCTAGCCACTGAACGGGACGTGCTTACTACGTTAAGAAGCTGAGCTGCACAAGTTAGACCTCTCTATATGCCGATGACGCTGCAATCTTTGTTGCTCTGATAAAACGGGACCTTGATGCCCTAGCCTTGAATCTACACAATTTCGGCCAAGTCACAGGCCTCATCACAAACATCGGCAAAAGCTCTATGGTCGTTATCGATGCGATACCTTGGATCTCCAAAATATCTTGCAAAATTTTCCGGTCAGACATGCTTCCTTATGAAATACCTAGGCCTGCCACTCAGCCTGGAAGTTGTGCCAAATCGATTTGCAACACCTTGAGGACAAAGCGGCATTGTCGTAAGCTTTATTATGACCATGTCAACTACGATCATCCTATAGTTAACAAAGCCTATAGACATATGGGCCCAATCGACTAGGGACACTTATGCGTTGTGCTTTATACATAAAATAGTTAATATGTGCTATAATTCTCTAAGATAACTGCACGTATTAAGCCTCTGTCTCTAACATAACTGCAAGACGACGTGGGAGGATCAGTATTTGACAATAACCGTAACAAAATGTGCGCATTTCATCAAACGATAAGATGCTTGATACGAGACAACTGCCACCCTCCACGCGCTATATAAGAAATAAAGTCGGTGGACAGAGGGGAGGCGAAGCAACAACAACAACAGATACACGATCAACAGACAGAAGTCATTAAGTTCCAATTCTAGTGATTTCTTCCATGTTGTAAAGTATAGTCAATACAACAACACATGAGTAGGGTTATTATTCTATCAGGAGAAAGCCCGAACCTGTATAAAATCCTTGTGTCTTTTCTCTGTCGTCTAAGTCAAGGAAAGTCGCAATATTCATTCGTAAGATCGATTCTAAACCATCGATAGTTGGCGCCGTCCGTGAAGACCTTCCGGCTTTTCCTATTCGATAAATTATCTTCATTTTTCAAATCTGATGCTTTCATGGTAGGAGAGTAGGATGAGGAGAATTGATTCGATTTGGCAGACTACGCAGAACTGGACATGGATACATGCTACGAGTATGAGTAAAGCATCATTTTGTCCGATGGCAATGTCGTTTCTTTCACCAGGCCCAGGAGACCATGCCACAGACAAGGTTGATGAGGGATCTTTCTCCCCCACAACATTACGCCAAATGAGGAACCAGACTCCTCAAAGGGCAAGGATTCGTCCAGGGTCAGGATTGCGCCACGGCGAGTACAGAGCACGTAGAGAGTTCCCCCTCCAAATGTTCAAGCCCGTTTGAGGCCGTCCAATCTAGCATAACAAGTCCTGGAATTCATGACTTCGGGACTCAACCAACATCTGATAACCATCACCTTTCAGTTACCCTCACGAGGTGCATTGCCGAGCCTGTTTCACTTGTGGATTCGACCACACCCCGCAGGGTTCATCTTTAGTTGGAGACGGTTATAACCCGGAATTCCCCTTCATGGAGGGGATTGCTCCAAGTTGTGAGGCGTTACCTTTTGACTACTCCTCGAGTTAGGAGGAATCAAATGCAAGTGAAGATAATAGCATCCAGGAGGTCTTTGTCCTCCCCTCAGATCCTAATCTCTCTCCAAGAGGTAGGGCTGGGGATGCTTCCCATCGCATGCTCACTTCGGGCTCTCGTGGTGATGGCGAGAACGCCTCTGGTGATGAACATGATCTCTATCTTTATGAGCATGACCGAAATCCTAGAAATGATCACTCTCCATTGAGGCATGCTCCAGCTGACTTAGACGTTGATGATCCTGAAACCATCATGAAAAGAAGAATTGCTACCCAGAGGACTTTACCTGGGCGCATCCAATATTGGTTAGAGGAAGCTCAAGAACTTCAACGAATCAATGACCTGATCAAAACCCCGACTCAAGAGCTTGGACAAGCGCCAGGCTATGGCCTCTTCGCTTAAGAGATCGCATGAAGACTTTGGGACATGATGGTCAGGCTTGAGTGGACTCGACAACACCGTTCTGGTAGTTGTACCGGGACAACTCCATCGAACGCCACGCTCGATGAATCTACTTGTGGAGAACAACAAGACAACATGTCTGGTTGGTCTCCTAACCACGACTCTAGTTGGAGAAGAGTCCCTCGAACAACTGGTGATCGACAAGCTCCTAGGAGGAGTGGTAATTCACCACTTCTTTCGAGAAATCTGAAACAGTAGATAGAGTACGATGAGTATTGCCCTCGTAAGCCTGAGATCTATGATAAATCAAGTCCACTTATCACTGGGTATCGTCGAGTACGATCGCTTAATGACGTCAACCCTTCTTTCCGCAAAGAAGGCGTTACGATAAAATTACCGGATGTCGGACGTTTTCACCTAACATTCGAGCAGTTCGCTGGCTGCTATACTTCTAACCAGTGAACATAGAGAAGTTTGATGGGTCATAAAATCCCATTGAGTTTATTCAAATCTATACCACCGCTGTTCGAGCAGCAACAGAAGGAGGAGAGCATGTCATAGCCAATTACCTTTCTACTATGCTCGAATGATCTACTCGGTCGTGGCTGTTAAATCAGCCACATGAGTCAATCTATTCGTGGCAACACCTCTGCGATCTACTACTAGCCAACTTACAGGGCACCTACAAGACCTGCACGGAGGGCGGCAATAAGGTTTCTGGGCAGCGCACATCTGTGTGACTGCTCACTTCGCTTTCTGCACTGCATCGAGTCTACGTCTACGATGCTTCTTGTTCTTTATCGAATTCATTAGTAAGTCTTTCGTGTGATTGATTGACTTGTTTATATTTTGTTTTGTAAATATTGTGAAGTACAATGAGTTGCTTGTTGTTAGTACTGATTTATGTATTATTAGCCTTTTGCAATATCTGTCTTATATTAAAATCTGAAATTAAAATATTGCCCTTATTTTCAACAACAGACTCACGGCGATGGCGGCTTCGTCGGCTTGGCCGAGGTCACTGGGCCTGACCGGGGAGAATGGGTGGGGGTGGGTTCTCCTGGGAGACCTGGGGCCCAAGGATGGTTCCACCACTGCTAGAGGCAGAGGCCAGAGCAAATACATGCAAGTGCAAGAGCCCGTACCTCCTCATCGAAGCTACCTGTCTTCTTTTATGCTTAGACAAAAGAACGGATGAGCTACTTCGTCCCGTCCCTATGCTTGAGTCATAGTATGCCGTAACATTGAAATGCATGCATGCCTACACAGAGCGAAGCCACATATCGTGACATCGGGCATGGATGCGAATCGAATCTACGCGGCTCGCGGACGCCGCAGAATTCATTCTTAAAAACCGCTTGTTTCCGTCCAAAAGCAACCCACTTCTTCGGCCCCAGTCCATGCCGCAAGCCTCGCACTTGCGCGCCGGCAGCGACGAGCGGGCACGCCGAAATTTGCGCAATAGGGGTGGAATCGCGCGCCGCCACGACGAAAGTCGGCACGCCGAAATTTGCTCCTTGTCAATCTACCCAAACCAGGCCTGGAGTCGGGAGCTTTCTAGCACGGCGACGTGCGGTGTACTATTCCACGTAGCACCAACTGCCGGAGGCAGACACGACACGAATGCCGCCGTGCCGTTATTTGAGCAGTGGTCACTAGACGCCCACGTGGGGCTCTGCTGCGACTGTGAAGAGGTATGGGTGATCGTGATACGGATTGTTAGGAAACCGGGCCCAGGATCGGGAGTCCTGGCCCAAGGTGGACTCCTCATCTCAAACCCTAGAAGGGTCGTAGCCTATAAATAGGGGGTGCTATTCATTGTAAAGGATTGATCGTTTGATGAAGGAATAAAGAGAAGCAAGACGTCCCCCTATACCTTTGTGTTCAACTGCTATTCTCGCTCTTGTTGTTCATGCATTGTTCTTACGATTCTACGCTTGTCACGAGGTAATCGCCGACCGACTCGCCAATGACGGTTCCTCAACACGTTATCGACGATCGACTCTCCTCGCGATCGAAAAGGTAACCGCCGATGAACGACACTCGTAGATTGAATCGCTTTTCTAGATTGCTTTCAATTCGCAAATTTGGCTTTCTAGATTGTTTTCTTACGGCAAACCGCTCTAATCTACCGCAGTCGACTTGAAGTCGCCGCCTGCCGATCGGTGGTTGTATGAAAGAGTAGATGACGATTGTACCGTAGGTAGCGTAAGAAATCGCATGAAAGGCATCATGTGCATGGCACCGCCGTAGCGGTCGTCACTACCTCCGACGAGACGCACCGGCCGGCATAGTCCGCCATCACGCCTCGCCAGGAGGCAACGACAGAGCCACGCCGCCAAAGACGCTGCAAGCACACACATGACGCGCATGAAGCCGCGCCCATTGCAATCTTGTCTCAGATACATCGCATTGCATTGCTTACATACACCGATGAACAAAGATTTCAAAAAAATCGCCATGAAGAGCAAACCGGCGCGTGGCCGCGACTCGCCCCACACGGACCCCTTCCTCGCGCTTCGCAGCGCCGCTGGCGCCACGCCGCCTCCGCTGCCACTCGCAGCCGGACCGCCCGCGCTCAAGGCCGGCCGCCACGACATGTATGAAGAAGAAGAGGAAGGGGAGCAGGGACGCCGCCGGCCCGGCCGGCGCCACCAAGTCCCGGCCGCCGCGCGCCGCCTGGCCGCCCGCCACCACGCCCCGACCTGGCTTGGCGCCGCCGCCGCTTCGCATGGTATTGCCGCCGGCCACCGGCCAGCTCCGCACTCGCCGCCGCCGCATGGCATTGCCGCCACCGCCGGCCACCACCGCGCCGCCGCTCGCCGCCGCCTCGCCACACTCGGCGCCACGGTTTACCGCCAAGCCCACGGCCGCGCCAGAAGGCTGCCTCCTTCGCCACGGCTGCCGCTTACACGCACCGCACCGCCGCCGGCCGCCGCAGACGCGCAGCACGCCGCCGGCCGCCGCCGCACGCGCGCCTCAATCCCGCCGCCGCCTAATGCGCCGCAGACACGGAACAGGGTAGGAAACCCACCCATGCCCTTTGAAGCTCCGGATGGGTGACTTTGGGCCGAAATACATTGGGCTTACTGTGCAAAGAAAGAAGGCCCGGCAGAGTGAAAAAAGGGTCACTAAAATCGAATTTTGCAAAAGGCCCTGATTCTCAAAAATTACTGAAGTTTTTCACGAAAGGGAATTTTATGAGAAACCTCTGAAAATATGAAATTTACGCAAATTTTCTCGTAACCGAGATTTCGCTTTAACCCCTGAAACTTGCGCTGTGAAAAGTAACTTTTTCAATAAAAAGGCCTCTGAATCCAATTTTTGCATAATTTTGAAATTTGAAGCATATTTATTCTTGTTATTGTTATTTCTATGCAATTTATTATCAGATTTATCGTTTTGATTATCCAGAATTATTTATATTGCTTTTAATCACCGGAAATAGCAGAAATCATGAAAAATACATAGAAAATACGGAACACGAACCCGAGTTCAAGAGCATTGTGAGAATTTTGCAACCATTTTATGCAGATTACAAAGCAGAATCCTTTGAACTTTTTGCATGAATATGAAGATGATCGCATCACGAATCGTGAATTCGAGAATCGACCCAAGATGATCGTAATTTGTACGTAATTTATAACAGTCTTCAATTCAGGTAATGTAATCACGATGAGCGTAAGATTGAGAAGACTTCTACCTTTCACCCGAACGCGTGCAATCCGCAAGCAACTATCGCCAAGACGGCTACATGAAGTATGCCAATTAATTGACATCATGCAAGTTGCGTAAACTCAAGATGATATTCTAAGAAAGAACTTCATCTCACAACCACCTAGTAGCAATGTTGGCCATGAAGCCATCGCTAGCGCGCTACAGTGATGAAGCCTCTCACGAATGAGAGGAACAAGATGGGTAAGGTCGTGGCGTGCACATTATTCATGCTTTCCACCTAAGAAAAGGGCAAATGATAGCATGAGGCACACTCGCCATTGCAGTACAGAGGATTCACATCCATTAGTTACACTTATGAATGTGGACACCCAAGAGCACCCTCATCATCCCTCCTTTGACATCGCACGCCGCAAACTGTAGTCGCCAAGAGGAGAAGATCGCGCATGGAGCCGATTGAGGCAAAAGTTCCCGAATACTTCGCCTATTAGATCTAGTGCACACATTGCAATCGGATCTTTTATATAAACTTGCGCTTGTAATTGAAGCGTAACTTTGAATTATTGAATAATGGTTGCAAGCTCTAGAAGAGCAAAGCATTAAATTCTTATTATGAGTCCTGCAAGACTTATTTTCCGCCTTTATAATAGCAAGTTACGCTCGATATCCAAGTATTTTATTTATGTGTTGCTTGCTTTCGCTACATATTAATAAAGTACATTATATTAGAACGCGTGTGGCGCCCTATGGAGGAAGTGTGCTTAGCATATAGCGGCAACGAATACCATCCCGAGAGAAATGGAAATTTTTCCACTAATCAAGAAGAATGTTGGTAGTCTTACGACAATCGCAGCAAATGATACTTGTATAATAGGCTCGTGAAGGTCCATAATTATACTCTCAACTGCACAACTTTGGTCATTGAAGAAGACTTGTTGTACCCAAAATTGACTAGAACTCTCAAGGATATTTGCGCTATCAGCTTCATGTAGAGATCAAGAAGAGTACGGCATGTAACACCGCTTATTACAAAGCGTGAAGAAAGTGAAAATGACATTAGAATGTCTTCCTTCATATGAAACTGGCTATACTACATTAATATTAAGGCACCGCACCTATACCGCCTTGAAAACCGTGATGAAGCTCAACTTATCTATCTCTCGCATGATAGATTATGCCGCCTAGGCCTTAGGATAATGAGAGATATAATTAACAATTCACAGGACATAATATGAATATAAAGAATTTCGAACTGAAGATTTTGTGTGCCCTGCATGTGCCACTGAAATTAATTATTAGACCTTTGCTCGATAAAGAAAGGATGAAGTCGTCAGATTCCTTGACCGTATCCCGAGATTTTTGCGGTCCTATACAACCCCGTAAGGGTCAATTAGGTATTTTATGGTGCTCATCGATGCTTCCTCGGAATGGTCGCATATATGTTTATTGTCTATGAGAAACCATGCTTTGCAAAGCTAAATCTCGCAGATAATTAACAATTGAAAAAATTCTCGATCATCACATGAAGTCCATCCAATGGACAACGCCGAGAATGTACTCAAGGCATCGATGATTATTGTATGAAAATGGGAATTAAAGTTGAGCATTCTATATCGCACATCCGCACTCGTAATGGACTAGCGTAACTTTGAAGAATTGTAATTTATCAACTATATGTTGGGGACACGCATCCGCCGCAACAACTCTCATCAATTTTAGACCATCGCCTATAACATCCATCCACCTATGCAACTAGCGCAAGGGTCAAGATCAAAACTTCTCATCTTCGCAGTTGGTTCGCAAGGGTTATATACCTATACCACCACCGCAATGAATCGCAATGGGTCATCTCCAAAGTCCGGGATATACGCTGGTTATGAGACAAGATCCATAATCAAATATTTGGACCATATGATCGAGATTTGTAAAATGCCCAATTACGATAGTACATTAGATGAGGTTAGTTTCCGTCATTAGGGGAGGAAATCAACCCTTGATAATAATGTCGGAAATAATTGAAGTCTAGAAGACATTTGAAGTCCGTAAGATAATTGAAATCTATGCATATGACCCGAGCACTAGTAAAGCAAATAGAGAAGTCCGTAAGATAATTGCAATCCGTAAGATAATTGAATTGAAGTCTAGAAGACAATTGAAGTCCGTAAGATAATTGATTTGCAAGTATTAGCGAATCAACCGCCGACTACTTTAGTGATTTGAAGAGCGTGAATAAGTAGTATTTGCTCGCAAGCAATGCACCGAGAGGGTTAAAATACCATTGAAGGTATCCCTAATCCCGCCCGCAGGCCTCGTAATAAAAGGACGAGAACTCCGGCCCTCGAACTGGCAACCGGGACGCCGTGAAAAGGATAAGAAGGACTTGACACACCGATCACCAAGTGCCCTGCACTAGAAGGGGAGCCGCTTGAGACTGCATCGGATGGAACCTTCGTAAAAGGCATACTGTAATTGAACATCCCCATGAAGGAGACATCGCATGAATGTGTGCGCACACATCGGAGCCAAAAACTAAAGGGACTTGCCTCGCAATTGGAAGCAAAGTGAACAAGTAGAAACATTAAAAGAATCGCCCCTTGAAGAAATAGCTATAAGCTTTATGACCTTAGGAGAATATTTGAATATGACAATGTACCAATGTCGACATTTACTTTGCAAAGAAACTTGCCACAATCATCAATCTTGATTCACACCGCATCGCACGAATGAAAGAAAATATCGATTGAGAAGATTGAGAGAAGGCGATAGAAACCGAATTATTCTCTCCGAATAAAAGAAGGGTGTTTGGACCAGAAGCCGCACGCCCCCTTGTGCACCCGTAGGGCATAAGTGGGTATTTGTTTGAAAGAGAAATGAAAAGAAGCAAGGCTCATGTACAAGGTTTCACCGACATCCGTAAGATGATTATGAAGAAACCTATTCTGGTCATGGCGGAACTCCTTTAAATATTTATCTCAATGGCAGTGAACTTGAAGTTAGAAGCTAAATTGATGGATGGGGTACCAAAGATACCTTTATGAAATATTGATTCTGACATTTATATGAAGATACCGAATGTATCAACGTTCCGAACCAAAATAGAGAAAATAGAAACATGTACATGTGAAACTCAAAGTCATTGTATGAACCTAACAATCAAAGCGTAATGTGGTATAATCGCTAGCGACTTTCTATGCATGAAAGGCTACACGAACAATGAGAATAATCTCTGTATTTATACGACGATCCCGTAATGGATTTTGTATAATCTTAGAGTATGAAGATGATCTGAATATCATCTAACCTCAAGGATATTAGGAAAGCAAGCTCTTACCGAGTCGGAGTTCAAATGAAAGATTTGGGTAAAACCAAATATTGCTTAGGCTTGCAGCTTGAGCATGCCCCCAAGGGATATTAGTGCATCATCACCTACACTCGTAAGGTATTAGAAAGGTTCGATTTTGCAAAGGCATACCCATTTGAAAGTGCCAATGGTCGAGATCTTTGCAGCAAGACAAAGACCTGCATGCACTCTAAAGAAGAGGGGAGGAAGTCCGGGACCGAATTCCTACACCAAGTGCAAAAGAAGCACTAATGTATTTAGCAAACCTGCATTAGAAATGTACATTGTATTTGTCGTGATCCTACTAGCAAGGTATAGTGCGTAACCTACCAAAGGCATTGGCAGGGATAAAGGACATCTTCGATACCTCCAAAGAAGCAAAGAATTTAGTCTGCTCTACAGAAAGAACCAAGACTTAACTATGAATGGTAATGCGATGACTGTACTTGTAGGACCCGCATACACCAAATCGCAAATGCCTATGAACTCCTATGTTGTGGAACCGCAATTCCATGAAAATCGCCTAAGAAATATCTTGTATCGACTTCGACGAACCACTTGGAGATCATAGCATTGTACAAGGCCTTATAAGAATGTGTTTGGCTTCGCGATGATTCACCACATCCAGCAATGTGTGGATTGAATACCGCACAAACCCTCACCGTTATCTATGAAGATAATGCGCTTTGTGTTGCACAAATGCAGATGGGTTATATGAAGAATTCTCTCACAAAGCATATCAACCCCAAGTTCTTCTATGCTCATGAAATGCAAAAGATGGACGAAATTAAGGTATCGTGATACTAAGTCATGTGAAAATCTTGCATATTTGTTCACTAAGTCACTTCCAAGATCTAGCTTTGAAAGGTGCATATGTGGAAATTGGAATGATGAGACTTAGAGAAGTGCAGATCTGGGGAGAATCTTCACAAACTCATTACTAAAGCTTGATCACTAAGATCGAATACCCAAAGAGCAAATCTCAAGATTAAATAAAATTGGGTGGATTGTACTTTTTTCCTTGACGAGTTTTTCCAAGTTTCTGCTAAGGTTTTTAATGAGGCAATTCAGGCAAGATAGCGTAACATGATTCATGTACTCTTTCTCCAAATTTTTCCCACTGGTTTTTATGGAGTTTTGACGAGGCATGGGCATGAAGGATGAGTGCCCAAGGGGAGTGTTAGGAAACCGCCCAGACCGGAGTCCTGCCCAAGGTGGGCTCTCATCCCAAACCCTAGAAGGGTCGTAGCCTATAAATAGGGGTGCTATTCATTGTAAAGGATTGATCGCTTGATGAAGGAATAAAGAGAAGCAAGACGCCCCCTATACCTTTGTGTTCAATCTCTTATTCTGCTCTTGTTGTTCATGCATTGTTCTTACGATTCACGCTTGTTCACGCAGGTAATCGCCGACCGACTCGCCAGCGACGGTTCCTCAACACGGATTACCACGACGGTGATGGCCGGCGAAGGCTGAGCAGAATTTGGCACCGGGGCAGTTGACCGGATGCTATGCGCGAAGGGCCTGTGGCTGCTTGGTGGGCCATGGGTATGGAAACGTCCAGGAATTTGTCTCGCTCTTAGGTCTGTATGGTGCGAAATGTTTAGATACTAGTACTTCAAAAAAAAGAATATAGTTATATCATCAACCACCTATATAAAATTCATTTTCTCTAATGCAAATATCTCTTCTGTAGATGCTTAGATGATTGTATTATCTATTGATTATATATAGTTATATACATAAATACCTCTTAAGCACTAATGCCTAATCAAATATCGATGTTATAAAATAAGCACTTTATCTATCCTACATGGCAAAAAAGATTAATTTTTCTTTGCTAAACATCTATCTAAGTATCTGCATTGTACATGCTCTTATGGAGACCACAACCCCTTTTGTTTCGACACGATTGCCTCCGCGTCTGTGGCTTAGCGCTAAGCCGCTAAGCTAAGTGGTCTCTAGAAGGTTCCAACTCATCTGTAGATAATTTTAAAGACAACATCTTTAACAATTTATCTATAAAATCATTTATTTTCACCCCTTTTCTACTTATACACTCGCCATTTTGTGATGGTTGTGTGTTCTAAGTTTGCCTCTTATATAAAAGATAACATATTCATTTTACTCTAACTAGAATTTTGAATAACATGACACGTAACAGACAGCTAAGATAACCATTACTAGAGATATACATACCTTGCTACACCAATAGCTAGCTGAGGGAAAAATAAATGTGGCCATCTTGTAGTGGGGTGTATTAGGTGAAGATGCGATGGAGTGAAAATTTGAAATTTTTTATTTTTAACAAGCTTATAAGTTTTGAAAAATTCTATAAAAAGTTATACGTAGTGAAGTATATGTCGGCATATCTGCAAAAATTCAAAATCAAACTCTATCATATTTGCAATGTACAAAAAGATAATTTTTGTCTAGAACAATGTTCGAATAGTGTTTAACTATTTCGGTAAGAATTGGTTTTTTTTGTATCTCTCAAATACAATAGAGTTTGATCTAGAGATGTGGAACATACCCGCCACTACCGCTGGTAATTGTTTAGGATTTTTTTCCGAATGTTCTAAGTTCGGTGAAAATTGAATTCGCATAGTGTTTGCATCTTCACAACATGTCACCTCTTGCAATATAGCTTTTTTTTATTTTTAATCTATTTTTAAAAATATTTTAAAGATAACTTCTCCCTAACTTTATTTTAAATTCTGATTCATTTGGTCATACCATGATCCGTGGTATGATCAAACTGTGCTGCCACGTCACCTGCGGCGTGGCTAAACCTGCTACGATAGCCCTCTAATTCAACACACATCCGTTTTTAGGATAAGTCCTGTCACGCTAAGAGGGTTGGTATCACCGTACTTGTTTGCCATGCCGAGGTCCGTAGCGTGACAACGTGTTTTTGCCATGCTACGCGTTGTGACATGATCAAATGGTCAGAATTGAAAATAAAGTTAGAGAAACGTTATCTTTAAAATATTTTTTAAAAATGAATTAAATAGTAAAAAAAAAGTTTCTTGCAATACCGTGAAATAATTAATATTCTCACAGTCACACATATAAAGCACCCTCCTTCTAGAAAGAGCTTCACTGAACACTCGAACAGTCTACGGTGCAGGTGTTAGCCACTATGCCAGCCAGGTGTTGAGAGGACTGAAGAGCGCGTGTAGGTGTAGTGCACCAAAGCAAGGAACCAAACGGCACTTTCCGGATCAGACGGCCCGAAATCTCGCGTGGGCGGAAAGCTAGCGGGACTACGATCCGCACCCGCCGACCGGAATCCAACGGCCGGCGATTCCTGCTTCCATCCAAAGCTAATAAACCCACCCCGCAACCATCCCACCCCCAAAATATTAATAAAGGGAAAAAAGACGCAATTCCTTTGATAAAACCCTCCGCCTCCGAACGCTCCCGAGTCCAATTCGAATTCTCCAGTCTTGTTTGTTGTGTGTCTGACTCTCGTCTCCTTCCCTCGAAGCGCGTCCTCTTGCGCACGACGACTGAAAATGGTGAGCACGCACGGTCGAATTCGATTGGTTTGGGGGATTTCGTTTGGTTTGCCCGTGGGGATTGTGGGGGTGGTCGTTTGATTGATCTGTAACTTTGCGCGGTCGTTTCAGGCATTGCCGAACCAGCAGGTCGTGGAGTATCCCAGCTTCAAGCTGGTCATCGTTGGCGACGGTGGAACTGGTGATTCCTCCAACCCCCTTCTTTTTATGTGATATGCTCTTCATTTCTGCGTGCTCAAAGATGAGGAGATTTTGGTGCACCCGTTGTGTTAATCGGCGTGGTTTCTGCGAGATCTGATGGGTTAGATAACGATTCGTGGTTGCGACGTATGGAAGTCGCGATTTCATCTGAATAGTGATTGAGAAAAGGAACCGTAGGTTTCGTAGCGTGTTTTGGGATTTTATCTTTCTTGAGCATTAGGTGTTCAGTGCAACGCTTATAGGGATTGTTTTTTCTTGCTGGCCGATTTGATGGCTTAGGTTTAGATCCATGGTACGACCTATATTACGGAGCAATGATCCTAATAATATCTTCCTGTGGCGGCTATAACATTGTAGTTCGTTAAATTTATCTCAGCTGCCAAGGTCTATTAAACTTAAACAAGGATATGTTTATCAGTTCCAAGCCCTCCGTAGTAAGAACTGTTAAACACGGATCTGTTTTTGGACCTTTTGGTTGCTTAAAAGTTGCCACTAGGTTCAGGAAAATGTGTAAAGATGGCATAAAAGTTTGTGGTGATAGACACGTTCACTAGTTAAATCTAGGGAAGAAGTGTAAATGACCCGATTCAAAAGAACAAAGTTCGTTTCACAATCCCAAACTATACTATGTGATATTTATGAGGTTTAGAAATCTAGGTACAATCGAGATTGCTAAGGGGGTGCATTGAAGCTCTACTTGATGTTCTTTTTCACTAGTATGAGATGCCCCTTTCTCTTCTCAGTTGTTAATGGAAATGACGTTTCTACTGCTGTGCTTATATGGAATGCTGAATATTTGTACTTTTGTCTCAGTTTTGTCTATCATTGTTTCCAAGATCTTATTGCCTTCTGCTTTCTGCAGGTAAAACCACATTTGTGAAAAGGCATCTCACTGGCGAGTTTGAGAAGAAATATGAACGTAAGTATCACATGATTGCTGTCTTGTTCCTGCCCTTGCCTTTTTAAAAATACAAATTGCTCATAGCAAATTCATACTTTATTTTCCATTGCAGCCACCATTGGTGTTGAAGTTCACCCGCTGGATTTTGCCACCAACTGTGGCAAAATCCGCTTCTATTGCTGGGACACTGCTGGGCAAGAGAAGTTTGGTGGCCTCAGGGATGGCTACTAGTAAGTGATAAATACCTTTTTAGTTGGTGGTTCATATATGTTAGTAGATGAATGAGTGTGTTATAATATAATGCCCATGCATATAAATCCTGTGATGCTCAGTGTTCTGTTCCTTGCTTGGTTTTCAAAGTAAGTTTTGCATCTTATATGTTCTTATAATTCCAGCCTGCAAATGTAAGAAGCTAGAATCGATAGCCTTAATTTAGTTAGCTAAAGATCCGATAGTGCATTTCCTATTATATTATCCTGCTGTTGCAAATATGGAAATCTAATGATTAACTGATGGCCTTCTAGTTTGTAAATTTCTATATACACAGTTGTACACTGTTAAAAATTCTTCTTGTTAACTCCATTTATGTGACGTTGTTGAATTTACTCACATAACTAAGAGCAATTGGCTATTTTTGTTTCTGCTGGCATTTCCTTTCTGTCTTTACTATTAGGGTTTGCTGACATCTACGGAATTATCTTGGCCTTTCTTTGGACTTGTCTAACATACTTCAAATTTCAACTGTCCTGCAGTATTCATGGTCAGTGTGCTATTATTATGTTTGATGTAACTTCAAGGCTGACATACAAGAATGTTCCTACATGGCACAGGGACTTGTGCAGGTCTGTTTCCGGAGTACAGTATTACTCTTGATAAAAAAGGTTATATGCTGATTATGTTAGCAGGTTTACTAAATATCCAATTGCGGATTGTTGCAGGGTGTGTGAAAACATTCCCATTGTCCTCTGCGGTAACAAGGTTGATGTGAAGAACAGGCAAGTGAAAGCCAAACAAGTCACTTTCCACAGGAAGAAGAACTTGCAGTACTATGAAATTTCTGCCAAGAGCAATTACAACTTTGAGAAGCCCTTCCTCTACCTTGCAAGGAAGCTGGCTGGGTAATTACTTACTTGGTCACCTCTCCATTTGCTTTAATATTTGTATATTTGTTGGCTTAGCCTATACACTATGCAATAAGATTCAGTTGTACTAACTTGTTACTGTTTTTAAACTTTCAGGGATCAAAACCTTCACTTTGTTGAGGCTGTTGCTTTGAAGCCTCCAGAGGTGCAGATTGATATGGCCATGCAGCAACAGTGAGTGCTCTGCTCTTTCTATAACTCCTGACGTCTTGAAATGCAGCAAAGTTCATTTTTGTTCGTCAACAACCTTGTGGTGTTTCGTTTCTAACATTGTTCTTTTCGTTACCGTAGGCATGAAGCTGACCTCGCAGCTGCTGCAGAACAACCTCTCCCTGACGACGAGGATGACCTTATCGAATAGATGATCATGAGGATTATTATGATTTCTCGCGGGGATGTGCACCCTTTTATATAAGGGCCGTTGAAGGGCCAATGCTTGTTGTCCTTGGATGTACTCATGTATCTGATGGGTTGAAAATCTTGGTGATCTAGGTGTGTGAATTTGGTTCCCATGTTCTTGCCGAGGATTTGTTGGTGACTTGACTAACTCCTTTATAAGAGTAGTACAGTTTGTGCCAGTCGGCATGCCGTAACACATGATTTGTGCCTTTCTGTGGTAGTTATAAGTTTGATCCGCTGGTGAATAGCGTACAAAGCGTATGACGTATCCATACCATCGAGTAAAAAATAGTATAGAACTGAGACGATGAACAGAGTGAAATTACTCAGTGCTAACAGAGGATTGCGCAGCTGCAGCCTGCAGGGATGGAATGGTTGGGAGCTCACAGTGACGCTCAATGAGTGATTTTTGTAATACACTGCTTGGCACGAGATAAAGCTGTAATCAGAATTTCCATCTGCTAAAGGCCACACACATACAACTAGCCTAACACATGAACCATGGATGGCATGTATCTTGCTGTTTGTTCTGATAGGATAAACTGATGAACTGTGGCCTAATTGAATTCCTTAACAGCCTTATGCAATTTTAGGTCCCAATGCAAAATTGGACAATAGTAGGACAAAATTCAAAATCTTGCGCTCAAAATATCAGTATAGAACTACCGCTGAAATGGAGATGGCACCATGTTCGTGTGGCATTCCAGGACTGATGATTGACGAACACGCGTGTGAATGGATACGGCAAAAACAAAAATACTCGAGTGGTGATGGCAGTGGCACCATGTCAATCTGATCCTGCGAAAGAATAGCACGTCTGGCATTAGCCATTGGGCATCCTAGAGAGAAAAATGTTTTCTTTAAATAGCATAAAACAAAATGAAAATGTGCTGTCAGTCGGCCGGACCCACCAGTCAGCGTACTCAATCTACCAAGGTCCAAGAGTCGGGGAACTCTCCAGTCCAGCGTCCAGGATCCTACCGGTTAAATCCTGGGAGCTTTAGGCTCCCCTCAATATGGCCACGTCACCAACAAATTATTGTTCATCCGATCCTGCGCTTCATTCCTTGGCGACCGTCCGATCTTTCTTTGGTTTTGTTCGCCTGCGTTCTCGTCCTCTACTCTGAGCCGTTCGATTGTTTTTCGTTGTTTTCTGTCGTTTGATCCTTTAGGGCGGAGCGCTCCCACGCGCTGTCGCCTCCACTCCACGTGTTGTGTTGAGTCCTGTCTCTTTTGCAGTGTTGGCTTCCTTCCAGCTTCTTCCCGCTCGCTCTCTCTCCCACCCACCGTTGCTCTCTGCTCTGCTGGGCTTTGCTGCCCCCTCCACCTCCAGAGCAAGCCAAGCCAAGCCAAGCCACCTCCAAATCTAGCTACGCTAGGGTTTCCTTCCTTCCTTCCTAGCTTGGATCGCCCTCCTCCTCCCTGAGGCAGGGCAAGGCGAGCGGCGAGCCCACGCATCTAAAAAAACTGAAGCTTCCATGCCGCTCGGCGCCCGCTCCGTGCCGACGCTACCAAAACTCTCCCAACCCCCCACCCCACCCCCCACCCACCGGAAAGCCCGCCCGCCTCCCAAAAAAAAAGGCCAAACCGGCACGGCGGATTTTCCAGTATCTCTCCAAGTCGCGCGGGCCACCGCCGTCCCAGGCGCCGCTACCCCACTACCCCCGTCAGCGGCGAGGCCCTCGCGCCCGACGCCGTGTACCGCATCGTCACGGCCGCGCCCACGCCATCTGCGATGGAGTCCGCGCTCTCCGCGTTCGCCGTCCCGCTCCTCGACCTCGTCCTCCACCGCTTTCGCTTCGCCCACGGGGACCCGCTTCATGCTCTCTCTCTCTCTCTCCTTGCCGCCGACCGCTGCGGTGTCGCTCCCTCCCCCTTCGTGCTCGGCTACGCCCGCTAGTTCTCCCACATGTGGGAGCTCGTCCGCTCCTCCCACCGCATCTACCCTGACGCCGTCACCCCGCGCACCGTCATGGACATCCTCGGCCGCGTCGCCAAGGTCTACTCCATTCGTGAGATGGTAGCCTCCTTCCGTCGCCTCTCACGGATGTTTCGCGGCCACGAGGGCACCGAGGCGGCCGACCTCTTCAACGTGTTGCTCCGCACACGCTGCCAGGAGAAGAGCATGTCCGACGCGCGCAACGTCTACCACGCGCTCAAGTACGAGTTCCAGGTTAATCGCCAGACGTTCAACATCCTGCTCTCCGGGTGGAAGTCAGCGGAGGACACTGAAGCGTTCTTCGCTGAGATGCGAGAGCTCGGGGTGGAGCCCGACCAGGTGACCTACAACTCTTTGATTGATTGGCACTGCAAAAAACAGGACGTCGAGAAGGCCTACAAGCTGCTCGACGAAATGAGGGTGAAGGACATTTCTCCCGATATGATCAATTACACGAGCTTGATTGGCGGACTAGGGTTGATTGGCCAGCCCGACAAGACAAGGAATTTACTGAAGGAGATACACGAGCTCGGCTGCTACCCAGATGTTGCTGCATACAGTGCGGTGATACAGAACTTTGTTATAGCAAAGAGGCTTGGGGATGCGTTTGCATTGATGGAAGAAATGGCATCAAAGGGACTGATGCCGAATGTCACTACTTATAACCTTTTCTTCCGGTGCTATTACTGGGCATACGACATTGCCAGTGTATGGCAGTTGTATGCGCGGATGTGATCCAATGGATGCTTCCCAAACACATAGTCTTGCATGTTTATCATCAGGTTATGTCATTAGCATGGGAAGCTGCCGCGAGCACTAGAGCTGTGGAGTGATATGGCCAGAATGGGTTCGAATCATTTACCTTGGTGTTGGATGTGTTGTTTGACCTGTTATGTGATGAGGGGAAGCTGGAGGAGGCCGAGACATGCTTCCATCAAATGATTGAGTTGGGGCAGAAGCCGAGCAATGTTGCATTTAGAAGGATAAAGATACTTATATAGCTTGCAAACCGGGAGGAATCTATTGCTAGGTTGACTGAGAAAATGACACAATTTGGACGGTTGGCGCATGAGGATTGCCAATTGGTTGATCACACTGTTGAAAGCACACCTCATAATAGTGACGGAGATGGTGCTGATATAATAAGTTAATAACAACAACTTAGTGTATATATTCCGATGATGACGATGATGAATTGATGACCATAACTTTGGTTGACCAGGGAAATAGTTGAATGGTTATGAGGAGTTCACTGTACTCTAATATCTTCAAGGTAATCCTTCAAGATTTATGTTGGTCATTTTGCTTCCATAGGTTCTGATGTCTGTATTGGCTTTTCTAACAGCTTTGGAAAATAGTTTTGTAATCGACAGATAATCCAATTATATTGGCAGCTTATTATCGATATTGCTACATTCTTTTCCTGGAAACTCAAACTGTGGAAGACCATTCTAGCCTGCCTATTGGAATATATGGTATTACAGGATCATGTAATCTATGTTACGCACATAACATTGGAACTACATATTGTTATTCAACACCATACAATCTCTGTGTCATAAATGCACAATTAGAAGTAATACTGTTTAAACACTTATTTTTTATAATTAGTTCAAGCTCCGTGTTTGTCTGAAATATAATTTTGAAGCTATAGGGAAGGAATTGGCCAATACAGACACCTCTCATGCATGATGCATCTGGATTTTTGGCGTGACGGTAATGTAGAGGTGTTCATTAATCCATTATGCAACAGCCAACATAAGATGCATCTTTTTAAAAGAATGTTAGGAACATGCACATCTTATTTTTCTAAAGGACCTGAAAAATAGAAGTATTAACTTACTGATATATATACTATATAGGAAGAAGCAGGATGTGAACAGGGAGACCTACAGGAACACGTGTACTGAAAGGTATATTTCTCACTCTCTTTGAAACAAACCATATGTATTATTCTTTGTCCTATTGTTCTTTTAAGATCATTTTTAAGAACAGCTTACATGGCAATCTCTAGATAGCTCTGCATTTGTTTAAATATCTTAACATCGCCTTATCTCTACTCGAACTAACACAAATAAATCATTTCTTTGCTACAGTAGCCTCTACAACGCCTCTTACTATGCTGTATTTTTTGGCTCTCCTCCTGTTACGTCCAGCTCAATCATAACCTGCCTAGCGATATCGTCAAAGTTAGTTGTTGTATATTATTGCAATCCAAATATGTAATATATCTACAGTTACGTGCTGCTAATCTCGAACACTCTTGATGATTATCAACAGATCGTCTATCTTTTTTTTGGTTGTCTCTTTATGATTTCTCTGAAATCGCTCCTACCTGATTGTTTCGTACTATATGCTGCATCTGCATCGTACTTGATAATCTATTAAGATAGAATTAGACAATATGTATCTTTGCTACTGCACACTTACGTACTGATACATAAATATTCTACACAAACCTTGCCTACCTATAGGCTCATTCTTCGTCAGTTATCCAGTTGCATTCTTCATCGAATTTTTTTTTGCTCCTCAATACCACGGGCGCGCCAAGGCGCGCAGGGGTCTCTAGTAAATACAGAGAAGGGGGAAAAGTAAGAAACGGGAAAAAAGGAAAACGAAGAGTCCGTAAATCGGTTGCTCTGCGAGCACTCGCCTGGGTTGGCGATAGTTCGAATCCCTCTGGTGGAATTGCGATGGAGGAGCAGTTCATCCTCCGCGTGCCCCCGTCTGTGGCGGAGCGGATCGAGCGCCTCATGAACGAATCCGCCGGCGCCTCCTCCTCCTCCAACCCCGACGACGCCTCCCTCGACCTCTCCTTCAAAGGTGCCCCGGCGCGATTTCTACTTCTGTTTGTGCCAAAAACTACCCGTATAGAAGTCGCGGTTAAAAAACCACGAAGTCTGGGAGAACTCGCTGGCGGGTTTGCATGCCCGTAAGCTGTTCGACGAAATGCAGAGACCAGGCACGGTGAAGGTTTCTGTGGCGCGTTCGGAGACCGCCATTGCGGCGAGGCGGCTATCCGGTGATGCTTCGGGCGCGCGTTTAGAGCGCCACAGCGTGCGAGGAGTTGGGCGTGCTGGTGTCCTGCCCTAGGGATGTCTTGCACCACAGATTGGTGTCCAGGTGTGGATGTTCACAGTAGTTGGAACGAACGGTGTCGTTCATGGTGGCGAGCAGGCGATTACACGCTTTCTTGTGCCACCTGAAATGTCGAGAAATTGCAACCATGAGGAAGGTTATAGTTCTTGCTCTAGATTTTGCAGTAATAGGTTAGAAATGTTGTTAGCAGATTGCTCGATTGGCACTGGGTTATCAACACAGCACGAATTACAGATTGCCTGCTCACGTAAAGTAGCACTGTAGCACAAAACTTCCCACGCGTGTGGGTTCGGTGTAGTTTACCAATTGCTGCAATCTGGTTTCTTTACCTGCAGATGATATGAGATTAATGGCATAAGGAACAATCCAATTACTATTAGATGTACAATGTATAAGCGAGCAGCAGATGCCATATTTAAATAATACATATTGAATTCAAGGGAAATGCAAATGCTGGGATTCATGTTTATGCTAGTCTTACTTGAAAAAAAATCTCATTGTCTACTTTCTCTGTTGATATTTCCCTTTTTCACAAATTGCTGGATTTGCACTGTTTGGCTCAGTCATCACTCATCAGATATGCTTAACTTGCCATGCAGTCCATTGCCTGATCTGGACAAAATCATGAAACAACCTAGTCAATACTGGTAATCTTTTTTTTTTTAAAAAAACTCAAGTTCAGTAAATATATGACTCTGAAGAGCTGAGACCTTTTCATGGTGGCATGCAAAGTTCTTACTAGACAGCTTCTACCCTTGAGATACTGATAATATGATTCATGCTGAACTTTTTGTATAGCATTCTCTGTGCGCATATTTAGTTTATTCACTCGCTTCTAGTAACAGTACAGCGCAATGGTCTCTCTTAATTTATAAGAATACAACTTAATTAGAGTACTATAAACTGTTATCAGGAACTGGAATTTTATGCAATCTTTATTGTCTTGTGGAATGATGGTATTTTTCCTCTTACAGAGGATGGAAGAAGTGGCACATTTATGATTGGTAACCAGAGCTTTCCTGCATCTCTCTTGGATCTCCCAACTTTGGTGGAGTCATACAAGACATACGATGATTCAGTATTGATTAAAACTGCTGATGTTGGTCAGGTAAAACTGTAAAAGTGTTAGGATTTGTGTGTAACATCTTTTTTTTTTTTAATTTGAAGGACTCAAGAATCATGTATTGAAACTGAAACAGATGATAATGGTAAGAGAAAAAGATGATCCTGCTCCAGAAGGAGTTGAATACAAGCATGGACTTACTCCTCCAATGAGGGATGCACGCAGGAGACGTTTTCGCAGAGAACCCGACTTGAATGTATTCAAATTGACTGCCCTCGGATCTGTTTGTTTCCCATGTTCATGGGAACACTTTGTTAATCAGAATGCTGATTCTTGCCTGAACTCTTGCAGGCAGAGCTTGTTCACCGAGTTGAGAAGGATCTTATCAATATTATGCATGGAGTGTCTGTCAGTATCCTTTTGGCTGGTGTGATTTGTTAAATTCTACTCCCTCCAGTCACAAATACATGTTATTTTGGAATACATGCAATCAAACTTTGAAAACTTTGGCTCTCGATATCTTTTGAAAGATTTAGATTGGATAGATGAAAATTATATACGTATATAATTTTATTGGGTTTTATAAATATATTACAACGGAAATTAGTGACTAAAGTTGTGTTTTGGTGACCGTGTCAAAATCCAAAATGGTATATATTTGTGACCGGAGGAGTAGCATGTGTTGCCTTATTGCAATGGTATAGATGAATAGTGTTTTTTGTTTATTTCTGTATTCTTTGGTTGGTAGGTGTTTATCGACTTGGTAGGTGTTTATTTCTGTATTCTTTGGTTGGTAGTTCATGGAGAGGTATAGGGAGTAAAAGAAGGATCTTCATATGGTGTTATCGACTTGAAGAAAGTTTATAACAAAGTGCCAAAAAAGGTCATGTGATGAGTGCTTCAAAAGAAAAAAGTTCTAACAAAGTATGTTACCCTAATTAAGGATATATACCAAGATGTTGTGACTAATGTCAAAACATGTGGTGGTGATACTAGTGATTTCTCTATTAAGATAGGACTACACCAAGGGTCAGCGTTGAGCCTATACATTTTTGCCCTAGTGATGGACGAGGTCACGCGGGACATACAAGGAGATATCCCTTGGTATATGCTTTTCGCTGATGATGTAGTGTTAGTTGATGAGAGTAGGATAAGTGTCGATAGGAAGCTGGAGATGTAGAGAAAGACTGTAGAATCAAAGGGCTTTAGACTTAGTAGAACTAAAACTGAGTATATGAAGTGTGATTTCAGCGGTGCCGGGGCAGATGATGGAGATGTTAGGTTGGACGGACAAGTAGTGTCTAAGAAGGACACATTTCGATATTTGGGATCGATGCTACAACGAGACGGGGAGTTTGATGAAGACGTTAGCCACAGGATTAAAGCGAGGTGGGTAAAATGGCGCCAAGCTTCGGGTGCCCTGTGTGACAAAAAAGTTCCTCAAAAGTTAAAGGGTAAGTTCTATAGGACGGCGATCAGACCTGCGATGCTATATGGAGCAGAATGTTGGACGACTAAAAGACAATATATACAGAAGATGAGTGTAACGGAGATGGGGATGCTGCGGTGGATATGTGGTCATACAAGGCAAGATCGAATCCGCAATGAGGATATACGTGATAGGGTGTGAGTAGCACCAATTGAGGAGAAGCTTGTCCAACACCGCTTGAGATGGTTTGAACATCTCTAACGGAGGCCTTTTGAGGCACCGATACGTAGTGGAATTTTAAGACGTACTGAAAACGTAAGAAGAAACAGAGGTCGACCAAAACTAACGTGTGAGGAAGTAGTTAAAAGAGATTTGAGGGATTGGAATGTAGCTAAAGAATTAGCTTTGGATAGGAGCGTATGGAAGTTAGCGATCAATGTACTGGAATCATAAGAAGGTTTAGAGGCTGTATTTTAGGCCCTCGGCTCGGATGACAGGATGTATAGCTTAAGGTTTTAGCCTTGTAGGTTTTATTATTATATTTTTATTTTATTTTATTTTATTTGCAAGGCTCTCATCTATTTGACTTTGAGGATGTTTCATTTCTAGTCCACTCCAACTTATTTGGGATCAAAGGTTTTGTTGTTGTTGTTGTTTGGTTGGTAGGTGTGGCACTTTTATTGGCTCATCAACATCCTTTGACAAAAGTCCTTGCTCTTTTAATCAGAAGTCGACATAGCTATATTTAATTCCTTAACCTCGTTGACCAGGATAATGTTGTGAATCTTTTTAAGCATGGGATTATAGTGATTGCATACAGATATTTCCAAAGCTTTTGAGTTGAAAGGTTAACATTGAAGTGATAATAGGTTTTTTGAATTGTAATAGTTGTATCTGCTGCTAGTTATCATGACTTCATTTGGTTCATTGGTTGAACAATTATATAAAAGGAAATTTCACCACTTATATGTCAACCAGTCTATGTACAAAGTTCTTTGACTCGTTGGCAGACCAGAATGCTAGTGTAGTTGGAGCTGGCGAAGGTGGTGATCGCAAGAAAGCTGCACCAGCTCCCGCAACCAAGCCTGATGTTCAAGAGCCTGCTGCAAACGGCGAAGAGGCTGAGCCTGAGAGGAGCGACTCCGATGAGTCTGTTGACGCGGAGAATTGAAGTGGACCAGAATAAATATTCAGCTTCAATTGCCCAAGCACACCCAGTTAGAAATTCAAATCAAAGAATGTATGTCTGTGCCAACTAAGGGCGCTTGTTGTCGCTCTTACAACCTGTTGATTATTATCATAAAAAAACAGTAGTACGGTACTGCAGCAGTGCGATGAACGTGTATTATAATATTCCCTCGGGAGTTTCCTCATTCGTAGCGCCGGATGTTGATAGCCACATCGCGACATTGCTGCAGATACAGCGAGCTTGAGGGAGACATGGTTGTAAGTTTTTGGAACGCGTTAACACGCCAGAAGTTAATAAAGACATTTGATTGCTCCATCCTGTTTGGGAATTTTTTTTAAAAATAATATAATTTTAGAAGATATTTACAAAAATAAATATCCGTCTCCAAAAATTACAAAAATATGTCTCTGTCGTCAGTTCAACTAGCGACAGGAATCTATCGTCAGTTGGACTGTCGACAAGGACCCTGTCGCCAGTTGAGGTATCTATCGCCACTTCAATTGGCGACAAGGATCTATCGCCAGTTCAACTGGCGATAGGTACCTCAGCCCTATTCCACTTAGCCAGTTTTTGATTTTCATAAATTTTAAATGGTACCAAATCAGACCGCGATTGAGTGCATGAAGGTCAGAACTACACGTATCACGGAAGCCAGTCTCGGTGCAGCCTCTATGCCCTGATGGACGTGCGTAGCCGCAACGCGCCAAACTCTATCGACACCTCGCCCTCCGGGGGGACTACGGTACTGAGGCGGCTACGGTGACGCGCGTCAATCACCGGGTCAAGCAACTTGTAGTGGCTCGCGTCTGCCATACCTGAAAATGCAGTAATAAACAAAGTTCATATTTTTTTTTCATGCATCTTTACATAGCTTATGTAGCAACTACGGATTTTCTTTACAATTTTAATACGTGTCATGCTATTTTTCTAGTTTAAATGGTATTTTCGGCACTAACAAGATATTTACCGTACACTAACACAATAATAACTACACACTAATAAAATAATAACCGCGCACAAATGCAAAGGTAAATAATTACTCCACTTAGTTACTCTATATATTTTTTACAGATTCATAGCTGGCGTCTTCCTATTTCTACAGAAATATCATAAATCGTTCGAGTGTTGCAACATTCCTAACATGTGCATGACGAACTACATAATTTCATTATTTCTACAAATATTCTCATTGCTCTTTCGACCTACTCAGCCACTTCGGATTTTTTTTTACAATTTTAAAATGTGTCATGCAATTCTTCTATTTTAAAAGAGAATTCCTACATTAATAATATAACTACCGGCTACACAACTCAAAATATGTACTACACAATTTGACTACATTTATCTAACCTACTCAATTCTATGTCGCTATTTTTGTTTGCTAACCTACATGGTTTTGACATAACGTACAAAGTTTCAGAAAAATGTACCTGCAAGATGATCGATCGGATCTGATGCTCTGTCAATCTCTCTCCTCCGCGACGAACTGGCAGAGCTTCGCTACTTTTCTCTCTCTCCCTCTCGTACTCTCTCTTGTTTTTTTCTGGAATTAAAATGAATTCTGGATTGATTTTTTGCCGTTTTTATAGTCGGTCCTGTCGCCAGTTGAACTGGCGACACGAACCTGTCCAACTTCCTGTCGCCAGTTCAACTGGCGATAGGTAGTTGGACCGCGACAGAGGCAATAGGTCCTATCGCCACCCAATCAGCGATAGGTTCCTGTCGCTAGTTGAACTAGCGACAGGGACATATTTTTGTAATTTTTGGGGACGACTATTTATTTTTGTAAATACCTTTTAAAATTATATTATTTTAAAAAAATTCTCCTGTTTGGCAGATGTTCGTCTCGTGTCCCTAGCGAAACGTCGCCCAGCATAACAGAATGACAGTTTTATGTCGCTACAAACCATTTTGTTATGCTACAACCATTTCGTTGCGCTGGACGACGTACAAGGCCCCGTTATAGCGGCCTTGAAGTAGATCAGGCCGTCCGCGTGTCACCCGTCCCCGCACCACACGCCTGCCCAGCCAAAAAAATGGGTGATGCGGAGCCCTCCACGTCTCATTTCTTTTCTCCTTCCGCTCTCTCTCACCTGGGCGGCACTGCCACCGCCACTCCACTTGCTCGCCCCCTCCCTTGTCCCTTCTGCTCCCATCTCCCGACACCGCCCCTTACCCTCTTTCCCTCTCCACTTCCTCCCCTCCCCGCCGTGCTCCCTCCCTCTCTGCCACTTAGAGCCATATATCGCCGCCCAGATCAGGTTGCGCCATCGTCTTCTTTTCCACCCACGCCAGCAGCCACAAGCTTAGATGGCTGCTACCGTCTAGCTCCAGCCTCCAGTACAACAACCTCCTCCCTCCCCTTTACCGCTTCTCATGCGCATTTTAGTATGTACTGAAAACACATGTAATTCTTTTTTTCTTCCAAAAAAAAAGAAAGCTCGGATATAGTGTATAAATTTTTTATTTAATCTTTTTTAAATAATATTTTAAAGTTAACCCCACTAACTTTATTTTCAATTCTGACCTTTTTGGTCACGTCATGATGTGTGGTGTGACCAAAACATGATGTCATGCTATTGTCCTCGGCGTTGCCAAACCTGTCACGCAAGCCCTCACGCGCACGTCTTGCCAGCGTAGAGGGCATGTGTGGCAGTTGTCACGCCCGCACTCATGGCGTGATAAGCCTGCTTGGTCACGCCAACTCGTGCAGCATGACAATGGTGACTTAGGTGCCGCCGCCCACCCAGCTTGTCATTTTTCCCAAACCCGTTCTTCCTCCCGAGCGTCGCAACTCCCGCATGCCCCGTCCTCGGCCCCCGCTAGCCTCCTCCCCCACCGCCCTCCTGGACGTCCTCCTCCCTGCGCCGGTGTAACGTCTCAAAATTTGGATTTTCAAAAATCTTTTGAGTAGTTTAGGTCCCTGGAAAATTTCACCATTTTTATTTGAATTAATAAAGCTTAATTGGAATTTTCCTAAATTAAAAATATTTAATTTGACTAATATAAACATTAATTAAATAAAAATTTGTGTTATTTGGCTTCCTTGTCCTTCAAGGAATTTTTGGGTATTTTCTGAGATTTTTTCCGGATTTGTTTGCTATTTATTTGACCTCCTTGATTTTTAGGATTTCTTTTAATTCCGAAAATCCAGATTTTCTCTCTCCTGCCGATGCTACAGTATCGCGGGTTACTGTTCATCGCGTTCCTCTGACCGAACCGAACGCATCTCCCGACCGTGTTCGTTTCAAACTGAAAAATTCAAACTTCCATATCTTCCTCTACGGTGCATATAAATGCGAGCCGTTTGCGCTCACGCGTCCGTGTTGATCCCCTCTTCCAATCCCTTGAATTGGTTTCCTCCAAACCGATCTAATTTCGTCGCAATCTCCAAAAAACTGAGCTCCAACCAAAGGTTTTCTCCGGCGAACTACGGCTTCATCCGACGCCCCGGCCGAACCGTCATGCGGCGTTGGCTTCGCCGTCGCGTTCTACGCCATGGTTCCTTCCTCTTCGACCAAGATCACCGAGCACCGTCGGCCATGTCAAGCCCTAAAGCCAAACGTGTTCATCGCGTTCTCGCTACCTCGGTGAGTTTCTCCAAAATCCGACCGCCATCTTGTGCCCTCGTCAATACCTATTTTCCCCTCTTATAGATTCAAGTTTCATCCACCGCGCGCCGAATTTGACGTTCTCTCGCTCTTGTTCGTCGTCCTTCTCGCCAATTACTCCGCAACCGTTGATCCCGGCCTTCAACTCCACCACCGTTGAGTTCGCTGTCGCGCGTTCTCGCCGTGCTCACCTCCTTTTTGCGAGCATCGCCGGAAGTGTTACGCGCTCGTGAGGCCGCCGTCGTCGGCGTTCTTCGCGATCGCTGCCGCCGCGTGGAGCAAAATCTCGACGTCCGACCGCGCCATCATCTCCCATTCGCCGCTTCCTTTCCGCTTTGCCCCTTCGCCAATGCCGGTTCGCCTCGCTCATCGGCACCTCCGTGAGCAAGAATCATCCAACCTTGTGTGTACTGCTCATGGCGCTTGCTCTCTGTTACTTGTTCATATGGTTGTCGAGCATGGAATTCCTCCGATTCCTTTTCTTTCTTTGATGTGTAGAGCCAAAGAACTATTCTTTGCTTTGCTATCTAAATTCTAAACATCTGCCATCTTCATACTCCATGAACCAGACCAATGCATGTAGTAATTCTCCAATGCATGCTTCTCTATTAATTCTCTTGTTGTCAACAATTCAAGCCATACTACCTATATCTCTCTCACTTCTATGTGGACCCTTTGCCATCCATATATATATATACATATATGTATATATATATATATATATATATATCTTCCATGTAGACCCCACATGTCATCTTCCTAATTAAAACTCTATTATTTTCCCTCACTTACATGCGGGTCCCGTATGTCAGTCAATCTTGGTCAAACCCTATTCATGAGCTTGGTCCACCGTGGACTAGCATATCTCCGTGGACCCGGTCCAAAGACCAGTGGCCCACATGTCAACCCCTAATCCTATTTTCGGGAATTAATTTAATTCTTGAAAATCCTTTTATCTTATTGGTCCCGCTTGTCACTCTCTCTACCTTATTTCTGGAATTATTTTAATTCTAGAAATCCATAAATACCTGTCGGTCCCATCTATCATATACTCGTTCTTTTTCTAAATATTTTTGGAATAGAATATTCTGATAATATTCCGTAGAGCTTTTTCATTATTTTATGTGAATTTCAATCTTCCAAGAGCCATATCTTCTTCATCCGAATTCCGATTGAACCCATTCAAGTTTCTAAATTCATATAAATTCAATATCTACCTTCCAGTACCATTCAATTTCAATTTGGAGTTTATTTGATTTGTCTTTTGAATTTAGTTTGTTTTGCGCTTTCTTTCTCGTTAGACGCCGAAGTCCCGGAATCGTCCGAAGGAGCTGAAGATCAAGCAAAGTAGAAGATTGAAGATAAAATAAGATCATCATTGCTATAGCAAGACAAGTTATACCTTTGATCATATTGAATCCCAGTTTTTAAAATTACCTTGATTTAAATTATTGCATTTACTTTAAGTAATTATTTAAATGCTTTTGGGTTTAGCTATTAATCCAATTTGTTATATCCACTTTGTCTATTGTATGTCATAATCTTTTGTCACCCTAGATTGGTTCATATTTAGTTGGTGCTATGGTATTACCAACGTGGGTTGGTTAGTACGAGTAGATTGCTTAGCCATGCAACGAGTCATCATCATCACCTGAGTTGCAATTATAAATTTGACTATGTGATTATGGAACTTTGTGTAAAACTGTGTGCTATGTGTTATTACTTCGTGATGGCATGTGTTGCACTAAAACCAACTGGGTGGTAAAGGATTTGGACTGAGGCAAGTGGTGGAGACTGTGTGACATGGTGGACTATGTGATGGGAATGATAATCTTTGTGACTTAGTTAGAAAATGGAAGTCTTGCCTTGGTCAATTAAGGACTTAACTTTGTGCGCCATTGAACTGAGTCTTACTGTACGACCACATGTCTGATAAAACGGGCCTAACTTAGTAAGTTATGGATTCTCGGCATTGATGTTCAGGTGGATAGGTTAGGCTATGTGATATGGGTACTATGTGAATAAGAATGTCAATGTTGAGATGAAGTTTCTGAACCGTTTTGTTATGATCGGTCGGCCACACCGGTTATATCGTGTGGGTAAAGTGTAAAACCTCTGCAGAGTGTTAAACAATCTATTCGAATAGCGCGTCATGGTCATGGACAATGCTCGGGATTTCACACGAGGGTAGTTTTCATAAAACTATTGGGAAGGGACAATTTGTGTGATTTAAGTCATATGGTCGTGTGAAAGAATTTGATTAGGCTATGTGTCTTTGTGAAAACAAATGTTAAATTAATATTGTCTATTTGTTTTGAATTATGCTTTCAATCTATTATTCATATTCAATTGCAAATGTTGCATTTCGCAAAATAACCACGAAGCCATTTCCTTTGGAATAAGTCCGCATCTATACATTGCATTCGTGGTATGACTTGCGAGTACGGTTGTGTACTCACGCTTGTTGTAAAACTTGCGCCCAAACCTCTGAAATGGAGGAATCGTCGGTCAACAAGGTCTACTTCAAGGATCGAGAAGAACTAGGTCGCAGACCCATTCGATTGCTGTGGGCATATGGATGGGCTTCACCGGTTATTCCGCTTCGCTCATTGCAGACTTCATTGAGCTATTCGCCTTCTGAGGCATTAATTGTAAGCTTTGACCTTAAGGTCTTTACTCTGATATTTATTGTTATTTGCCTATTTATTAGTCATCTTTGTATATGGAAATGATATTTCATCGATGTTACCACTGTGTGCACTAGCGTGATCCTGGACTAGTGCAGTATACACAGAGGGTCCAGAATTGTAATTTTGGGTCCCGACAGAGGTGGTATCAGAGCCATATCGACTGTAGGTCGTGACCTTAGTTAGAATTGCCGTTGTAAGGAAAAGTTCAAAACTTATTTTACAAATGGAAAATCTTAATGATGTGCTATTCTCATCTTGTCTAGCTTCTATACTCTTCCATTCTATTCCTTTCTCATCTATATTCGTCCTCACCATTTTGAGTATTAAATTGGACTCTCTCCTCTCATAACTTCTATAGTCATCGTTATCCATGTCAAATGTCTTGGTGGATGTCCAAGAGCTGTTTTGAGCAACTGTTTGAAGACCACGCAACAAACAACAACGTGTCAACATCTCCCAAGTGTTCAAGACAAGTGCGTCGCAAAAATTCAAGACTAAGAAGAAGTTGTACGTCGCCTCCATCTTTCTTCAAGCTTCGCCTCCAAGGATCGCAAGCGACAACGCTTGATGAAGACCGTGACCGTTCGAGTTTTCTTGGACCAACCATATAGGATAAATCAAAGATAGGTTCCTCTCGTGTGTTGAGCCAAGTCGCCTGTTAAGTTAGAGTTTAATCGACTAGACGATTAGATCTTTGTTTTCCTTCTTCAGTGTAGTTTGGCTGTGAGTTTTATGCTTCTTAATAGCTTTTCGGCTATTTGTGTGTTCCTTGGTGTTCTTTGGGTTAAACCCGCTCCCCTTAGTAGATTGTCTTCCCTTACCTTGTGCTTTTTCCCTCTCATCTATAAGCCCTGGTCAGCCAGCAGATGGAGAACCGCAGTGAAGCCACCACAAGAATCTTGAGACGCTTTGTGCCACTGTGTTGTCAACCCCAGTGGACGCTTGTCGATCAGAGTAGCGTGATCCAGTCATGGAACAATTCTTGGTAGCTCGAGACTCAACTCATGAATGCGATGATGCGAATATGAACAACAGGCTGACCCAGCAGAATCAGACCACCGCTACTTTAATCGATTTGATGAATCAGAATAATCAAGCAAGTCATCGTACCATCGCCAGCGTTAGTACCAAAGCAGATGATAACCAGCTACTATCTCCAGTGCCAGTAGTGGCCCATCAGAACACGAGCCAGCTCCCTGCCACCCAGAATCAGATCATGCAAGTGACGATGCAACCATCGGACAATAGTAATATTTGCAATGATGCGCAACTCGCTGCCATCCCAACGACGCACCCTCGCCTTCAAGCTTGCAAAGTTCATGATGACCAAGCCGTCTGTCTTTGAAGGTTCAACCACACTCAATGAAGCAGAATCTTGGATTCGCACCATAGAAGAAAAGCTAACTATTGTGCAGTGCAACGATAATGAGAAAGTTTTCTATGCCGCTCATCATTTAGAAGGAGTTACATTAAATTGATGGGAAAACTTTCATGCCGCCCATCAGGACAAAAAGACCATCACATGGTTAGAGTTCCTCGCTGCTTTTCGCCAACAGCACGCGACATCAAGCAAGAGTGATCAAGAGAAACTTGCTATTCTGATATCCTACATCCCATACAGTCATTGTCATTTGAAGTGTTGCTAACCAGATAAGTCATAAGATTGTGCATGTACCCACTGCGGAGAAATAGGCCATAGTGCCGATGAGCACAATATCAATTGTTCCAGTTGCGAAGGAAACCATTCCGTTGGAAAATGTCCTATGAGTAAGATCACATGTTTCTTGTGTGAAAGCGATGATCATTGTTCGAGCCAGTGCCCTATGTATTCCGTGTTGACTTTTGCAATGCAACGTCAGTGAGAAAACTTTCGAGCTACTATCAGAACATTAGCAAGAGAAGGCAAACCATTGTCAGTACAAGATATATCAGCTAAAGAATTACAAAAGCAGAATATTGACCTCGAATTTCACCTCAAAAGAGAAACAAGCCAGTCTCGTCACTAGTGTGTTTCAAGTGTGGTAAGCAAGGCCACTATGCCAAGAGATGTCCTACAAAGCGACTATCCTTCTTGAAGGTTGAAGAACACCAAAATAATCGTTCTGCCTTGACCTCTTCAGAAAAAGTCACAAGGTTCGACATGTCTATGCTACAACAATCATGGAAAAGGTCACTACATCGCTAGTGTCCTCGTGGAACCACCACTCACTCGGATGCAAGAATACCGTAAGTCACTCGCTTAAGATTTTAACTCCTAGAGCGCTTGGTAACGCACTGTGACCCGTTTGCCCAATGAAGTAGTCAAAGAAGAGACGCTTGAATGATGATGTTACCAAGAAAGTCTAGATTGGTGATACCGGATCATGCGATGTCATGCCTCATAGTAGCAGAAAATCGGGAATCATTGTAACCTTTCCTTTGTTAGAAAGCAAAATGTGGACATCTTTGCATGCAAGTTACGGAGAAAAAGAAATTGTTGGATATTAAATCATTGGATACCTTTCCTAGAGTCCGCCTTTGCAAGTTGAGTAATCAAGCGTTAAGTCATGATGATAGAAGGTCAGAGCCGTAACTATGGAATGTGATGTTGAATTCCAACTCATCATTTTGCATAGCGATGAGACAATAGTAAATGATTGAAGAATCTAATCAATGGATAATGTCTCAGATCCGCAAGAGAATATGCGATCTTCATTGCAAGTGGTCTATGCGAAGATGCAACCATATTCACGATCAAGTTCGTCTCGACTTGGTACCTAGGATCACCAATTCGTAAGAAATTATGTCACGTATGAATTATGACAAAAGTTGCCAACGAGTTTGCTAAAAATGATAGAGTAGATCGATGACTTTATCGATATAAAGCGTTGGCAAATCAAACCCGTCGGCTTAGAAGTGTCGATTGAATACCGATGAAATAGTCATTTTGAGACAAGATGTCGATTGAAGATCGATGAGACGATCGTTTCAAGTTAGCCAAGACCCTCACCGGTTGTAAGAAGAGAAATTACCAGCCGCTAGAAGTGAACCGTGTTTGTAAGAATTTGAAAGAGATTAATCACAACTTCAATGTTCGCATTGCGGATACCGTAAAGAACCTTGTGATTTTATCACAGAACATCTAAGAATCAGGGTGTTAAGAAGTTTCACCAGCACTTCTTAATAACTAAAGTTTCAAGCAGTGAATTATCCTGGTCGTAATTCAAAGTTGCTGTGATGAAGAAACAAAGACGGTTATTGGATTGAGAACCGTGAAGTCGAAATCCGTTCCCTCTAGCCAGACCAGTACAACAGCAGATACTTTGAAACAGAAGAGCTACCGTAAGAATCTGTTGACCAGTCAGCTAAAGTTACTTGTGAAAGTCGGAAGTTGAGTCTTGAGTCAGTTGCAAGGATATCTGTTGAAACCCAGAATTTGAACTGATGCTAGAAATCAGTGCTGACCAGAAAGTGAGATGACAGTTTTGTGAAGAAAATTCGTCCTCACGTAAGGCCAAGGAAAGCGTGAGAACCCGCTGAAGGCGAACAGAAATGATGCACAAATCAATGAGCATATCTGCATATCTAATGAGAAGAAATTCAAGTAGTTGATGCTCAAACCAACATTGAGTGCAAGTATTCCAGTTTCCCTAAAAGTACCAAGGCGTACAAAGATCTCGAAGTGGCATTGTGATGATCCAAAATAAAGTGAAATATCGCAGAATGGGTTACCATGTGTTTGGCATGTCAGAAAATCAGCCAAAATGTTGGGGGCTAGTCAGAGTACTTCTATCCCTGAGAATTCAGATATGGGATCTCCCAGGACCCAATCGGGATATAATTTCTTGAAGGGTGATTGTTGATCATTTGACAGAAATTTGTCGCTTCATTCCTGTCAATATCACCTAGTTTGGAGACTGCCTAGCAGAGTTGTATACGACAGAGGTTGTATACGACAGAGATGGTATTTGTCAGCATGGGTGCAGTGTCAGATCTACAGAGATGGTCAATTTTGCACGGCACGTCAGAGAAGTTAGTGTCAGACCAAGGATCTCAGCTTATCATGTATTAGCGACAGAGTATGCATGATGCTTGGGTGATCATTTCAGTTCAGTATTGTGAATCGCCCTGAATCAATAGACAGATTGAAAAGATTAATGAGTTGTGCCTTAACTCAGAGTACCAAGTCGAGCAAGTAAGTGTTATGTGTAGAGTTTCTCTACAACCCGGATGTCGACCATCGTAGTTGTCACCCTCCAAGTTGAGTGGTTGATCGTGTAAGTCATCGCTCAGCTAGGAGCAGATCAAATTACAAAGTATGTGGATGTTGCATTAATCATGAAGCAGAAGACCAAGGGTCCTTAATCCTAAATGGAATTTAAGTAGAAGGGTTCAAAAAGGAAAGCTACACAGACTATACAGATTTTCACCTTCGCAGCCATGTCTATCTTCAGAATACCTGTTGGAGTTCTGTGCTAAAGAATTGTATGACAGAGTTGACAAAAATGTGTTAGTTAGTTCAGATTTGAGCGCGAAGAAGAGATAGTTTGCCAACCTGAGTTGTCAGTCAGCAGCAAGATTTCCTCCACTTCAGAAGTGCCTTCAAGCAACGATCAAGCAGCCCCGGTAGAAGCAATCAAGTTTCAAGATGCCTTTCAGCCAAGAGCCAGTTTGTCAAGTTTTCAGTGAAGCGAGAAGTTTAGCAAGAAGCAAGGCGTTGTTATGTAAGTAGTCAGAAGAGCGATTCGGTCAAAGTCAAAGCAATTTGAAAGCAAGATTGAACCCGAAGGCTGAGTTCCTTATCCTATTCTATAGCCAGCCTGAATCTCGGGGACGAGATTCCTTTAAGGGGGGAGGTTTGTAACGTCCCAAAATTTGGCTTTTCAAAAATCTTTTGAGTAGTTTAGGTCCCTGGAAAATTTCACCATTTTTATTTGAATTAATAAAGCTTAATTGGAATTTTCCTAAATTAAAAATATTTAATTTGACTAATATAAACATTAATTAAATAAAAATTTGTGTTATTTGGCTTCCTTGTCCTTCAAGGAATTTTTGGGTATTTTCTGAGATTTTTCCGGATTTGTTTGCTATTTATTTGACCTCCTTGATTTTTGGGATTTCTTTTAATTCCGAAAATCCAGATTTTCTCTCTCCTGCCGATGCTACAGTAAATCGCGGGTTACTGTTCATCGTGTTCCTCTGGCCGAACCGAACGCATCTCCCGACCGTGTTCGTTTCAAACTGAAAAATTCAAACTTCCATATCTTCCTCTACGGTGCATATAAATACGAGCCGCTTGCGCCACGCGTCCGTGTTGATCCTCTTCCAATCCCTTGAATTGGTTTCTCCAAACCGATCTAATTTCGTCGCAATCTCCAAAAACCGAGCCCAACCAAAGGTTTTCTCCGCGAACTACGGCTTCATCCGACGCCCCCGGCCGAACCGTCATGCGGCGTTGGCTTGCGCCGTCGCGTTCTACATCATGGTTCCTTCCTCTTCGACCGAAGATCACCGAGCACCGCCGCCATGTCAAGCCCTAAAGCCAAACGTGTTCATCGCGTTCCTCGCTACCTCGGTGAGTTTCTCCAAAATCCGACCGCGCCATCTTGTGCCCCTCGTCAATACCTATTTTTCCCACTTGTAGATTCAAGTTTCATCCACCGTCCGCCGAGAATTTGACGTTCTCTCGCCTCTTGTTCGCCGTCCTTCTCCGGCCAATTACTCATAACCGCTGATCCGGCCTTCAACTCCACCACCGTTGAGTTCGCGTCGCCGCGTTTCTACGCCGTGCTCACCTCCCTTTTGTAGAGCATCGCCGGAGTGTTCGCGCCGTGAGGCCGCCGTCGTCGGCGTTCTTCGCATCGCTGCCGTCGCGTGGAGCAAAATCTCGACGGCCGGACGCGCCATCATCTCCGCTCGTCGTTTCCTTTCCGTTTGCCCTTCGCCAATCTTTGGTTCGCCTTCGTTCATCGGCACTCCGTGAGCAAGAATCATCCAACCTTGTGTGTACTGTTCATGGCGCGCCCTCTGTTACTTCGTTCATATGGTTGTCGAGCATGGAATTCCTCCGATTCCTTTTCTTTCTTTGATGTGTAGAGCCAAAGAACTATTCTTTGCTTTGCTATCTAAATTCTAAACATCTGCCATCTTCATACTCCATGAACTGCACCAATGCATGTAGTAATTCTCAATGCATGCTTCTCTATTAATTCTCTTGTTGTCAACAATTCAAGCCATACTACCTATATCTCTCTCACTTCTATGTGGACCCTTTGCCATCCATATATATATACATATATGTATATATATATATATATATATATATATATATATATATATATCTTCCATGTAGACCCCACATGTCATCTTCCTAATTAAAACTCTAATATTTTCCCTCACTTACATGCGGGTCCCGTATGTCACCAATCTTGGTCAAACCCTATTCATGAGCTTGGTCCACCGTGGACTAGCATATCTCCGTGGACCGGTCCATAGACCGATGGCCCACATGTCAACCCCTAATCCTATTTTCTGAATTAATTTAATTCTTGAAAATCCTTTTATCTTATTGGTCCCGCTTGTCACTCTCTCTACCTTATTTCTGGAATTATTTTAATTCTAGAAATCCATAAATACCTGTCGGTCCCACCTATCATGTACTCGTTCTTTTTCTAAATATTTTCGGAATAGAATATTCTGATAATATTCCGTAGAGCTTTTTCATCATTTTATGTGAATTTCAATCTTCCAAGAGCCATATCTTCTTCATCCGAATTCCGATTGAACCCATTCAAGTTTCTAAATTCATATAAATTCAATATCTACCTTCCAGTACCATTCAATTTCAATTTGGAGTTTATTTGATTTGTCTTTTGAATTTAGTTTGTTTTGCTCTTTCTTTCTCGTTAGGCACAAAGTCCCGGAATCGTCCAAGGAGCCAAGATCAAGCAAGTAGAAGATTGAAGATAAAATAAGATCATCATTGCTATAGCAAGGCAAGTTATACCTTTGATCATATTGAATCCAGTTTTAAAATTACTTTGATTTAAATTATTGCATTTACTTTAAGTAATTATTTAAATGCTTTTGGTTTAGCTATTAATCCAATTTGTTATATCCACTTTGTCTATTGTATGTCATAATCTTTTGTCACCCTAGATTGGTTCATATTTAGTTGGTGCTATGGTATTACCAACGTGGGTTGGTTAGTACGAGTAGATTGCTTAGCCATGCAACGAGTCATCATCATCACCGAGTTGCAATTATAAATTTGACTATGTGATTATGGAACTTTGTGTAAAACTGTGCTATGTGTTATTACTTCGTGATGGCATGTGTTGCACTAAAACCAACTGGGTGGTAAAGGATTTGGGTGAGGCAAGTGGTGGAGACGTGTGACATGGTGGACTATGTGATGGGAATGATAATCTTTGTGACTTAGTTAGAAAATGGAAGTCTTGCCTTGGTCAATTAAGGACTTAACTTTGTGCGTCATTGAACTCGAGTCTTCTTGACGACCACATGTCCGATAAAACGGGCCTAACTTAGTAAGTTATGGATTCTCGGCATTGATGTTCGTGGATAGGTTAGGCTATGTGATATGGGTACTATGTGAATAAGAATGTCAATGTTGAGATGAAGTTTCGAACCGCTTTGTTATGATCGGTCGCGCCACACCGGTTATATCGTGTGGGTAAAGTGTAAAACCTCTGCAGTGTTAAACAATCTATTCGAATAGCGCGTCATGGTCATGGACAATGCTCGGGGATTTCACACGAGGGTAGTTTTCATAAAACTATTGGGAAGGGACAATTTGTGTGATTTAAGTCATATGGTGTGTGAAAGAATTTGATTAGGCTATGTGTCTTTGTGAAAACAAATGTTAAATTAATATTGTCTATTTGTTTTGAATTATGCTTTCAATCTATTATTCATATTCAATTGCAAATGTTGCATTTCTGCAAAATAACCACAGAAGCCATTTCCTTTGGAATAAGCCTGCATCTATACATTGCATTCTGTGGTATGACTTGCGAGTACGGTTGTGTACTCACGTTTGTTGTAAAACTTGCGCCCAAACCTACAGAAATGGAGGAATCGTCGGTCAACAAGGTCTACTTCAAGGATCGAGAAGAACTAGGTTGCGCACCCCATTCGATTGCCTGTGGGCATATGGATGGGCTTCACTGAAGTTATTCCGTTTCGTTCCGCTGCAGCTTCATTGAGCTATTCGTCTTCTGAGGCATTAATTGTAAGCTTTGACCTTAAGGTCTTTACTCTGATATTTATTGTTATTTGCCTATTTATTAGTCATCTTTGTATATGGAAATGATATTTCATCGATGTTACCACTGTGTGCACTAGCGTGATCCTGGACTAGTGCAGTATACACAGAGGGTCCAGAATTGTAATTTTGGGTCCCGACAGCCGGCCTGCTTCCTTCGGCGACCTCCTCCCTGGTCCCGTGGCCCCCTCATCGGTCCCACGGCTCCCTGCGTCGGCCTCCTCCTCACGACCCTTGCGCCGGCTTGCATCTTCGGACCTGTCGAGTTAAGAACCGATCGTCCCTGTGATTTTTTTGGAATAAGTCCACTGTACCCCTAAAATATGGTCTGAGTCCAAAAAAACACCCCAAACTACAAAACCATTCACTTTATACTCTCCAATTATCAAAACCAGATCAAATTATACACTAGGTTGGTTTCATTGGTGGTTTTAGCCATGGGTCCCACATGCCAGCCCCATCTCTTTCTTCTCCAGCCCAGCATGGCGCCCTCCTTCCCCTGGTCGTACTAGAGTGTGCTCTGGAGATCCACGCATGGCGCCCTCGCCGCTCACCCACGTGGTGCAGCTCCTACCTTCCCCAACTAGCTCTCCCCTGGTTCTCGCCCCCCGTGCAGCTATAAGAACCACCGGTGCATCTCCCTTCTTCTCCTCCCCCTTCTTCCTCAAACGCAAAGCTGGAGCCGAGCTCCCGTCTCCACTGCATCGCCTCTCCACCGTTCGCCGCCTCTGGTGAGTTCCTTACCACGGCGGCCGCGTCACCCTGTGCCTTCCAGGGCCCTCCACTTCCCCACACCTCCCCTCTTCTTCTTCGCCGCTGAGCAAGCCGCCGGAGCTGAAGCCCCCATCTCCGCCTGGTTTCAGCCACCACCGTTCGGTCGCACTGATAAGTGTTTCACTGAACCCGCCGCGTCACCCTGCGCCCCCCATCCCCCTCTACTCTTCCCCCACCTCCACCCTTCTTCTTCGCCGCCGAGAAGCTCCACCGCTACCTGTAGAGACCCTAGAATATTAGAAATGTACTTAATTAAAATTATACTGTAGCACAATTATTAATCAAGGAACAGTACTGCCCCTTTATTAAAGATCATGCTAAAAGTATAAATTTAACAAGTATCAAATCCAATGTTCAGGATCCCCAGATATATGTCTTACAATGGTTCCCAGGATCAGTTACCATTGCACATATATCCTTAATCAACATTGCATCTTTCACATACAAGTCATAACTTTACTTAATTAAACATAAGTTTACAATTTTTGGTTTAGTACTACATTATCAAGTGACTTGGTCACTACAAAGAACTGACAGCGGAAGCAAAATAAAACGACAAAACCACCAATGGCCCCATCCACTCGCAGGCGATTGCATGGAGGAAAGAAATAGTTTTACTCGTTAGCGTCACCCTGATCGGCGCTAACGGGCACTTCATATAAGTAACCGTCCTCACCTGCAACAATAGGTTATAGCACCTTGAGTACGGAAGGTACTCAGCAAGACTTACACAAACTAATAAAAGAAAGTGTTTGTTAGAACCTATTCAAAGGATTTAGATTTGTACATGCATATGGTTACAACAGGAAGGCATAATGGTTCAATTTTGCATAAAGCAATACATATTAACCTACAATTGCTAGGTTTTGCTAAAGCAATTTAATAAATCAAACTTTGGGTAAAACAGTAAGTAATTGAACATAATGTAGACAGTACAATGCATGAATTCCCTCATGCTGAAATAAAAACTCCCAAACGGTATTTGAAAACAAAATTCTATACAGGTGACATCAACTCAAGTTATCGTCCATGACCGTGGACACGACTATTCGAATAGTTTGATACCTGCGCAGGTGTACATCTTTACCCACACGACTTAGTTAGCCCGTAAGCCTCCTAATAATAGCACACAACCTTTGGTATGCCGACCGGGTAAACTAAGATTTGGTATTTTTCAACAAGCCGACACTATTGAGTTGGATACCCATGTGTGAACTGATCTCGCTTAAACAACGACTGATAGCATCCGCTAACTGGCACACATGTTGCGTCAAGAATGCCGACCCAAACAAAAGAAATACGAGCCGGGTTCGCTACCCATACTAGATTGCAATCGGCATCTTTAAGGTGCGTACTGCGATGGAACACAAATACGCCTCACCCTTCTAAGAACATCCGATATTGATATAAAACTCACATGGCATAAAACGCAGCCCGAAGACCAAAGCATCTATGCCATACAAGATCAATACACATATCCTTACTCCCATGTCTCCAACTCAATAGCATTAACCCTTTACTTAACCAAACAATACCCATACACCGCGTGTGGAAGTAATGTAGGGACTTGAATTGAATAATCGAGTTCGGTCCTTAATTGGTTCGCACAAGTCCACCACATTTCCCAATCTCGTACGAAGGCACCACTAGCTTCCTCTTGTCCAGATCAATCGAAATTAAAAGTTCAAATCTGATTTAAAGAAACTGGACAAAGAGTTAAAGTGACTGAAATTTATTTGTTGTCCCCATGTTTGACAAGATAGTCTTATCAAACTCTAACGTCTATGGACTGCATGGCTAAGCAAAAATTCTGAAATTAAATATCGTAGTATACAACCCTACCCTAGGTTTTGAGTGTATACTCGATTTAAGGTAAACCACAATGATAGGTCATAACTACCTACTAATGCACCACACTTGTATTTTCAGAGAATTAGCATGCAACAGTGTCACCAGTATTTGGAAATTCTATTGTATAAAACTTTAGGATCAACATGGTGCAAAGAGGATGCTTGCCTTGATAATAATAGACTTCTTGTGCAGGCTCAAGTTGTTCAGAAATAGAATCAAATACCTCAGAAGAACCAGATTCTAAAAAAGACAATAAAATCCAATGAATATGAAAGCTAGCGACAAATGAAAATGAACATAAAGTATATGGTCAAAAGAGTAATGCATAATTAACAATATGCTCAAGTTACATATACCCCAAGACGGATAATAGGCCATATTATTACCTCATCGCTTTCAAATGACGAAACTAGAGTTTGGTCAAAATTACGATTTTGATTTTGAAAAGAATTGAAGGCAGGCGTGCTACATATTTGGGTTAAAGGAAAATAGGTCAAGAAAAGATTCTAAAATGAAGCTTAGCCTTGATCTTTTAGGGTAATTAACACCCCAAGCTAACCTAACCTAACCCTAATCGGTCGATTCTGAAACTAAAGAAAAACCAACGTTGTCGGTTGGGCGACAACGAGATGACAGAATAAACATCATTATAAAGTTAAATAGATGACAAGAATCAAAAGAACAACTTATTATGCTACTAGGGTTCAGTTGAGACCTACACAGGATGATAAGTTGACAGGAGAAACCCTAGTTCTTGAAAATGATATGAAAGACCGAAAAGTTATAAAAACAACTTTTCAGTTTAAAGGAGGTTGGAACTACTTATGTACAAGTGAAAGATTCATGTGAGCTACAGAGGTCCTTAAGGTGCTCAAGATGACAAAAACTAAGGTCTTATCTTACCAGGATGAGATAAACACCGAAGGTTTTGAAGACCGGCTCTGACCAACAGAGAAATAAACTCTGGGTTAACCTACAAAAGATGTTAAATCCTTATTGCAAGGTGAAACAAACGTTTAAGATGGATAAGCAATTGATAGGAGCAAGAAACTCCACTGGATCGGCAATGGAAGATGAAGAGCTCCTTCGGTCAACAATGGCAGCAGCAAAAAGCTAGGGTATATATATAGATGTTGAGCTACAGGGAAAAAGGAAAGTGTCTAGAGCTGATGAAGTGTCCAATTAGGGCTAAATATCCAGATAATAGTTGCATGATCCTTGGATAACGCCTCTACTCCGGTTACAGAGCCGGCGACAATGCACAGAGGCAAGGAGGAAGAGAGGCGATCCACTGACATGCGGACCCCACTGGCAGCCGCAGTCGCGCGCACCTCCTAAAACGCGAAAGAACATCGACCGTCCGATTAGAAATGGGCGGCGGTGATGAAAATAGGGGTTAAAAGAATTTAATCGAGATCGTTTAATATGAACCATGCGATCTCAAACGGACGATTGAGATTTAATGGAGCCCTACGGAAGTTTGGAGGTTTTATTTAAAAAGGAACGTTGGATTAGAATCCAACGATCGATCTAAAAGGATACACGTCACTCTTAAATGAAATAACGTGATACCGTCAGATTGGTTTTCTACGGTCAAGATTGAAGAAGGAACCGGAGTGGTCCAAATGTTATATCATTATAGGCCCTACGATCAAATCCAACGGTCTCATAAAACCAGGCTCTAAAAGCACGCGGTAAAAAGGAACACCGTAGGATTTGAATCCAACGGTCAACGACGCATCGCGCGCTTTAAGTTCAAAACAAAAGGGCGTGGCGGTTGGATCTAGGATCAACGGTGGGGATCGAGAGGGATCCGAGTGGTCCCATTATTATCGCGCTCTCGGTCGCTCGATCAAGATCCAATGGTGGAGATTGCTTTGCATACGTGGGCGACCCACGCGTCGTCGCAACCCCGCCTGCTCGATTAGAGATCAACGGCTCGCGTCACGTGAAGGATTTGGGCTCGCGCGCGAGCGGTGATCGCTGCACCAAATGCACGGTTGGGCCTAACCTCATGGGGTTCGAGTCGCTACGGTGTTAGGGTGCAGTTTTAGACCTAAGAGTTGACCGACTCTAATCATATGCTTAAAAGTTTGACCGGGATTTAGAAATAGTAAATAAATTTGTAAAATCATAAAATTTTGCAGGGAGACTACTGGGATAATATATTTCCCAAATAGATTTCTAAAACCACAGTTTCACTTTGTAAAATACATAAATAATTATCTTAGCCTGAATAGGTTTATTTAAGGTCAAATATTTTTCCTCCAAGTCAAAATAATTTATAAGAACTCAACAAAAATTATTTTTGGCCAAGATAATTAATCTAGGCTTTAAGAAAAATACTTCCCAGTCATAATACAAGCACTAACTTCTATTTCTTAGAAACTTCAAATAGGTTTTGGATTTTAGCTAGAAAAGGAAGGTTTTAATTTGTAACATAAGGCCCCATCTGTAAAGATAAAAACTCCTGGAAAATTTCAGAAGATGAATAGAGCGTGTGCCACCTGGGCCTATGCTATGAACAATAGATTTGGAAATGATTTAGTATTTCTCGGTTTATGTTTTCTGTTGAGCTGTTAATTCAATTAAAACTTAGAAAATGCATAACTAATTCAATTCTTATCCAAATTGCATGAAACCAGTCTGTTAATTTTCATTTTAAATGTACTATTTACTAAAATTAGTGTCAACCTTGTCCCTGTATCAAAGACTCAATTTCAGAAAATTTCATTTTCAGTATACTAATTATTAGGATAGGTTTTACACACTGTTTCTGTTCATGAAAAATTGTTAAGTAATTAACTAGTGTTTTGATGTGTTTTTAGCTTAGAAAATTCATGGAAAATAAAATATTTTATTACTGTTCATAAAATTGGGTCGTGTTTTTCGCTACAACAAATCGCCACTCCTTTGCCCACAATTTGTGTTAAATTGATTAGATCACCGCCATCCCACCACCACGGCCACCCCTTGTGAGTTTTTGTTATCCAGCAGCTTCCACGACCCCACCGCTTTGGCGTAGCCTCTCCCACCCGGGCGCAGCCGCGCACCTTCCTCCTCCCATCTTCTTCTTCGCCGCCGAGCAAGCCGCCAGAGCCGAAGCCCCCATCTCCGCCCGGTTTCGGCCACCACCGCCCACCATCGCCGTTCGGTCGCACCGATGAATGTTTTACTAAACCCGCCGCGTCACCCCACTCCCCTACTCCCCCAACCCCCCTCTACTCTCCCCCACCTCCACCCTTCTTCTCTGTCGCCGAGAAGCTCCACCGCTGCCACTCCTCCTCCACCCACGGTCGCCGCCACCACAGCCATCCGTAGGCTTCCCTGAGCCCACCGCCGGCCTCCCCACCCCCGAGCGTAGCCCGTGCGCACCCCTTCCTCCTCCCCGCGGCACCCTACCATTGGTGCCGCACAAGGCTCGAGCGCCCACTATTGCCCTTTTTGCCACATTAGTGCCACATTAGCGGAACATGTACATGTGGACGCCATGTCATTCAAAATCGGGGTGGTTTAGGGTGAGTGGGTGATTTGCTCCGATTTCAATAATTGAGGGGTGTAAAGTGAACAGTTTTGTAGTTGAAGGTGTTTTTTGGGCTCGGGCTATAGTTCAAGGGTGTGAAGTGGACTTATTCCTTTTTTTTTTTATACTGGAATGTGTGATTGTAGATCAATTGGTGATTGTAGAACAGAAAACTGTAATTTTTTCTCTGCATTTTTGGTATACTAGAATGAGGAGGATGTTGTTGGATTTATACATAAAAGGGTAAATTTATCTTGTTCATAAATATGGAGGTTGTAGTTTTCAACTTTTAGCGAATCAGCAATGCCATAAGTTATTTGTTGAAATGCCGAATAGAAGAAAGTATGTAGTTTGTAGAAGGCAGTCCCATGTTCCAACAGGAAAATATAAATAAAGACAGTTGTCCATTGCTTCTGTATATGATATCACTTAAACTCAGCTTCCGAGAAGTACAATATTCATTGTGATTCTGAATTCTATTTTGTCGTTGTAAGTCTAAGCATGAACACTGCATTTTTGAAGTTCTGAACTGAAGGCCCGTTGGAACTAACAGTGCTATCCATTAATCTACTCTTAAGCTTCATGGAATGCAGCGCCCGTTCTAGTTATGTGTAGTGGCTTTGTGTACTCGCCTTCTAGTACTAGAGTCTCTTGGTGTAGCAAGAGTTTGTTTATATAGTGTGGTTTGCTTTAACAATGTTGAATGCATTGGCGAATCCAGTGTCCCTCCAGCCTAGGCAGTTGCCCGGGCTTCGTCGGTGTCGGCATGGGCCAGCCCCTGCGTCCATTGCTCGAGCAATGTCAGAACTCTAGTCTGTTTACTGTGAAGACTCAGAAGTTCAAAGCTTTCAGAGGAGGAAGAAGAAGGTACATGTGGTTAAAGGAAATTCAACGGTGGAGATTACAAGATACCCCTTCAAACAAGATCAATGGACTCAAGTGTGTCTCAGTAATCACTGTTTTTGTAGTTAGGCTTTTCTTACAAGCAACAGTGTATCGGTAGTCAATTTACAGTTGTTTAGCTATAAAACTCATTTACATTTACAGTTTGTAACCCTATATAAACTTGTGATGGAATGAAAATGACATCTACCATTTGCCAAATATCTAGTTTTATCTTAGCTTTAGAACTAGTAGTACACTTCCCCCATTTCTGGATTCCATTTGCGTAGTTCTATGTTGTGAAGGTTGGATTTTGGCATCAGGATGGTGAACAAGCTCTTGTGGATTTTTGCTTGCGGCTTGCCCAGGCTTTAGAAAATTTCTAGCTCCGCCATTGGTTGAATGGATGCGGTAGGCCACGAGCTAGGAGTTAAGACAGTGCAAACTGTTCTCGTGATCTTGGGTGTTCATTTATGTTTGTTGCATTGCAGAATCCTATGAGTTGACTGGATATTTTTCAAAATCTTAGCCGATTGGAGCTTGGAAGTTGGATCTTTGCAAGCATTACAAATATAGTATTATTATTTTTACATGATAAATCTAAATACTTTTATGTATATTAGTGGTCAAAGATTTGAAAGAAAATTACAATGCAAGGACATATTGTTCAAACTAGCGTTTGAATTGTAGTACTAGCTAGCTGCACTTTTACAATGCGCAAAGGGGTAACAGTGAGGAAACAAACCCACCCAAGCAAAAGATATAGTATTGCTACCAGGCCAGGAGCACATCCACAATCCTGTTTAAACAGTTGGTGGATTTCGGGCCTTTAAAAAAGTTTCTAGCCATGATCAATAGTTTATACCTATGGCATGTAGTACTGACTTTCTAATATATTTTTTTGCATTGTTGGATGTAGATGGATAAAGTTGTACATGTCTGTAGTGGTGGGCCGGTTAGCCAAATGGAGAGTGGTCCTGACTTTGTTGGCATGGAAGTTATTGTGCTTATGTTTTAAGAATCACCAGACTTTCGAACTCTTCTGAGGAGGATAAGTCGACCTTTGGATGGGATGAGCCCAAGGTTGTTGTCAGAACGGAGGGGCGGTATGATGTTGGGCTGGGTTCAAAGGTGCATGCCTTGTTGATGCCAATCTCGAGTGACGATGATTGAGACACGTACAAAGAGACTGTTCTCGCATCTCAGGTCCAATCGTTGGAGGTTGTGGTGGAGAGGACAGTCATTGGCGAGGATATAAGAAAGAATGCGAATGTGGTGAACGGCCTTATGGAGGAACTTGAATCTGCTGTGGAACTTTCGCAAGGACCCCCAATAGAGGAGCAACCGTCCCAAGAGATCATTGGTGTTGGTCTTAACAGCAATGCCCCCCTCCCGTTGGTGGATTTGTCATACGCGCATGTTTCATCGTCGTACCCTGTTATTGACCCTGTGACTGATTTCAATGGCGCTGTAATGATCAACGAGCTTGACGAGGAGGTGCTCAGAGAAGGAACAGTTTGTGACGTTGAGTCCGACGAAGGTGGGATCTCGACAGAAAATGAAGCGTTCGCTCCGCTTTTCTCCTCTGAGGAAGGCCGGGTTCTTCAAAGTGTAATGGATGAGATCCTGTCGATGCATGCATTTGAGGATGTCATAATGGTTGGTAACACGGTCTGTGCAAATGGGTTGAAGAGCAGGAATGACATTGTGGACCCAAGTAATGACCTCATACGCAAGGACATGTTGTTTACTAGCATGGAGGATATGAAGGTTTGGTTGCAAGAATTCTCAGTGAGGCACCATCGTTGATTTGTAGTACAACACTCTGATGTGAACAAGAGGTATACTGTGAGGTGAAAAAGGGGGTGTGAATGGAAGGTCTGGGGGTAGAAAACTAGGGACAAACAATGAAAAATAATGAATATGGAGTAGTCTTACTCCTATGGGTCTGCACGAGTGTCCGGGGAGCACCTTCAGGCGATCGCAAAATTTATTGCAAGGCGCATAACAAGGGTTGTGTCTATCGATCTTGATGTGACCATTGCCACCCTTATAGAGGCTATATTTGGGTTTATTAAGTATTGCGTGAAGTATGAGAAAGCGTAGAGGGCAAAACAGAGAGCGATACAGTTATTATGGGGTGATTGGAAGGAGGCTTACGGGTTGCTTCCACAGATCCTAACCGCTATGCAGGCAAAGAACCCGGGCATGGAGTTTTATCCTTTGCATGGGAACCGAACTAAACCCAATGAAGGAGTTATGAAACATATTCTCGGGTGAGTGTAGTGGTTTTTTGGGCAATGCAAAGATGCATTCAAGTATTGCAGGCCTGTGTTATCAGTTGACACCACATTCCTAACCGGAAAGTACTATGGTGCCTTGATGGTTGCCGTGGGTATTGATGCGGAGGACCAGCTAATACCACTAACATTCGCACTTACTGAGGGTGAGAACAATATAAGCTGGCAATGGTCCATGGATATAGTTCATCTACGCCTTGTTGGGCCTGGACGGAAGGTTTGCATCATCTCGGATAGGCACCGTGGCATTTTGAATGCTATGATTAGCAAATTAGATGGACACCCGGATGTGCTGCATAGGTGGTGTATGCGTCACTTAGCGGCCAATTCTTTTAAGCAATGCAATATGGAAGATCTCACAAAAAAGTTCAAGTTGTTGTGCGCCTCTTTGGAGAAGAGGGACTTCAAGGCCAAGTTGATGGAGCTTAGGGGACTCACCAACGAATGAGGGAAGAAGTGGTTGGACGAGGTCTTGCAGCACAAGACAAAATGGGCACAGGCATATGATGAAGGTGGATGTAGGTATGGCATGATGACCATGAACATCTCGGAGGTGTTCAACAACGTTTTGAAGGGCATCCATGCAATACCAGTATCGGCCATTTTTTTTGAGGAGATTGTGCTTTCTATAATGATGCATTTGTCTACGTTTAACCATTATTTCTGTAATGACCACCATTTATGTTGAGAGTTGAACCTAGTAGTGAACTCAACTGACAAGCAAATGACTTATTAAGTACTTTAGAATTTAGATACATCCTGTCACTTGGTGCATAACCTTAGTCTTGTGGCAATTCTCCTAGTCATTTAGTACTTTAGAATTTAGATACATCCTGTCACTTGGTGCATAACCTTAGTCTTGTGGCAATTCTCCTCCAAGCTATTTCCTGACATGCTGGAGTTAGTGTTTGATTGACTTGACACATTCAGACTTGCCAGAATCATTGTCAGGACCCGGGATTAACATCACAATTCCTCTGTGCATTTCTGAACTAGTCTCATGATCAGTAGCTAGTTCACACAGTAAACAAATATGGTAACAAATTCATATCACAACTTTATTAATAATCAAAAGAGTTTATTACAAAAGAGGCTTACAGCCAGCAATAAAGAACACAGCAGAAGACGAAGACATAATAGGGTCCAGTTAATCTGCCACAGGCAATCGACTGGGGAAGCGGCCTAGTTGCTATGATCCAAACCTGAAATGAAGTCCTTCTCCTCTGAAATTTTATTTGCATAAAGCAAGTATGAGCACAACTTCCGTGCTCGCAAGTTACACCCGTCAAGTAACAGAATGACATGCATACATGGGTGTAACAATAGAAAGGCTTATAGGGTTATTTGTGCAAAACATCATTTGACATTAAATACCATACTAAGTTCAGAAGCTCAAGATTTATAAAATCTAAAATGGATTTTTAATTGATAAAGATAGTGTAGGCACCAACCTAGCACCAACATAAACACGAGCACCAACCCGGGGCTTCAACCCATAACTTTTCTCACGGACACCCATCCATGTCAAAACAGTTTTACAAAAACATTTTGAAATTAAAATCAAAGTCTAACTTTGAGTAGTTTCTGCTAGCATGTCCGTAACCGTGGACACGGCTATTCGAATAGTTTTACACTCTGCAGAGATTATACAGCTTTACCCACAAGAGATAATCAACTTGCACTGTCCGCATCACACATTTCCGTAGGTGTGCGACTAAGTGATTATCATGAGGCCTTTACAATGTTATGTCTTAATGTATTTATGCTCGCTAAGGTTTCGCTACCATTGGACTAACCATCCTCCGGAAGTCCCCTCTTGCGCCAGGTGGGACTACTGTCTAACCGACACCCATACCAATAATATAGCACAAATGACACTAAGACATCACAAATTATTTAGCCAAATCTGTCACATTCCAGACTTATGGTTGTACGGTTAGGCGTAGCATCATGCGCTCGAAGACCGGTCCTTAACTGACTTGTGCAACTTTTCGAAATAACCTTGGGCCTTAACCCTAACCATATTAAGCCCGTGCATGAACATGCACCCACCAAACATCCATTATGCCCAAGTCCAAACCCGTTTTCATTTTATTTTCTGAATAAAGGTATTTTATAAACCTTCTATGGTAAAACAATACCATAGATCCAATTTAAATCAAATTTGAAAGATTTGGCTAAAATTTCCCAAATACAAGATTTGATCTAAGCATTGGCTAAGCATAAGTTTAATTTTAGTATCATTTTGCCTAATGGTGACAAGGTATTCACGTTCAACATACAAATTGGCCATACCAGGAGAATTGGAATAACTAGGCAATTAAAACTGGGAATTAAAATAATTGTATAAACATATGCATACAGTAATAATTTAAAACAGAATATAAATAATTTGAAATAGTGGGATCAATATGATCAAGGATATAACTTGCCTTGCTCGATGAGGTGATGTGGTTTTCCTTAACAGATCACCTAGTACTGGGGTGATGTTGTTTTTCTTAACAGGTCACCTAGTACTCACAAGTACTTTCTCGAGGTAGTCCAAGTGTACAATCACGAAGATCATACAGTCAAAATCAATCCTCTTAGGTTGCTCTTCAAACGGCGTCGAATCGACTCTCCGAAGTCGTCGAAATCGAGGTGGAAAAACGCCATTGCGGTAAGCTCGGAGGGGGAGAGGGAAAGTGGATGGTGGCGGCGGCGTTGGTGTTAAGAGGGGCGCCCAAGGCTTGCTTTTATAGGGGGAGAGGGCTGGAGCGAGGAGATCGGTGGCGCGGGTCCGCGGCGGCAATCGCGAGGTTCCGGCGAACGCGGTGCGAGATTGGGGGAAAGATGACCGGGAATGGGGTGACATGATACGAGGTTTCAATGCGCGTGATAGCGAGGAAAATAGGGGAGAGAAATGCGGTGGAGATGGAGCTCCCGCGGCGCGTTAATGGCGGTGGGTGCGGCTCTGCGCGAAGAGGAAGAGAGGAGGTGGGGAAGAAGGGTGACGTGGCCAGGATTTTGTGGGCCGTCCGATTAAAATCGGACGGTGGGGAGAGAGAGGAGAGGGGAGCGGCTGGCGCGTTGGATTTGGATCCAACGGCCGGGGAAGGGTGAGGGCGGCTGCGTAGTAGAGATGGGCCGGACCGAGGGGGATTCGGCCTAATACTATTAAGGATTTCTAATTAGTTTAATTACAGTAATTCAAAATGGCTTTAGAAAATAGCAAATAAATTCTAAAAATTATGAGAAAATTCACAGAAATTCCCTTATTTATTATGGACTTAATAAAACTATTTCCAACTTAAATTTGGCTATTAATCTTGCAAGATAAATTTTTTGGTTTTAACATATTTAGGAAAAAGCTTTTAAAATATCAGAAAATTCTAGAAATTAATTAAAATTTTATTTTCCAGATCAAACCAACTGAAACTTCAAGAACTTCAAATGAATTTTAAATTTTGACTTTTACAATTTCAGAAATTCAAATAAAGAAATGAAACTCTATCAAATTTCAGAAAATCCAATAACTTTTATTTATCTTATTTTGGTAACAACACTTTGGGATGTTACAATCATGGTTGAAATGCTATCGAACAATTTCGTCCTAGCTGTCTATTTCGTTATGACTGATTTTTCTTTCTGTTATTTGGTGTATGTAATGACACTAGCTTCAATTTATTCATTACCTAGTTCTTACTCTGTTTTTTCCCTTGTAGGTTTGCCATTGATGTCGACAAATGGCAACTAAAATGAATTGCACCGCGGTGACAGATGTTATTCAACCTGCCCTTGTTCGAAGTGGCTCATCGCTTGCTACATCACGGGCAACCACATCATCTCAGGCAACAACTTCCACTTTGGCCGCACGAGATGAGGAGAAGGAGGACGACGATGTGGATGCCAAGTTGCCTGACAAGATAGTCCTCTCGGACCTTGTTGGTGCACCTACCGACACATAACTAACTTAGGCCACGCCTCCGCGCCGTAAACGCTGTGATCGCGTGGACATTAGTTTAGTCAACGTTGTCGAGGGCACGCACGACGAACATCCACCATCTAGGTTCACACTGGGAACGAGTCCACTATGAAGGTGCAAGTGATGTAATGAATGGATATATGCATACATGAATGGTGAGGTAGAATAAAATGATTGAATACATGATTGAATGAATGAATATGTGCATATGTGCTTCTTAGTTCTCTTTTTTGTTGAATGAAATGATTGAATGGGTAAATATATGCATATATGCATACATCTTGTTGTTTGAATGAAATGCTTTAATGAGTTAATATATGCATATATGCTTCTAGGTTGTCTATCCTGTTGAATAAAATGAATCAATGGATATATGCATATATGTTGCTATTTTCTGTTGGATACTGTCACGCCAGTGTCCATGGCATGACAAACTGGTAATGTAACGCTAGGAGCACTAGCGTGACAGGACTTAGCACCAAAAGCGGGGACCCTGGCTTGCAACACGTTTAGAGTTGCCCACGCACTAGCGTGGCAGCACGGTTATGTCACGCTAGTGCCCATGGCATGACAGACTAGTACTATCACACTAGGAGACCTGACGTGGTAGGACTAAGCACCAGAAGGGGGGACCTCGCTTGCAACACCTCCGAGTTGCCTATGCATTGGTGTGGCGACACGGTTAGATCACGACAGTTCCCATGGTGTGACAGACTAGTACTGTCACGCCAGCAGACCTGGCGTGACAGGACATAGCACCAGAAGGGGGGACCTCGCTTGCAATGCCTCTAGAGTTGCCAACGCACTGGTGTGGTGGCACGGTTAGGTCACACCAGTGCCCATGGCGTGACAGACAGGTACTGTCACACCAGGGCTCCTGGCGTGACAGGACTTAACACAAGAAACGGGGACCATGCTTGCCATGCCATTGGAATTGCTTACCCATTGGCGTGGCAGCATAGTTACGCCATGCCATTGCCCATGGCGTGACAAGACCTAGTATACAACAACACACTTCCTCGCCAGCTTTTCAAACAGACAAGACAATTCTCTGCCGCACAGGTTACTCACGTGGAAAAACCACACTCTGCAGCCAGCTTTTCAGATCGACATGACAACACTCAACCTCGCCAGCTTTTCAGTTTGACATGATAACACTCAACCTCACCAGCTTTTCAGATCGAAAAGACCAGACTCTGTCGCACAAACTTTTTAGAGGGACATGACAACACTCTGCCTCGCTAGTCTTTCAGATCGACATGACAACACTTAACCTCGCCAACTTTTTAGACTGAAAAGACCAGACTTTGCCACGCAGACTTTTCAGAGGACATGACAACACTCTGCCTCGTCGGACTCTTTTTCTTGTGTGTTCTCACTCCACCATGAGCATTATACCCTACGCCCTTACAAAAAGAGGTGGAAGAGATCTGAGAGAGAACACTACATAACCAAACCCAACACTACACCAGAGCTTAGTTCACACAACTAAGAGGAAGGAGATGGAGGACTCGGCGAGCTTCTACAAGAGGATACTGCAAAAGCGTAAGTGGCTTGCTGAGAGGGCTAAACCCTACTTGGATAATTCTATGAAAGATGTGTCGGTATCACCGGAGTTCTCATGCCCACAATGTGTGTGCGAAGAACCGTCAAAGATCATTCAATACACACACCCGGCGACGTCCGCTCAGGCGTACTACATGTGCGCCACCACCTCGTAAGCGTATCTTGCACACACAAAGATTTTTCACATCATACGTTCCATTCCACAAATCCCTGAGTACACACGTGCATAATGGCAGCCGGAGATGCAATGTAACTTCTTTCAATGGATCGATGGCCGGAAGATGTACGATAGGGCGTTCATTTAGCAAAAGTGCATGTTGAACTATGCGATGTGGGCCGAGACCTTCAAGCGTTGGACACCTTACGTACCCGACCCAACTAAAAAGGCATCGGATGAGCCCAAGAAAGCAGGGTGGTGGTGGAGGACAACTGAATAGGAAGATGAGTACAACGAGGTCTAGCGCGCGATGGACAAGGAGAAGGCTCCTACAAGTGACACTATCGGCCGTACTAGCGTTCCCCGTCGCCTGAGCGCACTCCGGATCGAAGAGGTAAGTTATGTTCAATATGCATCATAATTATTAGTGTGGCTCAACGTTATGTTATCCTAACATCATTCAAGCGCCCAGCTCGTCTCGCAGGACATGGATGACTTCTGGACTGGCCATTGTCGCCACGGGCAACAAGGAGACAAGGGGAAGGGAGCGATGGACCGCCGAAACTAATTATCTTTGTTCCAATAGCCCGTATCGTAGGTGTATTTCGGTTTATTGCATCGTGCGTGATGTCATTCCTTATGCACGTAACCAAACCCTGCGTGACGTGTAATTTGCAACTTTACTATAAAGTCTATTTCAATTCACAACTGTGTTGTAAAGCCGACTCCAAATCTCGCTCTCTTTTTGCATTTAATTCTTAGCATACCAAGATAGGGAACAACATAAAAATAAAAGTCCAAAAGGTGTGTTCTGGAAGTAGACACTAAATGGTCTTCAACACCTAAGTGACGATGAGCACCACCTATCATTGCAATAGGATGGGATATGCCTTCTTAATCATCCATCTGTTCATTCAAACTAAGAACATCACATGTTCAAAATAAGATCTACTGTCTAGGATTGTGCATTCATTTAGCACCGTTCACTTCTTGCTATCTCAAAACAGGTTTAAAATTTTTGGAACAGATGTCTGTGCAAAATCAAATGCTAAGAACGATGTACATGGCCACATGAAACAATAAACTTGTGCATTAAAATTTCATCTTTTCAGGCAAATGGTCCACGTATCTTATGCAACAATCGTAAGATTTATTCATCTGGGAATACCTTCAAAAAAATAGACGGCACTGTCATGCCTACTCTAGTGGCGTGACAAGGCAGGCTTGTCACGCCGACGTGACAACGACGACATATACCCTCCACGCTGGCACAACGCACGGACGAGGGTTTGCGTGGCAGGTTTGACCACACCGAAGACAATGGCGTGACAGAATGTTTTGGCCACACCGCGCATCATGGCGTGATCAAAGTGTCAGAATTGAAAATAAAGTTAGCGAGAGGTTAACTTTAAAATATTATTAAAAAGATTAAATAAAAAAAAACTTCTATAGTATAGAGTAAGCAGGAGTAGGTTTCAAGAGGTAAGCTTACTTGGGATTAACCCCATATGGCAGTAGAGAAATGTTGAGTCCATCACGAGCAGCTTTGGAGTCGTAGCTGAGTCGTCATGGCAGCTTCTACTGACTACTACTCTTTTTTTAGATAAGGTTCTACTGACTACTACTAATAGTGTGAAAATGCTGAAGCGATAGCTGACAACACGTATAATGATTAATGATTGATGGCTACAGAGTGAGATTTTGTCTAATGATAAATTTTCTGCTCTCACCACGCCATCTCCCACCACACCCCTCCGCCTCCGAGCTCTCCGCACCTCTTTCTCTCCCTCTCTCTCTCTCTCTCTCTCTCTCTAAGTTTCAGTTTCTATTTCTCTCAGATCCGTTTTTGTAGAGGTTCTAGATCTGTTTTTTCCCACAGATCCGGAACGCCCCCATCGTCCTCGACTCCCTCTCGGCGGCTCCATGCCGGGGAGGCGCAGGGGTGGCGTATGGGCACGGCGGTGCGAAGGGCAGCCAGGTTCGAGGCGCGCTGCGCGGGCGCCATACGCGTGCATCGCGGCCAGCAGCGGCGTGGCGCCGTGTGGAAGCGAGCGGCGCGACGGTGCTCCCATACAGGGCCGCGTTCAGGTGGTGGAGATGGCGCTCCCGTGCAGGGGCGTGTTCAGGCGACTGTGGCTTCGTTTGCGCGCGGTGGCCCGTTGGCTTCCGGTCCGCATTAGAGGGCTGGCGCGGGAGGTGCAAGGGCCGCGTGCAGGCAATGCGAAGGGCGGTCGGTGCGGCGGCGCGAGGGTTACAGCCGTTTGCAGGCAGCGTGGTGGCACAACCGTTCTAGATCCGGGTTCTAGTTCTGGATCTGTGCTTTGGCGCTGGATCTGGACGACGGGAGGCGGAACCGGGTGGGTTTTGGTGGAGATGCGGCGCGTGGCCAACGGTGGTCGTCGGCCTCCTTTTCGTGGAGGTTGTATGTGACCGTGGCTTCGCGGTTGTGCTAGGCTGTGTTTCATGGTTGCATTGGACAGTGGTGGCGATCTAGCCTTAACCGGTTGGATCTGGCATCGAGGATGCATTGCGGTGTTGTCTTGGAGCACCGGTACCTGCTCTCCTGGGTGAAAACCCTCGATCTGGCCTTCAGTGGTTGGATCCGGCGACGACGACGTACGGAGTATTGATCTGGTCTTCACTGACTGGGTTAGACGACGAGCGTCATGTCCTTTTTGAAGGTGTTGTTTTGGAGCACCGATATCTGCTCACCGGGGTGAATACCCTTGATCTGACCTTCAGTGGTTGGATCTAGTGACAACAACGTACTGAGCTTTGATCTGGCCTTCACTAGTTGGGTCAGACGACGAATGTCGTGTCCTTCTTGAAGGCATTGTCTTGGAGCACCGGTTTCTGCTCACTGGGGTGAAAACCCTTGATATGGCCTTCAGTGGTTGGGTCCAGCGACGACGACGTACTGCGTATTGATCTGACCTTCACTGGTTGGGTTAGACGACGAGCGGTGTGTTCTTCTTGAAGGCGTTGTCTTGTAGCACCGATATCTGCTTGCCGGGATGAAAACCCTAGATCTGGCATTCATTGGTTGGATCTGCCGACGTTTTCTGTCCCTCCTTGGAGGCGTCGCTTTGATGACTTGACCCTCAAGCACCTTGTTGCACAGCTACTGTTCGGATGTGTTGGTTGAAGGAGAAGCTAGCTGTCACCGGCGGCGGGCTGTTCCCGATGCTAGCCACAGCATGACAATTTGTTTGTCATTTAGTTCTTGGTCTGCTTTTTGTAAGCCGATTTATTCGTTTATAATAAATTATGGATGTGTGCATCGTATGATGCGGAGGCCGAGAGGCTTGTCCTTCCATTATCTAAAAAATATATATTCAACAGAATTGATATTTCTAAGTTATCTGAAATTTTCTTAAATTTAAGCTAATTGTTTTGGATTTGCTATATTCAATGTATCCGTGGCTCCATCCGACTCAGCATATAGACTAGATACCTTGTAAACCTTCATGCTGCCGCGCGCCGGGCAGTTTACTCCACACGTCATTCTTCTCAAACCGAGAACCGGTCGCTGGACTCGTGGCTCTTCGACGGCGAGGAGAGGCGGCGCCACCTACCGTGGCCAACGAGGCGCCGCATCGCCGTCGGCGTCGCCAGGGCGCTCGCGTACCTCCACCACGAGTGCTGGCGGCAGATCCTGCTTCCTGCACCTGGACATCAAGCCGGCCAACATACTCCTCGACGGGGGGCTCCGGGCGCACGTGTCGGACACTCGGACTTCGGCATCTCCATGTCCATCGGCAGGGACCTAACCAGCGTCGACACCCGCGGGAGGGGCACCATGGGGTACATGACGCCGGAGATGCTCGTCAACGCGCTGTCCGCCAAGTCCGATGTCTACAGCTACGGCATGACGCTCTTTGAGCTCGTCGGCGGGCGCCGGAACTTCGAGCTCGCCAACGGCCCCTCGCGACGCCGGATTTCACGAGGGACTTCTTCCCGTGCGTCGTGCGGGACAGGATGGCGGAAGGCAGGCTCATGGAGGTGGTGGACGCCACCATGGCGCGCGGCGCGGACGGCGTCGATGAGGAGGTGAAGCTCGTGGTGAAGGTGGCGCTCTGGTGCATCTAGCATAGCCGGGGACATGAGGCCCAGCATGCCAACTGTCGTGGAGACGCTCGAAGGGCGCATCCCCGTCGAAATGCCGCCGGAGAGCCGCGTGTTCGTCCTGAATTTTTCGGAGCCATTTTCCTCGTCAGCTGCGCACGGTCGGCAATGATCTTTGTACTTCAAATATTGTTTATTTCGGTTCTTACAAATGTAGCTTGATTGTATGACTTCCGAATTTCAATTGCTAATTTGATATTACATTGTTCTCGTTCCAAAAATATAGTAGCATTACATTGCCTGTACAAATCCAATGATCTCCGTGAAAGATTTGCACAATTACACCTAAATATGAGCGTGTTTTTGAGTGGAGAGGAATGGCCTTTTCGCTCTATTCACCTGCAGATCTGGTGAGGGCCGTAGGCTATGCAAATCCCAAATAAGTGTAATTGATGGCATTTCTTTGAGAAATTATGGGTTGAACCAAATCCTAATGCCTAAGGATTTGAATCCAAATCCTCCCTATCCAAACAGGCCTAGTGAACAACTGGCATTTAACATATGTTGCCTTTTTCTTTTCTTCCTTCCTTCTAATCCCCAAAGTACTTCAGGATCAGAAAAGTTTAATTCATGGTTTTTAAGGTGTCGCTTAAGCGACGCTTAGGTGGTAAGGCGGTCGGGAGCGTCGCCTCGCCGTCGCCTTGCCAGGAGGGCCTAAGGCGTCCGCCTCAAGGACAAGGCGTCGCCATGGCGTCGATTAGGCGGCATATGGCGTCGGGAAGCTCTGAGGCGGCCGCCATACGCACGAGGGGAGGAGATAAAAGAGAGGGGATGCAGGGGGCAAACGGGAAAAAAAACCTGTCGGCTGTCCCGTGCTTGACTGCGTGAAGCCTCACGACCGAAGCCTTGAACCCTAGCGCCGCCTCCATCCCCGTGGCACCAGTGCCACCATCCCCGAAGCGGCGCGCCGGCGACCATCTGCTGCGCCACCGTCCCGCCTCCATCCCCATCGCGGCATCGCCCTCTCCCGGTCAGGTCCGCCTCATCCTCCTCCCGCTCCACCTCCTTCCTGCTTATCTCCTCCTCCTTCTCGATCCCTCCTCAGCTCCCCTCTTATCCTCCCTTCTCCGCCGCCGCGCGATGCCTTCTCCCGAAGGGAGGCGAGGAGAGGCGAGGAAGGGAGGAGTGGAGGCCGATGGAGGCGGGAGGAGAGGCAGTGAATGGCTGAGTACTAATGGTGAATGCATTGCTTTATGCTTATCGTGATGAGTACTAATGGTCGAACTCTGCCTCTTGCTTTGATCGATTATTACTTCTCTGATCTCTCTAATGTAGAAGCAAAAAAATGGCAAGTGCAAATATTGCATCCTCCGGGTATGATCCAAAGAGAGTATGGATTAAAAGGCTGAAGGAGCATCTTGCGGATGGATGCTACATGGGAAGAGCAATTGGAAAGGGGAGATGGGTGCTACATGGGTTCAAGAATTGGCAACAACAAGATATATGTGCTGCTAAAATGCTCATTTTATTCGCTGCCTTAGCACCTTAGGACGTGAGTAAGGCGTCGCCTCGCCTCACGCCTTACCGCTTAAAAGGTGTGAAGGGGTGAGTCGCCTCGCCTCGCCTTACCGCCTTAAAAACCATGGTTTAATTTCGATAATACAAGAAGTCAACAACTAACAAAGTACATCCATCAACAAACCCCCATTTTTACAACAAAAAGGAATAGATATCCAATGAAATGCAAAGTCAGAATATGTCAAGCCAACAGCATTCCGAAACTAAGACACGATTACTGGTAGGCAGAGCAAGCAACTCCATCAAACAAGAGGATGTTGAGGTAATATCATGAAGCACCTTTGAGAATTTGGTTATCCAACGCTCATGGCTCCTGCAGTCAAAATAGGATAACGTAAAATTCCAAGGTAAAAAATAGAACAGAAAGCAAAAGTACAGAAACGCCTATGAGGCTATGATGAAGTTAAAAAGCATGTGCCCTATACACCTTCAGTGCTTCCTAACAGCAGTTGTACGTGCCATGTGCATATTTACATCTACTCCATGTGCGTAATAGGACTATAAACTTGTATTTGAGATCAGACTTTCCTTTCCATCAGTATCAACTATCAAGAAATCTGAGCTTAAAGGCTTAAAATGCACAGAAATGACCATGGCTGCCTTATACTTCAATGCGTCCTAACGGTAGTTGTACATGTGATGTAGATTTACATCTACTCCATCTGAATAATAAACTTGTATGTTAGGTCGGACTTTCGTTTTCATCAGTATCAAGCATCTGAGCTTAAAGCCATAAAATGCCAAGTTAACTAGAAAAGTGAGCACGGTTACCCAAGTCAGTAATAAGATAACACGATCCACCAAGTTCTAAGCTGAAAATCTAAGAGACTACACTCAAGCATATTAGTATTTTGAAGTGAAACATCTTTATTATGTTAAGTACTGCCTTCTTTCACAATATTTGTGCAACCATCTTGTGCACATAGACCCAATGAGCTATAGAATCAAGGGAAAAGTAAGTATAAATGTGTAATGTGCATGGTTGGGGTAAGAGCCAAGGGCAGGAAGAAGATAAACTAAGTACCTTCTATTTATTCTTGCTTTTTTTAAAAATGGACTAAGTACCTTATATTTATTCTTGCTTTTTTTTAAAATGGTGCGGCCCCTCTCTTTATATAGATTTAGTTAGCCTCTAACAATACGAAAACTATCATATCCAATGCAACTAATCAACTAAAGATAAGATAATATCCATACTTTCTAAATATGAAGATATGCATCTAATCATTCCTAATAGGAAGAACGCCCAAAACCATCTCTACCTCCCCCGTTTTGCCCCAAACCCCACACCACTGCGCCCCACCACCGTCGCCGGCGCCGTCTTCATACCACTATAATATGGAGGCGGGATGGAGTCAACGGCATTGAATCGGAGGCAGCAGCCTGCTGTGGATCTCGGTGGAGTTGAAGCATTCCTCTCCTCTCTCGAGCTAGCTTCTAGGGTGCGTTTGGTACGTGTAATCTCATATTCCCCTGTAATCTAATATTATCATCAATCTGGTTACTGGTAAACACATTACTAGTAATCTAAGATGTCAACGTTTGGTTGATTTGAAGAAAACTACATATTAGTCTTCATCATATTTTCAAATCATGAAGGTTTACATCTATAAATTTTGAATTTTACAATTTAAAATTCCAAAATTTCGAATTTCATTTTTTATGATTCAAAACATCAAATTTTGGATTTTTAAATTTAAAATTTCGAGTTTTCGAGTTTAAATTCTCGGTATTTGACATTCCGAAACTCAAAATTGAAACTTTCCAAACTCAGATTTATAAAATTTCATTCTCGGAATTTGAATATCTAAACTCTATAATTCGAAATTTGAAAGAAAAAATATATATTCAAAACCCAACCTTGAAATTTTGAATTTTAAAATTTAAATTGTCTAAATTTAAGATTCCAAAATTTAGGATTCAAATTTATGATATTTTGGTTTCAAAATTCATATTTTGAAAAAAATGATTTTAAAAAAATTCCATAATTCAGATATTCGAATATTAAAATAAATCACAATTTGGATTTTGAATTATGAAAGTTCAAAATTTTACTATGATGAATCAAAAGCATATGATAAAAACACAATAGCAAAGATTTATTTCCTTTGTAATCTAAGATGGACACCTTTTTCTACGGGAAATGAATTCCTGGAATTGATGATAATCTATTTTCCAATGTAATCTTAGATTCCTAGTTCAGATTCCTGGATGTTTTACTAAACAAGGTAATCTCATAGAATTACTGAAAGATTCTTAGTAATTCTCGGAGGATTCCGCCAACCAAACGCACCCCTAAGGAAATCTTTTTGCCTAGAGTGTTTCTGTACTTGAGGTTCTGACTTCTGTATAAAATCGCTGAAGGGGGTTTTGGAACGAGCGGCTCGAGCTCTGCTCGAAAATGTTGCGAGCTAGAAGGTAGGCTTGGCTTGGTTTGAAATTTCACAAGCCTGGTCCGAGCCTGGTCCGAGCCGAGCGGGCTCGCGAGCCTCAAGCTATTTTTCCAGCCCTAGCCGTGGCTCCCCCTGGGCCCACGCCCATGACAAAATATTGAAATTGTCATCCCTTATTAAATGAAAAGCTCTTACTGTTCAATTCTCTTCCCAAATGGGTACAAGGTGAAAAATTGCGATAATACATCATTAAACGATTATTCTCCAATTAAAAAAAGAATATCCCCAAAAGGCTAGACCTAGAGACATATAATAAAACAGAAGTAGTGTCTTAAATCTTAATCTTAATGGATATAATGCTCCCCTGATTCAATGTTTGGCGGCAACCAAAAAATAATTAGTATTTCTATTCATTGCATGAAACATTTGCCTGACTGAATGACAACTATCTATTGGTCCACATGCCATCATTTACACAACAAGAGTTATAACAAAAATGGCAAAACCAGATCCAAGACATTTCACGACTCATATTAAACGGTAAAACAGCCAACCAAAACAACACGCCATGCCTATAAACTATGATATGATCTAGCCCAGATCAAACCATCAGTCCATCCCCTGTGTATGTTCATTGGAGCATAACATAGCACAGTCAAGAACTAAAGTACAGCAAGTGCACAACTGTATCAGATGACATTCTGAACACTCGGATCACCATATTTTAATGTGTTCCTCTAGATAACTGATAACCCTGGATCACTTCTAGTTCTTTGGAGCAATGTTTGCATGCCATCCAGCACAATACACTAATGCACACCACATCAAACAACAAAAAAATTCAGTATCACAGCATGATCTACTACACTCTATACCTCAACTATAGTGAGTGATCTTCTACGGTTAGGGGTGCAATCGGAGCGGATACAAACGGATATCGTTCATCCCGTATCCTATTCCATATTTTTTCTCGGAGTCGGAGTCGGACAAGGATAGTGTTGGATACCCATTTCTCCATCCTGTATTCGCTCTGCGAGCCTTCGGTCGGTCGGACGAAAATTATTTACTTCTTCTGCACCCCTACATAGGACATTGGACAGTAGAAGTGCAATCAAAACGAACACGAAGAGACTAATCGCTGAAATGTCAAAGGAGAAACACTCAGTATCCCCTGTCTACTTAGATGCAGCAACACACCTATCTACAGGCTTTTCTCATACCACTGACATACGGACATATATGTACGGGTATCGTTCATGTTGTATCCTATTCCGTATTTTTTCCCATGGAGTTGGAGTCGGAAACGGATCGGATACCCATTTTTCCATCCCGTATTCACTCCGCGAGCCTTCGGTCGGACGGGAATTATCCGCTCCGTTTGCACACCTACCTACAGTCTATACCTCAACTACAGCAAGGGGACTTTAGTGGATCCACGCCACACAGTTTGCTTCATGAGGGAATCACCAGGCACAAGATCAAGGCTTCGGGCCGTCAAAGAAAATATCCCAATTCTTCCAACTTATTGATCAGATTGTTCAATGTGTGATCAAGGGCCGAGGGCTTTTATGGACTGCAACCGATCCGGGTTCATCCAACAGAAATTCCAATAGGTGAGATCTCAGAAAAGCATTATGGCCGGATCGCCACAGTGCCCTATCAATTCCAAAACTCCCAAAATATTCACCTCTATATCTCCAAAAATCCAAATTTCTTCGGATTGGTGAACAATCCTACACCCTAGAATTAGATCATCGAAATTTAGGCAATCCCTCGTGCAACCCTACACACTATAATTGCATCTTCAAAACAGCCTACACGACCACGCTTGGCTAAGTCGCTAACCAGCATTGCAAAGAGACTGCCTTTGTGGAAAAGATTGGCTAACTATTGATGCACTACAAACGCAATCGGTGCAGATTCCAGGAGTTTACTGAAATGCTAAAGCGTAGAATCAGGAACAAGCAAACTAACCCACACGGCCACAAGAATTACCAGCTTCACGGCAACCACGCTGGCAAGAGCGGCCCCGTGCTCCTCCACCAGCCGGTCGAGCTCGTCCAGCGTCGCCGCATCTGCCTTGTCCAGGTCCACCTCCACTCCCCATTCTCCTCCCGCAGGAACCCACCTATCTTTTTCATAATTTCGATCACCGTCCCCTGCACGTCCACCGGCAGCCGCGGTAGCTCAGCGGTGAGCCTCCCCTTGCGCTCGGCGTCCGCCGGCGGCGGCGGCGGCTCCGCAAGGACAGAAGCCCACCCGGACTCGAACATGGCGGAGAGCTCCGCCGCGCTCTTATACACGGGGTCGCCTCGGTTGTTATAGATCATGGCGTTGCGGAAGGTGAGACGGACATCGGCGGCGAATGCTAGCGGATCATCGTAGCGGCGGCGCTCGAGGCGGCGGCGGACGGTGCCGAGGTCCATGGGGTCGGAGATGACGGTGTAGTAGTCGAGGATGCCGAGGGCGCGGGCGTCCACCGGCTCGGCGAACACCCACCCGTCCTCGTGCGCCAGCAGCTTGTCCAAAAGCTTGCCGCAGTACACGAACGCACGGCCAAGATCGGCGTTCCGGGGATCCGCCAGCCGCGGCTGCGGCAGGTACTTGGGTTTCTTGGGGAAGCCTGGCGGCGGCGCCGGTGCCAAGGACGACTCGCGGCTCTTTCGGCGCGGCATAGGGCCGGAGGGGGTTTGGGTCCTTTGGGATTCAAGTTTGGGCTCTCGATTTCACGGAGCCAACAGGTAACCTTACCTTAGGTGTTTGGCACAACTCTTACTCCCAGTTCTTAGTTAGAGTAGGTGGAGATAACTCCACAAAAATTTAGGAGTTGGAGCAACCAGGAGCGAAACAGCTCTCAGTACAATTTTCGGGAGCAGGTGAAACCTTACTCCAAACAGAGAGCAGTAGGTAATAAAGCAAAATGCCCACAGAAGTTAGAAGAAATTACCCGCAAATTGCCCCTCAACTACCCCTTTCGCATCCGGCACCCCTTCCCCTCGCACGCATTTCTCCTCCCGATTCCCAAATCTTCAGCCCAGAGAAAGCCCTAGAGCAACGGCGACCAGGGCGGCGGCAACGTCTTCCTCCCCATCCTCCACGGCCTCTTCTCCGTCCCCATCGTCCCCGACGTCCTCGTCCTCTCCCCGGCCCAGGCCTCGGCCTCGGTGTCTTCTTCCCGGCCTCGTCATCTCCAGCGTCCACGTTTCTCTCCCCGGCGCACGCCGCTAGTTCTTCCCCGGCCTCCTTGTCCCCGGCTTCATCCCCCTCTCCCGACCACGCCTCCCCTCTCAAGGTGTCGTGCGCCGATGCCGCAGAGTCGCCCGCCCCTACCGCCGAGCCCGTCGCCTATGTGCACGACGTCTCCTACTCCGAAGGCTACGACCGTCCACCTCCTCCTCCTGCCTGATCTCCTGCGGCGGCGATGGCGCCAGGCCGACAAAGACGTTCTCGTTCCAACTCAACCCCTTCCAGTGAGGCCATCTGTTGCCTCGACAACGGCGAATCTGTCATGGTAATTATTGTGCTTTGTCTTTGTTACTCCTAGTGATTTCGATGTTACTTGCTCTGCATCTTGGATTACGCAATTTATCTCGTTGTTACATTTTTATTTTGGCACGAATGTGATGGATTATTAGCTAATCGATATTAATGATTTTGACATTGTTGCTAAATTTTTGGTAACAATTAATTGACTGCTAATTTGGTAGATGATTAGTGTGGTCATACAAATCATTTGGATCCTGAAGGCAAAGCCCCTCATTTTCTTTGCTTTCAATTCAATTCATAATCGTGCATTCTAGAACGATAAGAGAAACCAGCTACGATCGGATTCGAAAGGAACCCAAGGTAAACCAATGGAGATCACAAAGAAGGTGACCTTATTTGTCCAATGTACTTAGATGTCAGTACGTTGAAGGAGAGATTCAAGCTAGGGTGACCTTTTTGCCTTTTGACTCTCTAGTCTGCACAAAATTCTTTTCAGTAATTGTCCAAGAAATCTCATGCTGATAAGACACTCACAGGTGGAGGTGAATCGGATGGGTATGTTAGAATATTCAATCAAGATATATGTAATTTATATGCTGTGAAATTGAGTATGAACTATCAAGTGTACCTTCGCGGAAATAAACTTCTGCTTTGAATCTGAAATTGACATTAATCTTGTGTTGTTGTTGTTGTTCATGAATAATCATTGATTTTATAGTATTGTCAGATTAATGTGATGTTCAGTTTTCTTGGTCCCTGCTGGTGGCATACTAATTTGTGTCGTGTGGGCACTTTGTTTGTTTCCAGAACATTGACTTTGTTCTGTTGATTCATATATAAGTTTACATACATACATTTTCTTGTCTCCTTTGGCATGGTAAAGCTTAAGAACATCATAGTAGACATGTCAAGGATATAAACAAATCAGTGCAGAATGAGTACATGTTTTCTTCTGGAAAGAGGAAAGATATTGTTTCCTTTTCATGTTTTACATAAAGCTATTTCATTCAAGTAAGAAAGGAAGCTGACTGATGTTTATCATTTTTGTTCTCTTTTTGCAGATACATGTTGTATCTATAACCATATGTATTGTGGTAAGTTTGTATTACCTACAATAGATGTAAACTATTGTGTCCTTTGCCATTCATATGATTTACCAAGTTAAATTCTGATTATTATTTCAAATTCGTGATAAGAACATATAAGTGTATCATCAAGTTTGTTATTTCTATATGGGTAAACAACAGTTTTCAACTGAGGAATTGGTTCATTTGTTGCCACTACTATTCATCTATGTGAGGAATTGGTTGAGTTGTGTGATTGGCATAAAACAGATACAACTACTTCTGATAAGAATTTCCTGATGCTTGGTTCATATACTGTTTGCTGCTAGTGCTATCGTTATGCTTGGTTCATATTTTAGTGTAAGGTTTGGATGATTTAGGGATGGAAACGGATCGAATACGAATCGAATAGTCCCGAATACGAATCGAATCCTATTTTTAAACGAATCGGATACGTTATGCTTGGTTCATATTTTAGTGTAAGGTTTGGATAATTCATCGTTGTTGTTTTTGGATACTATCGTTGTGGACTCGCTTGTCGGATGCAAACCTATCAACGCGAATGCGCCACCGGTCTCCGGATCGTCATCCACCAGGAGACTCAACGAGTGGACTCGCGGCCAAACCTATCAACGTCACCAGCATCGTCATCACCAAGACTCGGAGTCGCGGCGTCCTCCTCATTAGATTTCTCTTAGCTTGTTTGATTTGATTAAGAACTTATGCAGAATTAATTGTAATCGATGATTGATGCTTGTTGAGTTGTATATGTTCTTAGTCTTACCCTTTATTGTCATGATACATTGTCTAGTGGTGTCACTAAATAAAATCAGACTTTGTCCAGAGGATGTACAAGGAAAGAATGTTTTTGTAATAGTTGTAGAAGGTGAATTGGGTGAGCTACTCTTGGATGTTTTTTTCTTTTCATTTCATTGTTGTCGTTTTATGTATTGGTTTTCGAACCTAGAATAGTAGCTTTGATTAATAAATATGAACTTTGTTGAATTAGAATATTTGTTATGAACTTTGTATGCTTATGTATGTTTTATTTAATTTTTTTCAAGTAAAAATTTCGAATGTGGGCGGAAAAGATGGCATAATAGGGCACAACATGGCAAAAAAAAAAGCATAGCATGACTAAAATTAACTTATTAAACTTTTATAAGTTAAGCAATACAAAAAAAAGATTACAAGTCACAAAACAAGGGTAGTGTAGTCTTTTTACAATGATCCTTCTCATTTCTAGAGCTGGAGCCAATTTTCTAACCAAACACCAACTCAGACTGCTCCAACTTCTCATAGGAGTGGATCCAAGAGTGAAGCTGGAGTTAGAGCTGCAAAAACTTGAAGCGGAGCCATACCAAACAGGCCCGAACTGTGACTAAAGGTATGGCTATACTTAATTGGAATCAGTAGAGTTATTAAGACGTGTGGAACATTGATGAAAAGGTTGATCATTAGAATTGATTAGTTTGCTAAACTTGTTAGATTATTTGGTTTCAATGGATTAATCTAACTGTGTAGGAAGAGAAATATAATGATGTATTCGACTGTTGTCTTAATAGATGATAATATGGAATTTTCTTTAATTGGCTATTCGATGATCTTATTTATGATTGTGGGAATACAAATAGAGAAATGATCATCAATTCATCCATGATTGAATAATCATCAATGGTATTATGATAGTCTCTAAATTGGAATTAGTGTGTACTAAATTAGTGTGAGCATTCCAAATAGGAGAAGGATTGGAATTTGAAAGTGATTTATTTACGTATGTTTCATGAGGATGTATTGTAGCTGAATGCCCTTGTTTAAAGAGGTTTGCTCCAATAGTGCGATAGGTGTATTAGATACACTCCAGAACAAGTTAATTGTTGTAATCTTATTGAGATAACAAAATATTAGGAAATAATCTACTATGTTTTTTTAGAAAGGTTTATGATGGGATTAAACAGGTGACCTGTGTTTGCTTGATGGTGAAATTGTCGGATAGTAGTATGTCTTTGATGACAGGGTTTTAGTGTAACCTTTTAAATTGTGTAGTGGGATTCCCTCTAAAAATAAAGTGGTTGTTGTAGTGAGGTTGTAAGAATTTGGTATACTATCAATTGAGGATGAGATGATAAAGTGGTATGTAACAGTTTGGTCAGCTTTTGGAGATTTTATAAAGGAAGAGTTGATGATAACGAACCTGGTTAAGAGTGAATTATTCTTGATATTAGTAATAAGGTCTACAAGAGATTGTGACACGTTGAAGTGGTGATGATTCTTCTAGAGAGAAAGTAAGTTGATTGCTTTTCGTAATATGGATTAAATGAAAAGTTTAGAGTTTTGCATTCGTGATCTTTTGGGAGTTCATGATTTATGTAGTAGATGAAATTAGTTTGAGCAGTGTGACGTATTGGAAGGTTCTATTTGGTTCTTAAGTGATCAATGTGATTTAGTTTTAAAGGCATTTCTTGTTTGGGTTGTCAAGTAATGTTGTAATCAAAGAAAATTATTTTCTTTGTTAACAAAAAATGTGTACCATAAGTATTTGAGGTTGGAGTTAAGAATTGTAATCTGCAAATTTTTTATCGTTGCAGCTTAAGAATTTCTTGGGTTTCCTTAGCAATGTTTATTATGATTTATCGAGGTTTGAAAATTCCTTCTTGTGGGACATGTGCCCTCAATTGTGGACTCGTATTTTATTTTTCGAGATCATTACTATTTGATAGTTTCTCTTGGTCTCGTGTTCACTCCAAGGAGCAACATTTTCTTGTGTATTGAAATTATTTGTTTATTTCGTCCTTTTGAGAAAGGAATTAACCAATTTGTGTTGCCAAGTTTTATAAAGTGTAATATGACGATTAGCTGGTGGTGGACAAATATTTGGTAGTGGTGAGATTTTAGGAACCAATCTATTTGAAGAAAAGTAGAAGGTGAATTGTTTTGACCTATAACTCTTGGAGAGAGTTCTATTTAAATGGAATTTTTGTCGTTGGAATACAATTGATTAGTGTTACAACTAGTGGAACCTATGACGAATTATAATCAAGGGACCATTGTCCATATTGGAATGATGGGATTATCGAAAGTATGGGATCTTGATAAATTTATTAGAGTATCGCGATTGGGTAATTAACTTCGCAAGGCTGTATAGGTTATTTATGATGGTGTGGTTTAATGAGTGAGAATTAGCAAAGTAATCTAATCGTCGTGTCAATTAATGGTATAGCAGGGATTGTCAAGCATGACTCGGCCTCAGTGAGTAACCCCGTAGGAGTTAGATTATCTCTAAGGATAACCTGGTCAAGAAGATATTTATTTATTGACGTTAGTGATTGAGTATGTTTGAATCTTGGTCAATTAGTGAGGGTACGGGAATGAGTATATTGTGGTCGTGTAGCTGAATTTGATTGGTGTGGTTTAGTGAAGGTCCAAGATTGGTGAAATGAAACGCTTGGGCGATTACTTGATTAGTGAGGAACGTGGATATTAATGATTGAGGTTATTGTTGAGCTGTGTGAAAATTTAGTAAATGAATTTGAGGATTTCCTATCAATCATACCAGAAATTCATTGTAGGAGACTTCGAGGTTGAATTTGGGCTTTGCATTTTTATGCTAGGACTTTCGAGTTGATTATCCTTAACAGAATGAGGTGATATGGTTGTGGGTGAACAATCTTTATTGAGGTGTTGGAAACCATTTGTAAAAAAAAAATCCTTTAATATAGGAATAGACTAGAGAATCCTTTTGTGGATTAGTAGAGTCCCTCTAGATAAGTGTGGATGTTCTTTCGGTTTGAGGATCATTTTGGGGTTGTCGATTAAAAGGAAGGAGTTAGTGTGATGATTTAGAAACCCATGATTTGGGAAAGGGTTATTTCTTAAGATAACATCTGAGAAAAGAATGTTTTCTCGAGTAGAGAAGTGCTATATTGGTTCTTGATTGAGTTGGGTTTTATGATGGAGAACACATACAATTTGAGCTGACTCTATGTTGGTAAGATGGTTCTTTCTGGTTCAGAAAAATAAATGAAGTGTTTGATTTGAACATTCGAGTGATTTCTTTTTGGCTTATGTGGAGTTCATTTGTAAGCTACCTAGTTGGAATGTGAAAAGGTTTTCATGAGGAATCTTCAATTTTGGATTTGAGTGTTTTGGAAGAAAGTTGGAATGACATTGTGAATCCTTTGTTTTTCAGTTGAATCTGATTATTAAAGTTTGATTGAAATAAGTCGTGTTGCGTGTCCCTACTTAATGGAGGTTCTCCTTGTTATGATGAAGAGAATGACTGAGAGATGGAACAAGAGTTCCATATGTTTACGCGTTATGTTGATGAGTCACGGTGTCCCGATCTTCGATAGGTTCGATTGGTTTCGCCGTGAGGACGTACCGCCAGATCGTCACCTCGCAATTCGCTACACCCGCATCGCATCGTCGTTATCAACCACGCCGCGACGCGATCGACCTTACCACGATTGTTCCGCAAGCAATCGAAGCAACTCACAAGAACAAGGAAAATGCAATCTTGTATAATATGAATGAAGTTCACAATGAAACCGATAAAAGATGAAACGCAAAGTGGCGTAATAATCTAAGAAAACCCAACCCTAAACCGTGGCGGGCCCGATATATATAGGGGTAACGTGAGGGGTTGACCTAGGGTTGTGCGACCATGGGGAGAGGCGTACACAACCTAGGCATTGACCCCGACACGCTTACAAGGCCCTATTAGGCCCAAACGGTGTCGCAGAGTTCCGTGAGACCTAGTCGTTTCGGTCGTCGAGTGCCGCGAACCTTGTCGAGGAGCTTGAGATGTGGTTGTAGCGTCCGTAGCGCCGCGAACCTAGTCGAGGATCTTGAGACTTGGTCGTAGCGCTGCCAGGACTGGTCGTAGGGCTTGTAGACCTGGTCGTAGACCTTGGGGATCCATTATTCCTCATAATTTAAGTGACGTGCACGAGCTCTTGTCATAGGGCCTTGTAGTTTCGCAACGCCGTAGGATTTTGTGTAGTGTGTATCTCAAGGAGTGATGTTCTCATCATCCTCCCCTCTTGAATTGGAGTCGCCTCGACTCAAACTCATCCCTGATCAAGTATATCTCGAAGGAGTGATGTTCTCATCATCCTCCCCTCTTGGGCTAACCATCCAAAATCAAATGTTAAATGTGGGGCAAGTAGCTCCAATTGATAGGCATTGTCATTTATCTTCTTAATTATCTTAAATGGTCCATCACTCTAGGCATCATTTTTATTTTCTTAACTCGAAACATGTCTTTCCTCAAATGCACCCAAACTAAATCACCTGTGCAAATTTTATTTCTTTCCTACCTTTACTTCCAAAGAACCCTATACTTTTCAATATACGCTCTATATTTTCTTTAGTTGTTTCATGCAACTTAAGAACAAATTCAACACGCTTCTTAGCATCTAAATTAATGTGTTCAGAGGTAGGCAAAGGTAGTAAATCAATAGTTAAAACCATACACTACCCGAACGGACTTACCTTGGTGGTGGAGTGTACCACCTATTGTAAGCAAACTCAATGTGCGGTAAACACTCTTCCCACATCTTCAAATTCTTCTTTAAAACAGCCCGCAACATGGTGGATAATGTGCGGTTGACAACCTCCGCTTGTCCATCGGTTGGGGATGGCACGTAGTAGAAAACAGCACTTTGTCCCCAATTTGTTCCAAAGTGATCTCCAAAAGTGGCTCAAAATTTTGTGTCGCGATCCGAGACAATAGTATTGGGCACTCCATGTAAGCTAACGATTTCTCGAAAAATAAATCAGCTATGTTTGTAGCATCATCGCTCTTGTGACAAGGTATAAAATGTGCCATTTTAGAAAATCGATCCGCTACTACAAATATACTGCTCTCCCCTCTTTGTCCTTGGCAATCCTAAAACAAAATCCATAGAAATATCCTCCCAAGGGCGCTAGGAATAGGGAGAGGCATATAAAGTCCATGTGGATTGAGACGGGACTTAGCTTTGTTGCATGTAGTGCAATGAGTCACGAAGCGCTCAACATCGCGCTCATCTTTGGCCAAAAGAAGTGGGCGGCCAGACATCTTCTGTCTTCTTTGCTCCAAATGCGCCATCAAACCTCCTCCATGCGCTCCCGCAACAACAAAAGACGAACGGAGCTAGCTGGAATGCATAGCTTGTTAGCACGATAGACCAAATCATCAATTATCACATATTTATTCCATATTCTCCTCCTTTACAAAGCTCAAGCACTTCTTTAAAGTCCAAATCAAGAGCATATAACTCCTTAATGGCCTCTAAACCAAAAATCTTATGGTCAAGTTGAGATAACATGGTATAACGTATAGAAAGCGATCAAGAATCACATTGTCCTTACCTTTCTTATGCTTTATGACATATGGAAACGACTCAATAAATTCTACCCATTTAGCATGTCGTTTATTTAGGTTAGCTTGGCTTCTAATATGTTTTAGCGATTCATGATCCGAATGTATAACAAATTCTTTGGGCCATAGATAATGTTGCCAAGTTTGAAGCACACTAACTAAAACATACAGCTTCTTTGTCATAGGTAGAATAATTGACTAGGCCCATTTAGTTTCTCACCAAATATGCAACTGGTTTACCTTCTTGAATCAATACACCACCTATCCCAATCCCGCTAGCATCACATTCAATCTCAAAAGTCTTGCCAAAATCGGGAGTTGGAGTAGGGGTGCTTGGGTGAGCTTCTCTTTCAATAAGTGAAATGCCTTCTCTTGCGCAGTCCCCATTGGAATGACACTTTTCTTTGTCAATTCATTCAATGGTGCAGCAATGGTGCTGAAATCCCGCACAAAACGCCGATAGAATCCAAAGAAGTTCATGGAAGCTCCGCACTGTGACACGCAGAGGGCGCCGCCGACTTTGGATGGCTGCGCTTTGCCCCATCCACCTCAATTCCCGTGGTGTCACAACATAACCAAGAAACGCAACTCGATCGGTGCAAAAGGTGCACTTCTCAAGGTCACCAAACAAACGTGCATCTCTCAAGGCATTAAAAACAGCACGTATATGATTCAAGTGTAGCTCATGTGACTTGCTATAAATCAAGATATCATCAAAATAAACCACCACAAATTTCCCAATGAAAAGACATAAAACCTCGTTCATTAATCGCATGAAGGTACTAGGTGCATTAGTTAGACCAAAAGACATCACTAACCATTCATATAGTCCGAACTTAGTTTTAAAAGTAGTTTTCCATTCATCTCCCAGCTTCATTCTAATCTGGTGGTAACCACTTCGCAAGTCAATCTTTGTGAAAATAATAGCGCCACTCAACTCATCAAGCATGTCGTCTAGCCTAGGAATAGGATGACGATACCTTATGGTAATATTATTAATGGCTCTACAAATCAACACACATACGCCAAGTTCCATCTTTCTTAGGAACCAAAAGAACAGAACAAAGACAAGGACTAAGGCTTTCTCTTACATCCCACGGTCCAAAAGATCTTGGACTTGTCGCTGAATTTCCTTAGTCTCCTCTCGGATTGGTCCTATATGCAAGACGGTTTGGCAAAGTCGCTCCGAATCAAATCAATTTGATGCTCTATCCTCGAATAGGGGCAACCCTGGGTATATCACCGAAATACATCCACATACTCCGCAAAGATTAGCAATGTGAGGGGCAAAGAGCTAGATATATCTTCAAGTGAAAATAAAGCATCTTTGCATATCAAAGCATAGCATAGCAGCTCATTATCACAAATTTCAGCAAGCTCAAATTTAGTGGCAAGCATGACACACCCTTTCAATTTAATTCCTCACTTGGAACTAGGCGCAACTTTCTCCTTTTAGGTGGGTAAACATGTTTCGCTACTTGCTGATTTTGAATTATGTTCATTGGTGTTTCTTTCATTGCTAGCACGCTCTACTTCATCTTTCACAATTTCAGCAGTGTCAAAGGCAACAACTTAATCTTCTTACCCCTATGTGAGAATGAGTAGGTATTAGCTCTACCATGGTGCAAAACATCATTATCATATATCCAAGGCCTACCGAGCAACAAAGAGCATGCTTGCATAGGCACTACATCAAAGTCGGTACTATCTTTTGTAATTACCACTGAAAATTGTACTCTCACAACTTTGTTTACCTTTAACTTACCACACGAATTGAACCATTGGATGTAGTAGGGACGTGGGTGTGGTTGTGTGGTCAAACCAAGCTTCGACCATCTCGAGCTTGCAAGGTTGTTGCAACTCCTCCATCAATGATGACTCGCAGCTCTCTCCTTCACGAGGAACTGGATTGGAACAAGTTGTGCCGCTGATTTTGCTCCGCTCTTCCGCCAGTGCGCTCAAGACTCTGCGCAACAAGGCTCACATGAGTCCTTGTGTCAACAAAGCAGCCTACTTGTTCTTCCACATCATCAAGATCACTGTCTGCCTCATCTCCTCCACTGCAATGTTAGCCGCAAGCACATACTCATCCTCAATATCACTAGCACTTACATAACCTCCGTCTTCGGTGGCAAGGTAGGCTCACGACTTGGGCAATCCCTCATGACATGGTCCATTCCCTGCAACGATGGCAAATAAGCCCACTGCATTTACCCGTGGAAGCAACCAAGAAGAACTCTTGGCCGGAGCCCGCACACTAGTAGATTTGTTTACCTCGGGTGCATGTGTTGGTGTCTGAGGTGTCTTTGAACGCCCTACCGAGGAGGGGGCAACAGACCGCGAGTGAAGGTTGGACTATTTTAACGTGCCCGATGTTGATCGTGGTGTAGACGTGCTTCCAAAATGGTTCCTTGGCCTCTCGTTGTCGACCACGCAATTCTTTTCGCCAAACAAGCAAGGTGGAACAATCTAGGAACACTATCATATTCTTTGTAATCAACTATGTCCTGAATTTCACGTATTAGTCCTCCATAAAACGTGTCATAGCACCTCTTCATCCTCAATAATATCACAACGCAACATACTAATTTGTAGCTCCCGATAATATTCTTCTACAGATCTATTGCCTTGGTTTAAGCGCTGCAATTTCTTACGCAAGTCCCTTTAAAAGAGGGTGGAATAAATCATACGCATAGCAACCTTTAAAGCATCCCGTAGTAGGCGCTAATCCATCATTGCATACTCTACTCCACCAAATGATGGCAAAATTTTTAAATTCACTTGTAGCTTGCCTAACTCTATGCACTTCTGGACTAAGTGAGCATTAAATTTCTGTTCTACCGTCATCTCCCAATCTAAATATACTTCAACATCATAAGCACCCGCAAAAGATGGTATAGTGAACTTGACTTTAGCATATGGATCTTCATTATCACGTGCATTATGTTGCGGAAAGTTATTACCTCCCATACCTTGACGGTTGAAGTTCAATCGGTTCCGTTGTCGCATCAAGGGCATCGCGCTTGCGCATCTCATTATCGTTGTCGATCTCATGGTCGTGGATCGCACCTTGAGGATCCACACGACCATTGTTCGGCGGTTGATTGGCCATACCATCAATACGTGCATTGAGTGTTGCAATGCTAGCATTGAGTCGTTGTAGTGTAGCATTTGTCTCTCGCAAACTTCCTTTCGATGTCGCCATTAATAGCATGACGGTGCTCATCCAACACCCTTGTAAGCTCTTCCTCACAACACAATCTTGCGCATTCAATTCATCACCGCCATTGTTAGTAGGAGACAAAAACAACACAAATGTATTATCCCTACCAACTACTAGGTGGTGGAAGGTGGAATCACACACTCTCAAGCGCTTACCAAGCTCTTATGAATTTCTTACCAAATTGCGCAGGTGGTCCGATCGGAGAGGGTGGGATGTACGATGCGCGGAGGCGAATGCGAGGATCCAAATCGAGGGCCAAAAGTACGTGGAGCTCGGACAGCAATGTTTAGTAGCAAGGAGCAGCAATAATGAAATCAGATTAGCAATGTTAAATCAAAGTCCACAAGACATTGCCACAGCTTGTTGGTCCAAACGCGCTCCTAGCACTAGCTCAAGCAAGCCGAAAGATAGGGTAGATACAAGCTCAAAGAACAAAGTTGCAAAGCAACCGCTATCTCTGTGGGTGGTCGTGGAGCTCGGTGGGTTGTCGAGACCAACCGAGGGTGGTCGTGAGCCAACCGAGGTGGTCTCTTTTCTTTTGATTCTCTTTTCTTTTCTTTTTTTGATTCTTTCTTCTTCTTCTTTTTTTTAATCGACGAAACCCAACCTAGGATTCCTCTTCTTTTTTTTTTTGCAAGTGACCTTGACTCACAACTCTTCAAAACCCTTTTCAGGCCTAAGGATAGATATAGGACACAAACTTTTCCGGAGAGCAGGGTAATAAGGTAATAAAAAGATACTCTCTCTCTCTCGAACTTTGGCTACTCTGTTTGGCTATGGGATTTCTTCTCTGTCCTTGTTGGCCTGGACACGATATGATGAGTGTGTAGGTGTCCGAGAGCAACCAGAAAATGATAGACTTGTCGGGGCGAATACTCGGCGGTGGTCGAACCCGAGAAGGTGGTCAAACTCGAGTAGGTGGTCGAATCCGACGAGGTGGTCGAACTCGATGTAGGTGGTCGAATCCGACTGGGTGGTAGAATCCGAGAAGGTGGTCGGATGGGAATGTTGGCTCGAGTAAGTGGTCGGATGGGGGTGGTGTCACGATTAAGTGGTCGGATGGGAGGGTGACTCAATTCTCGGCTATAGTAGACAAACCCTAATTGCAACGGATGCAACAAAGGACAAGCCGAGATACACGATGACCAAAACAGCAAAGACTCGACGCTAGAAACTAGATCACGACGACTAGACTAGCAACAAAGACACCGACGATGGACTCGAACTCAACAACGCGAATACTGAAAACAAAATTGCGAAAGGTACAACGTGGTTTGGACAACGGAAAGATTAAGATCTAAAACTTTTTGTAGGGCAATTTTTTGGACTATAGGTGATGGAAAACAACTAACAAAGGGGATAAACGAGATTACCTAACGCGCTCGATACCAAATGATGAGTCACGGTGTCCCGATCTTCCGATAGGTTCGATTGGTTTCGCCGTGAGGACGTTGACGCTTGAGGCTTTCGACCACAGATCGTCACCTCACAATTCGCTACACCCGCACGATCGTCGTTATCAACCACGCCGCGACGCGATCGACCTTACCACGAGGGTTATTGTTCCCGCAAGCAATCGAAGCAACTCACAAGAACAAGGAAAATGCAATCTGAATTGTATTGCGAATATGAATGAAGTTCACAATAAACCGATAAACGGTGGGGTAATCTAAGAAAAACTCAACCCTAAACTATGGCGGGCTGTATATATAGGGGGTAACGTTCATTGACCCCGACACGCTTACAAGGCCCTATTAGGCCCAAAACGGTGTCGCGGCACCTAATGACCGGGTCGTAGAGCGTGAGATCTAGTCGTGTGCGCCGATCGTCCGGTCGTAGTCCGCGAACCTTGTCGAGGAGCTTGAGATGTGGTCGTGTGACCGGCCGCGTAGCGTGTCGAGGATCTTGAGACTTGGTCGTGCGCCGCGGGATCGGTCGTAGGGCTTGTAGACCTGGTCGTGGACCTTGGGGATCCATTATTCCTCATAATTTAAGTGACGTGCACGAGCTCTTGTCATAGGGCCTTGTAGTTTCGCAACTGGAACCGTAGGATTTTGTGTAGTGTGTGTATCCGAAGGAGTGATGTCCTCATCATATGTGGTTTGGTTCCAAAGAGAAAGATAGCCTAAAGTATATTTGGTTTGCTCTGGAAGTTGCGGGGATTTCGAATGATAGTCATTCGCTAGAACCGTCTCGAGTCCTGGAGCAGGATATATAACGTTTTGTATGAACCAGTGTTGAGAGAATGCTTGAGGTATTTGGAGTGTGAGGTTTCGTATGGGTCATTGACCAGCGAGAAATACCGCATCTTCGAGTCATGTCTGTTGAGTGGTTCTCGTCAGGTCAGTACGAGTGATGAGGCATAATACACCAGTTACATCAAAGTGCGGTGGTCACATCGATTACTTGGGAATTAGAGTTATGCAGCTATATCCGAATTAATCACAGTATGCGTGGTAATGTCAAGTTTCTAGTGGGCTTTGGCGTTAAGCGTGATTAGAATTCGGGGTAGAATTCCGTTTAGGGGGGTAGAATGTAATACCCCAAATGTATTCGAGAGAGAAGAAATAAATTAGAGAGAAGGACCAATTAGAAAAGTACTTTAACGGAAGATTAGAGGGGGGTTATGCATAATTTAGACAACCTGGGCTGTGGGCTTCTAGCCCGCATTTAGGCCCAAGGGGAAAGGGCAGCTGACCACATAAGAAGGAGAGGGGGCAACCCTAGGGTTACTACAGTAGCGCCTCCATGCTACAGTAACATGTTGTGCTACAGTACCCTCCCACACCTAGCTTGCGCTGCCAACCAAGAAGGAGGAAGGGAGAAGCCTCCTCGGGTGCTGTCGGCAAAGGAAAAGAAAGGAAGAAGAAGGGGGGAATGAAAGGGAGAGATCGTGGCCTGGGGTTGGTGTTCATCGCGTTCAGCGGCGGTTCTTCAAGGGTAAGACCCGATCCCCTTCCAATTAGTTGATTATTTGATTAGTAGCAATGTCGGTCTTTAGATCGGTTTAGGGCAGATAGGATTGGCCGACGTTTTTGAGGAGTTTAATGGCAGAATATGTTCTGGACGTCTCCTAGAGAGTTGTAGGCGACGTCGATACCTTTCTTTAGAGTACAGGATCACATCGTTTGGATGAGTGGTTCAAAAGTTATAAATTTCGTAGCGCTGTTGTTCGGTAAATCTGCTGTAATCCTGACAGTTATTAGTAATCCAACCTAAGCGGATAGTTAAAGGAATATTTGGAAGGTCTCACTATAACGAAAGATGTAGATAATTATCTTAGCTTTCGAAAAAGCTAAAGAACGAAATGTGGATAAATGTACTGAAAGTTATGATAGTTTTAATATCTCTGTCTAGAAACCCGACATGAATTAGTTGTTCTGTTTATCAGCTTGGTAGGGGTAGTAAATGACCGAATCTGGAAGGCTCACCAACTATATTTAAATGGGGGATTTGATAAGCTTTCAAGAGAGTCCAAGAACACCCTATTTGGATCTCTGTACTAAAAGATATGAATTTTTTTATTATGACTGTCTGTCGAGGGGACATACTGCTGTTTAGGATTTTGGAATTGGGGTTGCGCGTGAGAGTATAGTTTTTTTGTAAGTGCTTCTAGCTTTGTTTTTGTCCAGTATTGTTATCTTAGAGTGCTTGTTGACTTTACCTAGGTGGGGGATTGGTTCCGGGGCAGTGCCATTTTCGCGTCCTTCGTTCTCGCACGGTTGAGGCAAGTACATTTATTGATAGATTATTTTGTGAATGCTTGACCATGTTTTCGTGTATTTGTTTCATGATAGCGATGCATGGTGATTGATATGATTTGTGTATTAATAATGATGAATGTTCAAAGTATGACTAAGTTCTATTCATGTATGATGTTATTGCTTTTTTGCATGTTGATGATGAATAGAGTAACTGTGCATGTGCATATTGAGATCATATTGAGGCTTGGTCACGTGGTGACCAAGCATGGATATCTTTGAGGTCCCCGTCATGTATATGGCGGACTTGAGGTCCCCACACTTGTGGAGTGTGGGCTTGAGGTCCCCTTTACTTGCGGAATATTGGGCTCTTGGTCCCTACGCTTGCGAGCACAGGCATGGGTATGCAGTGACGGTTGAATACCTTGTATTACTGGTAAAATGCACAAAGAGATAAAGAGAAAGGATCCCTTGAGTATTGCATATGCATATGGTATGGTTTAATGTAACGTTCTGGTAGTGGATGCTGATGTTATAATTTTGTATTGTAATATTTTTTATATGTACTTGCTGAGTCTGTGGACTCACTCTTCTTATTGTTATTGTTTTAGGTACCCAATACAAGAACGACATGCATGAGAGGGAGTAGCTATATGTTCACACACGCACTACCATGAACCTTTTATGGTTGATCAAATTTCAGATCATGCCTTAATAAATGAGCAAACTACTTAAAGGATTTATTATGGTTATGTTTACGTGTTGGATTATTTGTAATAATGATGAGTATGATATTTTGGATATTTGTGATTATGGTTTAGTCACTTAGTATATCATGAGTGCCTATTGATTATGATGAATGTTGGATTGTTTAATTTTGATAATTGTATATGTTGGAATTCCCCAATATGGTTAGCTTTTCAAAGGAGGTCCTGCCGAAATTTAGTAAAGTGTCATGATTTTAGCTTGTTATAATGTTAGTTTAGTAGCATTCCAGGCTTATGTTAGGCTGGGGTGTTACAAGCACCATCTGAGAATAAAATTAATAGCAGGATCACTTAAATTGAAGTAAGCGAGCTATTTTTATTTGCCAAGATTGATCATGTGTGAAGTGCACCAAAATCTAACCCTTCCCATGCATGTCGCTTCCTCGAGAAGTACCTAAAGAAAACATCAACATCAAGCGTGAGCCCACGACTCAGCAAAGTACAACAGTGAAGTAATCAAAACATACACATGTATGAATATAACAAAATCCTCATATTGCCATCAGCAAATGAACCACTTTCGTGCAATGCATATGCCAAAAATGCAACTTTCTTCCTTCTTTGCAATTACCGGTAATGCGGAGTAGTGCATCCGTCGATGCATATTCAAGCTTGTGCCCTCGGGCACAAGGACCTTATGCCCACACTCCACGAGTGTGAGGACCCATGCTCGTCCATTTCATGACGGGGACCTCTAGAGAATCAGTCCTTGGCTACCACATAGTCCAAGACTCAAAGAAATGGATGTCATGATGCAAATGAACTTAATATTCTCAATCCATCATGAGAGAATAACATTCATCAGCAACATCATAGATAAAATTCCATACAATTAAACCATGGCAATTATCATGAATATAGCACCACAAATACTCTACATTGCTTGCATTTGCCTCAACCACGAGACGGATGATGACGAAAAGAGGACTCTATCCCTGGGTTCTCATCACCACCTAGCATTCGTAAAGCATACTAAGAAAACCATTCAATTGCACATAGCATAGCAATAAAACTAAACGAAAGCAATAAAACTAAATGAACTCATTCGCTCCTATTCGCGACCCAAAGCAATACCATTACGTTGCCAAGGCCCAATCTGTGCAAAACAAACAGCCACCATCGGACAACCATAACTTATGAAAGCTCCAAAAATCATGAACTCAATTTCTCTGGAATCTACACACACATACCCATAAATTCTCAGGTGATCGGAAGTTCAGATTAATTCATCTAAACCCTTGTTTTTATCCCCGAAGACAGTTCTGTCATCTTCGGTACTGTCGACTTAGAAATTACATATCTTTTAATTGGTACAACCAAACACAATGATCTAAGTCATTCTGGAATCTACAGAGAACTAGCGTCCATAATAAATTTATTACAATTTTTTCATTGTGCAATAAAAGTTGCTAACAGAGCAATATTTCCCGACTGTCCCCAACAGAGGGACAAAACTGCAACAAACAATTAAAAGTTCTATAACTTTCGTTCTACTTGTCCAAAAAATATGAACTTAGACTCTCTAGATCATTATTAAGTTATCTATCTAAGTCATGAAGACCAAAAGTCCAGATTTGTTCATTTCCAAATCATAATATGAGAAACCATGTTCGCTGCCCGAATCCAAGAGACTGAACAGGCACTCGAATTGCAAAAACCGTAACTAAATATCTATCCATCAAAAAATTGTGATCCAAGACTTTCCAGAAAGCTATCACAATTACCCACATAACTCTAGGAGACCCTAATCCCTGATTTCGCTTGGAACTAATTCAAACTTACGGATCATCAGAACTGCAGAAATACCGATCTGCAATAGCAGGGTACTAATCTGACTTTCAGCGACAAATCACATATAAAAGAAGTGCAATAACTATTGGGGAACACGAATTTACCAACGAATTCTCCGCCGGACCTCACTAAAGTCCTCATGAAGATCCCCATTCCCCCCTCTTTTCTTCTCCCTGTTCTTCTTCTCCTTAATCAGCAGCACCCAAATGTTCTTTCCCCGATCTTCCTCTTGGCCGGCAGCAGGAAGGAACACAGGGAGGTGAGGAGGTGCTACAGTGGCGACCGAGCTACAGTGCGGTGCTACAGTGCGACCGAGCTCCAATACTTGGGGGATGGCTAGGGTTTCATTTCCCCATTTTAAGCCTATTCCCACTTGGGCCAAAAGCCCAGGGTCTAATACTCCTCCTAAATTATGAATTTTTCTTTTTTATGTCTATTTAATTTTAATACTAATCACTTATTTTGTTTTATTTTAAAATGGGTTATTACAGGTGGTCGAAAAGTCTATTTGTTCCATGGATTGAAGTCCTAAGGAATTTGGTGAAAAAGATCCCGATGAGCAGTTGAGCACTTCATTGTTTATGGTGTGCAATTTTTGATCAAGACTAAAGTTCATATCGGAGGGAAAAAAAACAAACTAGACAAGCATTTACCAATTTACATATCTTCTGCTTTCTTTTGATGGAGATCAACTTCGACCACTTTGAAGAAGAAATCTGAAGAATTGGTCGAAAAGATTAACCAATTAGAAGAAAGGTCGTAGAAGAAATGTAACTAGGATTTTTTTCTCACTTTTGTAACATGTAACATGTATCTTTTGGACTTTATGAAATAAATCTTTATTTCCTTGGTTCCGATCGCATCCTTTGAAATTAATTCCTTATCTTGGTAGTAAGAATGAGGGTTTGGTTGATGCTAGGAAGTTCTTTCTTGTGGGCAAAAGCACGTGTTGAGAGGAAAGACTTCGGCTAGGTAACATTCCCATTTTCCGACCAGTGTAAGGAGGATCAAAAGGTATAAAAATAAATATAAGGAAAATGATAGCTTTCAAGCACTTGCTTAGCACTCGTATCACTTTATCTTTTGTAGGTTCCAAAGGATGGAAAGACCATAAAGATTCCAAAGTGATGGAAAGACCATAACCGATTTGCTCGACCACGAAAAAGTCATGTAACAAAGGTTAAAGGTCGAAAGAGAAGTGTTCGAAAGATGTTGCCTCTCATGACGAAGAAATCAAGAAGCTTGGCTCTCATTTGGCATGTAAGAATTCTTTACCTACGACTGATTTTATTTTCTAGTCTTTAAGAAGTGTTTTTCTAACTAGTCATACTCTATTTTTAGAGCAAGTAGTTGAAATAAAACGACTTTAGGAAGCTTTGACCCGCAGTCAGGAGGAAATGAAGGCTAAGAAACATTTCTCTCCTAAATAATATGCTTGGTGGACTTGGTGCTGGGGAGGTCACTCCTCTTGAAAACACGGTGGTCGAACATACGACCACCATTGGACATGAGGTCGGAACATTACAAGATTTGATAACTATCTTGAAGACTAATCAAGCCGATTCGATAAGACAAGCGGTCGAAGGCGCAGTAAGTTTTGCTCTTGCAAAACTTAAGGTCCATGATCGGAGTCTTAGCCTTCAACCGGTCGAAGAACTAGTCAAAGCTGACTTCGACTGCCTAGAAGCAAAGGCATCATAACTAATCGAAGAAGTGCAGCCAGTCAGCAAGGTCACAAAGGAAATGCATATTGGATCTCTTCCCTCAGAGTAGTTTGTAATAGGATTTTCTTTGTGAAAACAATTTATTGTTTATGTATATAAAGCTTCATTTCCTGCAATTTGTCTTTTCGAGTAATTAGTAACTCATAAGATAATAAAAAATGAGAATTGAATTTTAAGACTAAGAATTAAAGTCATAATTATAACTTTATCCTAACCCCGACTACTTGCTTAGTTTAATTAGATAAACTAAGTAAATAGTAGAAAATGAGTTTGCTTTAAAAATTCATTCGATCTATGTTGTTGATCTCGATTTTCTTGTACTGGTAACAAGAGTTAGGAACAGATCGATACTACGAAGTTCCTTCTAGTGGATAAGACTACGTGTAGAGAGGAAATACTTCGACTAGGTGATGTTACTTCCTCTGACTAGGCTGTCGGGACCCAAAAATGCAATTCTGGACCCTCTGTGTATTCTGCACTAGTCCAGGATCACGCTAGTGCACACAGTGGTAACATAGGTGAATATCAATCCACACAAACGAAATATAACATAAACGAATAGTTTGAGTAACAACTTAGAGTTTTGACCTTAAGGTCGGGTTACAACAATAAGCCACGCAGAACTAACACTAAAGAAATACTGCGGAACGAAATAAACTCGGCAAACTCAATCACACACACGACAGCAAGTGGGATCGATGACCTAGCGATCAACCTTCTTCCACAAACTCCTCCTCGAAAGCGAAGACTCCTCCATACAGAGGTTTGGGCGCAAGTTTTACAACAAGCGTGAGTACACAACCGTACTTCGCAAATCATACCACGAATGCAATATAGATGCGGGCTTATTCCAAAGGAATGGCTTCGTGGTTATTTTGCGAAAATGCAACATTTGCAATTGAATATGAATAATAGATTGAAAACATAAGTTAAAACAAATAAGCAATATTAATTTAACATTGTTTCCACAAAGACACAAAGCTAATCAGTTGATCCACCTGACCACATAGCTTATGCCACACACTGTCCCATACCCAAAGTTTTATGAACACTACCCTCATGTGAAATTCCCGAGCGTGTCCATGGCCGAGGACGCGGCTATTCGAATAGATTGTTTAACACTCTGCGAGGTTTGTACACTTTACCCACACGATACAACTAGTGTAGCTAGCGATCGTAACATAACGATTCGGCAACCGTCTCAACATTGGCGTTCTTAATCACACTGATCCCATATCACAAAGCTTAACCTATCCACGAACCCCAATGTTGAAACTCCGTAACCTACTAAGTTAGGCTGTCACGGACATGTGGTCGTCTGATGGCTCGAGTTCAATGGCGCACAAAGTTAAGTCCTTAATTGACCAAGGCAAGACTTCGATTTTCTAACTAAACCACAGATAAATCCCAATCACAAAGCCACCCAGGTTCACACGGTATCCACCACTTGCCTCGGTCTAAATCTTTTACCACCCAGTTGGCTTAGTGCAACACATGCCATCACGAGTAATAGCACCACAGCACACGGTTTTATCACACAGTTCCATAATCACTTAGTCAATTTCATACTTGCACTCACATGAGATGATGACTCGTAGCATGGCTAAGCAATTCTAGTCGTTCTAACCCACCATGTTGGCAATATGCTAATACCAACTAAGTAATAAACCAACCTAGAGTGACAAAGATGAAGGTATACAAGTAGGCAAGGTGAACATAACAAGTGGGATCAATAACTAGCCCAAAAGCATTTAAATACATAATCGAAGTAAATGCAATAATTTAACACAATGTAATTTGGAAAACTGGGATTCAATATGATCAAAGGTATAACTTGCCTTGGAATAGGTCTATGTACTGGTCTTGAACTTGGTTGAAGCCTTCTTCGAAAACTCGAAGTATCGGCGTCTACGCACAAACGAAGCAAAAACAACAAAACAAATAAATAACAGAGGCAAAACAAACTCCAAAAATTAAATAAAAATAATAATTAGGTAGATCTCGAATTTAGACAAATTTAGAAATTTGAAAGGGCTCAATCGGAGTTAGGATGCAAAAGTTATGGCCTTTGGAAGATTGAAAAATACATAAAATCTGAAAATCAGTATTTCATGAATTTCAATTATTTTCTAAAGGAAAATCAGATTATTCGCAATCTTTGGCGTCGTGAGAATTTCGGAAAAGAAATAATAAAGAAATCTCGACATGTGGGACCCACATGTCGGAGGCTAAACTCACGGTGGACTAGGTCCACCGAGCCTCGAGACTTCGAGTGCGGTGGGCGCCCACGCGATCGGCGGCGAGCGACCACACAAGCGACACGTGGCGCCGGTGAGAGGTGGCGGGTGGTGGCGTGCCACGTCGGGCCGCCACGTCGGCTGAGCGTCGGCGGCCCGGCGACCTTCCGGTTTTAGCGGCGGCGGCGATTAAGCGGCGAAGATGCGCTATCTGGGCCGTGGCGACACGGCGAAGGTGGTAGCGCGTTAGATCTCGTCGGCGGCGACCACGGCGGCGCGTGGCGAGTTAGCGGCGGGCGGCACGGCTTGAAGAAGCGACGGCGAACCGGGCTCCTCAGACGAAGATAATCGCGCGCATCATGTAGGCGTGATCGGCGAACTCGAGGGTGGCTCAAAGCGGCGGAACCTCACCACCGTGGCGCAATCGGCGTAGAACCGGGCGGCGGCGCTGGGGTTGAGCTCAATCACGGCGAAAAGCGGCGCTCTAGGGTTTACGGTCTTGGGAAAAGCGGCTTGGTTGGCGATCCTCGTGGCGGTCACGGCATTAAATAGTGCGGGGCGGCGAGTTCGCGGCGGCGCAGCGCAACAACGGCTCGGACACGGACTCTAGAGTCGCGGCGAAGAGAAGGCGACGCGGGCAAGCGGGGCCCACATGTCGGCGGCTAGGGTTAGGATGCGGCGTGCGAAAGTGGTGCGATTCTGGCGAGCTTAAGATCGGCGTCGAGATCTAATCGAGCGGTCCACAATCAAAGGAGCATTCGGACCGTCTGGTTGCCTCAAAGCGCATTTAGCCGTCCATGCTTGATCCAACGGCGAGTGGCGGGCGCGAGAGAGAGAGAGAGGCGACGAGTGGGTCCACTTTGTCGTTGGGCGGCGGCTGCGCATGGCTACAGGCGAGGCTGGCGGCGGAGAATAAGTTGGGCGGAGAGATTCGGCCCAAGAAGATTTCCGAGATTTTAATTAGGTTTTTCATTTTAGAAAATACCAGAAATTCAAATAGGCAATAGAAAATAGCAAATGAACTCAGAAAAATTCTAGAAAAATCTAGAAAATATATCTGAGCACAAGGAACCCAAATAAAATAGTTTTGGCAAATGTTCATGTTGGGATTATTCATATTAAATGTTTTTGTTTGCAAAGTCCAATATTAAGCTTTTGAATTAAAATCAAATAAATCCAAATGGTGAATTTTTCCCTACTAACTATTTAAAAGATTCTTAAAACTCTGAAAATTGGGATGTTACAAACCTCCCCCCCTTAAAGGAATCTCGACCGAGATTCGAGGCTAGCTAGAGAAAAGGCTAGGAACTCGGCTTTGACTCTTCTTCACGTTCCCACGTTGCTTCTCCTTACGAGTGGTTGCTCCACTGAACCTTGCAAAACGAGCAGTCTTGCTTACGGTGGCGCTCTGCGACATCCAAGATCTTGGTGTTTGCTCCTTTTAGGTAAGATCCTCTTTCAAAACAATTGATTCCAACGGGCTTGCTCTTACGGCACACGAAGACACTTCTTCAAGCTGCGAGACATGAAAGACATCATGTACTCTGCTAACGGCTGCGGTAGCTCAATCGATAACAACTTCCCACGGCGCTCCAAAATCTTGAGCAGGCCCAACATACCTGAGGGCAAGCTTCCCTTTAGCATGAAACCTTTTGGCGCCTCGGCGGGGTCACTCGAAGATAGACAAAATCTTACGGCTCGGCGAGATCTCGGCGGCGGTTATCGGCATAACTCTTACGCTTTGGCGGGCTATCTTCAATCTTTCTCGATCATAGCAACTTTGTTCTTACGCCTCTTGAATGATATCGGCGAACAACATGCGCTCGGTGTCTCGACCAATTTAACGAGGTTGGCGACGCGCCATACAAAGCCTCAAATGGCGACATTTGCGGTGGCTTGGTGCTTGTTGTTGTCACGAGAACTCGCATCACGGCAAACTTTTATCACTTGGCGGCGTTAGCTGAGAGCAAGCTCTCGGCATATCCTCAATATCGATTAACTCTTTGATCTGTCCATCACATGCGTGGATGATATGCGATCTTGAAATTGAGATGGTACCCAATGCTTCATGCAAACTCGCCAAAAGCGAGAGGTGGCGAGATCCTCGATCGACACTATTTTCTTGGGCACACCATGCAAGCGACAATTCGGCCATGTACAACTCGCAAGGCGATCTCACGAGTCGTGGTTTTGGTGGCGAGAAAATGTGCGACCTTGGTCAATCGATCAACTATTACCCGGATCGAATCGTAACCTTCTTGGGTCTTGGGTAAACGGTGATGAAATCCATCCGTTTCTTCCCACTTCCATTGGAATCTTCGATGGTTGCGACAAACTGCTTTGGTCTCTGGTGTTACGCCTTTATTTTACGGCGGTGTCGCACAAGGCCACGAACTCTGCGACTTCGCTTCAAATTTGGCCACAAAATTTGTTCTTAACATCTGGTACATCTTGGTACTTCGGGATGAATCGAATACTTTGAGTCATGGGCTTCTTTTAAGATTAAGCTGTCTTAGACCATCGATATACGGTACCTGGAATCGACCATTAATCCAGTATGTCTTGATCATCCTTGGTGAAATCTTTGAATTTTCCTTCCGCCATTTTGATTTTGATCTCGACAACACGGGATCCTTTGGTTGTGCTTCACGAATCTGCTTCTCCAAGGTAGCTGTACTTCCAAATTGGCTATAAGTCCTTGGACGCAACTTCTAGCTTTAGCGAAATTCTTCATAAAGTTACGGCAACTTTCCTTTACTTCCAAAGCATTACAGTAACTCTTACGACTTAGGCGTGCGCAACTCGTTGGCTTTTAGGGATGGTAGTGGATTCCAAGATTATAGTCCTTGATCGGTTCTAACCATCTTCTGTCTCATATTCGAATCATTGGGTAAAGATGTACTTGGACTTTTATGATGCGTGTAGACTTCACGGCGATCTGGAGTGAGGTAATGGCGCTAAATCTTTAAAGCATGCACTCTGGCTAATTCGGATCATGAGTAGGTAATTCTCCTCGTGGGGTCTCAATTGTCTTGGCGCATAGCGGCACTCTTCCTTCTTGCATCGGACACATCCTAATCCTTGGCGCGCATCACAATAGATATCGAAATCCTTGCGAATATCGGCAAAATCAACCTTTGAGGGTGAGGTCAAGCGCTTCTTTAACTCTTGAAAACTTTCCTCACAGTTTGGAGTCGGTGAACTTTTTCTCCTTCTTCAACAATTGCGTAAGAGGCTTAGCAATCGATGAGAATCCCTCGATGAAACGGGCGGTAATAACTTTGCCATCCCCAAGAAACTATGAATCTGGGTTCTGAGTCTTGGGCTGGTCCGATGTAATCGCCTTTACCTTTCTGGGTCATTGCTACTCCATCGGCGGTCATAACATGGCCAAGAAATCCACTTCCTTCTTCCAAAAGTCACACTTACGAACTTGGCATATAATTGATGCTCCTCGAGTTTCTCAAAATTAACCTCGGGTGTTCTGCGTGTTCCTCCTCGATTTAGAATAAACGAATATCGTCAATGAACACCACTACAATTTGTCGGTATTCCATGAAGACTTTGTTCATCATGTTCATGAAGTAATTTGGGGCATTTGTCGTTAAATGACATGACCAAGAACTCATAATGTCCATCTGGCGTTGAGCGGTCTTTGGTATATCTGGGTAGATCTTCAGCGATGGTAGCCGATCGCAAGTCGATCTTTGAGAACACTCGGCTCCTTCATGCGGTCGAGCAGATCATCTATTACGGGCGGTGGATACTTATTCTTGATAGTGACCTCGTTGAGAGAACGGTGAGTCGATACACATCCTCATGCTTAGTCTTTCTTCTTGGCGAACAAAGTGGTGCTCCCCACGGTGATGAACTTGGTCTTACGAAACCTTTCGAGGAGTTCTTCAATCGCTTCTTCATTTCGCTAACTCGTCGGTGGCATTCGATAAGGTCGCAGAAATTGGCGCTGTTCTCGGCACTAGATCGATGGCGAACTCGATGTCACGATCGGTGGCATTAGGGTAACTCTTACGGAAACACATCAGGTACTCTCGACTATTGGTACATTCTCCAATGCAATGGTCTTGGTGTTTACTAGCAAGTGTCCTTCACGAGCGATGTGGCTAGAAACTCCACTTCGTTCCATCAAGGTACTCTCAGCATTCTGGCTCTTCGGCCACAATCCGGCCTGACTTTGTGCTTGGATAACCAATCCATGCCAAGAATGACATCTAGTGCAGGTATCTAGGACAATTAGGTTGGCTAGAAACTCAACCCGACTATGAGTAACTTAGCTCCTAAACAACCCACTCTAGAGCTTAGCTCTGCTCCGGGCGATTGAACTAATAAAGTATGCTTAAGTTGTATAGCCTCCAACTTATTCTTAGTTGCAAAAACTCCAGACACAAAAGAATGCGAAGCTCCAGAATCAAACAAAGCGTCGGTCTTGAATTAACCGAGGAACTTACCCGGTCGGCGTGCGGTGCTTCACGTGCTCCTTCGGTGGCGTGATTGACCGGGCCTCGGACCACGGATGCGTTCCTCCTCTGGTGGTTAGGGCTTGAAAGTTCCACGTTGGTGACCCGTCTCGGGGTCTTAGTCGGCGTAGCTCAAGGTTAAGCGAGCTGAGTGATCGTTCCCCTCTGTGGACAACGATTTGCATAGTGGCTTTGGTGGCGGCAAGTATAGCACACCCTTGGCTCTTGCGACTTGTTGTTATTGAATTCGCGTTGGTCGGTCTTTGAGTGCGAGTGTTACGAGCAGCGGGCGAGTCTTGAGGTTGGTGCAGTGTCTGGCGGAGTTACGTGAAAGCGGTTGAAGCTGCGGTGGCTTGTCCTTGCTCTCGTTGGAATTGCTGGCCTCCTGCTTTGGATCATCCTGCGTTTGCGATTGTCTTCCGGTTCCTTGCGCTTATCCTCCATGACTAAAGCTTTATTGATCAATTCTTGAAAGTCGGGAAGGTATGTGCAAGGAGATTGACTTTGAAGTCGATGTTGATCCCTTGAAAACGACTCGCGAGCCTTATGCTGTTGCAACATCTTCTGCGACATAGCGAGCAAGTTAGAGAACTTGTTGAGGTAGTCGAGACAACGACAAGCTTCCTTGCTTCGAACACGAAATTCATCTTTCTTGATTCAATAATTCCTTACGGTACATGATGCTGGCGGAAGGTGTGAAATTCCTCCCAAGTGATGATACGTGGTGCCTCATGAGCGGCGCAGTTCTCCCACCGTTACGCGCGATGCCCTCCAGCGGTGAGAGGCATAGAGAACTTTTTCATGATCATTGCATTGGTGATCGGCAATTTCCTTTCAATCACCCGAAGCCAATCGTCGACTTCCACGGGTGAGACATGTCGAGAAAATGTTGGTGGGCGAGTCCTCATAGATGCGCAAGTTTGGATGGTCCATGGTGACCATGAGCGGTTTGGGCTCCGTCTTTGGTGATTGTTGTTGTTATTGTTACGGTTGTGCATGGCTTGCATCCGAGTCATCATGGTATTCATCGGTGAGTCTGTGCGCCATGAAGGCTCAAAGTTTTGCAAGTCAATTGGGGTGCTTGTGGCGGAGCGCTCCTGTGGTGGTTGCTCATTGCTTCTTGGTCTTTGAAATGCAGAACCACTTACTTTGTTTGGCGAGTTGTAACCATCGCGAAGCTCAAGGGTTAGATAAGGTAGCAAGCATGGGGTGAGTCAAGAACTAAGCAGAGTTGGTTAAACCCAACAACAATGAGAGAACCAAAAGCAACTTTATGCCAAGAACTTAGTATGGCTTGCAGCGGATGCCTAAGGGCCTTTGCGCTCATACTCACACTCAAAAAATTAGCGAACCTAAGCACACAATCTAACGCCTAAAGGCGACACAACTAGGCTTAGGCGCGGCGCGCTAACACACTAAGCCTCAGCTGCGAACCTAGGCCTTAGCGAACTCGATCGTTGAGGTAACCTCCACAACCATGGTTGTGCTCTGCCGTGTAGACCTTGACGTCTTTGGCATCTTATGGCCCGATCACGGTGCCCGGAGCCGGTGCGAGAGCGGCGTCGATGGCGCGACAGCTCCTCAGTTACGGCTCCACTTCCTCTGGATCTTCCTCGAGTTCTTCATGTTCTTCTAGATCTTCTTCCTCTCCTTGGTGCGCTTTGGTGGTGGCGTCGATATCTCTTCGGGATGGCGATCTTCTCTTGACTTAGTGCGGGCTCTTGTAGGCACCGTCTAGATCGCGACCATCATCTCCATGGATTCCTCTTGGCGGCGACATGCCGGGCGAGGTGTACCAGCGTGGCATCTTCTTCTCCTCCGTGGATGGATAGTGTGCGAGTAGCTCCACGGCGGCGCTTTCTGCGGTGGTAGCGGAAGGCGGTTCCTTGCAACTTCGCGCATGTAGATGTGGCGGATCCGAAGCATGGCCAGGCGCGATGATTCCTGTATTCCTTCACTCCAAGTGATCCTCCTGACGGAGATGTTTAGCGGCTGGCTTGCCTTGGTGTTCATCCTGGCGTAGATCGTCAAGCGACAGGTCGTACCCCGCTTATGTCCATCCACCATCCAGTTGTTGCCTCGGTACAACGGACGATCAAAACCCCCAAGTACCTGCAGGAGCTTCCAAAGTTCGGTGGCGTAACCTCCACAACGCTCACCATAGGTGCGAAGCGAGGCATCTCATCACAAAGCAGAGAGAGGGTAAGAACAACTTAAAAACAGCGGAGAGAGGGGGAAAATTCTTAGCAATAGATGAGTCTAGAGAGACATGAGAGGAGTTAAGCAATAGGTTACTCTTGCAAGTTAGTTTTCCTTTAGAAAATAGTTTGGACTCTCTAAAAACGGCCGATCTAACTAAGGTCAAGACCTACAGTCAGTATGGCTCTGATACCACCTCTGTCGGGACCCAAAAATGCAGTGCGACCCTCTGTGTATTACGCACTAGTCGGGATCACGCTAGTGCACACAAGTGGTAACATAGGTGAATATCAATCCACACAAACGAAATATAACATAAGCGAATAGTTTGAGTAACAACTTAGAGTTTTGACCTTAAGGTCGGGTTACAACTTAATAAGCCACGCAGAGCTAACACTAAAGAAATCTTGCAGTGAGCGAAATAAACTCGGCAAACTCAATCGACACACCACGAGACAACCGATGGGATCGATGACCTAGCGATCAACCTTCTTCCACAAACTCCTCCTCGAAAGCGGCGAAGACTCCTCCATACAGTAGGTTTGGGCGCAAGTTTTACAACAAGCGTGAGTACACAACCGTACTATAAATCATACCACGAATGCAATATAGATGCGGGCTTATTCCAAAGGAATGGCTTACGTGGTTATTTTGCGAAAATGCAACATTTGCAATTGAATATGAATAATAGATTGAAAACATAAGTTAAAACAAATAAGCAATATTAATTTATGATTGTTTCCACAAAGACACAAAGCTAATCAGTTGATCCACCTGACCACATAGCTTATGCCACACGGTGTCCCATACCCAAAGTTTTATGAACACTACCCTCATGTGAAATTCGAGCGATGTCCATGGCCAGGGGCGGCTATTCGAATAGATTGTTTAACACTCTGCGAGAGGTTTGTACACTTTACCCACACGATACAACTAGTGTAGCTAGCTTCGATCGTAACATAACGATTCGGCAACCGTCTCAACATTGGCGTTCTTAATCACACATCCCATATCACAAAGCTTAACCTATCCACGAACCCCAATGTTGAAACTCAGTAACCTACTAAGTTAGGCTGTCACGGACATGTGGTCGTCAAGATAGCTTCGATTCAATGGCGCACAAAGTTAAGTCCTTAATTGACCAAGGCAAGACTTCCGATTTTCTAACTAAACCACACAGATAAATCCCAATCACAAAGCCACGGTTCACACAGTATCCACCACTTGCCTCGGTCTAAATCTTTTACCACCCGATTGGCTTAGTGCAACACATGCCATCACGAGTAATAGCACACAAGACACACAGTTTTATCACAGGTTCCATAATCACTTAGTCAATTTCATACTTGCACTCACATGAGATGATGACTCGTAGCATGGCTAAGCAATTCTAGTCGTTCTAACCCACCATGTTGGCAATATGCTAATACCAACTAAGTAATAAACCAACCTAGAGTGACAAAGATGAAGGTATACAAGTAGGCAAGGTGAACATAACAAGTGGGATCAATAACTAGCCCAAAAGCATTTAAATACATAATCAAGTAAATGCAATAATTTAACACAATGTAATTTGGGAAAACTGGGATTCAATATGATCAAAGGTATAACTTGCCTTGGAATAGGTCTATGTACTGGTCTTGAACTTGGTTGAAGCCTTCTTCGACGAAAACTCCGAAGTATCGGCGTCTACGCACAAGCAAGCAAAAACAACAAAACAAATAAATAACAGAGGCAAAACAAACTCCAAAAATTAAATAAAAATAATAATTAGGTAGATCTCAAATTTAGACAAATTTAGAAATTTGAAAGGGCTCAATCGGAGTTAGGATGCAAAAGTTATGGCCTTTGGAAGATTGAAAAATACATAAAATCTTGAAAATCGATATTTCATGAATTTCAATTATTTTCTAAAGGAAAATCAGATTATTGCGCAATCTTTGGCGTCGTGAGGAATTTCGGAAAAGAAATAATAAAGAAATCTCGACATGTGGGACCCACATGTCGAGGTTAAACTCACGGTGGACTAGGTCCACGAGCCTCGAGACTTCGAGTGCGGTGGGCCTTGCCGTGATCGCCGCGAGGCGACCACACTGGCGACACGTGGCGCGGTGAGTGGCGGGTGGTGGCGTGCCACGTCGGGCGCGCCACGTCGGCTAGGCGTCGACGGCTCCCCGGCGACCGGTTTTAGCGCGGCGGCGATTAGGCGGCGCGAAGATGCGCATCGGGCCGTGCGACCACGACGAAGGTGGTGAGCGGTTAGATCGTCGGCGGCGACCACGGCCGGCGCGGTGGCGAGTTAAGCGGCGGGCGGCACGGCGAAGAGGCGGCGGCGAACGGGCTCCTCCGGCGAAGATAATCGCGCGCATCATGTAGGTCGTGATGCGGCGAACTCGAGTGGCTCCAAAGCGACGGAACCTCACCACGCCGTGGCGCAATCGGCGTAGAACCGGCGGCGGCGCTAGGGTTCGAGCTCAATCTGGCGAAAAGCGGCGCTCTAGGGTTTCGGTCTTGGGAAAAGCGGCAGGTTGGCGATCCTCGTGGCGATCACGGCATTAAATAGTGCGGGAGCGGCGAGTTCGCGGCGGCGCAGCGGCGCAACGGCTCGGACACGGACTCTAAGTCCGCGGCGAAGACGGCGGCAGCGGCAAGCGGGGCCCATGTCGGCGGCTAGGGTTAGGATGCGGCGTGCGAAAGTGGTGCGATTCTGGCGAGCTTAAGATCGGCCGTCGGATCTAATCGAGCGGTCCACAATCAAAGGAGCATTCGGACCGTCTGGTTGCCTCAGCGCATCTAGCCGTCCATGCTTGATCAACGGCGGAGTGGCGAGCGCGGAGAGAGAGAGAGGGTGCGGCGGGGTCCACTGTCGATGGGCGGCAGCAGTGGCTGTGACTGGGCTGCCAGCGTGGCCTGGAATAGAAGTTGGTAGGAGAGATTCGGCCCAAGAAGATTTCGAGATTTTAATTAGGTTTTCATTTTAGAAAATACGAGAAATTCAAATAAGCAATAGAAAATAGCAAATGAACTCGAGAAAAATTCTAGAAAAATCTAGAAAATATATCGAGCACAAGGAACCCAAATAAAATAGTTTTGGCAAATGTTCATGTTGGGATTATTCATATTAAATGTTTTTGTTTGCAAAGTCCAATATTAAGCTTTTGAATTAAAATCAAATAAATCCAAATGGTGAATTTTTCCCTACTAACTATTTAAAAGATTCTTAAAACTCTGAAAATTGGGATGTTACAACTAGGTTAATCAAACCAAGTATATCAAAAGTAGTCGAACAAACTATAAAATCCCAACTCACTTAGAAATCTCTTCGTAAAATGAAGTAAAAGAACTAAGTAAATGGTTAAGAAGAGCTTGCTTAAAATTATTTCGACTACATTTTGTTGAACTTACTTTCCTTGTATTGGTTGCTAAAGTTAGGAACAGATCGACATTAGAAAGTTCCTTCTAGTGGGCAAGACCACGCACAGAGATGAAAGACTTCGACTAGGTAATGTTACCTTCCTTCAACCAGTGTAAGGAAAACCAAGTGTTTTAAAAGGTGATCGAAAAAATTATCGAAGCATTGCTCAATGGATATTTTAAGACAATAAAGATTGAAGAAAGCATAAACTTTATTGAGAATGTAGAAGGTTACACATAGAACTTTCGCAATTGGTCAATGTTCCATGAATTAGAAAAAACTCTGCCATCTTCCATTGCTAGTTGTACCGAGCTTGGTCACGCCACTTCGACCACTGTGTAAGGACCTTCCCATTTATGAGAAAGTTTGTTCCAATTAGACTGGGATTGAAACTTTTCAATACCAAGTCACCTACAGCAAGGCTGCGAGGTTGGATCTTACGATCGTAATATTTGTATAGGGCTTGTTGGTAGACTACCAAACAAATTAAGGTTTGGTTCTTCTTTTCTTTGAATAGATTGATGTCATCAGCTCGAAGTTATTCTAGGCCAGAGTCGTTATAAGTTTCAACCCTTGTCGACCGAATCTTTAGTTCCGGTGGAAGCATAGCTTCAGCACCAAAAACTAATAAAAATGGTGTTTCGCTTGTAACCTGACTAGTGGTTGTGCGAATCGCCCATAACATTAAGGGTAAATCTTTTACCCTAGCCCCTGAGCGCATTATAAGCTGGTTGAAAACTTGAATTTTGATTCACTGCATAATTTGGCCATTTTCCCTTTCAACTGCCCCATTGCTTTGTGGATGGACAACAGAGGCATAACATAGCTTAGTATCCAATTCTTCGCAAAATTCTTGGAATTTTGTACTTGAAAATTGTGTACCATTATATGTTATGATTCAACTTGGCATACCAAATGAGTGATCATATTTTTCATCATAAATTTCTTGGCTGCTTCCGTTGTTATCCTAGTCATAGGTTCAGCTTCAATCCATTTTGTGAACGTATCAATAACAAAAAAAAGGAACTCGAAACCCCCTAGTGCTTTTGGGAACGGTCCTAGGATATCGAGACCCCGGGTCGCAAAAGGCCAAGAAAGAGGTATGGTTTGTAATGCTTGAGCCGGGTTGATGAGGACATCAACCCTCCGGATACAAGCGCTACTCCACGCCATGGTACAAGAAAGGTTTCCATGTCACTTTGTGTCCAAGTCAATCAAGAGTTCAAGTTGGACACGTTCTGGAATCTAGTTCGGCCTCCGGAGACACCTAACTTCAAACAGGCATAACTTTCGTATATGAACTCCGTTTGAGGTCCACGAGTACTTGATTGAAAGCTTATCTCGTCCTCTTTCAAATGGATCCAGCCTCACCTCCAAATTCCTTCTATGCGCCTCACAATCACCGAAAGAAGGTGTTGTATCACCTATTTGGGCTAAATTGGGCCTTGTAACCTGTTTGGGCCGGCCACCTCCTTGGCCACCCCCCTTGGGCCGCACTATTCATGGACATACTGTTCACGTGAACAGTCCCATCAATAGTACCACCCCCTTAGCTCTTGGATATGTGCGTCTCCCCCTCCTCTATATAAAGGCAGAACCCCTCTAGTTTTTCTTGGATTTTGTTTTTGTTTAGTTTGCCTTCATTGCAACTTGTATCTTTTGCGTGTGTCGACTAGACCACCCAATTAAGATCCTTATTTAGAATCCCAACTCAATTCAAATATTTCAATTCCTATTTACAATTTCAGATTGTTTTATCTTGTTCTTGCGTGCTTCTTCGGTGTATGCAGGAATTGATCTTCGTGATCAGGTCAACCAGGTATTCGTGCACGGTTGATAACGACTTATCAAGCAGTTCAATGATTGCATGGTTTCGGTCCTTACGAGTTCGTAGCCAAGATCGTGAGAGTTGAGCGACTACTACCGAGCGTATCTTCTCATCGAAAGATCGGGCCAAATCAGGACCTCCGTGTCATCATTTTTATATGTTTTAGAAGGAAAATTCTATATGAAAATATCTTCCTGGTGTCAACTTGCATTCCATTTTTATTAAAGTTTCAGTGTTAGGAATTATGCAAACCTGTGTCACATTTCTAAATTTTAGTTTTTTCTTTTGTTTGACCCATTTCATGTTGAATAGTTTCATTCTTTGATCAGTTTATTTGGTGCTTTCAGGTTTTGAGGAGGAGAAGTGGTGATGCTGAGCAAAGAGAAGCAATGGCTTCAAGGCAAGGTGAGTACTAATCGTTATCTTAGTGCTTAAAATAATCTTCATTCTGAGCTGTTTGGTTAGATTCTTGGCAATTCTAGTTGTTAGTTTCTCGTTTCTTGAAGTATGAGGTTTCTTTGTAGTAGTAGTTGGTTAGCCTACCTCCCATGCTTGTGCAATACTAAGGTGTAAATTCAATAGTTTTAATATGTTAATTCATGTATAAATATTGACACGCTTCAATATATACTATGCAACGTACTGTTATGGAGTGGCATTGGGAACACATGCATGGAAGCTTTTATGGAAAAATAATAATAAACATAAATGACATAATTGCTTACATGCTATTAAAATAACTGTCACGTAAAAATTGCATAGTACTTAAGCGAAAATTGCAGCCCTAAGTAATATGCAATTTCAGAAAAGCTTTGCAGTAATTTTATGTTTGTTCTTGATTTTCACTTTCTCTTTGAGTTTCAGTATTGAAGATCTGTAATTTCTCTGACCTATAGCCTTTTCTATTTGAGGCTAAAATGCCAACTATGTACCTTTCTCTTTTTTTCCAGTCTGTCATATAGTATTCTTCCTTATCCAAGAATTTTAGACCAGCTGTGTGATTGGTAAGAAATTACACAAAACTTACATAAATTTTGCAGTCTTATGTGAGGTGCAATTGCAATTAATTTTATATGCAAATTTGTTTTCAGTCTGGTTTCTATATTTTGTAGGGGTTCACCTAGGTTATTTTTGTGGGACCCGAGTGCGATTACGGAACCCTACGTGTATCTTGCACTAGTCGAGGATCACGCTAGTGCACACAGGGTTAACATAGGTAAATATCGATCCACACAAACGATAAATAAAGTAAACGATTAATTTGAATAACAAATAAGAGTTTTGACCTTATGGTCGAGTTTACACTTATTAAGCCACGCAGGGCTAACAGAGAAATAAGCGGCGGCCGAACGAAAATAACTCCAGCGTAGATCCCACCAATTCACCACAGAAACCGATGGGATCCAAACCTTAACGAGCGATCGACCTTGATGAACTCCTCCTCAGCGGCGTAGACTCCTCCTCTTACGTAGGTTTGGGTGCAAGTTTTACAACAAGCGTGAGTACACAACGTGCTATAAATCATACCACGAGAATGCAATGTATAGATGCGAGCTTATTCCAAAGGAAATGGCTTCTGTGGTTCTTTTGCATAAAAGCAACATTTGCAATTGAATATGAATAATAGATTGAAAGCATAATTTAAAACAAATAAACAATATTAATTTAACAGATTGTTTTCACAAAGACACCTGACTAAGCATTATTTCACATAGTCATATGATTTAGATCACACAGCTCCCATCCCAATATTTTATGAAAACTACCCCTCGTGTGAAATCCCCGAGCATGTCCATGACCACGGACACGGCTATTCGAATAGATTGTTTAACACTCTGCGAGAGGTTGTACACTTTACCCACAAGATACAACTAGTGTAGCAAGCACCAATCGTAACAAAGCAGTTCGAAACTTCATCTCAAACATTGGCGTTCCCGATTGTGCTTACAAACGCTATACCGACTCACATAGAATTGGTATAACACACACCGCATTGACGGGGAAGGCGAATCGTTCGCGATGCAACCACCAAGTAGTCACACCTCCACCTGTCACACACCTAACCTATCCACACGAACATCAATGTCGAGAATCCATAACTTACTAAGTTAGGCGAGTCCCATACCGGGCATGTGGTCGTGCAGTGAGGCTCGGTTCAATGACGCACAAAGTTAAGTCCTTAATTGACCAAGGCAAGACTTCCATTTTCTAACTAAGTCACAAAGACCATCATTCCCCTCATAGACCACCATGTCACACGGTCTCCACCACTTGCCTCGGTCTAAATCCTTTACCACCCAGTTGGTTTTAGTGCAACACATGCCATCACAATGTAATAACACATAGCACACAGTTTTACACAAAGTTCCATAGTCACTTAGTCATAATTAATATTTGCAACTTACATGAGATGTGAGACTCGTAGCATGGCTAAGCAATTGTACTAGCATCTAACCAACCCACGTTGGTGCTATAATATTACCAACTAATAACCAATCTAGGGTGACAAGGAATTATGACATACAAGGCCAAGGTGTGATAACAATTTGGATAATAACTATGCCCAAAGCATTTAAATAAATAATTAAAGTAGAATGCAATAATTTAACACAAAGTAATTTGAAAACTGGGTTCAAGATGATCAAAGGTATGACTTGCCTTGGAAAAGGTCTATGTCTTGGTCTTGATCTTGGGGTGCTCCTTCTTCCACAAAATTCCCGATGAATCGCGTCTACTACATAAGCGAAACAAAAACAAACAAAATAAATAAATAACAGAGACAAAATAAACTCCAAAAATTAAATAAAAAAACTCAGATAAATAGAGCTTGAATTTAGACAAATTTAGGAATTTGAATGGGCTCAATCGGAGTTAGGATGCAAAAGTTATGAGCTCTGGAAGTTTAAATCTAAAAACAAACCCTAATTTGGATTTTTTGGAATTTCCGAATTATTTCTTAACAGAAAAATCGGATTATTGCGCAAAGCTGGCGTCAGCGAAGGAATTTCGGAATTAAAGAAATCGAGAAAACAATTACGACATGTGGGACCCACATGTTAGTGAGATAGCTCCGATGAGCCAAGTCTACCGAGCCTCGGGACTCGGTCGGTGGATGCGCGTGGCGCGCGCGCGTGTCTGACACGGCGCCACAGCGAGGGGACACTGTGACGCGCGGTGAGGTGGATCTTGACCGGCCGCCACGTCGGGCCAAGCGGCGACACGGCTCGGGAACTAATGGCAACGACGAACGGCGGCTCCTCGCCGGCGGTGAGTGGTACCGACGTGTAGAGGGCGTTATTGCGAACCTACTGGTGCAACTCCGGGTGGTCGGGGGCGATGGAGGTGGTCGGCGGCGAGCTCAAAGCGGAGGTTGAGGCTCGGGCTCGACGACAACGGCGTTGGAGGGGTCCTCCGGCGAAGATGAGCGATCTTGAGAGTGCGGGCGACACGGCGATCCGAGGTGGGGTCCGTGGCGGCGAGGAAGGGCGGGGTGGGCGGTGGCGGCGGGTTCCTCGGCCGGAGATGAAAACGAAGCGCGCCTAGGGTTTCGCGCGGCCCGAACTCGTGGCGCTAGGGTTTTGAGGCGGCGAGGCTCGGGGTGTGGGATCGAGGTCCTCGGGGCCTTAAATAGCCCCGGAGGCGAGTCCACGAAGGACAATGGCGCGGCGAGAAATCGGCGGAAGGTAGAGTCCGCGTCGGAGCAGCGATGGCGTGGCGGTCGGGGCCCTTTGTCGGTGGCGGTGGCTCGGCGCGGCGCGCGTGTGAAGCGATGCGGCCGGTAAGCGGACTCCAAAATCGATCGTTCGTCAGAGATCGAGCGGCTCACAATCGATGGGGCGTTCGGCGGCCGAATCGATCGTGCACATCAACCGTCCATCCACGATCGAGCGGTGGAGGATGATCGGGCGCTCGAAGGAAAGAGAGAGCAGAGAGAGGCAATGGGGTCCACATCGGCGGAGCAGCGCGCGGGCTGAGCCTCCTCGCGCGGATTGGGCGGAAAAGAAAGAAAACAGGCGGAGGCTTAGGAATTAGGCCTAGAGGATTTTGAGGTTTTAAATAGGTTTTCTATTTTATAAATTACCAGAAATTCAAAAGGGCAATAGAAAATAGCAAATGAACTCAGAAAAATTCTAGAAAAATCTAGAAAATATATCTGAGCACATAGAACCCAAATAAAATAGTTTTGGCTAATGTTCATATTAGGATTATTCACATTAAATGTTTTTGATTGTAAAGTCCAAAATTAAGCTTTTGAAATTAAAAGCAAATAAAATTCAAATGGTGAATTTTCTCCTACTAACTATTTAAAAGATTTTTAAGCTCTGAAAATTGGGATGTTACATTTTTTTAGTTGTTTAGGTTAGAATAAATTACTATTTCTGTTTTTTAAGGGGTTCACTAATCATTAATTTGTTTTTGTCAAGTTTAGATAAAATTTATGTCTATGTTTTTGAAGGGTTCATAAATCATAATTTTTTTTTGTCTAGGTTAGATTAATTATTTTTGTCTCTATCTTTGTTTTTGATATTTCAGAAAATGCTTAGTTGTGAAAACAAAAAGAATTTTCTGACTTTTTCTAGTACAAAGCATAAAAAATAGTCAATGCTTAGTTTATCAGCTCTGTAGGGCAATCACCTAGTCTAAGTAATGCTATCTCATAAAAATAGTCAATGCTAGCACATAAAAATAGTGATACTTCATTGTAGAAATTTTAGTTCACAACTAATGTGCGTATTTAGTTTATCTTAAATGTTACTTTTTTAGAGTTGAGAACTTAATACGCCTTGTCATTTTTTTTGTAAACTTTGAAAAATTATGGTATTATCATTTGATTCTGTATGGGTTCACCAATAATAGAAATTTCTATATTTCTTTTGAAAGTATTGCTAGAAGAAGTTTTCCAAGGGTGATAGAAAGTGGCAACTCGAACGGTTGAAAGTGCTAATTCAAAACTATGTTGTGTGTCAGTAGAAGCATTGTACAAGGTAGCAGTAGGCGTTAATTCAATATTTAGTAATGTTTAAATATGCATAGTTGAAAAGTTCTTGTTTGGTTGTTTTTTTTCTTCTATGATGTACTTCTAGTCCTTGTTTTGATGCAAATTCTTTACACTTATCATATATTGCAGCGGAAAGAAGGTCAAAAGGAAGGCAACTAGAGCAGCAACGATAGTTGTATTGTTTTTAGCCTTTTGTAATATGCTTAATCTTCACTTAGAGATGCATGTCTAATGCAATCTTTTTGTATCATGCTCCCATTTTAATGTTGTCAATGAACCCTTTTGTTGTCCCTGGAATCATTTTATATTAGTTGCAGCTGTTTTTTTAGTACACTCAAATAGCCAATATTACTTGAAGGCCGATGTTACAAACTGTGTTGAGTCGGCTTATTTTGGGCTTCTATTGTGTATTTTTGGATCTTGTATGGTTAACAGCCTGATATATCATTATTAGTAGGTCAGTCCAATTAAAAATATACCCCACAATATACAGCCCAAATAAATGACGCATACAAAAATAGGCCCCAAACAATCGGACCGAATAACGGGTCCAAATAATGAAATTCAGACCCGTCAACCACATACAACAAAAGCCCAGTTCTGTTTTGGCATTCACTTGTACTGTTTTTTCCTTGTCTTTGGATGGAAATCTAAAGGTGGAAAAAGTGACTGAAAAATAACAAATTTTCAGGCAACTTACAAATAGATAGTCCCTTTATCTAAGTTACTTATTATAGTACAAAATTATGACTGGTAGGTGGGCACCCACCCATCACCCATGCCAACTCACCCATACGAACCTGAATTTTTAGAACCCATACCAAACCAAACCAACCCATTTTCAGTGCAACCTAAGCCAAATAAATCCGTTAGCTACCTCAACCCATTTCCACCTACCCAAAGCTAACCCAAATTAAAACCTAGCCCACTTTGCCCATTTCAACCCAACCCATTACCGGGCTACGCACGAGGGACCCCTCCACCCTGGCCTCCACGGTGACCATGTCGGTGGCTTGGTTACTGGACCCGCTTGTCGTCGATGTAGAACTACGGCACGCGGCCCATGGCCAGGACCATGCCGTGGTACCAGACCTGCTGCGAGGAGTTGCCTCCCCGTGGCAGGCCTGATAGAGTGGTAGCCCTTGGAGAGCCCGACGACGCCCACCTTGAGGTGGAAAATCGAGGGCAATGCTGGCGAGGAGGCGCCAAGGTCGAGCCCCTCGATGCGGGTGAGGTGGACAAAGGGCGTGGGCGGGTGGGGTCATGGTAGAAGAGCACGAGGACGCACAACGAGATGGTTAACATATTGAGATATAGGTAGGCTACACTAGCGCACAATTAAATAATTTCTACCACGTAAACCAAGAAACTATACAAGTAAGAAATCATAAATCGTTACCACTAAACACACAGTGCAGCGGAAGAAGAGTTGGAACTGTCTGGTCCAACATCGCACGTGTAGATGTAGTGGAGTAGTCGATCATCCAACGTCCTTGGCGACCGATCGTCTCCTTCAGCAGCCCCTCGTGGTCCTTATGTACGTCGCAGATTGTCCTCGATCAGGACGGTAATGCCTCTACAATATCCACACATCTAGGGGTAGAACACCGAGCGCTAGTGTGCTAGCACCAGAGCGCACGGAAGGTTCTTCGGGGGGTGGTGCAACATCATCCTAAAAGCCCTTCATGCCCCCTTTTATAAAGAGTCCATTACGGATCCCTACGTTAGAAATCCATTAGGACTCTTAACCACGTATGGATTATAACCGATTTAAGTCTCTAACGGATTCAACCCGAACTAATTTGTTTCAATCCATTAATTGTGTGACCTGTAGGTTCGTGTATAATCGGCTGTGACACTAAAGCTCATTTTCTATCCATAAGTTGGTAGCGGTTCTTAGTAGGATATAGCGACTTCCGAATACACATAAAGATCATATCGAGATAAACCTTTATAAAAGCTCATGTGGTGATCTTTTTGCCTTACGATACTAGATCGAACTCAAGGCAAGATGCGTGTCATTCTATGATAGCTCGATCCTTCACTAGATTTTATAGTGGATCCTCAACCATATTTGACATGGCCATGCACTTCCTTAATTCAACCACATCGAGAGGTCCATAGATATATCTCACGTTAAAGAGGAGGGGGCAAATTCTATCTTGATCGCTCACATTCCTTTGCATGTTTTATAGTAAACCCAAAACTATCTTTATAACTAACCATTTACAGAGTAGTATTTGCTTATTTGGCAACCCCTACGTAAACTATTACACATGTGGGAAACCATGACAACCTTAGGTATAAGAATCTCGCATACACTATGTATAAGATCAACCGATGACACTTCAGAATATAACAATTCTCGCAGTGTTTCAAGGCGAGTCAATCAAACACTATGTTCTCTAACATGTGTCTACATTATTGATTTGATATCTCATATCTATGATCCGTGAAACGCGATCATCCATTAATACATATGTTGATTCATAAATCATAAGTGTCATACATAATGACATAAGACCAGAGATGTTTAGAATGACATGATAAACAAAAATAACCAGTTTCACGAACAAGTCACATATTTGACAATTAATACAAATAATATTTCATTCAAGGGATGAAATAACATAGTATTCAAAAGCTTATAAACATAGAGCGATACAATCATCTCTATAATTGCCTCTTGGGCATATCACTAACATAACAATGCCGCATGAACTAGGACGGATAGGACCTGTAGGAAGAATTGTCCCATGGTTCGGGAAGGGATTAGACTATTTGGTCGGATCCGGGACGGGATCTGAATAGTTGAATCTGGATTCGGAGCAGGCAATATCCGGCAAATCCGGGACAAGACCTGGCTATCGGGATTTTTCCTTGTCAGATATCCGACAACTAACCTCTCCTAAATTTGGCCCATTAGATATTGGCCGGCCCTGCCCACTAGCAAAGACCTAACCCTAGTCCCTGTTCTCCCCTTACCCAACTGCCACGCTCCCATCCCACACGGGCACGACCACACCACCCATTGGCCACCGCTGGAAGCCATAGTCGCCAGCCTGTCGCCGCCGCCAGTCTCTAGTCATCCTCCCCTGTCCATCCACCGGCTCACACTGTGGCTTGAATCCTGGCCATCTACCAAGCTGAGAGAAAGATGGCCTTATTCAGATTTGAGACTGAGGAGCAGGGAGGGGGCTTTGTGCCCTGCTAGAGATGAGGTGACGTCGCAGCCCCCAAAGAAGGTGCCGACGGCGGCTAGATCCCTTCAAGACCGATGGCGACGCCCCAACGTTTGAGCGCTCGAGCCTGCTGCATCCTCACAAAGGGGCCAGCGAAGAGGAGAAGTTGAGGAAGCAAGTAGTGGTGGCGAGTTGCTGCAGCGAAGCTCGACGACAGAGCATCGCAGAGCAATAAAGAGGCGATGGTCGAGAGCTTGGAGTGGAAATGGGCAGCACTGAAGGAGAGTCAGTAGCAGAGAGGATAAAGATAGATCTGGATGGCTGAGATCGACTGGGTTGAGATCTGATGGTGTCTAAAGCTTTGAATAGGACCGATCTTGTGAGGGCAAGTCGTGAGTGCTCTCGACTAGAGAGCGAGCATTACAAAAACACGAATAAGGTAGATATCATGTGTTAGTATATGTTTTTTTATATAGCCAATATGATATTATGGTCATGTACTTATGTGGTGGTTTGGTCCAACATATATTACTTTATGTATCGCGCACTATCAGTATATTTTATCCTTTTCCGGCCCAAGTCCGGCCGTATCAGACTCAAGCACGTATCCGTATCTTGAATTCGTATCCGGTGGCTCCAAATCTGAGAAAAAATATAAGTTAAGATCTGAAAAAACAATATTTGTCCTCATCGACCTGTTTTCACCGTGATCGCGCCCATTGTTGATGTCGATGTGCGCGTCGTCGCGTGCGAGCACTGCGCTCGTTCGCTACGCCCATATCATCAGTAGAGAAGAGCACACGAGACGAGAGTAACAAACCGACCGGGAGCGTACAACTAGCAGTTTGGCGGGTCGGTGCGCAATAGCGCACAATGTTTATAGCGTTTTGCAACCGGTGCAGGGAGAGGTGGTCGGTGCAACAAGATTCAATCGGCCGTAGAAAGAGCACGATACGAGCAGAACGAGAGTAACAAAGCCGAGCGATTCGAGAAACTTTACAACAAACCAAGGCAACAGTTAAATCCGTAACAAATTTGCAACAAACCTCGACTTTTGGACCTCTCGCTTCATCCCATTGGAATATCACGGGTGAACAGTATCATAACATTTCTAAGATCTGAGCCGTCAGATCGAAAATCGCGAGCCCGGCCGATTGCTGATGTCGGCTAACATTCATAAGCGGTATCCTGCTCTGATGTTTTGCCACAATATATGGTACATTGTTTTTGCTGCAGCACCAGATCCGAATCTCAGCCGTCACTTCTCAATCCGATAACTATAAAACAATATTATGGTACTGTTTATCGTGATATTACCATAAAAATAGCAGAGGATTTCCCTCCCAGGGGCTCCTGCCATCCAAGCAAGCATCCTGCGGTAGCTACCTCATGATCGTAGGGAAGGTAATTCTGTCTTTAAACGTAGACACTGGTCCAGCCCATCCTGCCAGTGTTCAAAAAGTATATGTATTCCAACATTTCAAGCTGGGCCTATCTGAGACGTGGTCCATGGCGTTCAAAACAACTAATTTCCAGATGTGGGCTGAGCAGCCTGGAGTAGGGGTGCAAGTGGGGTAGGCCTGTCCGCTAAACCGCTAGTTCACCCCGCAAAAGTAACCCACTTAAACACTCGCAAAAGCCCACTTACTTTAGCAGATTGTAGCGGATCAGCCCGCTTATCCCTCCAGGCGCCGCCGGGCACCGCGTAGCTGAATGGCCTTCCCTGCATGTCCTTCCCCCTATTGCATGATGCTTTGCAGATGCACACATGCTTAATTAATTAGTACATACTGTACTTCAGTTAAACCCCAAATCGATCGAACCCGGAAACAAAAATGAGCTAGCTATTCAGGCATTCAGCTAGCTACTCTGCAATCTCAGCTCCAAGTCCAGCTCTTCCACCCGCGCTACTGCGGCCGCTGGACTCGTCGCTCGAGCTCATCAAGTAGTATTGTCCCAGCCTCTGGCCCGACGAGTCCTTCACGACGTTGTGGACGAACACCGGCGGCGGCTGCCTCGTCGCCGGCGGCCGGCTGGAGCTATACGGGAGCAGGTTCTCGTAGTACTGCACGTCGAGGATGCTGCATGGAGCTATACGGGAGCTATACGGCGGCGTCGCGGCGCGTGCAGGCCGGAGCGGTAGGCGGCTATCATCTGGTTGTGGAGCCGAATCTTCTCCCAGCTGCGCCACGCCGAGCCCGCGCTACGGCTGCTTCGCCGCCTTCTGCTCCGCCTCGCCGTCGCTGCCTTCTTCCCCCGCCTTGCCGTCGCCGCCCTGCCACTTTCCAGGCACATCTCGCCGGCATGGGTGCTCCCCATATACTGCTTGTATATACGCTTATGTAACAACAACAGCATATATATAGATTAGAGAGAGATACCCAACAACTGGGTAGTGGGTACGCATCATTTGCTAGCAGTATGCCTTGTGGGTAGCCGCCAAAGCCCACCAACAATTGGCATCTTCGCATTGCGGGCTGCTGCTAGCCGCAAATCCCAAGCAGTCAACGCGGGGTGGGTGCGGGCTGTGCGGGCTGTTCGCAGCCCGCCCCACTTGCATCACTAGGCCGGAGACAGCTTGATCTCGGGCCGTAAATCATGGGCCATCCGGTCGGTCCAACCCACTCGCGTCCCAACATTTTAACAGCTCGGAACAGCAAAAGCCCGGGACACCCGAAGTCCCGAACCAAAACCCTCGCTCCCGTCTCTCGCTGCCCTGCGCCGCCCCGCCCCGCGCCGCGCCGTTACTCCCAAGTCCCAACCATGGCAGGCAAGACGACGCCCCAGAGCGCCGGCCCGCCGCCGCCGCCGCCGCCCGACGGGTTCGCCTTCTCCCCCGACGGAGAACTCTTCGCGGCCGTTGCCGATCGGCGAGTCCAGGTCCTCGCTTCACCTCCTACCCCCCATTCTTATGCTCTGTTTAGCTCGCACTTCGGTCGTTGCTAACTGGGAAGTTTTCTGCTCTGGAGTGTTAGACTTGCTGGGAGATGATGTGCTATGCTTGAGATGTAGCGTGACACGCGATTAATTGCTGTATGGTGGGATATTAGGCTCGAATGTTCTGTTTACGGCGATCGACGCACTATTGGGTGAAGTTGGTTATCCCGTGTGATTGCTTTGCCTATAGTTGTAGGCGATAGTTTTATGGTATATCATTATTTAATTTCTTCGAGCAAATAACTCAAGCCTCTGCCATTTGCAAATAACTAGTTGTGAAGCTTTTTGAGCAATTTGCGCATCAGCTGTTTGTAGAGAGTGTTCGAAACGAAAATCGTGGGTTGTAGTGACACGCTGATTTCTATCCTATAAAATGGGAATTGGGGGTGTACTTTCTTAAAAGAAATTATTGAGGATTTACCACGTGTCAGTGAGACATCTAAGGGGTAAATCCTCAAATGCATTTATCTCATAATAGTAAATCATCAAATCCCCCTTCTTAAAAAGAGGGCGAAAAGTTGAGCCTTACATGATAATGAGTTATTGACTATTCATAGCTTGGGTATTTTGGGGGAATTTGGTTCGAATTATGTTTTAGTGTTAAATGATGTTTGCTAGATTACTTAGTTGCCATCTTCTATTTGTCACTTTGTGCAAGCTTCTTTCTGGTTCATCAGTCAATGAAACCTGGAACTCTTCATGCTTGTGATTGTTGGAGCTAAAAAATCCATTCATTGGGGGTCCCTTCTAGCTAGGAACATCATTTAACACTAAAACATAATTCGAACCAAATTCCCCCAAAACACCCAAGCTATGAATAGTCAGTAACTCAGTACCTACCTTTCTCTATTATTTTGGTATGCATCTTTTTGTTCACTGGAAACTTTAATAGAAATATGTGGGATTTTAGCTACGATATGTTCCACCATATTCCAGTTCTTCACTTGTACCTTTTTTTGAGAAGGTATGGCTTACAAGAGGAGGACAAATGATAGCAGGATGGACTGATCCAGTTGCAGCCCCAGATGATTCATACAGTTGCATTGCATGTTGCTCTGTTCAGAAGAAGGTATTTTGCGCTGAGGTTAGGTGTTGTCTCTTATGCTGTCTTATTGTTTCATTTTTGATTGGAGGTGTTTTTTCCAGCATAAAAAGGATGGAAACGTTATTATTGTTGCTGTTGGCACCACGAATGGTCAAGTTTTGGCTATTGATTCCACTGGTGTTATATGGAAAAGTGCTTGTCACACTGGGTAAGTGAATTCTTTATTATGAGATCGATGTTGTTGACTTTTTGCTTTACTCATGAGAGTTCTTCACCTTTTTCTATTGTTTTGTCACACAATTGAAACTTGAAAGCATGACACAATGCTGAACTCTTGTTTACGACTTTACCGTGAAAATTCCGTGCCTACGTTAACACACCTTTTCTCTTTATAATAGCAAGGTTGTTTCTCTTCATTTTCAAAACATGGGCGTGTGATTTATACTGCTGTACGGATGGAGTTATATGTGAATTGAATTCTCGCACTGGAGAATCAAAAGACACGTTTAAAGCTTCGAAAAAGTCAATTAATTATATGACAATTTCTCATGGTGAGTGCAATTTTATCTTTATCTGTTGTTCACAGTTAACCTAAGGCATGCTTAAAAATTTACTTTTATTAAAGTTCCACATGTTTGTTGAATTCATGGGAGGATTTTCACCAACATGGATGGTTTATTCTTGAAGTTCTGTGAAGTGTGAATACATTAGAAAGGATATCAGTGGTGATATTTCTTTCATTGTCTTTTTATCTTCACATGTTGTAGTGTAGGAGCCTTTAGAACATGTATGAGGATTGTCAGTAAAGCACAATACTGTTTTTTTCGACAAAAAATATGTAATGATACCAGTAACAATTTCATTTGGAAGGACAATAGCTTATTGTCTCTTTTTGCATATTTCAATTATGAATTGGGTAGTGCTAAAAAATGGATTTAGTTTATCTAGTGTTTTGAAGCTAAAATGAGTTAATTTCCACTCTTAAATACCACATTTCTCAGGTCATTCTTGTTTATTTATTTATTTTTGTTAGATGTATTTATATGTTGTGTTATTTTTTCCCTAGTTTAGGGTGTTTCCTGCATATTGCACCTGCTGTGTAATTGTATATATAGGCCCATTGGCCCCTTGCAATACAACAAGTCTATTTCCAACATGGTATCCCGCCTCTCGCTCTTTCCTTGAGGCGTCGTTGCCCTGTTTCCCCGAGGCTCTGCCGGGCCTCCCCTGCTCCCCCTCCTACCTGGATCCGGCTCCCCAACGTCGCCCCGAGCTCTCTCCCGCCCAGATCCTCTGCTCGCGGCGTCGCCCGAGCTATCCCGAGCTCTCCTGTCCGGATCCGGCACACGGGGCCTCCCCTGCTTCGCCTCCCGCTTGGATTTGGCTCCTCAACGCCGCGCGAGCTCTCTTCCTCGAGTGCGCCGCGCGAAGCTCTCTTCGTTGAGCTCCGCCGCGCTGAGCTCGCCGCGCAAGTTGCGTCTCCGCTAGACACGGCTCCGACGCTACAGGCGCGGTTTCCTTTGCTAAGCGCGCCTCGAGTTCCTCGCTCGTAGTGCCTTGTCTTCCGATCTTTGCCTCGAGCGCTCGCCTTGGATCAACCACCATCGCCGAGTTCTTATACTCGCGTCGCCGTCGCCGAGCACCCTTGTTGTTGGCGCTGAGTCGCTCTGCTCCCGAGGACCGACGAGGGGGCTGTGGACAATAGCTTCTCGCGCCATTCCGGCGTGCAACGACCATCCCACAAGATGGCACCCTCGAGGCCGATGCCGTCTCGACTTAGCCGCCGGTCACCTTCAACGGCGTCAACTACCGCGATTTCGTCCAGCACATGAGGATTCACTTGCGGGGGCGCGCGCAATGGGTCTACCTCGCCGGCGGCGACCTTGCCCGCCCCGCCCGTCACCGCCAATCGGGCCCATTTCCCTGCGATGCTCGAGGATGTTGGCGAGTGCGATTGCGCCTTTGAGGACGCGCTCGAGGTACGGACACATCTCCACACCTACGGTGTGGAACAATGAGATGCTAAGGTCTCGCCATCGTGGTGGCCAAGCGAGCATGTGTCAGATGTCCTTGGTTTGTCTCGACCAAGGAGATGTGGGATCGTCTTCGTGCCCGCTCTGGCCAAGGCGAGGCCTTGTACCTTCCGCTTCTTGGGAGGAGCGGTCTCTCGAGTAGCGAGGCGCCACCGTGGATGCCTTACTACGGCGGTTGGCGGCGGTTTGGCGTTAGCTTGACTCTGGGCGGATGTTTGCGGTCTGCACTGCTTGTGTGCGTTAGCGAGCTTGCCAGAACTTCGTCGCCTTTGCGAGTTCCTCATCCGCCTTCGTCCGGAGTATGAGGTGGCTCGCTCGATTCTTGATGAGACCCGCCCTCCATATTGGAGGCTCTTGCGCTATTGGTGAGAGGCTGCGTCTTCGCCGCGGCGAGGATTCTGCAACCATCTTGGTCTTGGTGTTCACACCCGGCTGCCGGTGCCTCGCTGCCTACGCCCTTGTAGCCCTTCTTTGCTACTCCACGGCCTTCACTGCGACTACTATGGCCGTTCTAGGCACACTATCCAGTATTGTCACCAGAAGCAGAAGGCTCGTCGGAGTAGCCGCACTTCGAGGGGGGGGGGGCGCTCCCAGTCAGGTTCATGCCAGAGTTCCTTGGAGCAGACGAACCAGGAGATGCTCACGCTGCTTCGACGCCTTGCTGCTTTTGCTCCTGCACCAGGTTCTGCTGCTAGGTCTTCTGGTCCTGCACCACCACCTCCTTCTTCAGGTATATCATCTCCTTGGATTCCGGATTCCGGTGTCGCTTTCCACATGACACCGGACTCTATCCATCTTTCTTCTGTGAGACCACCTGATCTTCCTCTCACAGTTCAGACTGCAGATGGAGCATCTCTTCCTATTGCAGGACGAGGCACTCTTTCCACTTCATCTTTTTGTGTTCCTACTGTATCTCATGTTCCTAGTCTTACTATGCAACTTATGTCAGCTGGTCAGATCACTGATCATGGCTCTCGTATCATTCTTGATTCTAACTCTTGTTGTGTTCATGATCGTCGCATGGGGATTACGGTTGGGGTGGTCCTAGGTGCCATGATTCTTAGCGTCTTTGGGAGCTCGAATGGTGCATCTTCTTTCCGCTTCTGCCTCGGCTCGGCTTCCATTGCTTCTTCCACCACCACTTTTGTCGATGCTTTTCTCGGTTAGGTCACATTGGTGGTTTCGTCTTTCGTCACTAGTAGGGAGTGGTGTTCTAGGTTACATTTCGGTGACAACGCTTTACATTATGCGGGTTGCAAGTTTGGCAAGTAGCGCAACTCCCTTATCCTCAGTGATTATGAGTCTTAGCGTCCTTTTGATTTGATTCACTCTAATGTTTGGGGACCGCTCCTTCAGCCGAAAGGGGTCATCGTATTATCGATCTTTATTGATGATTATTCGAGATACACTTGGCTCTATCTTATGTCTTCGCGATCGGTTCGTTCCATTTACGACAATTTACCACCATGGTTTGCACTCGGTTTGAGTTGACCATTTGTATTGTCCGTCTGGTCTGGCGGTGAATATCTCTCCACTCCAGCCGTCGTTTCGTGTTGGCGGGCACTCTCCCTCGGTACTCTTGTCCTGGTGCTCATGCTCAGAATGGTGTCGTTGAGCGCAAGCACTGTCATCTCCTTGAGACAGCTCGTACTCAATCGGTAGCCCTCTACTGCTCTCAACTCTCAAGGGATGCACCCAGCTGGCGTCGGCCCAGTTCGCCATCCCGATGCGATTTGTGTGCGCTCGTGCTTCTTTCACCTTGTGAGCGCATCAAGCTGACCGCTCAGTCGGTTGAGTGTGTCTTTCTTGGCTATAGCTCTAAGTATAAGGGTTATCGTTGCTATGATCCTGTTGCTTGATGAATGAGGATCTCTCGAGACGTCACTTTTGATGAGTCTCGTCCTTACTATCCTTGTTTCTCTGCCACCAGCTCTACTTCCGCTGAGTCGCTTTCCTTTTTGAGTTTTCCTGATTCTTCGCCTCCAATTCGAGTCTTACCACCCTCATCTCAGTACCCACCGTCTCCTCCTTGCAGTATCCTTACCACAATCTCTCCTGTCTCCTCCGGTTTCCTCACTTCCTCCGGAGGTTACTACCAGCTCTCCTGTTGAGATCTCTCCTTTTCCGCTGCACTACTCTCGCCGTCCACGGCTTACTACTCCTCGAGTTGAGCCTTCTACTCCTTTCACTACCTCGTCTTTACTCGGTCCTGCTCGAGCCTCGCCTCCTAGGTATGATCTTCGTGATCGTCGGACTATCGAGCCTCTGGCGTTGCGGCTGCGGCCTTGCTTTTGTTGAGCCTCGACTTACCATCGAGTTGTTGCTCATCGGAGTGGCGGCGATGGCGAGACATTGCTACCAGAGTGCAGGGACTTGGGATCTTGTTCCCCTACCTGCTCGTGTTACTCCGATCACGTGCAAGTGGGTCTTCGAGATTAAGACTCGCTCTGATGGCTCTCTTGAGCGCTACAAAGCTCGTCTTGTGGCACGTGATTTTCAGCAAGAGCATGGTCGTGACTACGATGAGACTTTTGTGCTTGTTGCTCACATGGTTATTAAGGTGGTAGGCGAGGCAGCGACCCACCCCTCACACCTTTTAGCGCTAAGGCGCGGGCGAAGCGGCGCGCGCTTACATACATCCTAAGGCGCTAAGGATTAGTGCAAAGTTAGGATATTAGTTAGGATACCTTAATTGTATTCCAACTAAGGTATCCTAGGCTAGGCAGCCGACTAGCAGCAGCTAGCAACAGGCAACGGTAGATGAAAGGAGCTTCCGTGCACAAAAATCTCACTGCAGAGCCAACTGGAAGTCACTATCTACTGTGCTACTGTGCTAGCTGCTGGAAGTCACTAGTTAGTAGCTACTGTGCTACTACTTTCAAATAAAAAAGAAGAGAATAAGTAATAAACAACTCTAAAGCTACACTCTGTCTTCTCCATGCCACTACTTTCAAATAAAAAAGAAGAGAGTTGCAGGCTCTCTATCTTCTCCATGTGATACTAGCTATTGTGCTAGCTGCTGGAAGGCAGCAGCAGTTGGAAGACTCGAAGCTCATCTTTCTCTCCTCTTTCCTTTCGGTCTCCATTCAGAAACAGAGCAGAGAGGAGGAGAGAGGAGGGGAAGGAGATGAGGGTGTACCTTGCTAGGCGGCGGGGATGGGCAGGAGAGGCGGCGCCAAGCGAGGAGGATGCGGCTGTGAGGTAGATGGGAGGATGGCGTGCAAGTCCATCGTAGTCGAGCTGCAAGGGCGGGAGCGGCAAGGCGGGGCAACGCCTTAACCCAGCGGCGCCTGTCGCAAGCGGCGGCGCCTAATAACCATGGTTGCTCACATGACCACTGTTTGGATCCTTCTGGCAGTTGCTTCTGTTCGCCAGTGGTTCCTTTCTGAGCTGGACGTCAAGAATGCCTTCCTCATTAGTGAGCTGCGTGAAGAGGTCTACATGCAGCCGCCCCTGGGTATTCTGTCCCTGGCAGCATCGTGTGTCGTCTTCGTCGCTCTCTCTACGGGCTCAAGCAAGCTCATCGAGCCTGGTTTGAGCGCTTCTCCTCTGTTGTCAGTGAGGCCGGTTTCACCGTCAGTGATCATGACCCTGCTCTTTTTGTTCACACCTCTCCTCGTAGTCGGACTCTTCTTCTTCTGTATGTTGATGATATGATCATCACAGGTGATGATCCTCAGTACATCGGTTTTGTGAAGAAGCGTCTTTGCGATAAGTTCTTGATGTCTGACATGGGTCTACTTCGCTACTTTCTTGGGATTGAGGTCACTTCTACGCTGAGGGCTACTACCTCTCCCAAGAGAAGTACATTTAGGACCTTCTTGCTCGCACTTGTCTCACTAATCAGCGCATAGTGGATACTCCCATGGAGCTTGGAGTTCACCTTCGACTCACTGATGGAGAGCCCCTTGAGGATCCCATTCGCTACCGTCACCTTGTTGGTAGTTTTTTCTATCTTGGGATCACTCAACACGACATCTCTCTTTGTTCACATTCTAAGTCAATTTGTTTCGGCTCTATTCAGCTTCACTACAGTCACCTTTTGTGTGTCCTTCGATATCTTCGTGGCACCATTTCTCGTCGCCTTTTCTTTCCTCGCTCCAGCTCCTTGCAGCTCAAGGTGTACTCTGATGCGACTTGGGCTAGTGATCACTCTGATTGTCGATCTCTTTCTGCCTACTGTGTTTTCCTTGGATCCTCTCTGATTGCTTGGAAGACCAAAAAACAGACAACAGTTTCCCGCTCGAGTGCTGAGGCTGAGTTGAGGTCTATAGCGTTGTTGACAGCTGAGGTTACTTGGTTACGGTGGCTCATTCAGGATTTTGGTGTCTCTGTTACGACACCAACCCCACTTTTGTCTGACAGCACTGGTGCGATCAGTATTGCGCGAGATCTAGTGAAGCATGAACTCACCAAGCATATTGGAGGTGATGTTTCCTATATGAGATCACAGGTGCAAGCCCAGGTTATGGCTCTTCAGTACGTGCCTTTGGAGCTTCAGCTAGTGACTTCTTCACGAAGGCGGACATGAGCTCAGCACAGTCTTTTCCTCTCCAAACTCAGTGTTGTTGATCTACCATGAGTTAGATGTATTTATATGTTGTGTTATTCTTCCCTAGTTTAGGGTGTTTCCTGCATATTGCACATGCTGTGTAATTGTATATATAGGCTCATTGGCTCCTTGCAACACAACAAGTCTACTTCCAACAATTTTATCACTTCTCTGTGTATTTTTTGAACTCAATTTTTAGCGCTGTATTTTGCAGGCGAGAAGTTTATGGGTGTATCAAGTAAGGCGACAAGATTATTCAGTGTGCATGACAAAAAGGAGATCTTGAAGATTCCTTCTGCTGGTGTACGTCATTTTTTTTTTGTTATACACCCATGAGGTCTGTTAGTAGTATGCCATGCAATGAAAGAGGCTTTCAACTCTTATTGATGTAAATGTGATTGCAGGGTCCTATCCAGCTGATGTCTGTGTCAGATGATGCACGTTTTTTGGTTTCTTCCACTGATAATAATAAAGAAGTCCAAATCTGCTCTTGTGATCATGATAGTTGCTCTATCGTTTCTACAGCGTCCTTGCAATGCAAACCCAGCCAAAGACAGTAGATTGTACAAGGAGCACATCATATGAAGGTGGGGGGATTGTTCTTGCAGTATCGAAGAAAGGTGTTGCTTATGTGTGGCACTTACAGACCCTCTCCCAAGGCAAAGTACTGCCCACTAAAATCTCGGTCAAAAATTCACTTGATCGAAAGAATTCGTATCCGATTATTTCAGCTAAATTATGTGATGTCAAAGAAGACAACACAATTAAGGTTCATGTTGTGTTTGGGCCACCAGACTTTTTACAGTTCAAGGCTGTAGAATTGGGTGAGACTTGCAAGGATATCAACTTGGTTGCGGAATATGATGCATTAGCTTTGAAAGATATGTTGACTTCGCAACAAAGGAATTTGGAGGAAGACGCTAAAGGTTTGTTGCCCATATCTTTTTGTTGCTGTTCTTGTCATCATTATTAGCACATAAAGTCAGTAGTTAAGTGCATATAAAACTATCTTGGTAGTACTGCAAGTTAGTTTGATAAATTGCCTTGGTTGCATTACTGCAGAGGCTGTATTTCATTGTTTCTTGTGAGTTACTTGCATTTGCTTTTACAAGTTTGTAGCCATGGCAAGAGCTGCTTTTTACTGTTGCCCCTTGTCTAGATATCTGCTTCTTGTGAGTTGCATTTGCTTTTACAAGTTTGTAGCCATGGTAAGAGTTGCTTTTACTGTTGCCTCTATCTAGATTATTGCAATACATTCTATGATCTCTAAAATGTATAAGTTGTTTCAGCTGGATATTTTGTGAGCGTTCATAAATCATAACATGGTTAGTCGTCAAACTGATCTATTCAATTGACATGATTGTTCTTTTTCATGATTCTTCTGAATCGCTGTGCTTGAACTTTATTTAAGGTTTCTCCACAGTGACAAGTGCCTTTCTTTCTTGCCAGATCAAATGAGTTGCTTAGAGCCTTGGACAGCAGCTAGTATACACTAACTAATGGATGATCAATTTGGATAAACCAATAGATTTAAGCAGTGTTGTTTATTGATGAAAAGGTTGTGCACGTTGCTAAGCACTTCTGGCATGTTTTGCAGCTAGTGGGTTTTATTTTATTTTATGACTTAGGAAAGTGCTTTTCCCAAAGTGGAAAGCACATTTTTTCCAAAAGCAAAATGAGGGTTTTATTTGCAACCATCCACTACTCCAATGCTAACATGATACCGCACTATCTTAAGCTTTCTCAATTTAGTTTTTGGACAGCATGGAAGCATTATTCTTAATTACACATTTTTGGTGTTAATGACTTACCTTTTATGATATGACACTTGACTTCTGTGATGTCACTTTTGTTTAGTTTTGGTACTTTTAAACTGTTCACATTTTTTGGAATTTGTCTCCATAATTGCTTACGACTATATCTATATGATATGCTACTGAAGTTAAAAGATTATGTACTTCATTTAGATGCCTGCTTGGTCTGTAACGGTTTATTTCTTTATGGCACTAGTAAATAGCAGGGAGTCTGGAGAACCTGATCTACAGGAGATCACAAACCCCACTCATCAAGGAAGAGCAAAGAAAAGGACAGCATCTGTTTTGGATTCTACTAATGGTGAGACATATCCTTGTTATGTTTAACGACCTCCCAAACCTGATATTATCACATGCATTGAGTGTTCTAAACCATTAAATAGCAAAGTTAAGGGTTTCCTTTATTTTCTAGCTTCTTAATCACTAGCTTTTGTATTTTGTTGGGATGTTTAGACACAACCAAGGGGGGAAATCCAGAGTATAATCTTGACGAACCAACTATGGAGGAAAAACTTGCAAGTCTGAATTTGCTCAGCAAGTCTGAATTTACTAAAGAGCAATCATCCTCTATGGCACCGCCAAGCGCAGATTCAGTCCATATTTTGCTGAAGCAAGCTCTGCGCGCTGATGATCATGCTGAATTGCTGAAATGCTTGTACAATAGAGATGAAAAGGTATGGTTTTCTTTTCTTTTCTTTGCAATGTTTGGTCAAAGCCTCTGTTGCCCCTTGTCTTCACAGGTCATACTATAAAAGAAATTTTTCTTTGAACTTTATATCTGTTGTCAACGTTTCATAAAATTCAACATACTTTTGTTTAGATCAAACAAGTTCAGTTGATGTTACAAACTTTTCACTTGATATGTTGTTTTTTCTGGGCCATGAATATTCTCTATGTTATAATTGGAAAAGCCTGCAAACAGCTCGGTGATCAATCACATTTGGCCGAGTGAAACATCGGATGGTTTATTTATTTTTAATAATTAAGCTGAGTTTGTGCGAGTCTGAGCTTGATCAGATTTAGGCCATGGTTCCTTTTGTTGGTTTGTGCGAGTCTGAGCTTGATCAGATTTAGGCTATGGTTCCTTTTGTTGGTTTGTCTTATGACCTCCATGTTTAATGAGTTTCTTCATATTAAGTAAAAGCGAAAAGAAAAAAAGGGTAAATTCTACAGAACTCAAAGTTGCTACCGCCCATATATTGGTAACCGAGAAGGAATGGAAAATTCCTTTGTCCTGGGTCTTGACCAATGTTATGATCTTATTCAGTCTAGTTAGGCTACCTTAATAATCAAACCTGGCTAGAACTCATTTACTAAGCTAATGACAGGTCTGTTTTTCCCCATAACCAACTAATGCTCTCAAGCTGTTTTGACCCATTACTCCATTAGCGGTAACCTTCAGTTATTGACAACTGTTACAGTCAGGAATTTGCTATGTTATGCAATTTTAAGAATATTTCCTCGTCTAATAATTTTATTGTTGGGTTACACGCAGGTCATTGTAAAGTCAATATCACTCCTAACGCCAGCAGATGTTGTAAAGCTTCTCAAGTTCTTTGTATTGCAAATACAATCTAGGTAGGAAAAAATTCAGAGGTATATTATCAGTTTAGTACATTGTTTGGGACAAGCTATGTGGTGCATGTATAGACTTTGGAGAGCTTCAATCCATTGACAATGATACTGCCTTCATGGACATGCACCATCAACTATATATCTATGTATACCGTGGACTACTTGGGCCTTACAATTCTTTGGATTTAGTCTTTTATTTGTATGCCTAGAATTTTCTTTTTCCATTTCCAAAAGTACTTAGTTTCTTGTAATTCTTTTTATAGTAAATTTCCCCTTATTCCAGTCATCCTTTTGTTTTACATGCATGCATGCTCACTTATTGCCGAGCTTGGGTGCTCTTGGGGTGGGAATTACTTATTACTCTGGCATCTTTTGTCCTATTTGTTTCTTCTGAAGCTGGAGGGCACCACTAATCATATTCTACAAGGATGGTTGCCACTTGCAAGCAAACCTTGTTGGAATGTCCACTTATAGACAAGATACTGTTTGTGTATCTCAGTTTTTGTGTGTGTTTTCAGTGGAATAGATGAGCATTGCATCAAGCTCCTGACTTCAATGCCATTGATCATTTTGTTGTGTGCTTGCTATGTTCCTCATTCTGTTGTACACTTCTTATTTATGAGTTGAATAAACTACTGCATTAGGATTGTTATAACATATTTTGTTTTCACCTGTTTAGCTGGACTATCCTAGGTTATTCAAAGAATGCTAATTTTACATGCTCAGTCTTGGCGTAACTCTCAAATTTGTTTATCACATTTTGACCCTTTCTTATTTCTTGATATCATGTTTTCCCCTCTGCAGGGGTGCAACACTGGTTTGTTTGCTCCCATGGCTGCAAACTTTACTTAGTCGACACATGAGCAGCATAGTGTCTCAGGAGTCTTCTGTGGTGTTGCTCAATTCACTCTATCAGGTTGGTAGTTTTTTTTTTTCAAGCTGCAGCAACATCTGTACAAGAATTCTCATTGAGATCACCACATTGTAGCCTCCCTGAATGAGGCTGCATTTAGATGTCTGCAACTGACTATTGCCTCAGGAAATTCTTGGAGTTTCAGTCTGCCTTGATTATCAGTTCTTTGAGTGCACAAGTGCAGACATGAAGAGCAATTATAAGTCATGTTTATTTGTGGATACTATTTTTTACTGAATGCATTTTTTTCAGCTTATTGATGCAAGAACATCAACCTTCAAGTCAGCACTTCAACTCTCTACCACCCTAGATTACCTTTTCAGCGAGGTAAGTTTACTTCCTCCAAAAAGCAAGATCGTTTTCAGAATTGCAAATAATTCGAGTGTTTTCCAGATTGTTGATGATGAAACTGACGAGGAAGAGGCAGCCCCACCGATAATTTATGAGGACAAGGACACTGACGAGGAAGAATCCGAAGTTGATGCTATGGAAACTGATGGGGAGAGCGAAGAGCCGGGCGATGTTACTGATGCCTCTGAGCATTCAGACCGAAGTGAGATCATGAGCGACTGATTCTTCGTACTCCCGTAGGACTGAGTTCTCAATCATCCTGATAAGGTGGGAGCTCGCAAAGCTCATGATGGACATGAAGCTCTTGGATCATGGTTGACCTTGTCCTCGCTGCTGCTGTATCTGGATTCACCTGTTGGGTCGGCACACAATAGAAGCACGGAGGATAAGTTTCAATGGGAAAGTTCAATGGGAAAGTCAGTTGTGCTTGTACTTGTTAAACATCATATCATCTAGTCGTGCTAAACAGCCTCAGCATCATATATGTTGCTTACCTCGTCAAATTCTGTATCTGCCGAGTGAATATTTTCCGAAGCTTTCGAATGGCACATCAGCTGAGGAAGAAAGTGAGCGAAATTTTTTGGGGGAAAAACGTTGCCTTGTTTAAATGTCGTTGGTTATCGGACCTTGTAGGACAGACAATTGTCGGCCGAGTAGTCGGGATTTATCGTGTTCGTTTCATGACAATGTACACAAGGAGCTGCACAAAGCTTGCCGCTGTTCATCAATCGATTCTCCCCGTTAGTGCATAGAGGCATAGAGCTTACTTATTACATTATTATTATTTGTGAGATGTCGAGCTCACCTTTTGTTTTCCTGAAGCTTTACATATATTTTGAAAAAAGTTCTGAAGCTCTATATGAAAAAAAAAAAACAAACAAAAGGAAACGCAAAAAAAAAAAAAAAAACACGGGGCACACAAAAAAAAGTCTTAAAATAGCGAATTTTCTATTTTGTAGGTACTTGAAATTTTGCAAAATTACAATCAGTTTTCTCACTTTTTGATAGGTGTGGAGATTCATGCTCTGGCGAGCTTGTCTTCCTTTGTCGCTGTTAGGTTAAGGCTTGGGTTCACCGGTTAGGGTTTTGGTTCACCGGAGTCCTGAGCTTAGAGGAAAGGAGAGCGCGGCGGCGGTGCGATGAGGCGGCGGTGGCGATCTTGGCACCGTGGAGTCGTGGTGAAGCGGCGGCGGCGGTTGTTGTAGAGCGACTCACAGGCCTTACGACCTGGTGAAGGAACAAAGCCAGGGGTACACATCGACACAATTCAAGGGTACCATATACCCTTTGCACATAACGAATGATACAGAAAAGTCGCCGAAGGCAGCCTCGACAAAAGAGTATAACACACTCTGTAGCGAATGGGGTCCCAAGGGCCCTCACCCTAGACCACCTCACATGGAGCGAAGGGGGTTCAGGGAGCCTTCGCTTCGGGACCACCTCGCATGGAGCGAAGGAGTTAAGGCCACCTACGAACTAGGAGTGCAGGCGTGGTGAACCAAGCTCATGAGGGTCTACCGTGCATCGGAAGCTATGCCTATGGAAGTGGAAAGAACCTGAAGCCCCTATAGACATTGGACCTTTTTAGGGGTAGAATTGTAATATCTTGTACCATGGTTGTAACACTATAAATAGGCACTTTCCTATGTAATAAAAGTAGAACTTTTTGGAGCAATAAAGACACACCTTTAACACACTTTAATAATGTTTCCCTTTGAGGACCTTGGGTTTCCTTTGCATCAATAGGAATCCAAGGTCCCATTTCTCTCTTTGTCTAGTTTGTAGTTCGCCGATTGGCGTCGTTCGTGAGGGAAGCGGCAAGCAAGTCACACGAGAACGAGTCATCACTGGCGAATTAGATCGACATGACACCTTGCAAGAAGAGCGCGCCTCGGGTTTCGGCGGCCAGCGAAACCTCTACGCGCAGGAGAAAGCAACTCCACGCGGGAAATCGTTGGGAGCGATACCCGGTGACGGAAGCCTCAACGCCCAAGGGCCTTGAGTGGAGCCTCCACGACTGCTACCTCGGGCGTAACCGAGAGGCGTGTGAGGCAATCTGAGAATGGTGGTGGACCTCCGCTAGAAGGCGATAGGCCTTCGCCAACTGTGGCGATAACTCAGACAACAATCTCTTGACGATCGTGACTCTGCGTACCGGGTCGACCGCCAAAGGGGTAGTCGCACCTGTCCTACCCGCGCCTCCCCTGCCAACGCGACTGGAGACCATGCTGCGGGAGATCCGAACTCCCCATTGGCGTCGGCCTGAGGCCGCCTAGTGGCTGCGAGTTTCAAGATGCCGATGTCAAAGCTGCGAGGAGCACAAATCCTCGGAGTTCCTCGGGTCTATGAGACCCCATCGAGGCCGCCAGAGGAGACGACACCACTAAGATGAAGAGCATCACCCTCCCTTTGGGGCGTGAGTGCGACATGGTTCTTTACCATACCCTCTCGGTTAATATACGCTTGGGAGCAGTTGTGGGACTAGATTCGCAATAACTTCCAAGGAAACTAAGCCGAGCTAAAGGACGCGGGGCATCTGTTCGCGATAAAATAGGCCTCGGACGAGTCCCTGTGTAACCTTTTCAAGCAATTCGTAGAGGTCAAATGCCAAGTGAAAGGTGTAAACGAGACCACCACCATCAACGCATCGACCTGTGGGCTCCAGAAAGGCCCCTTATCAGAGAGGTTGGCCCGAAAGCCCATGCGCACAGTGACAGATCTCTTCAATAAGATGGAGGAGTACATCTCTTTGATAAGATGGAGGACTACTCGCGGGCCGAATAGAACAACACCCAAAGGGCTGGGATGGATTCGGTGTCAGCAACGTCGGTAACAAATGAGGGTGAGGCCCTCACCAAGAACGTAGCACTTGCCATTGTGGCTGCACAAGCCACGACCACACCTTCTGTTTGGATTCACCAGGTCGTCGAAAAGGTGAAGAATCTACCGTGTGGAAGGTGCACAACCCCTAGAGAGGAAGGCGAGGCGGCGTGGTGGCCACGATCTGACGGACGGCGTGGGGCGGTCACAACTCCGATGTATGGGGCGTCATCAGGGAGCCCACACTATGGTGCAACCTTCATCGCAAGGGGTTCCACTTGACCAACGATTGCCGCACCATAGCGGCCATGAGGGACTACATGAACTGCAAACCACCCCACGGCAGCCGTGAGGAAGAACGAAGGCCCAACAATGATATGCCTACCCTGCCACTAAGGCCACACATCGAAGCTCCAGGCGGAGACCACCCCCAAGAGGATCATCAATATGATCATCGGGGGTCCTTGCTCGGTCTGGGTCCAAGAGGCAGTGACACACCTACGCTAGGCAAATCCACCAAGTAGTGATGTGCCCTACCCACACCCTGCCAAGATACGCAAAGGTCCCCATCACCTTTGATCCCGAAGACATGGGGGTCTATACGTCCTTCACCAGGACCCCTTGTCATCTTCGTAAGCATCGCGGACTTCAATGTCCGATGCATCCTTGTGGACAGGGGCAGCTCCGCGGACCTCTTATTCGCGGAGGCATTTGACAAAATGATGATCCCTCGATATCGCCTGCCCCCACTGGGCATACCATCGATAGGATTGGGAGTAGGCCCATGATGGCCCTGGGACAAATAGCCTTGGCTGTAACTTTCGTTGAGGGTCCCTCGTTACAAACGGAGGTCATCACCTTCGATGTCGTCAACATGCCCAACCGGTACAACACCATCCATGGTTGCCGCGCCATGTTGAACACCTTCGGTGCCATCACACATCACAATTACTTGTGCATGAAGATCCTCATGCTTGGGGTCATTATGATTCACAGAGACTAGGATCTTGCTCGACAAATAGAGCTAGAGGCTGCCACAGCGATATGCCATGTATACATGGTAGAGCTAGAGGCAAAAAGCATGAGGACCCATCCTCGGCGAGATGGGTGCCCAAGGCCATCTGGGAGGATAGCTCAAAGGGTCCCTCTAGAAGAAGGACCCCCCTACAAGATGGTGACCCTAGGCGGACCTCGCTCAAGCCGGGCGGAACTACTCAAGGTCCTGCGCAAAAATGAGCATATCTTCGCGTGGGGGACCGAGGATATCCCCGTAGTAGCTCGAGAAACCATCAAGCACTGCCTCATGTTCAAAAGTGAGGCAAAACCAAGAAGCAAAAGGCGTATCGCATGTCCATGATAGGCTAGAGGCCGCAAAACTTGAAGTGGCAAAGCGCTTGAGTAGGCGTCATCTGAAGTCAAGCACCGGGTGGCTAGTCAACCCTATTTTGGTATGGAACACCACCGATAAATGGCGCATGTGCGTCGACTTCACCGACCTCAACAAAGCATCCCCCAAGGACGATTTCCACTCCTCTCATCAGTGCACAGTGGACACCACCTCATTGTGAATTGATGAGCTTCACGGATGCCTACTCGGCTATCACTAGGTATTCATGCAAATGAGGACGAGGAGAAGACAACCTTCATCACCCTACTGGGCACCTACTACTTCATTCGCATGCCCTTCGTCCTCAAAAACGCCGGAGCAATGTTCACGAGACTCATCGCAAAGGTGTTGGCCGCCCAACTTGACCTCAACATCGAAGCCTGTGTTGATGGCATAGTGTTCAAAAGCCTCAAGGCAAGCTCCCACCACCGTGTCTGTGGAAACCTTCATCGACCTGCAGGCGGAGGGTAAACTCAACCTCGAAAAGTGTGCCTTTAGCGTTATGGTGGAGAAGCTCTTGGGATTCCTTATATGTGAAAGGGGTATTGAAGCGAACCCTAAGAAGATACACACAATTCAGGAGATGAAGCCCACTCGCAATGCACAAGAGGTGCAAAGGTTAGCGGGGTGCCTAGCTACCCTCAGCCATTTTATTTCCCGCTCTTTGGAGTGGGCTCTCCCATTCTTCAAGACACTCTAAGGAGCGGAGCCTTTCTGATCGACCGAAGACTGCCAAAAGGCCTTCTACGAGCTCAAGAAATACCTCGCCCCAACTCCCGAGAGCCTGGTCAGCCCGACGCCTTGTGCGAAGCTGCTGCTGTACCTCACAGCCTTGGTGGTTGCGGTTAGCGCAGTCTTCATCCAGGAAGACAAGGGCGTGCAACACCCTGTCTACTATTTGTCGGAGGCCCTCCAAGGGTCTAAGACCCGGTACGCAGAGCTAGAAAAGCTGGCATACACCCTCCTGATGGCGTCTCTCAAGCTGCGCCACTACTTCATGGCACACAAGATAACCATACTATCTTCTTGTCCTCTCGGCCTGCTGCTACACAACAAGCACACTACGGGCCGAATCGGCAAGTGGGCCACGGAGTTGGCCCCTTCGACCTCCACTTCATCGCTTGCACGGTCATCAAGTATCAGGCGCTGGCCGACTTCGTCGTCGAGTGGACTCCGTAGCTGGCGAAGGTTGTTGATACCTAGGAAGAGGTTACCTGGACCATATACACTGATGGCTCGTGGTGCGTCCTTTGGGCGGATCACGATGGCCATTTTGTGTCACGGTGGCCTTTTGTATCACCCAAGGGACAAAAAATACCATACACAACCCGCCTCAAGTTCCGTACAACAAACAATGCAGCTGAGTGTGAAGCCCTACTCCTGGACCTCAGCAAGGCCAAAGCACTAGGGGCTCAGAGAATTATCATCGAGAGAGACTCCCACCTCATGGCGGGCCACATTGACAAGTCATTCCAGACTTGGGACCCTAAGATGGCTAGATACCTCGGTGTAGTCCGGGCCTTAGCAAAATATTTATTTGGCATCACAGTCCAAGCCGACCCGTGCAACAAAAATGAAGCTGTCGATGAACTAGGAAAAATGGCAAGCTTCACGCAGTCTCCTCTGCGACGTGTTCTCGAGGTCCTCAAAACACCCTCGGTGTCAAGCGAGTGCAAGGGATTTGTCCAAAGCATAAGGGCTAGGACCTAAGCACCAGGGGCTTGGCTCAATGTCCTCATCATCGAGGACATTTCTCAGGACCCCGAGTCACTGGACCCAAGCCCTATGTGTATTCTGAACTAATCCTAGATCAGTAGCTAGCTCACACAGCTGCAACATTGATGAAATCATATCCATACAACAAAATAGCTAATGAAACAGACAAATTAATATTACTTAGTAGCAAAAGGATCTTATGGTCAAGTCTTACAAAGGTTGCCACACGCAGCAAGGCAAAGGGTAAACTTGCAGCAAAAATAAAATACTCTCGTGGTAGCCATCCGACATGCCCACAGGCAATCGAGTAGAAAACACGACCTAGTTCGCATAGTCTTCAAGGTATTCCTCATCATAAATCTCTGTATTCCTTGGTTTTTCCTCTGTGACTATTCAACAATGGCGCAAAGCCGTAAGTACTTTAAAGTACTCAGCAAGTTGTAGAGAAATATATGCAAATAGTACTTAGACAAGGCTTGATAAGGATTGCTTTATGACTATTTTGTAGAAAGTAGTATTGACAATAAATATAGTAATTATATTGAAAAGCATAATTTAAAATGTTAATATATAATTAAACAAGTTCTTTGAAACACCTAGTGAACAACCCTGTTCACTTCCCTACCAACAAGTAGTGAATACCCGTTCACTTCTCAATCATTCCAACCAAACCACCATTCCAACAATTTTTTTATGAAAATCTACTCCTCGTGTAAAATCACCAGGCATTGTCCATAACCGAGGACACGACTATTCGAATAGTTTTATACTTTGCAGAGGTTGTACAGCTTGATCCACAAGAGATAATCATCTTATACTGTTCGCTCACACACTTCTGTAGATGTGCGACTAAGAGATTATCATAAAGCTTTTACAAAGCTCTGTTTTGACTTGGTTCTGCTCGCTAAGGATTCGCCGTCCCGGTCCCCTCTTGCGCCACTTATCAACCCAAACAGAACCGACCCAAAATATGGTAAATTAATTGGCCAGGTTCACCCCAAAAATGTACTTGTGGTTGTACGGTATGACCTAGATCAATGGCGCACAAAGTTAAGTCTTTAGTAACTACGCAGGCGAGGCAACCACATCCCAAAATTCTCCTCCTTTACTGCACGATCATTCGCCTAAGTATGAAATTATTTTCGGTTCAACCCAACCAAAGGACAACCCTTACCATGGCACAATAAATTTTAATAACAGTGGCCGCGCCACAATTCCATATTTTATTAAGTCACATTTAATCATAAGAGCATGTGATCATGAATCCTATCATACGACTGAAGCATGGCTAAGCATAATACGCACCCATGTTAGTAATTAAATATGTCCAACTAAGATTAACCCAACCTATGGTGTCCAAGGATATATGTCATCACAATTTATTCAAGGCGGCATATTGACAATTAGATAAATAGCTATTCACGAAAGTAGTTATTATAAAACTAGCAATACATGTTGATATAAAATAATATAATTTTATAAATTGGGTATGACATGATCAAAGGTCTAGGACTTGCCTTCGTTAAAGGTTTGAGTTGCTTCGGCAGAAGGTTCCAGGAATTCTTTAGAAAAGCCAAAATCTACACGTGCGAAAAGAGCCAAATAAATACAACAATTCCAAATAAAATTAAAAAATTACCAAATTAGAAGTGAAAGAGAGGGGCTGAATTTAGATGAATTTAGAATCAAGAATCGACGGAATTGGATTTCGTATGAAGGAGAACAAAAATCCGAAAGTTTGCGCTCACATAAAATATAGAAAATCAAACATGAACAGTGCAGACTTGGGCAAAAATGATGGCGCCGGCGTGGGAAAGGGATGTTTGACACGCGATAGCGGTCATAAAGCTGCGTCGAGCAACTTCTAGCGCAAGGAAGTGATGGTGCTCCGGTGATGCCCTGGCGAAAGCGAGGGGAGCACAGCGTAGAACATCGCGAGGAGAATCCAACGGTGGTGATGATATCGTCGGGGGATGGTCAATGGCACTAAAAACGGTGATGGAAGGCATTGGTGACGGTGGTAAAAACTCGATTGCGGAGAAAAGAAGACGCGAGTGGGGCGGTCGGGAGGTGGAGGAGGAGGCCGAGAGGCTCACTGTGTTGCGGTGGCGCGAAGAGACCACGAGAGAGGAGAATGAGGAGGTGGAGCTCCGTCGGTTTGCATGGGAGCTCTGGAGTGTTAGATATTAATCTTGTTGCATGTGGTGTGGTCGTGTGCATGGGCTTGTTGCATGTGTCTAGATGAGTCTTGCATGTAGCGATGGTGTGTGTGTTGATTAGAGAAGGAAAAGACGTGCATGAGTGGAGAGGTGCGGCTAGATCTGAAGAAGAGTTAGCATGCATGCGTGCATGAAGGGGTGGAGAAGGTCCAAGTTCATGTGCTTGGCGATCGGTGGAGTTAGTAGTGCATGCGAGAATTAATTGGTTAGTGGAGTGCGTGGTTAGTTGCTTGCATGGAGTCATTTGTAGCTATTTAAGCATTTCTACCGAATGAAATAGACGAGCCATTTTGGAGAGTCCAGTTGCTCCCGTGCATGTGTGTATCTCATATGCATGTATGCGTGTGTCTTTGATAGAAAATACAAGAAAGGGAGTGAGAAGTCTTGAGAGATTTCCAACGTGGAGCTTGTTGTGCTTTGGTTGGAGAAGAAAAGAAGAAAGAGGAGAGGGGAGGAGGAGGAAGGGAAGGGGAAGGGAGTTGCTAGCTCCCTTTTTATAGGCAAGAATGGTGGGGAGAGAGCGGGAGCTCGGCATGGGGGAGGTGGTGCCATGGCAGCAGGTGAGGGGCATCAACATAGGGCAACGTGGGGGAGCAGAGGCAGCAGGGCGCGGACAAGAGGCATGGGCGGTGGAGGAAGGGACGGGGGTAGCCGAGGGATGGGACGGGGTGGCAAAGGAGTTGAGACATGGGCGCCTCGGGAAGGAAAAGGGAGCGGAGAGATGCGCGGCCGAGAGGAAGAGGACTAAGAAAAAGAGAGGAGAGAGAGAAAAAAAGGATAAAAGAAAGAAAATCTAGAAAAATAAAATAAATTCAAAAATTTCAAGAAATTTTTTATAAAATACTTTGGAATTTGAAAAGACCAAATAAAATAGTTTTGGATTTCTTAAAGTTTATTTTAAGGATTAAGTACATTGTTTGTCTCTCAACTTTTGTCCTAGTTTAAAGTTCATCCCTGAAATACAATACCGAGTAAAACACATCCTCGAACTATCAATACCATAAAAAAATACAACTTTCATGCTGTCTCCACCACCTCACGCTCCGAAGCCATTAGCTCTGGGTCTGGCTCTTCTCCTTTTCGCCGCCGTCGGCATACTCCTCTACTCCGGCCTCAGCCCATCGTCCCAAATCACCACCGCCACTGACCGCTCAAGCGAAGCCCGTAGTGCGGCGCTGGTCCTCTCCTCCTCAACGGTGGGGTCCATAGACGGTGTGCGCGCCATCTGGGAGCTCCCCCCGGCGCTGGCCAGGGCGATCCTCTTCGTCGCCCACGGCTGGCACTGCTGCCTGGAGAACTTCTGGTGGCCGTCCCTGCGCTGCCTAGGGTACGTCAGCCTGCCAGAGGATGTTGCCATCACGGCCCATGCGCTTCGGAGGGTGCGTTCAGGCCGTCAGGCGCCCCGGCGGGCTTCCCGCCGGCGATGTTCCTCCACATGCTGAAGGACCAGCGGAGGGCGGCATTGGTGGAGAGGAATACGAAGATGCCGAGGAGGAATGGAGTTGAGGTGAGGGAGCTCCTGGCATGGACGACTCCATCAAAGCCCAGCGCCTCACCGCCGTTGGCGAACTCGAGGCCGCGCTGCAGAAGGCGGTGGAGATCACCGCGGGGATAGCCCTGCTAGCCACCGCCGCCCGCCGGGCTATAGCCGGCATCAACTGAGTGGTCTCTTAGTTCTGCAGGACTCTATTTACTTGATCGGTTGTGTTTGCCATGGCATATGCTACTGTGTTCTTTGATCCCATGGATGAATACCGAAACCATGGTCGAACTTGCTGTTGTTGTTGTTACCTCGATGCTTTGAATGATGCACTACTTTTTCGTGGATGTGTACCTTGTAGGTTGATCTGACTTGTTCTACATTGACTTGTTACTACCATGATGCATCATGCATGGGTTGCAATTTGGAATCAATTGCATGTTAGTGTTCTTTAGATCAGACCATGATTTGGGGATTGTTGTTCAGTACTCATTAATTGAACAAACTGAAAAGATTTTATAGGTATATTTGGGGGTTGATTTTCTTTCTGTTAGTGTTGGATTTTGCGATCAAGGAGCTGTTCATCTATTCCAGAATTAGGACACTAGTGCCTAACTAATCTAGTTTTTGTGGTTGTGGTGCACATGGGAATTAATCAGACCAGAGCACCGGTCCTGTTGACCTATAAGAGTGAGAGTCTTAGGATTGTACCGCGGCTTCTTTCGTAAGTGCGATGAAGACTTGTTGAGCTCTGCAATTGCATGTACTCCATTTGGTTGTTTTTTGATATATACATGTCACGAACCCACTCGGATGAACACAAGTCGACACCAAAACAATAGTCGGATTGCCAATCCAAACACTGAATACAAGTACTGGGAGATACAATCTGGGGAGAATGGAAGTAGGAACTAGCTATTAGACTGGGAATGTCTCCAGAGCCAGAGTTTGGGGAAGATCAGCAGCAGGAGGAACGGGAAGAACAGCAGCAGGAGGATGGGGAAGAGCAGTAGCAGTAGGAAGAAGGGAGCCGGTGGATGCTTCGATGATTTCTTTGATGCCCCCCGTAGTTGATGTCCCTGCCCTTTTCTAATACGGACTCGCTCCCCTATTTTCCCTCTGGTCCACGGCCCAATCGACAGAAGCCCACTCGTAACACGTGGCTGGCGAATCAGATAATGCCTGGTGTTTGATTTTCGAGGGGCAGGCGAAGGATTGCCTGCCAAATTCATTAAGATTAGGGAAAAAAACATTACAAACTAGTCACTGGCCAGTGAACAGCTAAGGAAAACCTAAATCAAACGGAGCCACTCGTGATTGGTGTTTGTTTTCTGCAGTTCATATTGCGCAACACAATCTCTCGAGTCTCTGTTTTTCTTCTGAACTTCTCTGAAGATTCACTGTAGCTCGTCCAAAACGGTCCAGAACTCTGAACTTCTCTGAAGTTCAGTAGATTCCAATCAACTTCATTGCCTCTACGTCATTCTTCCAAGAACTAGTAAAGCTGAAGAGAGAGTTGAAGGAACCCAGCGGCACTGTTTCCTGCAAGCTTGCCTTCCTGTTGAAATGCTCAGCCATCTAACCAACAAACACATGATGCATACGCTCCTTGTGTATCTGCAGTCCACAACACCTGAGTAGAGCCCTATGGTTGCAGGGCTACTTCTTTAGCTTGATCTTTTTGGTGAGTAGTATTTTTGTAGCACATCTTCAGTTTGTAGAGTTACTATAGCTCTTCTGAATTCTAAGCAATGCGTCTACTTACTTGGCAGGTGGAGCCGAGGAAGATAAGCATGTACCGTGAGGAAGCGGTGAATAGCCTTATTCAGTGCCTCAAGAATTCAGAGTTCCCGAGGAGCCAGCTCCTTGCTGCTAAGACTATCATGGATAGCCCTGACAACCACGATGTCCAATGGCAGTTGCAATTGCAACTTACATTGTAGTTCGTTTCATCTCACAACCAAAATTTTAGAGTTTTGCTACATGCCGTAGTGAGAAGACTAGACAGTAAGAAGTAGAGACCCCTCGTACAAATGAGCCGAGGGGGTTAGACAGTGGTTCGGCTTGTATTCATCATCCCCCCAGTTACAGGATAGGGGAGGCTATTTATAGCCTCCCGATATGATACATGAAGATACATAATTGTCCCTAGCAAAGTACATTAACCCTAGGGATAGCAGGGTCTTTTATGCGCCCCTACGCGTAGCTTCGGTGCCACGATGCACCCACGGACATAGTCTATCCTCAAGGTGCGCCCGGTCTATCGCTCTGTAGACCCGCATCCTCAGCGGTCCTCTGCGACTTCTGCGAGGTCTCTTGGTCTGTAGAGGGTCTTGGGCGTCTCAGGGTCGCGGGATCCTCTCGGGCCTTCGGGATCCTCCGAGGGGTCTCAGGATCCTCAGGGGTCTTCGGGGCCTCCCAAGTGTGAGGACCTTTTGGTGCAACCGCTTCCGCCGGTCGCGGGGCCGGTGGGGCGTACCTACGACAAGCCCCTCGCGGTCGAGGTCTGCTTCGCCATGGCTGAAACCGCGCCGTTCTCCTGCAAGGTCGAGCACACGCCCCTCGGGCGTGGCGGCGTCGGCTGGTGCGAAGGGTCCATCCTTCCTTCGGTGGTGTTACCTGCGGTGAAGTTTTGGTGGCTCTTGGGCCGTGCGCTTTAATGGTATCGACACGCGGTATTGATGGCGGCTGGCGGCGCCACGCGCCGTAATGGTACTTGGGCGTTGTCGCCGTTCTTGGCGCCATTATGGCATCGTTCGTCGTCTGGCGCCTCTGTAGTGTTTAAACGACGGCGCTTGGGCGCCGTCGCGCCGTTATTAGTGAGCGTGCGCTTTGTTGGGCTCCTTGGGTGGCTATAAGTAGCCACCACCCCCTTTGTGGGGCTTATGTTGCCGCCTTATACACTTTTTCAAATGCTTGCGGCTGGTTAGCCGTTGCTATTCGTGAAATGACGGCGGGCAAGGATCTTGCGCGGAGAACCGTGTTATACGAGTGACCTCGGGAGGTCGATAGTGACGGAGGCAGTGCTCCGGACCCTCGTGGAGGAGGGCAAGCTGGAGAGCGTCAGGAAAGTGCGAGTTCCTGGATCGGAGACGGTGCCGATGCCACGGGTGACGAGGCCGTAGTTTTTGTTGCCTTTCTCGATGCCGGGTTGCGAATCCCGTGTGTGAGTGCAGTGAGAGATGTCTGCTGCGGTATGCGGTGTAGAGTGGCACAACTTACCCCAACTTCGGTTGTCAAGTTGGGGGTCTTTGAGTGGATGCTTGGCGGCGGGGCGGTGGCGAGCTCGTCTCTTCGCTTTTTGCCGCGATGCCCGTTATCGGTAGAAGAAACGATGTGAGGCGGCGATGAATTTTGGTAGCGTCAATTTTCAGCGAAGTCGTGACGCGGATGTACTTACGCCCGTGGCGAATGTGGGAGACGGCACGGGCGAAGATGGTTCTATCACACTTGCGCCGGGGGATGGCTTCTTTGTCGCGAGGTGGTCCGTCTGACTATCGCCACCGACATCGGTGACGGCGAGAGAGGAGGCCCTGCGCCTCCTTACGGATGTGACGAGCGATTCTCCACGAGATTTAGTGGAGGAGTTTTGTTCCTTCGGTCTTTGGCCGCTGGCGCGGGACTGGGAAGTTGAGCGGGGTACAACCAGCTCTGGACACCCGACCCTTACCGTGAGGGGGCACGAAGGTATGGCTTTTTGTGTAAGTTCCGCTTGGATTTTGGGTGGTGGCTTACGTTTTGTTTCTTTATGGCGGTGTCGATTGCGAGCGAGCAGCCATGAAATACTTCTCGGCCGTATCGGCGAGAGCATGCGAGCGAGGGCTGGTTTGTGAGGGGCGGTGAACCGGGCGTATCTGCCTCGGTTCGCCTTTGGCGATCGGCGGGACCGAGGCCAAGAAGAAGCGTGCGACTGCCGAGATTGAAGGCTGGGCGGTTTTGTGGCCTCTACGCGTTCTTTGCGCCCCTTGATGTGGCGGCCCGATCCGCTGGCCGAGGGGTCGCGGCATCTTCGAAGGGCCGGCGATGGACTCTCGGGCGGTCGGGTTTTCGGTCCGCCGAATGCTTGTCCGTCCAGTCCTCACGACGCGTCGAGTGCGGGAGGTAATCCGTATCGTTGCGGCCGATCGAACCGCCTCGCGGTGCGGCGAGCGGTTGGTTCGTTTAATGTCATCGGGTTGGATTCGAAGAGTCCTCGGGCGAGCACCCGTCGAACGTCTACGGGGAGGATCTTTGCGACGAAGTGCCGCCTACTCCTCGGGTGCCGCACGGTGAGTTGTTACTTCGGCGGTTTGTTTGGTGGTTGTTTTCCTTAATGCTAATGCTTTTGAAGGCTTTGTTATTGCAGCGGATGATGCTAGGCCCGAGGCGGGCCGTTGGGAAGTGCAGCCTGTTACCTCGGAGGAGAGCGCGAGGTGGCCAGCCGGGTAACGCCCCTGCCCGCCCCTCAAATACGGTTGACGTGGGCCCTATGTGTCGTGCTGACTTTCGTGTCGGCGAAGGGCGTCGCGAGTTTGCGAGGCGATTCGCGGATTTTGCCTGCGCCGCATCGCCGCGAGCTCTTCGTGCGAATGACTCTGCCCGATATGCTTGAGCATCGAGGCGAACGCCGCAAAGTATGGTTCCGTGTTTTTAGGCCTCGCAAAACCGCTTTCTTTTATGAACCCTCATCTTGGCGAGGGCTTAGCGGTGATATTGCATCGGGCTTTGCGAGATCGAAGCGAGTCTAGGGCGGGCATGCTCGGAATGAGTCTTGGCGGCGGCGCGCGCTAGCGCCGGTGCAAGCCATGGAGGAACTGGTGAAGGATCTGCGGGGCCAGAAGGCGGTGCTGGAAGAGGAGATTCGCACCGAGCGCGAGTTGTCGGGCTCCGTCGGGCTTGCTACTTGGCGAGCCATGGAGGCCATTGAGGGTGCCGTGCTGACGCTTGGTGTCGTCCCCCCTGCGAGGTGCCATCGACCCGCGGAAATGGACATCACCTTCCAGCGCCTTGAGCGTGCTGGCGAAGTGTTTGTCCCGGCCGCCCGCGCATATGGTGACCATTGCGCGAAGGCTGCTTGGTCCGCGACGCTCGCCTCCCTTGACAAGGCTGCATGCGCCCATCTTGATGGCCTTGTGGCTCGGGCTGTGGCGGTGGCGACTCCGGGAAATCTGCGCGCGCGGAGCCGTCGAGGAAGGCGGGAGGTCCTATTCAAGACTCACGGTCCTTGCATGGTCATGATGATGCGGCGAGTCCTGCGGATGGCCCAAGCGCGATGGGAGAAGGGGAAGGTCGCGGCGGCTTTGGCGGAGGATGCACGAGTTGACAAGCGGGGGTCCACCCCACATGATAAGGTGTGACCCCCCGCCTTTTAGGTTATAGTTAGCGTAGTGCCTTTCGCAGATGTTTTTTGTTGTTGTTGCTCCACTTTTGCTTTCTATAGGGAGCGGGCATTTTGTCTGAGAAACCTCTTTTGTGTAAGACCTCGTTTTTAAATGAAATATTTGGACAATGGCGTGATTTGCTTTGTTTGGAGCTGCACGCGTATGCTCGAGGTGAAGGGTTCTTGTGCGAGTGGGTGGACGGGGTCCCCGCCATCCGAGGCGAGTATTAAGAGAGCGCCGGCCGCCAGGCACCAAGGCGAGCGGGCGTCTTTGTCCGCTTGGCCTCTGCGATTGTGCTATCGGGAGTCGTGTATCATGGCGCGAAGTGCGGCGCGCCTGAAATCGCGAACCAGATGGTTCCATGAGGAGTTCCAGTGCTCGTAAGAGGAGGGCGGTGGCTGGCCGAGATCGGGCATTTTGGAGGCGACACGACGCAACGCTCGCCGGTGTTGGGCCGATCCTTGCGTCGTGTGCGAGTCGGCTCCTCCGCCTGTTGTTGTTTGAGTGACTCTCCGAGTCCTCTGGATGAGCTTGAAGCGGCGAAGGAGTTAAGCGGCTAGCTTCCTCCTCGGCGCGTCGACGAGGAGCTTGTGTGTTGCGAATATGTGTTGAATAAAGGTTGTAATAAACGTGTTGTTGAGATGTTGAATAAAGGTTGTAATAAGCGTGTTGTTGAGATGTTGAATAAAGCGGCGTAAAACTTCTCCTTTGTGTAATAGAACCGGCCCAGATGGGGTGTGGGTTGCGCTTTGTGGGCGTCCCTACTTTCTTTTGATAGGGCTTGGAGAGCCCTATGCGATATATATATTTTTTGCGAGGTGGGGCGGCGCCGCTCGTCCTCCTATCTTCTTTTGATAGGGCTTGGAGAGCCCTGTGCATATATATTTTTATGAGGTGGGGCTGGCGCGCTCGTCCCCCTACCTTCTTTTGATAGGGCTTTGGAGAGCCCTATGCGCATATATATTTTTTGCGAGGTGGGGGCGAAGCCGCGCTTGTCCCCCTACCTTCTTTTGATAGGGCTTCGGAGAGCCCTATGCACCGGGGCCGAAGGCCATATGCGGTGTCTTATTTTTATACACCCGGTCCTCTGGGGGCCTCGGTGTGCACCGGGGCCGAAGGCCATGCGCGGTGTCTTATTTTTATACACCCGGTCCTCTGGGGGCCTCGGTGTGCACCGGGGCCGAAGGCCATGCGCGGTGTCTTATTTTTATACACCCGGTCCTCTGGGGGCCTCGGTGTGCACCGGGGCCGTAGGCCATGCGCGGTGTCTTATTTTTATACACCCGGTCCTCTGGGGGCCTCGGTGTGCACCGCGGCCGTAGGCCATGCGCGGTGTCTTATTTTTATACAACCGGTCCTCTGGGGGCCTCGGTGTGCACCGGGGCCGAAGGCCATGCGCGGTGTCTTATTTTTATACACCCGGTCCTCTGGGGGCCTCGGTGTGCACTGGAGCCGAAGGCCATGCGCGGTGTCTTATTTTTATACACCCGGTCCTCTAGGGGCCTCGGTGTGCACCACTACGATTTTATTGCATTGGCACAAAAATATGCAAAAGATTTACACCTTGTGTTACAAAACCCCCCTTCGAGTCTTTTATGGGGTTGGGTTTTGTCCTGTCGCAAATGGTGTTGTTACAATGTTGTGTTGAGGGGTAGAATTTTCGGAGACTCTTGGCGTTCCATGTGTGGTCGAGCTGCTGTCCCTCGAGCGTAGCTATGTGGTAGGATCCTGCCCTTGTGCTTTGTGTGATGATGTAGGGTCCTTCCCACTTAGATTGCAGCTTAGGCGTCGAATCGCGGGTTTGCCACGCGGCAGACCATATCTCTGACGTGCGAGTGGCGGACCAACTTTCTTGTTATACGATTTCGGCGCTGCTGCGTACCTTGCCATGTTTGAGATGGCCTGCACGCGGTGTTCTTCGACTGTATCGAGAAACTTCGCGACCTTCCGGGTTGTCGGCTTGGCTTGCTCGGAGGGACTTGGTTGCCAGTTCCGCCGGGGTCATTGCTTCGTCGCCAAAGACGAGCTTGAACGGGGAAAAACCGGTGGCCCTGGTTGGCGAAGTGCGGAGTGCCCACAAGGCTTTTTGCAGCTCTTCGGGCCATAATCCTTTGGGCAAACCTACGAGGCGTTTGTTGAGGCCCGCCAATATGTTGCCATTCGCCCTTTCGACTGCTCCGTTGGACTCGGGGTGTCCGACTGATGCAAAGCATATGTTGACACCTAATCCTTCGCAAAATGACCTAAAGGTTGTGGAGTCGAATCGTGCGCCATTGTCGCGACTAAGTTGCGAGTACTCGTGCACTGCAAATGATATTCTTCCATACGGTTACCGAGTGCTCGTGCTATTATTTTGTGCGGCTCGCCTATCCACCGTGAAAGTATTCAATGGCTACGAAGGCAAAGCGTAGGTTGCCTTTTTCGGAAGGGGCCGATGATGTCGAGGCCCCATCTTGCGAAGGCCATATTAGCGGTAAGGGCCGCAGCGGTGGGTGGCGCTTTGGGTTATTGTCGCCCATTGGCATCCTTGCGCGTACCGACGAAGTGTTGTGTGTCGCGTGGCGCCGTTGTGATAAAAGCCTTGCCGGAAGGCTTTAGCGGCGATGCTTACGTGGGGCACAGTGCGTTCGCAGCCCTCGTGTATTTCTTTGAGGAGGTGTTGGCCTTCCTCCCGGGAGATGCATCGCGGAGAGGTGCAAGCGCCTCCTTTGTATAGATCGCCGTTGACAAGGTGGTAATTCCTTGCTCGGTACTTGGCGCTTTGCTTCTATTGGGTCATCCGTTCGCCGCTTGTCGGTGGCGATGATGATGTTGCGCCAACTGTGGTGTCAATGTGTGCCATGTGGCGAGCTTTCTTGGCGATGTCTTGGGAGGTTCAAAGATTTGGCTTGGTGGCGGCTGGCGCTCGAGCAGGCACTTAGTGCTCGGGCGGGCCTCGTGCTCCGGTGGCCGTGATCGCCTCGTCCGAGGCGAAGGTTTCTTGAGTATCTCGTAGAAAACTTACGGTGGTGGGTGATCATTGGGCCGCCATCTTTGCTAGTCGGTCAGCTGCTTCGTTCACGCTTCTGGGTATCGCCTGTATGGTTATACCGAGGAACCCTTTGGCGATGGCTCGCACTGCCGCTAGGTACCGAGCCATTTCGGGGTCCCTCGTTTCAAATGACTTGTCGAAATGTCCCGCCATGAGGCGCGAGTCACTTTTCACGACCACTCGCTCGGCTCCTAGTTCCTTGCTCTACGAGTCCGGGAGGAGGGCCTCGTATTCCGAGGCGTTGTTTGTCGTGGCGAAGTCGAGTCGCGCGGTGTGTGACACGCTCCGACCATCTGGTGCGATGAGAATGGCCGCCGCTCCCGCCCCTGCGGCGCACCATGATCCGTCAGTGTACATCACCCATGGTGTGTCGATGGCATTGGTGGTTGCTCGTTTGAGGTCCACTCGCTCTGAAGTCCGTCAATGATTGGGATTTGATTGTGGTGCGCGGGCGAATGTGATGTCGAAGAAGCGCGAGCTCCGGCCCATTCATTTGCCGACGCGCCCGAGGCATCTTTGTTGCGCAACATCAGCGCTAGGGTATGAAGTAGGTATTGTAATTGCATGTGCAAGGAAATAATGGCGGAGCTTCGCGAGGCCATCGAGAGGGCGATGCTAGCTTTTCCACTCTGTGTATCTTATCTTCGCCCGGAGTGCTTCGAGACGTAATAGACGGTCGCCGCCGTCTTCTTCTTGGGCGAGGACCGCACTAACCGCGAAGCGGATGCGGCTAGATACAACAGAGCGCCTCCGGCCTCGGTGGTGAGGCTAGGTAGCCGGCGAGGTATTCCTTGAGTTCTTGGACGCGTGTTGGCACTCCTCCGTCCATCTAATGGCTCCGCGCCTCGGAGGGTCTTGAAGAATGGCGATGCGCTCTCATGGCGGAGCGACAGAACCGGCCGAGAGTCGCGAGGCGCCCCGTGAGCTTTTGTACTTCTCGGGTGCTACGGGGAGGTTGCATTTCCTGTATGGCCCTGATCTTCTCCGGGTTTGCTTCGATTCCTCTATTTGAGACGAGGAATCTTAACAGTTTCCCTGCCTTGACACCGAAGGCGCACTTCTCCGGATTGAGCTTGATTCCCTCGGCTCGGAGGCTGGCGAAAGTTTCTTGTAGATCCTCGGGGTGGGAACTCGCGAGCTTGCTTTTTACCACGATATCATTGACATATGCCTCGACGTTTCTTCCGAGCTGTTCGGCGAGGACTTTTGTGATGAGGCGTGTAAACGTTGGTCCTGCGTTCTTCAACCCGAAGGGCATGCGGTGGTAGCAGTAAGTGCCGATGGGGGTGATGAAGGCGGTTTTTGCTTCATCTTCTTTGGCCATGAATATCTGGTGGTATCCAGAGTATGCGTCGAGGAAGCTCATAAGCTCGCACCCCGAGGTGGCGTCGACTAGTTGGTCAATTGTGGTAAGGAAGTCGCCCTTAGGGCACGCCTTGTTGAGGTCGGTGAAGTCGACGCATACGCGCCATCGCCCGTGCTTTTTGGCGGGGCGAGGTTGACGAGCCACTCGGAGTGCTTGATCTCGCGAATCACGCCGGCTGCTAGGAGGTTGGCTATCTCCTTTTTTGCTGCTTCGAGCCGTTCGGGCGTCATGCGTCGGAGCTTCTGCTTCTTTGGTGTTGTGTCTGATCGGGTGGCTAGCCGGTGCTCGATTGTGTTTCTGGCTACGCCCGAGATGTCTTTGGGGCTCCACGCGAAGATGTCGGCGTTGTCGCGTAGCACCCGAAGGATGCCATTGTGCTCTTCCTTTGTTAGCTCGCCCGAGGGCCACCGTTTCTGCGAGCATCATCCGGAGGTACTCTTGAAGTCGTCCTCCGGCTTTGCCTTCGGGGCCCATTTGCCGATCGGGCTCGCTTTGTTGCCCGCGTTGTCTCGATCGCGTGGGACGCTGCCGAGCCCGTGGTCCGCTCCATCTCGGCCGGGCGGCAAGATGTTGGTTGGCCTGTATTGAAATGACACCTTGCGCGGGCGATTTTTAGGCATAGGTAGTTGTGATGCGCTATCGCGCCAAGGTGTTGAGGGTGGCCCTTCCGAGGATGGCGTTATCGATATGGCATCTCGACGACGCCGAAGGTTATTGTCTCGTGCGGGCTGCCCGTCCATCGCCGCGACGACGGGTAGAGACGGTGCCCAAAGCGTGATGGGCCTTCCGCGAAGCCCACCAGGGATGCCCGGCGGTGACAAGCGATCCACAGGGATCATCATTTTGTCGAAGCTTCTATGAAGAGGAGATCGCGAACTCCCACCATCGACGAGGACGCGCCACACCTCGCGGTGGCGATGTCGGGCGAGATGACGAGGGTCCCGATGGGGAAATGTATACCTGCGGCGTCTTCCGCCCGAATGTTATGGGTACTTCTGAGTAGCGAGGTGGCAAGGAGGTCGGGTCGTGTGGCCACATGGTGGATTTGCGCGACGTAAGCGCCGGCGTTGCCTCTTCGATTCTATACCCGCGAGGACCCCGGTGATCATGTTGATGATCCTGCCGGTGCCCGCCGTGACCGCTTTCTATGCGCGCGGTGGCGGCGAAGGTGGCGATGAATCCCCTTCTTCGATCTTCGTGCTCAGCTGGGTGCTGACTGCGATGCATGTATTCGTTCATTGCCGCAATGGTGCGACACTCCGCTGTGTTATGCGACCCTTCGCCATGGAGGTCGCAGTATGATGGAGCGGCCGCTGCTGCGCCTCGTGCGTCCTGGTGATGCCCGCCGTGCCGACCACGGCCCCTCCCTCGGCCGCGGTGTGCTCGGCCGCCTCTTCTTCCTGCTTCGGGGGTGGGGCCCTCGTCCAGATGATAGACGGTTCGGCCTTTTTGTCGATAGTTGATGCGTGGCTTGCCGGCAGTCGGGGCGGTGGCCACGTTCTCCTTAGTCGCCTTTGTCAGCTTGAGCTTCTTGGGGTGGCACCGTTTCTCGGTCGTTGTCTTCCTCACGCATTCTTCTATTTTGTCAAGAGTTCGCGACCGTCGTCGCGGCCGCTTGCGTGCCAATTTCTCCGACAGGGGGCCCTTCTGCAAACCGCAAGTTGCGGCGTTTATGATGGTTGTCTCGTTGACGCCTTTGACTTGGCATTTCACTTATGCGAACTTCCTGAAGAAGCTTCGGAGTGATTCGCCCGGGGCCTGCTTGACTGCGAACAGGTGTCCTGCGTCCTTTGGCTCGCTATAGCTTCCTTGAAAGTTGTTGCGTATTTGGTCGCAGAATCGCTCCCTGTGCGATGGAGCGGGGATGGTAAAAAACCATGTTAGGGCCACGCCCTTCAGTGCGAGTGCGATGCTTTTCGCCTTAGTTGTGTCGTCCCCTCCGGCCGCTTGGACTGCCGTTTCGTACACGCATAGGAATTCCGAGGGGTCCGTGCACCCCTCGAAAGGCGTGACCTTCGGCATTTTGAAGCTCCTTGGCCAGCGTGCTGCTTCAAGTCCTGCGCTCAATGGTGAGTTTGGGTCTCCCCGGAGCTGCAGGTTCGTGTTTGGTTCTTTTGGGATGGTTTGGGCTCGGCCGGTGCTTGAGTGTCGGCCGCATCCGGTGGTTGCGAGGGTGCCTCCCGTTGCCTATCGGAGGTTGAGCATCTTTCGACGGAGATCCGCCAATTCCCGCTGGAGTGCCTCGTATGCTTCTCGAGTGACGTCGGCGACGTTTGGCAAGGATGCTTCGGTGGGTGGTGCATCGCCTCCTACGATGCCCCCGTGAGTGGAATTGTTGGCTTCTTCTTCCGCGGCTCGGGCGGCGGCAGCGGCAGACGCGAGCCGACCCCGCTTTGCTTTAGGGGTGTTGGCACGCGCCGGGCCGCGCTTCTCGGTTATGAGACTTTCGTGCGCGCCTTCTGGGGCATGAGCTTTTCTAGATGGCTTTCTTGCCGAACCCCACGGACGGCGCCAACTGTCGTAGTGAGAAGATTAGATAGTAAGAAATAGAGACCCCTCGTACAAATGAGGCGAGGGGGTTAGACGATGGTTCGGCTTGTATTCATCATCCCCGATTCTAGGATAGGGAGGCTATTTATAGCCTCCCGATATGATACATGAAGATACATAATTGTCCCTAGCAAAGTACATTAACCCTAGGGATAGCAGGGGTCTTTATGCGCCCACGCGTAGCTTCGTGCACGATGCACCCCGTGGACATAGTCTATCCTCGAAGTGCGCCTGCCTATCGCTCTCAGAGACCCGCGATCCTCCGATCGCCCTTCTGTGACTTCTCTGCGAGGTCTCTTGATCCCGCCGAGGGCTCCTAACGCTCGAGGGTCCGCGGATCCTCCGGGGGCCTTCGGATCCTCTCCGAGGGTCTTCGGATCCTCCGAGGTCTTGGGCCTCCCAAGCGTGAGGACCTTTGGTGCAACCGCAGCTTCGCCAGTCGCGGGGCCGGTGGGGCGTACCTACGACACTACATCTCACGATAGAAATTTCAGAGTTTTGCTACATCTCACAAGCTAACAAAACTACAATTCTCCCGAGCACAACGAAAGGCTGCGGCGGAGCTCAACCTCAAGTCAAGACTTGGCGGCGAGATTCCCAAAACCCCAACATTGGGTCATTGTTGGTGGCGGCGACTACTTGCCGATCCGAGTTGTCGGGAGGTCCCGCATTGTGTGGATGTCAAGCAGGCGAGGGGGAGGAGACGAAGAAGGCGTTCACGAGTGTGGATGCCCGATGGCACAGGAAAAGGTTTCTTTTTTCTACATGGCACGAAACCGCCTACAAAAGGAATAAATGATGGTTTTTGCATGGTATTAACACTTAGAGGATGTGTTTTATCCGGTATTGCAATTGAGAGATGAATATTAAACTAGGCAAGAGTAGAGGGACTAACAATGTACTTAATCCTTATTTTAATCAATTAATTTTTTCCTTCAGAAATTCAATTTAAGCTTTAAATTAAACCGATAAAATCCAAATGATTGTTCTTATTTTAAAAGCTTCAAAAGAAACCCCCACTTTAAATTAAATTTTATCATAATTAAAATAATTTTTGGGAAGACAAAAGAAATAAAACAGATCGGGCACAAGAAATGGCAAGGAACTTGGAAGATCCAAGAAAACCCAGGAAATCCAATAAACTTATTTTGAATTTGATTAAGGTTTGATTTAATCATTTAAATGTTTTCATTTTTTGAAGTTTCAATTTAAGCTTTACTTGATTCAATAAAATGCAAATAGTTTATTTTAATTTTTAAAGCTTCAAAAAGACCCCGAGATTCGGGAAAGCCAAAAAGAAATACAAAGAGTGCAAGGAGATAACAACAAGGTCGGGGAAAACGAAAACCCAAGATAAAACCAAAAAAATCAAATAAAACAATTTTAATTTAGTCACAGTTTGATTTACTCACGTTAAATTGTTTTTAATTTATGAAATTTCAAGTTAAGCTTTAACAATTCAATAAAAATCAAATGGTTATTTTTATTTTGAAATTTTTAAAGGGCACCAGAAGAGTACCATGTACCATGTACACCAAGTACCATGTACACATCGACACAATTGAAGGGTACCATGTACCCCGTTGCACATAACAAAGGGTACAGAAGGGTCGCTGAAGGCAATCTCCACAGAAGAGTACAACACACCCTGGAGCAAAGAGGATTTTGAGGGCCCTCACCCTATACCACCTCGCATAGAGCGAAGGGAGTCAAGGCCTTTTACGGACCAGGAGTACAGACGCGGTGGACCAAGCCCATAGGGGCCTACCGTGCACTGGAGTCTACGCCTAGGAAAGTGGAAAGACCTTGAAGCCCCTATAGACATGTGACCTTTTTAGGGTTAGCGACAGGGGTTGGCGGCAGAGGTCAGCGGGGCAAACAAGGACAAGCAGTTTGGAAGTTTGGAAGCGGCAGGAGGCGATGGCAGATCCAAGCGGTGATAGCCGCTAGAAATGAGGAAGGATGGTGACGCGAGGGAATCTTGTCAGAAAGGAGGAAGAAGGGTGGCGCGGTTTGAGGAGAAGGAGGCGTGCGAGGAGAGAAGGCAGACTATGGGGAGAGGAGCTCGCTGGTGTCGTCACCTCCGATGTCGGCGAGGCAACAGGAGGTGGCACGGGGCCGGGATGGGGGTGGTGGCCATGAGTGGGTTAGGATAAGGTTAGTATGTAGAGGAATTTTATTTGTGAGAGGACGTGATCCACGTGATTTTGAACGAATGGTGGCAAAAATTGACTGTGATTTCAAATGATTTTAGTCGACTGTGAACTAGACGCACCGTAAAAACAACAAAAAAATCTTAGCAAAATTGACTTGGAAGTTCAAAAATGTTTTATCGATATCAAAGACCCTTCCTAACGACTTTATTATTAGGGGTCCCTTATTATTAGGGTAATTATATGCCACATATGTCCGAACGAACTAAAAAATATCAGACGCTTTGGGCTCGCTTCGGGAGGGAGCCTTCGTGCCTAAAGGTTGAGCATGTCGGCGCATCGGCAACAACGTACCTGGCAATGCGAGCTGAGCACACGATGGCGATCCCAACCACTACACTGCGATGAGTAACAACTAACCAACTTGCCTCCTTTTGCTCGTTCGCGTGTGTTCGCTGCTCGTTTGGCATGATGTACCATGTTGAACTTACAGCGTGAGAGTACGCTGCTTTCTGCTTGTACAAAAATTAAGTCACCAGCAATTATGCACACACGCGTGAGCGTGAGTACACGATGGGCAACGGAGAGACACCGGACTTCATGTACCACGGAGCGAAGGGTAGGGGGCCGGGCGTGGGGAGGAGAAGGGATGGGCGCAGGGTAAAGGGAGGGGCGCGAGACGCGCGTGGGTGTGAGGAGGGGGTCGAGGTAGGTGGGTGGGGGCGAGGAGGAGGGGGCCGTGGGTGTGGGGAAGGGGCTGGACGTGGGGCGGCGGTTGGGCGGGGCGTGGGGACAAGGGGAGGCGCGGCTGGCGTGGGGTGGGCGGTGGATTTGGCCAGGCGTTGGGTAGGGGTGTAAGTGGGCAGAGCTAGACACCCACCCCACCCCGCGGGCCGCTAAGATCCGTAACTTCCGCCACCCGCAATGCACTGGCCGCTAAGCATTTGGCAGCTGCCCGCAAGGCCGCAAGTACCACCACACTAAACCCAAATTTGCTACGCCTATGCCACGCGCAACAGCAGCTGCCCTACATCGTGAGGTACGTGTCCACCAACACCTCCTCCTCAGGGGTGCTCATCGAGGACGTCCTCTACCTCACCAGGCAGAAGCAGGGAGGCGCCACCGCCGGTGAGGTGGTGAAGACCCCATCGTATTCGGGTGCGGGCAGCAGCAGACGGGATCGTTCCTAGATGGCCCAGCGGCGAACGGCCCGATGGGGCTCGATATGGACAATGCCTGCATGCCCGGCATGCTCGCTGCAGCCGCCTCGTCACGCTCGGCAGCTTCTCCATGTGCTTCAACCACGACAACGCTCGGCCGGATCAACTCGCGACGCGGTGAGGTAGGCCGAGGCGCCATTCATCGCCGATGACACGGTTGAGTGCTCTATCACTTGTTCATCGCTGATTCGGTTCCAAAATCTAGAATAAATTAATGCTTGCTAGTTCCAACACATGCATCGACCAACACACAAAAATTTGTGTGTGCGTGCGTGCAGCCCAATGTACAACATCAGCATCACGTCGATCAAAGTCGGGAGCAAGTCTTTGTTGGAGGCGATTAGGAGGCAGCGCGGGCGTAGCGGAAGACCGACCTCCACGCCACGTGGCCGTCGCAGCCTGCGGCAACAGCGTGCCCGACCACGGCCATCTCGACGAGCCACATGTCTGGCATGAGCTGCCAGGCCACGAAGCACCCCTCATGGCCACCGACCGCATTGTCACCGCCGTCGGGCTCTTGCGCCATGGCCATCCGCACCCTCCCCGCCTCGTGCATGCTCTTCACCGCGCCCTTGATCTTGGCGCACCCCATTGTCGCCCGGAACTGCTCGATTATGTACTGCACCGACGACGCCACCTGCACGCGCACACGCATAAATGCAAGAACTCGAAGAGAAGAGAGCAAGAGACAGGACATGGTTATGCAGCTCGGCGCATGTACATGGCGTGAGTGGCACGGGAGGACAGGGAAGGGGGAGGGTGGGTATGCGAGGACGGAGAGGAGGACGTGGAGGTCGGAGGAGGTGCGGCCGCTGCCGTCGTCGCCGCCGGAGAGGAAGCGGAGGGGGATGCGCGCCCGGGCCCACCGGTGGAGTGCGGCGTGGAGGCCGGTATTTCACCACGCCCATGCTGCCTCCGCCTGGCTCCTCCGCCAGCGTGGCCAGCGGCAGCACCATGGACGCCGATGCTCGCTTCTTGGATTCCTCTTCGTGCTATGCGGGTCTCTATGCAGTCGGAGGCGAGAGGCGATGCCCTCGCGGCTAGGGCCTGAGACGAGATGATGCCTAATTGGGAACTCGTGCTATGCGGGTCTTCGTGGCTCTTCGTGGGTTATGGTATTTCGGCCCACTTAAGCCACTTAGTTGGTGTAGTTTGTCCGCAACAGCCACATGATTATTTTTTTGCAAAGCGAGTAAGCTGCTCGTGGCCAACCATCGCTGCCACACCCTAGCGTTGGGGCTATGGGGTAGAGGAAGCAGATGCGAAGGATCGCCGATGCACAAAACAAAAAAAATCGGACGTCCGGGAAGGGCAGCCGCCTGGGATCGAACGAAGAAGGTAATCCGGGCGACGTGGCGTAGCTGGCCTCGCCCCCAAACCTCCCATGAATTACCCGGTAGGATGTTGTGTCTGTAACTACATCACATTGTCTAATGGTACACTTAAACCCTAGTGCAGAGGATCCACGAAGCTAGTTAATGCAGTTGATAACTCCAAATGTGTGTGACCTTGTTTGGACGGCCAACCTTACCCATTGACCAACTAGTTTACGTGTGCGAGCAACCCCGTCGAATCTCCTACGTGTGAAAATAATGTTGCATATTGTTCTTTGTAATGTTGCATCTGTAGAAAAAAATGTTGCATACTGTTCACAGCGATGCTGTAATTTTTTTCAACACGTTTTTTTTTCTAGGTGCTTTATTTTTTGATTTGTGATGTTGCAACCGTTGTCCGGGGATGTTGTAACCGTTGTCCGGAGATGTTACAACCATTTTCCTAGAATGTTGCAACCGTTGTCCTGGGATGTTGCAACCGTTGTCCAAGGATGTTGGAACGGTTGTCCGAGGATGTTGCAATCGTTGACCGGGGATGTTGCAATCATTGTCCTAGGATGTTGCAACCGTTGTCTGAAGATATTACAACCGTGTCTGGGGGATGTTGCATATAGCGGCGTAATTTTTTTATAGATATTTTTGTGTTCACGTTCTAGAGATCTATTGTATTCTTGTGTGTTCGTCTCCTGTCTAGGCCATCAGCTAGATCTAACCTTGAATTGTCCTATCAATGCAGCTAGCTCCAATCAATTGAAGGAAGGGATTGGAGCAGACTAAAGCAGCTAGCTATGCCTAGATGGATGAATGGAATGGCCATGACATGGCATGGCATGGATCATATAAGTCATGTGTATCTCTAGCTCCAGCTAACCCAGCTAACTGCAGTGTAGCTATTGGCTAGACATAGGTTATGGCCCGATCAGGATCAGGATCATCTCAAATGCTCCTTAGGCCCTGTTTGGTACAGCTCCAACTCCTAGCTTCTCGTTCGGATCTAGTGGAGTTGTACTAAACACCCAGCTTCCCAAAATGACTTGATTCTGCTTCTCGCGAGGAGTTGTCTTGAAAATGAACTAGCAACGAGAAGCGGCCTTCCCGTGGATTCTCGTGAGAAGCTAGCCTACTAGAAACAAAAATACCCCTTGAAGTTAGACTTAATTACCCGCAAAATGCCACTAACCTAACCCCCTCGCCCCTCCCCATCCCGAGCCCCCGGGGGTAGCCATTGGCACCGCGCCTCCTCGCCTACGCGCCTGGAGAAGGCGATTACTCGTAGCTGCCGGCCTTCCCACCTCTGCATCGGCCTCCATCTCTGCCGCGCCCGGACTCCCTCGCCCTCAACTCCCTCTTCGAGTGCGCGTGCCGCGGTGGCACTGCTCTCTACACCGCCATCGCCGCGTAGTCACAGCCACGATCTACTGGTAGCGCCACCCACTCCAGCCTCTACGCCTCGCTCCGCTGTTTGAACTCCAAAGCAATTGGGTTGCTGGTGTTCTATCAGGATGGATCAAGCTTCCTTCGAAAGACAAAATTTGGCAAGGGTATGGACTTCAGAATGGTTTTCACGTTTAGAATGCAGTCTAGTGCATCATTCTAGTTCAGAATGGTGTGTGCAATTTAAAAGAAAGTGGTACAATGGTTAGTAATTAACTAGTCATATATAGGATAAACATGTGCTTCTTTGTTCTTGTAACTAGTGGTGAGAAGGATCTTAGTCGCTTTTTTGTGTAAAGATTCTTAGCGATCACTGCTGTTTTTTATTATCTGAATTACTACTTGAGCAAAGATTATACTTCTTTTTTCAATCAGGATATGTTGCATGCTTAGTCTCAAGCTGCCTGACGCACACCACTGAGCTGAAGATGGCAAGAAAAAAATTCTTGGAGGCATGGACTCTCTGCATTGCTCTTTGCTTAGGCATTATCATTCTGCTTAGGAAGTTGCCCCCGCCTCTTTCGCACCCTGTTGGTGAGAAGCTAACTTATGAGGAGGTTGACAAGATGATCCGTGAGGCTGATGTCGATGGTGATGGTCAGGTCAACTATTAGGAGTTTGCCAAGGTCATGATGGTGATGGTCAGATCAACTACTAGTGCATCAGTCTTGTTGACAAGTTGATACAACGTACTAATGAATGATGATACGAAAGCATGTATTTGTAATACTTGTTCATCTGAGGATGCTTGGTTCTATTTAATTTCAAATTTAATACCATGTACTAATGAATGATGATACATATATACTCATTTTTTGGTCGGCATAGGGATTTCAAATTAGGTGACAAGTTTGAGATGATATGTTTTTTTTTTTATTTTCAGATGTATATATACATTCATATGATCTTTAAAAAGTTGGGAAAAAGTCTATAATTTGCGTACAAATACAAAGGAGTAAAACATAAATACAATTAAAGTATTACAATCGTGGATAGCATGGTCAATTTGCCTCTAATCCTCTCTCTTATGGTTTTGGAGTCAACCTACTAGTCAAACACTTTCTTGAGATAACTCAGATTCTCGGATAAATAGATTTTAATAGAATTAAGATCGAATCTAAAAATAAGAATCTAAAGTTCTACCAAACAGGCCTTAGAAAATTACGTGTAACCGCTCCATCCAAGACAAGTGGCTATTCCTAAAAAAGAGCTGACGGACTCAAAGCATGGCCCAAACTCAACCGCGCGCAAGAGCCCAAAAGACCATCCGGTTGTTGTGATTAGGGCGTCGACGAGAATCACCTAGCCCAAGCCCGCTATGCGGCGCTGTTCAACCAAAACCCTAGCCGCACTGGTCAAGCCACATTTATGCAACCGCTTGACGAGGATCCAACAGCTGAAGCGATTGGGCCGCTCAGAATGTGACCCTAACTTAGGGTTTGTATTTCAAATGTAAAATTTTGAGGAGAAATAAAAACTTTTGTTGTCTCTTCAAATCATTTGAAAGTTTCTACATTTTTCTAGCAATTTCCAATTTTCTAGAAGTTGATTCTTGTGATTGGAAATTGTTGTCATCAAATTATTAGCCTTCAAACTTGTGATCATCCTCTGAAATTATTTTTCCTAGCATCTTGATCATCCTATCTACCTCCTGAATTATCTCACAATTTTTAGATTTTATTTGCTATTTCAAATGGCCAAGTCAACCTAGTTTGAAATCTGGTCAAACTTACGTTCAAAGAGCTTGCGAATTTTATTGGGAGAAATCTGGTGCATGAAAACTCTGGAACAATTTCACAAGGTGGTCCTCTGTTCTAGTTAGCTTCCATAAAAATTTCTGAAATTTTGGAGCCTGGAGCTATCTCTAAAAATTTCCCAAAACATCTCTGTCTTTTAAATCGAATTAAAAACATCGCTTGTCGGGCCCGAACCACACTTGGGCTCGAGTCCGACCGCACTAATGGACTCGGTCGCATCAACTAAACGCACCGCCCGAGTCCAATCAATCGTGACCGTCCGATGAAGATCGAACGATCCATGTCGCGTGCGCAACCGACCTATCCGAATGCATACACCAATCCCAGCCGTCCATTTCAGATCCAACGGTCGGTGCCTTGCTGATCAAATCAAACCACCGGTTCGCACCGCCGTCCGTCGGCGTGTGGACCCTACCGCCGATCCGCCCTCGTCTTCTCGCGACTCACCGGAGCTCGCGGCGTTCGCGCATGGGTGCCACGTACCTCGCCACGCCACCTATTTGCCCTCGTGGTTCGTCCGTGGAGCATCGCCAGAGCTTTATAACCTCACCGCACTCATCCATTCTTCGTTTCCTTCGCTCTCTCGCCTCGCCCGCTTCTGCTTTACGAGAAGAGAACGGTAGCGCCACGTGTTAGCGCCGCCTTGATTCTCGCAACCACGCCACCGTGATCCACGCCGACGCCTCCATTTTGCCCAACCCGTCCTTGGCGTCCATGGATCACCGGGCGTATCGTCGTCTCGCCTCCGGCGATCTCGCCCCGCAAGCTCGTTTGTGATCCGGTGAGTTTCTAGCTCCGCCAACTAGTCCCTTAGGATCGCATCGATGCAATCGAATCTAACGGTGGACTTATTTCGCCTTTTGTGCATCGTTGCGCGCGTGCGACCCATTCTTCTCCAAGCTCGGTTTCGCCACCGTGGAAATTTCGCCACCTCGAGCTTTCTTCGCTCGGCGTTATCGTGTGCTTCTTGCTCCTGGTGTTGGGGCGGCTTGCGCGCCTTCCGAGTCTTCTAGAAGCTTGTCGCCCTCTCGCGAAGCCGCATCTTCTTCTCCGCCTCAGTTCGCGCCCGACCGCGCAAGCATCCCGTGGTCCGCGTCACCGTCATCGAGTTCGTGAGATCTTCGAACCGAAGGTATCACTCACTCGCCGAAAGCCGGTTAGCAAGTTCGATTCTTGCGCCGCCGCTGCCGTCCGTGCTCGCCGGTGAGCGCGGGTGGAGTTAGCTTAGCGCTAATCTTGTTTAGCTGAGTCTCGATTTATGGGCCTCTCTGTTAAATCGCGTTTAGAAATCCTTTAATCCACCCGTTATTTGTTCTCTCGAGTCACCGCCATGTGGGTCCATCTTTGTCGATTAGGGCGTGTAGCTCGTTATACGCTTTCTCCAGTGGAAGCGTATTTCTGCGTGTGTATATGTTAGAAGTACACCTTGATAAGTCAAAGGCGTATTCTTAGAATACGCCTTCGACGTCACTTTCGTGAGCAATCGTTGCGTCAAGACTTTATTTGGGCCCGTCGATGTGAGGAGCTAGCTGGCTGTGGTGCGAAATGGAATTAGTGCATTATAGATTTCGGAAATGATTTAGTATTTCTGGTTTATGTTTTCTGTTGAGCTGATAATTCAATTAAACTTGTAAAATGCATAACTAATTCAATTTTTATCCAAATCGCATGAAACCAGTGCTGTTCATTTTCATTTTAATTGTGCTATTTATTAAAATTAGTCTCAACCTTGTCTCTGTAGCAAAAATCTGTTAATTAATTAAATGGTGTTTTATGTATTTTTTTCCAAGTTAGAAAATTCATATCTTTTTCAATAATTGTCCAAATCCAGTAAAACCAACTCTGTAAATTTTCATTTTTAGTGTGCTAATTATCAGGTTAGGTTTTAGATACTGTTTTTGTTCATGAAAATTTGTTAAGTAATTAGCTAGTGTTTTCATGTGTATTGTTAGCTTGGAAAATTCTTAGAAAATTCATAACCACTTAAAATGAATTGTTCTCTGTTTCTAAAATTTTGTTATATCATGCTTAAGCTGCTGTGTGAGTTTTAGTATGTTTGTTTGCTGTTGCATATTTGATTTTTGCCGGTGTTATTCGTTCTTATTCGCTGTTTTGTTCAATCGTTAGGATTCGATATTTGCGGCAACCCCGAGAACGACCCTCATAACAAATTGAGCAACAAAGGCAAACAGCGCTTGATCATGATAATCCCAGTATTTTAAAGTCTAATATTTTGTTTCAATTTGTATGTATGCATCGCTTAATTTGTGTTAAATTGATTAGTTAAATCGTGTTGCATATCCTGTAGACAAAATATTGACCTCTACTACCCGAGCCTAGGTATTTCTTTGTGATCGAGGTCATTGGATGATCTCTTATCACTTAGTAGATCCGGTCAACTTGCTTAGACATGCTTAGCTATCGGTAGAATCCGGCGGTTATCGACTTAGTCAGAACCTTGATCACACAAAATTTACTACAACTTTATGTTTCACATTTCGCTTTGTTTAATTGCAAAACTAAAAATGAAAACAAAAATGATTTGGACGCGCACAATGGTAAGATTGGTGTGATCTTTGGGTGTGATCGAAAGGTGCCCGTCAATTAAGGACCGAACATCTTGTGAGTGAATTTTTATCCAGCATTTCGTGCTAACCACACTAGAGTATATGGGACCTCTCTTGACCTAGTACTTTGGCGTGTATTGGCTCGGTCGCAGGAGGGATGGAGGTGGGAGCATGGTAGTTGTCCAAAAGCTTTATCCCGAGTGGGTAGTTGTCTTTTCGGCTTTACCATGTAAGCGTATGGGTTTCTATCCATACGAGCGGCTCGTAGTTAATACACAATATTGGAAAAAGTCTCGTAGGACTTAGTCAGTACCAAAGATACCTTCTAAGTGTGCTTTGGCTTAAAGCGATGCAACTGTGGTACATTGGTACACCTGCAGGTTAAAACTATTCGGATAGCCTCGCCCTAGGTGATGGACACGCTTGGGTAAGCTTTTCAAGAGTTAGACTACAACATTTAAATTAAAACTTGATGGGTGAGTACGAATGGGATTCGTGCTATTGTTGTGGTGACTATTGGGATAGTCACTTCTAGGTGGTTTATCTTTCGCTTTTGTTATTAATATCCTTACTGTTATTTCAATCTTAAAATGAATTGCAAACTTGCCTTTAAAATCATTACCTTATTGTAAATGAAAATTGGCTTTATGCAAATGAAACATATGGCCTCCACCAAATAAGCTCGCATGTAGCTTATGAATAGGTCGCTAGTTCACACGTCGGTCTTGCGGGTACAAAGACAATCTTTGTACTCAGTGCTTTGCTTAATGTTTTTGTTGCAGAGGAGGAAGGTGAGCCCCAAGGGCCTCACTACGTGGTCAGGTTGCCGTTTCGTGGGCGACTAGGCTTGGCGGTCCGGTCGAGATGCCTTGTGGGTTGGAGGCACGATTGGCTTTGTTTATAGCCATCTTATGACACTTTTGCTTCATTGTCGTTCTTGTTTATTTGTGTATCTTGGCACATCGGCCTTTATCCGTAATAACTCTACTATTTGTTTATCTTCCGTTTGGTAGTGTGGTGTTTGGACTCTATGTTTGGAATGGAGTTGATGTCTAATTTTGTGCCGAGGTGTGTATATCGCTCAGGAAGTATACATATCTCGAGGATCGATTTATTTGATTTGTGATGCTAGGACCAGGAGGTTGGTTAAGCATTACAAGCCAAATAAACTGGGGTCCTCACAAAGTTGGTATCAGAGCCATTCTGACCGTAGCAACCCAAGCATAGTCGTCTTTAGGATATTTTGAAAAAGCTTAATTTCAAAGTATAAGAAGGGTTTATGAAAACCTAGTGATTCTCGATTTACTCCTTACCTATCTTAGCCTTCTACTCTCATCTTACTCTAATTTGAGTTTAAAACTTGGTTTCTCTCTTTCTTTCAAAAGATAGTTACTACTGGTAGAATCGAGTCTTTGGGAGAACCATAGAGAATTAGTCTAATTAAAAATTTGTGGGGTATAAGGGTAAGATATATGTGAGTTTGCTAAGTGTCGATTTTTGTCAATTGGTTTTGTAACTTAAAAGTCTTGTGTTTGTTTTGTCTTTGTTAGTAAGTTATTTGCATGTGAGGTTGTCGACTTCTTGTTTTCCGCTATTGTTAACTTGTCTTAGTGAAACAGATGGCCGGAGAACGCGTGGCGTCGGCAGTCGGGTCATGATGAGGAGCTTCCTCCTCCGACCATGGTCGAGGTGCTCGCCGATCGAGCGAACCGCATGGACCGACGCGCATCTTGGAGGTTATTGCTAGGAATACCTCCACTCCTGCCGGTGGTGGCGCCACCGACTCGCGGGGACTTGCAGAGTTCCTCCGCACGCACGCCGACTTTCTCCCGCTCGAGGATCCACTGATGCGGATGATTGGCTACGCATGGTTGAGCGAAAACTCAACATAGCTCGGTGTCGCGCAGGATAAGGCACTCTTCGCGTCCCACGGCCTGAGGGCGCACTCTCATGGTGGGAGAACTATTCGCCATGCACCCGCGCCATGTGGTCGCGTGAGAGAGTTCGATCGACTTTTCGGGCCCACATCCCCGATGGCCCGATGAAGTCAAGAAGAAGGAGTTCCTCGCGCTCAAGCAAGGGCGCAAGTCCGTGACGGAGTATCTATACGAGTTTAATCATCTGGCTCGTTATGCTCCGAGAGAGGTGGCCTCAGATGAGGCTAAGCAGGAGAAGTTTATGGATGACTTGTCCGAGGAGCTGCATGACAAGCTATCTATTGTGGACTTCTCTGACTTTCAGGCCTTGGTAGATAAGGCCATTGTTGCTGAGCATAAGGCAAAGGCGCTGGGTGAGTCCCACAAGCGCAAATGGGAGGCACATCAGTCTACTCACACCAGCCTCACTCGTCCTCGGGCTGGGCCAGCACCGGTGGCCCGTTCTTTTGCTCCACCGGCGCCGAGGCCATCTGCACCACTCCTCGTCCACCGCGGTCCGTGGTTCACCACGTGCGCTGCGATCCAAGACAGAGCGCCTCCGCAATCCGGCGGCCGAGGTTACTGTTTTCGCCACAACAAGGGCCACTACGCCAACGCTTGCCCTCGTGAGTGTTGCGAGCCCTCGCCCTAATGGAGGGCGCGGCAGGAGTGGTCACCCACCGACTGAAGACTATTCGAAGACCCAGGTGCGAGCAATGCACGAGTCAACCACCTTTAGCCGAGGAGGCTCAGGAGGCGCGAGATGTCGTGATGGGTACACTTCTTGTTAATTCTCGCCCCGCCGCAGATATTTGATTCTCGAGCATCGATTCTTTTATTTCAAGATCATTTGCTGCTAGTGGTCTTCATCGTGTTCCTTTGGGAGTTCCTTTGCTCATCCGCTCTCGGGTCGGAAATGAGAGGCGATCTTGATGTCGGGATGTTCCTATCATAGTCGAGGAGGGGGGTTTTGGCAAACCTTATTCTCGCTCGATTCGTGAGTCCGATGTGATTCTTGGCATGGATTGGTTGTCCCAACACTTGGGGCAAATCGATTGTGCCGAAGATTGTCTATCTCACCACCCTTCAGCGGCAGTCGATTTTCGCGCAGCCTTCAGGGCCGATCTATGTGCATTAGAAGCGAAAGCCACCTTGCGATTCGTGGATGTTTCCATAGTATCGACTTTGGGGATGTCTTTCCAAGACTTGCCCGGATGCCTCGGTTCGAGACTGGAGTTTGTCATCGAGTTGTTGCCGGCATCGCCCGATTGAAGCGCCAGATCGAATGCCTCCCAATGAGCTAGAAGAATTGAAGAAGCGCTTGGTGAGCTCCAAGCAAAGGGTTTCATCCGTCCCGCTTCATCTCCTTGGGCTGTCAGGTGATCTTTGTGAAGAAGAAGGACAAGACTTTGCGCATGTGTGTTGATTACCGTCCTCTCAATGAGGTGACGGTGAAGAACAAATATCCTTTGCCCCGCATTGATGATCGTTTGATCGGTTGATGGAGCCTGTGTTCTCAAAGATTGATTTGAGAATGGGGTATCATCAGTCGATCGATTCGAGGATATTCGAAGACGGCTTTCACTACTCGTTATGGGTCATGCGAGTACACCGTCATGTCCTTTGGCTTAACCAATGCTCGGCTTTGTTCATGAACTTAATGAATTCGGTATTCATGGAGTATTTGGATAAATTTGTGGTGGTCTTTATTGATGATATTCTTATCTATTCCAAGATGAAGCAGAGCATGCCGAGCATCCAAGGTTGTTTTGGGCAAATGCGGAGCACCACCAGTATGCGGTTCAAGAAATGCGAGTTCGTTGAAGGAAGTGGCATTCTTGGGCCATGTTCTTTCACCGGAGGCATAGCCGTGGATCCCAAAGCAAGGTCACGACGTTCTATCTTGGGGCGGCCCAAGTCGATCCACCGATGTGCGGAGTTTTCTCGGTTTAGCGAGCTACTACCGCCGCTTTATCGAGAACTTCTCCAAAATCGCAAAGCCAATGACCGAATTGCTCAAGAAGGACAAGACGCTTGTGTGGACCTCGCTTGTGATGAGAGCTTTCGTGAGCTCAAGCGGTTGACTTCATTTCAGGGCCTCACTCTTCCCGATATCCACAAGAGCTTCGATATTTATTGCGATGCCTCTCGTCGAGGACTTGATGTGTTCTTATGCGAAGGCAAGGCGATCGCCTATGCATCCAGCGATTGAGACCTCACGAGCTCAATTATCCCACCCATGATTTAGAGTTGGTCGTGGTTCATGCACTCAAGATTTGGCGGCATTATCGATCGGTAATCATTGTGGAGGTGTATTCCGATCACAAGAGTTTGAAATACTTGTTCACTCGGCTAGATCCGAACCTCGAGCAGAGGAGATGGCTAGAATTAATCAAAGATTATGACATGGGTATTCAAGATCATCCGGCAAAGCCAATGTGGTTCTTGATGCACTTAATGAAAAGTGTATTGCAATACTTTGATGATCCAAGAGCAAAGAACTTGCACTTCTTGCGGAATTTCAAATGCTCAACTTGGGTTTGGTTGAGCATGGTTCCCTTGTCGCCTTGGTTGTGCGACCGCCTTGGTGGATCAAATCAAGGCACACAACAATCGATGATGGTGTGGGTAAAATCAAGCGTAACATCAAGAATGGATCACCAAGTGTTTCACGTAAGATGAGCACGGTGTTGTGTGGTTTGGGCAACGCCTTGTGGTCCCAAAGGTCCCGAGTTGCGGGATTTGATTCTTCAGAGGCCCATGATTCGCCTTTGTCCATCCATCCGGGGCCACTAAATGTACCAAGATCTGCGTCAGAGATTCTCGTGGACTCGCATGAAGCGCGAGATTGCGAGTGTTCGTGGCGAATGTGACATATGTTGTCGCGTCAAGGCCGAGCATCGGCCCAAAGAGTCTCCTCCACCCTTGCCTATACCAGAGTGGAAGTGGATCAGAGGCATGGATTTTATCACCGGTCTACCCCGTACTTCTTCAGGAAGGATGCTATCCGGTTGTTATCGATCGATTGAAGGTAGCGCGACTTCTGCCAAGATTTACCACTCTCGGTGTCGGTCGATTGGCGATCTCTATATCTCGCATTGTGAGCTTGCATGGTGTGCCACTTAACGATTGTGTCGATCGTGGCTCTCTTTCACTTCTCGGCTATGGCACGCTTTACGTGAAGCCATGGGGACCCGCTTTCTTTCACTCGCCTATCATCCTCGTGACAGATGGTCGACGGGCGAGTCAACCAAGTTCTTGAAGATATGCTCGTGCTTGTGTTCTTTCCTATGGGAAGAATTGGGAGAAGTGCCTACCGCTTGCGAGTTCTCCTACAACAACGCTTCCGAGCTAGTCTCGGTATGGCACCGCTTGAGGCTTTGTATGGGAGGCGATGCGTAACCCCATTGAACTGGTCGAGGTCGGAGAGACAGTTCTTTGGCTCGATTCCATCAATGAGGCCGAGAGTCAAGTGCGCTTGATTCGTGAGCACTTGCGTGTGGCTCACCAGCGTAAGAGCTATGCAGATCGCCGCCGCCGAGCTGAGTTTCGGCCCAATGACTTTGTGTATCTCAAAGTCTCGCCTCTGAAGGACATCGTCGTTTTGTCAAGGGCAACGGCTCCTCGATATGCTCGGGCCATATCGCATCATCAAGAAAGTGGAGCCGTTGCATACAAGTTGGAGTTGCCGGCTACACTTGAAGGGGTGCATGATGTTTTCCATGTGTCACAATTGAAGAAGTGCCTCCGTATTCCGTTGAGGAAACACCATTGGAAAATATCGATGTGCGAGAAGATCTGTCTTATCGTGAGCGTCCGCTCGTATCCTCGAAGAAGGTGAGCGAAGAACGAGGAACCGTGTGATCAAGTTCCTCAAAGTTCGATGGTCAAACCACTCAGGATGAAGCCACTTGGGAGCGGGAAGATCGTCTCCGAGCAGATTACCCATCATTCTTCTCCCGGTGATCGAAATCTGGGTGAGATTCCCTGTAAGGGAGATTTGTAACAGCCCTAACTTAGAGTTTGTATTTCAAATGTAAAATTTTGAGGAGAAATAAAACTTTTGTTGTCTCTTCAAATCATTTGAAAGTTTCTACATTTTCCTAGCAATTTCCAATTTTCTAGAAGTTGATTCTTGTGATTGGAAATTGTTGTCATCAAATTATTAGCCTTCAAACTTGTGATCATCCTCTGAAATTATTTTTCCTAGCATCTTGATCATACTATCTACCTCCTGAATTATCTCACAATTTTAGATTTTATTTGCTATTTCAAATGGCCAAGTCAACCTAGTTTGAAATCTGGTCAAACTTCTCTCAGCAGCTTGTGAATTTTATTGGGAGAAATCTGGTGCATGAAAACTCCTGGAAAAATTTCACAAGGTGGTCCTCTGTTCTAGTTAGCTTCCATAAAATTTCAGAAATTTTTGGAGCCCTGGAGCTATCTCTAAAATTTCCCAAAACCTCTCTGTCTTTTAAATCGAATTCAAAACATCGCTTGTCGGGCCGAACCACACTTGGGCTCGAGTCCGATCCGCACTAATGGACTCGGTCGCGTCAACTAATCGCACCGCCCGAGTCCAATCAATCGTGACCGTCCGATGAAGATCGAACGATCCATGTCGCGTCGCGAACCGACTGTCAGAATGCATACACCAATCCCACCGTCCCATTTCGGATCCAACGGTCGGTGCGTTGTCGATCAAATCAAACCACCGGTTCGCACCGCTGTCCGTCGGCAACGTGTGGACCCTACCGCCGATTCGCCTCGTCTTCTCCGCGACTCACCGAGCTCGCGCCGCTCGCGCATGGGTGCCACGTACCTGCCACGCTACCTATTTGCCCTCGTGTCCGTCCGCGGAGCATCGCGAGCTTTATAACCTCACCGCACTCATCCATTCTTCGCTTCTTCGCTCTCTCATTGCTCGCGCTTCTCTGTTTCGAGAAGAGAACGAAGGTAGCGCCGTGTTTAGCGCCGCCCTTGATTCTCGCAACCACGCCACCGTGATCCACGCCGACGCCGCTCCATTTTGCCCAACCCGGTCCTTGGCGCCCAAAGGATCACGGCAGCGTATCGTCGCCCCGCCCGGCGATCTCTGCCCCGCAAGCTCGCTTGTGATCCGGTGAGTTTCTAGCTCCGCCAACTAGTCCCTTAGGATCGCACCGATGCAATCAATCTAACGGTGGGCTTATTTCGCCTTTTGTGCATCGTTGCGGGCGTGCGACCCATTCTTCTCCAAGCTCTCGTTTCCGCCACCGTGGAAATTCCGCCACCTCGAGCTTTCTTCGTCGGCGTTATCGTGCTTCTTGCTCTCGTGTTGGGGCGAAGCTTGCGCGCACCTTCCGAGTCTTCTAGAAGCTTGTCGCCCTCTCCGCGAAGCCGCATCTTCTTCTCCGCCTCGTTCGCCTGCCTCGCCGCCGCATCCCGATGGTCGCGTCACCGCTCATCGAAGTTCGTGATATCTTCGCGAACCCGGTATCACTCACTCGCCGTAAAGCCGTTAGCAAGTTCATTGCGGCGGCGCGCCGCCGCCCTCGTGCTCGCGGTGAGCGCGGTGGAGTTAGCTTAGCGCTAATCTTGTTTAGCCCGAGTCTCGATTTGTGGGCCTCTCTTAAATCGCGTTTAGAAATCCTTTAATCCACCTCGTTATTTGTTCTTCCGAGTCACCGCCATGTGGGTCCATGCCGCCGCTAGGGTCGTAGCTCTGGTTATACGCTTTCTCGTCGGAAGCGATTTCTGCGTGTATATGTTAGAAGTACACCTTGATAAGTCAAAGGCGATTCGTAGAATACGCCTTCGACGCCACTTTCTGCGCAATCTGCTCGTCAAGACTTTTTGGGCCGCTGCCGATGGCGAGGGCTAGCTGGCTCAGGTGCGAAATGGAATTAGTGCATTATAGATTTCGGAAATGATTTAGTATTTCGGTTTATGTTTTCGTTGAGTGATAATTCAATTAAACTTGTAAAATGCATAACTAATTCAATTTTTATCCAAATCGCATGAAACCGTCTTGTTCATTTTCATTTTAATTGTGCTATTTATTAAAATTAGTCTCAACCTTGTCTCTGTAGCAAAAATCTGTTAATTAATTAAATGGTGTTTTATGTATTTTTCCAAGTTAGAAAATTCATATCTTTTCAATAATTGTCCAAATCCAAGAAACCAACTCAGAAATTTTCATTTTTAGTGTGCTAATTATCAGGTTAGGTTTTAGATACTGTTTTTGTTCATGAAAATTTGTTAAGTAATTAGCTAGTGTTTTCATGTGTATTGTTAGCTTGAAAATTCTTAGAAAATTCATAACCTCTTAAAATGAATTGTTCTCTGCTTTCTAAAATTTTGTTATATCATGCTTAAGCTGCTGTGTGAGTTTTAGTATGTTTGTTTGCTGTTGCATATTTGATTTTTGCCGGTGTTATTCGCTCTTATTCGCTTTGTTCAATCGTTAGATTCGATATTTGCGCAACCCCAGAACGACCCTCATGACAAATTGAGCAACAGCAGCTGTGCAGCGCTTGATCATGATAATCCCAGTATTTTAAAGTCTAATATTTTGTTTCAAATTGTATGTATGCATCGCTTAATTTGTGTTAAATTGATTAGTTAAACTGTAGTCGCATATCCTGTAGACAAAATATTGACCTCTACTACCGAGCCTAGGGTATTTGTCGTGATCGAGGTCATTGGATGATCTCTTATCACTTAGTAGATCCGGTCAACTTGCTTAGACATGCTTAGCTATCGATAGAATCAAGCGGTTATCGACTTAGTCAGTAACCTTGATCACACAAAATTTACTACAACTTTATGTTTCAAAGATTTCGCTTGTTTAATTGCAAAACTAAAAATGAAAACAAAAATGATTTGGACGCGCACAATGGTAAGATTGGTGTGATCTTTTGGGTGTGGCGAAAGGTGCCCGCCAATTAAGGACCGAACATCTTGTGAGTGAATTTTTATCCAGTATTTCGCGCATAACCACACTAGAGTATATGGACCTCTCTTGACCTAGTACTTTGGCGTGTATTGGCTCCGGTCGCAGGAGGTCGCAGGAGGGATGGAGGTGGGAGCATGGTAGTTGTCCAAAAGCTTTATCCCGAGCGGGTAGTTGTCTTTCGGCTTTACCATGTAAGCGTATGGGTTTCTATCCATACGAGCGCTCGTAGTTAATACACAATATTGGAAAAAGTCTCGTAGGACTTAGTCTGGCAAAGATACCTTCTAAGTGTGCTTTGGCTTAAAGGCGCCCAACGTGGGTACATTGGTACACCTGCAGGTTAAAACTATTCTGATAGCCTCGCCCTAGGTGATGGACACGCTTGGGTAAGCTTTTCAAGAGTTAGACTACAACATTTAAATTAAAACTTGATGGGTGGTACGAACTGGGATTCGTGCTATTGTTGTGGTGACTATTGGGATAGTCACTTCTAGGTGGTTTATCTTTCGCTTTTGTTATTAATATCCTTCTCGTTATTTCAATCTTAAAATGAATTGCAAACTTGCCTTTAAAATCAGATACTTATTGTAAATGAAAATTGGCTTTATGCAAATGAAACATATGGCCTCCACCAAATAAGCCTCGCATGTAGCTTATGAATAGGTCCGCTAGTTCACACGTCGCCTTGCGGTACAAAGACAATCTTTGTACTCAGTGCTTTGCTTAATGTTTTGTTGCAGAGGAGGAAGGTGAGCCCCAAGGGCCTCACTACGTGAGTCAGGTTGCCGTTTCGTGGACGACTAGGCTTGGCGGTCCTGGCCGATGCCTTGTGGGTTGGAGGCACGATTGACTTTGTTTATAGCCATCTTATGGCACTTTTGCTTCACTGCCGTTCTTGTTTATTTGTGTATCTTGGCCCGCGGCCTTTGTCCGTAATAACTCTACTATTTGTTTATCTTCCGCTTGGTAGTGTGGTGTTTGGACTCTATGTTTGGAATGGAGTTGATGTCTAATTTTGTATCGAGGTGTGTATACTCGCTTCGAAGTATATATATCGAGGATCGCTTTATTTGATTTGTGATGTTAGGACCAGGAGGTTGGTTAAGCATTACAAGCCAAATAAATGGGTCTCACATCGTTCGGACGATCAAATCAACACCAACTCAATCCAGTAGTTAAATCTTGATCGAACGGCCCGTGTTGATTGGGCCCTTCTGACTCACCCGATCATCCCGCACATCTTGACTGTCCAATTTCAATCGTATGGTTCTAACGCCTGCCCAATTTCAATCCCACACGACAGTGGCTTCTTCAACCTCTCGCTGGCGGGCAGAGGAGGGAGATGGATCCAGGTGAGGTCGGCAAGGAGGAGGGTGCCAGGGAGGAGGAGGGGGCACCGGGGAGGAGGGCGGCGCGGAGGAGGGAGGTGGAGGAGGGCGGCGCGGGAGGTGGATCCGGGTGAGGTCGGCGAGGAGGAGGGCGCTAGGGAGGAGGAGGGGCGCCGGGGAGGACGGAGGTGGAGGAGGGCGGCGCGGAGGAGAGAGGTGGAGGAGGGCAGCGCGGAGGAGAGAGGTGGAGGAGGGCGGCGTAGGAGGTGGATCCGGGTGAGGCCAGCGAGGAGGAGGGCGCCAAGGAGGAGGAGGGGCGCCAAGGAGAAGGAGGGAGCCGATGTGGCCGGGAAGGAGGCTGGAGCGGCGGCGTTGCTCGTCGGGGAAGGAGGCCGGGGTGGCGGCACGCTGGGAGGAGCGAGGACACGCTGGGAGGAGACGAACGAGGGGAATGGTGTGGTTCGCTCGATTTCAAGGAACAAACTCATACAACATATCAAAGGAATATTCTCTTGTGTGGGATGGTTTGGTCCTGGACCGTTTGGTTTCATTCAGGGAACCAAACGCATGAACGACCCCATTTCCCGAACCGTTTGGTCCTGGACAGTTTGGTTCATTGAACCAAACACACCCTTAATCGGACACGAGACCTAGTGGTTCCCTTATTATTATTAGAGTAAAGTACACTGTAGGTCCCTAAACTTGGTCGGGGGGTTCACTTAGGTCCAACATCTTGAAAGTGTTCAATTCGGCACCTAAACTATTTAAGTGGTTCATAGGAGGTCTAAAAGAGCCTTGCCGCCTTGGTTGACCATGACGTGGACGCTCTAGCGTGGCGTGCCCACGCAAGATTCTCGTTCATGGACACGATTTGCATGCTTAGAGGTCAGCCCACCGCCGATGTCATACAAAGAATGATTAAGACGCCTTAATCGCCGCTTAACCCTAATGGTGTCCTAAAACGCATCGAGATTCGGTGTAATTATGCGCACACAGGATCGGCTCGCCGGACAACACGGCACTTTGGTCGTGACTTGCCGGGCGTGCCGCCGGCAGGTAGGCCCGTGGCGACGCCGCCCAAAGGCCAAATGGGATGGCCTCGACCTTGCACACTCATTGGTGCTTCGGCGAGGTCTCCGCGGCTGAGGCGGCGCGCAAGGAGAGGCTGCGGGTGGCTCATCCGCAAGCAAAACTCGAGCGATGGAATTGCAAGCCATAAAGCGTGCACACGAGTGACCATGGAATACTAGGAGCTCACCGCGTGACGCGAGGTAGGAGGTTGCCGAGTTGGGTCGCGGTGATGGACCGTGGAGGCGGCAATGGTGTTACCATGGAGACGCCACCGAGAAAACGAGGAAAAAGGAGGTCGGGTAGCACATGTAAGGTCCCTAGATGGTGTTGGAGAGAGCAATTGGGAAATGAAGCTACCAACCGAGACGGGAAGATGAACACCGCTTTCGGAAGTGAGGAAGAACCAAAACTGATGGTCCCCGTAGGCAAAGGCGAAATTAGGTTGGGAAACATTCCTCGTGACGTAGAGCATGTGATGACGCAGAGAGCGAGGATGAGTTTCACTAGAACGCCGGAGGTGGCGCGCCTCGGGCGGAAAAGAGAGCTTGAGCTTTCATTGTTCCTTTCGGTGGAAGAAGAAAGAGAGCTAGGAGTGGATTGGGGTGGCAAATGGCGAGACATGGAGTCCTGGGGAGGAGAAGAGGCGGTGGCGCGCGTGGAGAGGAGAAGAAGGGGCCGTGGCGAGGAGGAGGAGGGGGCGGGAGGAGGCGGGAGGACGACGCGGTCCGGGAGGAGGTGGCGGGGAGGACGAGGGAGGCCGACGACGGCTCTGGAGGAGGAGGAGGGGGAGGGCGACGGTGGCTCGGGAGGTGGAGGGAAGAGGCCACGGTGGCTTGGGAGGAGGCGGTGGGAGAAGAAGCCACGCTAGGAGAGGGGGGAGAAGAAGGCTATGTTGGAGCGTTCACGTCAGCGGTCAACCGGCCACGTCACGATCAACCGGCCAGCGAGGCTCTTTTGGACCTCCTATGAATCACTTAAATAATTTAGATACTAGATTAGACACTTTCAAAGATGTTAAATCTAAATAAACTCTCGACTAAATTTAGGACTAACAGTATACTTTACTCTTATTATTAGTAGTCCCATCCAACCCTTTGCGGGGACTACAACAAGCACACGCTCCCCTTCGCATTTCTCGTTCACCTCTTCCTCCGGGTCAGATAGATCCCACGCGCCGCCAAAGCCAGCAACGATGAGGCCGTCGCTGATGAGATCCGCTTCCCAGCTCCTCCGCCGCCGCAGCTACTCCTCCGCCTCCGGGCAGCCGGAGCGGAAGGTGGCCATCCTCGGCGCGGCCGGCGGCATCGGCCAGCCGCTCGCCCTCCTCATGAAGCTGAACCCCCTCGTCTCCTCCCTCTCCCTCTACGATATTGCCGCCACCCCCGGCGTCGCCGCCGACGTCTCGCACATCAACTCCCCCGCTCAGGTACCCCCGTTCGCTCGTCACCAGCCGCCACCCTTGCCGCGCCGCGCCGCCCTCAGTTCGGTCGGATCTGTCTAATTCTAATAGTACTTGGTTTGGGTTTTCGCAGGTGAAGGGGTTCATGGGGGACGACCAGCTCGGGGAGGCGCTGGAGGGGTCCGACGTGGTGATCATCCCGGCCGGCGTGCCGAGGAAGCCCGGCATGACCAGGGATGACCTCTTCAACATCAACGCCGGCATCGTTAAGAACCTCTGCACTGCCATCGCCAAGTACTGCCCCAATGTAAGATTCTTAGCTGTCTTGCACTGTAGATCTGTGCCTCGTGTGGTTGCTTGTTCTTCTGGCAGTCTGGCTTCCGTCGTGCGGTGTCGCTGCAGATCCATCTATCGCTCGTTGAAAATGTGGTCACTGCATTGATGACTGATTTATAGAAATGGAAAAGTGAACATGATTTGATTAACAACACGAACAGTACTTGCTGAAAAAGGCACCGAACTTTTGCCTCAGCATGTGCACTCTTTCTCAGGCACACGCGCTGTAGATCCTCGTTAGATAATCCGGTTCCCAAGCTTTTTGCGAATTTTGATGCAAAACTTATTTACATGTCCATGCTCATGTATGTTATCCTGGATAAGTGAAAAATAGATGATTAGATCAGTGTTACCCTGGATAAGTGAAAAGTAGATGATTAGATCAGTGTTACCCTGGTTTGGCTCCCTGTTTGCCTCTAAGGTTCATCATTTTTTGCTATCTTTATATCTACTAAGTATGTATTCTGTTATGCGCCGATACGCTCCCAGGCCGCGTACCGGTATCCCAATACGTATCGGTACGGGTACGGCCCCAATACGTATCGGAATTCTTTTCGTTTTAAAAAAAAGAAATACTTCCCAATACGGCCCGATACGTTCCGATACGGCCTGGAAAGAAGCCCACGGGCCGAGCTTCAGGTTGTGGAGGGAAAGTCGCGCACGGGCCTGAGGGGCAGGGGACGGCGCACGGTCGGGCCGGGCCGGGCCGGGCCGAGGGGGAGTGCGGGCAGGCTGGAGGCCACACCGAGCCGGGGGCAGCGGCACACCGGCAGGAGCATGAGGGCGAGCGGGACCCGGGCGGTGCGCAGGCCAGGAGGCGACACCGGTGGCCAGGCACTGGGCCAAGCCGGGGCTGGCGGCGACAGCAGCACAGGGAGCCGGAGGCGGCACTGTGGGGAAACCCAAGTGCAAGAGGAGGCACTGAGGAAAAATAGCCAGGAGCTCCACCGGCCAAGGCAAAGAAAGAGAAGAGGATATGAGGAGAAAGAGGAGGCATGAGGAAGAAGATGGGACCAGAGGCTTCGGCCAGAGCAAATAGAAGAAAGAGAAAGTGAGATGAGGACAAAAGGAGAAAGCATGAATGTGTGGCCAGGAGGCTCTCGGCCACTAAAGCATGAATGTGTGGCCTCTCGGCCACATGAGTGGGTAGGTGAGAGAAAATGGGTGATTAAGTGGGAAAGGGATTAGGTGAGAGGGGACTTATGGTCCTTATGGCAGCATGTATGTCAAGAATCAAGATGATACATTGATAAATTTACATATATACCGGACAAATGGAGTAAATTTACATACATACATGTATTACATACATTGGTAAACCCTTGACTCAAAGTCTCAAACTTATCAAGTATCTTATTTTATATTTTTACTATTTTTTATATATACTTATCAAGTATCGTATTTTATATTTTTTCTATTTTATACACACACACATCCGTATCGCCGTATCTTTTTTTTTTTGGAGAAATGGGGTATCATTGTATCCGCATCACTGCACCAGTATCGCGATCGTTGCATCATAGCTGTTATGACTATATTTATATACATATTCTTTTGTCCTACATGCTTATTATACCATCCTGTATATGCTTTTGTGTTGGCCATATGTCATATCTGTGGTACTGACGGACCATATAGCTTCTATTCCGTAATTACATATTTTAATGAAAAATCAGTGAGAAGTATAGCGTGTCATCAAAATCAGGCGATCAGCTCCAATATCCATTTTCAGGGTATATTGTGTCAGGAAAATCACTATATAATTCATTGAACTAGTGAACTGCCAATTTTTTTGCTACGTAATTTTGATCTATAGTTTTGTACACATCTTGCTGCGGATTTGATTTGTTTTTGTATCTTAGGCTCTTGTCAACATGATCAGCAACCCTGTGAATTCAACTGTTCCAATTGCTGCTGAGGTTTTCAAGAAGGCTGGTACCTATGATGAGAGGAGGTTGTTTGGTGTGACCACTCTTGATGTTGTTCGTGCTAAGACTTTCTATGCTGGGAAGGCCAATGTACCAGTTACCGGTAACAATTTAAGATTTACTTGACTGTTGGTGAATGAAATAGTATGGTTGTAGTATTTTGTCTCTATTCCTTAATTGGAATGATTTTTCTTTTGGCAGATGTAAATGTCCCTGTTGTTGGTGGTCATGCGGGTATCACCATCCTGCCACTGTTCTCACAGGTATTGAGCTTTGATAAACTGTCATACAAATCAATGTTTTCATGCCATCTTCAATAGTAACCCAAAATCATAGGTCATAAAATCAGAAATGGAATGTTTAACAGATTCTTATTCGATCGAATTTGTCTTCTATAACTATAAGTAAAACATCCCGAATAACAATTTATTGTCCATCTACTCACATAATCAAATGTAAAATGTGTTAGAATATGAATTATTTTGTATTTCCTTATATGTGTATGACATATTCTTTTGTAATATTCCCTTTGTACTCCCTATATATATTGCCCATTGGGCCTCATGAATAAATACACAATATTCATAATATGGTATCAGAGTTAGGGCACTAACCTAGCTCCCGCCGCCGCTCGAATCGAGTTGCCGCCACAGTTTTGTTTGCCCTCCACCGCTCGCGCGCTCAAGCGCCATCGCCGGATCCTTGGTTGCCCTCCGCCAACCGAGCCGATGTCGCGCCACCGCTCGCGCTACGCTCGACACCCGACGCCATCGCTCGAGGCGGCGCCGCAACCCCGCGGAACACCCGGTCGGCACGACCCGAATCGCGCGCGCAGCGCCATACCGCTACGCTTCGAAATGAGGTCGTTTCTATGAATGCATATCTTATCAATATACAACCTTCCATTGCTCTTAAGGGTGTCAGTCCTATAGAGCGTCTCTACTCTCGAGCTCCCCAATACACTCACCTTCGTGTTTTTGGTTGCACTTATTTTGTTTTGCTGCAGCCTCGTGAGCACACCAAACTATCGGCTCAGTCAGTTGAGTGTGTGTTTCTTGGTTATAGTTCTGACCATAAGGGTTATCGTTGTTATGATCCTTCTGCTCGATGGATCAGGATCTCACGGGACGTTGTCTTTGATGAATCTCGACCTTTCTTCTATCGAGATTCGGCTCCTTGTCTTGTTTCCACCGTTGAGTTGATTTCATGGTTGTCTTTTTCCGACTCTTCACCAATTTCTATACTATCACGCCTTCTTCCGTCCGTCTCGGTGGTTCTTCTTCGTATCTCCTCCTCGCTCTCTCCTCTGCAAAGACCGCTCTTGTTCCTACAAAGACCATCGCCTCGCTTTCTCCGGTATTCACTACTCCAGGTGTTCTTGTCCTTCACCAGCCTCCTCTCCTGGTATCTTGCCAACACCTACATCTGATCCGTGTGATGATGCTCCCGCTACGTCCTTCGTGACCGGACTTCCCTTCGACCTTCTGTTCGTCTTGGATTTGCTCCGATAGCTCATGCTCTCTCTGTCATTGAGCCTAGTTCTTGTCGTGATGCTCAATGTTATTAAGTCGGTAAGTCGACACTACCCTCTTAGTGACCGATTAGTCGATTGGTTGGCCGACTAGTCGCCGACTAGTCGAAAGGTACTGTTTATAGAGTACACGCAACACACACATATCACAACACACCCAACACACCACACAACACCCACACAGACAGCATACACAACACACAGCATAGCCAAACACCACACAACACAACACACAAAGACACAACACGTATCAGCCAGACACGCAAAGATAGTAGCCACATCCACACATGCACAGCATAGTAGCACAACACACCACAGCCACACACCCAAGAACCCAAAGACACGCGGCAATGATGTGGAGAGGATAGGGAGCATGGCGACGGGAGTGGCGGCTCGAGGACGAAGGTCGACGGCGCGGTGGGAGCTAGCTCCGAGGGCGGCAGAGACCAGATCTGGAGCTCTGCGGCCAGGGCGGTGCGGAGGAGGAAGGAGGACAAAGGCCGGTGGCTCGGTGGGAGCTGGCCGGCAGCACGGCGGAGACCGGATTTGGGAGCTGCCAGCTGCGCCTCTCCGAGGCTCCGAGCTCACGCGTGAGGGTGAGCCCGAGTGCCCTCACTCCCCCTCTTGCCTCTTTGCGTCATAGCCCCTGACAGCCGGGCCCCACGTCCCAGTCACCCGACTTGCCTCTGACTGGTCGACTAGTCGACCGGCAAGACGACGACTAGCCGACCAGTCGCCCGACTTGTCGGTGCAAGTCGAGTTGGCGCCTCCAGTCGGTTGTTCTCCAGCGACTTATCGACTAGTCGTCGACGACTTGATAACCATGGTGAGGCTGCTCCTCATTCTAAGTGGCAGCTTACTATGGCAGAGCAGCTTGATGCTCTTCGATGTACGGAGACTTGGGATATTGTACCGACATCTATGCATGCTCGCCCTATCACGTGCAAGTGGGTGTACAAGATTAAGACTCAGTCTGATGTACTATCGAGCGCTACAAGGCTCGTCTTGTGGCTCGTGGTTTTCAGTAGGAGTACGATTGTGACTATGATGGGACTTTTGCCCCTGTTGCCCATATGACTACTGTTTGCACTCTTGTTGCGGTTGTTTCTGTTCGCCGGTGGTCTATCACTCAGCTGGATGTTAAGAATGTCTTTCTTAATGATGTTTTGCATGAGGAAGTCTACATGCAGCCACCACCTAGGTATTCTTCTCGATGTGCACGCCTATTGTCTTCGCGTGCTCTTTATGGCCTCAAATGACTCTCGCACTGGTTTGCGCGTTTTACCTCAGTGATTACTGTTGTCGGTTTCACTGTCAGTTCCTACGATCCGGCTCTTTTTGTCTATGTCTCATCTTGGGGTAGACACTGCTTCTTCTATATGTTGATGATATGCTCATCACTGGTGATGATTCCTCCTCTATCACGTATGTGAAGAAGCATCTCTGTGAGTAGTTTCTGATGACTGATCTAGGTTATCTTACATACTTCCTTGGGATTGAGGTCTCTTCCACACCTGAGGGCTACTACCTCTCCCAGCAGAAGTATGTCCAGAATCTTCTTGATTGGTCTAGTCTGACTGACACTCGCACTGCCGAGACTCCTATGGAGCTATCATTTCAGCTTCGTGCCACTGATGGTGATCTTCTTGAGGATCCTACTCGATATCGCCATCTTGTTGGGAGTTTGGTGTATCTTGTGAGCACTTGTTCTGATATTGCTCATGTTGTTCATATCTTGAGTCAGTTCATGGCTCGTCCTACTCATCTTCACTACAATCACCTTCGTGTTCTAATTGTGTGGGACTACCTCTCGTCGCTTGTTTTTCCCTAGCTCCAACTCACTACAGCTTCAGGCTACTCCGTTGCGACTTAGGCTAGTGATTCTTCTGATTGTCGTTCTCTTTCTGCCAGTGTTCCTCTAGGTGTCTGCCTAGGCTGCCTAGCTGAGTTATCCCGCCTAGGCGGCGATTAGGCGCTGGTCTGCCGTCCGACTAGCGCCAGCGCCTAGGGAACACCGCTTTCTACTTAATGTGTTTTTCTTGACTCCTCCTTGATTGCCCGTAGACAAAGAAGCGCATCGTAGTTTCTGCTCGAGCGCATGATCTTTGAGTTGAGAGCTATGGCGGTAATGACAGCAGAGATTACTTGGTTGAGGTGACTACTTGTAGATTTTGGAGTGCCTGTGATGGAACCTATGACTCCTTTGTCTAACAGTACAGATGCTATGAGTATTGCCGTTGACATAGTAAAGTATGAGCTCACCAAGCACATTAGTGTGGATGCTTCATACACTTGCTTATAGGTGCAGGAGGGAGTACTTGTTTTACAGTTTGTGCCCTCGGAGTTACACATTGATGACTTCTTCACGAAGCTACAGACTAGGGTACAACATTTGTGTTTTCTCTGTAAACTCAGTGTGTGTGATCACCGTGAGTTTGGAGGGGGGGGGGGGTTTGTTAGAATAGGAATTCTTTTGTATTTCCTTATATGCCTTTTGTATTTTCTTATATGTGTATGATATATTCTCTTGTAATATTCCTTTTGTACTCACTATATATATTGCTTATTGGACCTTATGAATATATACACAATATTCGTAACAAAATGCACAGGCTTATTATGCATCAATAGCAAACATATTGTATTATTCCTGCTCATAAGCCACAATATATTTTTGTTGACAGAAGTCTTCCTAGCTAATTCAGACTAATGCAAAGAACACACTTCGCAAATTATAAATAAGAAAGTGAAGATCGTGTATCTATGTCCATTTTTTTGGCCGTTCCTAAATTTGAAGCAGTTGAATTTGTCACCCCTAACTCTGATAACCTAACTGAAGGAACCTTTTATTTGTAATAGGCAACTCCTGCAACTAATGCTTTGTCTGACGAAGACATCAAGGCTCTCACCAAGAGGACACAGGATGGTGGTACTGAAGTTGTTGAGGCTAAGGCTGGAAAGGGCTCTGCAACCTTGTCCATGGCGTAAGTCAAAAAGAAAAAAAAAAACAGTGCAAACCGAGGATCTCTTGCTGCCTTTCTGGCTAACATACTGTGGTGTTTTTACTTGTTTTACTAATAGATTTGGTTTATCTGTGCAGGTATGCTGGTGCTGTTTTTGCAGATGCATGCTTGAAGGGTCTGAATGGAATTCCTGACATTGTTGAATGTTCTTATGTGCAATCAACTGTAACAGATCTGCCCTTCTTTGCCTCCAAGGTACATATGTATTTCACTAATGTCTTTGTTGCTTGCAGTTGTGATATGTTATATGATTTTGTTAAGTAAATCTAGATGGTTGCCATGTGATTCAGTGGCCAAAAAAAAAATTCTCTTCATATTTTGTGCAGTGGTTGTTTGCATTCATATGATTTTGTATTGCAACCTCCTTTCTGTTTGTTCACAAAAGAAATGTTTGAAGATTAACAGATCTAGCTATACATCTTTGTAAATTTTATAGATTGAATTGATACATGCTAAGACAGCTTTGATCCTTTGAGGGTACCCCGTTTGTCTTCTGCTGAAATGGGGTAGGTTTGCCTCCTTTTCTGACTGGCTGTGTAGTTAGATCTTTTTTTTATCAAGTTATTATTAGGGGTAGGATTTTATCTACTAGGAATGTTATTTTTAATAGTTGAAAATATTATATCGGATTGATATGTTTCCTTATAGATTATTTCTTAGGTGTTAAGTCGAGTTGCCCCTATAAAAGAGATAAAACATGTATCCATTATCAATCTAAGCAATGCAAAATCAAGAGTTCAACTAAGCCTGAGAGTCTCGCTACCTCGATAGGGAAAAGTCCTGCCGGCGGTTAGATGAGGACGAGTACCTTATCTTTGGTCTTCGGACCTATACCCAACCAATGACCACAACATTAACGGAATTGCTAGCTTGGACATTGTTTTGCAATGTGTCACATTGATTTCATTACATCGTAGTGTAGATGAGACCATTGCTGAAAATTTTCACGTTGTACCTAGTTTGGCATTAGTATATGCCACTAGAATTGCTTCCAAGTACCGTTGCAGAAAAGTAGCTTTTGACATACTTTTTCTGTATTGTAGTCTGACTCTGTTTTACCTCTTGCACAATAATCAACAGCTGGCATTCTTTTTCCATATATTAGTTTGATTGAGACAAAATCCTTTGAAAAAAAGCTCTGCAGAACCGTGCTGTTGCAAATGTTGTGGCAAATTGTGCATGTACCTTGCTAGAGTTTGCTTTTATACTGTACTATGTTCAAGTTAAACTTGTTTCACCTTGTTGGTATCAGTGGTGCTTAATGTAGTGTGATTGTACCATGACCCTGCGATACTGGTTTACTTTAGAAATCTTATGGTTTAGTCATAGAATGGAATTTCATGGTCTGGCTGCTGGAGTATTTACATCGCTTCTACTGATGTTACAGGTGAGGCTCGGGAAGAGCGGAATCGAGGAAGTGCTTGGGTTGGGCCAGCTGTCCGACTTTGAGAAGGAAGGTTTGGAAAATCTCAAGGGCGAGCTCAAGTCCTCAATTGAGAAGGGAATCAAGTTTGCAAACAAGGATTAGTTAGGCCATTTAGCAGATTATAGCAATTCAAACCTGTAGGTGAGGGATCTCCTGATCCGGTTTTGTGCTTTTCTGCCCCTTTATGCGGGTATGGAGGATTTGACCTTTACAATAAGAATCCGGCGGCTTAATGCCAAACAGAACAAAACTTTGTACGAGAGGAAACTAGTTTGTGTCAAGTTTTGAATCGTTGCATTAAACAAACAATTTATGTCACTGTGCCTTTCAATCATTAGTGCTGTGAACTACGCCTGTGTTTGGTTTGGCTACTTAAAACTGTCGGTGGTCGGCTTGCAAGTTGCAACGACGGTTAGCCGGCGTTTCTGGAGTAAACCTGTATACGAAGCTGTACTACTGATGAGTTCCTCTAGTTTGTGTTCTTCTGTTAGTTGCTTCCAAGATCAATCTCTCCGTGTCATGTCTTCTCTAGTGATGCCTTCTACTTTGAGGCTTTAGTGCTGATTAGGCGACAGGCAAAGTTACTTTGCAGCTTATTCTTTTTCACGGCAAGACATCTTTTTTGACGGTATTTGATTCGCTCCTTTATGAAAGCAAAAGATTTCCGTTTCAATTGCCTTTGCCTTTTTGTCCGAACAAATTCTCTTATGTCGGTCTTCGGATTGAATCCTTTTACCTTGGTTTGTCAATAATAAAATCACGTATTATTTATTTACGGAGGGATTCTTCAGGGTGCCTCATTCCACTTCCATGGACCATACCTGAGGACATTGATGATATCCACTGAGATTGTATTGGATCACAGTCCTGGATTTCACATTATCGTTGCACGTATTTTTAGAGATTTTATAAGCGTCATACTCAACCTCTTTTGAGAATTATTTATCCACAAACTTGACAACTGTCATGAGTTCAACCTCTCGAAATGTAGATTTTTTTCCTGTGGTGTAGAAGAACTAAAGAAGAAAACAAGTTTTTTTCCCTTCTCATTTAGCCTCTTTTCGAAACAAAATAGCAAAAATAACATCGTATTAAAGAAACGGCAAAAATAGTATCCTTATCACGCAAAACCACAACGGAAGGTGATCTATCATGAATCGCGACCTCTAAGACGACTCACCGCTAATTAGGACCGCGCAGGTCACCTACCGCTAATTAGGACCGTGAGGTGACTTGTAGTGCTCTGGGAGTACTTTAGGTGACTTAAGTGCTCGAAGCACTTCGAGCACCGCAGCGATCCGAAGTGCTCCAAAGCATTGTATGCAACACATGTCTCCTATCTATCCATCTATGGAGCCATTTTTACTATTTTGTCGTGAAAAATGTTAGATTTGCTATTTCGTTATCTCACATGCCAAATGAGCCAAAACTCAAGAAAACTACGTCACCGAATTCCAGAGTATTGGACTAGTATTATAGCATGAAAGGATAAGCGATACATACCACTCAGGTCGTTTGGTTTGGCTACATCAATCGATTTTTTTTTGGGTGAAAAAAAAAACTTCGCCCAATTTTGAATTGTCAAAGCATGACCTTATATGATATACTCATTACTCATTACTCATTACTCACACACTACTTCTTTTGCCACATCTGATGGTTGTCGCCGTGTTGCGTTCGCTCACTGATTTTTCTGGGCTGAGCAAGGAACCTCCTGCTACTACGCTGTTCGCCCAAGGCCCAAAGCAATCGGAAGAAGAACATATTGCACTGTCCAATATACGGAAGAGTATATTATTAAGAGTACGTATTTTCGTACGTCCATGCTCCATTTCCAGATCCAGCAAGTCAGGTAGGCTGCCGTGCCGTACCTAAGATCTTGTGTACACGATAAAGAATGTATTTCTGCGTGCACTTCAACTCTTACGACCGGTTACCACTCCATCGGAAACAATCATCTGCATTGCAGTAGTCAATAGAGATCTACAAAGCAGTGGTATTAGAAGCGATTTTCATCGTCCGATCAAAAAGTAAAGATTAAGATCAATTGTTACAGTATTTTGCTACAGTTTTTTGTGATACAGTACATCATTTTTTTTATCACACCGCTGCATAGTATTATTTATATTCTCACAAAACACTGTTTACGCTATGGACTTTATAATACAGATGATCCGGAACCCCACTCCATCTCCATCTATTCCGATCATGCTCTGTAGTGCCTTCTCCCGATGGATGATGGATCGAGGACGACCAATGCGTGCTGACCTACTGTCCTGCGGCCGCAGGGCAGTTGTCCGCAGGCTCCTGTCCATTTGGTGTTGGAGAGTGGCAACGGCAGCCGCGGCGTCTATAAAAGGCGCAAGTCACGCACCTCCTCCGCTGTTATGTAAGCACTGACTTCGTCTCCGCCGCCTCGAACAGAGCAGGCATGGCTTCCTCTGCCTCCGGGAGAGGGGCTTCCTCTTGCTGGCCGCCGTGGTGGTGGTGTTGGTGGCGGCGGTGCAGGCGCGGGCGGCGGCGGCGTGCTACCCGCGCTTGTTCAGCTTTGGGGACTCGCTGTCCGACACGGGCAACCTCCCCTTCCTCTACGGCCACGACACCGGCGAGCCCGCGCTCAGGCCGCCCTACGGCGAGACCTTCTTCCACCGCGCCACCGGCCGCTTCTCCGACGGCCGCCTCGTCGTCGACTTCATCGGTACGCTAGCCACAGCACCCTCCTCCGTTGATCGATCAACCGGCGGAAGCCGCACAGTACTGATTTGAAATTTCGAATTCGCGTGGGTGCGCCGCAGCGGATACGCTGGGGCTGCCGTTCGTGCGGCCGTACTTTAGCGGGCGGAGCGCGGAGGACTTCGCGTGCGGGCCAACTTCGCGGTGGGCGGCGCCACGGCGCTGAGCCCGGACTTCTTCCGGGAGAGAGGGGTGCCCATGGGCGACCGCGTGGACCTCGACACCGAGATGAAGTGGTTCCGCGACCTGCTCGACCTGCTCTGCCCCGGCGACCTGGCCGGTATGTTGATTTGCTTCCTTCTAATCCCCCCTTGACCCGACCTTTTCTACTACCAGGGAGAAGAAATCCTTGTTGTAGCCTGGTAGGTGAGGGGGAAAGTAGCAGCTCAGAAAAAAAAAGGAGAAACGTTTTAATTTCTAGAAGGTGCGCTGCACTGGGGTGTTTGCCTGATTGGAGATGTAGGGAGAAAGGTGAGTTTGACGTGCGGAGAAGCAAACAAGCAATAGATTACTGTTGCACTAATACAAGCCTCCTTTTCGCAACTTTTTGTAAGCTTTCTATTGGCCGGGAAGGATAAAGTTTGCTAAAAACCGAAAACAAAAATTTCCCCAGAGTAATTGCTTACTTTAAGATGCAGAAACAAGGGAGGAACAACGCTTCTATTTCAGAAGTGGTGAATGATTTTAGGTAAGAGTAATATGTGATATCAAGGTCACTAGGGGTTTTGTATAGTAGTACTATAGTCTTGTCGTTCAAAAGTTTAATAATGGCGTATGGTGGTAAGTGGTAACATTGTATCATAATTTTGTGTTAGACTTCCTCTACCATATCCGATTCCTAATTGAGAAATTGGAGTGTTGGAAAGAGAACATATGAATTGGAACAAAGAAGGGAGGGCTAAACCCTATGAGTGGTCATTGGCGGTTGCTTTATGATAAATAGCGATGAAAACGAACGGAAACGGACGGAAAACCCATTTCTACTTCGTTTCTATATTTGTTGGCGAAGCAGGATCGGGTTGGAAAATGCGGGTTCAAACGGAATCGGATATGCGGGTGCGGAAACGAACCAATACTGAAACTCAACGGAAACTGACGAAAGCCGAACTTAAGCGAATACCGCACATCTTTATACTCACAATCACAATCACACACATCTTTGACGATGAAAAAGCAGTAAAGCACGAATTCGGATATTCAAACGCAAATGAAAATAGTTTAGGATTTCTTGTCACACACTAACACAGAACACTGTGACACTTAGTTCGGATGACATCTAACAAATTAAAATGAGTGGCATGAACATAGCACAAGACATCACATAATAACATGGCATATTTTTCCGGATGTTCATCAGTCCATCACGCTACTCGCAAAGATCATCCATCTCGTCGGATCACTTTCACGCCATCTTCTCGCATATAGTTTGGTCATAATTTATTGTTAAATGTTGTAAATATAAGGTGCTACAATGTACAACGACACTGACATACCTCATCATTTAAGGGGCACTTGGGGTCTAGAAGGAGAGTGGAGACCTAGGTTTTCTTAGATGGGCTAGTGTTGGGCCTCTAGGAGTTGGGGACCGGGGACAAAGATTGGGCTGCCTAGAATCGGGTAAATTCGGTAAAATACGAAATATTCAGACCAAATACGGAATTCGCAAAACGACGAAAACGCCGTTTACGCCCGTCCGCATTCGGACGACTTCCTCGAATTCGAACGATTCGGATATTTGAAAATACGAAACGGACGGGTCAAATGTAGAAAAATGGACGGTTCGGACCGGGAAAATTTCCGTCCGTTTTCAACGCTAATGATAAAACAAAAATTGCGCTTCCAAATAAAAGAAATGCACCAGTGAAATAGGGAGAGTAGTTCATCATTAATAATGATAACAAGTGGCATGTATTTGGGGGTTGAAGATTGATGGCATTAGTTGTATCCAACTACTAACACACGGTACATTCCAACATCCATACCGATCATCATCAACCTCTACTGAAGTTGCTGTCTGATAGTAGAAATTTTTGCAGAAGATGTGGTTGAACTTTCTGCTGCTTCAATTTTTACACCACAAATCACCACCGCGTTATTGTTTTCAAAAGGAGACAACTTTGTCGGTAGAAATAGGAAAATATGAAATATTGGTCCACATGAAGTGATTTCCCTTAGATGAATTACTACTGGAACTGATGTGATACATCAAGTCCAGAAATCAAATACTCTGCTAAGGGAAAGATTACACTGTTCAATCTGAGTTGTAATGGGATCAAAAGTGAATAGTAGTAAACTTGTTGCCGCTCTGCTAGGGGAAAGATGGTGAAAACGGGTCGGATACAGGCGGATATTACTCTTTCCGTATCATAACCCATACTTTTACCCCTGATATGGATACAAATATGGATTTTTGGGGATACGGGCACGGGACTGTGCGGATTGTTTTCAAATCAATCTGAGTTGTAAATTTCATATTATATATTAGTCAATGACTAGAAAACCATAGAGGATATTAAAGAATATTGATGTTTATCAGATATCCTACAAAATACAGATACGGATTGGATATTGTTCTTCCTATATCCTAACCCATATTCTATGATATTTTCCGGATACGGATAATACCGGATGTGGACCGGGACAAAAAAAAATAGTAGCCTAGGCGGATTTTTTCTGGATACGGCATTGGATCGGTCGGGAATTATCCGTCCCGTTTTCACCCATAGATTTTACGCTACTAAATCTGAGTTGTAATGGTATCAGAAATAAATAGTACTAGTAAACTTGCTGTGAGCCTGTGAATGTTCAGCTACTGTAGAACGCCATATGTTTGGTAGTTGGTACTTTCTTAATAATTTTCTTAACTAAGATATCATCTTTACATACTAATTTATAACCCTGTTTATTAAACAGTTTGCACAGGCATGATGAACCAATCTCTCTTCTTGGTTGGAGAAATTGGGGGCAATGATTACAACCTACCACTTCTCTCTAGGGTGCCCTTTGAGAAGATTCACAGTTTCACTCCAAGTGTTGTTGCCAAAATTTCTTCTACAATCACGGTGAGCCATCTACTGCTGCTGTCGTGATCATTGTTATTTCAATCTTGAGTTGGGAACTCAAGAAACAGTGCAGGAGTATATAGTAATGCAAGGGAATTGAATTTGCAGGAATTGATTGGACTGGGAGCCAAAACGTTGGTGGTACCTGGTAACCTCCCAATCGGTGCGTCCCAAACTACCTCATGATATTCAAGAGTGATAAGAAGGAAGATTACGATCCAGAGACGGGTTGCCTCAGGTGGATGAATGAGTTCTCACAGTATCACAACAAACTTCTTGTGGATGAGTTGGAAAAGTTGCGCAAGCTTCATCCTGGTGTAGCGATCATCTATGCCGATTACTACGGAGCTGCTATGGAGATCTTCCGTTCCCCTGAACAATTTGGTGAGTTCAGAGGTTGCCATTTTACTTTATAGTTTATACTACAAAATTAGTTTGTAGCATACAAGAAAAAGACTTTTCACCAACGAAGATGTGCCAGTCCGTAGTACCTTCTCAAACAAAGCAACCCATACCCTATGTTCATATAACAAAACTATGAAGGAAGGATTTCTCTCCTCCTTGATTATTCTAACCACACCATGGAAAGAGATTACAAGTATACTTCCTCCACAACTTTCTGCATTGATAACAGATCACTGGAGGACTAATTTGTAGAAAGTTGATGGCATGCTGTTTTTCTTTTCTTTCTTCCACTTTTCATAATACAAAGCAAAATAACTAGAATAGAGTAGATGGATAGCCATAGCTCCGGAGAAGACAGAAATAAATCTAGAATGGGGGAAATGCAAATAGCCGGCCATGTGTTAGGAGCATGTTTAATTGGATTTCTGGTGAAATATTAGTAATGAATAATATCAAATGACATAACTTAAGCTTAACAAATATTATCAAATCACACAACAGAAACTTTCAGAAGTACCATCATGTAAGATCAAGTACAGCTGGGTTTCCTCTGGTAGCATAAGTGAGCTCCGAATTTTACTAGCCAGTTGGTTTCACTAGATAAAATATCTAAAAGCCTTAGAAGCTCCAAGAAAGAAAAAAAAAAAAACAGATGGACTCATCAAGAACAGGTTTTTCTGGCTGATCCTCTGTTTAACATTGCTATAACTGTTATTCAGGTATCGAGGATCCTTTGGCAGCTTGCTGCGGTGGAGAAGGACCTTATGGTGTGTCCATGACTGCAAGCTGTGGATATGGAGGATACAAGGTGTGTGATAACCCACAAAAGTATGGATCGTGGGATGGATTCCATCCCTCAGAAGCTGCATACAAGGCCATTGCAATTGGCCTGTTAAGAGGTTCATACACGCAGCCTCCAATTGCTACCACCACCAGTTCATGTCCACAACTTACTGAGCTCGGCCCTTCTGTTGAACACAAGGTTCTCTACGACTTGTAATTATGTAAATTCATTTTTGTTATCATTAATTATAGAAATACGTAAGGTTAAAGATGCACCGATTGTGACATTTTTTGCCTGATTACAGAACTGCAGTACTGTTCTACACACCACGGCTGTAGCCCAAGTGATTGGTTGGCTTCTGTTTTTCCTTCTCTTTTTATAGCCACAGGTTTTTATAAATTGTTGTTTTGTTGCTTCTCCATCATTTTCAAGATTTCTTCGTTCTTATAGTTGTGTACAGTTAACTTCTTAGCGTCCTTTCTTCTGTATAGTTCTAGGATTAGCGGTTAAGAGGAGATAGCCACATCCTTTGCTCGTCTTGGCTGACTGGCTGGTGTGTCTGAAATGTTGCTGCTTCTTTCCCCACTTTTTTTTTGAACGAAGGGCAGGAGCTCTGCCAATTCAATTAAGAGAGGGAACAAGGACAAGCACCGTCCTATCTTATAGTTCTGCTCGGGCTAAAAGAAAAGCCCCGAGTTGCTGAAGCGACAAAAGGAAAGAACAACTGTAGCAGGAACGACAACAGAATAAGAGACAGCGGAACGAGAGAGAACTACGGGATGAAAAAGCAGCTACGTCAGAATCTCGAAGGCCCGATTCCTCGTGTCAACGTCATTCTTATGCGTTGAAACACTTGCTGAACCGAGGGGTAATCCTGCTGATAAATTCCTCGGTTCCTTTGTTGTAAATGTAACCATCCATTCTTCCGATTAATGCATTGGTTAACCGAGCCTATGTTCTGTCAAAAGAAAAGAAGGTTGTAGCTTTTCATAGTCTTTTCTTTTTCCTCTTGGTGCTTTCCTCGGTAAACTATTAGTGTCGCTTCGTCACAAACTTTAGCGTTTCCTACTTTTATTATCTTTGCTTTTGTGGCTGTGCTTGCATGATACTGCCGGAATCGATACAAATCTTTACTCACGCGCCGTCTTCCTGTCATCCAGTTTGCGTGGGCCGGGATTGACGGATCAACTGATCACTCCCAGCAAAAGACAATGATACTCCTCCTAGAACATTAAACTTTGTAAAGTTTGACTGCCAATATGTTTAACAATATCTAGATTGGATATATAAAAATTATATCATTAGATTTGTCATTAAAAGTACTATTATAATATTATAATTTAATTAGTATATCTTAATATAAAGTTATAAAAAAGTAAGGTAAACGTCACGTATCGAAGACCACGTAAAAAGTTAAAAATGTCAAATAAAAAAGAACAGAGGGAGTATAACAAAACTAACTTATAAAATGGATGGGCGGGATCCTGTCCAATGTCTGCAAGTCTGATTGGCAATTGCTATCTATCGAATATTGAACACTTCCAATCTGAGAAAGTTCACAAATTCAGACAAGAAACAACAAATTTGAAAATTCGCACAACAAACGACAAATCTGTTTCTTGATCGGCGACGGCGAAGGATCAAGCGGCGTAGGGATCTCTAAATGATGGCTAACCGACATTAGGGTTAGGGTTAGGGTTCACCGAGGTTAAGAGGTTCACCGAGACCGGTGATATGAACACGCCGGTGAAGACGTATCCATAGGGATGGTTCGATCTCACAACGTAGAACTCGATAACTAGTCGCGAACAACCAAGATAACAATGCAACTCGACGGACACCTAAAGGCCAACCACAATCCAATGCAAGGACCTGCAATCAGATATTCGCCCAACCACACTTAAAGTTTTCAATCCACACAACCATGCACGAAGTTGGAGAACAAATTGGTCATCCTCGAAGAACCGCTTTTGCAATTACCAAAGGAAATCACAAGTGCAAAGGATAGAAGAGTTTCAACTCTCAAGTAGCACTTGGCTAACAAAAGTTTTTGTTATCTGAAATATTCTGAGTTCTAAGGATAGAGCAAAAGGACTATATATACTAGAAACAACCCTCCTAGCTAGGTATGAGTACTAAAGTTGCTACGACCAAGTCTCCAGGGACAAACTTATGGAAATCTGAAGGTATTTACTATCATGGGTTATTGTGGGTAAAGCGATACAACATTTGCAGAGTTAAAACGTGATCACGCCTGTCTCCTAGATTGGAGTCTACGAGATCCTTTTCAGGGCTCGAACCCATGATACGAATGACTAGTAAATTTTTAAATTGAACTCGTTTTTCTTCGCATAAAACTGTATTTCTAAACTATTGTGATTCTAGGTAAGACTGAAGATGGATGGGGTTAATTATTGGATTAAGTACATTCTTTGTCCCTCAACTCTTGCCCTAGTTTAATTTCCATCCCTGAAGTTCAATACCGGGTATAACGCGTCCTCGAAGTTTCTAAACCGTGCAAAAACTATCATGTTTTCCTTTTAAAGGTGGTTTCGTACCACGTGGAAAAAAGAAATATTTTCTCCTGCCACCGGACGTCCACACTGGCACACAAGAGTGAGAGGGGGATTAAGAGGGAGCAGAGAGCAGGGCACACAAGAGAACAGAGGAGGAGGCTCACCAAGAGGAAGCCGGGGAGGCACTAGGCGGCGGCGGCCGGGCCGAGCAAAGAAATGGCCGAGGCGGCGAGGCCGCAAAAGCGGTGACCGGGGTGGGGAGGAGGCCGAGGGAGGCGGCATTAAGGCCGGGATGGCGCCGAGGAGAAGCTGGCGGCGGGCGACGGTGCAATGACCGAACAAGGGTGCCACGACCGAGCGAGGGAGGAAGGAGGCGAGCATGAGCACGAGAGAGGTACATAGAAGCTCACTGTGATGTCCGAGGAGGCGGGGAAGCACCGAGGAGGCCGAGACGAGAGGTCGGCGGCGCGGGTGGTTCACGCTGCGGCGCCTAGGGCGGCGGAGCTTGCCGGCGGTTGGGGCGGCGGGGTGTCGGTGTGGTGCTCTAGATGGGAGGAATTGATCCGAGGGGCGCCGAGGAGAAGATGGCGGCGGTGGAGCTTGAATCGTCCGGAGGCGGAGGGGATGGTGGTTCCGGCGATTTCTTCGGGCGGTGGCCGACCGTGGGCCGGAGGAGGCATCTAGGAAGAGGCGGAGGAGGCATCCACGCCGGCAAACGCTTCTTGTCCACCTTCTCTCCGCTGCCCTGCACTTGCCTTGGACGATGGGTGCCCTCCCGAACACGGCCTGCCTCGCAAAGACGCGCAGGATCCTACTGGCGCACCACCGCTGGGAGCCCCACCGCATGGAGCCAATGCAGCTGTCGGACACGGGGGCTCGCTGCCTGACCGCCACCGGCGCGGCCGTGTCCTTGCAAATCGAGCCTCCTTTCACGGTGAGGCGAAGCTGGAGAGCCCCTGGAGGCTCTGCACGGAGGCAGAGGTCCGGCAGAGCAAGACGCTCCTCACGGTGGTGCTCAGCTGACGACCACGCCACGGCCGAGCGTCGTGGCGTCGAAGACGTTGGGGAGGGTGGCCTCGGAGACGCCGCGCGAGGCCAGGACGGAGCACCCAGAGGAACGGTTGGCCGCGTTGGCGATGCCCCACGCCGTTTCCACGAGTCGGCGGCGCCCAAGCCGGGCGAGGCGCTAAGCCGACGTGAGCATGGACGCCGGCCCGCGCATCCACCCTTCGAGCACTGCGGTTCGCGCGGCAGGCAGCGGATGCCTCCGGCGAGAGCTTGTGGAGCGGGCCGATGTCGAACATGGGGACAAGGTGTTAAGGATGAGCCCCGACGAGGTCCTCACCGCCGCTATGGCCTGATAAATCACACATTTGGTCGTGCTCGTGGCCAGTGCTGCCGACGGAAATCAGGTCCCGGCCGCCAAGTGCCACCCCGCCATTCCAGCCACCCGGCGACCTCCTCCTTGGACCAACCACGTCACTCGGCGTTCTAGAGCCCAAGAATCAAAAGCCCTCAACTAATTCCTCCATGCATCCACAGGAAACCGCCGGAGTCTCCGTCTCCCTCCGCTTCGGCCAAATGTTGCCGGCCGCTTCTTCCTCGCGCAGTGCGCCTCCACCCATTCCTCGCGGTGAGTATCCTCGACCTCCCGACCTTTCCCAACCACCAATTGAAGCCCTCACCCACCCGCCACCGCCCCACGTTGCCCTCGCGCGCCATCGGCTCGTCGCCGCCCACCATGAGCCTCCTCGGCTTCATCAGCCTCGGTGAGTTCCTACCACTCCCCTAGTGCTCATGCGCATGCCCCTTTTCCCTTTCCCCACTCCGGCGCCGTCGCCCCACTTCCTCTCCCGGCTCGGCGGCCGCCTGCATCGCTCCGCCGCTCCGACCACTCTGGCCACGCCACCACCGCCCACGGAACCACCTCCTCGTTCCGGGTCCATTTTGGCTACTCACGGCCGCCGTCGTCGCCTCCCTCGCCGGAGAACGGCCACGAGGACAAGGGTGGGCGGTGGCATCCACACGGCGGCAGAGACGATGGTGTTGGAGCCGGAGGAGGCGGTGGTCGGTGGAGTAGTGCGTGGCGGTGGCAGTGGGCGTGGGTGCTCTCCTACACGGTGGCGCTGGTGGCTCTAGCCTCACCATCTCCCTCTCGTCCATGAATGGATTGGCTTTGGCTCTGGCCTCACCGCTATGACGCATGGAGAAGCAGAGTGGGAGGAGTTCGCCAGCGTGGACGCCCTGGTGGCAGAGAAAACTATTTCTTTTTTTCACGTGGCATGAAACCACCATCAAAAGGAACAGATAACGTTTTTACACTATTGATACTTGGAGGACGCGTTATACCCGGTATTGAACTTTAGGGACGAACTTTAAACTAAGGCAAGAGTTGAAGGACGAAGAATGTACTTAATCCTATATAATAAAGCAAATGCTGCGACACACCACGTCATCACGCACACAATACTAGATAGAAGCAAAGCATCACAGGAAGCTAGGATCCGATCGACATGGCAGCCGCCACGATGGCCCTCTCCTCCCCGGCGCTGGCCGGCAAGATCGGCAGGGACGTGTTCGGCGAGGGTCGCATCACGATGCGCAAGACCGTGGTCGCGCCGGTGCCACGGCAGGCGTCGGGTAGCCCGTGGTACGGCCCGACCGCGTCGTCGCACTCGCCCGCCGTCTGGCGAGCCCCGAGCCGTGACGGACCCAAACTATATTTAGGTAGGGCGGTTGTAAGGCCGATCAAAGTTTGAGCCTTTGCCGCCGCCGCCGCGCGGTCTTGTGGCCTGCCTCGCCCCCAGCCACCGTGCGCCCGAGCCCTCGTCGTGCCTCGCCTCACCTTGCCCGCCGTGCCGCGCCCACCGCTTGGTTAGGGTTAGGGAGGAGAGAACTAAGAAGACATGAGTTAGTGAGGAGCAAAAAGGCCATGAGCCTATGAGAAAATGTGATACAATTTGTGAGCTATAAGCAAGGTTTCTAATTTGGATTGTTGGAGAAATAACTATGCAAAATTTGTTTACCCACCTTTTATAAATCTACAACAAATTGTATATATATAACCCATAAGTACTAAATACATGTAACTAGAAGTCTAGAATAGACAAGTACACAATATCACAAACATCATCTTAACATTCTAATTTCCAAGTTTCTAATTCTAAGTTTCTAACTATTTAAATCATTCTACTAACTGTTGTCAACTTTATTCTTTACCTTCACCTCAAGTAGTCAAGTTCAACTCCACCTCATTACCTCAACTCGCGAAGCTCCTGTGTCAGCGTCCCATCGAGTGCCGATCGCCTCATTCTTCCGTGCCGTTGCAGTCGCGCTGTCGCCGCCTCCACTTCCAAAGACTGCTGCCACTCGCCGGCGGCGCGCTCAGCGCCTCCAGCAGCTCCTCGTAGCCCGTCTGCCTCAACCCCACTGCCGCCGGGTCGCCGACGCCGCACTCCGCCAGCAGACCAGCCGATTGAGTTGATGATGTTACACGCCGGACTCTTGCTTGGTGATAGCAAGATCCTTACTCTCATGGAGAGGATGACACTTGGAGATGGGGCAAATTTTTCTTGGTTTATTTCTCTTCACAATGCCATGCCAACTCGAGGGGTTGGGTATACATATTTATAAGTCGCTACTCACCCAAGCATATGCCAAGATGCTAGTCTAAGATGCTAACAACTCGTCTAGATGCCTGTCCTCTAAGATGCTAACAACCTGTCTTAGATGCTGGTCAAGATGTTGTCCTAGAGATGCTAACAACTACCAAGGATGCGCTGTCCTTTACAAAAGCAAAAGCCACACAAAAAGCCGATACCGCAGGCCGAACCATTACGAGACTTATCCATCATTCTCCCCTAAGTCTTGTGTGTCTCCTGTGAGGAATCTGAGCCATCCCGATCCTAGAGCGGAGCGTCATCCTGATTTCCACGAGGCGCCCCAAACTCTGATGTAACCTCGAACGCCGAGTCACGCTCGGAGAAGAACTCCGCCGCCGGTCATGTGGTGGGTGTCGCCGGTGTCGAGGCACCACCCGTCGGTCTTGCTGCCGTTTAACTTTCGCCGAGGAGCGTGTGCTTTTGGCTCGCCAAGGTGGAGGAGAGCCGCTGCGGCGGTGCCGTCGAGGTAGTTCGATGCTCGCTGAGCAATGAACAGAGCCGCTTACTCCTCCTCTCCTGCCGCGCACGGCGTGGCTCCGGCCGCGTCGTGGTATCCGACAATCTTGGCCCGCGACTGTGCTTGCTCGCGAGCTGTAGCAAGAGTCGCCTCGTCGCCTACTTGCCGCGGCCGCTCGCCTGCGCCCACGATCATCACCTTCAAGACGCCCCGCGCCATGTTCGGGCGTCTTTGCGCTGCTTGCCGCGCTTGCTACACGCTGTGGTCGCTGTCGTGGAAGAAGGCTCTCTTCTTCCTCGTCACCGCCGGCAGCCCCACCGCCTCGGTGAGGAGGAGCTTCCCGCCAATGGTGACCGGTCCTAGAGGAGTTGTGGCTCATCATCACTGCGACGACCTTGGGCGACTCTATCGCCTCCTCGACGACATCGTGGAGGTCCGAAGCAGAGATCGATCGAGCGAGCCATCTGCTGTACTTCGGGGACGCAGCCGAAGAGCTTCTCCACGCTCTCTCTCGCCGAAGGTGTCATCGAATCGCATCAGCTTCTCGCAATGCAGTGTTGAGACGCGAGAGCAAAGTCATCGACGCCTCACCGGCTTGAAGGCCGGTTCTCCCACTCCGCGCGGCGCTCGCAGCGTGTGGACTTTGCGGGCGGTCACCGCCGATGCGTGAGGCGGCGATGGCGCCCAAGCCTCCTTGGTAGTCCGCTTGTTGGAGAGCGAGAACGCATCTCGGGGCGGGGCGGCGGCGATGAGCATCCAACGCCATCGATCCTCGTTGTAGTCGGCGTCGCCGCACTCGCATCGCACCCACATGCCGCACCGAGCCTCACCTTCATCACCGCGGCCCACTCGACGAAGTTGGCCTTGGTGAGGTAGGCTACCCACCGCGGCCGCCCCCGACAACACCGAACCCGTGGTAACCACGGCATCGGTCCGGAGAGAGAGCTCATGCCGCTGTGAAGGCCACGCCTCTATCGACCGCTCGCCGCCGTTGTCGTGCGCGCTCTTCGAGAGCGCCATCGCTGCGGCGCGCCTCCAGAGTGCCACCGCTGTGAGCTCGCCTCCTCCGTGAGCGCCACCGCCATCGCGCGCCTCCGAGAGCGCCACCGGCTGCGGCCGCGCTCGTCTGGATCGCCGCAAGCTCGTGGGCGCTAGCGCGGTTGCCCACCGCGCCCCGCCTCGCCGTGGCTCCCTCGCCGCCGGTCGAGGTTCGCACGACGCTTATCGCCGCCGAAATGGAGCTACCGACGCCGCGCAGAGCCTCGACCGGCCGCTGCCGCGACGCGTACGACCGCCGCTGCCACCATTCTCGCCTCGCCGCCGCTGCTCCTCGCGGCCACGTTACCGACGCCCTTTCGCGAGCTGCCTCGGCTCGCCACGCTGCTTCACGCCGGCTGCCGCGGCCGAAGCTTTGATCGTCACGACGCAATGCGTGCTCGAGGCGACCGAGCGCCGAGACCGCCTGCGGACATGGCGCTGCTATCGGGGTGTTGCGTGGAGAGAGGGCTCGCCGACGAGGCCGCCGCCGTCCTCGGAGGAGCGGCGTGTACACGAGGGCCGCTGCCACTAACGGGCCGAGAAGTGAGCGGCGAGAAGAAGATGAGCAGAGATGCTCAAGCTAAGGAGATAGTATAGCTCGATACCACTTGTTACAACGACTCTTGCTCTTGGTGATAGCAAGATCCTTACTCTCATGGAGGATGACACTTGGAGATGGGGCAAATTTTCTTGGTTTATTTCTCTTCACAATGCCATGCCAACTCGAGGGGTTGGGTATACATATTTATAGGTCGCTATCTCACCAAGCATATGCCAAGATGCTAGTCTAAGATGCTAACAACCTGCTCTAGATGTTTGTCTCTAAGATGCTAACAACCTGTCCTAGATGTCCGGTCAAGATGTCGCTCTTAGAGATGCTAACAACCAACTCAAGATGTTGTCCTTGAGATGCTAACAACCACCAAGGATGTCAGTCTTTACAAAAGCAAAAAGCCGACATAAAGGCCGACTAACGTAAAGCCGACACGCAGACTTATCCATCGATGAATGATGAGTTGGGTTCGATCCTTGCTTTCTTCTTCAAAGCCGTTCTTGTTCTTGGTTCCTCTCGCTTGTTCTTGGTTCCCCGCTTCCTCGCTCCTTCCCATTTGTTCTTGCTCGCGGGAGTGTTCTAGGCACTCGAAGGGGAGCTGCGCGTCGCCCGACCATGCCGTAGGAGGGTCCGCCCCGCCTCGAGCTATCTCGACCGCGAGTTCCCGGCGACTACGGTGGGACATCGGGGCTATCCGCCGACTTGAGAGGCGTTTCGCCAAGAACCGCGAGTGGAGGTGATCCACTGGCTGTCACCATGCTCTGGCGCTTCTACCGCTTTGCGTCTTCGAGCCCTCGCCTCGCAATCTGCAGCTAAGTTCGCGAGCGGCCGTCTCGTTCAAGGCCGGCTCCTAGATCTTCACGAGGGCGCCTCGACTACCTCGGAACCCCACCTCATCCACGCCCGAGCATCCTCACCATCCAGGCGTTGGCTGTATCACGCCGATTTCAGCTCATCTCAAACGAAATCAACTACGACGCACTCATCCATGCGATGAGATCGATGCAACATGCATGTAGGTTAGCCTGATGGAAGCCGTTGAGGGTACCGATCGCCGGCGCGCCGGGCGAGGTCGTGGACCACAGCATTTCCGGTGGCGCCGACCGCGCCGCTCGCTGACGACCCGGAGGTTGTTCGCGAGCTCAAGGTGAAGGAGCTCAAGAACGGCCGCCGCCATGTTCGGATTCGTGGCAGCCATCGCCACGCAAGTAGGGCCCCGACGAACCTCGCGACCACCTCCGCCACCCGCCAACAACGCTCTGGCGTACGCCACCAACTTCGCCCGGCAGTGAGCATGCATGCCATGCCATGCCGGGGTGTACGTACGGTACAAGTTTAAACGAGTGGCCACTACGCACTGCACGCGTGCCGTAGATGTGCGTATTTGTGGGACTGTGGGATCGATGTATGAGTACGTGAAGGGAGAGTGTGAGATTGTACCAGAGTGTGTATTTCTATGCATGTTCGGACCCTGATCAATGAAATATCTTCTTGTAATATGTCTCTCGCTGTGCGATCATGATAATTCTGGATTAGAAGTAGTAGCGAAGTACATATACAAAATGTTGAAGCTTAATTACTTAACATGAACAAAGGTTGCAATTTTTGAAGTTACAACTTACAAAGGCACCTAAAAGTTGGCTGGAGTACTCAACATGGACTAGAATGCGGTGGCACCAATCCAATATAAGCATTTTGTGATCATCGTGTTTGGAGGGGGATTTGTCCTATATAAGCATTTTAGTGATCACTGTGTTTGAGGGGCGATTTGGATTCAAATCGTTATTTTTAGTTGAAATTTGAAACAAATCCCAAAATTTCCAAAGAACCCTCATATCCAAACAACCCCAAGTTTATACTTCAGTTGAACTGCACATTTTCTCGACTTCTCATAACATAGGTTATGTTGAAAGTATGAGCATTTTTCAATTACTTTAATCCAAAATATAGTAGATAAATCATGAGAATTACTCTAGTCATTTTCACAAAGTAAATGAACAAGAACACTATAGCCATACTAAGATCCGTATGACATAAACTAGTATACCTATCTCAAAGGTTCAAGCAACAATGTGATAAGAAAAATAACCAACTAATATGTGCAAGATAGACATACCCGATGCGATGAAGGGAGTAGTAGTAGTAGGAGTTCCGCATCCAAAGAGTTAGTCAGTGTGAGTCTTGGTCGTTTGTCATGGCGAGTGGTAGTAGTCGTGCGCTTGATGTAGTAGCGTAGAAACGAATGAAGAAGAAGAAGCGAAATAGCCGCGCTAACGCTTCCCAAGAACCTTATTCGCCGCCGCCGTGCAAGCATTCGATGACGATGGTTCCGAGGCTGCTCTCCCGGCGGCATCAGACACGCCTACGGATGGATGATCGCCGAGACAAAGAACAAAACCGCTGGTATACTATTGTCTTTCGTGGAGAGTGTTCATCACCGTAAGAACAAGTGCTCGGCTCCATATAAAGGCAAAAACCCGAGACTAGAAACGATCGTCATTACCCACTAGTAATCGCAGCCATTACCCAATCACTAGTAAATCGCAGTTTATTACTTTAGTACTAGTAATCATGCGCCATTACCCAATACTAGTAATCGCAAAGCCATTATTATCAAGTACCGATTTACAAACAGAGCATGTTCTACTTAATGGCAAAACAAAGAGACTAGAAACGCTCACCATTACTCACGTAATCAACTGCTATCGCCACCATTTGTTAATGCCATTAATCGCGAGTCGCTATGCCGATTCGAATAGATAAAAAAACGCAGACGCACTCGACACGCTCACAGAGCTGCCAGATACGCACACGCACACGCACGCACTGCGAGGCGCAGGCGTGGCGAGGCGAATGAGCGAGCGCGTGTATTGGCTCTCCCAATTCCACAAGGGCTACCACGTTCCACCTTTTAAAGTGGTGTAACTCCCATTCAACTCTCCATATGGGACTAAATAGTTTTAGCACATGCACATGGGCCTTTGAGATTTTCCAGAATTGATTAGGATTAAACATAGGCTCAACTCAGATTAATTCCAACAATCCCACTAGATCCCAAGGGCACATGTCAAATGCATTGACCAAGCAGTATTGTTTTGATATACCGTTGTTTTGATGGAGACCGGTTAAGGTTGAACATCCACCTAGAATGAAGTTACACTTATCCACAATCGCACAATGGACTGAGCCTTGAATTGACAACAAGCTTATGTGGATAAGTTTTACAGTGCCGCAGCATCCTCATGGGTTGAAGCATATGAGTCATACTCCCGGCCTATTCATGAGCTTCCTAGAGATTACCCTATCTCATAGATCATGACTAGCAATCGGGCTCATATAGGTGTGTTCTTTCAAGATCTGCTCAGAGGACAACATCTTTGCTTAAACAAGCCACAGAACACATTAAGATAATAATCAACTTTGTCATACATGATTTAGAGAGAATTGCATCTCCAATGGAGTGGGTCTATAAAAGTACTCTCTCCTCGATTAACTAAAAGTTTGTTTCGCTAATCTTACTTCACAGATCTCCGATCATATAGGATGGGTTACCACTATGGTATAACTCACGTGGGTCTCAAACCCATCTCCTCGATGCATTGTCTATCACATTCCGTGATAAACCCTTTGTGAAGGGATCTCGCAGATTCTTAGCTGTTTGGATCGCCGCCGCCCATGCGGCGCGCCCCTGCGCCTCGCGCGCTCCCGCCGCGCGGCCTCAACCCAGCGCGCGAAGGCGCTGACGCGCCTTCGCTCGCCGGCAGGAGCCGATTGAGTTGATGAATGATGAATTGGGTTACGATCCTTGCTTTCTTCTTCTTCAAAGCCGTTCTTGTTCTTGGTTCCCTCTCGTCTTGTTCTTGGTTCCGGCTTCTGCTCCTCTCGTTCTTGTTCTTGCTCGCGGGAGTGTTCTAGGGGCACTCGAAGGGCTCGGCGCGCCAACCATGCGAAGGAGGGTCCGCCCGCCCGAGCTATCGCCGAGTTCCGGCGACTCGGGTGGGACACGTCGCGTCCGCGACCGACTGTTGGAACCAAGCCAAAGAAGACTAGCAAAAACACATGAACATCCGAGATCACACACACCGCATGCTATCACATGAGCGAGCCGCATACAACACCGGAGAACACAAAACAAGAGACACCAGAAGATTTTTGCGCTAGAAAAGTTACCTCTCACTTGGCGTTTACTTCTATTTTATAATCATGGAATTACATGAAACTTTGTGCTAAAAATAGCATCAGATCCTTTCCTTACAACGTCTAATCCAAGTTGTAAGATTATGAAACAAATTCGATATGGAAACAACTAAGCGGAAAGTCACACCATGATTCGTGCATGTCAAGATTATAGCTAACAATCCCTCTAATCTTGACACACCGACCAAACTTTTGCGCGATCGGTCTCAACTATGACTATCCCGTGTTCCCAGCGCCCTTGGCGGCCCAGCGAGCCGACACGACGACTGTAACCCGGCGCGAGAAAGCATCTCCTGAGGCATCTCGACTCAACTCCACGTGACTCGCACTTCAGGCGCATGGCGACACATCTCCTCAACAGTCCACTGGTACTCAACCTCACCGGACTGCGCTCGGGCGGCGAACCACCTCCTCCGTCTGGACTCAAGCTCGGGATGGCGAACACATCTCCTCAACATCCGGACTCAACTCGCGGCTCACTCGGCGGCGATCACCTCCGACGTCCTGATCTCGGGATGGCAACCATCTCCCACACGAACTCGAACCTCTACACGACAATCGCACCGCATCGCTGTACCAACTCCGCTTCCATATGGCAGCGCAACCACCTAGCGTTCCACCGCGTCGACTCTCCTCCGCGTCGCGGCGCATACCGTACTATCGTCCGCTCGCAGCATCGAGCCGCGCGCGAGCCGCGCTGCGGACTGGCGCTGCTGCTGATGGCGTAATATGCACCATGCATTGCGCTCGAGTGCACACAACTGAGCGGCATCTCCTCATCCGATTCCTGCTCGCTGACGCAACGATGGCGATGGAGACTCGATCTCCCGAGCCGTATCTCGACTCCACGTCTCGTGACTTGCCGCTCATGCTTGTCGCACAACATGCAACCTACTCTCACTACGGCATGACACCGCACGCATGCGCAAATCGGTTTATTCTCTTCACATGCATGCCGACTAGGCGTTGGCGACCATTCAGTGTACAAGCAATCCGACAGCTATCTCCTTGTGTCAAACCTTCGCTCGATACCAATTGTTGGAACGCAATGCCAAAGAAGACTAGCAAAACATATGAACATTCCGGAGATCACACACAAGCATGCTATCACATGAACTCACGCACGCACACAACACCAGGAGAACACAAAACAAGAGTACACGAGAAGATGTTGGTTGCCTGCTAGAAAAGTTACTCTCTCGAAGCGTTTATCTATTTTGATAATCATGGAATTACATGGAAACTTTGTCCGCTAAAAATAGCATCGAGATCCTTTCTTACAACGTGTCTAGATCAGGCTAGTACGACTTATGCGAAACAAATTGGATCATATGCGAAACAACTAAGCGGAAAGTCACACCATGATTACGGTGCATGTCAAGATTATAGCTACGAGACGTTCGCCAAGAACCGCGAGTGGAGGTGATCCACTCGGCGGCCATGCTCGGCGCCCTCGGCTGCGTCTTCCCGAGCCTCGCCGCAAGGCGTCAAGTTCGGCGAGGCCGCTCGTTCAAGGCGGCTCCAGATCTTCACGAGGCGGCCTCGACTACCTCGGCAACCCGACCTCATCCACGCCCGAGCATCCTCGCCATCCGGCGTTCGGTATCCTTCGATTTCACTCATCTCAACGAAATCAACTACGTCGTACTCATCCATGCGATGAGATCGATGCAACATGCATGTGTAGGTTGTCCGATGGGCCGTTGAGTCCGTATCGCCGGGGCGCTTCGGGGTCGTGGACCCCGATGGCGGGCCGACCGCTGGGCTCGCCGCGACCGGAGGCGTTCGCGGAGCTCAAGGTGAAGGAGCTCAAGACGGCCGCCTCGCCATGTTCGGATTCTTCGTCGCAGCCATCGCCACCGAACCGTCGAGAACCTCGCGGACCACCTCGCCCCGCAACAACAACGCTGGGCGACGCCACCAACCGCCCCCAAGTGAGCATGCATGCCATGCCATGCCGGTGTCGTGGTACGGCAAGTTTAAACGAGTGGCCACTACGCCGCGGTGCGTAGATCGATTTGTGTGGCTGTGGGGATCGATGTATGAGTCGTGAAGGGAGGGTGAGATTGTACCGAGTGTGTATTTCTATGCATGTTCGGACGATCAATGAAATATCTTCTTGTAATATGTCTCTCGCGCATCATGATAATTACGATTAGAAGTAGTAGCGAAGTACATATACAAAATGTTGAAGCAATTACAACATGAACAAAGGTTGCAATTTTTGAAGTTACAACTTACAAAGGCACCTAAAAGTTGGCTGGAGTACTCAACATGGACTAGAATGCGGTGGCACCAATCCAATATAAGCATTTTTGTGATCATCAGGTTTGGAGGGGGGATTTGTCCTATATAAGCATTTTAGTGATCACCAGGTTTGGAGGGGGCGATTTGGATTCAAATCGTTATTTTTTAGTTGAAATTTGAAACAAATCCCAAAAATTTCCAAAGAACCCCTCATATCCAAACAACCCCAAGTTTATACTTATTGAACGACACATTTTCCGACCTTAACATAGGTTATGTTGAAAGTATGAGCATTTTTAATTACTTTAATCCGAAATATAGTAGATAAATCATGAGAATTACTCTAGTCATTTTCACAAAGTAAATGAACAAGAACACTATAGCCATACTAAGATCCGAAGGACATAAACTAGTATACCTATCTCGGTGTTCAAGTTAACAAGATAAGAAAAATAACCAACTAATATGTGCAAGATAGACATCCGGATGCGAGAAGGAGTAGTAGTAGGGAGTTCCGATCCGAGAGCAACGGAGTCTTGTCGTTTGTCATGGCGTAGTGGTAGTAGTCGTGCGATTGATGTAGCGTAGCACGAATGAAGAAGAAGAAAGCGGCCAGCGGCAACGCTCCCAAGAACCTTATTCGCCGCCCGTGCAAGCATTCGATGCGATGGTTCGAGGCTCGCTTCCGGGCGGCCACACGCCGCCACGGATGGAGATCGCCGGAAACAAAACAAAACCGTGGTATACTATTGTCTTTCGGAGAGTGTTCATCCCGAAGAACAAGTGCTCTCCATATAAAGGCAAAAACCGAGAACTAGAAACGTCGTCATTACCCACTAATCGCAGCCATTACCCAATCACTAGTAACGCATTTATTACCCAGTCACTAGTAATCGCAGCCATTACCCAATACTATCCGACCATCGCTCGATTTCAACGAGCATGTTCTACTTAATGGCAAAACAAAGAGACTAGAAACGGTCACCATTACTCACGTAATCGAACCTTCGCCACCATTTGTTAATGCCATTAATGCAGTCGTGCTTCGATTCGAATAGATAAAGAAAACGCGACGCCTGAACCGCCGCGCTGCGATACGCCGCCACGCACCGCCGGCGAGGCGAGGCGTGGCGGCGAATGGCGCGCGGTGTATTGGCTCTTCCAATTCCACAGGGCTACCACGTTCCACCTTTTAAAGTGGTGTAACTCCCATTCAACTCTCCATATGGGACTAAATAGTTTTAGCACATGCACATGGCCTTTGAGATTTTCCAGAATTGATTAGGATTAAACATAGGCTCAACTAATTAATTCCAACAATCCCCACTAGATCCCAAGGGCACATGTCAAATGCATTGACCCGAATTGTTTTGATATACCGTGTTTTGATGGAGACCGTTAAGGTTGAACATCCACCTAGAAAGTTACACTTATCCACAACGCACAATGGATGAGCCTTGAATTGACTTTTATGTGGATAAGTTTTACCAGTGCCAGCATCCCGGGTTGAAGCATATGAGTCATACTCTGGCCTATTCATGAGCTTCCTAGAGATTACCTATCTCATAGATCGCGACTAGCGATCGGGCTCATATAGGTGTGTTCTTTCAAGATCGCTCGAGGACAACATCTTTGCTTAAACAAGCCACAGAACACATTAAGATAATAATCAACTTTGTCATACAGATTTAGGAGAAATTGCATCTCCAATGGAGTGGGTCTATAAAAGTACTCTCCTCCCGATTAACCAAAAGTTTGTTTCGCAATCCTACTTCACAGATCTCCGATCATATAGGATGGGTTACCACTATGGTATAACTCACGTGGGTCTCAAACCCATCTCCTCGATGCATTGTCTATCACATTCCGTGATAAACCCTTTGTGAAGGGATCGCGATTCTTAGTGTTGGATATAATCCAAAGCTATTACTCGAGTTTCTCATTTTTCGCGATTTGATCTTCTCTTCACATGTCTTGATGCCTTCATATTATCCTTAGAATTGTTCACTTTGGCGATCACGATCCGATTGTCACGATTCATCGAAATAGCGATGCGGTTTTCAACCACCGCAAATTCATCAAAGCTCACGAAGCCATTCGGCTTCAACGATGGATATCTAATGTTGTGTGTTCGCTTCCATTGTTGACCTCGTTAAGATGATCGCTTGCAAGACTTCCATGAAACAGCGCCACCTCCAAGTGTGAAGATATATCCACTTGTGGCCTTAATCTCATCGCATCGATATCCAATTTGAATCGCTATAACCCTCCGAGTACCCAGGTACCGGTATAGTGAATGCCATAACTCATAGTACCTTTTAGATAGCGCATTACCCTCTCAAGAGCATGTCAATGATCATCTCCCGGATTAGAAACAAAACGACTTAGTTTGCTCACAGCAAACGAGATGTCAGACCTAGTACCGCTAGCTAAATACATGAGTGAACCAATTATCTGAGAATATCTCAATTGGTTTCGGCTATTCTCCGATTCTTCCTAAGCAACATGCTAGGATCATAAGGTGTTGGAGAGGATTTGCGATCGCTATAACCAAAACGACTCAAAACCTTTTCCACATAATGAGATTGCAACAATGTAATCCCACCATCATCACCTCTCAACGACTTGATGTTCAAGATAACATCACTACCCCCGGATCTTTCATCTCAAAATTCGAGACAAGAAATCCTTGACTTCCTTAATTACATTAAGGTTGGTCCCAAAGATCGATATGTCATCAACATACAAACATAGAATGACTCCTCGCCCCACCATGGCGACAATACACACATCTGACTTCATTCACAACAAAGCTCAGATGTTAAAGTTCGTCGAACTTTTCATGCCACCTTAGGTGCTTGTTTAAGACCATACAAAGATTTCAACAACTCACACCTTTCCTTCTTGACCATCTACTACAAATCCATCCGTCGTTCCATGTAAATTTCCTCGTCCAACTCTCCATTTAGGAAAGTCGTCTTAACGTCCATCGATGAGCGAGAAGACGTGTGAGGCACAGAGATAGTAGTACTCGAATAGTGGTCAATCTAGCCACAGTGAGTAAGTATCAAAGAAATCTTCGCCTTCCTTTGAGTATAACCCTGGCCAAGCCGTGCCTTGTACTTCTCGATAGTACCATCGGCCTAAGCTTCTTTTGAACACCCACTTACATCCTACGGTTTACAACCATAAGGGACGCTCAATGATCTCCCAAGTTCCATTAGAGATAACGAAATCCATTTCACTACGGACTGCTTCCTTCCAGTATTCAGCATCTGGAGAAGCATATGCTTGAAATGGTACTTGAGTATCATCCACAAGGTACACAATGAAATCGGACCAAAAGACTTTGCGACCTTTGTCTTTTACTCTTCCTCGAATTTCATTATCTTCCTTCTGAAATTTGCTCGGGGTTTGCTCAAAATATTCCATTGGAATGGCGAGTTCGGGAGTTGTATCAGCTCTAACTTGATGAAATAGGCATATCTTTCATCGAAAAAATATCCTCAAAGAATGTAGCATCTCTGGACTCCATAATTGTACCGAGCATGCACGTCGGTACTCAGATTTCACCACTAGAAATCTATATCCAACGCTATGATGAGCATAGCCTAGAAAAGCAATCCACGGTTTTTGGTCCAAGCTTACGCTTTTTGACGGCACATTGACTTTCGCGAGACAACCCCAAGTGCGCAAGTATGAAAGTGATAGTCTTTTCTTCTCCCATTGTTCATATGAGGTTATCTCTTTATTCTTTGTGGGAACCTGTTTAGGACATGACATGAAGTCAATATAGCCTCCCCACCATGCTTTGGAAAGACCATTGTTTCTAACATAGCGTTAACCAAATCCGTTAGAGTGCGATTCTTTCTTTCAACAACCCGTTTGGTGGGTGAATAGGAGCGTCCTCTTATGGATTATACCATGTTCCTCATAATAAATTAAACTCATTAGAAAAGTACTCGTAACGATTAGACCTAACCCTTTTGATTTTCTTTTCAAGTTGATTTTCACACGCTTTATAGATTTTAAAGTAGTGAAGAGCTTCATCTTTAGTTTTCAAAAGATACACATAATGAACCTAGTGGAGTCATCAATCAAAGTCATGAAATATCTATTACCACCTTTTGTCAACACACCATTCATCTCACACGATCCGAATGTATGAGTTCTAATGGTGCCAAGTTTCTTATCCGCGCCTTATGAGGCTTACGAGGTCGCTTTGATTGAACACAAACTTGACACTTAGAACCTTTGGCAAGGATAAATTTCGGGATTAACTCTAAACGGCTAACGCGTCATGCAACCAAAATTTATGTGACAAAGTCGTGAATGCCAAATAGTAGTCTCATTACCACTGAAAATATGGTTCACAATATTATTACATAAATCGAAGAGATAGGCGAAACAAGCCTCCCTTACATAGCCTTTACCAACAAATTGTCCACACTTGGACATTACAAATTTATTGGACTCAAATACGGTCTAAAGCCATCTCTACACGAAGAGATCCGCTCACGAGATTCTTATTGATAGATGGCACATGATGCACGTTCTTGATTGCACAATCTTCCCAGTAAACTTGGATCGACCTTGCCAACACCATGACAGTGGCATGTGACCCGTTCCCCATTAGAACGGTGAATCCCGAGTGACACGGTAAGAAGAGAACAATGAAATATCAGACACACATGTATATTAGCACCAGTATCTATCCACCAATCGGTAGATTGACATACTGGAAAGAACGATGAGGTAAATTACCATACCACGATGTTCCGTCTCGGTAGTACCAACAACAACATTAGCAGATTTAGAATTACGCCTGCGATTCTTCCACCCTTGCGTTGGCGCAATCCTTGGCCCAATGACCAGGTTCGCCACACACAAAGCAAATGCTATCTTTTGTGTTCTTCTTCTTCTTGAAGCTAGTTGTTTGTGCGATCTTGTTCTTGCCTTTGAACTTTTGAGCTTGGCCATTCTTTTTCTGACCACATTGGCACTAGAATTTCCCTCATTACCTCTAATATGTGTATCTTTTGCCTCGCCTTCTTCAACATCAAGAGACCCAATGAGATTTTCAACGAAAAACTCTTGTCTCTTGTGTTTCAGAAGTAGCAAAATTCCTCCAAGAAGGAGGAAGCTTGACAATAATGCCTCCCGCGATAAACTTGTCCAGAACACACATTTGAAGTGCTCTAGTTCTTTGGCCATGGATTGTATCTCATGAGCTCGCTCAACTACGTAACAGTCACAACCATTCTATAGTCATGATATTGCTCCATGAGATACAATTCACTGCATCAAAACCCCAAACTTGGCCTCAAGTGCATCCACATCTCTTTCCTAGTTTTAATCACCATGTATGCATCAACTAACTTCTCACCAAGAACGCTATCACGGTACCTTTAAAAGGTTATCGCACTCACGCTTGCTCCTGTTCGGAGTAAGTGTTCCTTCAGCTGCCACTTGCTACATGAAAACGTTCATGGCGGTTAGCCAAAGCACCATCTTGTACGCCACCTCTTGTAATTGCAGTGCGAATTAGAGGGTTTTAGCGCAGCAAAACCATTGAAAAATGCCTATCTTAAGGTTTTGGATTGTTGAAAGTATGAGCATTTTTCAATTACTTTAATCCGAAATATAATAGATAAATCATGAGAATTACTCTAGTCATTTTCACAAAGTAAATGAACAAAACACTATAGCCATACTTAAGATCCGAAGGACATAAACTAGTATACCTATCTCAGTGTTGAGTTAACAAAGATAAGAAAAATAACCAACTAATATGTGCAGGCACTCGCCGCCCTTCCTTCACTTCGCCAAAGACTCCCACCTCGTCCCCTCTCTCTGCACTCTTGCTCCTCCCCTCTATTTTACCTCGCCGATGTTGCAGCCGCCGTGCTTGGTCGGTCAGATCAGGAGTGTCGCGCGCTCCTTTCCCTCCGCCCCGTGCGCCGACTCGGCCGCCCTCCCCTTCCTTCCTCTTCCTCGCCCTCACCCTCACCTTGCACACGCCGTCTCCGCCGCCTTGCTGGCTCTTGCCCGCGCGCCGACTCGGCCGCCTCCTCCCTTCCTTCCTCTTTCTCGCTCTCGCCCTCGCCCTCGCCCTCGCCGTCTCAGTCGCGTTGGCGGCTCGTGCCGCGCGTCGACTTGGTGTCGCCCTCGGCTCCACCCCTTCCTCCTTGCCCGGCCGTCCCACCTCGAGTCCCAAGCCGTGCCGTCGCCCTCCCCCTCCGCTTAGGTGTTCCTCATTTACAGTTTAGGGATGATTTCCTTGTTCATTAATTGCGCTCTCAATAAATTAACAAGTTTGGTGTTCCTTGTTTGTTTTGCGTTTCTTTCTTGTGCTGAATTCTGACCATGCTTCAGGTTTGTGGGACAGCACTGTGTGTCCGCAGCAATGATCACTTATTCTTATAGCTCTCGCTGTTGAAGGACACACTACAGAAGTACATCAACGAGACCTATGTAGCTGGATCTTGAGCCAAAATGCCATTCGCGCCACAAATCCTTGGCTGAAGGAAGGTTTTAAGCCTTACTCTGTTACCAGGGATCTGAAATGGGCCGTCCCTGTGCCACATGAGAAATACAAGGATAAGGTTTGACATTTTCCATGCATTGATGTATATGGAAAATCTGAATTGTATTTTCTTCGAATTTGTATTGATGACTGTCCATTCTGATGAATGAGTTCAGTTGTTCTTCTATTTATCTGATGCACCAATCGGTTATATCGCCATCGCAGCCTGCTACACACCTGGGTGGGACAAGTGGTGGAACGAACCAGAGAATGTTGAATTGTATGAGTTCATGGAGAAAGACAGTGTTCCATTCCGCACGGTATGTATGATTCTTTTGGCAGCTTTGAGCTTACAATATTCCCAGACGGCCACATGCTTAAGAAGCTTCGAACATATCTACATCATGCCTTTTTTTTACAACTAAATCTTTAAAAGCTAATCCAGCATGTATTTACGTTGCAGCATGCTTCTTTGCCACACCTTGATGAATGCACATACTTTTTTGTCGTTTACGATGGTCATGGAGGTAATTTTTGATGTTTCCTATTCAGGTATGGCTTAATATTACATTGTCTCTTCAGTTGTACTGAGTGTGGTTTAGCCGTTTAGGCCTGTCAAATGTGCTTTGATTGGATTAGTATCATCTGAACTCTTTACAACCTAATCCAGTTAATAATTACAGACAATCAATCCTTAGTTTCAATGGTACAACCTTAGCCAGTTCTAAAGCTGGTATTGTTACCTTACACCATGTAGATGGCCGGTAAGATTCTACGGGTGCTTTGATTGGATTAGTATCATCTGAATTCTTTACAACCTAATCCAATTAATAATTACAGACAATCAATACTTAGTTTCAATGGTACAACCTTAACCAGTTCTAAATTCGGTATTGTTACCTTACACCAAGTAGATGGCCGGTAAGATTCTACTGCATACGCACACGGGTTTGTTCATATTCTGTTTAACCTAAATATAATTAGCACCATAGCGTTGTGCTAGTGCTTTCATCCTGTACCTGATGTATGTAAGCATCTACTATCAGAAATTTATCCCAGTCACTTGTTATTAGATCATCCTTTTTGCTTGTCCTATTTACCCTTTCCTGAAGGTTCATGACCTTTCGATTCATTCCAATGGATTTTATTGAAAGCTGAAACCAAAGGGATTGCTTAGATGGTCAATAATGTTCACTACCACTATAAACTGTGGGAATTGTCCCAATTAAACATGCTTAGCATTGATTAGATGCTGTTCTCACTCCGTGGAGGTGATCTGTGTTGTGTTTGTCTTTCCAGTATTCTAACATGGCAATAGCAAATAAAATAATTCACCATGGAGGTGATCTGTGTTATGTTTGTCTTTCCAGTATTCTAACTTGGCAATAGCAAAAAAATTCAGCAGTTCCACATTCCAATTTTACGATTGGGTGTAACAGGTACAAGTGCATAGTATAAGTGTCAGTTGTAAATTGACATTCTTTGATATTTTTCTTGGGTTAAAAAAGCATGCATTCAATGTCATCTGTTTATGTGTGACAACGAAATGTTCCATTATTCTAACATGGCAATAGCAGATAAAATAATTCCTCAGTTTCACATTTCCATTTTAATGATTGGATGTAACAGGTACAAGTGCATAGTATAAGTGTCAATTGTAATTTGCCATTCTTTCAAAAAAAAAATCTGAGTTAAAAAAACTGCAGTCCATGTCATCTGTTTATGTGTGACGACCGAATGTTTTATCTGTCGACATGACAAACTGTCTTTTGTTATTTCAGGAAAAGGGGTCACTAGATTCTGTGCCAAACATCTACATGTGCAAGTATTACTAAATGAAGCATATCCCTCTGGTGATTTAGCTACTTCTGTTCAAGCGTTTTCAAGTACATATCACGTTTTCTATTTTGATCATGAACTGACTCAGACTAAATCCAAACGGCCTGTTTGCTTTACTAATTTCAATTGTTCACTGAGATGGTCTACTTGGAAAATGGAAAACTATGCCTGAATTGATACTGTTTTATCTAACAAGATGGGTTGGCTCTATGTTGGGTCCTGACTGGAAGAGGTCTGTACAGCTCGTTGATTATTTAGGTTGGATAGATCGATTTAAGAATGGCATGCACATAACTGAAACTATGAAAACGTTAGCACTTTGTGGTAGACTGATGTATCAGTGTTAACTTTCAGGAAGTACCACAGAATGCTGCCTATTCAGGAATGCCTCATCGAAAGCATTCTAGAAATGCATGCCCTCATTCAGGTTTTAGTTCTTACGACTGTATGATTGGTTGCACAGTTTGATTTCGTTTAGATCCTATCGGTTTTCCAACTCGCTATTGTTCAAAATTATTACTCTACAGCAGTGGAGTTCCTAAGAATTATATTCCATCGCAACTTTCCCCATGGAATGCAGCCTTGTTTAGATTCTTTCCAGCTTTCATCAGAACAACAATCTTGCATTACTTACACATTTTTCTTTATTAATATTGAACCTAAATAGTTTCTTATCTGAAGATGTGGAAACTTTTGTGTTCAGTTGCTCCTGCACCAAGAATCTGATGACTCAACACGGTTGTCCCAAGTTTGCACTTTTCAGAGCTTATTTCTTCGTCAGGAATTATCTTATGCAATTACCGATGCCAAACTTTTATTTCTTAGATTGAAAAAGAACAGCTCCCAAGTTTGCACTTTTCAAAGCTTATTTCTTCGTCAGGAATTATCTTATGCAATTACTGATGCCAAGGTTTTATTTCTCAGATTGAAAAAGAGCAACTCTTACCTCATTTAGTACAACCATAAATGAATAAGTGAACGGTGCGTTCATCTACAATTTGAGTATGACAGACAGTGTTATCTTTCAGGGAAGTACCACGGAGTGCTACCTATTCAGAAGTGGCTCATCGAAAGCACTCCAGAAATGCATGCACTTACTCAGGTAGTAGTTCTTCGACTGTATGATTGGTTTGACAATTTGATTGCTTTTAGATCTGATAGGTTTTCCTTCTCACTATTGTTCAAAATTATTACTCTACAGCAATCGAGTTCCTAAGAATTATATTCCATCACAACTTTCCCCATAGGCTGCAACCTTGTTTAGATTCTTTTCAGCTTTCATGAGAACAACGGTCTTGCATTACTTACACATTTTAGCCTTCTCAATATTTTAACTAAATAGTTTTTTATCTGAACATCTGGAAACTTTTGTGTTAAGTTGCTCCTGCACCAAGAATCTGATGATTCAACACGGTTGTCCCAGGTTTGCACTTTTCAAAGCTTATTTCTTCGTCATGAATTATCTTATGCAATTACTGATGGCAAACTTTTATTTCTGGGATTGATACAGAGCAGCTCTTACCTCATTTAGTACAACCATAAATGAATAAGCGAACAGTTAGTTTAGCTATAATCTGAGTTCGCCAGACAACCTTTTTCATAAATCAATTCTTCCTAAATTCTGAGTGTTTTGTTTCATTTTGGGAGAGAAGCAAAATACATTGGCCAAATGACTCAGCGAACGATGGCTTCAGCTACAATCTGAATTTGGCAGACATACTTTTTCATAATTCGGTCCTTTCTAACTTCTGACTGTTTTACTTGGTTTTCAGAGAGAAGCAAAATAAATCGGCCATCAGCACGTTGAACTGTATGATTTCGATACTATGCACAAATCACATGGTACGTTTAGCACCAGACACATGTTTTTTCCATTCTTAATTCTTGGTCCATCCATTGCCTCTTCTTGGCACCTTGATAACTATGGTACATATTCCCCTTCTTGAGGCAGATACCAAACCCTCCGGAGATTCGCCCCCTGCTACACACCCTGGAACAGACTCTTCTACTGCAGAAACTACACTGAATCCCCATTTTCCTCTGTCCGTTACACCAGACCCAAAAGACGCTTCCGCAGTTCAGCTACACCTGAAACCACATGAAACAATACTGCACAGACCGCCATCCCCAGATATCAGCGAGGTTAACCCCTTTGCCCTTAGTTATAACTATGTGCCCTTATTCGCATCGATACAAATTTGCTTCAGCCCGTATACATAACATGTCATTTCTGTTTCCCAGCACACGCATCCTGCAACAACACTTCTACAGAGCACGAAACGTCCTGCTCCAATACCTACTCAAAACACATTAACCCCATAATTCCCGGTGGAAAGGGCTCCCAGCCGCGCTAGCCACGTCACTGAAAACGGCGTCCGTTCGATCGGGACGCGCTCGGCTCCGGGCCGGCGGATTTTGGCCGGTGCGCTTGGTGCGTTTCGTTCGCGCTGGCTGGGGTGGCCTGCATCCGTCTGATCGTGGCTCAGCGCTTCAGGGGATGTCCGCGTTGATGCGTGGGCACTGCCCGTCCGCTTGCATCGCTTCCTCTTTCTCTGGATTCGCGGCGTCGTTTCTCGATCGCCCCGCCTGCTCACGTGCCGGCGCGGGTGATCTTCTAGTCTAAAATAAAAGTTGGTGCCACTGGGTAGGCCTGAAATTAATTCACAATGTCTGAAGAGAATAAATCTACCTCCACAAATACGGCCACTGAGAAACCTAACACTCTCTGGTTCGATACAGCATTACAGCTTGTAGCACTAGGAAAGTTATAGTCACATGACTCACATCGACCTCACTGCCCATGTGAATGGCAGAGAAAATTACAATCACGTCAAACTCTGGCCATGTGAACGTCACTCGATCATGAGCGATTGCTCAAGGAAGTAGACTAGTAGTACATCCAGAGCTGGTGATACCACCACATACAGAAAGTCTGATGAAAACGCTACAGCGATGTGAGGATGGGAAAGATCTTCAGGTTACAGGCCCTGAAAGGGCTCTGATCTGTATCACGCCGTGGAGTTTCTTCAGAGCCGGGCACGCCGCGACGAGTCTGCCACATTCACTCCTCTCTTCGGCTGCATGGATCAAGGATCAGCAACGTCACTTTTGCATGGTGAGAGATGGGTCTGACGGATGAATGTGCTAACCTCACATTTTGCTACTACAGGGTGCAAAGGGAAACCAAGTGGTAACCTTGAATGGTCGGCTCGTTTTTAGCTTCAAACGAGAAATACCTTCCTAGTTTGCGCACTGACAAATCAAATGCGAAGAATATATGGCATAAATTTCATATGAATAGTCCCGGGAGATGCATGCGTATATACTGATTACGGAGAATAAACAAGAACCTTTTGGTTTCAGAAAAGTACCATTCGTCTTAGGTATACTACCTGTGGAGATCATGGGGATATAATCCTAATCTTAGTGTGCTGAACAATTGACAATGGCGTCGAGATATTTGGAGAAACCCTTGTTTTCGAGAAATTCAATATGTGTTAGGCTGAGGTCAGACCGGCTATGTTGGCGATCTGACTGGCTATGGTGGTACTTTGCTTATTAGGCTGAGGTCAGAAATTCAATAGACTTTGCTTATTAGGTTGAACTTTAAACTTCAATTCATAGCATCAACTTTGCTTATTAAGTACTTGCTTAGTACAAAAGTACTTGCACTTGCTATTAACCACCTTGTTTAGAAGTGACGAATCGGATACGTTAAAGCGATACTAATGGACAACTACGGTGGGGCTACTACTAGGAGGACTCCGTACCACTTCATTCATACCAAAATCCTAGTCTTAAGGCTGGCAAGTACGAATTGAAGGTAGTTCTCTTATTTCTCTCCTGCAACACTCTGATTATGGTCATTACTCGAGAAAAATGTGGTTTTGTCGGCTAATAATCCTTAAGATGTCATCACCTCACGCCCCGTACCATCACACCTTTGGTGACAACACCGGCTTATGGATTATTACCCAATAAAGCTACGCTTTCTCGAGTAATGACCCTAATGCCAGTGTCATCAAAGGTGTGATGGCACGGGGCGTCACAAAGAAGATGAAGGAAACAAGGTGGAGGCAAAGTAGGCAGGGCACCCGGAGAGGAAGAAGAAGCAGAGGAAGGGGCAGATCTCGTCGCAGAGGGGTGGTTGCGGTGGCAGTGGTGGGGGCTCCCTGGGCAGGGCGTCGGTGAGGAAGCGAAGAAGATGATGGTTGGGAAAGGAAGCGAAGAAGTGAACTATTTTGTTTCGTTGGTTGGGGGATGTATAAGGTTTCAATAGACGGGTCTAGTTTGATTTGAAAATAAATTCTATGGGACAGGGCCTCACGAGAGGCCCATCGCGGATGCCGTCCATCTGTGAACAGTGACAAAGGGATGGGGAGAATCGGACGGTAGAAAGGAGGGGCCTCTCCGTGAGGTCCCGTCCCAGAAAATTTGCTTCCGTCTGATTTGGTTGTGTATACGAGCAACATCCTGTAGTGATACTGGTCTTTCCGGTACCTTCTTAAAGTTGGAGAACATAGGCAACGTTGCTCAAGTTATCAAATTTTAAATTTTGGCCCCTTTGGACCATCCCGCTTCATGGAGCAGTCTCGGAGGCATGTGGGAGAAGAGGGGTCAAGATGAGAGGAGGGGCAAAGGGTTCATTTCACGTGGCCCAAAAACAGAAAATTGGTGGGGAAAAGCCCTGAAAATGCCAAAATAGCATAAAATGTATTCCTATGCCGTAGAGTGTCAAATTATTGATGTAGAGACAATTACTCAATTTTATCTTGGAAATGCCAAACCAACTGACTTCATTGAAATATTTGGTACAAACCGGTCCAAAAATGGAAGAATGCAAAGTGGTTCAAATTAGAAACCCAAGTTTTTCTCCTCTTCTTTTTTGGCGACTTTAATTTTAGGTGCACGCTGCTATTTGTTCTGAAAGGGGCAATCTAGCTAACAGACTTTAATGCCGATTAGATGACAAGCAAACTAGCTTTGCAGACTATTCTTTTCAGGGCAAGAATATTTTGTGCTAGTATTTGATTCACACCATTATAAGAGCCAAAGATTACCGTTTCATTTTTTTTTCCTGTTTTATGTGAACAAGTTCTTTTAGGGTACATCCAACCCGTGGTGTCTATCTTCTAGACATAGTTAAGACTTACATCTCCAATCCTTTGTCTTGCACGCTTCATATTACAATTTTGTTAATACTTTTCCCACGGACACTGACTGTCTGCACATCATATCTAGACACAAACCTCTGCACAACCCCGCTCCACCCCCGTACTTTTCCCTTGGATGGTGTGAAGACATCACGCCCTGCATGAGACATGGCTTCTCTTTTATCTACCTCACCAAAAATAGGTGCATTTGGATTCACAATGGGATTGGCATAGGGATATGAGATGGAATATGCTAGGGTGTGTTGTCATGTACTATAATGTCTAGAAAAAATCATGGATACGGTGTGAGTGGATTTGGTCCATAGGTACTGGGTCCCACTGAACAATGTAGAGTGTAGGTGGTTAAAAGACAAGTCAAGTATCCAATTGAGACATCGAAGAAATGAATTGAATCAACTTTCCCCTTCTCCTTCCTCTGTTTCCCCTTTTCTGTCGATTGTGCGATGCCGAATTCTTCTTGCCTCGATTTGCGCTTGCCGCCGGCGATGAGACCATGACATGTGTTTTGTAATGGGATACGAGCTTTAAATGCTATTCCCTTGTTTGGCATTTATTTGGATTGGGTTTGGGATATGAGGCTGGCATTTGTTTGGATTGGGTTTGGGATCGTTGCAGGCAGGCAGCAGCACTAACACCATCGCCTCATGCGAGGGAAGGGCATGCGGAGGCCAGGACTACCTTGCTGGGCGTGAGTTGCGGTGGCGGCAGCCTCGGCGTGGTCACGGTGTGCGATGGGGAAAAACACACAGGAGGAGAAGGAGAGGATGGGTGGCGATGCGAAGGTCTGGCAAGCGACAATCTGCGCAGACGCGCGGACAAGTGCAGCTCGACGTGTGGGTGCGGGGCTCCGGCCGAGAGGACGACAGGTAATTTGGCCCATCTTCAATTCCCCACCTCCCCCACTGGTTTTAAATCGGTGGGATATGAGCTCTCTTATCCCATTCCCAATCCAGCCTCATATCCCATTCTTCCGATGACCTCGTTTTTGGACCATCAAACTCTTTACAATTGCCTAAGAAGTTCAATTGCGAAGCAAGAAATAGTGCAACAAGCCTGCTTACATTTGCACAATAAAAACCAAACTTTTATTACTGAAGATTAAGCCTTAGCGGCCGGTTTTACTGAACAGAGCATCCAAACCCAAAGTTATATATTACATGACAAAAGAAGTTCAACACCGTAGTACGCGCTGGCGTAGTTGAAACCTAGGGGCTATTTGGATTGCATCCCAAATAAACCAAACTAAATTTTGGTAATGCCTATGAAATTTGGCCATCATTTGGTTTAATGCCAAAATTTGGCTTTACCTCCAAAATTTTGTTATTGACAAGCTTTACCTAGCCAATTCTTTGGCAGAATTTTGGTTGCAAAATTGAGAGCCAAATTTTAGCTTGGCAGCACAGTGATGAATTAATTGTAAGATAAGTTTGATTAGTAAGTTTCAAATGATCATATTTCCTAAACCGAGTATCCGGTTTCTAATCCGTTTGAACCGTTGTGTTCTTTGTCATTTTATCAACAAAACAAGATCACTATTGGCATATTTTGGGGGCAAAAAAGAATATATATCATGCGGGACCCACGTGTCATGTGGGGGTAAAAAAGCAAAATTTGATATGGTTACAATCCAAACACACCAATTTCAGCATTACCAAAATTTTGGTATGAGTACGATCCAAACAACAATTTTTTGCCCCGGTTTTGGCATTGACCGCATTTTGGCATTACCAAAATTTTGGTACTGCTCACTAGGATCACAATCCAAACAGCCCCCTAATACCAATAGTCATCACCATCCAAAGGTTCATCAAATTCTTCCTCGTAATGACCACCGGTATCCTTCCAAGTTTCTTCTGTTTAAGTTTAGCAAGTATGAGTGCGACGAGTGCCAGTAAGTCACATGGGAAGCTATTTAACTACTTGCTAGGGTTTCAAATGATTGTTGATGGTTTTATCATATTAGGGCACGTAGATGCATTCTTTAGGTAAAAGCAATTTGACTTTAAAACAGTAAAACCATAATAATAATAGTAATAGTAACAGAGGGGTTTTTCCAACATCTGTAATTACCATCTTAACACCTCAAAATATCTACTTATGCCTCATTTACTTGAATCACCCATGAATACATCTCCATTAACCGGAAGCACGGCGTATTCGAATATCATTAATTATACTCTGCAGAGTTGCCCAACTTTACCCATAAGATATCTCAGACTCACAATGTCAAGCTATTAACACGCAACATATTCGCGTGCGACTGAGTCGAGATAACAAAGCCCTTTCAATGCTCTTCCCTTTCTAGTCTCTACCTGGTAGGTTCTTGGTCAAACAACCATCGAAAGACCACCGACCAATAGTGGAATCTGCGGTCCGATGCTGAATGGACCTACCGTTGTGTAGACCAGCGAGTGACCCATTGGGTTCATTCCTGTCCCACCCCTTTTTAGACACAACTGTCCTTTACCACAAGGACAGCTACCACCTATAGATATTTGATCGGAACGAGCAGTGTACCAACTAAGGTGGTTATATCAAACATGTGGTTGAGTAAGTTTTGCGTCTATTACTTGGCACAAGTTTTAGTCCCTATCTGTCTCAAGTGTGGAGGTGGACCTTTAACCAACTCGTGGCTGTCCACCTCACTACAACAGATCAATGAAACCCTGACAGCCCAAAACTATCGGCAAAAATACCAAAGCTGTCAGCTATGTACTTTGCTGATAGCCGACTGTCGGAGATTCCCTCTCAGCGCTGCTGTCAGAGAAGGACATCAAATGCTGGCAACCATATTGGTGCTCTTTTGCTGAGAGTGCAATCTGTGGGAGAACAGGGGAGTGGGATGTGAATTCAAACACTTCATGGCCTAATCATTTGTGATTGCACTGTCGGTTATGGGCAATGTTTACCAACATCTAAAAATGATTATTTTAAATTCAATGGCCATATATGATTTGAATTCTTGGTTTATATGTACGAATTAGCATATTCATCTCTCGACCCTTTATTATATTTTGACATCCACAAATCTGCATCCATGCAAATCCTTACCAAACTGGAAGTTCAAACTCCAATATATTTCTTTGGAATAAAGTAGTACAACACCATGCATAACGAAGAAACTGGAAGTTCAGATCCCATATAGAAAAGGAACCCCAGACGCTAATAATTTGTTTAGGAATGGTACAACGCATACAACTTCGTGACTAAACATTTCTAACTAGCATGTTTCTTAACTTCGGCATCAGAACACCATGAAAGTGACGTCACTGACCCGCCGGATCGGTTGAGACTTAGGAGGTCAACGTGGTCGTCTTGGAACAGGATACAAACCAACACCTGTAAATTTATGGAATCGATTGATTACTTTAAAAAGTTAGATCAATCAGTGAGTTAAGAGTGTATGTATATATAGACGAGGTGAGGATTAATTAAGCCAAGCATACTGCTTACAAATCGCGGGGAAGGAATTGCTCATCGTCATCCTCGATGGCTTGAAAGAAACAGCATTGCTGTCTTGTGCCTCCAACATCCTCAAGTCAATTAATCTCATTGACGATGTGGCCATGGCGTCGAGCGTCCGGAACATGATTCCGCATCGCAAGTCTTGATTCCGGAACTCGATCTATCACGGTCGCCGGCCTCGCCGCCTCGGTATGTATGAAAAGCAGAGGTGAAGGGGGGAGGCGGAGGCGTAGGGATGTTTGATGAATAGGCAGCGCATAGGTTTATAATAGTTTGTCTTTTTAAAGTTATCTCTAAAAACTTTAAGTCATCTACAAACAACGTTAGAGACAACATCTCCAATAAGTTATCTATAAAATCATTCATTTTTAACACAACTTATCCCTTTTAACCCTCACTATTTGCGATGGTTTACGTGTCTAGTTTGTCTTTTATATAATAGATGACACGTTTTCTCTCTTCACATTCTCTTTTCTCTAACTACAACTTTGAATGACATGACAGATAAGAGACGACTGAAGTGACAATTATTGAAGATGCCTAACGAATTAGTAGTGCACCCTGGTTAATTAGGGTTAAAAATAAATGAGCCTTAAAGGAAGATAATTAATGTTTCACGTGATTTGGGGCTTTCAGCTGGCCTTTCAACATGGCTGTCGGCCATTCATTATCAATAAAACAAGGGTAATAATGATCCCACGCATACGTCCGATCGGATGCTTCGTATCGTACGCATATGTCCGATCCCGTTGAGTAAGTACGTACTCGAGCGTGAGCCTTTTCCATCGCTATATTTATTCGGTGATCCAGACATGAATTGATAGACTTGTCGCCGATGAGTTAAGGCAAGCAGCGGATGTACCGCGCGGCACTCATGAAGATCTCATAAATCCAAGCCTCGAGTACGTGTGCCCATCGTCGTTTACGTACAGCGAGCATAGATTTCGTGCCATATTGATATATGTACTATAGTGTATAAGTAGGGAAAAAAAATGCTGCAATCATTGTCCTACGATGTTGCAACCGTTGTTCAAGGATGTTGCAACCGTTGTCTGATGATGTTGCAACCGTTGTTCAAGGATGTTGCAACCGTTGTCTGATGATGTTGCAACCGTGGTCCTAGGATGTTGCAACCGTTGTCCGGAGATGTTGCAACTATTTTCCGAGGATGTTGCAACTATTTTTCTAGGATGTTGCAACCATTGTCCGGGAATGTTGCAACCGTTGTCCGGGGATGTTGTAACCGTTGTCCGATGATATTGCAACCATTGTGCGGGGATGTTGCAACCGTTATCTAGATATGTTGCATTTTTGGACCGTACGGTGGGACCTATTCCTATAGACCACGCTATCTTCTAATTAATCAAGTAACTGAGGGGTGTGGGGTCACTATTAAGGACATCAATTAACCAGATAAGAGTCAATGGTTTTGATCAACCTTCGTTATCCAACAGTGGCCGAACTGTACGATGAAAATCTCGGCGTCGGACGTACGAGCCGTAGTAGCGTCTAACGAAAAAATATTGCGACCGTTGAAAAAAAAAGTTGCATACTGCTCACGGCGATGTTGTAATTTTTTCCAACGTGTTTTTCTTAGATGCTTTGTTTTTTGATTTGTGATGTTGCAACCGTTGTCCGTGGATGTTGCAACTGTTATCCGTGGATATTGCAACCGTTGTCCAGAGATGTTGCAACCGTTGTCCTATGATGTTGCAACCATTATCCGGGGTTGTTGCAACTATTGTCCTAGGATGTTACAACCATTGTTCAGGGATGTTGTAACTATTGTCCTAGGATGTTGCAACCGTTGTCCGAAAATGTTGTAACCCTGTCTCGGGGATGTTGTATGCAGCGGCATAATTTTTTAATATATATTTTTGTGTTCACGTTCCAGAGATCCATTGTATTCTCGTGTGTTCGTCTCTGTATCCGTGCTTAACTCTGTGGCCGTGCATATGTGTGTCAGTGTGTGTGCGCGCATGGTAGGCACTTGGTGGTTCGTTGTATGCACGTTTGGTAGATCATCTAAACACTACAAGCCAGCAACTAGTAATTAATTAAGTTTCTGTGGTGCTTTCAATGAGTTTCTAGTTGGTCTCTTGTGGTCTAGCCAACCGGTCTATCTAATTTTGCGGTCTCTGTCTCACTTTGGATAGGAGAGATACGAGTCACTTATTTAGGCCATAGCATACGACGTAATAGGGTGCAATTGCGCCGCTCAGTTGTATTTCCCGGGAACTATATAGCTATCGGCCTCTCAATGATGTGGCCGGGCGTACGGAGAAAATTATGTAATCAGACGTACGAACCCTAGTGCTTCCCATAAAACAATCACAAAAGGCTGCAGTACTTTTGTTACGTGATATTATTTTTTAAGGAAAGTGATATTTATTTGTACTATTTGAGGTTACCGGTTCAATTTGGACGAGCATCCTCCTAGCAATGTCATGAGCTACACTGCGTGACATTGGTTCTTAGCCGTTTGATTAAAAAGCGAAGAGTAAGATCACGTGCGATACTGCACTGCAGCAAAAACACTGTAGCAAAAGTGCTGTAGTTTACAATGTAATGATACTGTGCTCGTTGATTTGGTCTGTTCTTCCTAAATCAGACGGCTCAAATCGTCGTAATATCACAATACTGTTGCTCTCTACTATTTCCTTTGCAATGTCAGAGGATCTGAATCCATTCAATTCGTAAGCCCAATGTGCTTTTTTTTTACGTTTAATATTTTTACAGATAAATTTGGCATAACAGATCTAAAAGATTTTGCTAGTACTTTATAATTTAATTTACATGAGAGTGCCTTTTTTATTTTCAAGTGAATGATATTCTTCAATTTAGAGATGATAATGTAAGATAAATTTGAACATGTACGTGGAGATTCTAGCTGCCTGATTTCTGGCGCCAACAGCAGTCTTCATATTGAGCAAACCATTTCCGAAAGGACGTATAAATTGTTTTTTACGGAAACTTATGATAAAAACTGATTTAGCATGACAGTAGCCAGCATAGCTGAGAGGGCTATCAATATGGCATAATCAACCAACAGAGTACTGTTGGTGTTGTATTCATAACAGGACTGTTGGCCACCATTTCATTGTATATGTGAGGACTGTTGGTAGTTAATACGGCGGTGAAAATTGCATATGTTATAGTGCCTTCGGGGTCTCACTTTTCCAAGTCTATGGGGGTGAGGAGGTGGACTCCCAACCAACCAACACGTGGTTGTCCATCTTTTTGGTCTCAACTCTCAACTCATCAACCAAAATCTATTGACGAGCAGTCAACATTCTTATCATTATTTGTGAAAACATTGTGTGACAATACCAAGACTCTATTTATATTTTATAATAATTAAACTTGTTAAGGTGAATATAGCCTACAAGAGAATATGTAGGTTTGTATGTGGTAGGAATTAACTATTCATCATGACATTTCAAATTATTATTTTATTAAAGAATAAACGACATAAATATTGTAATGAAGGTAATAATAGTAGTAATTTACTAAATGGTCTCCATATGCTCAAATAATGCAACTTGCCTTCTTGTGCGAAGTCTTCATCTGGATCTACCTTTCCTGCGTCTTGGTCGACATCTTTTAGAGTTTGTTCTTCAAACTTGGATCATAACGCAAAAGAAAGTAAAGTAAATAAGTTCGGTCTCAACAAGGGATGAGCTGGAAACAAAATAAAATAAAGAAATTCAGAAAGAACTATAAAGAGGGGTGGTGTGGGTGGTTGGGGTTCTAAACGGTGATTGGTTAGGTAAAAAATGAGTTGAAATAGGTATATCATGTTGTAACAGGCCTGTAAGAACAGTGTCGGGTTTGGATGTATAGTACCGGGGGTCGGTACTATTCACTATCGGGTTCGGGTGGAATAGTAATGGGTTTGGTTCGAATGAACAGTAGTGGGTGTAGCCCTGAGTGTCAACAGGCTGCATAGTGTTGGGCTTCGGTAGGGTTGGACTTTGAACAGTGCTGGGCTGCATAGTGCCCAACAGTGTTGGCCCGACCCAGTTGGCTGGCTGGACCAGGCCTTCTTGGCCCACTAGAGTGGCCTACGGCCGCTCGACCTAGGGAGCTAGCTCCCATGGCGCCTGAGCCGAAGATAGTGGTGACGATGATGTTTGTGGTGACTGACAGCGTCGGGTGGTGCGACGAGCACCACCGAGGCTCACGCAACCCATTTTGGGCCTTTGCACGGGCGACAGAGGCTCGGTGATGGGCTAGCGGTGGTAGTGGCGCACAGCCGAAGCAAGGGAGCCGCGCGGTGGCGCTATAGGCACGCTTTGGCCAAATTGGTCGGTCCTCGAGCACCAGTGGCCCGAGGGTAGCGCGACGGCCAAGCTCGGTGGCAGCGAGCTAGCGGCGAGGATGGTGAGATTGGTGTTCAAGGATGGATTCATGGTGGTGAAGCGGAGCTCGTGACGTGGTTGGAGCGGTGAGGGTGTGGACAGGGCGGCAGATCGGAAAAGGGGCTCACCGGGGAAGCTTAAGGCGCGGCGGCAATTGGAAGAGGTGGCCGGTGTTGGGGACGAAAGGGGAGTGGCGTGGGGTTTTGGCAAAGCTAAAGGTGGAGACGGTGTCGCGGTGGCGGCTTTTATAGGCGACAAAGGTGGTGGCGGCTATATCAGAGCAACGGCGGGCGTGACGCGTGGCCAACGGCGTGGACGGCCGAGCGGCTTTGGCGGCTGCGCAGAAGCGGCTGGCGGCTCGCGCGTCGCGAGAGCGGCGGCAGCGTATTGGAGTGGCGACATAGGCGGGCGGCGGCGATGCGGCGTGGCGCAAATGGATGGCGAGGCGTCGCGGCCTTTGGCGTGGGTGGCGCTGTTTAGGCACGGTGGTGGCGGGTTCCTAGGAGCGGTTTTGCATGGCGAGCGCAGCGTGGGGCGAGTGGTGTGGCGCGGGGCCAGCGGCGACGCGACGAGGCAAGGGAAAGCGAGTGTGGCACTTTGTGATGGAGGCGGGGTGTCCCGATCTTTCGATGAGATTGATAAATATCGATTTTAGTGGAGGTGACTCGCGATCCGACTACAACCGTCTGACGGCGCTTGCGCCTAGCAATCGTTGAACCAACTCCGAGATGTTATTGACTTTCTTTGAGCGCGATCAACGACCACGAAGGTCTATTCCTGCATGCAATCAAAGAACACGCAAGAACAAGATAAAACGCACTCTGAAATTGCAAATATGGATTGAAATATCTATAAGTTGGGATTCCGAAAGCTGTCTTGACAGGTGGTCGTCCGACACAACTGAAGAACAGAAGTTTGCACAATGGCTAAACCTTAACTCAACGAAATCCAAGAAAACTAGAGGGGGTGCGGCCTCCTTAAATAGGGGATGAGGAGCCACACAACTAATAGAACTAGCGGGGTGGGATTAAACTCGCGGGTTACTGTTCACGTGAACAGTAACCACACCCCCAAATGGCCCAATGGCAGATGGGCCAAGTTCAGTATGATTACAAAGCCCAGATTGGCCCAAACAATTGATATGACGTCTTCTTTTGATGATTGTGATCATTCCAAAAGGAATTTGAAGATGAGGCCGGATCCGTTGGAAAGAGGACGAAATAATCTTTCAATCAAGTACTTGTGGACCTTAAACGGACACCGTATGAGAAAGTTATGCCTGTTTTAAGTTGATCTTTGTCGAGGCTGATTTTGGAGGCCAGCTGGATTCCAAAGCAGTCCATTTCGAGCGCTTGCTTCTCTTGGACCAAAAGTGACATGGTGCTGCACATATATATATTTCATCATTAGGTAGCATCATATAGTTCATATAATATAAAGACACTCCTAAAAACAGGCTCACCTTATAATTTAAGTGAAGCGTCTGAGCTCTTATACTTAGAACATTAAACATAGCAAATATGGTTGTATCCATAGAGGTCATGTCCTCATCACTTTGCGTGCGGGCGCCTTAGGGTTGGGGTGGCGTTTTTCTGGAAAAGGAAAGCGGAAATGTCTAAAAACTTTTCGAATTTGGTGAAAACTTAAATTCAAGCAAAAATTCAAATAAACTCCTATTTGTTTTTTTTCCAATTTGGGGTTATTTCACATTCCCTCTGAACAAACATGGGTTTAAATTTATCCCACCTCTCATATCTCATTCGCACGCCTCATATTCTATGAACCAAACACCACCCTAACATGGCAAAGTTTTTAGATATGGCTAAGGTGGAGGGTTGGAGATGCCATTTTGTCAGTGTTAGTTGAATTTTCTTACTCGGGTTTGTGAAGAATAATATATATATATTTTTTAAAAAAATCTATTTAGGGAGGTCTTCTAATCTTCTTCATCGTGTTTCTTCTCTCCTCTTCCCTGGAGCGTAATTGACTTGATGGGCAAGACGTTGTTTGTTTTGTTCAGCGAGACTCAATCAAGGTTTACCGTACATAAGATATCGTGTAGAGAAAGGAATGCAATTGAATACGCCATCGCTTTTTCACGCCGTGGCGGTGAAGGTATATGGAACGACACATGAAAGTAATTGCTATCATAGGCAAAATCGGATATATGCTACTCCATAAGATGACACTTTGTACCACTCTAAAATATAAAATTAAAAATTTGTTACTCTAAAACTTGGCTCTTTAGATTTTGTCACTCTTAGACACTTTTTACTTGCTCCTCCCTTCTTCCTACCGGCTAGCGTCGCCTCCGCTCTCCGACGAGCTCCAACCAAGTCCTTCTCTGATGTCCCGTCTTTTTACCCCCTTGGCGCACCGGTAGTGACACGGTCGTGCCGTCACGCTAGCTTGTGTGGCGGCACCGCCGCCACAGCAATGTCCTCGTCATCCATGTTGAGCTCGAGGCGGAGCAGCGACCTTGGAGTAGTCCTCGGCAGTGTCGAGCTCAATAGGCGGTAGCGGCCTTAGAGTGGAGCTCAGGGACCCTTGTGGAGGCGGCATGATGAGGAGCTCGGACAGTGCGACTAGGAGCTTGAGGCGGTGGTGGCCTTGAGCTCAAGGGGGAGGTTGCCACCACTGGGACACCGTGCCTCCACCAAATGTCGGGATCAAGGTCTCCCAGATGGCTCGTGCGCCGGTGGTTTGGTTGGATTTATAAGAGCTCTCGAGAAGCGGCGGCGGCGGAACAGCGACGTCGTGAGCGTTCGGACGGGGTATTTGTGGATCGGCAGGTGGTCCCCCCGTCGAGCCTTGCTGCTCTCTTGGACCAAAAGTGACATGGTCCGAGAGCCTTGGGTTCGGGGTCGGTGGGCCGCCACCGTGCACCCACGTAGGTCTTGGCCCAGGCTCCAGCGGCGACCACGAGGCGGCAGGGCGCGGCGGTGGTGGCGGAACACGGTGGCATCGCCGATGAGTTCTTAATCGACGCGTCGACAACGGCGACTCCGACCACGGCGGCGGCAGGGAGGTAACATCGGGCTCCTCGCACCTCGCGAATCTGGCGACACGGTCGGGCGCTACTGGCGGTGATCAAATCGCGGCGGCGCTCGAGATTAGCGGCGGGCGGCTCGGTGGAAACGGCGATGAGGCGTGCGGGCTCTCGAGGATGATGGCGCGCGTCGTGAAGGCCATCGTGGCGACCTCGGGGCCCGGTGACGGTGGGCGAAGGCTCGCCGGCGGCTCCGGCGTCGAAAAGGCTTCGGCGGTGGACTTCCTCGGCCAAATCCTTCCGGTGGCGGCGCGATCTGAGGGTTCTAGGGTTTTGGAGAGGCGGTGCGGAGATTACGAGCGCGCGGTAGCGGCGTTAAATAGTGCCGGGCGGCGAGTCGCGGGCGCACGGCGGCACCACCGGCTCGGACACGGATTCGAGTCGAGAGGTAGAGCAACGAGGCGTGGCGTCACGGGACCCACAAGGCGGCGGGAGTGGCTCGGGCGGACCAGCGTCGCACACGGCATGGCTGCGGTGGCCAGGTGGGACAGACGCCTTGCGGAGAGAGAGGCGGTGCGGTGCGGCGCGGAAGTGGGGTGAGCGGAAGAAATGGGTGGTGAGTGGATTTGGCCCAAGCACTAAGCGAGGTTTTAAATAGGTTTTTCATTTTAGAAAATACCGAGAAATTCAAATAGGCAATAGAAAATAGCAAATGAACTCGAAACATTCTAGAAAAATCTAGAAAATATATCGAGCACATAGAACCCAAATAAAATAGTTTTGACTAATGTTCATGTTGGGATTGTTCACATTAAATGTTTTTGATTGTAAAGTCAATATTAAGCTTTTGAAATTAAATTCAAATAAAATTCAAATGGTGAATTTTCTCCTACTAACTATTTAAAAGATTTTTAAGGCTCACGAAAATTGGGATGTTACATGATCCGCGACAAAGCGAAGGAAGGCGGCGGGAGTTCAACGCGTGCTAGCAAGGAAGGAAAATGACCCAGTCCACGCGATGGGTGGGTCATTACGTGTAGTCTCCGTCTTACCCACATGTTTTTACTATCCCTAAAGGCATGTGCAGTTATATGGTCGGATGCTTGTGTCGTAATGTCCGTAGTAGTAGCGAGGATGACTAAAGCAATTTGCGAACCATCATGCCATGTCACTCGTGTAACATGCTTACGTCATGGACACTAATGTAGTTACGATTCCGTGTCTCCGCTAAGCCATCAAAGCAAGCCTATATTGCAAGTATGCCTCTTCTAGTGGAGTCCCGAAGAACCATTCGCATGACATCGAATCCTCCATATTTTAGGGTATCTTAGTAATCTGTGGCGTTCTCAACCTTCAATCATATTCTCTACAAGCTTCATAAACTACTTCACCGACTCCACGCCTATATACGTTGAATGACTTCATCGAGGAGAGACTCCAATAGTTTGGACAACAAGACAATTTGCTTCGACGACATCCTCAAGGTTATACCTCGTCTGATATGATTATCAATCATCCTTTCTGTGAAGGAATAAAATTATACAAAAATTACAGAAGCAACAATACTATGACGGGAGGCTCCACAAAAAGTTTCGTAATTTTTCTAAAATCATTTCCTATATTTTTAAATTACTACAAACAGCACTGAAACTGCGACGAAACTCTGATTTCCGAGAAAAGGAAACCCTAATTTACAAACCTCCATACCCTTATTTCTCAATGAAAGTTTTTTTACAAATCTCAGTGGCGATATTTTTTATGAATCAAATATCATTAAATAATATTTAAATTTAAAATGTTTCATTTTTCATTCATTTTTCAAAAATTTCAAAAAAACTCACCTCTGCGCCCTTGCCAGGCGAGGCCAGTATCACGCCCGGGCGAGCAGGTGCTGCATCTCGATTGCGTGGTATGACTCGTATAGAAGCTAAATTTGCAAATTAGGGTGAGCGAGCTAGTTTTGAAATTCAAAAGTGCTCTGGTCCACGAATGCAAAAATTTCTTGGTGGAGTTGGTTGGTGACACGATGTGATCGCGGGCTCGCGGCGTCTTACCTTCCCTGTCGACTTCTTCTCCGTCCGCTTGGCGGAAATCCTCGGGAGAGGAAAAGGCATGGCTTCCTCTGCCTCGGCGGGGCGGTGATGGTGATCGTGGTGGCGGCATGGGCGGCGGATCGTCTGCGATTGCCGCGCGAGGACTCTGCGATGTAAATGCGTCGTCGCGGAGGACCCTCTGTTGACACCGTCGTCGTCCGCGAGTAGGAAGAGGACATTCGAGAAACGCGGACGTGCAACGGCCGCGGAGGTTATCCAGATTCGCTCCCGGCCCCACTCTCGACCAATTTTCAATGGATGATACGACACCATGGTATCGGTCGGCTACACACCGTACCCTACGCAGTTCAGGCCGCAAGGTGAACCGCACCTGGCGATTCACGGTTCATCTCGCAAGCTCAACCGAGTTGGTGCCTTTCCACGGATCCTACTACGGATCCTACTACTTGGATCACCGACTTGTTGTCGCGCCGATCCGCGGTGATGCCCCGTGTGCGATGACACGGCGATGAGAGCCCGCTATGACTGTGGCGAGAACCTACGGTCACGATGGTGACATTCCCACAAGGTAGATCGTCGAGACCTATGGCAGCAACACGGCGCGGAAGGCGATCGAGTCCTATGCCCGGCATGATGGCGGCGGTGTGGCGATAACATTAGAAGTCTATTATATGTTGTAACTTGTACTCGATTCTTGATTTGTAATCCAAGCGAGTGTGGTAGTTGTAATGTAATTGGATACTTGTACCGTTCTCTATCTAAGTAGAACAATTTTATTCTCATTCATCAAGGACGCGATGCATGGATAAAGTGGACAATAGAAACCAAGTAGAATTGGCGTTCTACTTGGCAAGAACAACATATAATAGAAGAAAGACATAAAACTAACTATGTTTACTAATTTGTGAAGCATCTTTTCAGCTCTTGCCATCCTCTCATCCAGTTTGTTAAGTCTGTTTTCTTCATTTTGGGTTGGTTGATCGGACGCTCGAGGCATTGCACGAAATGCATAGACACCACGGGAGTCTTCTTGTAAGGCAGCAATTTGTATTGCAATATCTCGAACCACTGGGACAGCTTCATCAGCCCACTACCAAAACCGACATGTTGTGTTTTACAAAATAATTACAGCTTGAAATGAAGGTAAGAAAACCTGGTATGTACAACGCAATTCATTCGTGCCGATTTTCCCAACTTACCGTAAGATTTGAACACTTCATGAACACTCGAGGCGGATTGGTTGGCATATGAGAGTAAACATATTCGCGGATCCACCTGCGAGGGCAAACCAGTCTTTGCGTAGTGATTGTAATTCTCTGCTCACTCGAAAGTTAGATGAGGCCGAAAACATCTTATTTTACACTGAAAGAAATGAGAAGAGGAAGAGAAGAGTGAGGTGAATCGCAGTGAAAGCATCCATATATAGCGTTGGGACCACGAAGGGGCCACTGTGTGCAAAGGAGGACGTGACCACACAATGTGGAAAGCAGGGCGTGACAACTCTGTGGAAAGTAGGATGTGACAACTCTCTGGAAAGTAGGACGTGACAACTCTCTGGAAAGCAAGGCGCGACTACTTTTTGGAAGCGGGCGTGTCGAAGCGAGCGGATATCCGTACTTATAGCGGTAATAACAACTTGTTACAACATACAAGCGGTCACGAGTTACAACACAAATAACTACAATACTCACATTGCTCGACCAACATGACTCAATACACCGGATAGCTTACAGATACTAAGTGGCGTCGGAGGAAGAAGGTCTATTCGGGCAGTTCCCGAATGAGTGCCCATGAGTCTTGCATAGCCTACACCTTATTGGTCTTGGTCGATCTCCACATTGGCTCGCATCCATGTCGTTGCGGATGCGCCTTGACTGACGCCTCCCACGGCCTGGATGTCGCAATGCTTCATTCGGTGACCACTTCACTACTCCCCGCCATATGTCCCTGTAGTGGCCTTCCACGCCGTAGGAGTTGAACTCCCGTTCAAGTATCATACAGTGTCGTATGTCGTAGTACTCCGACATATACATGCTACAAGATTGGTGAAATCGGCACATCGGCATATCGTGGGAGCAAGGCTTGTGCGGGAGTTGAGGCTTATTGCGGTGCAAGCGCCACATTGCCTATGGTGCAAACATGCTTCCGATCACCTCTCATGTGGCCACGAACGTACTTGTCCCGCAGGCAGACCTCGAACTTCCTTCTCACGCCATCCATTGTAATAGCTACATGGGATCGGGCCTTGGTAATCTTCTTGTCCATGTAGGCAAGGGTAACCTCCGAGTACTGCTTCCCATCGTCCAAATGCTTCTTGGCCATCATTGCCCGATTGACGAAGTAACTGACCGTGCGATTCCATGTCTCCTTGTCGGTGATGGGTAGGGCACGAACCCCTTTCAACATACCATTGTAGACCTCAGACATGTTGGTTGTCATGATGCCGTACCGAGCACCATAGGTGTCGTAAAGAAGGGACATTTCTCATAGTCGGGGGCATGCACGCGTATCCACTCAGCGAACTCGCTTGGCGGTGCGCTTGGGCCAGAACCTCTACTAGCACGCTCAGTTTCGACCTCAAGCTCCCGCCACACGGCATCGAACTTGCGCTTACGGTTGCGGCGAGCTTCTTGAACTTCTTCATGAGGTCTTTGCTGCAGGCGCGTGTGGAAGTTGACGGCTAGATGCGCATGCACCAGCGTGTGTGCATGTCGTTCCATTGGTGCGGCGGGCTCGTGCCGTCTTTGCATGGTGGCGCGCGGACAACAACCGGCATGGCGATCGGTTATGAGCACACATTCGGTTAGTCCCTTACAACATGTTGCTTTATGTTGACTAGGAACCACAACCAACTATCGGTGCTCTAATTCTCCACAATTGCAAAGGCAGCTGAGAGCAAGCTGATGCGTTGTCATCGCAATAGCGGTGAGAATGGTGCCCTTATACTTCCCGCAAAGAAAAGTACCGTCCATAGTCGAGGATGGGGCGGCGATGGGAGAAGCCCTAGGCTGGGGCCAAATGGCCAAAAGACTCGATCAGGATTAGGGAATATGGGATGTTCGGCCGGTGAACTGTCCATCCTATTGACACATGTCCCGGATTAGTATCGCAATTTGCTTGACGTGCGGGACTAGGTCGTGCGCCTCCTTGTAGGTACCGTACAACCCTTGAGGACCTTCCGCCGCGCCATACCTTCGCGTAGCTAACGACATACCCTCTTTGTATTACGCTCGCTAGCCATCAGGACCTTCGGCGAAATGGTCAAATCGGCGACAACTACGTGGCTTATGATGCTCGCGATGTAGGTTGAGGTTACATTCTCATGCATTTGCAATGGCTTTGAAGCTCACATGTGTGATCATCACGGTATGTCTGACCGTTCTGCCCGAAAATCTCTGCGCACGGACTTTGCGAGGGCAAGAGCTAAGCACATACTTAACTATGTACGTGTCAGGATTAGACCTACAAATAATGGAAGCCATATAATAGTTGAGTGCGACTTCTTGTACATAGTTCAAGCTACAACAAACAACGTTAGAACTCACTGTAAACTTCGGTAAGTCAGGTGGTCTTCACATGAAACTCATGATAGCTTGCGTGGTAGCCTTGTGTGGGAAGCTGTTGCCCCACAAGTAGGGTGTCGCATCGAAGGCCACGAGACTCGTGCTCTTGGGCGAGAACAAGGAAGAGGCGGCAGGTAATCAGCCGACTTGGAACATAGTGCGTGTGCCGGTCGAAACAATGCCACCGATGATCCCGCCCGCATCGTCGCCTTCGTCCTCGCTGGATTGCGAGTCAAAGTTTGCCTCATCTTCGGTGGCAGTGCCTTCGGACATGCCATTGATAATCTCGTGACAATCGACACGTGCACTGCGCCATTTATCGATACCTTCATTCGGTTTGAAACTACCAGAATCTCCATCAACTGGAGCATCCTGCCTAACGACGTTTGGCGCTCTCAACACCTCTCCCTCTCCCGTCGTCAACAAACCGAAGAGGGGGATAAGAGTGTCGCTGGCTCCTTCAACGATGCCCCCCAAAGGATTGAGCAGGATAAACAAAATAGACATACACCATGGGTCGTCCATAGATCGGAGCGTGAGGATTGCTAACGATCTCCATGTACTGTGCCCACATGGCACTGCTGGTCACCTTCGCCAGGCCCCACAACATCTGCCCATGTGGTAGGATCGTATTGGCGGTGACCGCCTCTATTACTATCTTGTTCCTAGCGACGTGCCTATCGAACAACTACAGATGCCTTTATCGTGGCTCGAGCAAATGGCGTGTGCGGGTTGGGAGCGTTTAGCAAGGCGCGCGGCGGTGGACAAATCAACTCCGTGCGGACGGCACATGCGTTCATAGTGTAACACATACAATGTCTCCATTTCGACAAAAATAAGACAATATTTCAATAAAAACACAACATAAAAACCATACATATGTTGCTGAAATAAACTTACCGTTCTGCGACTTTGGCAAATGGTGCGAACAAGGGAAAAATAAAAATGCTAAATGCACGGACAAGGAGGCACCTCGAAGAGGAATGATCGGCCAGAGTGTGTGGCCGCGCGTTTAAATAGCCGAGCATGGGAGGCATAGCGTGGCGGTGACACGGGAGCACGCAGGCGGAGGCGAGGTCCCTTCGCGGCGGCGAGAGGCGGGTCCTACGCCCACACAAGGCGACTTTGCGCGATGATAAGACCACGCAGGCGGCTTTGCGCGGTGATAAGACCACGAGCCGGCTGCGCGATGATAAGACCACGGGGGCGGCTTTGCGTGGTGACAAGATCACGGGCGGCTGCGCGATAACAAGACATATAGGGCGGCTTTGCGCGTGATAAGACCACGGGCCGACTGCGCGATGATAAGACCACACGGGCCAGCTTTGCGCAGTGATAAGACCACACGGGCCAACTTTGCGTAGTGACAAGACCATATAGGGCAGCTTTGTGCAATAACAAGACCACATAGGGCAGCTTTGTGCAGTGACAAGACCACGGACCAGCTTTGTGCAGTGATAAGACTACATAGGGCAGCTTTGCGCAGTGATAAGACCAAATAAGATAGCTTTGTGTAGTGACAAGACCAAATGAGACAACTTTGTACAGTGACAAGACCACACGGGGCAGCTTTGCGCAGTGACAAGACCAAACGAGACAGAACTTTGCCTGAAATTAATCACACCATGCCAACCATGGGGCTTATAAAACGGGGTTAAACCAAACCCAACACTACACAACAGATACCCAGCTATGGACTCTTCGGCAAACTTCTACGCGAAGATGTTGCAGAAGCGCAAGTGGCTTGCGTAGAAGAGAAAATATTTACAATACCGAGATCGAACAATGAAAGATGCTCAAGTACCACCACGTTTTCTAATCCCGCGGTGTGTGTGGCAAGCGAGCGAGAGATCATTGGTCCACACACCTGACACGCGCGGGCGTGCTACGCGTCACGGGCACCACCTGCGTAAGCGTTTCTTTCGCGCATCGATTTTCCTCAACGTTGAATTCCTAAAATTTTTAACATCATCCCCGTAATGGCGGCTGAGATGCGTTGCCACTTCTTCAAGTGGATCGGCGGCGGAGATGTGCGGCGAGCATTCATCGGTGAAGTACATCTTTGAACTACTCGGTGCGAGCGAGAACCGTCGGTGAAAGCCTTACGTGCGGACCACTGTTGAGGAGGCTCGAAGGAGCCAATACTCGCTTCGGGCGTAATCCATATCGGCGGCGTTAGTTATGAAGAATTTACATCCTTATTACGTTTTTCACTATCGGTGTACCTACATCATACAATCGCGAGGACATGAGCGACCCGACATACCGGCCCGAGGTGGGCGGTCTCGCGACAAGGGCAGGAAAGGCTCATAAAGTGAGCATTTGCCACAACTTATCCGATCGCGGGCGTAATCCGTATCCACGGCGTGAGTTATAAAGAATTTACATTCTTTTCGTTTTTCACTATCTGGTGCACTTATATCATGGAATCGCGGGACATGGGCGACTTGACATACCGGCTGAGGTCGGCGATCCGCGACAAGAACAAGGAAAGGCTCATCCGGTGAGCGGCGCCGCCACGACATCTCCGATCGCCGGGCCTAATTAGTATCGACGGCGTGAGTTATGAAGAATTGATATCCTTCTTAAGATTTTCACTATAAAGCGCACTTACATCATGGAATTGCGGGACATAGATGACCGACATACCGGCCGGCGTGGGCGGTTGCCGGGACCCGAATTATTACGGAACCCTGCATGTATCTTGCACTAGTCGAGGATCACGCTAGTACACACAGGGTTAACATAGGTAAATATCGATCCATACAAGCGATAAATAAAGTAAGCGATTAGTTTGAATAACAAATAAGGGTGTTGACCTTATGGTGAGTTTACACTTATTAAGCCACGCAGGCTAACGGGAAATAAGCGGCGGAGCGGAAAAACTCGGCGTAGATCCCACCAATTCACCACAGGCAACCAAGCGGGATCGGACCTTAACGAGCGATCGACCTTCAACGAACTCCTCCTCAAAAGCGGCGTAGACTCCTCCTCTTACGTAGGTTTGGCGCAAGTTTTACAACAAGCGTGAGTACACAACCGTACTATAAATCATACCACGAATGCAATGTATAGATGCGGGCTTATTCCAAAGAAAAGGCTTACGTGGTTCTTTTGCATAAAAGCCACATTTGCAATTGAATCGAATAATAGATAGAAAGCATAATTCAAAACAAATAGACAATATTAATTTAACGATTGTTTTCACAAAGACACCACACTAAGCAGTTATTTTACATAGCCATATGATTGAGATCACACGGCTCCCATTCCCACATTTTATGAAAACTACCCTTATGTGAAATCACGAGCATGTCCATGACGCGGGCGCGCTATTCGAATAGATTGTTTAACACTCTGCGAGAGGTTGTACACTTTACCCACGATATAACCGGTGTAGCTAGCACCAATCATAACGAGCAGTTCGGAAACTTCATCTCCAACATTGACATTCCCGGTGTGCTTACTGGCGTTATACATATCACATAGCCATGCATAACACACCGTTGGGCGGGGACGGCGAATCCTCCGTGATGCAACCACCAAGTAGTCACACCTCCACCCTATCACAAGCCTAACCTACCACGAACATCAATGCGAGAATCCATAACACTAAGTTAGGCCGTCCCATACGGGCATGTGGTGCGTCTGATGAAGCTCGATTCAATGGCGCACAAAGTTAAGTCCTTAATTGACCAAGGCAAGACTTCCATATTCTAACTAAGTCACAAAGATCATCATTCCCATCACATAGACCACCATGTCACACGGTCTCCACCACTTGCCTCGGTCTAAATCCTTTACCACCCGGTTGGTTTTAGTGCAACACATGCCATCACGAAGTAATAACACATAGCACACAGTTTTACGGGGTTCCATAGTCACTTAGTCATAATTAATATTTGTAACTTACATGAGATGTGAGACTCGTAGCATAGCTAAGCAATTGTACTAGCATCTAACCAACCCACGTTGGTGCTATAATATTACCAACTCAACCAATCTAGGGTGACAAGGAATTATGACATACAAGGCCAAGGTGTGATAACAAGTTGGATAATAACTATGCTCAAAGCATTTAAATAAATAATTAAAATAGAATGCAATAATTTAACACAAAGTAATTTGAAAACTGGGTTCAAGATGATCAAAGGTATGACTTGCCTTGGAAAAGGTCTATGTACTGGTCTTGAACTTGGTTGAAGCCTTCTTGATTTGAAAACTCAGAAATATCGGCGTCTACGCACAAGCGAAGCAAAACCAACCAAAACAAATAAATAACAGAGGCAAAACAAACTCCAAAAATTAAATAAAAATCTCAGATAACTAGATCTTGAATTTAGACAAATTTAGAAATTTGAATGGGCTCAATCGGAGTTAGGATGCAAAAGTTATGAGCTTTGGAAGATTGAAATTACATAAAATGCTGAAAATCAGATTTTATGAATTTCTTGAATTATTTTCCTAAGGAAAAAATCAGATTTATTGCGCAACAGGCGTCGTGAGCGTTCGGACGGGGTGGTGTGGATCGGCGAGTGGGTCCCACGTCGGTGCCTCGGCTCACGGTGGACAAAGTCCACCGAGCCTTGGGTTCGTCGGTGGGTGGCCACCCGTGCACCACGTAGGTCTTGGCCCAGGCTCCACGCGGCAGCGGTAGCGCGGCGGTGGTGGCGAACACGGTGGCATCGCAAGCGAGTTCTTGTCGGCGCGTCGACAACGGCGACTCAAACCGGCGGCGGCAGCGGAGGGTAACATCGGGCTCCTCGCACCCTCGCGAATCTGGCGACACGGTCGGGCGCTTCTGGCGGTGATCAAATCGCGGCGCTTCGAGATTAGCGGCGAGCGGCTCGGTGGAACAGCGATGAGGCGTCGGGGCTCTCTCGAGGATGATGGCGCGCGTCGTGAAGGCCATGCGCGGCGACCTCGGGGCCCAGTGGCGGTGAGGCGAAGGCTCACCGCGGCGGCTCGGCGTCGAAAAGGCTTCGGCGGTGGACTTCCTCGGCCAAATCCTTCCGGTGGCGGCGCGATCTCGAGGGTTCTAGGGTTTTGGAGAGAGGCGGTGCGGAGATTCAGCGGCGCGGCGTTAAATAGTGCGGAGCGGCGAGTCCGCGGGCGCGCGGCGGCACCCGGCTCGGACACGCGATTCTCGAGTCCGAGAGGTAGGCAACGAGGCGTGGCGTCTGCGGGACCCGAAGCGGCGGAGTGGCTCGGGCGGACCGCGTCGCACCGCGGCATGGCTGCGTAGGCGGGTGGGGCCGGCACGCCATGTGAGAGAGAGAGAAAGCGATCACGAGTGCGGCGGGAAGTGGTGGGCGGAAGAAATGGGCGGTGAGTGGATTTGCCCAAGCACTAAGCGAGGTTTTAAATAGGTTTTCATTTTAGAAAATACCGAGAAATTCAAATAGGCAATAGAAAATAGCAAATGAACTCGAAACATTCTAGAAAAATCTAGAAAATATATACGAGCACATAGAACCCAAATAAAATAGTTTTGACTAATGTTCATGTTGGGATTGTTCACATTAAATGTTTTTGATTGTAAAGTCAATATTAAGCTTTTGAAATTAAATTCAAATAAAATTCAAATGGTGAATTTTCTCCTACTAACTATTTAAAAGATTTTTAAGGCTCACGAAAATTGGGATGTTACAACGATCCGCGACAAAGCGAAGGAAAGCCGCCGGAGTTCAACGCCGTGCTAGAGGAAGGAAAATGACCCGATCCACGCATGATGAGTGGGTCATTACGTAGTAGTCCCCGTCTTACCCCACATGTTTTTACTATCCCAAAAGGCATATGCGATTATATGGTCAGGATGCTTGTGTCGTAATGTCACCGTAGTAGTAGCGAGGATGACTAAAGCAATTTCTTGAACCATCATGCCATGTCACTCGTGTAACATGCTTACATCGCGGACACTAATGTAGTTCGATTCCGTGTCTCGCTAAGCCATCAAAGCAAGCCTATATTGCAAGTATGCCTCTTCTAGTGGAGTCCCGAAAGAACCATTATGCACCGACATCGAATCCTCCATATTTTAGGGTATCTTCGTAATCTGGCGGCGTTCTCAACCCCTTGATCATATTCTCTACAAGCTTCATAAACTACTTCACCGACTCCACCTATATACGTTGAGCGACTTCATCGAGGAGAGACTCAATAGTTTGGACAACAAGACAATTTGCTTGACGACATCCTCGAGGTTATACCTAAATCGATATGATTATCAATCATCCTTTACGTGAAGGAATAAAATTATACAAAAATTACAGAAGCAACAATACTATGACGGGAGGCTCCACAAAAAGTTTCGTAATTTTTCTAAAATCATTTCCTATATTTTTAAATTACTACAAGCAAGACTTGAAAGCTGCGTGAAACTCGATTTAGAAAAGAAACCTAATTTACAAACCTCCATACCCTTATTTCTCAATGAAAGTTTTTTTACAAATCTCAGTGCCGATATTTTTTATGAATCAAATATCATTAAATAATATTTAAATTTAAAATGTTTCATTTTTTTCATTCATTTTTTTCAAAAATTTCAAAAAAAAAACTCACCTACCGCGCCGGCCACCGGGGCGAGGCCAGCTGTCACGCCCGGGGCCGGGGGCAGGTGCCTGCTGTCCTCGATTACTGCGGTATGACTACTGTATAGAAGCTAAATTTGCAAATTAGGGTGAACGAGAGCTAGTTTTGAAATTCAAAAGTGCTACAGGGTCACGAATGCAAAAATTTGCTGGTGGAGTTGGTTGGTGACACAGTAACAGTCGCGGGCTCGCGGCGTCTTACCTTCCCCTGTCGACTTCTTCTCCGGCCACTTCGAGCGGAAATCCTCCGGGAGGGGGGGAAAAGGCATGGCTTCCTCTGCCTCGGCCAGGACGGTGATGGTGATCGTGGTGGCGGTGGCGCTACTGGCGGCGGTGCAGGCGCGGGAGGCGCCAGCGCCGGCGTGCTACCGCGGGTGTTCAGCTTCGAGGATTCACTGGCGGACACGGGCAACATCCCCTTCCTCTACGGCAATGACTCCCGCGACCCGCGCTATTGCCGCCCTACGGCGAGACCTTCTTCCACCGCGCCACCGGCCGCTTCTCCAACAGCCGCCTCGTCGTCGACTTCATCGGTACGCTAGCGACAACCACCCACCTCGACCTATCGTCTTACTATCACTAGTACTAATTTGAAACTTGTGTGGGTGCGCTGCGCCGCAGCGGCGGGCTGGGGCTGCCGTTCGTGCGGCCGTACTGGAGCAGGCGGAGCCCGAGGACTACGCGTGCGGGGCCAACTTCGCGGTGGGCGGCGCCACGGCGCTGAGCCCGGACTTCTTCTGGGAGAGAGGGTGCCCATGAGCGACACGGTTCACCTCGACATGGAGATGAAGTGGTTCCGCGACCTGCTCGACCTGCTCTGCCCTGGCGACTTGGCCGGTATGTTGATTCACTGCCTTCTCCTTCCCCGCTTTGACCTGCGCCCTTCTCTACCAGATTGAGCGATTGGAATGTTGGAAACAGAATACCACTTGAATTCTTTGGAACAAACAAGGGCGAGAGCTACATCCTATGAATGGTCATATGCAGTTACTTGCTTTACGATAAAAAAAATGCTTCCCAAGAGTAGAAATGCACCAGGGAATGGTGATATAGGCAAAGTAATTCATCGCTAACAACAATAATAAGTTCACGTATTTGTGACTTGAAGAATAATTGATGTCATTTGTTAATGCAACTAGGCAGATAGTCCATTTCGACGTCCATATCAGTCATTGTCGAATGCCAGCTGAAGCTGCAGCCTAATATTAGAAATTTCAGCAGAAGGCGTGGTCAAACTTTCTGCTGCTTCATTTTTTTGCTCAACAAATCACCACCACATTATTGTTTTCCAAAGGACAACACTTTGTCGGTAGAAGTTGAAAGACATGAAATGTTTGATCCACATGAAGCAATTTCGATGAGATGAATTGTTAAAGCCCAGGAACTGATGTGATACAACAATACTAGAGATCAATTATTCTGCTAGGGGAAAGATTACGCTGCTAAATCTTAGCTGTAATGGGATCAGAAATGAATGGTAGTAAACTTGCGGTGAGCCTTTGACTGTTCTACAACCGTCGGACGCCGTAATTTCCGTACTTTCTGAACACTTTCTTCTTTTAGCTACGATATCTTCTTTACATACTGATTCATAACCCTGTTTGTTACACAGGTTGCACGGGCATGATGGACCAATCTCTCTTCTTGGTTGGAGAAATTGGGGGCAATGATTACAACCAACCTCTTTTCTCTGGGGTTCCCTTTGAGAAGGTTCGGAGCTTCACTCCGAGTGTCATTGCCAAACTTTCTTCTACAATCACCGTGAGTCATTTGCTGCTGCTGTTGTTGTCGTTGTTACTTCTATCGAGTTCCTAACCCAAGAAACAGTACAGAAGTATATAGTTAGTAATGCAAGTAAGTTGAGTTTTGCAGGAATTGATCAGGTTGGGGGCTAAAACGTTGGTGGTTCCTGGTAACTTCCCAATCGGGTGCGTCCCAATCTACCTCACGATATTCCAGAGTGATAACAAGGAAGATTACGAGCCAGAGACGGGCTGCCTCAGGTGGATGAATGAGTTCTCACAGTACCACAACAAACTTCTTTTGGATGAACTCGACGAGTTGCGCAAGCTTCACCCTACTGTGGAGATCATCTACGCCGATTATTATGGAGCTGCTATGGAGATCTTCCTTTCCCCTGAACAATTTGGTGAGTTCACAGATTGCCCTTTTAATTTCTATTTATGAAAGTCAGTTTGTAGGATACAAGTACAAGACTTTTTAATGAAGACGTGCCAGTCGCTATCTAGTGCCTTTCTTAAACAAAGTAACTCTTTCTCTGTGCTTATATACTATACAGCTAAACATGATTTCTCTCTCTCCTTACGTTTATCAAGTTTGCTAGGCCTGTCTGGGTAGGGGGAATTTTATAGATATATTGTTGAGATAGGGTGACCTATATCATATTTACTTTAGGACTTGGAGAGATGCTGCATGAATTTCTAGATGAATTTTAATAGGATTATGATTCCTACTTTTTTAAAAAGGAAAACTAGAAGACTATGGACTTGTTTGGTTTGTAACCCTAGATTAAAATTTTGGTATTATCAAAATCTGGGGAAAAAAATAGCGTTTGGATCGTAGCCATATCAATTCACGAGTAATACCAAAATTGATGTGTTTGGATTGCAGTCATGCTAAAATTTGCCAAAATTGAGAGTATGACACGTGAGACCCGCATGATATATATATATACCAACAGTAATTTTGTTTTGTTGATTAAATAACAAGGAACACAACGGTTCAATCGGATCACAAATCGGATACTCGATTTAGCAAATATGGCCATTTAAAATTTGATAATCAAATTAACCATGCCATTAATGCTACTAGTCTCAGCAAACCATAATCTGCCACGTGCTCTTTGCTCCTTGCAGCAAGCTTTCCAGCCGAGCCAAAACATTGGCGATAAGCGAGCGTGATCAAAATTTTGGTTTGGCACATGACATGTTGGAGCTGAGTCAAATGCTAGCTAATTTTTAGGGTAATATCAAAATTTTAGTATGACAATCTGGGGCTATGAACCAAACAAGCCTTATATAAACCCACGAAGCAAACCAACCAAAGGAACTCATCCAAAGCAGATGACACATGTGAGGATTTGAGACTAAGTTATTATTTAGCATTAGATTCTCGTATAGATTCGAGAGGGCTGTGAGCGATAATCCCTTGTACTCTTTTCAGGTTGTGCTTAAAAAATTTGTGATCGGCTTCGCCAAATCTTTATCTCTTGTCGTGGTTACTTTGTTGTCGTTATTTCAGTTGTCTCTACAAGATTTTTCTACTTTGTTTTTGATATCGTACACACTCGTACCATATCTCACAAACCCTAATCCGAACTGCGGTTGATGCGCATTATAATAGGTATCAGATTATAACATATATCTTAAAATTTGAACTAATTACCAAAAAATTCCTAAAATATCCCGCTCATCCAAATCACGTCATGAAAGAGATTACAAACGTACTCCACTACTTTCTGCATTGCTAACGAATCAATGGACAATTTTTTTGAACGAGCACGATGGACTAGCCAGCCAAGCATATATATATATATATATAAGGGAGAAGAGGATTGACCCAGTTTATAAGGGAAATTGGGTCCGAAACCCTTAACAGATGCACGGTTTCAGAGAAGAAAACCAAGAGCCAACCCGAGGCGACAAAACAACCTCGACTCAACAGAACGACGCCCACTCCAAATGGCACAGCCCGACAACAGGCAAGTCCAACCCAACTCAACTCGCGCTAACCAACCAAACAACTGGCCCCTCACAACTCGGTCGGCGGAGCCCAGCTCACACGCCGCACCTTTCTAACACACGAGTCGGCGGAGCCCTACTCCCACGCCACACCTCGCTGTCACTCTAGACGGCGGAGCCCTGCTCCCACGCCGCATCTTTCTGCCACACAAGTCAGCTTCGGAGGAGCGCGCATCGGACCGAAATGCGTCGGCGCCAAACGAGCGAAGAGCGCCGTGAATCGAGGGCGTTAGGGTAAACCTCTGAAGCCGGCGGTTGAAACCAAAGAGAGCGAGGGCATCTCGGCGGCGCCTTGGGAAGGTGGCGATATCAATGTCGTCGTCGCCGTCCGGACACGGTGAGGTTTTCACCGGAGAAGCATCTAGGGTGGGAAGGCGCAAAATGTCGCCTCCGGGAGGAATGGTGCGTGGCGTCAGCGGCGAGCTTTAGCTTGCGGATCCCGTCCGGAACCACGCACAAAAGTGGTACGACCGCGACCACGCCAAAGATCGCACCGCGAACATGAGGCACACCACGCGGCGGTGTGCACCAGCGAGACCTCACGGCCAACATCACGGGCTCGGCGCGCGTCTGCCCTTACCCACGGCCGCGCTGCGTCGTGCGCCGTAAGCCGCGCCGCCGCGCGCGAGCGAGCGAGCCAACGCAGCAAGCATGAGCCACGCCGTCGCCGTCGCGGGCGAGCCAACGCGACAAGCACCGCAGCCGCTTCGCGCCAGCATACGCGCTTCGATGGAGCCCGCGGCGAGGCGCCGGCGCCGCCGCCACCAACACGCCACGCTGCCCGGCCCGGGGCGGTCGGATCCGGCGCCGCGCACTCGCCGCGCGAAGAAGCGCGACCACTGCGACGCCGCCGCCACGAAGGAGAGAGCGCCGGCGGCCGCCGCGAGCTTCGGATCGAGCCCGAGGCGCCGATCCGTCCGGCGAGCGAAGCGGCCACCACCACCACCACCGCGCGCACCGAGAGGCGCGGATCCGTGGCGAGCAGGCCACCAAGACGTAGATCCGGCCGGCAGGAGGCCCGATCCGGCCAGGCCGGAACGGAACCGGAGAGGACGCCACGGCCCGGCGAGCACCTCTCTATGAAGAAAACCAGCCAGCGGGGAGGAGAGGAGGAGGAGGAGAGGAGAAAGGGGAGGGGCGGCGGCGGGCAGTGCGGCGGCGGGGTGGGCGCTGGCGGGCTAAACTTCTACCTTTCCCCCACAGTTTTTTCACCAAAGAAGCTAAGCCAGATTGAATCAATGGACAATGACTTCACAGGAGGTTGATGTTAGGCTATTTTGTTTGTTCCTGCTTCCACTATTCACAGTACAAACCAAAGTGACCAGAGGAGCTGGATAACAATAGCTCCTGAGTCCTGAGAAGACACAGACACAAAATCTAGTACCGGGGAAATTGTTATCAAATAGGAGCCTGTTTAATTAGGTTTCTAGTGAAATACTGGTACCAATTATTATCAAATGACATATCAGTAGCTTTCAAAAGTAGCAGCATATAACATCAAGTACAACTGTATTTTATTCGGTAACATCATTTTTATTTCTGTTGCATATCCCCATTGTTAATGTTACCCTTCTTAAATATATTATGTACAGTACAAACTAACACCAAATCACTTGGATTGAGCTTCAGATTTAACAAGTTAGTTGGTTTCACTAGATAAACTGTGTAGAAGCCTTAGAAGCTAAGGAAAAAGCACATAGTTTCTTTTTCGTTTTTTGAAACATGGGAGGATAGCCGCATAGTGTCGTAAAAAATGACATTTTTTGCTGGCTGCTCTCCTGTTTTACATTGCTATTACTACTATTCAGGGATCGAGGATCCTTTGGTGGCTTGCTGCGGCGGCGGAGGACCTTATGGTGTGTCCATGACTGCAAGGTGTGGAGTTGGAGAATACAAGGTGTGTGATGACCCACAAAAGTACGGATCATGGGATGGCATGCATCCCTCAGAAGCTGCGTACAAGGCCATTGCAAATGGCCTGCTAAGAGGTTCATACACTCAGCCTCCAATTGCCGCCACCACCAGTTCTTGTCCACAACTTACTGAGCTGGGCTCTTCTGTTGGATACAAGGCCCTCTACGACTCGTAATAACTAGGGGCCTGCGCGGCCGTTGGCGAGCGGGTGGAAGTGGAACAGTGACTATCACGCTATCTATATAGACTAATACTATACTGAGTCTTGTATCTTAATACGGTTGTACGTACCTTGTATCAATTATTCATTAAATTATAGTGTCATAAGTGCATGTACAATGGTACAGACAGTTACTGTCTATAGCAACTCTTCATGTCATCTATAGACAGTATTAAAGACAGCTTATACAGTGGTTTGTGGTGATATAGTCGACTATAAGATTGTAGATAACACACAATCTTTAATGCTTTTCTTGGTTCTGGGGCTACAGTCGACTGCAGGATTGTAGACAATAATATTTTCTCTCTTTATTCTGTTTCATTCACGCCAGTAAAAATTCTATGTAGCAGAAGTTATAGACGGTTGATATAAGCCTATTGTACATGCTCTAATGATTGAAGGTAAGCAAACCATGCTCATTGAAGAAAAAAGTAAATACTACCAGTGAAACTTTAATTACCTACCAGCAGCGAACATATCTTTCAGAGAGCTCATGTTCATTTAATGTATGATGCTCTAGATTTTTGGCTAGCTGCCGTTAAGTCTGGAAACAGGCCGAGCCGAGCTTAGCTCGCTCAAGATCGGATGAAATAGCAGCTCGGCTCGTTTTGGGAAGGCTCGTTCTGGGAAAGAGCCAAAAGGTCAGCTTGGTTCGGCTCGGTAGCATGCTCGAGCTGGCGATTTAAGCCACACGAGTACACGACACAGGTTGCACAAGCAAATTCCTCACATTCAGTAAACACTCCAAAAGAATCCTCCCAATGTATAGCATGAAATCAGCAGAAAATTTGTACTTGTACAGTCGCCTGCTATTTCCCCAAATAGATTTCCAAAAATATTCTCCTAACAAAATTCACAAACTTCTCTGATGCCCCTATGAACCAACCTGAAGTCATCAAGCGACATCAATCCTTGAATATATACACAAGCACAAGTCAAAAACACCGGTGCTTGCTCCGGGGAAGCGCGAACAAGATCGGGAGATTGGAGAAGGGGGGAGGAGGGGGCGGACCAGGTATATGGTCCTCGTCGGAGATGGTGATGGTCCTTGCATTCTCCTCGTTGTCGTCTTCCGTTGGTGCGGGCGAAGGAGGCGGCGCGGCCGTGCGGCGGGGGGGACAGTGCAGCGGCGGTGGGCCGGATGACGGGGACGGGGCGGCGTGGGGAGGGGGAGGGGAATTTGTGTGCCTGTGTCGGTGCATGCAGTGTGCCTCTCGGGTTTACTCCTGGACAGGCATCAATGCTCGTGGCGGTGTGGCCTGTGTGTGGTCGTGAGGCTTTGTGGACCGGCAACTACCCCACGAGCGGCTTGTGTGTGGTCGTGGGGCTTTGCGGGCCGGCAACTAGCCCACGAGCCGAAAGAGAGGCTCACGAGTGGCTCGAGCTCGACTCCAAAATTTTGCCAGTTAAAAGACTATTGACTCGCCTTGAAAACATCACAAACTATTTTTCTAACCCTAGCTGCTGTGATGCTGTCACAAACCTAATAGTACAACAAAAAAACAATAATAATGTCCTCACATCGTTTAGAATAATGAAAAACAGGTTAACTCTTGGGCAGAATCAAATACATTATTTTTATGATTTATCATGCCAAAAAAGCAAAAGAAAACGATTATTACAATACTGATGGCATAGTAGGTTCGAAACATGTTGCAAATGGTTTGCACATCATTGTTTGATACCACAGCAGGCCCACTTTCAGTGGCAACAACTTGGTATTTCTGGGCAACTTGGATTTTTTTATTAATTAATTATTTTTAAAATTTTATTTCAAAGTTAACCCCTGACGTACTTTATTTCCAATACTGACCCCTTTAGTCACGTCACCATTCGTGGTATGACAAAACAACACTGTCACGCCAGCCCGTTTCTGACCAAGCTCTTGTCACGCCACCATCCGTGGCGTGACAGTGTTGTTTGGTCACACCACAACCAGTGGCGTGACAAAAAGTGCTAATTTGGGGACTTATCCGCTGGCGTGACAGTGTTGTTTGGTCACGCCACAGGTGCTGGCGTGACCAAAGAGGTTAGAATTGGAAATAGAGTGCACCGAGGGTTAATTTTAAAATAATTTTTTTAAAAGGTTAATTAATAAAAAAAGTTCTACAAGTTGCAGCAGATGAGTAACCTGGAAAAACAGGAGCATACATATAAGATAAGATATGATGACATAGATTTATATTAAGGTAAAACAGGGTCACAAGGAATATGAACTCGAGGACTATCCTACAAAATACAATAGACAAGGACTGTCATGAATCATGGTTTAACATTTAATCTTCTCTGGTGTTTTCTGTGTGCATCTATGTGGAACTCCAGTACATAGATCAAAAAATGGACAGGAAACAAAATAGCTCTGAGAGGAGTAAGATGGTGAAAACATGAGGCTTTTCACACCCCAATTACCTAGGATCAGCAATGTCCATCCAACAAAGTTACCCCTTATAATAATTAGATTTATAACATACGGGCAACTATCATCTAAAAGGTGCCAAGCATATTTATCTATGTGGGCAACAACTAATCCACTATTCACAGACTTTTTACTAAAGTTTAATAAAATAAAACAGAACTACATGCTGATCTAAGGACTCCACCTGTGGTGTTAGAAACCTGTGGGTGATATACCTGTCATCTCGCCGTGAACAAACTCCCAGGACATGATTTGCATAATTTCACAGGCAATCATCAGATAAGAATGATTCTCAATGACCTTTCACAAATGCTCCAAAAATATGGACTCCGAAAAAATTGCTGCAAGCTACTGAAAGTAAGCAACATACCTTTAGTTCTGGTGTTAATATGGTTCTCAATTGCCCCTCGCGTGTAACATGTAGATGTTCATAAAAAATGATCTTTCGAACAGCTTTCGTATGCTCCAGCAGCTGTAGTCCATTGGGCAACCGGAGTTCATTGGGCATGTCAAGGAATCCTCTGGTATAAACCAAGCGAAAATTCTAGCACGTCGCCCCGAATTCTTGCGCGCGTAGCCGCTGCCGCGTCCATTGGATGACCTTCTTCTTTCCTTCTTAGCCGTCCGCTCATTCGCTTGCTACCTGCTTGGAGCGGGTGCGCAATAATTGCTGCTCCAGCCCCACCCTGTCCCGCCAGGCGCGGCTCCTCTTTTTTGGCGCTCCGTGTGGAGCGACAGGCCAACTAGTACTAATAAAGAATGACACAAAGTAGCATTTGTCCTTTTCTCTTTCTTTCCTTTTATTTTTGATTTATCATTTGAGAGTTTTTCTCATGTTTGTTGCTTTTAACATAGCATGAATTTAATTTGATTTTCTCTTGTCTTTACTAACTGTAGGTAGCACAACTCTGCCTGTGTAGTTTTCTAGATAGTATGTCCCAAACCAGGAACAAGGAGGATGGTTGTGTTAGGCCAGACGAGCCAACGTAAAATTAAACCGCTTTTTGATGGAATGAAACCCAAAATTGATAATTTGTTGGAGCGTAAACCTCTTAACGACGCGCCATATCGGAACCTAGGTGTGGTGATAAATCAGCAAGGGCCGGGACATCACCCCCTTAGTGACGCGCTATGTCGTCGTCCCGATATAATGAAAAATGTGCAAGAGTTTTCGCACTCTATTTGACGAGTGCGAAGGGCAAGGAAGCTAGCCGAAGAGAGTAGGGTCCTTCAGGGTAGTTGGAATGTAGGGTAGGTAAGTTAAGAGAGTTAGTTGATACGGCGATTAAGACACATGTAAATATCTTGTGCGTTTAAAAGACTAAATGGATGGGTCAGAAGGCGAAAGAGGTGAAGCATACTGACTATAAGTTATGGTATACTAGAACAGAACGAAATAGAAATGTAATGAGCATCTTAATCGACGTGAGAAAACTGGGGATAGGATTATCCTAGTAGGTATTCATCTATAACACCATGGTCAAATCTAATTTGACAGAGTCTAGGAAGTATTTCATAGGTAGCCTCTTGAGTGCAGCAGCGAGGACCGCGACAGACAAACATGGCAAAAGAAAGGTGTGAGTAGCCGAGTATATAACTACAATGAGGAACAACAGAGTATGCTGTTTTTGTTTTATTAACTGCTGTTCTTTTCCCTTACCTGCAAAAATATGGCTTTCAACGATTTGTTAGTAACATCACTCAATAAAGGTGGGGAAAAAAGGGCCAAAATTTCTTTTTCTTTTCGGGCGATAATAAAGGCACGAGTTTAATAAGCACATTGAGGAAATCAACACAGTTTCGTGTCAAAATTTTGGTCCTCCCAACCTGCAAAGTTACATAAGACAGGCGTATACCTTTCCAAATAAAACAAACTACGAAAGAACAAAAGATAAAATCGGTACCTTGGAGTAGCCAAAGTTGCAGTCCTTGAGGCGCAGCGCCGGGCTGCCATCTAGCAGCGTATTCTCCAGCTTCAAATCCCGGTGGCAATTGTGCTGCAAGCTCAAACAAATTTGCAATCTCACACCTCATCAGCACATTATTTTAACATTTATTTCAGAAAAAAAAAGTGTTTCTTTACTTCGTTAATGTCCTCACCATGAAGTGGCAGTAGCTAACACCGCAAATTAGCTGCCGGAAGAAATACCTCGCCGAGAATAGATCGGGAAAAAAATTTAGCACACCAACCTAAATTGTTTTGGGGAAATTAGGAAAGATTCAGAGCTGTCTAAATCGAGCAGACTGATGATCACCTCATCCTCGCTGAACCTGCCGGCACTGCAGATCCAGTCGAATAGCTCGCCGCCTACTCCATGACGATCATGAGGTGCATAGGCGCAAGCACGACCTAACAACACGCCCCCAAATGGACCGAAATGATAAAATTCCCTCCACCGAGAACAACAAATTTCCACAAAAGAAAAAAGAATCCACTGAGAAGAAATGGAGGAGGCGTGTTGGGGAATATGGGCTGACAGGATACACGGTAAACGAGGCGCCGAACAAGCTGCCCGCGCCTCGCCTCACACGAGACGACTACACTGGGGTTGGGGCGGCGGCGGTGTGACGAGGCCACCGCAGGTCCCCTTTTCCTTTTGCACGCGACCACACGTGGATAGGCGGAGCCAATGCATATCCACCCAGTGGCAAATCCGATCGAACGGCGGGGACAAGAGCTGCACGGCAGCAGCATCGGACAGCTGAAGGAAAAAAAACGCGACGTGGACACCCTGAGCCCACCCCCTTTCTGCGATTCTATAACAATTGTTAAAGATGCAACGATTATGACATTGCTGCCTGATTACAGAACTGCAGTACATTTTTTGGATTTTTTTTACAGTACACCCAAATTAATATGCACCATCCATTTGCATGATCCAAGAGTTTATATTTCTATTACCTCGCAGGGGTAATAGGTCATCTATTACCATTGAAAGGCTATTACGGTCAATTACTACATACTCCCTCCGTATTTTAAAGTTGGTGGTTGATATGCTTGGCTTCCTCCACACCAACGTCAAGTATATAAAAACAGAGGGAGTAGTAAATAAGAAAACACATATATTTTGGCACATCTCATGGATTAAAAGCACGTCTGTTAATAAAGAAACAAAGTAATATTTTGGCACCTCTCATTAGGAGCACGATTGTTAACGTAAGCAATTAGTGATAACAGTTTTCTGTTGCTATATTTTGCAAATTTCAACATACTAATCCTTTCATAAGCATTTTAAATTCAAAATGCTGAATCTTACTAAAACTCCGAATTTGACATTAAATTGCAATACTCAGACTATAAGGAAAATATGTCAGCTTTTTCTTTTAATTATTGCGGAATTTTACATGCCAAATTTAAAAAGCAAGTCAAAATTGATTATTTTACTTCATGCTGCTATGACTATTTCATATTTGAGAAAACACCAAATACCATGTACTTGTATGTAGGAATGGAACATACAGGTGTACTCGTGTCAAAAGAAGCATGTATATGTGCCGTTCCTTGAGCAACATTATTGGAGCCATTTAATACCTTCCTCTTTTTGCTTTAACAGCCTAGAGAAGGTTAGCATCCGTTTTACTAAAAATTGCCCCTTCACCAATTCTCTTACCTCTAACAGGGCAATGGGTGTACCTTAAAAGGGTTCAACCTCACCCTCTTTCACGTGGATGGACTGGAATACCACCGAATCTTAGCCCATTCAAACCGGGCCTCGCCGAAATTTTATGACATCGTGTATTGTAGACCATATTTATTTTTTTGAGATACAAACCATAATTAATTGCTTAGGCATGTACAATAAGATGCAGCAATTTCTTGCTCATAAGAACTCTTCATGTCACTGTAGATGACTAAAGACAACTTATACAATAGTTATAGTGATCTGATCATTTCTGAGAATTGTAGACAACACACAATCTTTTAATATTTTTCTTATTTACGTGCTATATAATCATACGTGATTGTAGACAACATCTTTCTCTCTCTCTTTATTCTCTTTCATTCATGTCAGCAAAAAACTTACGTGGTAGAGACTATAGACAGCTGATATAAACTCATTGTACATGCTCTTATACAAGAACCGTATCATCTTCATAATCTGCACAATAATATTTTACTAGGGGCAATCTACACTACTGAATTAATGGCGAAGCTTAATTATGAAAGAAAGTAATCGATTAACTGTGTATTTTTTTTTCCTAAAAAAGCTACGGATTTTAGTTTTTTCTCTCTCGATGCCTAAAAAACATGTGCAGCTTCTGCATTTTTAATCTGCAAGTACAAGTTACAACATTAATAGTGTCCAACGCGGACCTATGCGACAACAAAAAACGATGCAATCCGGAGACGACCCCGCCGCCAGTAACCTCGCTATCGTGCCCCGCGCGCATGGTGACCCCTCTCCATCCTAGATCCGTCGTGGGGTGTTGAAAAGAGGTCCCAAATCTAATTGAAAGCTATCAGATCCAGAAGAAAATCTCTCCCGAATCTAGTTGAAAACTAGGTTTATTTAAAAAGTTCTCTCAATCATATTGAAAGTTTGAAAGTCGAAAGTTTTCTCAATATAATTGAAACTTTGGGGACTGGAAAATTTTCTTAATCCTGTTGAAAATTTAGGGAGTTTAAAGCTTTTCAAGTAGAGCGTTTGTTGATTCAGACAACAAGGGACCAAAAAAGGCCTCACCGAGCGTTACGTGGCGACCAAACACCCGTGAGCTTTTAAGCATCTCTGACGATCGCGTCACCGTTACTAGGATTCTGATATCGGCGTTTAGGTGATGTGAAGGAGAGAAGGTGAGGAGGAAGGTGAGGTTGTTTCTAGATGAAGAAACAATCAAATACTCTATTGGAGACTTATTTGTTATATAAAAACGCGTTTTGTAGGCCCCACTATCTTAAAGCAAAATATTCATCCGATCATTTGTGCAGTTCAACTTTATTATTGATATGATAAATGAGTTAAAACATGTAGGCTACAAAGTTATATTTCATTATTGATCATCAAGAATCATGCACACTTATAGCAATTAAAATCTTAGACACAAGCTCAAGAAACAATTTATTAGAAGACTTATTTCTTTTTATTAGATTGAATACTCTCTCTTCTCTTAGTAACAATATAAGAAATAAACTATTGTAAATGCTCTTAGTCGTCGCCGTTACAACATTAATTAATAGTATGCAATGTGGTCCTATGCAATATCAAAAACAACTATTTCTTTGGGAAGCCAACGTGGAGAACAAATGCAATTTTTTTTCACTTGATAATCATACATAATAAGATATTACCATTAGTTAACCTTGCCATTCCAGGAAGTCCCTGAACAACAAAAAAAATTCAAATTTCAAAAGTTTTCAAATTTTTGGTTTGAATTTGGATTTCCTTCCCAATTCAGAAAGTCTCCTTTCCTTCCCATCTTCCCTTTTCAGCTTCCCATCTTCCTTAGCCGAAGACGCCTTTTCTCCCAGGCGTTTCCTTCCCCATCTTCTTCCCTAGTGCATCATCTCTCTTGCCTTCACCGCTTCCATTAGCACTGCACCAGCTTCATCCTTGTCACCGGCTTCCACCACCTTAGCCACGCCACCTTACCCCGCCACCTTGCCCTGCTTCCCCCTTCCCTGGCGCCGTTCGTGCGCAACTAACCACACCACCATCCGTGCGCCAGGCTCGAGCCACCGCCTTACTGCTGCCATCGCCTCTTCGACCTATAAAACCCACCCGTTCCCACCCCAAATGCATCGCCAACTCTCACACAACCTCAGTCCCACCTCCAGTCATCACCATTCACCAATGCCAGCCAATCGCTCAGATTTCCATCGCCCCCGCCTTCTTTCCCGGTGAGCAAATTTCAATTCGCCGTATTCATCCCTCCCCTCCCCTCCTAACCTCGTCACCAGCATCACCTCACCACACCGTACTTTCCCCGCAACCTCCCCACCCCTATCCTCGCCGGATCCTTACCGGCACCGTGCCCCACCACCGCGCCGCCTCGGCCAACAGTGCCAGGCCACCTCAGAACCTCCCCAACCACACCAACACCACCCCCGAACTCCCCTAGCTCCGCTGGTGATCAAGCACCGGCCGCCTTGACCGGAGCATGGCCAGAGTGCCGCCAACGCCACCCTTTGCTCTGCCCTTGCGCCACCCTCGCCGCCGCACCACCTCCGAGCCACCCCAGCTCGCGCAAAGCCCAAAAATGGGTTGCACGAGGTGAGGAGGTGCTCATCGCACCATTCCCCACCACCACCTGTCACCAGAGTCGTCGGGAGCATCGCTGGCTTCCTCCTTCCCGGCTCGGGTGTGCAGAGCACGCACTGGCTTTAAGCCATGCATAGCTCACTGCCACCATTGGGCCTCTAAGGCCTGGCCCAGTGGCCATAGCCCACCACAATATTGGGCTTAGCCCAATACTGTTCCAATCCAAACCCAGTCCGTTACTATTTGGCCCAAACACTATTCTAGCATGTTACTGTTCACAATCTAGCCTGACACACTACTGTTCAACCCAAACACTGTTCATAAAACCCTAACCCATTATGAATAGTGTAAACCAACACTATTCATCAGGCCTAACACTATTCACCCAACCCTAATTCGACATTATATGCCCATTTTGTCTGGTTCAAGCATGTGAATCCTATTCTCAACTCTGCTCAGTCCATTCAAACACCAAATAAATCCTATTCACCATCCAACTGTTCTCTTTTATTTCTTTTTTGGATTTTATTTTACTTGCATATTGTTCCCAGCTCATTCCTTGTTGAGCTGGCCATTTTATTTGGTTTATTTTCTGATGCGGTATATTTTCTGATGCGGTAGGTCCCTACTTCGACGAGCAAGCTCCAGATGACGTCGGACAAGACGAGTTAATAGAAGACTTTATGCAAGGAGGCAAGTCATATTCCTTAGAGCATTTTGAGTCTATATTTTTTGTAATTATATTATTACTTTCATTACCATATTTATGCCAATTACTTTTAATATTGAAATAATACTTTTGAATGCCATGATAAATAGGTAAATCCTATTACCCCACATACAAGGCCACCTATTCTTTGTAGGCCATATTCACCTTGACAAGTTTAGGTTGCATAAAATGATAACTAGATACTTAGCTTTGTCACACAATGTGCTTTTAGATTCTGAAAAAGAGTATAGGCTAATCACCAATGGTTTTGATGGAGAGTTGAGAGTTGAAACCAGGAGGTTGGACAACCTAATAGACTTGATAAAAGTGAGTCAAAGGTGAGATCTGGAGGTAGACAACCACGAGTTGATGTTGGTTAATCGCTGTACTATAAGACAGGTAAGGATAAGAACCTTGTGCAAAGTAACAGACACAGAAATCGCTCAACCACAGGTGTGGTCATTCCACCTTGGCTTAGTACACCGCTCTTCCGATTGAATATCTACAGGATGTCAACTGGTCTTATGTGATAGAGCAGCCGTAGAACAGGGGTGGGACAAGAGTGGGTCTGAAGGGACACTCACTGATCTACACAACAATATGAACCCGTCAGCATCGGGTCGTGAGTTCCACTTTTGGCCAGTGGTCTCCTGAGGGTTGTATGGACCATGAACCTACCGGGTAGAGACTAAAAAGGTTGAGCAGTGAAAATGCTTTGTTATCTTAGCTCAATCGCATGCTAACGTGTTTGCATGTATACTGCATGACAGTTGGAGCTTGAGGTATCTTGTGGGTAAAGTTGGGCAACTTTGCAGAGTATAATCAAAGGTATTCGAATACATCGTGCTTCTAGTTAATGAAGTTGTATTCATGGGTGATTCCAATACATGAGGCATAAGTAGAGATTTTACAGATGTTAAGTTGGTATTTGCAATTGTTGAATAAACCCCTGATGTTATATTTATTATTGTTTTACTGTTTCAATGTTAAACTGCTTTAAACAAAAAATGCATCCACATATGCCTGATATAGTAAACCCTGAACAATTCTTTGAACTCCTAGCATGTAATTATTTAGCTTTTCCATATGGCTTCCTGAGTACGGTTGTGTACTCATTCTTGCAACATCAATTACAGAGGAAACCTGGGAAAATGATGAGGATCTTAATGAAGAAGGTTTTGGTGAACCTCCAGATGGCGATGCTTACTATTACTAGGTCTCGATCGGGCCCAAGTGTGCCTGTGGTTTTGAAGTTTTTTTTGACAGCGAAGCCTCTCGGACCACTAGTACAAAAGCTATGGTGCAACCTATGCTCGGTTTTTGCAGGTTTTGCTACAGGACACATGCAAGTGGGTGTTTATAAATGATGTTTTCTTTCTCTCTATCATTCATCGGTTTGCAGTTGCCCTCGCCACGTGGGAATGTAGTTTGACACTTAGGCCTTGTTTGGGTGGGCCAAAATCCCGGCTTGCGTGTCCCTTCTTTTCCTATCATCTCCCCTTTTCCTTTCCCTGCTAACTCCTTTCACTTATCTCCTTCAAATCTCATTCAAGAACATAAAACCAATCCATCATGTCATACCACCGCGATCACCATCGCTCGACCAACCCATTTCTGCAATTCGTTTTTGCATGCATGGCAGGTTGAGCGATTTCGCGAGGGGAGAAAAGAAGTAACAGATAAAACGTCTGCTTGGCCCATCCTTTTTCCCTGCCATCTCTTTATCAGTTAAAACCTCCCTAACCTCCACTGCCATTTCCTCCATACTCTACACTACCATGTTCCTTTTGTTAATTCATTCACCTCCCACTGCCAACTCATCTCCCAAGCACAACCACTCACAGCTATTTTTTGCCCAACTGAATCCCATCCACTTCACTGCCATCTTCCTTTCTTTTTATTTCACTCACTGCCAATCCTATTCAACACACAAAGCCATCCAACACCATTCATTTTTCCAACTGAACAGAGCACTGCATGGCCATCCTCCCCCACCGCCGCTTCCTTTTTCTCCAGCATTGATGAGAACATCAACCCTAAGGATGCAACCACTACTTTGACCCGCTGCACTACATCCTCTACTTCAACTACATCTTCTCCAATAGGACTTTCGGCTACTGCACTACCATATTCTCCAATTGGACTGAGCTACTTCTACTCATACGAATTGAACTACGTCTACATGCCATGGTGTTGCGTCTTCATACCATGGTGTTGTGTCTACATACCATGGTGCTGCGCCACCAATTGTTGGCCCATGGGCTTTGTAATAAATGGGCTGATTTGGCCCATATAGCACATATGGCTGGCCACCTAGGGTTTTGGTACTGTTCATATGGCACTATTCATGCATGAACAGTACCCACGGTCGCCTCTCCCTTCTCCTATACATAGTGGTAGCTACCTCTTTAGTTTCTATGGGTTTTGTTGATTGAAGTTTAGTTTTGCTACTTTATACTTTGTCCACTTGTTCGACGAGATCAACAACGACATTATCTTCGGAACCCCACTTATCAATATAATTTCAATTCCTATTTGTAATTTCAGATTGCGTTTTACCTTGTTTTTGCGTGCTTCTTCGGTATATATAGGAATTGATCTTCATGATTAGGTTATCTGGGTATTCGTGCATGGTTGATAACGACTTGTCGAGTAGTTCAGCGATTGCGTGGTTTCGGACCTTGTGAGTTCGTAGCTAGGATCATGAGAGTCGAGCAACTTCTACCGAATTTACCTTCTCATCGAAAGATCGGGCCAGATCAGGACCTCCGTGGTTCATCAAGCTGTTGGGATATGGGTAGGCTACGCTAGCAAAAATTCAAAAATTCTACCACCAGACGCGTTGTGCAGCGGAAGAAACGTTGGAGCGGTCTGGTCCAATGAAGAGCGCGTCGATGCAGTGGTTGTAGTCGATCGTCCAGCGTCCTAGCGAGTCGATCGTCTCCTCCAGCAGCCAATCTAGTTCCTTGCTAAGATCGTGGATAGTCCTCAAGTGCAACAGCTACCGCGGTAACGCTACGCCTCTATGGTATCCACACGTCCAGGCCTCTAGGGCAGGAACGTCGTACACCGGTGTACTAGCACCAAGTCGCACGGGAAGGCTCTCTCAAGAAGATGGCGGCTAGGGTTTGGAGCAACTCACGTCAACTCTTGACGTGTGTCTCCTCAATTTTTCCAGGCCGCCAACAGCCTAAAGCATCTCCTTATATAGTGCCCATGACGGATCCTATCCGAACACGTTTGACGAATCATATCCGTACTGGTTTGTTCCAACCAGTTAAGTGTGTGACTCGTTAGGTTTATCTATAGTTCGGTTGTGACACGAAAACACCTTTCCGATCACGAGTCGTAGCGGTACCTAGCAAGACATAACGATTCCTGAATACACACAATTTATATTGGATGAACCTTAATGCAATATGATCTACGACCAGGTCCTTATCACTTATGACCAGCTCGTATCTAACCACGACCAGTCCATATTAAGTTACGACTAGTTCGTAACTCCTTACGACCAGTTAGTACTTAACTACGATCAGTTTGCAACTCCTTATGACCAGTTGGTGATTATGTTTGAGCATATGTTTGATCAGCCTACGAATTGTTCGCATCTCCATACGGCCAGTCTACGACTAGCTTGAAACTATGTGATGAGGATCTAATAATCCTTATTTTACTATTTATCTGTAATTAGTATTATGGGTAAATATGATGTCACATGGCTATTAAATATACCCCTTATAGTCTTAAGGGGGAAGCCAATCAGGTGGTCGTAAGTTATGCTACAACCATCCCATAGTCGTAAGTCCTTCTACGACTACCATATGATCGTAAGTTCTTCTACGATCACCGACCTGTCACGACTTCCTCATAGTTTATTGGGTCCACTTGCCTGTAGGCCCAATTAACTACGAGATCTGAGCAGTCAATATACGCAGTTATTCTCTAGAGTAACTGCATGTAACACACCATTATCTCTGGTTGGTAACCGTCAGGCAACGCGAGGAGGTTACTACTCCAGTAATTACTACCATTATTACGAAATAATAGGGCGCCTCTTGACCTGGAACGACTACCTCTGCACGTACTATAAAAAGACTTCATTCAGAGAGAAATGGGAGGCGATTGAGACGCAATCAGTAGTAGTATAAGCTAAAGTCTTTCCACTGATTATAACTAGGATACCCAATACAACACACACAGGAGTATGGTTGTTATTCTCTTCAGAGAAGGTCTGAACCTGTATAAAAATCTCCGTGTCTTCTCTGTCTGTATGATCAATTGTAGAGACCCCCCAAATCAAATAATCTTTACGTAAGATCGATTCTAAAACACCGATAGTTGGCGCCGTCCGTGGGGATCTTCTGGTAATTCCTTGTCAACAGTTCTTTCTTTTCTCTTTGATGCTTTCATGGCAGGAGAGTGGAACGAGGAGAACTGGTTCAACTTGGCCGATTACGCTGACGTCGACATGGATGCCAGTTTTAATTACGAGCCGAGTATCGAATCATCCGATGGTATTGCCGCCTCTGGAGATCTTCTATCAGATCTTGGAGATCACACCACCGGTGGAGTTGAGGAGGGATCCTTATCCTCCACAACAGTACGGTCCAGCACATCAACGACTTGCTTGAAAATCCAACTCAGGAACTCACTCGAGCACCAGGCTACGATCTCTTCGCCGAAGAGGTCGCACGGAGGCTTCGGAACACGATGGCAAAACTTGAGCGTTCTCGTCGACATCATTTCGAAAGTCATAGTAGTACGAATCCATCGTTCGCCAGTCATTCGAACAGCTCGTCGCATGGAGATCGACGTGATTATCGATCACGTCGCTCTCCTGACTTAAGGAAGGCTCTTCGAACATCTGGAGATTGACGAGCTCCCAAGAGAGGTGATCTTTCACCACTCCAAGGTCGAAATTTGCGGTAGCAACCAGAATACAAGGATTATTTCCCTCGTAAGACTGAGGCCTACTATAGCTCAAATCCACCCGTGACTGGGTATCGTCGAGTGCGATCACCTGGTGACGTTAACCATTCTTTCATGCAAAGAAGGCACAAAGAAGTTATCTCTGGACGTCGGGCGTTTTCACCCGATCTCCGAGCAGTTCGCTGGCCACCTCGTTTTCGACCAACGAATATGGAGAAATTCGATGGAACCCAAAATCCCATTGAATTTCTCCAGATCTACACAACAGCTATCCGAGCAGCAGGAGGAGGAGAGCATGTAATGGCGAATTACCTTTCGACTGTTCTTGAAGGGTCTGCTCGATCATGGCTACTGAACCAGCCATTCGAGTCGATCTACTCGTGGAAACATCTTTGTGACCTTCTGCTGGCAAACTTCTAGGGCACCTACAACCGCCCTGGAAAGGAGGATGACTTGCATAGGATGAGACAGAATAATCATGAGACTCTACGTCAATTCATCAAGCGCTTTAGTCAGGTTTGTAATTCCATTCCAGAGGTTTCTGACTCGTCTGTTATCAGGGTTTTCAAGCAGGGAGTCCGTAGCAGAAGGATAACAGAGGACATCGCTTTGAATCCTCCTGCCACTGTCGCCGAACTCTTCGAGATGGCCGATAGATATGCGTCTGCCGCTGAAGCAGTCGAGTGGAATAACACTATTGACCGCGAGGACAACATCCCTTAAGAGGCAGATGAAAGTGGTAAGAAGAAGGACAAAAAGGCTAAGAAATCCAAGAACAACGTAAGCGACAAGGAGCAGCGTAACTCCAAATAAAATTCTGACCGAGGCAAAGGTAAGTGCCCCGATCGGAAGAATGACAAACCCAGGTGGTGTCCTTTTCACAAAAAAGAAGGGCATGACCTTCGCAAATGCCGAGTTTTTCTACGAAAACTCAAAGACTATTACTCTAGCAAAGGGTTACTTCCTACTCTTGAACAGGTAGGTCAAACAAGTGGACGGAAGGAGTCAGATAATGACGAGGAGATGCCGCTTTAGGATCCACAACACACCATCGATCACATCTATGGGGAATCATCGGCATATGAGTCAAGGCGACAGCTTAAGGCTGTCAAGCGTGAGGTAAACACAATTGACTCTCCTCTTGTCAATAAGGTGACAAAGTGGTCGGATGTCACCATCTCTTTCCAGAAGGGTGACTGCCCGATTCCTTCGACTAGACTAGGTCGATTTCCGATTGTGGTCGAACACACCATTAACAATTGTCGAGTAAATCGAGTATTGGTTGATGGTGGTAGCTCGTTAAATATACTGTTTACGAACACCTTGGATGAGATGTAGGTTCCCAGGACAAAGGTAAGGCCTGTACGATACTCTTTTCATGGAATCATACCGGGGTCTTTGGCCAAACCAATTGGCCAAGTGTCTCTTCCTTTAACATTTGGTTCACCAAGTAATTTCAGGATAGAGAAGATCTCCTTTGACGTGGTCGATTTTGATACGACATATAACGCCATACTCGGATGACCAACTTTGGCAAAATTCTTAATAGCTACTCACTATGGGTATCAATGTCTTAAGATGCCAGATCCCAAAGGAGTAATCACAATTTGTTGTGATAAGAAGATGGAGCATTCATGTGACCGTCGGTCCCTCGAGATGGTTTGATAGATATCAGCTCGAGACAAAAGTCAGCCTTCGACTAGCAAGTCGAAGCCTAAAGCTGCACCAAAGCCGAACGACCAAGTCAAGGAGGTTCCTCTGGACGCGGAGGAGCACTCCAAGACTGTTCGCATCGGGGATTCTTCCGTCCCCAAATAGGAAGATGCCCTCATTACTTTCCTCCAGGAAAATGCAGATGTCTTCGCGTGGCAAGCATCCGACATGCCTGGAGTCTCCAGGGAAGTGATCGAGCACAGGCTAGATTTACGGCCTGATAAAGTACCTGTAAAACAAAAGTTACAGAGATTTGCCCCTGATCGACGAGATGCTATTAGATCAGAATTGGACAAGCTGCTTAAGGCAGGCTTCATAAGAGAAGTCAATCACCCAGAGTGGTTGGCCAACCCTGTAATGGTTAGGAAGTCAAACGGCAAATAACGTATGTGCGTAGACTTCACTGATCTTAATAAAGCTTGTCCAAAATATGATTTCCCTTTACCTCGTATCGATTAGTTGGTTGATTCTACTGTTGGTTGTGAAATGTTAAGTTTTCTAGATGCATACTCTGGTTACCACCAGATCAATATGTGTCGAGAAGATGAAGAAAAGACCGCATTCATTACACCATTTGGAATATTTTGCTATGTCAAAATGCCATTTGGTTTAAAGAATACTGGAACTTCTTTTCAGCGTTTAATGCAAACGACTTTTTCACCTCAACTAGGCCAAAATTTGGAAGCCTATGTTGATGATTTAGTCATAAAAAGCAGCAAACGACTTAATCATATCACAAATCTACCAAAAACATTCGACAACATCAGAAAACACCGCTTGAAACTCAATCTCGAGAAGTGTGTGTTCAGAGTCTCTTCAGGAAAATTGCTTAGATTCTTAGTTTCTGCACGAGGAATCGAAGCAAATCCTGAAAAGATAAAGGCCATCATACAAATGCGCCCCCGACCACGAAAAAAGAAGTTCAGAAACTCACAAGATGCATGGCGGCATTAAGTCGTTTCATCGCACACCTAGGAGAAAAATGACTACCTTTCTTCAAACTTTTAAGGAAGCACGAGGGTTTCGAGTGGTCAGAAGAGTCTAACGTAGCCTTTGAGGATATCAAAAGGTATCTTACGAGTGCTCCTGTCCTGGTTTCTCTGAAACCAGGAGAGACGCTCTTAATTTATTTAGCTGCCATGCCATAGGCAGTGAGCGTAGTACTGGTCGTAGAGCGTGAAAACATACAACGAACAGTTTACTACGTTAGTGAAGGTTTACACAGGCCTAAGGAGCGTTACCCTTAGGTCTAAAAACTTACTTGTATAGCTTCTTCCCGATCCATAGTACCAAAAGGAGTCTTCTTGGAGCAACTCCAAAAGTCGTCCCTGGTCGAAGAACTAGAGACACCTCCTATTGAGGCAGCCTCTTTAGAATACAAGGATACCTGGATGACTCCCATCTACGAGTATCTTCAAACGGGTTCCGTACTCGACGATGATCTTGAGGTAGATCGATTATCCTGAAAGGCCAAAATGTATACTTTGGTCGAAGGAATCCTCTACAAAAGAGGTACTCAAGGGGTGCTCATGCGATGCATTCTGTAGAGCGAAGGATTAAAACTCCTTCACGACATATACGGAGGCATTTGTGGGACACATGCTTCCTATAGAACGCTGGTTGGCAAAACCTTTCGACAAGGTTTCTACTGGCCAACAGCCCACTACGATGCCAAGGAGCTAGTCAAAAAATGTGTACAATGCCAGTTTCATAGTAGGAAAATACACCAACTAGCTCAAGCATTACAAACAATCCCTCTATATTGGCCTTTTGCGACCTGGGGTCTTGATATCCTAGGACCGTTACCCAAATCTCCAGGCGGATTCCTTTTTGTGGCTATTGATACATTCACAAAATGGATAGAAGCCGAACCTGTGGCTGGGAAAACAATAGAAGCAGCAAAAAGGTTCATGATGAGATGCGTGATAACTCGATTTGGGGTACCTAGTCGAATAATCACAGATAATGGTAAGCAATTTTCGAGCGCAAAATTTCAAGAATTTTACGACGAGTTGGGTACCAAGTTGTGTTATGCTTTCGTTGCCCACCCCCAAAGCAATGGGGCAGTCGAAAGTACGAACGGCCAAATAATGCAGAAAATTAAAACTCGAGTGTTCGACTAGCTTGTCAAATGCTCGGGGGCTTGGGTACAAGAATTACCCTCAGTATTATGGGCAATTCGTACGTCCGCTAGTCGAGCTACAGGTGAAACACCTTTCTTTCTAGTTTTTGGCGCTGAAGCCATGCTCCCGCAAAAACTAAAGATCAGGTCGGCACGAGTCAAAAATTTTGACGACTCCGCCCAAGAACAACTGCGAGCGGACAACATCAACCTGCTCAAAGAGAAGAGAAACCAGGCTTTAATCCATTCAGCAGTCTACCAACAAGCCCTATGCAGATACTACGATCGTAAGGTCCAACCTCGCAGCCTCGCAGTAGGTGACTTGGTATTGAGGCTTATCCAATCCCAGTCTAATCGGAATAAACTTTCCCCCAAGTGGTATGGTCCTTACACTGTGGTCGAAGTTACACGTTCGGTACGACTAGCAAAGAAGGACGGCCGAGTTCTCTCAAACTCTTGGAACATCGACCATTTACACAAATTTTACGTGTAACAAACCTCCACGACAATAAATTATCAGGTTCTTTCTATCTTTATTGTCTTTCTTTGAGTAGTGCTTTTATAATCTTTTGACCATATTTTATACGCTCAATTTTTCTTTACACTGGTCGAAGAAAGGATACAACAACTAGTCGAAGTCTTTCCTCTCTGTACGTGGTGCTGCCCGCTAGAAGGAACTTCCTAGTATCGCCTTGTTCTTAACTTTTGCTGCCAATACAAAGGTTTTGGGCTCAGAAAACATGGTCGAAGGATTTTAAGACAACTCTTATCACCTTAGCTTGTTTCTTCATTTTGAAAAATACTCTAAGAAGAGTGAACTTTTGAGATTTGTTCGACTGCTTTTAGTAAGCTTGGTCGATTTTAACTGGTCAGAGGAAGAAACACACCTAGTCGAACCTTCTCCTCTCTGCACATGGTCCTGCCCACTAGAAGCAACTTTCTAGCGTCGTCCCGTTTCCTACTTTTGCTACCAGGATAAATTTATCGAGTGCACTGAGAAAGGTTAAACGAATTTGCAGGAAAAAAGAAGAAGGAAGGAAGGATTACAGATATCTGGTCTAATTATCTTTTCCATTCATTATCTTATGAGTTACTAACTACTCTACGAGATGATTTGCAGGGAAAAAGAAAGATCATATATTTACATCAACAAAAAGCTTATCTTTACAGGTTCATACTACAGACCACTCTGACGAAGGAGATCCTATTTGCATCTCCTCCGCGACCTTCTCACCTACCGACTATATGTCCTCGATCAACCGCTCCGCTTCAGCTTCAGTGCAGTCGAAGTCGACTTCAATTGATTGAGTGTTAAGGTTAGGGTCACGAGCTTTAAGTTTGGCTAAGACATAGCTTACAGCTCCTTTGACCGCTTCCTTTATTGAGTCGGTCTGGTTAGTCTTCAGAGTGGTCACCAACTTTTGCAAAGTACCGACTTGCTCCCCAATGGCACTCGTGTGGGCGGCTATCGTGTCTTCACGAAGGGTGATCTTTTTAGCACGTAGCCCACCGAGTACATTGTTCAAGAGTGAGATTTCGTCTTGAAGATTGATCTTCATCGACTTCATCTCCTCTTGGGTACAAGTCAAAGCCTCATGGAGTCGTTTTATTTCGACCAATCGCTTTGAAAGGAGTGAGGTTGGTTAGATAAAATGACTCTAGGAGATGAAAAAACAATTTAATAGCAGGTAAAAGATTACTTACCCGCTAATTGAGAATCTAATCTCTCAATTTCTTGATCTTTGTCCTTGGCGATGCGGGCGATTTCATGAACGACCAGGGACTTTTCTTTAACTTCGGTCTGAAGAGTCCCCACTTCGGCTTGAAGAGCCCTTGTTTCGGCTTCTTTTTCTAAAAAAAAGAGAACGAGAAGTTAGGAAGGTAAAGATCAAAGTCACAAGCAGTCGTAACTTCAAGGACGTACTGTTTATTTTTTCCTGCAACTGTTGGGTTGTAGAGTTGGCCTCTTGAAGCTTCTTCAGAAGGCTATATACTTCATCCCTTAACTTTTTCATCTCGGCTTTTTCATAGTTGAGCGAATCAGCTAGGGTCTTTTCGTCACTCTTGAACCTGAAAATGTTAAGGGTAGACATGAACACAGAGGCAAGTGGTCGTAAGTTATTCTACAACCATCCTCATAGTCGTAAGTATTTCTGCCACTACCACGTGATCGTAAATTCTTCTACGATCACTTCTAGTCGTAAGTTTTTCTACGATCAGTACCAAGTCGTAAGGTTTTCTACGACAATCCCCAGGAGTACTGTACGAGTAGTCGAAACATAAAACGATTATGAGTATCAGTGACTCACCACCTTTCTGCTTGCTCGCAGAGTACTGCTTTCTCTTGTCGTAGCTTAACAAGTTACCGGTTGTACTCGCAAATTGTGGCAATTTGTTCCAAAGCTTTCTGCTAAAAGAAAGATAATGAGAAGCAAGGAAAAAAACCATACTTATAGGTATCATCAGATACTTACATTCATGCTCGTCTGAGTAAACATGGAGACTATCCTTGTCGGATCTTTCAGCCCATCCATCTCCTCGACACGATTCCACCAAACCTTTTCGAGACGTTCGTCATCGAAAACTTCCCCATAGTTGGGAATGTTATTGGGATGAGGGACTCAATCGCGAGATTTGAAGGCGGAAGATCCTACGATGGAAGCAGGGCCATAGAAATCAGAGCAAAAGTTGAAGTACTCCTCTTCCTCTGATTCAGTGACGGTAGCCCCGCCATGAGGACCGAGAGGAACGTCCTTGACAACCTCCTTACCAGCGTGGTGGTCGGGGCTCTCACCACCACCTTCTCCTGGCGTCTTCGTCACGGCCTCTACTGTCTCCACATCCATCCCTACAATTGCATCAGTGGTCACAACAACTTCAGCAACGACAGCTTCTTCCACCACGGGAATAGTGACTGACACTTCGGCCACTACCACTGTCGTTCCTTCATTTACTGAAGAAGTAGAAGCAGGCTTCTGATGAGGGCATGACCCCTATAGATACAATCAAATTGGCTATGCTTGGTGTTCCAAATACAAGAGCTCGTATACTTCACTTAAATTATTATGTGAGCTCGTTTTTAGGAGTGTCTTTATATTATATGAACTATATGATGCTACCTAATGATGAAAATGTATATTTGTGTAGCACCACATCACTTTGTGTCCAAGCCAAGCAAGAGTTTAAATTGGACACGTTCTGGAATCCAGTTCGGCCTCCGGAGACAACCCTGACTTCAAACAGGCATAACTTTCGCATACGAACTTCGTTTGAGGTCCACGAGTACTTGATTGAAAGATTATCTCGTTCTCTTTCAAACGGATCTAGCCTCACCTCTAAATTCCTTCTATGTGCTGCGTCACCTATTTGGGCCAAATTGGGCTTTGTAACATATTTGGGCCGGCCACCCCCCTTGGGCCGTACTATTCATGGCCATACTGTTTACATGAACAGTACCCCATAAATAGTACCACCCCCTTAGCTCTTGGATATCTGCGGCTCCCCCTCCCCTATATAAGGAGACCACACCCCTCTAGTTTTTCTTAGATTTTGTCTAGTTAAAAGTTAGCTTCTATGCAACTTCGTGTATTGGCTTGTGTTGACTAGACCAACCATAATACCGCTTAGAAATCCCAATTTATCAAGTATTTCATTCATATTCACAATTTCAGATTGCTTATTTATCTTGTTCTTATGTGCTTCTTCGGTGTATGTAGGAATCGATCTTCATGATCAGGTCAACCGGGTATTCGTGCACGGTTGATAACGACTTATCGAGCAGTTCAGCGATTGCGTGGTTTCGAGCCTTGCGTGTTCGTAGCCCGGATTGTGAGAGTTGAGCGACGCCTACCGAACTTATCATTCTCATCGAAAGATCGGGCCAACAATCGGACCTTCGGGTTCATCAAGTGGTATCAGAGCTACCGTTCTTCGGTGAGAAATCAGTACCCTTAGTAGTAGATTTGTTTTTCATACCTAGAGTCCAGAAAATTGCCCCAAAAAAATTTCGCATCTATCATCCATACCGAACCAATCTGAGCCATTGCAATTTTTCTTTCAGTTTTTGTTCTTTGAATCATTTGTTGCATTGTCGTGTTCAAGTTGCTGATTGCTAGTTTAGTTTGAGTATAGTTCATCGTTGTCTAGTTTGCATCTCGTGTTTTCCTTCGTGTCGCTTGATCGCTCTTTCAGGCTTCTTAGTTTTTGCATCTAAAACAGAAATTCGTGGGTTAGAACTCCTCTAATCGCACCAAAAATAGAAAATTCGTATTGTTGTTAATCCAAAAAAAGAGAGGATTGCTATGATCTTTTGGGAGAGTTGATGTTATTTGCGACTTGCGGCAAATCCTATGGTCGGCCAAATAGTAGAAGGAGAAAGAGGCAATCGCAAAACAAAAGCCGCGGTAGAGAAAAAAAATAAGAAAAAGAAAACGAAAAGAAAAGTACATAAAAATTAGTGGAGACCTTCTACATATTGCCACAAGCTTCCATAAAAAAATTGAGCAAGTTTGACCCACGGAATCAAAAGATATAGTAGTTTGAAGATTGAACACGAGTCGGTTTCGAGTGCGAGTAGGATTCCGTTTCCGAGATACCTTCAGTAAAACGGGTATAACTTTTGCATACGGAGTCTGTTTTTGACGTTCTTGTGCTTGTTTCGAAGCGAACGACGAGGTGCATCTTTTCTACCTAAGATGCCAATTGCCTTCCTAGTGCCCCAAAATCGGCCATCTTCAGCCCCAAATTCGCGTCGCAAGTTTTCGGTTTCTGTTTTTTCCGTTTCCTTCGATCTTCCTTTCGGAATTTGGAGTTCGCCTCAAATACAAAGTTGTAGATCTCGTTGAAACCTTTCAAACAAGTAGATATAATCCACATAAAACTTTGCTTTTTCATCATTTGAGACTAGCTATTGTTTCTGCTCAATCTAGAGGGGTGTTTGCATTGCACCGATATTGCTGTCTTTTGTGCTCTACGTCGTGCGAACAATCTTGTGCCCCTTACAGAAGTTTGAGTAGTTGGCTAGAGTCTCTCCTAGCACTTGTTGTGAGGTTCTCCTTTTCTTACATCAAGTCATATTAATCGTTACGTGTGCGTACATACACTTCTCTGCATCGGGCTTTGATTAGCTTGCTTTGATTAGGCTAGAATCAGCAACATTGACTAGTACTTTGAACAATTTTTCAACTAGCATTACTGATTTGATTGTTGCTAATCCTTGCTATCATATTGAAGCCTTCCAAGCTCCACTTCCTACTAACTCAGCAGGTGTCGTTCCTCGCAATCGTTGGACTGTTCACAGGTGAGAGTATCACGAACCAGCCACGAGTTGTACCATTTTCTTTCTACATTGGTAAGAGCTTGTAAGAACTTGGTAAAAGCTTGAGTGTGAGCAACTGTTGAAAACTCTAGAACCTAGTAGTTCATAGGGACATATACACTGCGATTTGTTCCCTTGTTTTCTACTAACTATGGCAAGTTCACGGGATGATTACAAGATAGATCCACGTCTTCTTCGAGCCATTGAACAGGAGCGCAAGAAAGTCCACAAGGAATATGCACGCTTGAGGCACGATTATCCACCACGGGAGGTACATGAACGTGATAGTACGTTTGGTAAAACTAAACTCACTGTGCCTTCTTTTACTGGCAAATTTGATCCTGATGCTTATATTGACTGGGACATAGCTTTAGACAAAGAATTTGAATATTATAATTTGTCTGATAGATAAAAGATTAAAGCTGCCACTAGTGTTTTTGTTGAAGATGCAATACTTTGGTGGAAGCATTTACGTAGACATGGAAGAGTGCCTCAAACTTGGCATGCATTAAAGAAACTTTTGAGAGATGAATTTGTTCCTAAATATCATGCTAATTATTTGTTAGCTAGATTACAACGTTTAAAACAACGTAGTAGAACTGTAAGGGAATACTATCATGAATTGAAAACTCGTGTGTTGCGTTGTGGCTTGGAGGAACATGCTGAAGCTACAGAGAATAGATTCTTAAGTGGGTTTAATCAAGAAATTTAGGACATTCTTGTTCACAAAGAATATAATTCCCTCCCTCATTTGTTTATACTTGCTTGTAAGGTTGAATGTTAGATTGAGGAGAAATTGAGAATGCTTGATGATAGGGAACATGAGAACAAACCTATGTTTGTGTCTTTTTCTGTGACTAACAATTTGCAGGAAGTTGAGAACCATACCAAAGAGGAAAATGAGCTGATTGAACCATCGACTCCATTGGTTGAGAAGGAAGATGAGGAGATGGATGCACCTACATCATCTGAGGAGAGCCAAAAAGGTAATGATCATGGTGCTATCATCACTAAAGGTGAGTATGCTTGTGAAGAACTACAATTGTCCACTGTTCATGCTATTTTAGAGCAAAAATTAGAGGAAAACAATTCTGATATGCACATATTTCAAGTAGAGAATACAGACTGCATTGATTTGAGTGCACCATGTGATAAAATTGTTGATTTACCTACCGACTTGAGTGCACCATGTGATAAAATAATTGAATTGCCTGCTGTTTGGAGTGATTTATGTGATGAGTTAATCACATATAATGATCACGTGAAATTGGTTAGATATAAATAAGTTTTGACTAGAATTTCTCTTACTGATTCTTTGTGTTACATTATGTTGGATTCACCTATGAAATTGTCACATGCTATGGAGAAAGTTTCTGAAATCGCATGTTCAAAATGCTTGTCTAGTGCCTACACTCCTAGGTATAAGTTTAATTTGATTGGAGATTATGGTGTAGACAATCAATTTCTTGTTTATCGAATACGCATAACTTGTGATTACATGGATGAATTGAAGCTTTCTGTTTTGAACAACAATTCTTGTATGTCGAATCTTGTTCATTATGAGAGAAAATTAAAATTTATTGATCATTCAATGCCCATGTGTTCATCTCTTATTGCACCATCTAGTATGGATAATCTGCATCATGATGTTGAAGTATGGAAGAATTTACACATCCTTTCACCCTTGCTAGATGAATTTGCTATTGCTCGATTTTTTTTGGATTTTGTTTAGTTAAAAGTTAGCTTCTATGCAACTTCGTGTATTGACTTGTGTCGACTAGACCAACCATAATACCGCTTCGGAATCCCAATTTATCAAGTATTTCATTCATATTCGCAATTTCGATTGCTTATTTATCTTGTTCTTGCGTGTTTCTTCTGTGTATGCAGAATCGATCTTCGTGATCGTGTCAACCGGTATTCGCACGGTTGATAACGACTTGTCGAACAGCCAATGATTGCGTGGTTTCGAGCCTTGTGTGTTTGTAGTCCGGATCGTGAGAGTTGAGCGACGACTACCAAACTTATTATTCTCATCGAAAGATCGGGCCAACAATCGAACCTTCGGTTTCATCAGCTTCTCAGTAGAAGCATCCTTAGGGGCTGAAGGAGTTGGGCTAAGAACACAAAACATATAGCAAGTTAACTCGTGAAAAGCAAAGGGTAAATATTGTTCTTACACTTATCTTTTCACATACCTCTGCGTACTGGACCTAACTAGGAATTTGGAAGCAACATTCCCAACGGAAGATTTCTTTGACTTCTTCTCGACTACTTTTGGTCGAGATTCAATAAGGGGAACAGGAGTCACCACTTCGTGACCTTCCTGATTCCTCGAGTGGCCGAGACCTGTCCTGACTACTTCAAGAGCACTGCTCTCCTCGACCTCGTGTTCTCTGAGCAGCAGCTTCTTCACAAAGACATGAAGCTTTTCCAGCTCTCATTTTCTAGTCGCTACAAAGCCACGAGGCGTAAATCGCAAAGTCTTCTTGTCGTAATAGAAGGGTACTCTTGGCCTTGGGGCTTTGCGCTTAAGGGCTATGGCAGCTTCATCCACCCTTGCCTTCTCCGCAGCCACCATGTCTACAGCGAATTGTGCGAAGGGAGCAGTAGGACTTGAACTCGCGTCACTCTTGTCGGTGACCCTCACAAGTCGACGCCTTTTGGCTAGAGGAGCATTTTCTTGCTCCGTTTGCGCCACTGCCCCAATGATCACCAAAGCGACCTCCGTGTCATCTTAGCTGTCTTCCATGCCTACTTTATGTTAAAATCAGAAAAAGAGAACATTACTGAAGTGGTCGTAAAGTCTTTCTACGATCACTCGCTGGTCAAAAGTTGTTCTACGACCAGCCCATAGTCGTAAGTTTCTTCTACGATGAATCCTCTAATCGTAAGTCCTTCTACGACTGTAAAAGCCTAAAGGTAAAGTCGATTTCTGATTACATTTAGGCGTTCCACCTTTTCCTTTGCGGTCAAAACCGCAAGAATTTGAGGAGCCGCTACATTTGATGGACATTTCTCACAGACAAGTTTGACGTGGGCATCAATCTCCGCCTGTGAAAGATCTGTGCAAACGGATAGCATAGTCAACAGACCAAATCAGGACTAACTAAAACAAGAGTCAAAATTAAGAATTTCACTTACCCTCTTTGTAATCCCTGGTCACGTCTGTTATCCCTTAGTACCTCCACATGGGAGGAACTCGTTTCTTCAGGGGACTAATGCAGCGCGTGATGAAGTCCTTCACCACGTGCCATCCGGTGAGTCCCCCCACCTTCAAGTCTTTGATAGCTTGAATATAGGGGGCGATCCGGTTAAGATCTCTGGGAGTCGAATCCCAGGAAGAAATCCTTTCAAGAAACATTTCCAAAGAAATGAAAGGTCAGATTCTCGGTGACCTCCCAAGAGAACCACTTCTTCTTCCACCGCCACGAAGACCGGTGAACATCTGAATGTACTCCTTCGACTTCCTGTCATGGAGCTTCAGACCGGAACTACCAGCAATTTTGACTTGTCGAGCCATCCCGTAGTAGTATTGGAAAAGCCCGAGGTCTGCCAGAATCCCCAGGTATGACTCACACAGGTACACGAATACGCTTAACATTGTGATGGAATTAGGACCAATGTTCACTAATTCCACCCCAAAGTGCTCGAGTATGAGTGTGAGAAAAGGGTGAGCAGACAATCGGAGGCCGCACTCATAGTAAGCCTAGAAGATGGGGATTTGTCCAGTCTCCCCCGACAGCTAGTGTTGCCCAGCAGCTGAAATCCACTTCACGAGTACCTTCTCAGGAATCTTCTCGACAGCAACCAAAGCGTTAATCTTCGCGATGTCCATTTCCGATTCGGCCCACTCAGAAATGGTCCTGGCCATTTTTTCTCACGAAGAGGAGGTTTGGAGTTGGAAAGGCTTCAAGAAAGTGTACGGTTTTGCTGGCGGCGGAGAGGTAAGAATTGGGGAAAAGGTAAGAACCCTAAAGTCACCCCTACGGTCAGTTTTTATAACCGCGTACTTGAAATGAAATGCCGTGAAAACTCAACAGTTCCCACCGCTTCAGGAATTGCTCTAATAGACAGATTCTCTTAAATCTGCCTGTTCGAGAAAACTGAGGCTATTTTCACACCTCAAGCGAAATTATCTTCTTTGCCAAGTATATTTCTGGTCAAACAAAATACCAGTCAGAAAGGTTTTACTTCCAATCATCGTACCACAATCACTTCATAGTCGTAAGATTCCCAACAAACTTTCTTGGCCAAGTATATTTCTGGTCAAATGAAACGTGTGTTGAAGAGTTTTTCCTTCGACCTTTACCTTACAGCCACCTCGTGGTCGTAAGAACATCTATGACACCTTTCCCAAGTAAGTTATTTTCACTTGAAGCTGGGGGGCTAGATGACAATGGTCTAATACTACTCATTTTACTATTTATCTGTAATTAGTATTGTCGACGATCAAAACGTCGATCTTACGAAAAGAAAAGGAGAAGATGACGTGGGAAATCTAGGGTAATAATGGGACTGCTCTTTTATTAGTATGAACTGGAGTTTACAGGGGATGCCTCCTGACTAGATGGTGAACTACTCCTGTTTACACCGAGAACACTATTTGTTATCTTACAATGCCAGACTTAAAACACGAATCTAAGGTCTATGCTTCAGTCTGATGCCTCTCTCCTTTTGCTCCGTCCATGCTCCATCTTTAAATAGCCCTTGAAGAGGTGGCATTTACTTCTGGAGAAGACGTCTGATGTGAAGCGTCGCGACTGGTCGGAGTTGGATGACGGTTGATGGAGAGTCAACCGATCGACGGTTGTATGTTTATGAGACAAACAATCGCATGGTGGTTGTTCATCTATGTTTTAGGATAAGAAACATCGTGTGGTATGGAATATGCACGTGTTCCATTCATCACACGGTAGAGAATATACCGAATCGCCAAATATCGCTTTATACCTTTTACGAGCGGCTTCTTGGTCGAGCTTGGCACAGCCTTCGTCCGACTGTGGTACCTCTACTGTAACCTATGGAATCTCTACGACCAGTGGGGTCGTGCACCTCAGGGGTTACGACCATGAAGACGTATGGTTTGTTATGTATTAAAAATAATACATAGAGGTTTTAATCCTCGTCAGCTAGCCCCCGAACTTTAAATGAATAGGTCGTGTGAACACTTTTCTTCCGATGAAGTCGTATCGGACTGACGCTCATTAAATGCAATGATATTTGAAGCGGTTTATATTCACTTTAAAGTTGAGAACTTTCCTTGGGAATTGAAGAGTTCTTGCGTCCGTTGGAAAAAAGATTTTTGTCCGTTGGACTTTTTGGGTAACTCCTAATTGCAGTTAGAAATTCTAAAGCTATAAAAACCTCTTTGTAGACTTAGGGTTTTTTCACTTCCTGCTTTCCCTCTTCATCTCCCGAGTAAAAAACTGCCTGCGACCTCCTTTTCTTTCCTCATCTAAGAGAAAATTGACCATATCGGACCAAATCACTAACTGGTCGGTTTCCGACTTGAGCGAGAAGAAGCTAGAGAGCTTGGAGAAGATCGGGATGCTTCCCAGCAAGAGTCTTATTTCTTAGAGATCAGCGGCTGGAGAACATTCCCCGAGCAATGAAGATGGAGAAATTCCGGTTTTCTTTGCATATATTGAATGCGGATTCAGATTGCCAATCCACCCCTTCCTTCCCAAAGTTTTAGAGAATTATGAAGTCAAATTGGTAAATCATGCTCCCAATGCTATCGCCAATCTCATCATCTTCATCTATCTCTGCGAAGCGTACTTGGGGATTCCCGCAGATCTGGATCTGTTCAAGTACTACTACAGGATGACAAAGTCTGGGAAGACAATAGGAACACCTGGAGAGTGCACCTTGCGCCTCCATGATGGAAAAGCCGATGAGTACATATTTATGTACTCAAAATCTTCGTGGTCATCGTGGAAGAAGAGCTGGTTCTATATGACGGTCACGAAGAAAGACAACCTTTATTATTCTGGTAAGAAGGCGGTCGAGAATCCGAGGTGGCGCTCCTCCACAACAAAAGGAGGGAAAGATAAAAAGATGGGCCGAAGCTATCAAGCTTCTTAGTGTCAAGGGTCTAACATCCTCGCACGTAGTGAAGGATTTTTTCTATGCACCGGATTAGTCCTTTGAAAGCCCGAACATACCCGATGCTCTGGTATATTGGTCGTGATGATACGACCAAAGATTCCAAAGGGGGTAAGCCCTGAGTGATTCTGACCAATTTGCCTATATTATTTGATTATTTCTGTATCCTTGAGTCTTTTATTTTACCTTTACAGCTTTATCTTCTGACAAGATTAGAAGCTGGATCAAAATAATCTGCGCCGGAGAGCCTGGTGACACGGCTAGTTTTCCCCGGATCTTAGCGGCTGTTTTCGCCAAAGAGAGGATTGAGATACTTAAGATAAGACTATCAACCATGCTTTTTTCCTTTGTAATACATATTATTTTTGATCGGTATACCATAAATCCTCTTTGATGTGTAGTCGGTCGGTTTGAGGATCAATGAAGCCACTGAAAGGTGTGAGCCAATTGATGATCCGACCACCCCTACGACCATACAGGATGTCAGCCTTCGAGAGGTAGGTGACCGGACAAAAATAATATTTGGACAAATGATGTTCATCGCCTAATTATCTTTGATGATGTATTTAGGCAGTTGTCGTACCCTCTAGCAAGGTCACTGAGGACCCATTAGTGGCTGCTGAGGTTACTGTTTTGAAGGTCGACTGTAACATCCCCATTTTGGCTTGTGTTTCAAATGTAATAAAATGAGGGTAAATTAAAACTTTTCCTTCATCCTTTTACTCTTGAAACTTTTCTGAAATTCTTGTAAAGGAATTTTGGGAAATTCAAAATCAAAATCCTCATTTATCTCAAGTCAAAACCTTCTGGGTGAAATCTTGTGTCAAACCCTTGGTAATAATTTTTCCTGGGTTCTAGGGTTGCTTGGTAACACCTCTGAATTATTTCATAATTTTTGGAAATTATTTGAAATATTTTAGAGGCAAGTCAAACCTTGGTCAAACCTCTGAAATCACCTTCTGGAATTTCTGGAGAAAGTTCAGTGCACAAAAAATCTCTGGAAATTTTATGAGAGGTTAACCTAAGGTCAGGAACCTCCAGTTAAAATTTCATAAATTTTGGAGTTGGTTTGATACCTCAATTAAATCCCCAAAGTTTCAGGTTTAAAAATCAAACCCTAATCGGTTTGCACTGCTCATTGACTCGAAGTCGCTCGCTCGAGTCACTTGACTCGACCGAGCCAACTAACCGCGCCTCGCGCCAGCTCAACGCACAAGCTTATCACCGTTGATCTCCATCGAACGCCCTCATTCGTAAGCATTCTGACAACTCCGCTTGCCATCCGATTTCACCGTTGATCCTCGATCCAACCGCCGCGGCCGCACTGCTCACCTCGCCTTACAAGCAGCGATCGCATCGTGGCCGCTCAAATCTCATCCGCCGCCAAGATCTAATGAGGTTGGGCTCAACCCACTAAAACACTTTGACTCGAGCCGCTTTGTGCGGCGATCGGCCGGCCCGCCGCCGGGTCATCTTCCTCCTCCCACCGAGCGCATGCCCGCCAGCGCGCCATGGCGAGAGAGGAGGTGACTTGTCACCTCCTTGAGCCCTTTAAACGGCTAAATGCCGCCATGCATTAAATGCACACCGGCTCCTCCTCCCCAAAGTCGCTCTCCTACCGCCCCGCCACTCACGATGCCTGTATGGGCAGAACCTGGGCCCACCCGAGAGCTTGGGCTTAACCTAGCTTGAGCTCCTTGAGCTATAAATAGCTCCTGCCCCCTCGGTTCCCTTTCAAAACCCAGTGGTCTTGCCGAGCATCCTTGGTGCTTTGTGAGCTCAAACACCAAAAGCACCTAAGACCGCCATTGTTGAGCTGGAGCTCCTCTGCAAACCGCGCCCAAAGTGGCTTTTCTTCCCTTCTTTTGCTTCGGTTTGTGTCCTTACTTCTGGAGCAAAACCCTAACTTAATTGTAGTTGCTTTTCACAGAGCAAACAATTTTGGGGATTTCTTTTTACCGTGAGCACCCCCTTCTTCCTCACCGCCAGAAGAAGCTTCATTTCCTAATTCCTTGCTCGTGAAGCATATATGAGCTATTGTGGAGCTCAGAGTGATGACCCGGCCTCACCCCGTTGCTCGTGTCGTCATCTTCACTTCTTCTTCTTCGCGACGCGCTTCTTCGTCGCCGAGCCACCTCGACCACCTCCGAGCCCACCGTTGCTCAGTACCCTTCTAGTAGCCCCTAGAAGCTTGGGCACTCGCCGGAATGGTTTATTGCGGAGCTTTTGGTCATTATGCATTTCGCCGCTTTGGTCGCCACCACTCATCGTCGGCTTAGCCGCTCGGGACACCGATGGTGTGGGTGGTCCCGATGGGTGCGCAATGCTATTGCGTTCTATTTGGCACTTAGCTCCGCCGCCGCGCCTTGGGTCGCCGCATGACAAGCCGGAGGGTGCCTCGCTTGTTGTCGGACGAAACGGCGCCGCCGTAATATCGCTCGCATACGCGAATGGCGCTTCATTAATGATAATCATTGTTAATCGTGGGTTAGTAATCATTAGCTGCCCTAAACCCACCTCCTCGCCGCTACATGGGCCCGCACATTTTAATCACCCCGCGCGCTAAACCACGTGTGCGTGGCCCACGGCCGCCGACCAGGCCCGCCATTTTCAAACCTCCCCGCGCGCGCGCGCTTAAACCCGCATGAGACTTGCGTCGCCACCGGGCCCCTATTGTCGTGAGCCTGCTCAAATCATAAACGCCCAATCAACCTCACCGCTCGATATTGGATCGTGGTCGGATCGTGGGAGCAATTGACCGTCCAAGGCTCCTCAATCCCAGCCCTTCATCGCTTGATCAACGGTCCAGCAGTGCGAGCAATTGACCGTCCAAGGTCACACGATCTGGACCGTTGGAATCAAATCCAACGGTGCTTGGCGCGGCGCATGTTAAGTCGGCCGCGCTGGGCCGTCGGATCTTTAATCGCGCCCACGCTGAGCCACGCTTTTCTTTTCGGTTGAGGGATATAAAATTCCTCTGGAGCTTTATCTTTCTAACAAAAATGTTGTTAAAACTTTAGAAATTCATATCTTTTCATTATAAATCCTTTTGGGTGATTTCAGTAGTGTTAATTTTCTTTTAGGCTAGAAATTAATCTAGAAATGTTTCCGCACTCATAAGGACCGTAAATGTTGTGAATCGATTTTAGCCTTTTTTCAAATTTCTAGTAAATATTCCAAAATGCTATAAAACTTAGAAAATCCATAACTTGTTCTCTGTAAGTCCAAATAGAGTGAACTAAATTTTGTTAATTTCCTTTAGGGATGAACTTTAGTGAAGGACCAGTTTGCTAGTGGTCTTTGCTACTGATAGGAATGATGTCCTGGTTTTAGAACTCAGAAAAATCATAACTAATTCATTATAACTTCAAATGACCTAAAATTTTACATGGAGCATCACTACACCAGTAGGTAGCCACCATAAAAATTTCAGCTTCAAAATCTTTCTAGAAAATATTTTTGCTACAGTACCTAATTATGGCCGAAAATAGGTTTTTAAGGAATATCTTTTGCACCACAAATCCAAATTAAGTTTTTCCAGTTTCTATGTCTAGGTATGTTCCTATTTTACCGTGTGTATAAATTTCGTCGCATTTGGATAATTTTTGCTTGCTCTTTCGTTTAAGTGTTGCTCGTCTTATTGGTTGTTTTCGCTCTTTCGCTTAGGATTCGACATTTGCGGTAACCCCGAGAACGACCCTCCACAACAAATTGAGCAACAGCAAGCAGGCAAGCAGTTTGATCATTTCCCATTGATCCCATTACTTTTAAAGTCTAATATTTTGTTTAACTTCTATGTATGCATTGCTAATTTGTTGTTAAATTGATTAGTTAATCCTCTAGTTGCATAATCTGTAGGTAAATGATTATCCTTTACTACCGAGCCTAGGTTAATTGTCGTGATTAGAGTTCGTTGGATGAGCTCTTGTCACTTAGTAGATTTCGATAAATATTGCTTAGCCATGCTTAGTATCGGTAGTATTGGGCCATCATCGACTTAGTCGGTGATCTTGATCACACAACTACTTATACTACTCCATTATGTCCAACCCTTGTGTTTTATTGATTTACAAATCAAAAACTCAAAACAAAACTATATCTTGACTTGGGCATAATGGTATGTTGATGTGATCTCTTGGGTGTGTGGAATGGTGCCTAAGTCCCCAAGGACCGAGTTACTTGTGTCACTAAGCCAGCGCTTATTGCGTGCAACCACACGAGGGGATATGGAACCTCTCTTGACTAAGTACTTTGGGAGGTGTTAATTGTGAGCTGGTTGGTGGGTGTGTTCTTGTGTGTGTGTGTTTGTGGTGTTGAGGGGAGCATTAGCGCACCGTTAGGCTGCCTAATGTGTCTTTCTCCGTGGTTGCGCTCTTAATTAGCATCGCCCATTGAAAGCGCCTTGTTAGACTTAGCCATGCCTCGCATACCAAAGGAAGTGTGCTAACCGTGGTCGTGGAAAGGCGGTTCATCGTGTGGGTACATTGGTACACCCTCGCAGGTTAAAACTATTCGAATAGCCTCGCCCCAGGTTATGGACATGCTTGTAAGGTCGTGCAAGAACTAGACTACAACCTTTTAAAACTTAAACTTGACACGGTGGTATGAAGGGGTACTTCATGCTATTGTTGTGGTGACTATGGGTTAGTCACTTCTAGGTTGGTGTTGTCATCTATCTATTGTTATAATTGTCTCTCTTTATTTGAACAATAAAAGTTAATTGCAAACTTGCTTTGAATCTATTACCTTATTGCAAATGGAAACTTGCTTTTGTCAAAACAAGTCCAGAGCCTCATCCACTTAAATAAAGCTTGCATGTAGTTAATTATAGTTCTGTTATCTCACACGTCATTTTGCGAGTACAAAAACAAGTTTTGTACTCATCCGCTTGCTTAATATTAATTGTTGCAGAGGAAGAAGGTGAGCCCTCAAGGGCCTCACTTTTGTGAGTCAAGGTTATGCTACTGCTTGGGACGATTAGCTTGGCGGTCCGGCTGGTTGCCTTGTGGTAAAGGCACACCGATTGGCTTTTGTTTATCGCCATCTTATGGCCATTTTGCTTCACTGTGTATTTACTTAATTGTATGACTTTTGGCCGGCCTCTCTTTTGTAATAACTCTTTTATATTATCTATGTCTTTCATTGTTGCTTTTGCTTCGCTCTATGTGTATGAATGGAATTGATGCATGATTTTGTAACGGTGTGTATACTGCAACTGGAAGTATACATATCTCGAGGCTTGGTTTATTTGATTCGCACTATTAGGACCAAGTGGATGGTTAAACAAGATGTCGAATAAACCGGGTCCTCACAAAGTTGGTATCGAGCCATTCCACCGTAGTAACCCAAGCTTGGTCGTCCTTAGGATATTCTCAAAACTTAATTTCAAAGTATCAAATGATTTATGAAAGCTTAAGTAAGTTCTCAGATTTTACTCCTTACCTATCTTAGCTTTCTATCTCACCTTGCTCTAATTTGATTTTTAAAAGTTGTTTTCCTCTTTCCTCTAAAGATAGTTGTTATCGATTAATTGGGTTTTGGGACCAATGAGTTTGGCAAATTGAAGTGTTAGCTGCCCTCTACAAGGTTTTGAAGTTTCCGGTTGAAGATTTCAATTAGGAGGCTTGGATGCAAAATCTGATAGCGATCATTCGGTTCCTGACAGCAAGCTCAAAGGTTTCTAAATAGGGTAGAAAATGAGAGGATAATCAACTAAAACTTGTGGGAATAAAAGGGTAGGATGTGATACTAGTTAGCTAAGTACCTAACGCTATTTTGCCGCCTTAACTTTGCTCTTGTGTAGTGTTAGATTTGTTGTAAGGTGCTGAAATTTTTATCTTCTTTTTACTCCATTGTTGGTCCTTACGCTCATTCGCTCTCCCGGTTCGGAGTTGAGAGTCGAGTCCGAGTGTAGGGATGTCCTCGTTGAGATAGAAGGGTAGGATTCTTGGCAAACCTTATCCTCCTTCGATCGCGAGCTTAGATGTAATCCTAGGCATGGATTGGTTGTCTCAAAGACATGGGACAAATTTATTGCGCTAGGAGGCTCATCTCCTCACTAGCCCTTCCGGCGAGCAGTTCGCTACTGGCCATGGATCCGTGATCTCTTCGCGCCGGCGAAGGCAGCTCTAGATATTAGTGAAGTCCCAGGTATGTGACTTTGTTGATGTCTTCACCGACGACCTTCCAGGATGCCACCAGTTCGAGACCTCGAGTTTGTCATTGAGTTGGTTCCCTGCATCGCCCGATTTCAAAGAGGCCTACCGAATGGACCCAATGAGTTGGTAGAGTTGAAGAAGCACTGAGTAAGCTTCAAGAGAAGGGTTTCATCCGCCTAGCTCATCTCTTGGGGATGCTCAGCAATCTTTGTCCCAAAAGGACAAGACGTCACAAGATGTGCGTTGATTACCGCCCACTTAATGAAGTAACGGTAAAGAACAAGTACCCTTTGCCCCGTATCGACGATCTCTTCGATCAATTAACTGAGCTCGAGTTTTCCAAGATTAATTTGAGAGTGGGTATCATCAGTTCGATTCGACCGAGGATATTCCAAAGACGGCTTTTTCTACTGCTATGGCTTGTACGAGTATACCGTCATGTCTTTCGCTTAACCAATGCTCCGCCTTGTTCATGAACCTCATGAATTCGGTGTTCATGGTGTATTTGGACATGTTCGTTGTGGTCTTCATCGATGATATCCTTATCTACTCCAAGAGCGATGAGGAACACACCGAGCATTTGAGGCTTGTGTTGGGCAAACTTTGCGAGCACCACCGTATGCGAAGTTCAGCAAGTGCGCTGCTCGTTGAAGGAAGTAGCCTTCTTAGGCCATATTCTTTCGGCAGAGGCGAGTGTGGATCCTAGCAAGATCAACACGTGCTTTCTTTCGAGTCACCCACTTCGGTCACCGGTTCGGAGTTTTCTTGGTTTAGCGGATATTATCGCCGCTTATCGAGAACTTCCAAGATAGCGGCCGGCGACGGAGTTGCTCAAGAAGGACAAGAAGTTCTCGTGGTCCGCTGATTGCGAGGAAAGTTTCAAGCGCTTAAGAAGCGGTTGACCACCGCTCCCGCTCTTGTTCTCCCGATGTCCGCCGGCTTCGATATCTTTTGTGACGCTTCTCGCCGAGGCCTCGCTTGTGTCCTTATGCAAGAAGGTAAGGTAGTGGCCTATGCATCAAGGCAATTGAGACCTCATGAACTCAACTATCCTACCCATGACTTGAGTTGGCCGTGATCCATGCACTTAAGATTTGGCGACATTACCTAATTGGTAATCGCTATGGCGTATTCGATCACAAAAGCTTAAAGTATTTGTTCACCCAACCGATCCAACCTCGCAAAGGAGATGGTTGGAGCCGATCAAGGACTATGACATGGGTATTCACTACCATCCGGCAATGCCAATGTCGCTATGGATGCGCTTAGTCGCAAAGCGCATTGCAATGCATTGTTGCTCCAAGGCCCTCACTTCTTCCGAGGAATTTCAGCGCCTTAACTTGGGTTTGGTTGAGCATGGTTCCTCGCGCTTTGGTTGTACAAACAACCTTGGTGGATCGGATCAGTCCGCTCAGCAATGATGTTGGAGTAAACCGCATCAAGGAAAATGTCAAGAATGGAACAACGGCGCTTCTCCGTAGATGAGCTTGGTGTCGTGAGGTTCGCAACGCCGTGGTTCCAAAGGACATGGAGTTGTGGGATTTGATCCTCCGCGAAGCCCACGATTCTCCGCTATCCATTCATCCCGGCCACGAAGATGTATCGGATCTCCGATGAGATTTTGGTGGACCCGAATGAAGAGGGAGATCGCAAGGTTCGCTGTCGAGCGCGGCGTGTCGCCGTGTCAAGGCCGAGCATCGTCTGGCCGATTGCTTTCACTTTACCAATTCCGAGTGGAAGTGGGATTCGCTGGGATGGACTTTATCACCGGTCTACCCTGGTCTCCAAAGAAGAATGATGCCATCCGGGTGCGCCATCGATCGATTGACTAAGGTGGCTCATTTTCTTCCCCGCAAGACCGACCTTCGAGTGGGTCTTCGCGGATCTCTACATAGCCCGCATCGTGAGTTTGCATGGTGTGCCAAAACGATTGTGTCGATCGTGGTTTGTTGTTCACGCCTCGATTTTGGCATAGCTCGCAAGAGGCTATGGAACTCGCTTTTTCACCTCGATTTCACCCCAAATGATGGTCGACCGAGATGGTCAACCAAGTATTGAGGACATGCTTCGAGCTTGTGTCCTTTCCTATGGGAAGCATTGGGAGAAGTGCTTGCCATTCGCCGAAGTTTTCTTATAACAACGGCTTCCAAGCCGCCTCTGCATGGCACCATTTGAGGCCTTATATGGGAGAAAGTGTAGAACCTCGTTGAACTGTCCGAGACCGTGAAAGACCTTTCTTTGGCCCTCGATTAATGAGGCCGAGGCAAGTCCACCATTCGTGATCGCTACACACACTCAATCCAGCAAAAGAGCTATGCGGATCGCCGCGTCGTGAGTTAAGCTTTGAGCCCAATGACTTCGCTTATCTCAAGGTTTCTCCTCCGAAAGGTCACCACCGCTTTGGTGTCAAGGGCGTTAGCTCTCGATATGTCGGTCCATACCGTGTCATCGAAAGAAGGGAGCCGCCGCCACAAATTGAGTTGCTCGCGCACTTGCGGGGTACATGATGTGTTCCATGTGTCCCACTTAAGAAGTGCCTCCTGTTCCAACAGAGGAAGTCCGCTGGAGACTCTTGATGTTCAGAGAATTTGACCTATCGCGAGCACCTGCTCGCATACTCGAGGAGGCTGAGCGAAGAACAAGGAACAAGACCATCAAGTTCCTTAAAGTTCAGTGGTCGAACCATTCCGAGGATGAGGCTACTTGGGAGCGAGAAGATCGTCTTCGTGCAGACTACCCCTCTTTCTTTTCCGAGTGAACCAAATCTCTGACGAGATTTTTGTAAGGGGGGGAGGTTTGTAACATCCCCATTTTGGCTTGTGTTTCAAATGTAATAAAATGAGGGTAAATTAAAACTTTTCCTTCATCCTTTTACTCTTGAAACTTTTCTCAAATTCTTGTAAAGGAATTTTGGGAAATTCAAAATCAAAATCCTCATTTATCTCAAGTCAAAACCTTCTGGGTGAAATCTTATGTCAAACCCTTGGTAATAATTTTTCCTGGGTTCTAGGGTTGCTTGGTAACACCTCTGAATTATTTCATAATTTTGGAAATTATTTGAAATATTTTAGAGGCAAGTCAACCCTTGGTCAAACCTCTGAAATCACCTTCTGAATTTCTGGAGAAAATTTCATTGCACAAAATCTCTGGAAATTTTATGAGAGGTTAACCCTAAGGTCAGGAACCTCCAGTTAAAATTTCATAAATTTTGGAGTTGGTTTGATACCTCAATTAAATCCCCAAAGTTTCAGGTTTAAAATCAAACCCTAATCGGTTTGCACTGCTCATTGACTCGAGTCAGCTCGCTCGAGTCACTTGACTCGACCGAGCCAACTAACCGCGCCGCGCGCCAGTTCAACACGCGCTATCACCGTTGGATCTCCATCGAACGCCCTCATTCGTAAGCATTCTGACAACTCCGGCTTGCCATCCGATTCTCACCGTTGATCTCGATCCAACCGCCGCGGCCGCATCGGTTCACTTCGGTCTTTACAGCTAGCGATCGCATCGTGGCTGCTCAAATCTCATCCGCGGCCAGATCTAATGAGGTTGGGCTCAACCCACTAAAACACTTTGGACTCGAGCCGCTTTGTGCGCCGCGATCGGTGGGCTCGCCAAGGCCGGTCATCTTCCTCCTCCCACCGAGCGCATGCCCGCTCAGGCGCCATGGCAGAGAGAGGAGGTGACTTGTCACCTCCTTGAGCCCTTTAAACGGCTAAATGCCGCCATGCATTAAATGCACACCGCTCTTCCTCCCCAAAGTCGCCTCTCCTACCGCCCCCGCCACCACGATGCCTGCATGGGCAGGAACCTGCACCACCCGAGAGCTTGGGCTTAACCCTAGCTTGAGCTCCTTGAGCTATAAATAGCTCCTCGGCCCCTCGGTTCCTTTCAAAACCCAAAGGGTCTTGCCGAGCATCCTTGGTGCTTTGTGAGCTCAAAACACCAAAAGCACCTAAGACCGCCATTGTTGAGTGGAGCTCCTCGCAACCCGCGCGCCAGCTGGCTTTTCTTCCTTCTTTTGCTTCGGTTTGTGTCCCTTACTTCTTGGAGCAAAACCCTAACTTAATTGTAGTTGCTTTTCACAGAGCACTCAATTTTGGGATTTCTTTTCGGCCGTGAGCACCCCTTCTTCCTCACCGCCAGAAGAAGCTTCATTTCCTAATTCCTTGCTCAGAAGCATATATGAGCTATTGTGGAGTCAGAGTGATGACCCTGTCTCACCCCGTTGCTCAGTCGTCATCTTCACTTCTTCTTCTTCGCCGACGCCGCTCTTCGTCGCCGAGCCACCTCGACCACCTCCGAGCTCCACTGCTGCTCAGTACCCTCTAGTAGCCCCTGAAGCTTGGGCACCGCTGGAATGGTTTATCATGAGCTTTTGGTCATTATGCATTTCGCCGCTTTGGTCGCCGCCATCGTCGGCTAGCCGCTCGGGACACCGCCGATGGTGTGGGTGGTCCCGGGGTGCGCAATGCTATTGCGGTTCCATTTTGGCACTTAGCTCCCGCCGCGCCTTGGGTCGCCGCGATGCCGAGGGTGCCTCGCTTGTTGTCGGACGAAACGGCGGTGCCGTAATATCGCTCGGACACGTGAATGGCGTTCATTAATGATAATCATTGTTAATCATGGGTTAGTAATCATTAGCTGTCCTAAACCCACCTCCTCGCCGCTACATGTGGGCCCGCACATTTTAATCACCCCGCGCGCTAAACCACGCAGGCGTGGCCCACTCGCCGACCAGGCCCGCCATTTTCAAACCCTCCCGCGCGCGCGCGCTTAAACCCGATGAGACTTGCGTCGCCGACCGGTGGGCCCTATTGTCGCAGAGCCCTGCTCAAATCATAAACGCCCAATCAACCTCACCGCTCGATATTGGATCTGTGGGCGGGATCGTGGGAGCAATTGACCGTCCAAGGCTCCTCAATCCCACCCTTCATCGCTTGATCAACGGTCCAGCAGCGAGCAATTGACCGTCCAAGGTCACATGATCGGACCGTTGGAATCAAATCCAACGGTGCGCGGCGCATGTTAAGCTCGGCCGCGCGCGGGCGTCGGATCTTTAATCGCCCACGCTGAGCCACGCCTTTTCTTTTCGGTTGAGGGATATAAAATTCCTCGGGGAGCTTTATCTTTCTACTGAAAAATGTTGTTAAAACTTTAGAAATTCTTATCTTTTTCATTATAAATCCTTTTTTGGGTGATTTCAGTAGTGTTAATTTTCTTTTAGGCTAGAAATTAATCTAGAAATGTTTCAGCACTCATAATGACCGAAATGTTGTGAATCGATTTTAGCCTTTTTTTCAGCCTCTAGTAAATATTCCAAAAATGCTATAAAAACTTAGAAAATCCATAACTTGTTCTCTGTAAGTCCAAATAGAGTGAACTAAATTTTGTTAATTTCCTTTAGGGATGAACTTTAGTGAAGGACCAGTTTGCTAGTGGTCTTTGCTACTGATAGGAATGATGTCCTGGTTTTAGAACTCAGAAAAATCATAACTAATTCATTATAACTTCAAATGACCTAAAATTTTACATGGAGCATCACTACACCAGTAGGTAGCCACCATAAAATTTCAGCTTCAAAATCTTTCTAGAAAATATTTTTGCTATGAGCACCTAATTATGGCCAAAATAGGTTTTTAAGGAATATCTTTGCACCACAAATCCAAATTAAGTTTTTCCAGTTTCTATGTCTAGGTATGTTCCTATTTTACCGTGTGTATAAATTTCACGCATTTGGATAATTTTTGCTTGCTCTTCGCTTAAGTGTTGCTCGCCTTATTGGTTGTTTTCGCTCTTTCGCTTAGGATTCGACATTTGCGGTAACCCCAACGACCCTCCACAACAAATTGAGCAACAAAGAAGCGTGCAAGCAGTTTGATCATTTCCCATTGATCCCATTACTTTTAAAGTCTAATATTTTGTTTAACTTCTATGTATGCATTGCTAATTTGTTGTTAAATTGATTAGTTAATCCTCTAGTTGCATAATCTGTAGGTAAATGATTATCCTTTACTACCTGAGCCTAGGTTAATTGCTGTGATTAGAGTTCGTTGGATGAGCTCTTGTCACTTAGTAGATTTCGGATAAATATTGCTTAGCCATGCTTAGTATCGGTAGTATTGGGCGATCATCGACTTAGTCGGTGATCTTGATCACACAACTACTTATACTACTCCATTATGTCCAACCCTTGTGTTTTATTGATTTACAAATCAAAAACTGAAAACAAAACTATATCTTGACTTGGGCATAATGGTATGTTGATGTGATCTGTTGGGTGTGTGGAATGGTGCCTAAGTCCCCAAGGACCGAGTTACTTGTGTCACTAAGCCAGCGCTTATTGCGTGCAACCACACGAGGGGATATGGAACCTCTCTTGACTAAGTACTTTGGGAGGTGTTAATTGTGAGCCGGTTGGTGGGTGTGTTCTGTGTGTGTGTGTTTGTGGTGTTGGAGGGAGCATTAGCAGCACCGTTAGGCCGCCTAATGTGTCTTTCTCCGTGGTTGCGGCTCTTAATTAGCATCGCCCATTGAAAGCGCCTTGTTAGACTTAGCCATGCCCGCATACCAAAGGAAGTGTGCTAACTGTGGTCGTGGAAAGGCGGTCTATCGTGTGGGTACATTGGTACACCCACGAAGGGTTAAAACTATTCGAATAGCCTCGCCCTAGGTTATGGACATGCTTGGTAAGGTCGTGCAAGAACTAGACTACAACCTTTTAAAACTTAAACTTGACACGGTGGTATGAAGGGGTACTTCATGCTATTGTTGTGGTGACTATGGGTTAGTCACTTCTAGGTTGGTGTTGTCATCTATCTATTGTTATAATTGTCTCTCTTTATTTGAACAATAAAAGTTAATTGCAAACTTGCTTTGAATCTATTACCTTATTGCAAATGGAAACTTGCTTTATGTCAAAACAAGTCCAGAGCCTCATCCACTTAAATAAAGCTTGCATGTAGTTAATTATAGTTCCGTTATCTCACACGTCAGTCTTGCAGTACAAAAACAAGTTTTGTACTCATCCGCTTTGCTTAATATTAATTGTTGCAGAGGAAGAAGGTGAGCCCCAAGGGCCTCACTTTGTGAGTCAGGTTAGGCGCGCTGTTTGGGACGATTAGCTTGGCGGTCCGGTTGGTTGCCTTGTGGGTAAAGGCACACCGATTGGCTTTTGTTTATCGCCATCTTATGGCCATTTTGCTTCCATTGTATTTACTTAATTGTATGACTTTTGGCCTGGCCTCTCTTTTTGTAATAACTCTTTTATATTATCTATGTCTTTCATTTGTTGCTTTTGCTTGGCTCTATGTGTATGAATGGAATTGATGCATGATTTTGTAACGGGTGTGTATACTGCACTGGAAGTATACATATCTCGAGGCTTGGTTTATTTGATTCGCATCATTAGGACCAAGTGGATGGTTAAACAGTACAAGCCGAATAAACCGGGGTCCTCACATCGACGAATCTACACCTACTGATCCGGCGATCAAGGACCTTATCCTCGACCAACTGGTTGTGGATATTGCTTCTGATTTTCAATAAGTAGATGTGCAAGATCTAGTTAATCCTGCCGGTTCAGAACTCGTGAAATTGGTTGAGAAGAAAAGGAAAACTAGCGCAACAGATTTTACTCCGATGTGTTACAAGGTCAAACTTAAAAAATCGACCAGGTATATTTAAATGAAGAAATCATGTATATACATACCTTGGATATTTTGATATGTTGGAACTTTGATCTTTCTTACTTTCTTCTAGTGTTCCAGTCGTGTCCGACCAGAACACCCCTTAGGAAAAGGTTCCTGGGGAAGAGGTGGTCGTGGAGGTTCCTGATGAGGACACTCCTCAGGCTAAGACTGCAGAGGATAAACTAGTTAAAAAAAGCCCCGAGCAGGTTTTAGCTCCGACATCTGCTCAGGATCCTCTAGTAATCCTTACTCCGTCTCCGGAGGTAGTCATCTCCAGAGATCTTCAACAGGTTCCACCTCCTCTTGGAAATAGTCCTCAGGTTAACAAGTTTCCTCCCTCCCCCCGATTTATCGAGGATAAGGAACTTGACGAGGCCTGGGGAAAGATATCAGACCGTCAAGTTGAGATAGGTCCAGATATGATTTTTGCCGAATATAATGACATGGCTATTCGGGTAAGCGTTCTACGACCATCCTTATAACTCCTTCCTTTGAAGTTTCTTTGAAAACTTACCAAAGAAAGGGATTTATTTTTGTAGGATATGGTCGAGAAATATGGTGTGGTCGGAGGACTGACCCAGCGAATAAAAACTCTGCAGCAGGAACATTCCGAATTGAGAAGTAAGAACTTTTCTCTTTTAGCTTAACTTCCTAAATTTTATCATCCTGCTCCTCTTTTATAACTTAATCTTCTCTTTCTATCATATTTGATAGATTTAGAGAAAAATTAAAGAAGAGGTCGTGGCTAAGGAAGCCATAATAATAAAACTTAGGGAAGAAAATCAAAGTAAAGACCGATCGATCGAGCATGCGATGACCAGGCAAAAGGAGGTTTTCGACTCTTGTGAGAAGAAGATCAAAGATAACTGGTTGTAGACTTAACCAGTATCCCATGACTCCAATTTAAAAGTGTGTGTTGACTCTCTTTTTTTATCCACTTGTGCAGAAAAAACTGAAGCACTTGAACGAGCGGAAAAAACCCTCAAGTTTGGGCATGGCCAAGGGGCTAAACTCGATCGTAGTCTTGAAGACAAAGTCAAGGCTTTGAACAAGATGCTCTTCGACCTGGGGTCGGGAACGCAACTGGCCATTCTAAGAGATCCTGCGGAGAGAATCGATTTTCTCGGCCATCAACTCGAAGATCTGAAGAAAGTGATTACACTCTTTCGAGGAAACCATGCCAAGACGATAAAGGAAGCTATTGCGAATGGAGTTAGTGTTGCCTTAGCAAAACTGAAGGCTTCTGACCCCTCTGTCCGTCTTGGAGCTATTGAAGAAGACTTCGACTGCTCCGAAGATGAAGCAACAAAACTTCTCGAGGAAGTAAGACCTCTTGGAGAGAAAGTTGCCGAGGAAATGGAAGTCGGATCTCCATCACGCAGCGACCAGTCTGGTGGTTCTAACAAGTAGATGGATGTAAAATTTAAACTTTGTAAATGAAACTCACCTTTTATCATCAATGAAGTTCTTGTTTTGTCTTATCAATGTTATTAAATACTCATATATCTCCTAGCCCCTGACTGCTTATATTAGTAGATGAACTTTAGTAAAGAAGCAGTAGACCAAGAAACTGAGTAATAACGACGACCATGGTAGAAGTGTTGATAATGTTTGTAACGATGATCTAGTGAACACTAGGAAATCATGAGGTCGGAACCGGTTTATGATTTCAACTAGTCTAGATCTTGTCCATTATCGAATCACTATGAGATACCACATATAGTATGAAGATATAACAAAACTTGCTTTGATGACAGGAAAAAAATGTATGCATAAAAGGAAATGATAAGTACCTTTGTTTATATAAATTATTCGAAACTGGTCGTAACGAATCTCGAGAATTGAAGATTTGTAAAATATTTCGCGAAACGTGCTCATTCTCAAGTCCGACTGGCAGCGAGGATCGTAGAAAAAGGACCGTCACTAGGAAGCTCCTTCCAGTGGGCAGGATGTCGGGACCCGAAAATACATCTCAGGAACCCTCTGTGTATTCTGAACTAGTCCCAGATCAGTAGCTAGCTCACACAAGAAACAAAGTGATAAAATACCATCCATTTATTCAATTTAACTAACAAGATCCCAAAGTATCAAATAATAATAATAATCTGACCTTATGGTCAACGCCATTTAACTTGCCACGCAGGCTAAAGAAACAAATAAACTCTTGCAAATGAACGAAACTCTTCAAATGGCCAATCAACATGCCCACAGCAATCGAGTGGAGAAACGCATCCTAATCCAAGAAACCTTCATGGTCCTCCCGGCGAAGAACTCTTGGGCAGCTTGATATTCTCCCTCTGCGATCAAACAGAGGCGCAAAGCCATGAGTACTTTGAATGTACTCAAGAAGCCGTGGGAAATGTATGTAAATAGTATTCATGCAAGGCTTGAACAAAGGCTAGTCAGATGGCTCTTTGTAAAAAAACAAGATTTACAATAAATACAATAATTAGATTGAAATGCGTAATTGAAAACAATAATAAGTAATTAAACAATTTCGTGAAACAACAAAGTGAACTTCCCATTCACTTCCCAACCAAACCAAAGATAAGTGAATTCCCATTCACCAATCGACACAACCCACCAAGTGAATGACCTATTCACCAAACGAACATTATATTCATCAAGTGAACTTCTCATCCACACTCAGACACATTTTTGAAGAAACTCTATCTCCGTGTGAAATCCCGGCACGCCCATAACCGCGGACACGGCTACTCGAATAGTTTTACACTCGCAGAGGTTGTACAACTTGACCCACAAGAGATAGATCAACTTATAATGTCCGCTTAACACACTTCCGAGGTGTGCGACTAAGTGATCATCACAAGGCTTTTACAAAGCTCCTTCTTAACCAAGTTCGCTCACGAGGATTCAACACCAATGTCTTCCCGACTGCACAGACCCCTCTTGCGCCACCGTGAGAATACGTTTCCCGTAACCACGCTTCACATGACAGAACCGAAATTAAGACATTGCTAATTAATCAGCCATGTCCGTCCCATACCGCACATGTGGTTGTACTGTTAAGGCCCGCCTCAATGGCGCACAAGATTAAGTCCTTGACAAGTTACTCAAAGAGACTACCACAAACCCACAACATGTTCAATCCACATCCTCCCTATCCACCAACCACTCGCCCAAGCAAAAACTATTTTGTTTAACCAAGACCAATGACATACCCTGTCATGGTACACAAATTTTAACAAGAGTGGCTCACCACCACGATTCCATATTTCATTAAGTCAAAATTAATTATTAAGACACATGTGATGATAAAACCCATCGTAACTAAGCAAGGAAAAGCATATGTATGATACCCATGTTGGCAATACAAATATGTCCAACTAAAATTACCCATGCTAAGGTGACAAAGGATTCATGGCATTCAAATAATCAATGGAGGCATAATGACAACAGGTGATAACTAATCCCAGAACAATTTATATAAATATAGCATGCAATTGTATAAAACAATATACTTTTGAAATCATGGGTTCAATATGATCAAAGGACCATGACTTGCCTTGGAATAAATCCAGTGATTGATCTTGATCTTGGTATACTACTCCTTGCTCGAAGCTTCCAAGTATCGACGCTCATTCGCAAAACAAACAAATAACACAAATAAATAAATAACAGAGAGAAAACTAACTCCAAAAATTAAATAAAAATCTCAGATAAATAGATCTCGAATTTAGATAAATTTAGAAATTTGAATGGACTCAATCGAGTTCGGATGCAAAAGATATGAGTTTCGAAGATTGAAATCACATAAAATACTGAAAATCAGAATTTATGGATTTACTGAATTATTTTTCTGAAGGAAAAGAAGATTATGACGTCAGCTGACGTCAGCAGAGGATGTTCGGACTAGGATGAAAACAACCTGACAAGTGGGTCCCACTTGGCATAGACTTGGTGCATGGTGGATTGGTTCCATGAACTTTGGCTCGGGTTGGGACTGGACACGCCACATGGCCATGACACGCGGGCGCCAACGAGGATGCCACATGTCCAGAGAAGCTGAGGTGGCGCTGATGTGGAAGGGAGGTGGCAAGCCACGTCAGCAGAGAGAGAACCCGAGAGAGGGAGAGACAGAGAGACATGGCCGACGGTGAAACTTGCGGCGTCGACGGCGAAGCACGGCGAGGGAGCTCCGGAGAAGTGGCAAAACGGGTTGCCGGAGAGAAGGCGAAGCTAAAGGAGGTGGCAGCTGGACCAGGGCGGCGGCGGTTCGTCGGCGGCGGCAACTTCGGCGGCGGAGGAGCTCACGGCTACGGTGACTTCGGTGAAGGAGTAGCACCCGAGAAGATTGGAGGTGAGCACCGGGATGGCGAAGGCACGAGGATCACAGAGAGAGGTTCGGGAGATCCGAAGGTGGGCCATGCCGGCGGCAAGACGACGATGACCGGAAGTGAAGAAGAAGCACGGTGGCGGCGGCTCGGTGGCAACAGAGCAAGGAGGAGGTGAGGGATTAGATGAGATTAACTCGGAGCACATGATGACGCGCTCAAAAGGGCGGGGAGCTCACCGGAGTTGTAGATCGGTCAAGGGCGGCGGCGGTAGTTTGTCGGACGAAACCGAAAACGGAGAAGTGGTGGTCTTCGAGAGGAGATGATGGGAGCACGGTGTAGCCCTCGATGATGCGATTCCAATGATGAAGACGACGCGGCCTGAGGTGGGCTGACGACGACGAAATCCGAGGCGAAGGAGCTTCAATGGCCGGCGGCTTCTTGACGAAATCCGACACAACGAAGAACAAAACGGAGGCGGCGCCTTAGGGTTTTGAGAGAGGAGACTCAGGCGAAGAAATTGACGCAAGGGGCAGGCTTTAAGTAGTGCCGAAAGGGGAGGAGTCCAGGACGAGGCCGGCGGCGCTGCGCGTGAAGAAGATGGACTCTCAAGTCCAGCTTGAAGACGATGATGAGCTGGCAAAGGCGGGACCCACGCGCCAGCGGGTGCGGCTTGGAAGCGATGCGTGCAAGGTGATGGCGCAGTGACCGACAGGTGGGGCCACGCGGGGAAGAGAGAGAAAGGAACGGGCCGAGCGGGAGCTGGGCTGGAAGCAAAGGGGTTTGGGCCGAAGCTTAGGAATAGGAATGGGCTGAAGAGAAGATTCGGCCCGAGACAAAATCTGAGATTTATATTAGTTTTTCTTTTTAGAAAATAGCAGAAAATCCAAATAGCAAATAGAAAATAGCAAATGCACTTGGAAAAATTCTAGAAAATATATCCAAGCACAAAGAACCCAAATAAAATAATTTTGAAAATAGTTGATGTTGACATTAATCATGTTAAATTGTTTTTGAACTCTGAAAATCCATATTAAGCTTTTAACTTTAGCAGAAAAATCCAAATGGTTAATTTTCTTTTAAACTTCAAAACAGACCAATTTTTGGGATGTTACAAACCTACCCCCCTTAAAAGGGAATCTCGTCCCCGAGATTCGGGCTGACTAAAGAATAGGTTCTGACGCAGGTCTAACCTGAAGACTTACCAGAGGCGACATTCTGAACTGCTTGTGCTCCTTCTGCAATGACATGGTTCAGTCTTCCTCTTGAGGCAGTGGATGGAGTCCTGGTAGCTTGATTTCTGTCGGGACCCGAAAATGCATCTCAGGAACCCTCTGTGTATTCTGAACTAGTCCCAGATCAGTAGCTTGATTTGGAGTCTGAGGCATTCCTCTTCCTGCTCCTGGCAAAGAAGTCCTGGCTGGTGTTGGTCCCAAATTGAAAGGAATTGGTGTCGGCCCTCGCTTCTGGGGACACTTGTTAGCATAGTGACATGTCTGGTGGCAATTGTAACAAGTAACTCCTGCACCATGGTTGGGGTTTCCCTGAGATTGACTATTGTTGCTGTTGTTGACATTGGGTATCCCTGTGTTTCCTGCATGAGACACTGCATCAGTTCAATCCAACCAGATGAATTATTGGGACGAAAAGGTTGCTGAGCATTGGTTCTGGCTCTCTGGAGTTGATTCTGATGAGTTCCATGTTGCATCTTCTTCCTTTTACGAGATTCGTCCAGCTCACGACGAGAATCTTCTATGAGTACGACTTTGTCAACCATATGCTGAAAATCCACGTAATCATTTCCAACCACTTGCACTTTCAAACCGTTGAGTCCACGCTGAATCGCTTCGACGTGTATTATCCGTAGCAACATCTTCGGAGCATAGCGAAAGTTGAGTGAACTTGTTGAGATATTCACCCGTAGACATGTTTCCTTGTTGTAGTTCGCGAAATTCATTCTTCTTCATTTCCACTATACCATCGGGGACATGAGCTTGACGAAAGCGGTTGAAAATCCTCCCAAGTGATAGCGTGAGAATTTCCATGAGTCGCGTGTAGTTCTCCCACCATTCTCTGCAGCATCTTCCAACTGATGTGAAGCATAAAGAACTTTCTCACGATCATTGCATTGAGCAATGGCGAGCTTTTTCTCTACTGAACGAAGCCAATCTTCTGCGTCCAAAGGTTCTGATGAATGAGAAAACGTAGGTGGACGGGTCCTCATAAACTCTGATAGCTTGGAATGATGATGAACTGGCGGTGGAACAGCTGTTGCTTGATTATTCTGACCATTCTGACTGTTTTGGTTCAACAAGTTGACTATTGTAGTGGCGGTCTGACTTTGCTGTGTCATCATGGCGTTCATGTTCTGCATCATTGCACTCATGAATTGTGTCTGAGCTGCTAGAAGTTGTGCCATGTTGGGCTCTGCGGCTCCAGGGGCTGGTGACTGGTCACTTGCATTGACATTGGCATTGGCATTAGCATCCTCTGACTGAGTACGGCTCGAAGTATTGCGAGTATCAACCATCTGCGATAATCTCCCACAGGTTTAATAGGCAAGATAGAAAAGTAGTGTAGATGAGAGGGAATAGCACAATAGATGAGATAGACAAGATAGAGTAGATGGAAACAACCTAATTAGGGGAAACAGATTATACCCAAGGCAAAGACAAGAAGACATAGTTGAAACGCTATGAAAGCACAAATAACTTTCAAATTAAAGCCCTAGTGTGACTGCAACATAATGCTTGACAGCAAAACTGCAGCTCCCACTTACACACAACCCAAATAAAGACCTATGCAACAACGATCTAAAAGCGCTACTAAACTCTAATAGGATGGCTCCTAATCTGAACTGAACAACGAAGACTTCTTCAAGAGCAACTGGAACGAAGCCACGAAGATACTCTTGACAAAAAGCTTTTCTTCTAGACGAGAGAAATTAATGAGGCGAGACAGTCACTTTAAGATTATAAAACAACATTCAGTAAAGGCAAGAGACAAGATCTCTAGCACAAGATGAGTAGAATAGAATAGGATAAGAATAGAATAGACTGAGGTGAGAATAGAATAGAAAAGATGAGAAAAGAAAAACTACTCAAGTCAAGTTAAGTTGATTTGATTTAGAAAATAAATTTTGAAGCTTTTAGCTAAAACGACCATGCTAACTAAGGTTGCGTTCTACAGTCGATATGGCTCTGATACCACCTCTGTCGGGACCCGAAAATACATCTCAGGAACCCTCTGTGTATTCTGAACTAGTCCCAGATCAGTAGCTAGCTCACACAGGAAAACAGTGATAAAATACCATCCATTTATTCAATTTAACTAACAAGATCCCAAAGTATCAAATGATAATAATAACTGGACCTTATGGTCAACGTTTACTTAACTTGCCACGCAGGGCTAAAGAAACAAATAAACTCTTGCAGCGGAACGAAACTCTTCAAATGGCCAATCAACATGCCCACAGGCAATCGAGTGGAGAAACGCATCCTAATCCGCAAAACCTTCATGGTCCTCCTGGGCGAAGAACTCTTGGGCAGCTTGATATTCTCCCTCTACTGCTGATCAAACAGAGGGCGCAAAGCCATGAGTACTTTGAATGTACTCAGCAAGCCGTGGGGAAATGTATGCAAATAGTATTCATGCAAGGCTTGAACAAAGGCTAGCTGTATGGCTCTTTTGCAGAAAACAGCATTTACAATAAATACAATAATTAGATTGAAATGCGTAATTGAAAACAATAATAAGTAATTAAACAATTTCTGTGAAACAACAGTGAACTTCCCATTCACTTCCCAACCAAACCAAAGATAAGTGAATTCTCCATTCACCAATCGACACAACCCACCAAGTGAATGACCTATTCACCAAACGAACATTATATTCATCAAGTGAACTTCCCATCCACACTCCGACACATTTTTAAAGAAACTCTATCTCCGTGAAATCCCGTGCACGCCCATAACCATGACACGGCTACTCGAATAGTTTTACACTCTGCAGAGGTTGTACAACTTGACCCACAAGAGATAGATCAACTTATAATGTACGCTTAACACACTTCCGAGGTGTGCGACTAAGTGATCATCACAAGGCTTTTACAAAGCTCCTTCTTAACCTGGCTCGCCTCACGAGGATTCAACACCAATGTCTTCCCACTGCACAGACCCCCTCTGCGCCACCGTGAGAATACGCTTCCCGTAACCACGCTTCACATGACGAACCGAAATTAAGACATTGCTAATTAATCAGCCAGTCCGTCCCATACCAGACATGTGGTTGTACGGTTAAGGCCCAGTTCAATGGCGCACAAGATTAAGTCCTTGACAAGTTACTCAGTGAGACTACCACAAACTCACAACATGTTCAATCCACATCCTCCCTATCCACCAACCACTCGCCCAAGCAAAAACTATTTTGTTTAACCAAGACCAATGACATACCCTGTCATGGTACACAAATTTTAACAAGAGTGGTTCACCACCACGATTCCATATTTCATTAAGTCAAAATTAATTATTAAGACACATGTGATGATAAAACCCATCGTAACTAAGCAAGGCTAAGCATATGTATGATACCCATGTTGGCAATACAAATATGTCCAACTAAAATTACCCATGCTAAGGTGACAAAGGATTCATGGCATTCAAATAATCAATGGAGGCATAATGACAACACGTGATAACTAATCCCAGAACAATTTATATAAATATAGCATGCAATTGTATAAAACAATATACTTTTGAAATCATGGGTTCAATATGATCAAAGGACCACGACTTGCCTTGGAATAAATCCAGTGATTGATCTTGATCTTGGTATACTACTCCTTGCTCGAAGCTTCCCGAAGTATCGACGTCTATTCGCAAAACAAGCAAATAACACAAATAAATAAATAACAGAGAGAAAACAAACTCCAAAAATTAAATAAAAATCTCAGATAAATAGATCTCGAATTTAGATAAATTTAGAAATTTGAATGGACTCAATCGGAGTTCGGATGCAAAAGATATGAGCTCTGGAAGATTGAAATCACATAAAATACTGAAAATCAGAATTTATGGATTTACTGAATTATTTTTCTGAAGGAAAAGAAGATTATGACGTCAGCTGACGTCAGCAGAGGATGTTCGGACTAGGATGAAAACAACCTGACAAGTGGGTCCCACTTGGCATAGACTTGGTGCATGGTGGATTGGTTCCATGAACTTTGGCTCGGGTTGGGACTGGACACGCCACATGGCCATGACACGCGGGCGCCAACGAGGATGCCACATGTCCAGAGAAGCTGAGGTGGCGCTGATGTGGAAGGGAGGTGGCAAGCCACGTCAGCAGAGAGAGAACCCGAGAGAGGGAGAGACAGAGAGACATGGCCGACGGTGAAACTTGCGGCGTCGACGGCGAAGCACGGCGAGGGAGCTCCGGAGAAGTGGCAAAACGGGTTGCCGGAGAGAAGGCGAAGCTAAAGGAGGTGGCAGCTGGACCAGGGCGGCGGCGGTTCGTCGGCGGCGGCGGAGGAGCTCACGGCTACGGTGACTTCGGTGAAGGAGTAGCGCCCGAGAAGATTGGAGGTGAGCACCGGATGGCGAAGGCACGAGGATCACGAGAGAGGTTCGGAGATCCGGCGGTGGGCCATGCGTGGCAAGACGACGATGACCTAAGTGAAGAAGAAGCACGGTGGCGGCGCTCGGGCAACAGAGCAAGGAGGAGGTGAGGGATTAGATGAGATTAACTCGAGCACATGATGACGCGCTCAAAGGGCGGGAGCTCACCGAGTTGTAGATCGGCCAGGATGGCGGCGGTAGTTTGTCGGACGAAACCGAAACGAGAAGTGGTGGTCTTCGAGAGGAGATGATGGGAGCACTGTAGCCTCGATGATGCGATACCAATGATGAAGACGACGCGGCCTGAGGTGGGCTGACGACGACGAAATCCGAGGCGAAGGAGCTTCAATGGCCGGCGGCTTCTTGACGAAATCCGACACAACGAAGAACAAAACGGAGGCGCGCTTAGGGTTTTGAGAGAGAGACTCAGCGAAGAAATTGACGCAAGGGGCAGGCTTTAAGTAGTGCCGAAAGGGGAGGAGTCCAGGACGAGGCCGGCGGCGCTGCGCGTGAAGAAGATGGACTCTCAGGTCCAGCTTGAAGACGATGATGAGCTGGCAAAGGCGGGACCCACGCGCCAGCGGGTGCGGCTCGGAAGCGATGCGTGCAAGGTGATGGCGCAGTGACCGACAGGTGGGGCCACGCGGGGAAGAGAGAGAAAGGAACGGGCCGAGCGGGAGCTGGGCTGGAAGCAAAGGGGTTTGGGCCGAAGCTTAGGAATAGGAATGGGCTGAAGAGAAGATTCGGCCCGAGACAAAATCTGAGATTTATATTAGTTTTTCTTTTTAGAAAATAGCAGAAAATCCAAATAGCAAATAGAAAATAGCAAATTCACTTGGAAAAATTCTAGAAAATTCTAGAAAATATATCCAAGCACAAAGAACCCAAATAAAATAATTTTGAAAATAGTTGATGTTGACATTAATCATGTTAAATTGTTTTTGAACTCTGAAAATCCATATTAAGCTTTTAACTTTAGCAGAAAAATCCAAATGGTTAATTTTCTTTTAAACTTCAAAACAGACCAATTTTTGGGATGTTACACAGGACCACGTGCAGAGAGGAGAGACTTCGACTAGGAGGCTTTCCGTGTCCCGACCAGTAGCCAAACTCGAGTAGAACAGAATGTTGAAATAAAATAGTAATATTCGAATTCGAGAAATAACAAAACCATATAAATTGTCTGAGTGGTACTCCTCATACTCGTGTGTTTCTTTGAGAAAAGAGTGTGTGGTCGTGTGTGGGTATCATTGAAGCAATGATCACGACAAAGACCGGTGTAGTATTTTGATAATTAAGTCAGCACCCATGAGTAATGGAGATCCCTTCCAATTGTTTGTAAAGGGATATCGGAGAGAATGTGTGTCTTCTCCGACCAATCGTCAACAATAATGGTATATAACCATGAGCAACGAATAATAATTATAAACAACCGTACTTATCTTTGAAAAGGAAATGCATCTTTATTGAAATATGAAATGAAATAAATACAGGAAATTATACAAAGAACTTACGCAATTGATCAATATTCCAAGAATTAGACAAGATTTGCCCATCCGACATAGCTAATCGTACCGATCCTGGTCGGGTGACTTCGATCACAGTGTATGGACCTTCTCATTTGGGTGAAAGTTTGTTGCGACTCGCTTAGTTCTGAGTTTTTCTAAGAACCAGATCACCGACAGCTAGGCTGCGAGGTTGCACCTTACGACTGTGGTACCGGTGCATGGCTTGTTGGTAGATTGCTGATCGTATTAAAGCTTGATTTCGTCGTTCTTCAAGGAAATTGATGTCATCAAGTCGTCGTTCACACTGATCACTTTCGGAAAAGCAATCGGTCGAAAGCGTAACCAATTTTTAGTTACGGAGGAAGCATGGCTTCACCCAGAAACCAAAAAGAATGGTGTTTCACCGTCGTGACGACTAGTTGTGGTACGAACGACCCATAACACGTATGAAGTTCTTGAACCCAAGCCCCGACCGTAATTAATCGGTCGAAAACTTGTCGTTTGATTCTTGCATTATGATACCATTGGCTCGCTCAACTGCTCCATTGCTCTGCGGATGAGCAACAGAAGCGTAATGTATCTTGATACCTAGATCGTCACAGAATTCCTGAAAATTACTGCTTGAGAACTGGGCACCGTTATCCGTGATTATACGACTGGGTACACCAAATCGTGTGATCACGTTTTTTTTGTGAGAAACCTCTTGGCGGCCTCAGTTTTAATTTTCACAACTGGTTCGGCTTCAATCCATTTAGTGAACGTGTCAATCATGACGAAAAGGAACTCAAAGCCCCCGGGTGTTCTTGGGAAAGGTCCCAGAATGTCTAGTCCCCAGGTTGCAAAAGGCCAAGAAAGAGGGATTATTTGCAAAGCTTGGGACGGCTGATGTACTTGTTGGCTATGAAACTGACATTATACATGTAACACCCTGGCCAAACGGAAGCCAAGATGCCACCTACTTATTCTAACAACCTACACTTTTCGGAAGAATATGAAATAATTAAATCAACCAACCGACAAAGATTAACATAATCAAGATATGGTGAAGGTATCCTTCCTTCACCTTCTAAGTTATTTAATACTGAGAAACATTAAAGAAGGTTCACATGTAGATTAAATCAACATCATAGCGGAGAAGGTATCCTTCCTTCTCCAATTAAAGTTTAATTATTACAATTCAGCGTTAACGAATGTAATATTGAACTAGAATTATGTCTTGAACATGAAATTGGTGATGTAGACAAGTAGTGTGTGTCTACTCCCTCCCAAGAGAATCTCATCAACGGTCACCTAGAAATAGACAAAACAACGCAAGGGTGAGTCCAAGACTCAGCAAGTACAATGATCAATAAAACATTTATCAATACGAATAAGACATGCTCGGCATCAACATTGCTCATAACACAAATGAGTGCAGATGAAGACATGACATGAATGCTTAAAATCAAGGGAATGGACTACACACACATATACGGATAGTCGGTGAACACCGTCGGTGTTCACTCAAGCCCGCATCTTAACAAAAATGCGGGATCCATTTCCGCATGAAGAACGTTTCATACGGTGTCCAACATTGCCCATCTTGGAATTAATGGGTCTTACTCAATCATCCCGAATTGATGGTCTTCCTCATCCACTCCGTGGACGGCAAATGATAATGAATGCATGAAACAACTTATTGAATTAAACATTACCATCATTTCTAATCATGAATTCAACACAAGATACGAAACATGAATATCACACTTCATACTACACAAAAGTTATCACAAACGATCATATCAATAACCACAATGCACAACCATTCGATTAACAAAGTATTTGCCTTCCGCGTTGAGACGCGTTAGTCGGCAACGATGGCGTTGCCTAAATTCGAAGTTCGCCGCCTAACCAATGAAATACATTCAATAAGAACACCAGAAAAATACCCATTTCTACTAATCAACGCTATACACCGCCTCCTCAAGACTCTAGTCGTTAATACAAAACTTAAACTGAAATCAACAATTCTGTCATAACTTAATTCTGGACAGCGGCACAGAATTGGCATAACTTAAGATCTGGAAGTCGAAACGAGGTGAATCCAATTTCTGTAGCTTCTTAACTGACTAAACTACAATACTCTAGTTGACGTGGTAAACCAATTTGGCCAATTTAAAAGGCTAACAGATGTTTGAAATAGCAGTACAGAAACTGTCCGAACATAATAAACAGTAGTACTAAAACATCCATAACTTTTAAAATACAACTCCAAATTGAGTGTTCTTTAACAATCTGAAAAGGTTATGGAACTACCTACAATAACCTAGTTGGCACGACATTCAAATTTTGCCTTTAACAAAAAGTGGCACACGGGTCAAAATTAAAGATATAAACTGACATACAACTCTGGACAGACAGACCTTCAAACTGGACAGTCACAATGAAAAGTGCATAACTTTTGATCTATAAATCCAAATGAGGTGTTCTTTATCAATCCTGAAAGCTAGTGATATCACCTTCAAAATTTGTTAGGGCAAGACCCTTGAATCACCCTCTAACTAGGCCAAAATCAATCTAAACAGAGACTGCTAATCCCGTCAGGATTCTGGACAGCAGATAATAAAACTATCATAACTTTTGACTCGAAAGTCGGAATGAGGTGATCTTGGCGGCCACCGAAAGCTAAGAGCATCCTCTAAATAACTCTAGGAGATCAAAATCCCTAATTCTGCCTCTAAGCATACGAAACAGGCCGCGCAAGAAACTGGACAGAATTGAATTTGTAGCAGCAGTAATTTAATCCAACCGATCTTAATCGATTTCAGATCTAATCTTAATCAAATGGCGGGAAACATCGCATTACCATTGGAGACCCTCAGGATGACGCTGATCAAATTCCCCACGAAGACGATCTTCTCCACCTCCTCTTCCTCCATCTCGATTTGATGGCAGCCCATGATCTACATCTCCTCTCTCGCGTTGGTCGGCAACCGGAGGCATCAAGGCAAGAGGGGGGGGGGGGGCGACACCACCAGCAGGGGGAGCTCCAAGAGGAGGTGGAGGGTGCCTAAGGTAGTATGGAAGGTGGAGAGGGTGGCGGCAAGGGAGGGAGAGGGTGGCGGCTTGAGGGGAGAGAGAGAAAAGGGGTGGCGGCCTAGGTTGGGGGGGCGCATGGGCTTGGGCCTTGGGCGCCTCCTTCTTGGCCCACCTGGCAGCCACTCGCCGTCTTAGCCTGGCCGAGGCCCGGTTCTCCGAAAACCCTTTTTTTTATTTTGTTTAATCAATTCCCTCACCCGATTAAATAATCTCTCTAATCGAAACTCGAGGTATCACAATACACACTTCATCACGAGCTCTTTTGCATCATGAAGGGCAGTTGGCCAGTAGTATCCTTGCCCAAAGGCTTTACCAACCAGCGTTCTATAGGAATGATGGGCTCCACATGCTCCTCTATGAATTTTGGTTAGCAATTTAATGCCATCCGATTGAGATATGCATCTCATCAACACTCCATGAGATCCTCGCTTGTACAAGGTACGTTCAATTAGAGTATATGATTTGGCTTTTTGTGCTATACGATCGGCCTTTACATCATCTTTTGAAATTAGGTCATGCTGAAGATAATTGTAGATCGATGTCATCCAATCTCTACCGTGATCGTGATGGCGCCAACCATCATCGACCTGTGGAGCATCCATGTTTGCAGAATCAAGGTGTGCAACCTCCTTACGAACATCTATGTCCTCGGAAGACTCGACTACCGAGGGTGAATCGAGTTTCTCGAGAAAAACTCTGGGCGGGACGGATGTCCTTGTAGAAGCCATCCGTGCCAACTGGTCTACCAGAAAGTTTTCCTTTCTTGTAATGTGTTGGATCTGAAAACCGAAGAAATGCTTTTCATGTTTTCATACTTCCGCCAGATATGACGGCATCTTGGTACTAGAGCACTGATACTCTTTCCCCACTTGATTCGCTACTAGTTGAGAATCGCCTTTCACTAGCAATCTGCGAATCTCGAGCGAACGAGCTGCTCGGAGTCCTGCCAGCAAACCTTTGTATTCTGCCACATTGTTAGTAGTAGGAAAGTTTAACTGAATGACGTACTTTATTTGTTCGCCAGTAGGGGAAGTCAAGACGACCCCAGCCCCGAGCCATAGAGCATCAAGGAACCCTCAAAGTACATTGTCCACTCATCGTGGTGTTCGTACTTGGGCCCTTTGGGTGGGTTCAGGGTTTGTCCATTCGGCAATGAATTCTGCTATTACCTGGGACTTGATTGCTATTCGTGGGATGAAATGGAGGTCGAACGCCCCAAGTTCAACCGCCCATTTTGCTATTCGCCCTGATGACTTCGTGTTTCCCGGGACTTGACCAAGGGGATATCCAGTTGGTACGACCACTTTATGGGCCTGAAAATAATACCTTAGTTTCCTTGAAGCCATAAGGAGACCATAGAGCAACTTTTGTACCTACGGATCTTTCTTTTTGGTCCGTGTAAGACTTCGCTTACGTAATATATCGGTCGTTGGACATTGTCACGTTCTACGACCAGCACACCACTGACCGTTTGTGGCGTTGCAGCCACGTAAATCAGCAATGTCTCTCCCAATCTTGGAGAAACTAAGATTGGGGGACTCGTAAGGTACTGTTTAAGTTCTTCGAAGGCGTTGCTTGCCTCTTTAGTCCATTCGAAACTTCCATGTTTCCGGAGGAGCTTAAAGAAAGGTAGTCCTTTTTCACCTAACCGCTATGAAACGACTTAGCGCTGCCATACAGTCGGTTAATTTATGAACTTCCTTCTTTGTGGTTGGAGGGCGCATCTGATCGATGGCGGCTATTTTCATTGAGTTTGCTTCAATGCCCCTAGCCGAAACTAGGAATCCGAGAAGCTTTCCAGATGAAACTCCGAATACACATTTCTCTGGAATTAACTTAAGGTTATGACGTCTTAAGTTATTGAAAGTCTCTTGTAAATCTGGAATGTGATCACCGACGTTGATGCTTTTTACGACCAAATCATCAACGTAGGCTTCAAGATTCCGACCTATCTGTGGACTAAAGGTTTTTTTGCATCAACCTTTGGAATGTTTCACCAACATTTTTGAGACCAAATGACATCTTTACATAACAGTAAGTACCATATGGGGTGATGAAGGAAGTTTTCTCTTCATCTTCTTTACTCATGTTAATCTGGTGGTACCCTGAGTAAGCATCTAAAAAACTTAACAACTCACACCCGGAAGTAGAGTCTACAAGTTGATCAATGCGAGGAAGGGGAAAGTCATCCTTCGGACAAGCTTTATTAATGTCCAGAAGTCGATACACATTCACCATTTTCATTGGCTTTTCTAACCATTATAGGATTGGCGAGCCACTCTGGGCGGTCGACCTCACGAATGAATCCATCTTTGAGAAGCTTGTCAATCTCTGACTGTATTGCTTCCTTCCTATCAGATTCGAAACATCTTAGCTTCAGCTTGACCGGTTTTTTGTTAGGCTGCAGAGCTAGCCTATACTCGATCACCTCCCTGGGGACTCCGGGTATATCGGACGCTTGCCAGGCTAATACGTCCTGGTTTGCTCGGAGGAAGGAGACGAGCGACTCTTCCTATTTAGGGTTGAGTCCTGCTCCGACTAGTATCTTGGCACCCTCTAGAGAAGTGCTTTCATTGAGATGTACCTCTTTTATCTGGTCGGAAGGCTTTGGTGTCATCTTTGGTCTCGAGTGTTTGACCTGCATGGAAGTGGTGTTAGTTCCCCTGGTCGGAAGTTCATCGACCAGCTCTAAACATTTCCGATCGCATGCGTAGGCTATTTTCTGATCACCTCGAACTGTGATGACACCCTTTGGTCCTGACATTTTCAAACTCTGATAACCGTAATGCGTGGCTATCAGAAATTTTGCTAAAGCTGGACGACTAAGAATTGCATTATACACGGTTTCAAAATTTACCACATGAAATGAAATATTTTCTGTCCGAAAGTTGTCGGGTCTTCCGAATGTAACCAGTAGGGATAAGTGCCCTATTGGCTTGGCGGTAGATCCAGAAACTATGCCATGGAAGGCATATTTCACAGGTTTTACCTTGGATTTGGGAATCTGCATGTCTTCCAATGCGCTTGCAAATAAAATATTTAAAGAACTACCCCCATCTATCAAGACCCGATTAACCTTGCAGTTATTAATAGTAGGCTCAACGACAATAGGGAACCTACCTGGTCGAGTCGAAGGAATAGGGCAATATTTTTTGCTGAAGGAGATTATTGTCTCCGACCACCTTGAAGGTTTAACGGCGATCGAAGGTTCGGTAAGGTTGACTTCTCGCTCCATGGCCTTCAGATGACGTCTGGACTCGTACGAAGAAGATCCACCGAAGATCACATCGACAGTGTCCTGAGATTCTTGGTACTCCATTTCTTCATCACCGTCTTTGTCTTTCTTGGAGTTTGTCTCCCGGAGCTCTTGTATTGACAGGAGTGGACCTTTACCTGCATAATAATCTTCCAGTTTCTTTTTCCAAGCACGACAATTGCGCAAGTCGTGTCCTGCTTGCTGATGAAGAGGACACCACTTGTTATTTTTCTTGTATTCATTGGTCGGGGCTTTAGCCTTGCCATGACCAGTATAATCATTTCTTCCTTTGGTAAAATTTTCAGGAACAACAAGAACCTCCTTATCGTTGGTTTTGCCGTGTTTCCTTTTCTTAAGGGCCTTCTTTTGCTTCTTTTCTGTCCTATCTAAGCCGGATTGGGGGATTTTATCTTTTCGATCAATGGCCTCATTCCACTCAACCACTTCGCTGGCTGTCGCGTACTTGTCAGCCATGTCGAACAACTCGATGGTTGTTCGTGGGGGATGTATAGCTAAATCCTCCGTAAACCTTCGGTTTCTCAATCCCGCTTTGAAGGCTTGGATAACAGAAGATTCTGCAACTTCTGGTATTGATTTACGAACCTGGCTAAATCTTTTGATGTACTGCCTGAGGTCTCATTAGATTTTTGCCGAATTCTGTGGAGATCGTCCTCCTTTCCTGGGCAATCATGCGTACCCTGAAAATTGGCAATCAGAAGGTCGCAAAGTTGCTCCCAAGTATACACGGACCCGACCGGTAGGTTAAGCAACCATGATCGGGCTGATCCTTTCTAATACCGTGGGAAGATAGTTAGCCATTACATTTTCATCACCACCAGCGGCTCTAATAGCGGTGGTGTATATTTGGAGAAATTCCAAAGGGTTTTGGGTCCCAATGAATTTATCCAAATTGGCCGGTTGGAACCTATTTGGCCAATGCACAGCCTGGAGCCCCGCGGAGAAGGCTCGACAACCTGTGATAGTTTCATGGCGCCTTCTTTGAAAAGGTGCCGGATTGTAATAGGCCGGAGACTCGTTTCTAAAACTAGATTGCCGGTGCTCCGGTGTCCCGACTCGGTCGTGGACGTTACTAGAACGCCTCCGACCGCTTGCCTGATTTAGATGATGTCGAAGATCATCAGGTCCAAGCGATTGCTCCTCTCGATGAAGTGAGGGTGAGGATTCCTAGAACAGTCTTCTCCCCTCATGACTTGTTGGTCGAAATCGTCGAGGTGGTCTTGGTATCAGCTGGTCTTCAACACGACCATGCTGACCCCTGCTTCGGGAAGAATGCTGGGATGAAGTCATGGTCTGACTTTGCGATTGACTTCGTTCCCGATATGCTTCTGTGCGCTGCATAGTTTGTTGGATAATCTCTGATACTTGACCTACAAGTTGGACAAAACCTGGAGTCTCTGCCAAAGAAGGGTCAGAAGTATTTAACATATCTCTAACTCGCTGCAGGTTTTGTATTGTTACCGAGGGTCTCAAAGGGTTTCTACCAGAAGAGGGTGTCTGATGGCCTGAATCCCCCGATGTCCTTGTCGGTCTTGCCTGGTCCCTTACATTGGCTGAGGCAGGAACAGACGAATTAACTGATGGACATCCACCAGTTTTGTTACCTCTGGCATTTGGTGCTTGACCGCTCATACCATCTCCGTTATTATATGGTGGCGAGGAAACGTATGGAGGACCGTACATGGCATTTTGATCTGTATCTCCGATTGCATTGACCTCGTGCTTCCAGTAGTGATCCTCCGATGAGCTTCTATTGTAATCGATAGAGAGCCTTTCAAAGCTTCTGCGAGAAGCTTCCACGATGGAGAGTAGTCGGTGATCAGCACTTCCTGAGGTTTTCGTAAGGGTCTCAACCTGATCCAACGAATTGCCGATCGTATGCTGAGCCTTATCATCCCCACTTGGTTTATGACTAGTGGGGGTTTCATTGACACCGTCACCAGGTGTTGGTTGGCTCCTGGAATTGCTAGAAGCCGTTGGTGAGTACCTGTCAACCATGATCGCATCAATGGTATATTGATCCTCGAGTTGCGATGTTGAATTTTTGTCACCTTTTTTGCCGATCGAAAAGTCCGGGCTTGCCGAGGCTTTAAGGTGTTCCGAACTGGTCGGAAACACTTCCTCTGAAACCGCCACTAGTCGTAGCGGTGTATCCTCATTCATCTGGTCGACCTCGCTGATATCTCCGATAGGCGAACCGGCGGAGGAGGAGGATGACGAAGAAACTCCATTTTCCTCCATGGCACGGATGCATGTGTCCATGTTGAGGTTAGAGTAGTCCGCTAGATCGAACCAGTTTTCTTCGTCCCAACTTTCCGCCATAACCACATGAGCGATTACAAACGGGCAATGGAGAAAGATTTGATGAGCAAAGTAATTCTTTCAAGATTTCACGCCGCGTTCCCCACGGACGACGCCAGCTGTCGACGATCAAGACGCCGATCTTACGAAAAGAAAAGGAGAAGATGATGTGGGAAATCTAGGGTAATAATGGGACTGCTCTTTTATTAGTATGAACTGGGGTTTACAGGGGATGCCTCCTGACTAGATGGTGAACTACTCCTGTTTACACTGAGAACACTACTTGTTATCTTACAATGCCAGACTTAAAACACGAATCTAAGGTCTATGTTTCAGTCTGATGCCTTTCTCCTTTTGCTCCGTCCATGCTCCATCTTTAAATAGCCCTTGAAGAGGTGGCAGTTACTTCTGGAGAAAACGTCTGATGTGAAGCGTCGCGACTGGTCGGAGTTGGATGACGGTTGATGGTGAGTCAACTGTTCGACGGTTGTATGTTTATGAGACACACAACCTCATGGTGGTTGTTCATCAGTGTTTTAGGATAAGAAACGTCGTGTGGTATGGAATATGCACATGTTCCATTCATCACACGGAAGAGAATATACCTGGAATCAGTTCCAAATATCAGTTCATACTTTTTACGAGCAGTTCTCCTGGTCGGGACCTTGGCACGGGCCTTCGTCCGACCAGGGTACCCACTGTGTAACCTCTGGAATCTCTACCACTAGTGGAGTCATGCACCTCACGGGTTACGACCATAAAGACGTATGGTCTGTTATGTATTAAAAATAATACATAGAGGTTTTAATCCTCGTCAAGTATTATGAGGAAATATGATGTCACATGGCTATTAAATATACCCCTTATAGTCTTAAGGGGGAAGCCAATTAGGTGGTCGTAAGTTCTGCTACAACCATCCCATAGTCGTAAGTCCTTCTATGACTACCATATGATCGTAAGTTCTTCTACGATCACCTCTGGTCATAAGTCCTTCTACGACCAGTAACCAGTTGTAAGGTTGTCTACGACTATTACCTGGTCGTAAGTATTTCTACGACCAGACCTGTCATGACTTTCTCATAGTTTATTGGGTCCACTTGCCTGTAGGCCCAATTAACTACGAGATCTGAGCAGTTAATATACGCAGTTATTCTCTGGAGTAACTGTATGTAACACACTATTATCTCTGGTTGGTAACTGTCAGGCAACGTGGGGAGGTTACTACTCCGGTGATTACTATCATTATTACGGAATAATGGGGTGCCTCTTGACCTGGAACGACTACCTCTGCACGTACTATAAAAAGACTTCAGTCAGAGAGAAATGAGAGGCGATCGAGACATGTGTCTATATTATTGATTCGATATCCCTATATCTATGACCGGTGAGACATGGTCATCATTCAATACATGTGCTGGTCGTGGAGTCACTAGTGTTCTGTCAAGTGACATTAGACCAGGGATACATTTAGAATGACATCATCATAAGTTAAAAGAGCTTCACCAACAAGTCACATACTCGTTAATCTTCATAACTGATGATTCATTCAAGGAGCAGAATAACACTTATTTAGTAACACATAAACATAAACATGATATCATCATCTCCATGATTGCCTCTAGGGCACATCTCCAACAATCTCCCACATGTACTAGAGTCAATCAAATAGGTATCGAATACCCATAGATCTTGTGTGCTCCTCATGCTTAGGTTGTAGAAGAGGCTTTGTCAATGGATCAAAAAAATCATGTTCGATTAGTCTACGATTAGCTCGTATCTCCATACGACTTGTCTGGAAACAGTCATATCACCATACAACTAGTCCATACCTGGTTGAACTTAAATCTATGTGCACTTTGCATATCTAGAATTCTTCCAGCTTATCTGGTCGTATCATTATACGACCAGTCTGTATCTGGTCGTATGACTATACGACCAGTCCATACCTGCTCCTTCATTCAAAACACAAACTCTGATTGCGATATGAACTCATCCTTATTGGTTTGGAAGCTTGCATCAGTGTAACCATTTATGACCAGCTCTTCTTCACCTCCATAAACAAGGAATGCATCCTTAGTCCTTTTCAAATACATAAGGATATTCTTGACTGCTGTCCAGTGACTTTCACCTAGATCCTATTGATATCTGCTCGTAACTCTTAGAGCATACGACACATCTGGTCTTGTACATAGCATGGCATACATGATAGATCCAATAGCCGAAGCATTTGGAATTCTACTCATTTTGTCTTGCTCATCAATGGTCGAAGGACACTAACTCTTGCAAAGATTAATGCCATGTGCCATGGGCACCAGTCTAGATCTGGTCATATCACTATACAACTATGTACATATCCTAGCTTAATCCAATTAGCCTTTTAGATCTATCTCTATAGATCCTTATACCAAGAATATATGCTGCATCTACTAAATCTTTCATTGAGAAACTATTTCTTAATGAAGTTGTAATAGATTCAAGCATTGGAATATCATTTTCGACCGGTAGTATGTCATCTACATATAAGATCAGAAACACAAACTTGCTCCCACTAACCTTCTTGTAAACACAAGGTTCTTCTTCGTTCTTGATGAAGTCAAACCCTTTAACTACATCAAAACGAATGTTCCAACTCCGAGATGCTTGCATTAGTCCATAGATGGATTTCATAAGCTTGCATACCTTTCTAGCTTCTTTTGGATCGACAAAACCTTCAGGCTGTATCATGTACACATCCTCACTTAGGTTTCCATTTAGGAAAGCCGTTTTGACATCTATGTGCCATATCTCATAATCGAAATATGCAGCAATTGCTAGAATGATCCAGATAGACTTAAGCATCACGACATGCGAGATGGTTTCATCATAATCAACACTTTGAATTTGTTTGAAACTCTTTGCAACCAGTCATGCCTTATGAATGTGAATATTTCCACCCATATCTATCTTTTCTTGAAAATTCATTTGCACGCAATGGTTGTAACACCATCAGGTGCATCAGCCAAGTTCCAAAGTTGATTATCAACCAGTTTACGACCAGCTCGTATCTCCATATGACTAGTCTGGACCTAGTCGTATCCCTGTACGACATGAACACATGGATTTTATCTTGAATCGCATGGCTTCAAGCCATGACTCAGAGTGTGGGTCCACCATCGCTTCCGTATAAGTTTTAGGCTCATCATTATTCAATAATAAAACGTTATGACCATACCTTGTAGGCAATTGACGTGGCCCTTTTGATCTACGTGGGGTTGATGCCTGATCTACAGGTTTAACAACATTTTGTTTATCCTGTAGAGGTTCAGTAGGAGTTGAAACATTTTAAGATGGTTCCCAAATTTCTTCGAGTTGCACCTTACTCCCACTGACTTCTTTAGAAAGAAACTCTTTCTCCAAGAAGACACCATCTCGGGTAACAAACACTTTGTTATTAACCTGATTATAAAAAATAATATCCTTTTGTTTCTTTAGGATACCCCACAAAGAATCACTTATCGGACTTGGGTGTGAGCTTGTCAGACGTCAAATGTTTCTCATATGCCACACAACCCTATATCCTGAGAAAAGACAATCTAAGACTCTTCCCGGTCCATATCTCATATGGTGTCTTCTCTACAGTTTTCGATGGAACTCTATATAAGTGAAAGCAGCTGTTTCTAGAGCGTATCCCCAGAATTGCAATGGAAGATCAGATTGGCTCGTCATTGATCGAACCATGTCTAACAGTGTTTGATTCGCTGCTCGCACACCCCACTCCATTGAGGCGCCCCGCACACGAAGTCATGGAAATATTCCATTTTTCTTTAGATGATCAGCAAACTCATGGCTCAAATGTTCATCTCCACAATCAGATCATAGATATTCGATTGTCTTGCCTAGTTAAATCTGCACTTCATACTGAAATTCTTTGAACTTTTCAAAGGATTATGACTTATGTCTCATCAAGTAGACATAGCCATATCTACTGAAATCATCAGCAAATATCATGAAGTACTGAAAACCACCTCTGGTCAGAGTGCTCATTGGTCCATATACATCCGAATGTATTACAACTAGTAGATCACTCGCCCTTTCACCTCTGGTCGTGAAGGGCGCCTTTGTTATCTTACCAAGTAAACAAGATTTACATGTTTCAAATGATTCAAAATCAAATGAGTTTAGAAGACCATCTTTATAGAGCTTCATCATGCGCTTCTCATTTATATGACCTAGACGACAATAACAAATAAAAGTGGGATACATTTCATTGGGTCGAAGTCTCTTAGCATTAACGTTATAAATAGGCATATCCTCTAGATTCAAAACATACAATCCATTCAGCAATGGAGCATGGCCATAAAGCATATCTTCAAAATAAATTGAACAATAACTGTTCTTTATTCTGAACTCATAACCTTCTGCTCCTAAACATGAAGCAGAAATAATGTTTTTGCTTAAGGCTGAAACATAATAACAATTATTTAGTTCCACAACTAATCCTAAGGGTAAAGCTAATGGTAAAGGACCAATAGCTAATGCAGCAACTCTTACTCCATTTCCCACGCGGAGATCAACATGTCCTCTTGCCAAACATCTACTCCCTTTTAGTCTCTGCATCGAATTGCAAATATGAGTAACCAATCCGGTGTCAAATACCCAAGAACTGGTAGGAGAAGTAGCAAGATTAATTTGTATAACATTTATGCCTGAACTGGAAGTTTTACTTTTGTTCTTTTTCATCTCTGCTAAGAATTTCTTGCAATTTCTCTTCCATTGCCTAGTCTCATGACAATAGTAACATTCTATGTTAGGCTTAGAACCCATCTTAAGCTTCTTAAGATTAGCCTTGAGATTCTTGATCTCATCTTGACTATTTCCTTTGCCTTTTTCCTTTCCCGACTTACCCTTCTTGAAGGCTGTAGTCTTTTAAACCATCATCACATGATTGGAACTTTTTTTGATGCTTTCTCAGCACCTTTAAGCATGCCATGCAACTCGGTCATTGACTTCTCCATGCCATTCATATGAAAAATCAATATGACAAGCTCAAAGCTCGCAGGGAGCGATTGGAGAATCGCATCAGTGGCCAACTCTTGGCTAAGGGAAAACCAAGCCTTTCCAAGCTCCCAATGAGATCAATCATATTGATCACATGAGGATTGACTAGGTTACCTTCTAACAGCCTACAAGAAAACAATGACTTAGAGGTATTAAACCTCTTTGGCCTTGCCTGATCCTGAAACATACTCTTCAGACTCACAATCATATTGTAAGCATCTGTGGTGTCATATTGCTTCTGAAGCTCAGAGTACATGGTAGCAAGCATTGGGCAGTGCACATCGAATGCGTCATCGTAATGCTTCTCATAAGCATTCTTTTCAGCATGAGGTGCATTGGCACTCGACTCCTTAGGATAGAGACCCTCTAGAATATATTCCTTCTTTTCTTGTTTGAGAACAATTGTCAAAATTCGAAACCAGTCAATAAAGCTTGAACCATTTAACTTTTGTATCTAAAGAACAGATCACAAATTAAAGGTACGCGCAGAAGAAGTAGTAGTGATGAGGACATAACCCCTATGGATACAACCATATTTGCTAGGATTAATTTGTTCAGTAACATTGTATTCATGTGCAAATTGGAAAATAACATCCAATGTGAGGATGACATGTGGGCCAAGTGAGCTCGTTTTTAAGAATGCTTTTATATTGTGACTTGTGTTTGTGTGAAGGTGAAATTGTCGGATAATAGTATGTCTTTGATGAAAGGGTTTTGGTGTAATCTTATAAATTTTGTAGTAGATTCCCTCTAAAAAAAAAGTGGTTGTTGTAGTGAGGTTATAAGAATTTGGTGTACTCTCATTTGAGGATGAGATGATAAAGTGATATGTAACAGTTTGGTCAGCTTTTGGGGATTTTATAAAGGAAGGGTTGATGATAATGAACCTTGTTAAGAGTGAATTATTCTTGTTGTTAGTAATAAGGTCTACAAGAGATTGTGACGTTGGAGTGGTGATGATTCTTCTAGATAGAAAGTAAGTTGATTGTTTTAATGACTGGTTAAATGAAATGTTTGGAGTTTTGAATTGTGATCTTTGGGGTTCATGATTTATGTAGTAGATGAAATTAGTTGAGCATTATGACATATGGAAAGGTTCTGTTTAGTTCTGAAGTAATGAATGTGATTTGGTATTAAAGGCATCTCTTGTTTGGTTGGGCAAGTAATGTTGTAATCAAAGACTTAAGAGTTTCTTGGGATTGCATAGCAATGTGTTATTAAGAGTTATGGAGGTGGAAAAAATCTTCATGTGGGACTTGTGCCTCGATTTGTGGACTCGTATTTTGTTTTCTCGAGATCACTACTATTTGATCTGTTTCTATTGGTCTCGTGCTTACTTGAGAAGCCACGATTTCTTGTGCGTTGAACCTTGTATCTTTTATTTCTTCCTTTTGAATAAGGAAGTAACCAAATTGTGTTGCCAAGTGTTATAAAGAGTAGCATGGTGATTGGTTGGAGGTGGTTAAGTATTTTGAATTTGTTGAGATTTTTCAGAACCAATCTATTTGAAGAGCAAGATAAAGTGAATTGGTTTCGATTTACAACACCGGAGAGAATTCTATTTAAATGGAGAGTTGTCGATGAGATGAAAGTGATTAGTATTACAATTAGTGGAACCTATGATGAATTATGATCCAAGAACATTTGTCCATGTTGGAATATTGGGATTATCGAAATTATGGACTCTAACAAACTTATCGAATATCGCAATTGGATACTTAGTATGATTGTGCGTATGTTGTGGTGGTGAAGTTTAATGAGAGTAGCGGTGTGGAGGAACCTCGGTGTCATGATAATTAGTGGGATAGCAGGAATTGTTGAGCTTTTGTCAAGCATTACTCGCCTCGACAAGTAACCCTATGGGAGTTAAATTATTTCTAAGGATGTCTTGGTCAAAGGATATATTTATTTATTGACGTTAGTGATTGGGTATGTTTGAATCTTGGTCAATCGCTTAGGGTTTTGTGAACGGTATATTGTGGTTGTGTAAATCGAATTGGATTGGTATGGATTAGAGAAGGTCTAAGACCGTGAAATAAATCGCTTGGGATGGTTACTCCATTAGTGAGAAACGTGGATGTTAATGATTGAGGTTATTGTGGAGCTATGTGAAATTTTAGTAAACGAATTTGAGGATTTCCATGAATCATACCGTAAATTCATTGTAGGAGACTTCGAGGTTGGTTTTGGGCTTTGCATTCTTAGGTTAGAACCTTGATGCTAATGATTCTGTAGAAGTGGTAGAATAAGAGTGGATTCAGTAGTGGGATGATCATTGATAGTATCTTTTGAGGCTAGTATATGAGAGTGTGTGATGTGAATTTCAAATTGTTCATCCTTAACGGATTAAGGGATGTGACGGTGGGTGAAATCTATATTGAGTTGTGTTGGAAATTATTTTGACAAGTATTCATTCGGTAGGGAAGTTGGCTAGAGTACGATATTGTGGATTGGAAGAATCTCCTGCATAAGTGTGAACTTTGTGTTCGATGAGAGCATAGGTTTGAGGTTGCCAATTTAAGAGAAATGAGTTAATGCGTTATGCGATGATTTGGGATCCTATGGTTTAAGAGAAAGTTGATTTCTTAAAAGAAAGATTGTGGTAAAGGGTGTGATCTTGGATAGTGAGATGTTTTCTTAGTTCTTACTTGAACTATGTGGTTATGACGGATGTCAACTACAAATTGAGTTGGTTCTGCCGGTATGTGTGATTCCTTTCGCTTAAAAAAATGGTTAAACTGGTTTTCGATTGATTTCGCTTGGCTTGTGTGGCATTTATTTCTAAACCGCCTATTTGAAAAAATGGAAAAGATTTCGTAGTAAATCCATTGATTTTGGATTGGGCACTTCTAAGGAAGATGGCTTTGAGTTGGATGCATTTTTTTTTGACTATTTTGTTTTTCGATTGAGTTTTTCGGATTAGTGAGTCGATAGGCGTGTTCTTTGTGCGTCCCTTGTTAAAGGAGATGCTGCTTGCGTAGATAAAGTGATCGATCGAGTGTTGGAACAAGAGTTCCATGTATTTTGTGCCGACGTGTACTTGGTAACAAAAGGAAGTGTAACCAAAGGTGTGTCGGATAAGTTCCCCAGTCATGGGAATTTGTAGATTGGCGTAACGCTATTACCGTCTCGAGTACTTGCGAGGAGTACGCAGTGTCTTATACTTTTCGGTGATGATAGAACACCTGAGATCGGGAGCTTGAGATTTTGTTAGAGCTATTGGCCATCGAGTAAAACCTTACCTCTGAGCCCTGTGTGTTAAGTGTACCAGTAAAAGTTAAGACTAGTGTTGAGGCGCAAGACGTTAGTTTTGGATATCCGTCAAGGTGATGTGGTCCCATAAGTCCGAGAGTGAAGCGACTAGTGAATTGGTGTCTCGCATGCGCATGCAATATCTGGAGTTACTCACAGTAGGCATATGGTATTGTTGGTAAGTTTTAGCCGTGATTATACTTGGGCGTAAGAATGGTTAGAATTCGAGGACGAATTCAGCAAGGGGTAGAATGTAATACCCCAAAAGTATACGAAAGGAATTAACCGGAGAGAATAAATAATCGGAGAGAGTTATCCAATTGACGAAGGACCAAATAGAAAATGATTAATTTCGCAGCTTAGAGAGGGGAAATCAGCGTTTGTATGGCAACACTGGCTCGGCCTTGGCCTGTGGCCATGTGGTGGCCGGCCAAGGGGGAGGCGCCACCTCCCCAAAACCCTAGTCGCCTCCCTTTCCCCTCCTCCCACTTGTGGCCGCCGCCCCATCCCTCCTCCTTCCTCCCCTTTGGCCGCCCCACTTCCTCCTCCCACGCCACCTCCCTCGCTGCTCCTCCCCGCTGTCAGGAGGTGCCCCATTGCAGTGTCATGGAGGAAGAGGAGGACCGCCCGAGATCGCAGGCCAAGAAGAGAAGAGAAGAGAAGGGAAGAAGGGGAGAAAGAAGGGATCGTGATCGGGAGTTCATGGTGGACATCACCTCGCAGCGTGCCTTCCTCGTTTCGCAAGGGTAACACGCCGCTCATTGCTTTGGGTCGATTTCTAGTTGTTTTATTTTCGGTTGTCATTAGATCGGTGTTCTGCAGTGGTAAAGATCGACGTTTTTGGGTAGGTTAAATGCAGAATTGGGTCTGGACATCTCCTAGAAAGTCGTAGATATCGCAGTTATCTTTTGTTGCCGACAAGAATCAGGTCATTCCGACTTCGGTAGCAATAGTTATGAATTTAATGGTGTGACTGTGTTTCTGGGAAGAAGATGAACAGACAGTTTGGATTAACCTGATTTAATCCCGTAGTTAGAGGGATTTCCAGAGGGTCTCACCATAACGAAAAACGAGGCTAATCCTCTTAGCTTTCAGGAAAACTAAAGATCACTAAATTCGGACGAACGTAGAGAGTTATGGTAGTTTCTTTGTCGCTGTCCAGAAAACCGACGTGAAATGTTTACTCTGATTGAATGGATTGGTAGGACTAGTAAATGGCCGAATCAGAGAACCTCACCAACTAGGTTTATAAGGGGAATTCAATAACCTTTTCAGATTGTCCAAGATCACTCCATTTGGATTTATGTACATTTAGTTATGATTTTTCAAGGGGCTGTTCTCTGGATAATAAATCTGGCAGCCAGCAATAGGGTTGGAGATTGCGTTTAGTGGACGATGTTCTCTTTGTGTGTTTACGGTTTTGTTATTAGACCTTTTGGTAGCCTTAGCTTGTCTCAATTGTATGTCCAGGTGTGGGTTTGGCTCCGGAGCAGCACCTTATCCTCGACATCCACCTTCGCACGGTTGAGGCAAGTGCATTGTTGTTAAATGGGTGTGATTGATTGGCTATGTTGTGTGTCATTTGGAATATATGGTTGCATGGTAGGATGGCTTACTTATTGAATGTTTAAGTATGGTGTTTGCTCAAATGATGCTCATGCTTTACTATGATTCATTGTTGTTGTCTTTTGGTAAAATTGTTAATGGATGAGATATGAGCATTTGCATATTGAGAGCATATTGAGGCTTGGTCATGCAAAGGACCAAGCATGTTTTCTTGAGAATCCCGTCATGAATGTGACGGGCTCGAGATCCTCACCGTGGAGTGTGGGCTTGAGGTCCCCGTTACTTGCGAGTAACGGGCAATTGGTCCTCAGTGCGTGCGCGCCGCAGAGCATGGGTATGCGGCGGCGGTCGATACTCGATTACGGTGTAATGCACACGAAAGTTAAAGATAAAGGTTCCTTGAGCATTGCATTTGCATATGAGATGTTCTAATGTTGATCTCCTTTATATGTATGTTGATGTTATAGTTTCTATATGTACTTGCTGAGTCTATGGACTCACTCTTGCTTTTATTGTTGTTTTAGGTACCCGAGCCAAGAGTGACATGCATGGGGGGAAGTAGACTGCTAGTCACACACATACCACATGAGCTAAATAAAGTTGAATGATCCTCAGAACGTGGTTGATTTTAGATTATTATGTTTTGTCTTATGCAATGGATTAAATGTAATAATGATGAGTAGTGGAACTTCATACCTCTCTAGTTATGTTAGACACTTAACATGTCTTTGTTTATCTCTTGATGTCTCTAAATGATAGTTTAGTTAATACATGTATTATCTCAGATGTTGGAACCTCCGTGTAATTAATTTTACAAGGGAGGTTCGCCGAGATTTACTAAAATTGCTGGATTAGAATTATTAGGTTTGTTTAGTAGCATTCCGTGCTCATGTCGAGTTGGGGTGTTACAGCTTGGTATCGAGCGGGTCAGAGGTCCGTGGTGAACAGATTAATAACTTAGGTAACTTAGCTTGTTAAAAAAATTGCTAATGGTTAATTAGTGAAAACTGACACACCGTGCACAGAGGATGGGGTGGGTCATGCATTGCATTTACGCTTCGTCATGTTGTAATGATGATTCTGTTATGAGATGATCTTACATACCTATAATATGATTATATGATTATTATGAGTGAGAGCACCCTTGTTGAGAGGATTGAGGTCATGGTTGTGGCCCTGGCTTTACCAAAGTTACACCATTGTTCGTGGTAAGAGAAAAGGGAAGAAGTTACCTCGGATATCTTAGTACAAAGTTAATAGTGAGTATCTGTTGAAAAAAAAAAAATTGTCCACTTCCTTGAATTTGAATTTGATCAACTCTTGTTCAGTTGTGGTCGATGAATTTCTTTGGGTCAGTAGTTCATTTCAGTTGATGGGTTTCTTTGAGAAAGGTTCTTATGTTTCTATTGGCTTAACTTGTCCCTTAAAGCAATTATTGTTTTCCCTATTGTTGAGTTATTCTTGTGGATGGTGGACTTGGTTAGTTGTCAATACTGACTTTTGTATTGGGGTTTTGTCTTTCTTACTCGAAAACATGACCTATTTATTTACGGATGATTTGGTTAATGAAAGTTTCCTTTTGCAAGTCCTGTAGTACGTGGAGGCTTTGACTCAATGTATCTCTCTTTGTATTTGGAGTGTTGAAGCTTGATGGTTCTTTTATGGAAGAAGTGGTTAAACCCTTTAGTAGTGTTTTGGCTTGGTTAAACGAGAGGTTATACTCAAAGCAATTAATGGAAAAGGTATGGATTATCAGGTTAGGTCTGTGGTGTGGTATATAATCGATCCTAACTAAGATCACTGGAAGGAAAGTTGATTAATTTGATGGTGCCATATAGTAGCTCTTGTTGAACGGTGATTAAGGGTATGGCTAAACCTAATTGGAATCAATAGAGTTATTAAAAGATGTGGAACTTTGATGAAAAGGTTGATCATTAGAGTCGTTTAGTTTACTAAACTTGTTAGAATATTTGATTTCAATGGATTAATCTAACTATGTAGGAAGGGAAATATAAGGATGTGTTTGATCGTTGTCTTAATAGATGATAATATGTAATTATCTTTAATTGGCTATTTGATTATTTTATTTTTGCGGTGAGAAGGCAAATAGAGAAAGGACCATCAATTTCGTCTAAGGTTGAAAAATCATCAATGGTTTAGGATGGGATTTAATAGGTGACTTGTGTTTGTGTGAAGGTGAAATTGTCGGATAATAGTATGTCTTTGATGAAAGGGTTTTGTGTAATCTTATAAATTTTGTAGTAGATTCCTCTAAAAAAAGTGGTTGTTGTAGTGAGGTTATAAGAATTTGGTGTACTCTCATTTGAGGATGAGATGATAAAGTGATATGTAACAGCTTTAGTGACTTTTGGGGATTTTATAAAGGAAGGGTTGATGATAATGAACCTTGTTAAGAGTGAATTATTCTTGTTGTTAGTAATAAGGTCTACAAGAGATTGTGACGCGTTGGAGTGGTGATGATTCTTCTAGATAGAAAGTAAGTTGATTGTTTTAATGACGGTTAAATGAAATGTTTGGAGTTTTGAATTCGTGATCTTTTGGGGTTCATGATTTATGTAGTAGATGAAATTAGTTGAGCATTATGACATATGGAAAGGTTCTGCTTTAGTTCAAGTAATGAATGTGATTTGGTATTAAAGGCATCTCTTGTTTGGTTGGGCAAGTAATGTTGTAATCAAAGACTTAAGAGTTTCTTGGGATTGCATAGCAATGTGTTATTAAGAGTTATGGAGGTGGAAAAAATCTTCATGTGGGACTTGTGCCTCGATCAGGACTCGTATTTTGTTTTCTCGAGATCACTACTATTTGATCTGCTTTATTGGTCTCGTGCTTACTTGAGAAGCCACGATTTCTTGTGCGTTGAACCTTGTATCTTTTATTTCTTCCTTTTGAATAAGGAAGTAACCAAATTGTGTTGCCAAGTGTTATAAAGAGTAGCATGGTGATTGGTTGGAGGTGGTTAAGTATTTTGAATTTGTTGAGATTTTTCAGAACCAATCTATTTGAAGAGCAAGATAAAGTGAATTGGTTTCGATTTACAACACCCGAGAGAATTCTATTTAAATGGAGAGTTGTCGATGAGATGAAAGTGATTAGTATTACAATTAGTGGAACCTATGATGAATTATGATCCAAGAACATTTGTCCATGTTGGAATATTGGGATTATCGAAATTATGGACTCTAACAAACTTATCGAATATCGCAATTGGATACTTAGTATGATTGTGCGTATGTTGTGGTGGTGAAGTTTAATGAGAGTAGCGGTGTGGAGGAACCTCGGTGTCATGATAATTAGTGGGATAGCGAGGAATTGTTGAGCTTTTGTCAAGCATTACTCGCCTCGCAAGTAACCCTATGGGAGTTAAATTATTTCTAAGGATGTCTTGGTCAAAGGATATATTTATTTATTGACGTTAGTGATTGGGTATGTTTGAATCTTGGTCAATCGCTTAGGTTTTGTGAACGGGTATATTGTGGTTGTGTAATCGAATTGGATTGGTATGGATTAGAGAAGGTCTAAGACCTGTGAAATAAATCGCCTTGGGATGGTTACTCCATTAGTGAGAAACGTGGATGTTAATGATTGAGGTTATTGTGGAGCTATGTGAAATTTTAGTAAACGAATTTGAGGATTTCCCATGAATCATACCAGAAATTCATTGTAGGAGACTTCGAGGTTGGTTTTGGGCTTTGCATTCTTAGGTTAGAACCTTGGATGCTAATGATTCTGTAGAAGTGGTAGAATAAGAGTGGATTCGAGTAGTGGGATGATCATTGATAGTATCTTTTGAGGCTAGTATATGAGAGTGTGTGATGTGAATTTCAAATTGTTCATCCTTAACGGATGAAGGGATGTGACGATGGGTGAAATCTATATTGAGTTGTGTTGGAAATTATTTTGACAAGTATTCATTCGGTAGGGAAGTTGGCTAGAGTACGATATTGTGGATTGGAAGAATCTCCTGCATAAGTGTGAACTTTGTGTTCAAGAGAGCATAGGTTTGAGGTTGCCAATTTAAGAGAAATGAGTTAATGCGTTATGCGATGATTTGGGATCCTATGGTTTAAGAGAAAGTTGATTTCTTAAAAGAAAGATTGTGGTAAAGGGTGTGATCTTGGATAGTGAGATGTTTTCTTAGTTCTTACTTGAACTATGTGGTTATGACTGATGTCAATTACAAATTGAGTTGGTTCTTGCGGTATGTGTGATTCCTTTCGCTTAAAAAAATGGTTAAACTGGTTTTTCGATTGATTTCGCTTTTGGCTTGTGTGGCATTTATTTCTAAACTGCCTATTTGAAAAAAATGGAAAAGATTTCGTAGTAAATCCATTGATTTTGGATTGGGCACTTCTAAGGGAAGATGGCTTTGAGTTGGATGCATTTTTTTTTGACTATTTTGTTTTTCGATTGAGTTTTTCGGATTAGTGAGTCGATAGGCGTGTTCTTTGTGCGTCCCTTGTTAAAGGAGATGCTGCTTGCGTAGATAAAGTGATCGACTGAGTGTTGGAACAAGAGTTCCATGTGTTTTGTGCTGACGGTGTACTTCGGTAACAAAAAGGAAGTGTAACCAAAGGTGTGTCGGATAAGTTCCCCAGTCATGGGAATTTGTAGATTGGCGTAACGCTATTACCGTCTCGAGTACTTGCGAGGAGTACGCAGTGTCTTATACTTTTCGGTGATGATAGAACACCTGAGATCGGGAGCTTGAGATTTTGTTAGAGCTATTGGCCATCGAGTAAAACCTTACCTCTGAGCCCTGTGTGTTAAGTGTACCAGTAAAAGTTAAGACTAGTGTTGAGGCGCAAGACGTTAGTTTTGGATATCCGTCAAGGTGATGTGGTCCCATAAGTCCGAGAGTGAAGCGACTAGTGAATTGGTGTCTCGCATGCGCATGCAATATCTGGAGTTACTCACAGTAGGCATATGGTATTGTTGGTAAGTTTTAGCCGTGATTATACTTGGGCGTAAGAATGGTTAGAATTCGAGGACGAATTCAGCTTAAGGGGGGTAGAATGTAATACCCCAAAAGTATACGAAAGGAATTAACCGAGAGAATAAATAATCGGAGAGAGTTATCTCAATTGACGAAGGACCAAATAGAAAATGATTAATTTCGCAGCTAGAGAGGGGAAATCAGCGTTTGTATGGCAACTGGCCCGGCCTTGGCCCTGTGGCCATGTGGTGGCCGCCAAGGGGGCGCCACCTCCCCAAAACCCTAGTCGCCCTCCCTTTCCCCCTCCCACTTGTGGCCGCCGCCCCATCCCTCCTCCTTCCTCCCTTTGGCCGCCCCACTTCCTCCTCCCACGCCACCTCCCTGCTGCTCCTCCCCGCCGCTGTCCAAGGAGGTGCCCCCATTGCGGTGTCATGGAGGAAGAGGAGGACCGCCCGAGATCGCTTGGCCAAGAAGAGAAGAGAAGAGAAGGGAAGAAGGGGAGAAGAAGGATCGTGATCGGGAGTTCATGGTGGACATCACCGCAGCGTGCCTTCCTCGTTTGGCAAGGGTAACACGTCGCTCATTGCTTTGGGTCGATTTCTAGTTGTTTTATTTTCGGTTGTCATTAGATCGGTGTTCTGCAGTGGTAAAGATCGACGTTTTTGGGTAGGTTAAATGCAGAATTGGGTCTGGACATCTCCTAGAAAGTCGTAGATATCGCAGTTATCTTTTGTTGCCGACAAGAATCAGGTCATTCCGACTTCGGTAGCAATAGTTATGAATTTAATGGTGTGACTGTGTTTCTGGGAAGAAGATGAACAGACAGTTTGGATTAACCTGATTTAATCCCGTAGTTAGAGGGATTTCCAGAGGGTCTCACCATAACGAAAAACGAGGCTAATCCTCTTAGCTTTCAGGAAAACTAAAGATCACTAAATTCGGACGAACGTAGAGAAAGTTATGGTAGTTTCTTTGTCGCTGTCCAGAAAACCGACGTGAAATGTTTACTCTGATTGAATGGATTGGTAGGACTAGTAAATGGCCGAATCAGAGAACCTCACCAACTAGGTTTATAAGGGGAATTCAATAACCTTTTCAGATTGTCCAAGATCACTCCATTTGGATTTATGTACATTTAGTTATGATTTTTCGAAGGGGGCTGTTCTCTGGATAATAAATCTGGCAGCCAGCAATAGGGTTGGAGATTGCGTTTAGTGGACGATGTTCTCTTTGTGTGTTTACGGTTTTGTTATTAGACCTTTTTGGTAGCCTTAGCTTGTCTCAATTGTATGTCCAGGTGTGGGTTTGGCTCCGGAGCAGCACCTTATCCTCGACATCCACCTTCGCACGGTTGAGGCAAGTGCATTGTTGTTAAATGGGTGTGATTGATTGGCTATGTTGTGTGTCATTTGGAATATATGGTTGCATGGTAGGATGGCTTACTTATTGAATGTTTAAGTATGGTGTTTGCTCAAATGATGCTCATGCTTTACTATGATTCATTGTTGTTGTCTTTTGGTAAAATTGTTAATGGATGAGATATGAGCATTTGCATATTGAGAGCATATTGAGGCTTGGTCATGCAGTGACCAAGCATGTTTTCCTTGAGAATCCCGTCATGAATGTGACGGGCTCGAGATCCTCACTCGTGGAGTGTGGGCTTGAGGTCCCCGTTACTTGCGGAGTAACGGCAATGGTCCTCGTGCGTGCGCGCCAAGACAGCATGGGTATGCGGCGGCGGTCGCATACTCTGCATTACCGGTGTAATGCACACAGAAAGTTAAAGATAAAGGTTCCTTGAGCATTGCATTTGCATATGAGATGTTCTAATGTTGATCTCCTTTATATGTATGTTGATGTTATAGTTTCTATATGTACTTGCTGAGTCTATGGACTCACTCTTGCTTTTATTGTTGTTTTAGGTACCCGAGCCAAGAGTGACATGCATGGGGGGAAGTAGACTGCTAGTCACACACATACCACATGAGCTAAATAAAGTTGAATGATCCTCAGAACGTGGTTGATTTTAGATTATTATGTTTTGTCTTATGCAATGGATTAAATGTAATAATGATGAGTAGTGGAACTTCATACCTCTCTAGTTATGTTAGACACTTAACATGTCTTTGTTTATCTCTTGATGTCTCTAAATGATAGTTTAGTTAATACATGTATTATCAGTATGTTGGAACCTCCGTGTAATTAATTTTACAAGGAGGTTCGCCAGATTTACTAAAATTGCCTGGATTAGAATTATTAGGGTTTGTTTAGTAGCATTCCAGGCTCATGTCGAGTTGGGGTGTTACAATTATACCACTTTTGGAATCCCAACTTTATCAAATATTTCAATCCTATTTGCAATTTTAGATTGCTTATTATCTTGTTCTTGCGTGTTCTTCGATTGCATGCAGGAATTTACCTTCATGGTAAGGTCGATCGTACTTCTAGCAAGGTCGATAACAATCTTGAAGTTGGATCAGGGATTACCGAGCATATTGGTGGTGTGCAATTGGTAGCCGAATTGTGAGAGTCGTCTCAACCCAAATCGAGTTATCCATCTCATCTAAAGATCGGGACATCCATTGTCGCATCGTGTGGTATCGAGCTCACGCTTGATCGGTGAGAATTTCCAGCTAGTAGTAGATTCATTTTTCATACCTAGAGTCCAGAAAATTGCCCAAAAATTACCGCATCTATCATTCGTACCGAACCCCTTTGGGCCATTGCAATTTTCTTTTTGATATTTTGCTTGTTGAATCATTAGTTGCATCGTTGTGTCTAGTTGCTGATCTTTAGTTCTAGTTATTGTCTAGTTGGTCATTGTCTAGTTTGTATCTCGTGTTTTCCTTCGTGTTGCTTGATCGTACTTTTAGGGTTCTTAGTTTTTGCATCTAAAACAGAAAATTCGTGGGTTAGAACTCTTCTAATCCGCACCAAAAACAGAAAACTCGTATTGTTGTTAATCCAAAAAACCCGAGAGGATTACTGTGATCTTTTGAGAGAATTGATGTTATTTGCAACTTACGGCGAACCCTAGGGCCGGCCAGCTAGTAGAAGGAGAAAGAGGTAACTGCAAGAACAAAAGCCGTAGTAGAAAAAAAAGAGAGAAAAGAAAAGAAAAGTGCGTAAAAATTGGTGGAGACCTTCTACATATAGCCAAAAGCTTCCACAAAAAATTTCAGCAAGTTTGGCCCATAGATTTGAAAGATATAGCAGTTTCAAATTTGAACCCGAGACGGTTTCGAGTCCGAGTAGGATTCTGTTTCCGAGACACCTTTAGTAAAACGGGCATAACTTTTGCATACGGTGTCCGTTTTTTACGTTCTTATGCTTGTTTGAAAGCTAACGACGAGACACATCCCTTCCACATAAGCCACTAGTTGCCCTCCAGGAACCCCAAAATCGGCCATCTTCGGCCCCGAATTCATGTCGCAAATTTTTGGTTTCTTTTTTTGCTGTTTCATTCGGTCTTCCCTTCGGAATTTGGGGTTTGTCTCAACTGTAAAGTTGTAGATCTCATCAAAACCTTTCAAAAGAGCATATATAAGCCATATAAAACTTTTATGTTTCATCTGTTGAGACTAGCTGTTGTTTACTACTTAACCTAGAGGGCTTTTTACTGCGCACGTTATTATGTTTTTGTGCTCTACATTGTGTGAACAATTTTGTGCCCCTACACAGAAGTTTGAGTAGTTGGCTAGCGTCTCTATTAGCACTTGGTGTGAGGTTTTCCTTTGCTTACATCAAGTCACATTAATCTTTGCGTGTGCGTACATACACTTCTCTTAGTAGGCTTTGATTAGCTAGCACTTTCTAAGCTAGGATCAGCAACATTGACTAGTAGTTTGAATAATTTTTCAACTTGCATTACTGATTTGATTGTTGCTAATCCTTGCTACCATATTGAAGCCTATTGTAACATCCCTAATTTGCTTAAGTTTTTGAAAATTTTCAAAAGTTTTAAAAGTAACCATTTGGTTTAAGTGGCAAAAGCTTAAATTTGAAATTTAGAAATCGAAAACCCTTTCAAATCGAATTAATCCAACTTCAATTAAATAAAAAGTTAATTTATTGAAGTTTCCTGGAGTTTATTTGAATTTTAAGCCCTTATTGCATTTTCTCGATTTTAATTTGGCTTTTTCCTTTTGTTTGAAGCCAAAATCTATTTTGTTTGCCAAATTAAAAACTAAAGTATAGCTAAAAGTATTTTTATTAAGTTCCATTTAATTCAAGGATCTTCAGAATTTTCCTAGAATTTTTGATCTTGTAGCTATTTTCTAAAAAGGTTTTTCGTTTTCGGTATTTCTAAATTCAAAATCCTTTGAAAATCCCTTCGTGCCTTTGGGCGAATCCTCCTTCGCCCACTTCCTCCCGCCCCACTCCCGGCCCGTTTCCGTCGCGCCGCGCCTCCTCTCCACCCGTCCGATCGTGATCGGTTGACGGCCCACTTCCGCCACGCCTCCTTTCTCCGACCGTCCGTCCCGAATCGGACGGCCGTGCTCGTCGTCCCCGCTGCTCCGTCTTCTTCCTCCGGACCCCCTCTCTGCGCGCGTGCGCGCGCGCGCGCGATCGCGCCGCGCCTCCGTCCTCCTCGCCCCTTCGGCGCGCGCCGAGTGCGGCGTGCGCCACCGCGCTCATTGCCGCCGCCTCGTCCGTCTCATCCCCTTTCCCGTTTTTCCGCGCCGCCATTCTGGCCAAGCAAGCCCCGCCCTCCTCCTCCGGGCCCCCGAGCCCTATAAATGGGAGCACCGGCGCCTCGACCTCTCTTTCTCCTCCCCAACCCACTTTCCCTCTCGCCTTGATTTCGCGGATTTCACGAAGAACCGCCGCCGCCAAGTTTCGTCTCCGCCGTTTGCGCCGCCACCGAGCTCCTCCGCCACCCGGTCCTCACCATCGGCATCGCCACGACCGTCGCCTCTCCGTGCGCGCCTTCCGCTCTGGAACCCACCGAGCACCGTCGCCGCCAAGACCTCTCCTCGCCGCCTTCTTCCTCGCCGCCGGCCATCCAGCGCCGCCGCGTCCTCGGGAAGGTGAGCAGCGAGCTCACCGCGCTTTCCTCTTCACGCTGGTCCGTTCGTCGCCGGCCGCCGTGCAGCCGAACGCCGGCGACCTTCGGGCCGTGAGCGCCGCCGTCGCCTTGCCGACGTGGCCGCCACCTCGCCTCCACCTGGCGCCACGCACGCGCCACCTCGGCGCTGAGCCCGCGTGGCGCCACCTCGCGACGCCGCGTGTGCGCATGGCGTGGCGAGCCACGTGGCGCCCGATCGCCGCCGAGGCGCCGTCACCCTCTGCGCCACGTGGCGACCGCGTGGCGGTGACGTGGCTTTTCCCGAATTTTCTTCAGAAAAATAATTCGGTCGAAAAGAAAATCCTTCACGACGTCGGTTGGCGCAATAACTCGATTTTCCTTTGGAAAAATAAATCAAAAAATGAGGAAAATCCTATTTTCTTCATTTCATGTGTTTTCCAACTTCTGAAGGACGTAACTTCTTCGTTCGAACTCCGATTCGAGTGATTCAAATTTCTAAATTCATCTAAAATCCCCCTCTTGCTGTTAGTGCTAATTTGGTATTTATTTGGATTTCATTTGGAGTTGTTTTATTTATTTTGCTCTTTGCACACGTAGAAACCGGCTTTTCGGAAGATTTCCCGGATCCGACGACCGAAGCACCGCAACTCTTCAACGAAGGCAAGTCATAGACCTTTGATCATGTTGAACCCATTTTACAAAACTATATTGTTTGATATAAACATGCATTGCTAGTTTATATATTAAATTGTTTCGAGCAAATAAATGCCTAATTGTTGTATACCTCCTTGATAAATTGCAAAGGACATGTAACCTTGAATGACATGAACCCTTGGACACCTTAGGAGGTTTATATTAGTTGGACATTGATAAATTACCAACACAGTATCGTATTATGCTTAGCCACGCTATAGTTGTGCGTCGGGACTCATGATCGGATGCTCGTTTGATTAAACATGACTAAAGGAATTATGGAATCGTAGTGCGGCCACCTTTGTTAAAAGATGTTGTGCCAAGACTAGGGTGGTCTTTGGCGGTTTGAACCAAAAATGTTTTACGCTCGGCGAGTGGATGGTGGTAAGTGTGGGTGTCCTAACGCACATCGGGGCGTGGATTAGTCTCGCTGAGCAACCAAGTAAGGACTTAACCTTGAATCTTTGATGCGGGTCATATCGTGCAACCACATGTCCGTGATGGGGTGGACTCGCCAACTAATTAGCAATGCTTTGAGTCGGTTCTGTTTGGGGTGATGAGCGGCGCAAGAGGGGGCAGTAACGGCGAATCCTTAGCGAGCGAGAACCGAGTCAAAGCGAAACTTTGTAAAAGCCTTGTCACGTGCTCTAGGCGCTTACCAAGGTAGTGGCGGTGGTATCGACGGATGCCAAACAAACTAGAGAAGTCGTGTCTTGTGGGTAAAGCTGCACAACCTCTGCGAGTGTATAAAAACTATTCGAATAGCCGTGTCCCGGTTATGGACATGCCGGAGATTTCACGCAAGGGTAGATGTTTTCTTTAAAATGGTGGAATTGGTGGTTTGGATGGAAAGGTTGGGTTGATCTCTAGTTGTTTCAAAGAACTGAATTACTTATGTACTAACCTTTAAGATTATGCCTTCAATCTACTTATTGTATTTACTGTCAAAAATTGCTTTCCGCAAAATAGCCATAAAGCTGTCCTTGTCTAGCCTCGCATGAATAATAGTTGCATACTTTTCCCTATGACTTGCTGAGTACATTCCAAGTACTCACGGCTTGCGCACTGTGTGTTAAATCCCCACGAAGAACCGGAAATTCAGTATTATGGAGAAGAGTATCACGAAGACTTTGCGAACTAGGTCGCGTCCTCCACTTGATTGCTGTGGGCATGTCAATGGCCTCCACGAGATATTTGGTTTCATTGCAAGTTGTATTTTGTTGGCTAAGCCCTGTGTGGCGCACTCTGTAAGACTTGACCTTGAGGTCCCTTTTGCTACCTATTATTATTAATTTGTCCGCTTCATCGTTATTTTGTTGTATGGTTGTGATTGCACTAATGTTGTAATCATGCGAGCTAGGCTGGCGATCTGGGACTAGTTCAGAGTGCACAGAGGGTCCCGGGTTGCATACCCGGGTCCGCAGAGGTGGTATCGAGCCGTATCGATTGTAGGGCGTAACCATAGTTAGCAAGGTCGCATTAGTCATGATTTAAAATTTATTTTCTAAATCAAACCAACTAGTTAATCTGAATAGTTATTCTTCCCTTCCCTAATTCATTTCTTTCTCGCCTACCCTAAGTCTTTTCTCATCCCATTCTTAGGTTCTTACATCTTATCTATTACAAAAATGGTTTTCAAATTTAAATTGATCCTTCTCACCCCTGTAATCTCTAAAGGATCGAGCAGTGTTTTGGTCGAGCTTCCCGAATAAGGTAAATTAGGAGTGTTCTATTAAGGCTACCCTCCTAGCCGTAGTGTCGTCTAATAGGGTCTTGGTTTTGAGTTTGTTGCTTCTTAATAGCTCTTTAGCTATCTGTTCTTTGGGTTTAACCGACTTCCCCAATTAGGTTGTTCCGTCTTCCTCCCTTGTTTCTCTCTCGCCTTTTATGCTTTCCCCTCTTATCTATTATGCTTTCTTCCTCTCGTCTATTAAACTCAGAAGATTTGTGCGAGATGGTTCGGACCGCACTGCAAGCCAAGTTGACCTGTGGATCTCAATACCCGCCACCACCACCTCCTCCAGACCATGGCGAGATCAAGGTTTGGGTCGGTTCATGGCAGCCAGCACAACCGATGAACTCAATGATGCGAGAATATGAACGGATGATGACTCAAGTGAGCGGACATCTGCGCCCTTTTCTCAATGATGAACGGAGCAGCCAAGCGGCTGCCGCGACACACCGTCACCACCAGCTTTCCTCAATCAAGGTGGGGAATTCATGAGAACTCATCCACCTCGTTCTCTAGCTCCTCGAGCCATTAGACGCATGGTGTTTTGCGCTCCACGAAAAGAAGCTTGTCATTACCGGTGTGATGACCGTGAGAAAGTCCTTTATCTGCACATCAACTTGAAGGTACCGCTGCGAGAATGGTGGGAGAACTATTGTGCGCCCATGAAAACCACGGAACATTGGTTGGGCTGAGTTTTACGAAGCTTTCGTCATTCCCACATCCACGATGGAAAGGTGGAAATGAAGAAGAATGAATTTCGCGGTGAAGCAAGGAAGCATGTCCGTGAGTGAATATCTCAATAAATTCACTCAACTCTCGCGATATGCTCAAGAGGCGTCGCCACGGATGATGCACGTCGAGCGTTTCAAGCGTGGACTCAACCCCATCTTGAAGGTTCAAGTCATCGGCAATGACTATGCAGATTTCCAGCATATGGTGAATAAGGCTATGCTCATAGAAGAGTCTCATAAGAGGAAGATGATGCGGCATGGTGCTCATCAAGGCCATTCACACGAGAGCGGGACAAATGTGCAACACCCTACCCGCTTTGCTCCTCTGTCATGTTCAAGACTCCGACAACGACACCCGCCCGCGCACGAGTTTTCGGCCCCAACAACAACCTCAACAACCGGCCTCCAAGAAACCCCAATCCGCCACAAGGTCACTTGTTTCAATCGCCCGACAAGCGGGCACTCGCCAATAATCGCGCATGAGAGGCAAGGTCCTTCGCCGTCGATTCAACTTGGGAGCTACTCCAACAGAACCCCATGTCCGGCGGGACGTGGAGCACCTCGAACTCGGTTGCACGGCTAAGACCCCTTAGTCTTATGGAAAGGCCGTGTGAACCACATCATCGTGGAGGAAGCCTGACAGCCCCTGACGTCGTCTTTGGGTAAGTTCTAGTAAATTCGATTACTCCGCCGTTACATTTGATTCGAGCCGCATTCGTTTGTTTCATGGATTTTTCTTTGCAAAGCATCGGTTGAAGGTTTCAAACCTTAAGATCGCCTTGTTGGTTCAATCCCGGTTGGAGTTAAGCGCGAACGGGGTTGCCCACAAGTTAAGATGATCATAGAAGGGTAGAATTCTAGCCAACGATAATCATTGACACCAAATCCCTAGATGTGATTTTGGGTATGGATTGGCTTGTCAAGCACCAAGCGATTTTGGATTGTGGTGGTAGAAGTATCACCTTGGTCAGTCCAGGGGGGACTAAAGTGAAATTTGAAACCCCCATGAAGAAGCATGATGGAGCTTTAGTCTGCAATGTCAAGACCCTATCCTTGGAAGATGTACGAGTAGTCAGAGAATTTCCAGATGTTTTTCCTGATGAATTACCTGGAATGCCACCAGACAGGGACCTAGAGTTTGTCATCAATCTAGTTCCAGGGACCGCACCAATTTCCAAGAGACCCTACCGCCTGCCCATTGATGATTTGGTCGAGCTGAAGAAGCAAATCGAAGAGATGCAAGAAAAAGGATTTGTCCGACCCAGTTCCTCACCTTGGGGAGCCCCGGTCATCTTTGTTGCAAAGAAAGATGGTACCCAAAGGATGTGTGTGGATTACCGGGCACTCAACGAAGTCACCATCAAGAATAAGTACCCTCTACCCAGGATTGATGATTTGTTTGACCAGTTGAAAGGAGCCGGAGTGTTTTCTAAGATAGATTTAAGGTCAGGATACCATCAGTTGAAGATCCGCCAGGAAGATATACCCAAGACAGCTTTCTCAACCCGATATGGACTATATGAGTTCACGGTCATGTCTTTTGGATTGACCAATGCCCCTGCTTACTTTATGAACTTGATGAACAAAGTATTCATGGAGTATCTGGACAAGTTCGTCATTGTCTTCATTGATGACATTCTAGTATATTCCAAGAGTGAAGAAGAGCATGAAGAGCACCTTCGCTTGATTCTGACTAGGCTTAGAGATCATCAACTCTATGCCAAATTCGAGCAAGTCTGAGTTTTGGATGAAGGAAGTCACTTTTAGGACATGTCATGTCTGCGGAAAGAGTCATTGTCAATCGATAAAGTCAAGGATGTGCTCAATTGGGAGTCACCCAAGTCAATACCTCAGATCAGAAGTTTCCTTGGTATGGCAGGATATTACCGCCGGTTTATAGAAGGTTTCTCCAAGATAGCAAGGCCCCTCACTCAGCTGTTGAAGAAGGAAAAGAAGTTTGCACGGGCGCGAATGTGAGCGAGTTTTCAAGAATTGAAGAAACGTCTGACCACCGCTCCCGTGTTGGTTTTGCCGGATGTCCAAAAGGATTTTGAGATTTACTGTGATGCATCGCGACAAGGTCTCGGTTGTGTTCTGATGCAAGAAAGGAAGGTAGTAGCATATGCTTCACGCCGCTGAGGCCTCATGAAGTGAATTACCCCACCCATGACCTAGAATTGGCGCGATGAGTGCATGCTTTGAAGATATGGCGTCATTACCTCATTGGTAATCATTGTGAAGTCTACACTGACCATAAGAGCTTGAAGTACATTTTCACCCAAGCTGATCTCAATATGAGGCAAAGAAGATGGTTAGAGTTGATCAAGGATTACAACGTTGGAATCCATTACCACCCAGGCAAAGCTAATGTTGTAGCAGATGCCCTAAGTAGAAAGGTCTATTGCAATATGCTGATGGTCAGGGAAAGTCAGCCATCACTGTATGAAGAGTTCCAAAAGCTCAAGCTGGAATTGGTTGAAGAGGGTTATTTGGCTGCATTGGAAGTACAACCAACTCTACAAAGTCAGATCAGGGAGGCCCAGGTCGAAGACGCAGATATCAAAGAGATCAAGAGTAACATGAAGAAGGGTAAATCCCTAAGATTTTCAGAAGATGAAAAAGGAACCATTTGGTTCGATAAGCGTATCTGTGTACCGGACCAAAAGGACCTCAAGCGATTGATACTCAAGGAAGCTCATGAAACCTTGTATTCCATTCACCCTGGAAGTACTAAAATGTATCAAGATCTTAAGGAAATGTATTGGTGGTCTAGTATGAAGCGAGAAATTGCTGAATACATAGCTCAGTGTGATGTTTGCCAGCGGGTCAAAGCTGAGCACCAGAGACCCTCTGGACTCCTACAACCCTTGCAGATTCCTGAATGGAAATGGGAAGAAATTGGAATGGACTTTATCAGCGTCCGCCGAGGACAAAGGCGGTATGATTCTATTTGGGTAATTATAGATCGCTTAACAAAGTTGCACACTTTATCCCAGTCAAGACCACCTACTCTGGAGACAAACTTGCAGAATTGTATATGGCAAAGGTAGGATGCCAACATGGGGTGCCAAAGAAGATCGTGTCAGATCGAGGTCCCCAGTTCACCTCGAGGTTACGGCGTATTGCCTGACGTTATGGGTACCAACTTGAATTTCATCTGACCTACCATCCTCGGAGCGGATGGGCAGACATGAAAGAGTAAATCAAATCTTAGAAGATATGTTGAGAGCTGCGCTCTAGAGAACCAAGCCGTTGGGATCAAATGCTACCTTATGCGGAGTTTTCATATAACAACGACCATCAATCAAGCCTACAAATGTCCCGTTTGAAGCCCTTTACGGAGAAAGTGCGAACACCCTGTATTGGATCAAAGCAGAGAAGGGCAAGTACTAGGACCTGATATCCTAAAAGAAGCCAAGATCATGTTGGGCAATCGAGAGAAGCCGAGAACAGCTCGGACTAGGCAAAGAGCTATCTGATAACTGTCGCCGAGATTTAGCGTTACCCACGAGATCATGTGTACCTGAAGGTTTCACCTCTCAAAGGAATGCGTCGTTTCAGAGTAAGCGGGAAGCTTGCACCAAGGTACATTGGACCTTTTCCAATCCTAGCCAGAAGAGGAGAAGTTGCTTACCAATTGGAGCTTCCGCCTCAGCTGTCGGATGTGCATAGCGTCTTCCATGTGTCTCAATTAAAGAAGTGTCTGCGTGTGCCAGAAGAGCAGATGCCGCTAGAAGCAGTTGACCTGCAAGAAGATCTAACCTACAAGGAGCAACCCGTCAAGATCCTGGAAGTGTCCGAGCGTGTGACCAGAAGCAAGATCCTTCGTTTCTGCAAAGTTCAGTGGAGCAACCACACTGAAGAAGAAGCCACATGGGAGCGTGAAGAGGATCTGAAGGCCGAGTTCCCGCACCTACTCTCTAGTCAGCCTGAATCTCGGGGTCGAGATTCCCTTTAAGGGGTGTAGGTTTGTAACATCCCTAATTTGCTTAAGTTTTTGAAAATTTTCAAAAGTTTTAAAAGTAACCATTTGGTTTAAGTGGCAAAAGCTTAAATTTGAAATTTAGAAATCGAAAACCCTTTCAAATCGAATTAATCCAACTTCAATTAAATAAAAAGTTAATTTATTGGAGTTTCCTGGAGTTTATTTGAATTTTAAGCCCTTATTGCATTTTCTGGATTTTAATTTGGCTTTTTCCTTTTTGTTTGAAGCCAAAATCTATTTTGTTTGCCAAATTAAAAACTAAAGTATAGCTAAAAGTATTTTTATTAAGTTCCATTTAATTCAAGGATCTTCTGTGAATTTTCCTAGAATTTTTGGACTGCTGTAGCTATTTTCTAAAAAGGTTTTTCGTTTTCTGGTATTTCTAAATTCAAAAATCCTTTGAAAATCCCTTCGTGCCTTTGGGCGAATCCTCCTTCGCCCACTTCCTCCGCGCGCCCACTCCCGGCCGTTTCCCCGTGCGCGCGCGCCTCCTCTCCCGCACCGTCCGTCGTGATCGGACGGCCCACTTCCGCCACGCCTCCTTTCTCCGGCCGTCCGTCTGAATCGGACGGTTGTCGCTCGTCGTCCGCGCGCTCCGTCTTCTTCCTCCGGACCCCCCCTCTCTGCCGCGCCGTGCGCGCGTGCGCGCGATTCGCGCCGCGCCGGCGCCTCCGTCCCTCCCTGCCCCTCTTCTGGCGCGCATCGAGTGCGGCGTGCGCCACCGCACTCATTGCCGCCCGCCTCGTCCCGTCTCATCCCCTTTTCCCCGTTTTTCCGCCGCCGCCATTACCGGCCGAAGCAAGCCCCCGCCGCCCTCCTCCTCCGGGGCCCCCCCGAGCCCTATAAATGGGAGCACCGGGAGCGCCTCGACCTCCTCTTTCTCCTCCCCCAACCCACTCTTTCCCTCTCGCCTTGATTTCGCCGGATTTCACGAAGAACCGCCGCCGGCCAAGTTTCGTCTCCCCGCCGTTTGCGCCGCCACCAGAGCTCCTCCGCCACCCGGGTCCTCACCATCGGCATCGCACGACCGTCGCCTCTCCCGTGCGCGCCTTCCCGCTCTCTGGAACCCACCGGAGCACCGTCGCCGCCAAGACCTCTCCCGCCGCCGCCTTCTTCCTCGCCGCCCGCCATCCAGCGCCGCCGCGTCCCGGGAAGGTGGCGGCGAGCTCACCGCGCTTTCCTCTTCACGCTGGTCCGTTCGTCGCCGCGCCGCCGCGGCAACGCCGGCGACCGGGCGTGGCGCCGCGTCGCCTTTTGCCGCGTGGCGCCACTCGCCTCCACTGGCGCCACGCACGCGCCACCTCAGCGCTTGGAGCCCGCGTGGCTGCCACCTCCGCGGCCGCGTGTGCGCACTGGCGTGGCCGAGCCACGTGGCGCCCAGTCAGCGCCACCGAGGCGCCGTCACTCTCTCGCGCGTGGCGACCACGTGGCGGTGGCGTGGCTTTTCCTGAATTTTCTTCAGAAAAATAATTCGGTCGAAAAAGAAAATCCCTTCGCTGACGTCAATTGGCGCAATAACTCGATTTTCCTTTGGAAAAATAAATCAGAAAATGAGGAAAATCCTATTTTCTTCATTTCATGTGTTTTCCAACTTCGGAAGGCCGTAACTTCTTCGTTCGAACTCCGATTCGAGTGATTCAAATTTCTAAATTCATCTAAAATCCCCCTCTTGCTGTTAGTGCTAATTTGGTATTTATTTGGATTTCATTTGGAGTTGTTTTATTTATTTTGCTCTTTGCACACGTGTAGAAACCGGCTTTTCGGAAGATTTCCCGGATCCGACGACCGAAGCACCGCAACTCTTCAACGAAGGCAAGTCATAGACCTTTGATCATGTTGAACCCATTTTACAAAACTATATTGTTTGATATAAACATGCATTGCTAGTTTATATATTAAATTGTTTCGGAGCGGATAAATGCCTAATTGTTGTATACCTCCTTGATAAATTGCAAAGGACATGTAACCTTGAATGACATGAACCCTTGGACACCTTAGGAGGGTTTATATTAGTTGGACATTGATAAATTACCAACACAGGTATCGTATTATGCTTAGCCCTGCTATAGTTGTACGTCGGGACTCATGATCAGATGCTCGTTTGATTAAACATGACTAAAGGAATTATGGAATCGTGGTGCGGCCACCTTTGTTAAAAGATGTTGTGCCAAGACTAGGGTGGTCTTTGGCGGTTTGAACCAAAAATGTTTTACGCTCGGCGAGTGGATGGTGGTAAGTGTGGGTGCCGTGCGCACATCGGGGCGTGGATTAGTCTCTTTGAGCAACCAAGTAAGGACTTAACCTTGAATCTTTGATCCGGGTCATATCGTGCAACCACATGTCCGAGGATGGGGTGGACTGGCCAACTAATTAGCAATGCTTTGAGTCGGTTCTGTTTGGGGTGATGGCGGCGCAAGAGGGGGCCCGTGTGGCGAATCCTTAGCGAGCGAGCCGAGTCAAAACAGAACTTTGTAAAAGCCTTGTCACGTGCTCTAGGCGCTTACCAAGGTAGTGAGCGGTGGTATCGACGGATGCCAAACAAACTAGAGAAGTCGTGTCTTGTGGGTAAAGCTGTACAACCTCTGCAGAGTGTATAAAAACTATTCGAATAGCCGTGTCCCCGGTTATGGACATGCCCGGAGATTTCACGCAAGGGGTAGATGTTTTCTTTAAAATGGTGGAATTGGTGGTTTGGATGGAAAGGTTGGGTTGATCTCTAGTTGTTTCAAAGAACTGAATTACTTATGTACTAACCTTTAAGATTATGCCTTCAATCTACTTATTGTATTTACTGTCAAAAATTGCTTTCCGCAAAATAGCCATAAAGCTGTCCTTGTCTAGCCTCGCATGAATAATAGTTGCATACTTTTCCCTATGACTTGCTGAGTACATTCCAAGTACTCACGGCTTGCGCCCTGTGTGTTAAATCCCCACAGAAGAACCCGGAAATTCAGAGTATTATGGAGAAGAGTATCCTGAAGACTTTGCGAACTAGGTCGCGTCCTCCACTTGATTGCCTGTGGGCATGTCGAATGGCCTCCACGAGATATTTGGTTTCCGCTGCAAGTTGTATTTTGTTGGCTAAGCCCTGTGTGGCGCACTCTGTAAGACTTGACCTTGAGGTCCCTTTGCTACCTATTATTATTAATTTGTCCGCTTCATCGTTATTTTGTTGTATGGTTGTGATTGCACTAATGTTGTAATGCGAGCTAGCTAGTCACGATCCGGGACTAGTTCGAGTGCAGAGGGTCTGGGGTTGCATACCCGGGTCCCGACAGAGGTGGTATCGAGCCGTATCGATCGTAGGGCGTAACCATAGTTAGCAAGGTCGCATTAGTCAACAGATTTAAAATTTATTTTCTAAATCAAACCAACTAGTTAATCTGAATAGTTATTCTTCCCTTCCTAATTCATTCTTTCTCGCCTACCTAAGTCTTTTCTCATCCCATTCTTAGGTTCTTACATCTTATCTATTCGAAAATGGTTTTCAAATTTAAATTAATCCTTCTCACCCTGTAATCTCTAAAGGATCGAGCGGTGTTTTGGTCGAGCTTCCCAATAAGGTAAATTAGAGTGTTCTATTAAGGCTACCCTCCTAGTCGTAGTGTCGTCTAATAGGGTCTTGGTTTTGAGTTTGTTGCTTCTTAATAGCTCTTTAGCTATCTGTTCTTTGGGTTTAACCGACTTCCCCAATTAGGTTGTTCCGTCTTCCTCCTTGTTTCTCTCTACTTTTATGCTTTCCCCTCTTATCTATTATGCTTTCTTCCTCTCGTCTATTAAACACGAGAAGATTTGTGCGAGATGGTTCGCACCGCACTCGCAAGCCAAGTTGACCTGTGGATCTCAATACCCGCCACCACCACCTCCTCCAGCACCATGGCGAGATCAAGGTTTGGGTCAGTTCATGGCAGCCCAGGCACAACTGATGAACTCAATGATGCAGAATATGAACGAGATGATGACTCAGCAGAGCGACACCGCTGCTGCCCTTTTCTCAATGATGAACCAGAACAGCCAAGCCGCTGCCGCGACACCGTCACCACCAGCTTTCCCTCAATCAAGGCTGGGGGAATTCATGAGAACTCATCCACCTACGTTCTCTAGCTCCTCTGAGCCATTAGACGCAGATGACTGGCTGCGCTCCACTGAAAAGAAGCTTGTCATTACCCGGTGTGATGACCGTGAGAAAGTCCTTTATGCTGCACATCAACTTGAAGGTACCGCTGCAGAATGGTGGGAGAACTATTGTGCCGCCCATGAAAACCACCAGAACATTGGTTGGGCTGAGTTTTACGAAGCTTTGATCATTCCCACATCCTCGATGGAAAGGTGGAAATGAAGAAGAATGAATTTCGCGAGCTGAAGCAAGGAAGCATGTCCGTGAGTGAATATCTCAATAAATTCACTCAACTCTCGCGATATGCTCAAGAGGACGTCGCCACAGATGATGCACGTCAGAAGCGTTTCAAGCGTGGACTCAACCCCATCTTGAAGGTTCAAGTCATCGGCAATGACTATGCAGATTTCCAGCATATGGTGAATAAGGCTATGCTCATAGAAGAGTCTCATAAGAGGAAGATGATGCAGCATGGTGCTCATCAAGGCCATTCACAGCGAGCCAGGACAAATGTGCAACACCCTACCCGTTTTGCTCCTCCTGTCATGTTCAAGACTCCAGCAACAGCACCCCGCCCGACTGCACCAGGATTTCGCAGCCCCAACAACAACCTCAACAACCAGCCTCCAAGAAACCCCAATCCTGCCACCGGGGTCACTTGTTTCAACTGCCAGCAACTGGGGCACTACGCCAATAACTGCCCGCAGAGGCAAGGTCCTTCGCCCGTCAGATTCAACTTGGGAGCTACTCCAACCAGAACCCCCATGTCCGGAGCCGGACGTGGAGCACCTCAGACTCCAGCTGCACCAGCTAAGACCCCTCAGTCTTATGGAAAAGGCCGTGTGAACCACATCATCAGGAGGAAGCCCGAGCATGCCCGGACGTCGTCTTTGGGTAAGTTCTAGTAAATTCGATTACTGCTGCCGTTCTGTTTGATTCTGGAGCTTCGCATTCGTTTGTTTCGCGGATTTTTGCTGCAAAGCATCGGTTGAAGGTTTCAAACCTTAAGACTGCCTTGTTGGTTCAATCCCCCGGTTCGGAGTTAAGCGCGAACCAGGGTTGCCCACAAGTTAAGATGATCATAGAAGGGGTAGAATTCCTAGCCAACCTGATAATCATTGACACCAAATCCCTAGATGTGATTTTGGGTATGGATTGGCTTGTCAAGCACCAAGCAGTTTTGGATTGTGGTGGTAGAAGTATCACCTTGGTCAGTCCAGGGGGGACTAAAGTGAAATTTGAAACCCCCATGAAGAAGCATGATGGAGCTTTAGTCTGCAATGTCAAGACCCTATCCTTGGAAGATGTACGAGTAGTCAGAGAATTTCCAGATGTTTTTCCTGATGAATTACCTGGAATGCCACCAGACAGGGACCTAGAGTTTGTCATCAATCTAGTTCCAGGGACCGCACCAATTTCCAAGAGACCCTACCGCCTGCCCATTGATGATTTGGTCGAGCTGAAGAAGCAAATCGAAGAGATGCAAGAAAAGGATTTGTCAGACCAGTTCCTCACCTTGGGAGCCGGTCATCTTTGTTGCAAAGAAAGATGGTACCCAAAGGATGTGTGTGGATTACCGGGCACTCAACGAAGTCACCATCAAGAATAAGTACCCTCTACCCAGGATTGATGATTTGTTTGACCAGTTGAAAGGAGCCGGAGTGTTTTCTAAGATAGATTTAAGGTCTGGATACCATCAGTTGAAGATCCGCCAGGAAGATATACCCAAGACAGCTTTCTCAACCCGATATGGACTATATGAGTTCACGGTCATGTCTTTTGGATTGACCAATGCCCCGCTACTTTATGAACTTGATGAACAAAGTATTCATGGAGTATCTGGACAAGTTCGTCATTGTCTTCATTGATGACATTCTAGTATATTCAAAGAGTGAAGAAGAGCATGAAGAGCACCTTCGCTTGATTCGACTAGGCTTAGAGATCATCAACTATATGCCAAATTCGGCAAGTGCGAGTTTTGGATGAAGGAAGTCACTTTTCGGGACATGTCATGTCTGCGGAAGAGTCATTGTCAATCGATAAAGTCAAGGATGTGCTCAATTGGGAGTCACCCAAGTCAATACCTCGGATCGGTTTCCTTGGTATGGCGAGGATATTACCGCGGTTTATAGAAGGTTTCTCCAAGATAGCAAGGCCCTCACTCACCGTTGAAGAAGGAAAAGAAGTTTGCCTCGACGCCGAATGTGAGCGAGTTTTCAAGAATTGAAGAAGCGTCGACCACCGCTCCGTGTTGGTTTCTTAGGATGTCCAAAAGGATTTTGAGATTTCTTGTGATGCATCGCGACAAGGTCTCGGTTGTGTTCGATGCAAGAAAGGAAGGTAGTAGCATATGCTTCACGCCGATTGAGGCCTCATGAAGTGAATTACCCCACCCATGACCTAGAATTGGCGCGATGGTGCATGCTTTGAAGATATGGCGTCATTACCTCATTGGTAATCGCGTGAAGTCTACACCGACCATAAGAGCTTGAAGTACATTTTCACCCAAGCCGATCTCAATATGAGGCAAAGAAGATGGTTAGAGTTGATCAAGGATTACAACGTTGGAATCCATTACCACCGAGCAAAGCTAATGTTGTAGCAGATGCCTAAGTAGAAAGGTCTATTGCAATATCTTGATGGTCGGGAAAGTCGACCATCACCGTATGAAGAGTTCCAAAAGCTCAAGTGGAATTGGTTGAAGAGGGTTATTTGGCTGCATTGGAAGTACAACCAACTCTACAAAGTCAGATCAGGGAGGCCCAGGTCGAAGACGCAGATATCAAAGAGATCAAGAGTAACATGAAGAAGGGTAAATCCTAAGATTTTGAGAAGATGAAAAAGGAACCATTTGGTTCGATAAGCGTATCGTGTCTGGACCAAAAGGACCTCAAGCGATTGATACTCAAGGAAGCTCATGAAACCTTGTATTCCATTCACCACGAAGTACTAAAATGTATCAAGATCTTAAGGAAATGTATTGGTGGTCTAGTATGAAGCGAGAAATTGCTGAATACATAGCTCGATGTGATGTTTGCCAGTGGTCAAAGTGAGCACCGAGACCATTGGACTCCTACAACCCTTGCATTCTGAATGGAAATGGGAAGAAATTGGAATGGACTTTATCACTGGTCTGCCGAGGACAAAGGCAGGGTATGATTCTATTTGGGTAATTATAGATCGCTTAACAAAAGTTGCACACTTTATCCCAGTCAAGACCACCTACTCTGGAGACAAACTTGCAGAATTGTATATGGCAAAGGTAGTATGCCAACATGGGGTGCCAAAGAAGATCGTGTCAGATCGAGGTCCCCAGTTCACCTCGAGGTTCTGGCAGCAGCTGCACAGCGTTATGGGTACCAACTTGAATTTCAGTACAGCCTACCATCCTCAGACAGATGGACAGACAGAAAGAGTAAATCAAATCTTAGAAGATATGTTGAGAGCCTGCGCTCTAGAGAACCAAGCCAGTTGGGATCAAATGCTACCTTATGCGGAGTTTTCATATAACAACAGCCATCAATCAAGCCTACAAATGTCCCCGTTTGAAGCCCTTTACGGGAGAAAGTGCAGAACACCCCTGTATTGGACTGAAACAGGAGAAGGGCAAGTACTAGGACCTGATATCCTAAAAGAAGCCGAAGATCATGTTCGGGCAATCAGAGAGAAGTGAGCATTTCGGACTAGGCAAAAGAGCTATGCCGATAACCGTCGCCGAGATTTAGCGTTCGCCCCTGGAGATCATGTGTACCTGAAGGTTTCACCTCTCAAAGGAATGCGTCGTTTCAGAGTAAGCGGGAAGCTTGCACCAAGGTACATTGGACCTTTTCCAATCCTAGCCAGGAAGAGGAGAAGTTGCTTACCAATTGGAGCTTCGCCTCGGTATCGGATGTGCATAGCGTCTTCCATGTGTCTCAATTAAAGAAGTGTCTGCGTGTGCGGAAGAGCGAGATGCGCTAGAAGCGATTGACTGCAAGAAGATCTAACCTACAAGGAGCAACCCGTCAAGATCACGGAAGTGTCAGAGCGTGTGACCGAAGCAAGATCCCGTTTACGCAAAGTTCATGGAGCAACCACATCAAGAAGAAGCCACATGGGAGCGTGAAGAGGATCGAAGGCGAGTTCCGCACCTACTCTCTAGTCGACTGAATCTCGGGGTCGAGATTCCCTTTAAGGTGTAGGTTTGTAACATCCCTAATTTGCTTAAGTTTTGAAAATTTTCAAAAGTTTTAAAAGTAACCATTTGGTTTAAGTGGCAAAAGCTTAAATTTGAAATTTAGAAATCGAAAACCCTTTCAAATCGAATTAATCCAACTTCAATTAAATAAAAGTTAATTTATTGGAGTTTCTGAGTTTATTTGAATTTTAAGCCCTTATTGCATTTTAGGATTTTAATTTGGCTTTTTCCTTTTGTTTGAAGCCAAAATCTATTTTGTTTGCCAAATTAAAAACTAAAGTATAGCTAAAAGTATTTTTATTAAGTTCCATTTAATTCAAGGATCTTACATGAATTTTCCTAGAATTTTTGAATTTCTGTAGCTATTTTCTAAAAGGTTTTCATTTTACGTATTTCTAAATTCAAAATCCTTTGAAAATCCCTTCGGGCCTTTGGGCGAATCCTCCTTCGGCCCACTTCCTCCCGCGGCCCACCCCGGCCCGTTTCCCCGTCTTGCGCGCGCCTCCTCTCCCCGCACCGTCCGATCGTGATCGGACGGCTCCACTTCCGCCACGCCTCCCTTTCTCCCCGACCGTCCGATCTGAATCGGACGGCCGTCGCTCGTCGTCCCCGCGGCTCCGTCTTCTTCCTCCGGACCCCCTCTTTGCGCGGCTGCAGGCGCGCGTGCGCGATCGCGCGGCGCCTCCGTCCTCCCGCCCCTCTTACGCGCGCGACGAGTGCGGCGTGCGCCACCGCGCTCATTGCCGCCGCCTCGTCCGTCTCATCCCCTTTTCCCGTTTTCGCGCCGCCATTCACCGCCAAGCAAGCCCCGCCGCCCTCCTCCTCCGGGGCCCCGAGCCCTATAAATGGAGCACCGGAGCGCCTCGACCTCCTCTTTCTCCTCCCCAACCCACTCTTTCCTCTCGCCTTGATTTCGCGGATTCCACGAAGAACCGCCGCCGCCAAGTTTCGTCTCCCGCCGCTTGCGCCGCCACGAGCTCCTCCGCCACCCGGGTCCTCACCATCGGCATCGCCACGACCGTCGCCTCTCCGTGCGCGCGCTTCCGCTCTCTGGAACCCACCGAACACCGTCGCGCCGAGACCTCTCCTCGCCGCCGCTTCTTCCTCGCCGCGGCCATCCAGCGCCGCGCGTCCTCGGGAAGGTGAGCAGCGAGCTCACCGCGCTTTCCTCTTCCGCGCTGGTCCGTTCGTCGCCGGCGCGTGCGGCCAACGCCGGCGACCTTCGGCCGTGGCGCCGCGTCGCCTTGCCGACGTGGCGCCACCTCGCCTCCACTGGCGCCACGCACGCGCCACCTCGGCGCTGGAGCCAGCGTGGCGCCACCTCGCGCCGCGTGTGCGCGCTCGGCGTGGCGAGCCACGTGGCGCCCGATCGGCGCCACCGCGCCGTCACACTCTGCGCGCGTGGCGACCGCGTGGCGGTGGCGTGGCTTTTCCCGAATTTTCTTGAAAAATAATTCGGTTGAAAAGAAAATCCCTTCACGCGTCGGTTGGCGCAATAACTCGATTTTCCTTTGGAAAAATAAATCGAAAAATGAGGAAAATCCTATTTTCTTCATTTCATGTGTTTTCCAACCGGAAGGTCGTAACTTCTTCGTTCGAACTCGATTCGAGTGATTCAAATTTCTAAATTCATCTAAAATCCCCTCTTGCTGTTAGTGCTAATTTGGTATTTATTTGGATTTCATTTGGAGTTGTTTTATTTATTTTGCTCTTTGCTGCGTGTAGAAACCGGCTTTTGGAAGATTTCCGGATCCGACGATCAAAAGCACCGCAACTCTTCAACGAAGGCAAGTCATAGACCTTTGATCATGTTGAACCCATTTTACAAAACTATATTGTTTGATATAAACATGCATTGCTAGTTTATATATTAAATTGTTTCGGGAGCAGATAAATGCCTAATTGTTGTATACCTCCTTGATAAATTGCAAAGGACATGTAACCTTGAATGACATGAACCCTTGGACACCTTAGGAGGGTTTATATTAGTTGGACATTGATAAATTACCAACACAGGTATCGTATTATGCTTAGCCCTGCTATAGTTGTACGTCGGGACTCATGATCAGATGCTCGTTTGATTAAACATGACTAAAGGAATTATGGAATCGTGGTGCGGCCACCTTTGTTAAAAGATGTTGTGCCAAGACTAGGGTGGTCTTTGGCCGGTTTGAACCAAAAATGTTTTACGCTCGGGCGAGTGGATGGTGGTAAGTGTGGGTGCCGTAACGCACATCGGGACGTGGATTAGTCTCGCCTGAGCAACCAAGTAAGGACTTAACCTTGAATCTTTGATGCGGGTCATATCGTGCAACCACATGTCCGTGATGGGGTGGACTGGCCAACTAATTAGCAATGCTTTGAGTCGGTTCTGTTTGGGTGATGGCGGCGCAGAGGGGGCCGTAACGCGAATCCTTAGCGAGCGTAACCGAGTCAAAACAGAACTTTGTAAAAGCCTTGTCACGTGCTCTAGACCGCTTACCAAGGTAGTGGCGGTGGTATCGACGGATGCCAAACAAACTAGAGAAGTCGTGTCTTGTGGGTAAAGTCTGTACAACCTCTGCGAGTGTATAAAAACTATTCGAATAGCCGTGTCCCGGTTATGGACATGCCCGAGATTTCACGCAAGGGGTAGATGTTTTCTTTAAAATGGTGGAATTGGTGGTTTGGATGGAAAGGTTGGGTTGATCTCTAGTTGTTTCAAAGAACTGAATTACTTATGTACTAACCTTTAAGATTATGCCTTCAATCTACTTATTGTATTTATTGTCAAAAATTGCTTTCATAAAATAGCCATAAAGCTGTCCTTGTCTAGCCTCGCATGAATAATAGTTGCATACTTTTCCCTATGACTTGCTGAGTACATTCCAAGTACTCACGGCTTGCGCCCTGTGTGTTAAATCCCCACAGAAGAACCCGGAAATTCAGAGTATTATGGAGAAGAGTATCCTGAAGACTTTGCGAACTAGGTCGCGTCCTCCACTTGATTGCCTGTGGGCATGTCGAATGGCCTCCACGAGATATTTGGTTTCCGCTGCAAGTTGTATTTTGTTGGCTAAGCCCTGTGTGGCGCACTCTGTAAGACTTGACCTTGAGGTCCCTTTTGCTACCTATTATTATTAATTTGTCCGCTTCATCGTTATTTTGTTGTATGGTTGTGATTGCACTAATGTTGTAACTGTGCGAGCTAGCTGCTGATCTGGGACTAGTTCAGAGTGCACAGAGGGTCCTGGGGTTGCATACCCGGGGTCCCGACACCTATCCTAGCTCCACCTACTACCATTCTACAGATACCAGTTGCTTGCAATCGCTTTGTCAATCTTCGAAGATCATTTAGCACCGACACTAGCTGCCGGTCACCAGCTGTTTTGCTTGGTAAGAATTGGTAAGAACTTGGTATTAGCTAGAGTGTGAGCGACTTTGAGCCTCGAGATCTTAGTAGTTGATAGGAACATATACTTGTGATTTGTTTCCTTGTTTTGTACTAACTATGTCAGTTCACTAATGTTTACAAGATAGATCCACATCTTCTTTGAGCTATTGAACGGGAGCGCAAGAAAGTCCACGAGGAAGATGCACGCTTCAAACAAGTTTCTCCACTACAAAAGGTACATGATCGTGATAGTACATCTGGTAAAACTAAACTCACTTTGCCATCCTTTGCTGGTAAATTTGATCCTGATGCCTATGTTGACTGGGAGATAGCTTTAGACACAGAATTTGAACATTATGAATGGTCTGATAGGCAAAAGAATAGAGCTGCCACTAGTGTTTTTGTTGAGGATGCAATACTTAGGTGGAAGTATTTATGTAGACATGGAAGAGTGCCTCAAACTTGCTATGCATTAAAGAAACTTTTGAGAGATGAATTTGTTCCTAAATATCATGCTGATTATTTGTTAGCTAGATTACAAAGTTTCAAACAGGGTCGTATAACTGTAAGGGAATATTATCATGAATTGAAAACTCGTTTATTGCGTTGTGGCTTAGAGGAACATGCTGAAGCTACAGAGAATACATTCTTAAGTGGGCTTAATCAACCAATTCAGGACCTTCTTGTTCACAAAGAATATAATTCTCTCTCTTATTTGTTTATACTTGCCTGTAAGGTTGAACGTCAGATTAAGGAGAAATTGAGAATGCTTGATGATAGGGAACATAAAAACAAACCTGTGTTTGTGTCTTTTTATGTGACTAGCAACTTGTAGGAAGTTGAGAACCATGCCGAAGAGGAGAATGAGCTGATTGAACCACCGACTCCATTGATTGAGAAGGAAGATGAGGAGATGGATGCACCTACATCATCTGAGGAGAGCCAAAAAGGTAAAGACAATGGCGCTATCATCCCTCAAGGTGAGTATGCTTGTGAAGAACTACAATTGTCCATTGTTCATGCTATTTTAGAGCAAAAATTAGAGGAAAACAATTCTGATATGCACATATTTCAAGTAGAGTATTCAGACTGCATTGACTTGAGTGCATCATGTGATAAAATAATTGAATTGCCTGCTGTTTTGAGTGTTTCCTGTGATGAGTTAATCACATCTAAAAATCATGTGGAATTGGTTAGACATAAGGAAGTTTTGACTAGAATTTCTCCAGTTGATTTTTTATGTTACATTATGTTGGATCTACCTATGAAATTATCACATGCTTCCCTTAAATTATCAAGTGAGCTCATTTTTAAGAATGCTTTTTATATTATATGAACTATATGATGCTACCTAATGATGAAAATGTATATTTGTACAACACCACGTCACTTTGTGTCCAAGCTAAGCAAGAGTTCAAGTTGGACACGTTCTGCAATCCAGTTCGGCCTCCGGAGACCGCCGTGACTTCAAACGAGCATAACTTTCTCATACGGACTTCGTTTGAGGTCCACGAGTACTGGATTGAAAGCTTATCTCGTCCTCTTTCCAATGGATCTAGCCCTACCTTCAAATTACTTCTGTGCATGTCGCAATAATCAAAACAAGGTGCTGCATCACCTGCTTGGGCCCAAGGGAAGGCGCTACCCTAGGCGGCCTGTACTGTTCACGTGGCACCGTTCACACATGAACAGTACCATGAATAGTACAACCCCTTAGGTCTTAGCTATGTGCGGCTCCTCCTCCCCTATTTAAGGAGGCCGCACCCCTCTAGTTTACTCGGATTTTGTTCAGTTAAAAGTTAGCTACAATGCAACTTCGTGTATTGGTTTGTGTCGACTAGACCAACCATAATACCTCATTTGGAATCCCAACTTTATCAAATATTTCAATCCGATTTGCAATTTTAGATTGCTTATTATCTTGTTCTTGCGTGTTCTTCGATTGCATATAGGAATAGACCTTCGTAGTCAGGTCGATCGTGCTTCTAGCAAGGTCAATAACAATCTTGGAGTTGGTTTAGCGATAACCGGGTATATTGGTCGTGTGTGATTGGTAGTCGAATCGTGAGAGTCGTCTCCACCCAAATCGAGTTATCCATCTTACCGAAAGATCGGGACACCCATTGTCGCTTCAAGTAGGTGCTAAGATCTACAACAGAAATATATGCAAAGATTCAACACTATGTTTATATAAGATCTTCTATTATACATTCATGTGGTGGTTACGTTCGACCAGTCTATGACCAACTCGTATCTTTATACGACTAGTCTTTTCCTGGTCAAACTTAATCATCAACAGATAATAAAAGATACTCGGACTAAATTCCATATCCCTCTTATGACATTTAGTGATTCAAGACCCACATTCAGTTAATCTACTAGTGAGCTTTGGCATCACTGCTAGAAGATTAGTGCAAATGGTAAGCAACCCTTTGCTAATCATATCTCTATATGACTCTTGTAGTTGAGCGGCATCTCTATGCACCGACGCCCAACCCTATGCCCCAAGGTCCATAACCGTTATGATGACCTTGTCAAGTTAAACCAATGCAATGCGTGTAAATGTCTGATACAAACCCATCTAGTCAAGGAGAGTTAATGACACTCTGCAATTAAAATACATGACTTTGGATGGTGCAGCATATTGGGATGGCACCAATTTAGCTTAATATTATATGAGGAAATTTTACTTTTATCATGTTAAAAACCATCTAATGATAAAACATGATCAAATAGCATGATAGGAATAAACATTCATAGATAATCAAATTAAATTTTGAAATAGTATGGTCTTTAACATGACGATCTCCATCACCATGATTCCTGTCCTCCAACCATCATGCTTGAAGTCTCCGACCGCATTCATCTACTAAGCAATTACTCCTAAGAGCTAGTAATGAATTACATAGGATAACATCAAGCATCACATGTCGGTACGTAGACCGTTATACAATAATATGTAGCTCGATAGCTATCTAACAGCATGACACGCAGGCCATGAAAATCCATTCATGCATTACATACACAATGGGCCATACTATTCGCATCAATCCCTGCAAAAATGAGTTATGCATAGAATCCAATTCTCTGGGGTGACATGAACATACATACTACTAAATAATGTTGCAACGACGACGGTGGTCCCGCTAGCCAGTTAGTGGGCGGGGCTCTAAGGGGCAGTGCTCTCGGAAAATTTTCCCGAGATATGAATCTTATTCACATAATCGAGCCTTGGAAATCATCAGATCAATCAAATCAACCCTATTCCGAACGAATCTGATCACTGTCTTGATATGACCACGCACTGCGGCACACTCTGATGGCGGAATTCCGACCGGTAGGAGTATCATGCAAGGCAGTCAAAAACAAGTTGAGTAAATCATCTGGTGCTCTTAACTTATACTTCTTCGGAAAACCCATCTACTACTACCGAAACCCGATCGATCTTATCGACCAGTGCCTAGATCGTTCCATCCATATCAATTGATCTAGGTTATCATACCATACCGCGAGCACGGCCGACGGAGGCGGCGGCGGTGGGCCGGGCGCAGGATGGCCGAAGCCGGTGCTAGAGCCATGCGACCAAAACCTAGGAGCAAAGAACGAAGAAAGAGAGAGAGAGAGGGAGAGGAAGAAATAGGATGGGAAGAAAGAAATGGGGAGTGAGGAGGGAGGAGAAGCCAGCGCCAAAAACAAATCATCAGGAGATGAAATGGAGATAGGAGAGAAGAAGCAAAGCAATAGGGAGCATGGGAACCAGAAGCTTCAGCCATGGCAAATAACAGGAGGAGGAAGAATGAAATGGGGAATAAGAGCCGGGAGCTGTATCGGCCGAGTGAATAGATAAAGGAGAGAGAAACCAGGCTCACTTACAAGTGGGCCCAAGTGCCAAAGACGCCACATCAGCAGCTGACCTGGTGAAATCGGACCACCCGGACACCACATCAGCACAATCACCGTACAAAATAGCCGGAGGGGTAGGTTATCCGGTTTTGCAACTTTAAGGTGTCAAAGGGCCGGTTTTTTAGTTTAGAAGGTTAGGTATCCGTATGCCGATATTTGAGGGGGGTAGAATGGACTTCTTCCGCACGAAAACACAATGACCAAGAGAGCAGGCCGAGCACGCTTGAACTAAGCTAGAACCAAGCAGAACATATGGAATAGGTTGAATACCAAATCAAAAAAGGAGGTCGAGAGGAAAAGCAAAGAGAGAGAAAAGGATAGAGAACGAAGATCGGACGTTAAAAAAACTATAGAGAAAACTAGGAAAAAATAGTCGCGACAGTAGGAAAAAAAAATCCAGAATTACTATATCCACGAAAAGAAATCAAAAGCGAAGCATGCGGAACACAACAGGCATTTAAATATAGATGTAAATCCGAGAAATGTCGGAAGAAAACGCTGTATCTGTGCGCATATATATCGCACTTTATACATTTATCTTCAGGGAAACAAATTAGGAAAGGCAGCCGAGAGGAAAAGCAAGGAGAGAGCAGGGCTCTCTTTAGAAGCTAAAAATGCACAATCATTATATTCACAGAAAGAAAGCGAAAGTAATCACGCGCAACGCAACAGTCATCTAAACACATATGCGAAAGTAATCACGCGCAACGCAACAGTCATCTAAACACATATGTAAATCCGATAAACCTCTGAGCAAAACGCTGTATCCGGGAGTAGATATGGCCCTCTTTATATATCTATTCACATAAACCCGATACAGGAAAGGCGGTGCCAGACCCCCGGGTGTTGAATACCCGCAGATCTTATGTGTGTACCGTACTAGTCTCATGATCAATGGCTAGTACACATAATCACAACATTGGTATTCATATCCATACATTCACATGTGCAAAGTAAAGTAAAATGGTACTTAACTCAAGCGATTAAAGTTATTACATTACTGGCCGACTGGCCAAATAAAAGCAAGTATCAACAGAGTAACAAAAATAGTAGCGCAAGTAAAAGCAATAAAGGAAGATAAATTCTAACGGCATGCCCATCCAAAATCCCGCAAGCAACTAACTAGAGACAAAGCCAAGATAGATCCGTCACTGAATCCTCCGGTTCCGAGTGCGAAGAACGTACCGTCGGGCGTCTGCTCATCCTCAAACTCTGAATCAATAATGTAAGCAAGATTGAGTACAATGCGTACTCAGCAAGACTTGCAGTGTATCACAAAATTTATATAAATACATGGCTAATCAAGAGGTAAGGCTCTATGCTACAAGTTATTTAGCATTAAGCAGCTTTTACTTGCAATATCAATATGTAGTACTTTGCAACGGAAGTTAAAACAAGCAGTTAAATAAATATAGGACAGTAAGTAAGTAAGTAATTAAATGAATAATAACAACAACTCGCAACACTCCTTGGCTGCGAGCAACAATTTATTTTTGGCCATAGACATGGCAGACAACTCAAATATAAATCACAAACCATTCCCTCATTTTCCAATAAAAATGTTTTTGTGAAACCAAAACTATACCCATTAAGTCTGCACCAAGCGCGCTCATGATCGTGAGCAAAACTATTTAAATAGATTTACACTCTGCAGAGGTGTACAACTTTACCCACAACGCACGAATTCTCTAGTTTATTCGGCATCCGTCGATACCACCGCTCACTACCTTGACCCGAGCGAGAATCTTCCCCTATCTACTAGTGAGGTACACCTCTCACTCTTCTTAGAATATAATATAACTCGCCCGTATCAAAAACTAGTTTTTGCATTTTTATTTTCATACAAAATAATAGAGGTACACCCCTCTGGATATTTTTCATAAATCTCCCAAATTCATGTTTATCATATTGTCCTTTTATAACTTTTAAGAAAAACTATCGCTCTAGTGAGCATTTGTGCGATATTTACACTCAAAACTCCCAACTTGACATTATATATTGTCTAACCCATAACCTAAAAGCTACAATAGTAAGGTAATCAATATTTCAAAGGGATTCATGCATCAAATATGATTTACATCTACTGTTGACCCAATCATAGCAATTTTTCAAAAAATATACACACATGCATAATAGATTTTGCAAAAAGAAATACAATAAGTAAAATAGTAGGATCAACATGATCAAAGGGGGTGTTTTCCTTTCTTTGGTTTCTCTGAAAGTGATACCGAAGGGTTGTCAAAATATTCGCTCGAACAAACGACGTCTAATCCAAAAGGAACCGAAAACTAATTAAATAAAGCAAAATAATTTCAACAGTAACCAAATTAAAATATTTTTGCATATTCAGGTATAGCATGATTTTAGATGAATTTATAAAAAATATTCATCTCATTTGGAGTTTTTATGCAAAAGTTATTAAGGCCTCAATTTGGTTCGGTTTGAAAATTCAGAAAATAGAAAAAGGAGAGATAATTCTCTTTCTGATAGGTGGGGTCCACTGCACAGTGTTTCTTTTTTCTTTTTGATTTGTTTTCTATTTGGAAATACCCGAGTGAATGACAGGTGGTCCCATGTATTTTTTCTTTTCATTTATTTTTATGAAGGAAATTCATTACTGACAAATGGGACCCGTCTGTTAGTGACATGGTACACAGAATAGTGCACCGAGAGGTTTACTATGCAATTTATTGCTTCGAGGCCCGTGTGTTAGTGAGTTACAAAGAATCAACCGATTTAATACTCCTTAATTTCTGTTCACGGGCCCATATGTTAGTGCAACACAATAGTAATTAAATCAGCACTAATTAATGCTTTGCCCTAATGATCGTGATTCTGCTAATTAATTGCACTGCTACAGTTATTGTTGGCTTCGAACAAAACAGAGGTGCTCTCGAGCGTTCCTTGCTATGCTCGTCGCCGGCGAGAGGGGGCACGATGGCGATGGCCGGGATGGCCCATGACGGCGTCGCAACGAGGTTTGGTGGTGGTGGTGCTACGACAAATACATAAACGACAAGGGAATGGCGCCGTTGGCTAACTAGTGCATGCATGAGCTTCTATGAGGCACTAGGAACTCACCAGAAGCAATGAGGGGTGTTGGGGAAGGACGGAGGATGGCCGGCGACGATGACCGAGGTAGCGGCGAGGTAGGCAACGTGGCGATGATGACCTAAGCTAAAAGAAGAGTAAAGGACGGTTGGAGAAGCTCAAGATGGTTGAGGGGGTGCTCCGAGAGGGAAGAATTGGAGAGGAGCTCATTGTGCCAGAATTGGGGCAGAAAGGGGTAGTTTCGGCCGGAGACGAAGAAGGAGGAGGTTTCAGCGAGTTCTTGCAGACAAAAGGTAAAATCAATATGGGGAAAATGTCCAGGCACTCTAGAACACGTGATGACGCATGTGGCAGGGAGAGGGGTTCAATGGAGTGTCGGTGGCATGGTGTTGGCACGGCGGTCAACACTGAAGTTTGTGTTTCCTTCATCGTTTCACTCGGTGAAAAGGGAAAGGAAGGAGAGGAATGGCCTGGAGAGGTAGAGCAAGGGCTCTAGGTGGCTTTAATAGGCGATGAGGTAGAGAACTCATGAGGAGTCGAGTGAATCCCGGTGGTGTTGCGCTCGGGTGCGTGATGCACGGCATGGGAGACGCAGAGTGGGTGAATGACGTGATCGGGGCAGGTAAGGAAACCGGGGCGCTGGTCAAAGCCAGTGGGCAAAGTGGGTAGTGCGGCATGGGTGAGTGGACGTGTGCTGGCGAGGGCGAGTGGAGGTGGAAGATGGAGTCTGCGCGTGGATTGGTTAGGGTTTTTGGGTTTATAGGCTAAGGTTTTGCTGAATTTTTATGCCGAGCAAACAAAGTCAAAAAGATACTCACACTAAATTCCATCTCCCTCTTATGACATTTAGTGATTCAAGACCCACATTGAGTTAATCTACTAGTGAGCTTTGGCATCACTGCTAGAAGATTAGTGCAAATGGTAAACAACCCTTTGCTAATCATATCTCTATATGACTCTTGTTGTTGAGCGGCATCTCTATGCACCGACGCCCAACCCTATACCCCAAGGTCCATAACCGTTATGATGACCTTGTCATGTTAAACCAATGCAATGCGTGTAAGTGTCTGATACAAACCCATCTAGTCAAGGAGAGTTAATGACACTCTGCTTTGGCAAGACCTATCATTAAAATACATAACTTTGGATGGTGCAGCATATTGAGAGGGCATCAATTTAGCTTAATATTATATGAGGGAATTTTACTTTTACCATGTTAAAAACCATCTAATGATAAAACATGATCAAATAACATGACATGAATAAACATTGATAGATAATCAAATTAAACTGTGAAATAGTATGACCTTTAACATGACGATCTCCATCACCATGCTTCCTGTCTTCCAACCTTATTGCTTGAAGTCTCCGACCGCATTCATCTACTAAGCAATTACTCCTAAGATCTAGTAATGAATTACATAGGATAACATCAAGCATCACATGTCGATACGTAGACCGTTATACAATAATATGTAGCTCGATAGCTATCTCACAGCATGACACGCAGGCCATGAAAATCCATTCATGCATCACATACACAATGGGCCATACTATTTGTATCAATCCCTACAAAAACGAGTTATGCATAGAATCCAATTATCTGGGGTGACATGAACACATACTACTAAATAACGCTGCAACGACGACGGCGATCCCGCTAGCCAGTTAGTGGGCGAGGCTCTAAGGGGTAGCGCCCCTCGCTGGTCGAGGGTAGTGCTCTTGGAAAAATTTTCCGAAACATGAATCTTATTCACATAACCGAGCCTTGGAAATCATCGGATCATTCAAATTAACCCTATCCCGAACCAATCTGGTCACTGTCTTGATATGACCATGCACTGCGGCACACTCCGATGGCGGAATTCTGACCGGTAGGAGTATCATGCAAGGCAGTCAAAAATAAGTCGAGTAAATCATCTGGTGCTCTTAACTTATTCCTCTTCGGAAAACCCATCTACTACTGCCGAAACCCGATCGATCTTATCGACCAGTGCCTAGATCGTTCTATCCATATCAACTGATCTAGGTTATCAGACCAAACCAGTAATAGATCCAATATACTACTGCCACATATCCAGTATATGCGATCGAACTAGATATAAAACAATGCAGGATGGCTCTGATACCACTGTTGGGATACGGTAGGCTACGCTAGCAACAATTCAAAAATTCTAGCACGTGAATCAGGATGCAAAGCAAGTAGATGATCACAGATTGTTACCACCAGATGCACAGTGCAGCGGAAGAAAAGTTGGAGCAGCCTAGTCCAACAAAGAGCGCGTCGATGCAGTGGTTGTAGTCGATCGTCCAGCATCCTCGCGAGTCGATCGTCTCCTCCAGTAGCCAATCTAGTTCCTTTCTAAGATCGTAGATCGTCCTCAAGTGCAATAGCTACCGCAGTAATGGTGCACCTCTATGGTATCCACCCGTCCAGTAGGAACGTCGTACGCCGGTGTGCTAGCACCAAGTCGCACGGGAAGGCTCTCTCAAGAAGATGGCGGCTAGGGTTTGGAGCAACTCATGTCAACTCTTGATGTGTGTCTCCTCTATTTTTCCATGCCGCCAACAGTCTAAAGCATCTCCTTATATAGTGCCCGTGACGGATCCTATCCGAACATGTTTGACGAATCGTATCCGTACTGGTTTGTTCCAACTCGTTAAGTGTGTGACCCGTTAGGTTTATGTGTAGTTCGGTAGTGACATGGAAACACCTTTCCGATCACGAGTCGTAGTGGTACCTAGCAGGATATAACGATTCCCGAATACACACAATTTATATCAGACGAACCTTAATGCAATATGATCTATGACCAGATCCTTATCACTTATGACCAGCTCGTATCTAGTCACGACTAGTCCATATTAAGCTCGTAACTCCTTACGACCAGTTAGTACTTAACTACGACCAGTTTGCAACTCCTTATGACCAGTTGGTGATTATGTTCGAGCATATGTTCGATCAGCCTACGACTTGTTCGCATCTCCATACGACCATTTACGACTAGCTCGAAACTATGTTTGACTAGTCTATGACTTGTTCGCATCTCCATACGACAAGTCTATATCTGGTCAAACTTAATGACCTGCTTGTGTATTCTCTCATTGCCTCACGATATCTGGTTGAATTCCAGGTGAGATGTTGTGTCATCCATGGACTGTTCAATACTTTCTCAATCAAGTGTCAGATAACTTCATATGGTCGAGCTCTTCGACCACTAGTGGCATGGCCATGCACTTTCTTTATACGACCACATCGAGGGGCCCAGAGATATCTCTCCTGTTATGTTAGGAGAGGCAAATCCCATATCCGACCAGTCACATTCCTCCGTATGTTTCATAGCATACCTGAAAGCTACCTTTATAACTACCCAGTTATGGAATAGCGTTTGGCAACCCCTAAGAGTGCTATTACACATGCAAGAAACTATACTGATCTCAGGTCTAAGGATTAAACATCATCTTTGCTTGAGACCAACTAATGACATATAGTATCATAACAATCTCAACAGTGTCTCAAGGTGGGTCAATCCAACACTATATTCTCTAACATGTGTCCACATTATTGATTCGATATCTCTATATCCATGACCGGTGAAACATGACCATCAATCAATACATGTGCTGGTCGTAGAGTCACTAGTGTTCTGTCTAGTGACATTTGACCAAGGATACATTTAGAACGACATTATCATAAGTTAAAAAAGTTTCACCAATAAGTCACATACTCGTTAATCTTCATAACTGATGATTCGTTCAAGAAACAGAATAACACTTATTCAATAAAACATAAACATAGACATGATATCATCATCTCCTTGATTGCCTCTAGGGCATATCTCCAACACAAGCACCATCCCACCCCCACACCATTTCTTCTCCCCCCATCAGAACTCACTTCTAGTCACCCCCAAGTAAGCACTTTTGTACATGTTTATTTCTCTACCTTCTCTCCTTCCGATCTCAATCTTAAACTGAAAATCTCTCTATGTACATGTTCATTTCTCTACCTTTTCTCCTTCCGATCTCAATCTTAAACCGAAAATTTCTCTATGCATGTTTCACCAACGTGTTCCTCATCACCTAAGCATCCCATTTCACCAATTAGATTTTGCATGTAAGGTCATTTGAGTTATTTGAAGAAGAGGGAGGAAGAACAACAGTGGACTGTGTGCACTGTCTATATCGGCATTGTCTTGCGGCCAGGAAGAAGAAGGCAAAGCGTAGGGGCATGGCATGGCCGAGCTGGCCAGTGGGCTGGCCGGTACCAGTGGTGTCGGCAAGACTGGCCGACGACGAAGAACGAAAACCTGGAAGACGAAACAGGGGAGTGTTCTTTCGCAAGCTGTGTCGGAAAGGGAGAACGAATTCCGTGAAGACTAAGCGAATGCGAGATCGATGGCAAGGGAAGTGGGTAGGGAAGCATAACAACGAAACACACGCAGGAAACGTTGGTGTACCAGGAGAACAACCCCACGCCACCAACACCAATCAACGCTCGGGCCAAACAGTGATCTGACCCACCCGCCAGCGGGAGCAACACACTCGACCGAGAAGGAAACAACGAACAACAACGTGGACGCGCTGGGCGCTCGCCGATTCTAGGCGCTATAAAGAGAGGATATACGTCCAATGATCACACCATCTGCACCTTGGGAGAGTGGGACCAAGAAAGGAAAATTTGGGAGTTTTGTTGTTGCCTTGACTTTCCAATTGACGAGTTCGCCACGCCCAGACTATCCCTAATTCAATGTAAGCCGCTTACTGAAAGAGCAGTGGCATTAGCGTTACTAGCCCATCTCTTTAACTATGTCACGGAGACGGGGACATCGCCATCTACCAAGCATTGTCTGATCCTACTACTAGCAAGCACCTGTCTCTCATACTTGTAAAGACTTGCATCGCTCACAGATACAAATTTTCTGATTTTAGGCCAATTCGTCTACAACTTAAGAAAAAAAATGAAACTACTACGTTGTTCAACACATGTACAAAGATAGTTCGTCTCTCTTTTATCAATTACAACATGTTCTACCCCCAGTCCATACCAATGCCAACAGTCCGGCACCAGTACCTCTCATAGCTAAGTTCAATCTGACACTATGAAAATGAAGATCACCTATCTGTTGATAGCCACTAAACAGCAACTAAAAAGTGTAAAAAAATGACGGTATCACTGAATTCCAGATTTATCTATCACACCATTCCAAACATCCAATTCAAACAAACTAAGCCATCAGTGTGAAGCACCAACTGGCAATGCAGCAGCACCGGATCCACTCACCACTACGAAATGGGCGACGACGGCGAAGTGGAACCGACGGATGTCGAGACCCCCTTCACGGTGCGGCGGGAGACAATGCTGGCGGAGGTCGGGATCTATCCTCCCAGTCAGTGTCCGTAACGGTGGCGGGACGGGGAGAGCTAAGCTCGAGGAGGCGTGCCACCTCTCTCGGTGACGGAGGAAGGAAGGAGGCGGCGCGCGCTGGATTCCTCTCGGCTGTTGGAACTGCTCCCGGAAAGAACACCTGGATGCACGCACACGAACACTTTGGAACGCAGAGAAAGGAAGAAGAACACGTAAAGCACAAATATTTTTTGGTGCTGCTCAACTTCAACAGATTTTCTTTTTCTTCTTTTATTTATACTAGTAAATAACAAGTAACTTACAAGCAATTAATAGCTCTAATGCACTACTAATAACTCCATGCATAGAATGTGCCCACTAATGCTGTTGTTTCTAGTTATTAGTATCCACTAGTGCTGCTGTCTCTAGTTATTAGTATCCACTAGTGCTGCTGTTTCTAGTCACTAGGGCTGCCGTTTCTAGTCACATGCAAAAACCAATTAAGTCAAGATTATAGTTAACAATTTTTCCCCTAATCTTGACATTTCTTACTTCATAAACTGAAGTCCGATCTCCTGATGCATCTCTAAGGAGTTTTGCCTTCGTCTTGTTGACCATGTCACCGGTAACACAACTTACCGACGTATTTTACTTCTACCTCAGCTCCGATTATCTTTCGCCGGTAACACAACTAGACGGCGACGGAGATTCTCACTAGAGCTTACACACATGAGAATTTGGACACACCTACAAGAACTCATGTGCACAAACATGTATCATGCACTGACTCACCTACATGCATGACCATGACACAAATATACGCACGTATGTAACACACCTCCTACGTGCACAAAGAAATAAATGACACATGCAACACTCCTCTCGCCGCGCTACGCGACACCGCTTCGCTTCACTCACATCGCCGTTGCCGCGCTTCACATGCACCAAGGCGGCGAGGTTGTTGGACGTCTCGTCTGTTGCATCACGGAGGCCTCGCGGACCTTGATGCACTCGTACTCATTCCACGTCCATTTCACCTCCTTCGACACCGGTACTATGGTCATCGCCCTCGACGACGCTGTGCAAGAAGACGCGCCGCCGCTTCGCTAGTCGCCGCGTCTCACTGCGCTCCACGCCGCACCACCGCGCCGCGTCGTGCCTACGCCGGCGTCACCGGGTGGGCACTCTTCTCACATTGAACCTCGCTCTTATACCAATTGTTGGAACTACTCTCGAAAGAACACCGGACGCTTGCGCACACGAACACTTTGGAACGCAGAAAGAAAGAAGAACACGCAAGACACAAATATTTTTGGTTCTCCTCAACTTCAACAGTTTTTCTTTTCTTCTCTTATTTATACTAGCAAATAACAAGTAACTTACAAGCAACTAATAGCTCTAATGCACTACTAGTAACTCCATGCATAAAATGTGCCCACTAGTACTGCTGTTTCTAATCATTAGTATCCACTAGTGCTGCTGTTTCTAGTCACTAGTGCTGCCATTTCTAGTCATATGAAAAACCAATTAAGTCAAGATTATAGCTAACATCGGCGATGGGGCAGTGCTGGCAGGGGCCGAGAACTAGCCTCCTGTCGGCAGTCGGGACAGCGGTAGGACGGGGAGAGCTAGCCTCGGGGTGCCCCGTCGGTAGTAGCCATGACTGGGAGGATGAGTAGCGGCAGGCAACGCATGGAGGAAGGAAGGGGGCGTTGGATTCCTCTCAGCAGTGGGGCAGTGCCAGTGGGGCGAGAACTAGCCTCTCCGTCGGCGGCCGGGACGGCGACAGGACGAGGAGAGCTAGCCTCGGGGTGCCCCGTCGGTGGCGGCCATGACCGGGAGGAAGAGTAGCAGTAGGCGAAGCGCGGAGGAAAAAGAAGGGGGCGGCTCTGGCTCTGGCAGATGAAGGAGATGGGACGCGGGGAGATGGCATCTAGCGGCCAGAGCTCTCCACTGGGTCCCATCTCACTTGCTCGACAAATCCGGGCGCCCACGCGTGGAGGCGGCATCGTGACTTCAGATCGGTGCTCGACGGCTCAAGCCCGGCGCTTGACGCCTCAGCGAGGACAATGGCTGGGGGAAGACGTCACCGGCTTAACACCCATCAAACAGTTGGCGAAATAGGAGAGACCCCAGGTAAAGCAAGCAATAATAGAGGCCATCAGAGAGAGTGAAGGAGAGTAGCTGGAAAGAGACGCTCATGTTACGAAACCTTTTTTTATAGACAAACGATTAAACTATCCCTAAAGGGTTTTCAGCTAAATATATGAGAAACCCTATATACAATAGAGATATAGATAAATAAACAATCACGGATCTCCTCTATACACTTTGTTCATCTTGCTCTAATTGTGTTCATGTAATTGCTTATGTACGGATTGATCTACGAGTCAGCAACATGATAATCAGCATGAAACTCTTCAATCCTGGTATGTCATTCTATATTGTTGCCAATCAAATCGATTCCTTTCATGATGCTAATCACTACAATTTGATATGTGTTTCGCATGACACAACTCGACATCCTCGTCAATTTCTTCTTGGCCGCGCAGGACACGAGTGGTGATCCTCGGATGTCCTTTTGATGAATTGTTGTCGTTGGACGTCGTCGGCATGAAGTCCAGATCGTGTGTGAGCCACATCGTCCCCATGTTGCCAACTCCATGCTACTGCTGCTCCCAATCTGCATCACACGAAAATCTCATGACGTGATGTAAGTGCACCTGCTTATGCCTAATTTAATCATGGCACCTGTTCATACGCACATGGCCACGGCAAACCGCCGAGCCCCGTGTTCCGCCACAACCATACGGCACCCGCTGGCGAAGCCTGCCCAAGGCTGACCATCTCCGCGTGCAGCCATCAGATCGCGCCGCGCGCCGTGTGCCCGTGGGCCACGCCGTCCCGTCGCCACACCGCGCTATGCCACCGTGAGCATGAGGCACCGCCCGCGCCCACCACGCCTTGCGCTGCGCCCGCGTCGCCCTGCTAGCCACCGGCACCGCTGCGCCGGCCGCTGCACTCCATGGGCACTAGGAAACCAGTGCCCTGTAACAGTTCTAAATCTCTAAGTTGGATTAGCTAAGCATCTAATGTGTATTTGTGAAATTTTGAGCCTTTTTTAAAAAACTTTTTGTTGCAAAGCAAAGAGGTTACAACCTGGTTTTCCAAGACCTAGAAATATAATTTCTAAAACAAAATAAAAATTTGTCAAAATTTGAAAACTTAGTTCAGAGTAGGGTATAAAATCCTATGTAGAAAATCCTTTGATTTTGAAGATTAGATTAGAATCCTAGTAATCCCACACTTCTTCTCCAATTCAAAAGCTTAAATTGAACTTAGGGTAAAACTAAAAAGGTTTCCAACATGAGAATATTTATTTTGGGATTCAAGTCATCAATAGTAAAACCTCATATACTCCTAGAATGCTTGAGGTACTTTCAAAAGAATTCTCAAATTCAAAATTACAAACTTACTCTAGCTCATAATTACAAACTAATTTTCATTTTTGAGAATATAGTAGGACTCGAAGCTGATAATATTTTATTTGGATTGGATATGCTCTGTTATGCTTGTTTGAATTTTTCTGGAAGTTTGGAGGCTATTTGGTTCTTTATTGGATTTGCATATTCAAATTGAGTTTGAATTTATAATGCAAGTAAATATTGTGAACAATGCCTAAAAATATTTTTCCTAGGTTCTAGATCATCCTAGTGACCCCTCCAAAAAGTTTTACAACTTTTAGATTTTATTTGCTATTCTTGAGGGGATAGTCAAACCAGCTTGATCCTTGGTCAAAACCCTCGGATGGAACCTTGAAACATTTCTAGAGGGAAATGCAGTACATAAAAAACTCTGGATATTTTACACAAGGGTTACCTTAGAGTCAAAAGTCTCTCATAAAAATTTCAGGATTTTTGGACCTTCGGAACTCTATCTAAAAATTTCATAACCCTCTCAGCCTTAATTCCAAAAACTCAGCTTAGCATTGTTCAACGACCATGGCTGCCTACGAGCACTACTCATCTTCCGAGTACTACTCATCTGCTCGTCTATGAGTACTATTTATCGATTTTGACCGGTTACTCGATTTCGACCACCCACCAATTTCGACCAGGATCGAAGGCTTCCGACCAGGCAATCGAAGGCTCTAAATAGTACTCGATCAACAGTACTCGGTTACGACCAGCACTGTTCATTTACAACCACTATTCATCCTTCAACCACTGTTCATCTTCGACCAGTACTATTCATCTTCAAGCACTGTTTGTCTACGACCAGGTCCTACTCGATTCGACTAGGTCGACTGCGTCATGACCGGTACTCGATTATGACTAGGTCTGACTCATTTTCGACCAGTTCCGACCCGTTCGACCAGATCCGACCAGACCCTTTCGACCAGGTCACTTGGTCAGAACAGCACCTCCGCCCAGTCCGATCGGACCTAAGCCGCTGACCGGTGGGTCCCCGCTGCAGTTCTTAATCTCCACGTAGACGCCATGCCGTGCCAGCGTGCTCCGCCCGCGCCAGCTCACTGGTTTTGGCCACCTGCTCGCCCCCAGTTTTTGACGAGCGCCAGTGGTTTCCTCCACGTCTTTCGCGCTCGCCCATGCCTTTGTCGCCTCACCATCATCTCCCGGTCACCTCGGCACGTCCATGGACCGAGCTCAGGTCGCCGTGGTCACCCTTGCATTTCTCCGCCCTAGAGCCTATATAAAGCCCTTGAGCTCCTCCTCATCTCCATTTTGGGCACCACCCTTACACCCCCTACCTCCTTCTCTAAACAATTGAGCTCCAATTCGAGGAAGAGCCGAAGCTCTGGTTCATGGCCGACGCGCCATCACTTCATCGTCGGCGAACCAGCGCTGCTCTTCTTTTCCCTTTCACGTCATAATGTGTTCCCGAGCACCGTGATGTATTTTCCCCTTGCTGATTTCATCTTTTGGGTCGCAAGGATCACCGAGATTTGGATTTCCCCTTTTGCGGCTCCGTTCACCTCCACTCACGGCGTCAATCCACCGCCCTCCATGGCTAATCCTCACCTTTGCCTTCTGACTCCGCTCCATTTCTGCCTGTTGGAGAGGTATATCTTGCCTCCTCTCGCCCTCTAGCTCTCACTTTCCCTCTCGGTGGCCGATGGAAAGGAGGCAAGCTCTCGCAACTCGCTCGGGTGAGTTTCCCTCCTTCTTGTCCCTCTCCATCTACCTTCCTTGCTGCACTCATCCGCACTAATGCGAGCCCTTGATTCTGCATGTAGCCCCCGGGACGCGGTGTTCGTCTTTGGAGCCAGTGACCAAGCACTGAGCACCACAACCGTGTCAACCTTCGCTTCGGAGCCCGAGGATTTTGGAAGTTTTTCAACTCCGACCGTAAGAACCCCTTTCTTCTCCGTCGACGTTTAGGAATGCCGCGCCTCCACCCTTTTCTTCATGCATGACCAGAACCACCACCGCCAGCACCATTCCCTATCCGGTGAGCTCCTTTCCAATTACTTCCTCTCAGAGCATCTCCTGGACCCGCTTGAGCTTTATCTACCTCCTTTTCCATCCTCCTTGCTCGTGTCACTCTCTCCACGATCACACCATCATTGCGCCTCTGTCTTTGTTGCGGTCATCCACCGTGCATCTCAACCTTCCTTTCTCCTCGGTGAGCTACTTGTAACTCTTGTGCACTCATGCGCACGATGGTTAGTCTAGGGCATAGCTTGTTTGCAACTTCACTTGTTGCCGTAGTAGCCTCTCGCTCGACAACGGTGCCGTCGCTTGATCTACCTCGGCCTTGCTACGATTCGACGGAGTGCGCAAGGGTATGGAGATTCCGTTTAGGCACTCTCCGACCCTGCGAGCACCGTACCTACTGACAATCGTAGCTCGTCATTAACATCTTAATTTCATCATTAAGACCAAATCAATGTTTAGTGGTGGGTTAGCCCTAATTTCACTATCATGCGGGCCACACGACTTTAGTGCACAGTTGAGACTACCTACGACCACCTTGTAAACCTCCACGACCACTTTGCAAATACCTACAACCACCTTGAGACTACCTACGACAATCTTGTAAGCATTTCCGACCACTTGTAGTCGAATCTTGTTCCGACTAGGTGTAGTCGAACTTCCTTTCCGACCACCTCTAGTCGAACTTTCCTTTCGATCACCTGTAGTCGAACCTTCCTTTCGACCACCTGTAATCGAACTTCTTTCCGACTACCTGCTGTCAAACTTCCTTCAGACCAGGTAGTCGTAACCTTCTTCGGACCGCGTGTAGTGGAACCTCCTTCCGACCATCCATTTTGTTGGATTTTCTCTTCCGACAGAAGTGGTTTAGGCTATAACTTTTGCATCCGAACTCCTAATCGAATTTTTTTTGTTTCTAAATTCATTTTTAAATCTGAATCTACCTTCTGTCTTAATTCTTAATTTTTGGAGTCCTTGGAATTTTGGTGTTTATTCGGTGTTTTCGCTTTGTCGGTTCTTATCGATAGATGACCATGATTCGGGAGTGCATTTGAGATGATTGTATGAATATCCAGAGTACCAGCAAGCAAAGGCAAACACCCATCCTTTGATGCATGTTGATCCTATTATATTCCAAACTATTATCTTGTTTACAGTTGTATGTATGCATGCTTTATTTGTTAAGTTATTTTATCAATTAGAGGTAGTTAATCCTATTGCATGAATTCTCTAAATTTTTCATCCCCTTCCACTAGTCTAGGTTAATAATTTCGTTGGTGAATTAGAGCCCGGTGGATGTTATATGGTCTATTTATGATTAATCGGTGTCATGCTTAGCCATTCTTAGCTTCTGGTAGATTGGGTGGTTATCGATTTTGTCGATAACCTTGATCATATAAATCATTTTTATTATGTCATGTACAACACCTTGTGCTATCTTATTTGGAAAACTAAAACTTAAAATAAAATGATTTGGACTTGGGAAAATGGTATGAATGGTGTGGTTATCGTGTGTGCTGGTATGTGCCCAAGTCAATTAAGGACCGAACATCTTGGACACTGACCCAAGCACTTTTGTGTGCAACCACATGAGGGCATATGAGAACCCTCTTGACTTAGTACTTTAGCGTGTGTTAGCTTCGAGTTGCAGGTGGTGGGTGTGTGTGTTGAGTATAAAAAGGAATGTATTGTTGTTATCGGGTGTGCGAGGGCGGGTTCCTGTCAAGGTTCTCCACATCGTGGAGCATCGGTCCTTTTCTAAGGTCGATGACTTCGACACAACGTACTATTTCCATACGGGCGACTCGTAGTTAATGCATTATATTGGAAAACGTCTCGTAGGACTTAGCTTTGCCGGCATACCTTTGGAAGTGTGCTTAATCATGTGGCAAAGGAGCGGTTTGACATGTGGGTAAAGTTGTACACCCCTGCTGGGGTTAATCTTTTTGAAAAGCCAAGTTCTTGGTTATGGACACGCTTGGTTAGGTCTCTACAAGAGTTAGACTCGACATTTTGGAAATTTTAACTTAAAACTTGATCAGGTGGCATTGAGAATGGTTTCTCATGCTATTATTGTGTGCTGTGGAGCAGCCACCTGTAGATGTTTTGTTTATGTCTAATGTTATTACTCGCTGTTATTTCAAATATTGAAAATGTTTGCTCACTTGCCATTTGAATCTACTACATTGTATTTAAATTGAAACATTGCTTAGCGCTGAAAATGAACCCTATAACCTTCTCTATTGAGTAGAGCTTGCATGTAGCTATAGGTTTGGTAAAGTCTTGCGGAGTACATTTGTGTACTCACTATTTGCTTTTATTTGTTAATCTAGACAGCAGGTGTTGTGGTCAATTCGGGTAAGGAAAGATTGCGTAGGAACGTCGTTTTTGCTAAGGTTTTAAACCCAGTCGGTTGCCCTGCGGGTTATGGCAAGCCATTGGGACTCCATTTGCTTGTTAATTTATAATTTTATTTAAGATGCTTACTGTTTTCCGCTATGTACTTGATATTTATCTTGCTTTTGGTCGATTGACCCTTATATGAAATCGAACCTTGTATATTCATATGTTGTAAAATTACGAAGTTTCGGTATCGGAATAACTTGTGTATGGATTGATATTGATGTTTGTGAGGATGTATGTGTACTGCTCCTGGGACGTACATAATACACCGAGGCGCTGGATATTTGGTTTGTAATGCTAGGACTAATCGGATGGTTAAGTGTTACAAGCTAAATCGCTCGGGTTCTCACATGCCGCTACTCCTTTTGATCCGACTCAAGCAGGTCGGGTGGCGCAATGAGCTGACCCGGCCCACAAGTTTATTTTCAGGAGAAAGAAAAAGAGGAAGTCTTGATAAATTGTGGAAAGGCCCTCGAAAATTCTGAAAATCACGAGGAAAGTTTGTGGATAAGAAATTTTTGCGAAAAAACCCCCTGAACTTTTGGGAAATTACGGTGAAATTTGGATTTTCATATATTCTTGCAGAATAATTCTTCGGGAATCTAATTTTTGCGTCAGTTCAATATGATCTATGGTTATTAATTTTATTATAAGCTAGACCCTCGGCTTATGGTTATTTGCTTTAATAATATTTATTTTTATGCAATAACCTCAAATTAATCCTAGAACCAATTTCTAAGGTATATGAGCTTCCATAATTTGTCAAACCTTAGACCTAGTACACCTTGGAAGCATCATATTTTTATGGTTTATTTTATGGTATTATGTGTTTTGGGAAATTAATTAATGGGTTTAGTAATTCTGAAAATTACTCCTAGACCTTAAAAAATGATCAAAAGTCCCAAAAATATTTGGAAAATTCTGGAAAATGTATAAAATTATTTACCAAATAGATAAAATTAATCTTTACTATTTTGCACTCGTTTCATGTATTGAAAATATTTTACCAACTGTAAATATATAGACAATTGAATGAATTATGTGGGATATGTTAGACATCACTAAGTGGATATTTGTTTGTCTTGGATGACAGCAATGATAAGCCAATATTATGCTCTATGGAGATCTGTTGCAATCTCCTTGTTATCCCTTAACTTTGTAAAAATGTCGCTTTCCCTCACAAGTCACATTAGTAGTCTAGATTCAGCTCCTGTCGAACTTGGTCCTACTCCTACTGAGTATATCTTATCTTTTGCTTTAGGCTGGAACCTTATGCATTAGATTATTTTTCTCAGATGCCATAAATAAAATAATAGTTGATTAAATCTGCATAATGAACATATTGCGAGTAGCATATCTTACATGTAGTAAACTAATCTTGCATGGAATAAAATTTGTAAGCCGTGTGCCTGAAAATTGAAAATACGTTACCATGCCTTGCTAACAAAATATTGGACATGTGCTCTTGATATCTAATAAGCCTCAATTCACTACCTTGGAGTGCACGGATACCTAGATGGCAAAAGGGAAACTATTTTTCTCGGTGGCACCGGCACAAGCCTAGTCATATGTTGATCTCTGATGGATTACTTTGGCTGGAAAACACCATATCCTCAAATAAGTATAGAATAACTTAAGCCCTAAGACTTGGAGTCTATATAATATTATCCTACACCACACTGATTTCTTAATTGAAGAACTTTGTAAGCAGAATGCTACAGAGTAAATATTGGTTTCACGCCAACAAAATTGTACTCATGAAGTATGATTGCAAATATTTGACTTTGAGTTGATATCAAGCAAATGCCTGATGCACACGCTATCACTTAGAATTTTTATAGTTGGCATGAAAGGGGGGATGATATTGGGCTTGTGTGGGATATTAGAACCTAAGAGGCATAGAAAAATGTTCAAAACAAGAGTCATGGTTGGCACAGTGGTATATCCTAGATCAAAGCCAGAAGCAAATTAGCCCAAAGCAATAAATTAGTCTAGTTTATTTTGGGAGATAATTAAAGTAAATTGCATGATTATTATCCTTATCCAGTTGATATGGAAAATAGCATTTATGCCATTGCTGATACCCATGCTGTTGGCAACCATAATCATTACTACCCACAAAGGGCAATTGATTTGTGTCTTTACCAATATGTTAACTACTAGCATGCAGGAATGCAGACGACAAATCGACGATCGCTTGACGCAGTCGCACATATGCCATGTTTGTCTATGCATCGAAGTGTGTCATACTCATCGGAAATGACACATGCATAAATTGGTAAGTGCGGTCTGCAACTGCATCACCACCAGAAGCCATATCACTTGCTTGAAGCAAATGTTGCTCCCAAAATAAAATAATGACCTATTGGATTTTGTTGATCCTAAATGATCTAAATTTTGCCATGTTAATTCTTGCATTACAAATTAAAATCAGGTATACAATTTATCACGCTTAATTAAATATGGTGTTTCTGTTGAACAATAAATATCCCCATCGAATAGTTATACTATTTGGGTGATTCAACTATATTTGGAGTCTAGAAGAAGATCTTGTATTTCTATGTAGTTTAACTATGGTCAAATATTTTATGTTCTGACATTATATTTATGCTCCTGAAGAGCATCTTGTGGTTTTATGCTATTAGAACATACTGCTTACGACCATAAGAAAATATGTTGTGTAATTATAAACTAATTGAAGTTTAATAATCCAAATTATTTAAAATATGGTATAAGTAATTGGATCAAAACTTGGGCAAATAATAAAAAAGCTAGTCTATAGAATAAGTCTGCCAACTCTCGAACTCTCGTCGTAGATTAATAACCAACTAGAAGTTGGAATATCCAATAGAATGATAGGATCATGCAGTTTTCGTGCATTAGGGGGAGAGAAATGCCCAAAAGTTCGAATGCCGTCATATTTTACAGAAGTAAAAAAAATCTTTAGTACTAAGATATATGCACTAGTCAAGCTAAACTTAAAGTTTAGTTTATACTCCTATACGCCAGAATCGGGGAGCCTGCCAGATACTTTCCAATTATAGAGGAGTTACAACAGTGTTTACTTGCAGTAAATACGCCGCTAAGAGTGGAATACCTCGGGTTGAATAGTATATCAACCTCTGTGAAATTGACTTATTGGTTCTTGATCTAAAATATGTGGGTCACCTGTGGATCTAAGATCTAATAACACTAGTCAAAACAATTATTAATCTCTCCTTGAACTCTCCTAAAGAGAACTCAAATTGAAGGTGAAAATACTTGATGAAGAGGTTCATCATGAAGATGAAAGCCCCAACAACTTGATGTGCACATATTACAATGCTGGGAATGTGGAACGACCAAAAATATTTTGTTTGGGGAATAACAAAGATCTGGTTAACACTGAGATACCCTCAATTAGCAAGATATGGGAGAAAAGTTGTTGGCAATCACTTCGTCTCTACAATTGCTAAATTTTCTCTTATGAGAATATGGATTCGGAACCAAAGTCCATGACCGAGCACTTGAAGCGTTCATAATAGGGCACATAATGAAAGCATATGAGGCTGAACCATAATTGCTAAATAAAAGTCTTGCAACTAGGTAGTTCAGACTTGACGGGTCATTATGAATATAATGTAGTAGTGAAAGCTATGGTTCAAAAGTCTCCATAGAGACAGTTATTCTCCTATTATGAACGATATAATGTTCTGTTGCATAATAATTTTGGCAAATGGTATAAACAAATAAATAAAATATGCAGTCAATGGGTGCTGAAAATCCTTGATGAGATCCTCGAAGGTCTCAAAATTCCTAGTAAGAAAGGAAACAAAATCATAATATATATAAAACCCATACCCAATAGGCTCTTACCTATAGTAAGAGCATCTCTCTAAAGGAAATTATCTTATTAGTCGATCTCTTAATCACACTAATGATCATATGATCCCTAGAAGGGGACAAGGACCCATCAAGACCCGAAAGAATAAAATGACGAACCTAAAAACTAGAAGTGCACCACAAAAGCTTTTATAAAGTGCATCTTCCACCATAAGTTAGTGGAATTGTGGTTTCCTCTAGTTCTATAAAGGTACGACATATATTGGTGATATTGGCAATTAATCCTGTAACACCCTGGCTATTTGGAAGCCAAGATGTCACCTAAACAATCTAACATACAACCATAATGCGAAAGAATTTGAATAATGTCTCTTCTAATGACATAAAGAGACTAATATTTAATAATACCACGGCATGAAAATAATCTGAATCCAAATAATTATATCGCAAGGATGATCAAAGATCACAAGTAGAACTTATCAATCACCATCTAAATTCTTTTATTACAGTTTATCAATTAACAAATGTAAGATAGGAACTAAATCATAAAGTTGAACTGGAATATGGTGAAGTGAATGTTTAGTGCGTGTCTACTCCCTCCCGATAGAGCCATCATCACTGATCACCTAAAATAAACAAACAAAGCAAAAATGAGTCTGAGACTCAGCAAGTACAGTAAATAATTGAACATATAACAATTATAAACAAGATAACATCTTTAAGGAATATGAACATAACACTGAATGGATATATGAATGAATGGTATGAATTGATTGAATGAAATGAAAAGGACTGCACACGTGCTTATACCGGTATAGCTAGTGACACACCCATCGGTATTCACTTAAGCCCGCATTTAACAAAATACGGGGATCTAAATCCCATATGAAGAACGTTTCATACGGGTGTCCAAATATGCCCACATTGGAATGGTGGGTCTTACGTGCCCATACTGGAATTGATGGGTCTTTATAATCCACTCCCGTGGAAGGAACATGAAAATGGATGCATGTATTGAAATATGAATTATGAAAGACATCATATCCAAACATGGATATAACACATAATAAAGGAACATAACCTTTGAATATTCTCATGGATCACAGAAAAGCACAATACGAACATCAAGCATTCAACATTCACTAATCATAAGAATATCAAAGTACTTGCCTCAACCGTGAGACGAAAAGATGACGACATTAAAGCTTTCAATCCTGGTGCTCACCAACATCTGGAAACCATAAAGTATACTAAGTATACTAATCAAGAGTGCTCAACAAAGCAAAAGAACATAACGAGAACGATCGCTCCCGAGCGCAACACAAAACTAGCAATTTCACCTGACTATAATCTGTCCAAACTGTTGGTTCTCAAAGAAAATTCATAACTTTTGAGTCACAGCTCCAAAGTTATGAATCCAAGTTTCGGACTTTACACGAGCTTAGCTACAACTTCCCGGTGATCGAAAGAACAAATTACTCCATCTAAACCCTTGATTTTAACCCCAAGACCGTTCTGTCATCTTGGTACTTTCAACTTGGAAAATCATAACTCCCATTTGGTACAACCAAAATCAATTATATAAACCTTTCTGGAAACTACAAGGAACTAGCTTCCTGAATAAAATTATTTCAATAATTCCCAAGGTGCGAGAAAAGTCGCTAACAAGTTAATCTTTCTCTCATCCACAAAGAGGGACAGATTACAACATGAACTTCAAAATTCATATCTTCCGTTCTACCGTCCAAAACTTATAAACTTTAACTTCCTTGAACCATCATGAATTTATCTACATATCTCAAGGAGACCAACCGATGATATTCATTCATCTCTATACCCTAAATCTCTGAACTACGTTCGTTGCCCAGATCCAGAAACTGAACCAACATCCCGACTTGAAAAATTCATAACTTATTCATCGTCCATCCAAAAATTACGAATTAAGACTTTTTGGAAAGTCCACGCAATTCTCCACATAAGTCTAGGAGACACTAAACGCTGGATCCAATCGGAACTACCTCAAAAACTCGTATCAAAAGAACTACAGATTCTGCGGTCTACACACTGCTGCACAGAATTCTAATGACGACGAAATTCAAACAAAGAAATTACGAAATCCAAAGGGGAAAGCGAGGATACCCACAAAATTGCTGAATCCTTTCGCGAAGACCCCTCTCCTTTACCTTTACCTCTCCCTCTCCCTCTCTTCCTCTCCCTTCTTCTTCCTCCTGATGGCCGTGCAAGGGCGACAAAGGGCGACATGGAGGGCGTGGCAGCAGGGGGAAGGGTTTGCTACAGTGGTGGCAGCGCTACAGTATCCATGTGCTACAGTAAAAGGCACCTAGGGTTTGCCTCCCCCCACCCTCTTAAGTGGTTCCCCACTTGGGCCAAAAAGCTATGGGCCAAAGGCCCGAGATTATTTCTCCTCTAAAAATCTGATTTCTCTTTTTAATTCTTGTTAAATACCTTTCTCATTTCAACTAATTCTCTAATGTTAAACAGGATATTACAAATCCCCTAAATGCCAAAACTAAGACTACTTATATTTTACTCTAGAGTGGTACAACTATACTTTATAGTTCTATAGAATAGGCTGTTCGTTGCAACTAATTTAACCACCCAGAGATAGTTACAAAATATTAAGACCTAAAAGGTTTTGATTAATTGTATCGAAAGGCATACAACTTTGCAACTAGTATTACCCCAAGGATAATTTACTTGTGTTGCACAATCGAATAGTGGTCAATCAAATAGTGGTATTTGATAAATTAAGCATGTTACTCGACTAGTGTTTATCCCAAAATCTCGGATGAGTAACATGATATTTGTATGTAAAACTCAGTATTATGGTAATCCAGTTGATTTGATCACAATATACTTGCCTATATTTATTTTCAAAAATGCATGAAAGCAATTAGAGCAACAAGATTTCAATAGAAGTTGTCCTTAGGGGAGTGTCGGGGCCCTCTGTGTATAATGCACTAGTCTAGGATCAAGCTACTGCACACAGTATCAACATAGATGAATATCATTCCACACAAAATGAATATAAGGATAAATGACTAATTTGATTAATAAATAACGGTTGTGACTTTATGACCGAGTTTGCAATTATTAAGCGATGTAGGGCTCACACTAAATAAAGAAACGACAGTAGAACAAAAGCAACTCAAGTGGAAATGCATCGACTTGCCACTGGCAACCTGTAACACCCCAGCCCAACACTGAGCTTGGAATGCCACTAAACTACCTTAACAATATAATTTACATCAACCTACATTAATAATATAGCAAGATGATATTCCAAAATTGGCACAAAACCAAAAGCACAAATTCTATAGAATGTACAAACAAGTCCTAATCAATCATCTTGGGTTGTTAAATATCTATCATGTCCTAAAAGATATTCCATCATAATGATATCTTGGTTTCCCATGACAAAAGATCATATAACTGAGTGTAAGCAATGCTCCAAGTGCTAACCCTTCCCAAGAAGCGTCGTCAACAATCACCTAAAAACAACAGTAGAGCAAGAGTGAGTCTACGGCTCAGCAAGCACAATGGTAAGCAGTGTACAATGCTTAATCAACAATACACAATATCATTATTAACATTAATTGTTCTATTTTCTTTGTTCCCATGCTCAATCATTCAGTTCTCTTTTTTTTATTCACATACTCAATCATCAACTATCTTTCATTCCATGCATCTCTACACTACATGTCCACATACACTTCTTTTGCGTATACTGGTATAGCATGAGTGTTCACCCGTCGATGACACACTCTCAAGCCCGTCCTCTTCAAGGATCGGGGACCTCCTCCACTCCCGTGGAGTTGTGATCAACATGATCACCTTCTCTTATGCAATGATGCTTATAAATGGATAAATATTCATAGTTTCATCAACATTACCATTGTCCAACAATATCATATCCAACAATAAGGAATAAATACTAACTATTAACATTACTTGCAATTAAATAAGTAAAAGCACAACAATTTGATGATAATAAATGGTAAAGCATACAGTGATCAACCAATGACCACTGTCTACCATGCACTTGCCTTTTATCCTTGTGACGCTGGAAAGCGAAACAGTGGCAACGCACACGAGACCGCACTCCCTAGACAAACAATCCAACACGCACCTCAAAAATCATACATTACAACTCCTACACTTTATTCTAACCGTAATCGCACGCCTACACCAAACTGATCTTTTTACTCGAAACTACCAGATACATTACCCGCTGCCCCAACAATAAAATTATCATAAATTCTATTCTACTCGCCCAAAAATTATGTTCTTGAGCTCTCTGGAATGCTTAAGAAATTATCTACACTTTTCATGTATGAAAACACTAATCATCTCATTTACTATTTTTAATCTCAGATTACTCGAGATCTTTGTCAAGGAGGACAACTCTCTAGACAAAGAGCTTACCAAATTGTAACTCACAATCTAATCATCCAATCAATATGATTAAATATTCTATGGAAAGATACCGTATGGGCGATCGGGACATGCGATAGGCGCGCACGCCAAGCGCGATAGCGGGCAAACATGCGTGGCAAGCAAACGAGCGGCAGTGCACGACGCTGCATGCAATGCTCGGCGACGTGTCAGAGGTGGCTACGCCTCCACGCTACCGGGAAGTCGATGATGGGAACGCCGCGATCGCGGCGCTACGCACAGGAAAAACAAAAGAGCTACTAGGGTTTGATTTTATGGATTTTTGGATCCCCTAATCCCCATGTCCCCTTTTACATGGCACTCCTCTCTAAAATTTCCAAAGCGTCTTGTTTTCACATACCCCGTTTTCTTTAATTACGCACTCATCCTTAAGAGGTTATGCTCGAAAAACCCACCTTTTGTTTTCCCTCTAAAGCGTTTTGGGATATTACACAACCGATCGATCATGACCTAACGATCACCATCCTCGTATAGTTCCTCCTCGAAAGTAGACGACGATTCCTCCACCTCCTAAATGATTGCAGAAGAATGAGTACTCAGTACTCAACAAGTTGTACCATAGAATATAATTATAGATGATGGCTTATTCCAAAGAAAGTGGCTTCTATGGCTATTTTGCATGAAAGCAATATTTGCAATTGAATACAAATAACATATTGGAAGTGTAGCTTGAAACAAATAACAATAATAATTTTAACAAGTATTTTCACAAAGCTTCCATAATCAAATCAATTTCTTTCACACAGTTGCATAAGTTATCCCACATAGCTATCCCTTCCCACTTGTTTTTAATTAAAATCTACCCCTCGTGTGAAATTCCCGAGCATGTCCATGACAGTGGATGCGGCTATTCAAATAGATTAATTAACACTCTGCAGAGGTAGTATACTTTACCCACACGATATAACTAGTGTAGCTAGCACTAATGTAATATCCCGTTTAAACATAAAATAAATAAGTGATTAGTACTGAATTTAAATAGAATTCGAGAAAGAATTGGAGGTATTAGAGGGGCGTTTTTGCTCTTATTGAAGAACCTGGGCCTTTGGCCCACGGTGTCTTGGCCCAATTGAGTCGGTCGACCTTAAAAGAAAGGGGGAAGGCCACCCAAACCCTAGCTCTTGTGTGAGGACCCCAGTTTATTTGGCTTGTAATGCTTAACCAACCACCTGGCCCTAGCATCACAAGTCAAATAAACTGATCCTCGAGATATGTATACCTCCTGAAAAGCAAGATACACACCTGGTACAAAATCGACATCAATTCCATTCCAAACATAGAGTCCAAACACAACACTACCAAATGTAAGATAAAAATAGTAGAGTTATTACGCACAAAGGCCGACAGCCACAAGATACACAAATAACGAAAGAAGACAGCGGAAGCAAAAGTGCCATAAGATGGCTATAAACAAAGCCAATCGCGTGCCTCCAACCCACAAGGCATCTCGACCGACCGCCAAGTCTAGTCGCCCACGAAACGGCAACACACTCACGTAAGTGAGACCTTGGGCTCACCTTCTTCCTCTGCAACAAAACATTAAGCAGCACCGAGTACAAAGATTGTCTTTGTACCCGCAAGACTGACGTGTGAACTAGCGCACTGCTCATATGCTACATGCAGCTTATTTGGTGGAGGCCATATGTTTTATTTGCATAAAGCCAACTTTATTTGCAATAATGTAATACAGCTTTAAAGGCAAGTTTGCAATTCATTTTTAAGATTGAAAATAATAAGATTTGATAATAATACAAAAGAATAGTGATAAAACATCCTAGAAGTGACTATCCCAATAGTCACCACAACAATAGCACTAATCCCGCATTCGCATCACCCATCAAATTTTTAATTTAAATGTTGTAGTCTAGTTCTTGGGGCGATCCGAGCGTGTCCATAACCTAGACGAGGCTATTCGAATAGTTTTAACCTCGCAGGTGTACCAATGTACCCACACTTCGCACCGCTTTAAGCCAAAGCACACTTCAAGGTATGTCGCACAACTAAGTCCTACGAGACTTTTTCCAATATTGTGTATTAACTACGAGCCGCTCGTATGGATAGAAACCCATACGCTACATGGTAAAGCCGAAAGACAACTACCCACTCAGATAAAGCTTTTCTGACAACTACCATGCTCCCACCTCCATCCCTCTCGCGACCTCCTCGCGACCGAGCCAATACACGCCAAAGTACTAGGTCAAGAGAGGTCCCATATACTCTAGGGTGGCGCAAGTAACTCGGTCCTTAATCGACTGGGCACCTTTCCAATCACACCCAACAGATCACACCAGTCTTACCATTGTGCCCAAGTCTAAATCATTTTTTTGTTTTCATTTTTAATTTTGCAATTAAACATAGCAGAAATACTAAAACATAGTAAATTTTGTGTGATCAAGGTTACCGACTAAAGTCGATAACCGCCCGCTTCTACCGATAGCTAAGCCTGTCAAGCAAGTTGACCGATCTACTAAGTGATAAGAGATCATCCAAATGATCTCTAATCACAAAGAAATAACCTAGGCTCGTAGTAGAGATCAATATTTTGTCTACGAATATGCAACACGGATTTAACTAATCAATTTAACACAAATTAAGCAATGCATACATACAAATTGAAACAAAATATTAGACTTTAAAATATCGATAAACATGATCAAACGCTGTTCGGTCTTTGTTGCTCAAGTTGTTATGAGGGTCGTTTCGGGGTTACCAGAAATATCGAATCCTAACGATTGAACAAAACAAATAATAAGAACGAATAACACCGACAAAACTCAAACATGCAACAACAAACAAACATACCAAAATTCACACAGTAGCTAAAGCATGATATAACAAAATTTTAGAAACAGAGAACAACTCATTTTAAGTGGTTATAAATTTTCTAAGAATTTTCCAAGCTAACAATACACATGAAAACACTAGTTAATTACTTAACAAATTTTCATGAGCAGAAACAATGTCTAAAACCTAACCTGATAATTAGCACACTAAAAATGAAAATTTACAGAGTTGGTTTTACTGGATTTAGACAATTATTGAAAAAGACATGAATTTCCTAACTTGGAAAAACACCATTTAATTAATTAACAGTTTTTTGCTACAGAGACAAGGTTGAGACTAATTTTAATAAATAGCACAATTAAAATGAAAATGAACAGCACTGGTTTCATGCGATTTGAATAAAAATTGAATTAGTTATGCATTTTCTAAGTTTAAATGAATTAACAGTGCAACAGAAAACATATAACAGAAATACTACAGCATTAAATCCTTTTTCTACCCACAGCCAACTAGCCCAGATCATCGATGTGGGGCGAGCGAAAGTGTCGACTGAACCGCCGTCACGAAGGTGACGCTCGGCGTATTCTAAGAATACGCTCTTCGCTACTAAAGTGTACTTCTAACACATACTCACAGAGAAATACGCTTTCAAACAGAGAAAACATATAACCAGAGCTACACAAACCTAACTGACAACATGGACCCACATGGCAGTGACTCAGAGAACAAATAACGGGCTGGATTAAAGGATTTCTAAACGCGATTAACTAAAGAGGGCCCACAAATCAGTGATACTGACTAAAGATGGTTATCACTAAAAAGTAGGGTTAAACCTTAACGCCGCCGCAGGCTTACCGCGACCACAAGGACGGTGGTGCGGCGCACGATGGTTCTCGCGAACCAGAGGTCTTAGGGCGAGTGAGTGGTACCTAAGGTTCGCAAAGATCTCACGAACCCGTGGCGGTGACGCGAGCCCGATGGTCGACGGAGATGGGCTCACGACGCGGAGGCGGAGAAGAAGGTGCGTGCTCGCGAGAAGACGCCGTGAGCTTGAGAAGACCGGAAGGTGCGCCACGGAATCGCCGCCCGGGAAGGATACGCCTGCATAATGCCGACGAAGAAGGTCCGAGGCGCCGGAATCACCGCGCGCGTAAATACCGCTCGGAGAAGAAGAAGTCGCACACCCTCCACAATGCATCAAAGACAGAAACGAGCCCACCGTGAGCATCAGTGAAGCATTGCGATCAAGTGAGATCAACCGTTGAGGCTTGAGACTCACCAGAACGCAAACGAGCTCACGGAGCCGAGCGCCGGAGGTGGAGACGACGATACCACCCCTGGTGATTCACTGGACGCCAAGAACCCGGGATGGGCAAAATGGAGGCGGCGTCAAGCGTGGATCACGGTGGTGCGTCGCAGCTCAAGGCGGCGCGCATTCGCGGCGCCGCTCTCGGTTTTCTCCCGAAGCTAAGAAATGGGCGAGAGGGCGTAAGAATGGCTGCGAGAAGGAATGGACGACCTAGGAGGTAGATGGACTTGAGGCGATCCTCGAGGCGGACACGCCGCCTCCCGCGTGGCAATGACGAGTCGCGTGGCACGCGCATGCGCATCGCCAACAGCTCCCGGAGGCAATGAGTCGGCGAGGAAGAACTCCGACAGTGCGACCCATATGTCGACGAGACAATGCGGCGCAACAGATACTTAGACTCGATCAAGAATGTATCGACCGCTGGATCCAAACGGACGGTGAGATTGGTGTATGCATTCTGACAGTCGGTTCGCGACGCAATGTGGATCGCTCGATTTGCATCGGACGGTCACGATCGATTGGACTCACGCCACGGTGCGATTAGTTGACACGATCGAGCCAAGTGGTGCTGTTCGATTTGAGTCGGACTCGGTTCGAGCGACAAACAAGTGTTTTCGATTTTTGATTTTAAAAGCCGAGAGAGTTTAGGGAATTTTTAGAGATAGATCCCAGCTCCAAAATTTCCGAAATTTTATGGTAGCTCCTTGAGACAGAGAACAACATTGCATAAATTTTCCAGAACTTTTATGCACTGAAAAGTTCTGAGAAATTCACAAACATGTTGACCTAGGATTTGACCAGATTTTCAACTAGTTTGACTTGGCCATTTGAAATAGCAAATAAAATCTAAAATTGTGAAATAATTCAGGAAGGTAGATAGGATGATCAAGATGACAGGAAAAATATTCCTAAGGGATGATCACAAGTTTGAAGGCTAAGAATGTGCTGACAACAATTTCCATTCACAAGAATTTAATTCTAGAAAATGGAAATTGCTAGGGAAAAATGTAGAAACTTTCAAATGATTTGAAGAGACAACAAAAGTTTTTATTTCTCCTCAAAATTTTACATTTGAAATACAAACCCTAAGTTAGGGCTGTTACATCTTGCCACTGTAGCACCTCCCCTCCCAAAGCGCTGCTACCTCCTTGCTCGACCAGTAGAAGAAAGGTGGAAGAGAAAGAAAGGAGGAAGAGAAGGAAGGGGAGAGGAGATTCTCGCAGGATTTTCAACGAGTCACAGCGTGTCTGCAAGGGTGATATTCAATCCTTCATTGATTTGTTTAATCCTTCTGCTATGCAATTTGTTGTCGAATATCATATTGGTTCCCTGTTGTCAATAGATCGATAATATGCAGCTCTGTTTGATCCATAGATTTGAAATAGTTCAGTGCAAAATCAGGTTTTGTGTCTCTTGAAGAATTGTGGGAAATTTCGTTAGGTTTCAGTAGGATCTGAGTTTGCATTATTTGAAGTTGTGGTTTTCGAGTTATGATTTTTGCATTGCCAATGTCTAGAACCTCTGTCAGGTTATTGCAGTCGTGGTATTAAATAGATTAAAATTGGATAAAGGCCTAATCGGGGATGTTTCCCAAAATGACCTTTATAGACAATTCAATTAGCTTTTAGTATTGTTAAAGAACACCATTTTTAGATCTTTAGGACGAAAGATATGTTCGTTTCAATCTTACTATCCAGAATGTCTATCAGAGTGTGACAGTTGTTTTGATCTGTGTGTTAAAATTAGTTAAAGGCAAAATCTGAGCATCCGCCAACTAGACTTGTGTAGACATTTTTGTAATATTTCTAGAGAGCCCAAGTTCATGTTTTTTGGACAAGTATAATGAAAGTTATGGGATTTTGAATCATTCAATGCAATTATGTCCTTCTGTTGGGGACAGTCGGGAAATTTGATATGTTAGCAAATGTTGTTGCACAATAGAAAAATTAGATTAAGTTTGTTATGAAAGCTAATTCTATGGGGATTCCAGAATGTCTTAGATCACTATCTTTGGTGGTACCAATTATAAGTTATGGAATTTCTAAGTCGTTAATACCGAAGATGACAGAACTGTCTTCAGAGATAAAACAAGGGTTTAGATGAAATAATATGAACTTGTGATCACTTGAGAACTTGTGGGTATATGTGTGTAGATTCCAGAGAACCTGAGTTCATGATTTTTGGAACTAAAGATCAAAAGTTATGATTTTTCTAAGGTGTCTGTCCTGTTTTGGACAGAATAGTGTTCGGGAAGGAATAGTATCGTTTGGGTTGCGATTAGGAGCAGATTTGTCTATCTAGTTTTATTGCAATGTGGTGTGATTTTGGATGATATTCTTAGCCTGTTTTACGAATGTCAGGTGGTGATGTGAAGCCGGGGTTAGAGCCCTCTTCTCGTCGTCACCCGTCACACGATTAAGGCAAGTACAATTTCTAGTACGATATTGTGTGTTGGGCAATATTGTTGATTTGATGCGTGCTTAATATGATTAAGCATGATGAAAATGTTTATTTCACATTTTATTTATGATGATCGATAATTGATAATTCTTATGAGAACATATTGTGGATTGTTCATTTCATTTCATTTCATATCAAGCATGCATGTTGGCATGATATACCCACGAGAGTGGGCATTGAGATCCCCATATTTAAGATATGGGCAATGGGTCCCCATCTAAAAAGGATAGGCAATGTGTCCCCATATTTAAGATATGGGCATTGGGTCCCCGCATTTGATAATGCGGGTATCAGTGAACACCGATGAGTGTAACACTCTGCTATACCGGTATATGCAGAAAAGAAGATGTGGCATGAACATGATTTGCATTGCATTGCATTGCACTCATGAGAAATGAATTGTTTGTTTTACGATGAGAATGTATTGTTGATGATATGATGCTTGTATATGGCTATTCTTACTTGTACTTGCTGAGTCTTGGACTCACTCTTGTTATTTGTCATTTTAGGTGATCGTTGAAGACGACATGCATCGGGAGGGAATAGGTCATGGAATGATAGCAATTTTGGGCACTTCACATCACTAGACATTTATTTCACTTGGCTAAAGTTCAGTTACCAAATTTAAATGTAATAAATGGTTAACTTGTGGAATTTCTATTTTCACATGGTTTTACCTGCTATGGAGGTTGTATTACCTATTTAACTCTTGGTTACATGCTGATGAGGACACACCTAGCAAATATATAATATCATCACATGTCAATATCATGATGATGTCATCGCACATGTCAGCATACTTAGCCAGGAAGTATAATGATGTCATCGCTTACATCCGCAAATATGTGATGTCATTGCTTAGAACACAGACATTGTTCTCTTCCCCCAAATACTACTCTAACACCAATTGGGCCAATCACAAGAGCTAGAACAAAGCAAATGAATCAAGAGGTGAATCATTTCCAATTGATTTATATAAGAATAGATTGCTACATAATGCCTCTATCTACTTTACTTGTTATAAGGTTTCATGAAGAATCTTTGGAGGCAAAGCAAAATTGGTTACTACAACTTCAAGAACAAAGGAACCAACACTTAACAATGCATGTTGCTTATTGGTGCAAGGAGATGAGTAGTGGGACCCATCTATGGAGAACAACCAGTGGGGCCCACTAGCAAATGTCATTATCAAAATGATGTCATCACATAGGTCATCATAGCTGCAGAAGATCGTGTAACCATAGAAGATCAGCATGACATGATGTAAGCGCATACGTCATCATAACCACAGAAGATCGTGTAACCACAGAAGATCATCATGAATGTGACGTAAGCGCATATGCCATCAAGAGTACTGTAGCAAACCGTCGTACTGTAGCTAGGGTACTATAGCACCACCCTAAAAACCTATATAAGGAGGAGCATCCCTTCCATGTAACTTAGAGTTTGAAATTCAGAAATAGAACACTTGTTTCTCTTTGTGTGTGAGCTATTTCCACCACCTATTGGGATTGGGTGTTATCTCTGAGTTGCCACTCCGTTGTTCTTGTGATTCTTTGGGATTGCTTGAACGTGTTTGCTCCACGATAGCGAGTAGACGAAGGTCGTAGCGTGTGGTTGAGTAATTTGAGTGCTGCAGGCTGTCGTATAGAGACGGTGGTTGGCCGCATCAATTGCTAGGTTGCACAGGCTAGTTATCTTCAATCCTATGCCGTGAAGATTGGGACAACCCCGCGGTCACCACATCACATGCTTAGATGTTAAGTTTATATGTTGACTAGATAGTTTTGCCAGTGTTGATAGTGGTAAGTAGTTATGTGTTAATTGTTCCATTCGGTTTATAGAATTTAAGTTGCTGAAATTTATGACTAGTCATTTGGTAGAAAGATTATTATTTGAGTCTAGCTGATAATGATACTTGTTTAATGATTAAAATTGGTAATGATAGTAGTCGTAGGTGACATTTTGGGCTTTTGTTAAGCCGGGGTGTTACAACTAATCATAACAAAACGTTTCTGAAACTTTATCTCAACAATTGACACTCCCGTCGTGCTTACTGCTAGCACCAACCCCCAAACAGGTGGTTGGCATGTCACACACCGCTTGACTTGAAGACGGTGAACCACTCATAAATGTGAACCGCCACACAGTGTAAACACACTTCCAACCCGCACACATGTAACACCCTAGCTATGCACGGAAGCCAAGATATTACTTAAAAGTCTAACATACATCAACAATATGAAATAATTTTAGCAATCTATCAACTAATATCATGTAGGAATCAACAAATGATAGAATGATCATAAGAATTGAATCAGAATTCAACAACATATCAAACTCCAATTGCCCAATCATATTGAATCATCTATGATAAACCTATCAATAGACTATACGAAGATCTTAGGCAAATACTATCTCAACATATCATAATGGAAGAGGATATCAACCATCAAACTCCAATTATTACAATCCAACATTTATCCAATAGAAGGTAACGACAAGTTCATCTAATTAAAGGTGATTAAAGTAATGTGAATGAAGTGTTCCGTGACTATTCCCACCCAAGCATGCCGTCTTCAATATTTACCTAAAACAAATAAACACAACAAGAATGAGTCCACGACTCAGCAAGTACAAGGAATAATATGAACAACAATGAATAAAAACATGACAATCACCTTATAGAATATGAACGTAGAATAGAAGAAATCACATGAATGAATAAAATACATGAACTCCATACGCTTATGTCAGAGTAGCCATGAACACCGTTGGTGTTCACTCATGCCAGCATTATCAAAATACGGGGATCCAAGGCTTGTATGAAGAATATTTCATAACAAGAATCCAATCTGCCCACATTGGAATGGTGAGTCTTACATGCCCATACTGGAATTGATGGGTCTTTACATCCCACTTCTGTGGGTGAATCATGAACAATGAATGAATATATGAATTTTTGAAATGAAATCTCAAGAAGTAAGGATTCTCTTACATGGATCAAACATAAATTATTGAAAATTACTCGAGAGACTATAGTAGTTATTCATGGCATGAACATCAAGTAATATGAACAAACAACAAAGAATACATCACACAATGTACTTGCTTTCGATCCATGCGATGCGTTAGGAGGCAAGGATGAAGCCACTAATCTCGAACCCTCCTCCTACACAATTGAATTACTTGAATAAGAACAACGTGAACATGACATTACTCGCAACACTTAATCTCATCTTCCTATACCAAAGGTTTATACAATTGTTCTATCCAATTTAGACGATAGTTTAACAGGAGACTATACTGGACAGCGGTATTAAAACCTTCATAACTTTCGCTCTGAAACTCATGAATGAGTGATCTTAGACTCTATGGAAAGATACTGAAATCCTCTACAATAATTTAGTTGGTGTGCCTTTCTAATTCGGCGAACTTCCATGTCTAATTATCTGATGAAAGTCTAAACCATAAATTGTCTGACAGAATTAAACAACAGTAGTAAATAATTAATAACTTTTGATTGGATTAACCAAAATCAATATTTTTATCAATCGGGAAAGCTGAGCATAACCTTCAAAAGTCTAGTTGGATCGGCCCTCAAATTATGCCTTTAACAAATCTAAATTAATGAACAAGACGATTGTCCAAATTCGTCGGACTTTCTGGACAGCAGCAATAAAATCAATGTAACTTTTAAAACACAACTCCGATTTGGGTGATCTTTGAACCTATTGTAAGCTGAGAATGAGACCTACAAATCTCTAGGAGACACTAATCCTTGACTCTACTTAGATCTAATTCAAAACCGCGCATCAACAGATAGACATATTCAACCGATCTACACAGTAGCTACCATCTAGCATATGGAGACAATACGCATAAGATCGATCTACCAAAACTAATGGGGATCACAAATTTACCCACAAGAACGACACGGGATGCCACTGAAACCTTCATGACGACCTCCCCTTCTCTACTTCTTCCTCTTCCTCTCTTCCTCTTCTCCTCTACCATGGCTGGCAACGCAAAGAGCTTCTTCCTCCTTCCTTTGGCAGGCAACAATGGAGAAGCACCGGAGGAGAGGGGCATGCTATAGTAATGGCGGCGCTACAGTACCCTGCTACAGTAAAAAGTAGTGGTCGGCTAGGGTTTTGGAGAGTCGGGCACCTCCCCCCTCTTGGTCCCCGTATGGCCGGCCCACAAGAGTTACAAAGCCTTGGGCCAAAAGCCCAAGGTCCAAAACCTCTCGGCCTAAATTTTTGAGTAATTTCCTCTCCAATTTATGTTGTTCTCTCTAAACTTTATTGCATTCACTTGAATATTCGGGATATTATATTCTACCCCCCTTAACAGAATTCAACCCCGAATTCTAACTGTCGAAATAAACAGAAGAACAACTGCCACTGAAATGAAACAACAATTAACCCGTTCCAGTTGTAAACACACCCGAATATGGCTCGCACATGCGAGACTCCAGCTCCCATGTCGCTTCACGCTCACACGGATGCGCCCATGGCACCTCAACGGATACCAACGTCTTATGCACCAATGCTCGTCCCGACCTCTCCAATATACGTACTAGACGAGACTCGGACGTGGGGTCTTACTCGATGGTCAACGGCTCTACCAAAAACCTCAAATCACAAATTTTCGAGGTTCCCACTCAGCACCAGAACATACCAGACATTTCATACCTCGCGTATGAACCGGAGACGATCATAGCGATACGCTCACTTCCAAATCCCCGCAACTATCGAAAACAAATCAATGTACCTTGGGCCAACTTCCCTTTTGGTACTAAAGCACATAACATGCCCAACCCACATGGAACTCTTGTCCCACTTCTCAATCGGTTTCTTCATCCAACAAAGGAGCACCTCCTTTAACCGGGAACACACAACAAAATTTGCTTTAAACAACTCTTTTATAACCAGAACCCAATTGAAAATAACAAATTCTCATTGCAACCACGAATGGTAACTTCACACTAAAAGGGTCAAATTCGAAAGTGGAGATTCATCATGAAATCCCTTCCACTTTCCAGGTAGACAGTTTACAAATAAACACCACATAAGCCGAAAGAGCAATAGCTTAAATACTTCCTTTAATCTTTTTAAACAAATAAGGACCACACATGACATCATAAAGCCAAGCTCAAATTACGAAAAAAAGCATCCGTCAAAAACACATAGCTCAAATGAGAATCAAGAAAACGTTTCGCTACTCGAGGAAACATTCTTTTTTCTCAGTTTTTTTTTCTTTTAGGACTAAAATTTCTCTCAAACTTTGAATTCGAATTCATCACATACCACCCGAGCTCAAATCTCTTAAATTGGCACCCTCAAAACCATGCTCAAACCGACATACACCATCCACACCTTCGTAGAGAGGCTCTATCGATCCCCACCGAAACACTCTAGACAACTCCTTCTACTAACGACATTAGTTTGACAGATGACACCCAATGCACCTCGAAATAGATCTCACGCAATCACATCACCACAAACTTTTGAGAATAAACAACTCAGAATCCTCAGTACACACATTCATGTACTACATTAAAAGAGTTCTATCAATGATCATCCCACTGTTCGGAATCTATCCTTTATTTTGTTTCCTCTACAAAATCATTGGGCGACCAAAGATTTAGAATAGAAAATGCAAAGTCCAAATTTAACCTCCAAAACCCCTACAACGAACTTTTCGTACAACAGATGGAGAAATCCTCAGATCAAATCTCTAAAATTCCCACAATTCCAACATACTTGCTCATTGACATCATCATGGAAACATTTTCCTGTCCAGATTACCCCTACAAAGATTATAACTCTCAGAGGGTTACTCAATATGTCTGAGTCATTCTTGACATCAACTCAATCCTTCCCAATATCCCATTAATTGCCACAACGATTAAATTACTTTGTAATCCCAGTCTCATTAATTCACATCATCATGAATCACATACATAACCTCGCAATAACAACCCAATCGCGACACTCTATAACTTGATCAAGATTTCTATACTTTTGATAATTCCCAACATTTCAACATGAACTAAGGTTCTAGAATTACACTTTACCATAGGTTCTACTTAGTCGTAACACTAATCAGCTTTACTTCAACGACAAACATTCCATTTGAATCAAATTTCCTCCAAGCGGTACAGGTCAAGACCAATTCATCTTCTACTACTCCTCCAATAGTTTGGTAGCAAAATCTCACCACGACAGTTACTTGACCACCACCAAACCGTTGCCAGTTTACGCTTTGTAAAACCTTGTAATACAGATCTGTTGATCCTTTCTCAAAAGGAAGAGGCGAACAATGCCAAGTTTCGACACACAAGGAAACACTGCTCCTCACAACGAGCAAGAAATCAAAAGATATAGTCTAATAGCGATGATCTTGGAAAACAAAAGTTGAGATCATAGTTGAGGGCACACACCCCTCAGAAAAAGAATAGAAATTATCAACTGATAAGAATATGACATTGCGATTGAAACTCGACAACTCTTGTACTAAAAGAGCAGAAAGTTTAAGCACATTTCAAATAAACCGCAAGTTACAAAACTTGACTCCAATCCTCGAATACTCCTACTGCACTCTTTTCTTTAACACTGAAATTAATCATTTGACTATAACAACATTTTGTCATCTCGAACAAAATATGTTCTTAAGACCAAACCACAAGAACCACTTAAGAATTAATAAAATCTTTTAACACGTCATTTTGTTCGGAACAGTTCAACTACCACATAAATCATGAGATCTAAATGATCTCTGCCGCAAAACTCGAAACATTTTCATTTACGGAATATCACGAAAAGTAAGCAAAATTTTCTCTTCTTAAAGGAATCAACATAATAATTCTCTTTGATTGCCACCTCACGTTGCCAACTCAGACAAAAGAGCCTTTAATATTAAAAACACGAATCACTTAAGAACCAATAGAACTTTACAACATGTCGCGTTCGACAAACTTTGATTACCACATAAAACTTGAACCCCAAAAGATCATGAATGCAAAACTTGAAATATTTTCATTTAAGAGAAATCACGAAGGCGATTTTCTATAAAAGAATCAACATCACCCTCACATTACTTACAATTTCATTAATATCAATAATATACATTCTTGGTAAAATTCAATATACCTTGCTATCACATCAATAAGTCTTCCAAAAGAAACACAACAAATCGTGTCACAAAAAAATTCCATCATCATATAAGATTGTAATAACTACTTATTCTAGAAAAGAAACGTAGTGCGCAAGCCACAAAGTTGAAACAAATCTCTTTTAACAAGATCATACTAGTACAAGACAATCTCATAAAACACACCAGCTTTAGACCACTTAATAGATTTCGCCCATTTACCTCATCGACACTCAACGCCAATATAGCACACACCAATAGCACTCTAGCCATTACTACTAACATTTGATGATTCTTTAATCATGGAAGCATTCATGGTCCTACCTATGTGTGCAAACACAAACAAATATGTGTATAGATTCAACATTCTACCTTTTGTTCAGAAATTAGAACGAAATATATTTAAACTTCAACAATAGAATATTTATAAGACAAGGTCCCGCAAGTCAATACAATAACCTTCATCCATTACTTCATACATATATATTAACAATTCAGCATAGCAAAAACAGGTGAATCTAGTATTTGTACAAATTCATCAAGTGTCTAAATAGAAGACAGAGTCAAGATTAATATTTACCAAGGCAACATTGGAGCGTATCCTTAACTTAACCATCACTAGCAGTTAGAATAACTGAAAGAGGACCTAGATTCCAATTCATCTAACAAATTTAGCAGATTATTCAAACTTAATGATCAAACTGGTTCAATAATATGCCACATTTCTTAAGAACAATAGGTTCTGAACAGATATGAACAAACTCTTATCTAAAATTCATCATGTACCAAATACAATGACATTTCAAATTAATCAATTTCACTTCCATGGATACTAGTTAAGAATAATTGATTTGCACCATGCTAACAACCCAACCTGGTAACTCATATCATAACAATTTATTCATTTAATTAACACCTCTTACTTAAGCATTACAAGACATCACTTAAGGATCTTAACACATTCTTTCAGAAAAAGAGGTATTAAACTTCAACACTGAAATAATCTAAAAGAAATACATAAAGTCATAGCTTTCATATGTTAAATAACTTGCAACGGAAAACTCTCAGTATCCAAAATATCAAGCGAATAAATGAGCCACATTTTTCCAATAAGAAGGGCAGAACTCCCATGAAAAGGTCAATCTTGCTGATAACCGAGGTTCACAAGAAGCAAGAATAGATCAGCAGTCAGGAGAACAAGTAGTCGCTTTATGGAACCAAGAAAGACCAATGAAAACTCACACTGAAATATAACACTAACTCAAGAAAATTCACAACTATGACTATAACGAAAACCAAATACAAACTCAAGAAGACAACATCTTCCCAAAAGAACTCATCCTCATCGCATGTAACTAAGTTACCCGACTATCCCAAACCACAAACGATGGTATAGCTCGGCAATGCCCAAAGCCATGACCACGACCTCTACCTCTCGTCATCCGCTACCATCATATAATACCTTTATAATCAATTATAAGTATACAAGATCATCACATAACAATCATAGAATAGATTCATATGTATAGAACGTAATACCATAACATAGATTGACAATGCGACATAACGGAAAAGGAAATGCATTGCTTGACCCATCCCATCCTCATCGTACATGTGTGTCAATTTCATATTTCAATTACCACGGACCTAAAGCCTCCTCTGATACCAACTCTAACACCCTGGCTATGCGGAAGCCAAAATATTCCTTAAAAGTCTAACATACATCAACAATACAAAATAATTTCAACAATCTATCAACTAATATCATGTAGGAATCAACAAATGATAGAATGATAATAAGAATTGAATCAGAATTCAACAACATATCAAACTCTAATTGCCCAATCATATTGAATCATCTATGATAAACCTATCAATAGACTATACGAAGATCTTAGGCAAATACTATCTCAACATATCATAATGGAAGAGGACATCAACCATCAAACTCCAATTATTACAATCCAACATTTACCCAATAGAAGGTAATAACAAGTTCATCTAATTAAAGGTGATTAAAGTAATATGAATGAAGTGTTCCGTGACTATTTCCACCCAAGCATGCCGTCCTCAATATTTACCTAAAACAAATAAACACAGCAAGAATGAGTCCACGACTCAAAAAGTACAAGGAATAATATGAACAATAATGAATAAGAATATGACAATCATATTATAGAATATGAACGTAGAATAGCGTAAATCACATGAATGAATGAAATACATGAACTCCACTACGCTTATATCAGTATATAGCCAGTAAACACCCGTCGGTGTTTACTCATGCCCGCATTATCAAAATACGGGGATCCAAGGCCTGTATGAAGAATATTTCATAACGGGGATCCAATCTGCCCACATTAGAATGGTGGGTCTTACATGCCCATACTTGAATTGATGGGTCTTTACATCCCACTCCCGTTGGTGAATCATGAACAATGAATGAATGAATATATGAATTTGTGAAACGAAATCTCAAGAAGTAGGTATTCTCCTACATGGATCAAAACAGAAATCATTAAAAACTACTCATAGACTATAGTAGTTAGTCATGGCATGAACATCAAGTAATATGAACAAACAACAACAATACATCATACAATGTACTTGCCTTTCGATCTGTGATGCGTTACGAAGCAAGGATGAAGCCACTAGTCTCGAACCCTCTCCTCCTACACAATTGAATTACTTGAATAAGAACAACGTGAACATGACATTACTCGCAACGCTTAATCTCATCTTCCTATACCCAAGGTTCATACAATTGTTCTATCCAATTTAGACGACAGTCTAGCAAGAGACTATACTGGACAACGGTATTAAAACCTTCATAACTTTTGCTCTGAAACTCAGAAATGAGTGATCTTAGACTCTATGGAAAGATACTGAAATCCTCTACAATAACTTAGTTGGTGTGCCTTTCTAATTCGACCAACTTCCATGTCTAATTATCTGCTAAAAGTCTAAACCATAAACTATCTGTCAGAATTAAACAACAGTAGTAAATAATTAATAACTTTTGATTGGATTAACCAAAAATCAATATTTTTATCAATCAGGAAAGCTAAGAGCATAAACTTCAAAAGTCTTGTTGGACCGACCCTTAAATTATGCCTTTAACAAATCTAAATTAATGAACAAGACGACTGTCCAAGTTTGTGAGACTTTCTGGACAACAACAGTAAAATCATTGTAACTTTTAAACCACAACTCCGATTTGGGTGATCTTTGAACCTATTGAAAGCTGTGAACGAATCCTACATATCTCTAGTAGACACGAATCCATGAATTTGCTCGGATCTAATTCACAACGGTGCGTCAACAGATAGACAGATTCAACCGATCTACACAGCAGCTACCATCTAGCATATGGAGACAATACGCATAAGATCGATCTACCAAAACTAATAGGGATCACGAATTTACCCACAATAACGACACGGGATGCCACTAATTAAAACCTTCACGAAGACCTCCCCTTCTCTACTTCTTCCTCTTCCTCTCTTCCTCTCCCTCTTCATCTTCTCCTCTACCATGGCCGGCAGCGCAAAGAGCTTCTTCCTCGTTCCTTTGGCTGGCAACAATGGAGAAGCACCGGAGGAGAGGGGGCATGCTACAGTAACTATGCTACAGTAATGGAAGCACTACAGCACCTGCTATAGTGAAAATTGGTGGTCGGCTAGGGTTTTGGGGAGTTGGGCACCTCCCCCCTCTTGGGCCCCTTATGGCCACCCATAAGAGCTACAAAGCCTTAAGCCTAAGCCCAAGGTCCAAAACCTCTCAATTTCTAAATTTTTGGGTAATTTTCTCTCCAATTTATGTTGTTCTCTCTAAACTTTATTGCATTCACTTGAATATTCGGGATATTACAACACAACTTAAACTATCTCACTGAGTAATCAACATCAAGACTCCATAGCTTACTATGTTAGGCCCGACACATACTGCATGTGGTTGTACAGCCTGTGGCTTAGTTCAATGGCACACAAAGTTAAATCCTTAATTGACCGAGGCAAGATCGCCAATTTCTAACTACATTACCAAGATTTATATTCTTTTCCAATCCACAATTCCACCATACCACACAGTTCCATCCACTCGCCTTAATCTAAATCTTTTCCCACCCTGTTGGTCAAGTGCAATACATGCCATCAACGAGTAACAGCATACTGAACATAGTTTTACACAAGTTCCATAATCACTTAGTCAAGTTTATATTCGCAACTCGAATGATATCAATGGCTCGTTGTATGGCTAAGCAAACTATTCGTATCTAAACAACCTATGTTAGTGCTATGATAATACCAACTAGTAATTAATAATAAAACTAGGGTGTCAAATGATCGTGATAATACAATAAGCAAAATAGATATAATCAAATGGTGTATAGCTAATCCCAAAATATTTAAATAAATACTTAAAGTAAAATGTCATAATTTGAATCAAGGTAATTTTGGAAAAACTGGGTTCAACATGGTCAAAGGTACAACTTGCCTTGAAACAAGTCTTGGTACTGGTCTTGAGCTTGATCAACTCTTTCTTCCTCAAAGGCTCCTGAAGTATCAACATCTACTCACAAACAAAAGCGAAAAATAAATAAATACAAAACAGAGCAATAAATAAACACCAAAAATTGAATAAAAATCTTAGGAAGGTATAGCTTGAATTTAGATGAATTTAGAATTTTTAATGGGTTCAATCGACATTTGTATGAGGAAGAACGTGCTTTTGGAAGATCTAAACCTAATAAAAAGATAAAGGAAATACTATTTTGAATTTTTAGAATTTTCTTCCTAAAGGAAATTCTGAATTATTGCGTCATCCTGATGTCGGCCATAATTTCAAAATTAAAAGAAGATAGGAAACAATGGCTGATGTACAGGTGGGACCTCTGGTCTATGGACCAAGTCCACGGCTCTGGACTATAGGTCTATGGCTCACTTGTCTACGTTGCAGTAGCTATGACAGGTGGGGTCCATATGGTAGTGGCTAGGCTCATGGTAGATTAGGTTTACCTAGAGTTAGGTTTAGGGTTTAGGTACGGGATTGCCACGTGGGCGCTGACGCGGTTGCTAGCTCGGCGACACATGGCGCTGACTAGACTGCCACGCAAGCACAAGGGTGATGTGGATGATGACGTGGATGACGGCGAGGTGGGTGGCACTCGGGTCCCGATGGTCACTGGAGATTGCAGCCTCGGTAGTGGACACAGAGGTGTGCAATGGGTAGCTGAGGTGACAGCGAACTCGTTGGTATACTAACAAAGGCAAGGGGCTAACGGAGTTGGCCAGTGGCGAGGTCGAAGCGGCGACTAGGGTTTAGGTGTTGATGAAAATTGAGTTCTAGTGATGCTCCGACAACATGAAGGTGACGATGAGGTAGATCTCGTCCTTGAGAACCCGACGGTGGCAAATGGTGAAGCTTGAGGTGCACCAACGGTGGAGGAAAAGCTCGTCGAAGCTTGCGGTGGTGACTTTAATTCTTCAGTGATTTCCAGTGGCTAGGGTTTAGCTCCTGAGTAGAGGTTGCATGGTTTGGGGTGCAGAAGCCGAGGGCTACCTCCCCTTTTATATGCGGGCAGTCAGGAGAGTCTGGAACATGCACATCGAGAGAATCCACACGACAGAGGAGTTTGATTCGCAACCGACTTAGAGAAGACAAACAGTAACCCAAGGGGGACCCACAAGTCAACGAATGTGGTTAGGGCGAAGCTGCGTGCAAACAACGCTGGAGAGGCTGACTGGTGGGGCCAGATGCGGGCACGCGCGGGAGAGAGAGAAGGTGGCTGTGGGCTGATATTGGGTTGACCTAGGGTTGGGTTGCGAACAATATTGGGCTGAGGGTTATGTTTCGGCCCAAAAGAATTTATGAGATTTTAATTAGCTTTTCTATTTTGGAAATACCAGAAAATCCAAATCAAGAATGAAAAATAGCAAATGAACTCAAACAAATTCTAGAAAAATATGGAAAATATTTTCAAGCACAAAGAACTCAAATAAAATAGTTTTTGATTTAATTAATGTTTATATTAATCACATTACATTGTTTTGGCATTTGAAAGTCCATTTAAGCTTGCTTAAATTCAAATAAAATTTGGTGAATTTTCCAAGGGACTAAACTACTCAAAAGGATTTTGATACTAAAAAATTGGGATGTTACAGGTAGCATATGCTAAACACTGATCATCATACTTGAGATTTTAAAAAAATCTTTTTCAAGCCTAGAAGGTGTTAATACGATGATTATTGTTTAAATTCACCTTGAAGGTTTTACCAATTAATATTCTAGATCTAGTTGGTTGACAATGCAAAGATCATGAAGATTATGCATGGATCCTAATGATTATTACTAAATCCTGAAGATATGCTGACTATTTGTCAAATCTTTATAGTGCAAAATCCCATAATGGATTTATTTTACTTTGTGCTGGTGCAGCCATCTCTTGGCGGTCATCTAAGCGACCTTGGTAGCTACTTCTACCAACCACTCAGAGATTATAGCACTATATGAAGCCTCACTTGAACATGTTTGGTTCAGACGTGTGATTAACAACATCCAGTAGTATTGTGGCATTAATACCGTCAACACCTCAATTATCTATAAAGATAACACTGCTTATGTTACATAAATGCAAACAGGTTATGTCAAGAGCAACATCACGAAGCACATTGCTTCTAAATTTTCTATCCTCATGAAATCTAGAAGAATAGTGAGGTAAATATCCTACAGATAAAGTCTTGTGAAAATCTAGTTGATTTATTCACTAAGTCTCTGCCTGCATCCGACCAGTTTCCAAATATGCATTCATGGCATTGGAATGAGACGGTTTAAAGAGTTGCAGAGTTCAGGGGGAGTAAATCCCTAAATCATAACCCCTATCAAATCCCGAGGATTTATCTAAAATCTTGAAGATTAGATCCCGAAGATTAAACGTTGTACTCTTTTCCTTAGTGAGTTTTCCTGAAATTTTCTCATATGAAGGTTTTTAGTGAGGCAATAAGTGTAATGCAACTTACAAACACAATATACTCTTTTCTCTATTCCTTTTTCCAATGGGTTTTTGGAAGGAGTTTTTGATGAGATATTTGCATATCGTTGTCTATTGCCCAAAGGGGAGTGTTACGAAACTTAGTTATGGGCAAATGACTAATCCGCCCTAGAGGGCTTGCACCCCATGAGCTACATACATGTAATACCTCGAACGCTGCTTTTGGCTCGGATTTAAATTAATCGCAGAGTCGCCCGGTTTTCTAGTAAAGCGGGAAGGAAAGAAATATATTTTTGGATTTAGCTAAAGTGAAAGAAATATAGAAAAGAATGTATTCTTTTTATTTAAATAAATCTTTTGCTCGACGGGTGGAGGTGGGCTCACACCTGGGCCGGAGGCCCAAGAGGTGGCCAAACCCACCCTCCAACCCTAGCGCCCACCTCTTTTCCTCCCCTATTTGCAGCCCCTCCCTTCCCTTTCCCTTTCCCACCGCCACCCCTCCCCTCCCTTCCCCATGGGTGCTGCCATTGGTGCAAAGGAGAAGAAGGAGAAGAAGGAGAAGAAGGAGAAGGAGAAGAGAAGGAAGGGAAGGAAGAGAGGAAGAGGAGAAGAAAAAGAGGGTGATCCCCAAGGTTAGGTAATTTCCTCACCCCAATCCCTCTGTTTTATGCTGTATTTAGGTTCTTGGTCCAAGTTTTGTGGGGATTAGCATTTTAGAAACCCCGATTAGAGAATCCCTGCTGTCACCTCAGATTGATTCGCGCAGTGCTGCTGTTCGTGCAGTTTAGACCCTAATACGATCTTTCCGAGGGTCTCCCAAAAGTAAAACGTATAGGACGACGATACGCATCTACTGTATTTTTTCAGATTTATTGGCCGCGTAATTTAGTCGTACCAGGATCTGGAATCTCGCTGTCCATCAGGGTTGCAGACAGGACAGACCGCTGTTCAGATGGGAATTAGGGATAGTAGATGAATTCTATATTTTGGCCACCATTGAGAAAGTTGTAGGAATTTAGTAAGCTAGATTCTGTATAAAAATCAGAATTTTCAGAGCCATACTCTATTGTTGGGAAGCTTTTGAACCTGACTGTCCTGACCGACAAAACAGGGGATGTTCTCTGTTTTGATCATTTAGTTACACCATGCTAAGAACAAAATAAAAATATATGATATACATGACAAGTGTAGGTATTTAAGTGAGGAATCCAGATATATATCTTTTGCTGTGATTAGTCTTATATTTTTAAAGATAGGAAAATGTTAAGCAGCGCCGTTGCAGTGGGGATATTGTAGAACCGTTACGCGGGAAAGGATGTTGTGGGATTTCGGGGCTTAGCGACACCTTTGCTTCTTAAGAATCATTTTTTATTGCTGTTGTATGGTGCTGAGGTGTACTTTTGAACAGGTGGTTTTGCTCCTGATCGACGTGATTGCGTCGCTTCACGGTAGAGGCAAGTAAATGTAGCGGTTGTGCTACTGGTTTAACCCGTTACTCTTAGTACTTGCACTATGTATGATTGACGAATGTTAAATGATATGCCATGGTTACATGTTTTCTAAGTAAGAATGTGGTAGCAAGATATTAATCAATTGCTATGTTTGGATGAGTTTGGGTAGTATTGTGGTAATTTGCTTAATGAGCCAAATGCGGAATATGAAAATAAACTCAATGTGGACATGTTGTAATTCCTTGTGGTTACATTCATGATGATCATGTTGTGGTCTATGTGGTAGAACTCCCTTTAGATCGACTGATTTTGATCTTGGTGAATCGAGTGGGGTTATGTGGTAATGGTCTTATGACACAATGGTATTGTGCTTAATGAGACACATGTGGATTATGAGGAAGTATTCATGATGAGTATGTTGTTGACCTTCGTGGTTAAATTCTTGTGGTTTATGTTAATCATATCATTCATGACATGTCATAACATTTGCATTGTGGATGTCACCGCTTATAGCCGCGATCGCATCGGTACCACATCGCATTGTCAGAGCACGATGCACACTTTACCTTATTGGGTAAAGGTGCAGTGGAGCATAGCATGCATATGCATTACATTGTGGAAAGATCATTTGCATACTTATGCAATATATTGAGGTGAAGTTATTTTGCAAACAAACGCAACTTCATAGTTGCAATGTGAAATTGACTCATGAGAGTCTCTTATGGTATGAGTAATGTGGTTGTGGTTGTGGAATGGGTTCATCCCTTGTGGTATCGTAGAGGTTGTGATTGTGGCATGAGATTCTTCTCTCTTGTGGTAATTGTTGATAGCAGTTGTGGATGCGAAATAGTAAAGTTATGAGGTAAAACATGTTAATACTTTATTGTCATTGGTAGTGGTAGTGGTGAATAATATGAAGCAGCTTGATCAAGTTTCAATTGTTAATATTTTACTATCATTGGTAGTAAATATGGTTGAGGCTATAATTGTGATCATTATGGAATTGGATATTGATGCTTAATATCTTTGTAGTTTATTTAGCTTGTAAATGAATGTGGATTCACATTATGGATGTGGACATAGGGATACTTTAATGATGTTGTATATTTGTTTGTAGTCCGAATAGCACATTAAACAATTTGCTTGCTGAGATTTTTATCTCACCCTTGTTTTCCCCTACAGAGATTGTTGAGCATTCATGGGATGGGTAGAGCGGCACCACAATAATGCACTTGGTTCATCAACTCATGTTGTAATAAAGTCGATGAAATTCTAGCCAAATGCTTAACTATTTGTGGATGATTATGTTATTTAATAAGGATGGACTTGTGAACCATTCTTTGATTAATCTGCTAGAGGTTGTTTAATTATTGAACTTGTTACCGTTATCTTTATTCTCTTAGTTGTTTATGCTTCTGCTTAATGCTTCTTGTCTAGAGATGTTGCCGAAATAATTTATCTTGAAATTATTGGCTAGCTGTAGAGTGTTACAGTTGGTATCAGAGCAGGCTTTAGGTCCGTAGTAATTAAAAATATTAAATTAACACACTGGTGCACAGTAGGATGGGATGGGTCAAGCATTGCATTCATGCTTTGACATGTTATATTGATGATTCATGCTTTGAGATAATCTTGTATGTTTATGATTTGTTTATATGACTGCTTTGAGTGAGGATAGTCAATGATAAGAGGTAGGGTTTGCGGCTGTTGCCTTGGGCATTGCCAGTTTATACCCCCGTTCGTGGTACAGGGATATTGATGCAGTTACCTCGGGTAACTTAGTTGCGGATGTCATGGGTAAGTTTCTTAGAAAAGTGTTATCCTCTTTGAATTGATGTTGGCGATTCTTGGCCTATTGCGCTTAATGATTTTCTCTCGTTAGCCGCTTATTGCGCTTGTTGGGTGTCAATAGGCCTCCAATTGTTCTTGAGACCAAGTATTGTTTCTTTCTCGATTGATGGGTTGTTTGATCGCTCATGAGCAAGGCTTTTGGAGAGATCGGTATTTTCCGTGTTGTTCCATCTTTCTTGCTGGAAAACATGACTCTTGTATTTCGTTTGATATTTTGAGAGAGAATCAAAGCTTTATGTTGGAAGTTCGTTATCTGGTGGAAGCCTTGGCTCTATGCATTTCTTCTGAGTTATTTCGACTTTTGAAGTTTGATTTCTCCCTAGAAGGGAGTGTTAAAATCCCTTTATGATGTTTTGTTGTGTTTAAGTAGTAGGTGGAATTATGTAAATAATTGATAGATTGTGAATTATCAAGTTGAAAAGTTAGTGTGGTACATCATTAATTTCTACTAACATCTTTAGAAGTGAAGTTGATTAATATGATGTTGTCCTGTTGTAGTTTCTTGAAGATTTGTGGCTAAGAATTTAGCGATACATGTGTAGAACTCATGCATTTACCAAGGAATATGAAAAACAATTGTTTTGATTATTGTAGTTGTTTAATTTTCCCAACTTGTTGGATAGATTGGATTGATTGATCTTAAGTAATTAATCTGACCATTCGGGATGGTCAAGTAAGGAGGTGTTGGAATATTGCCTTAATAAGATTAACCTTTAATATGTCCTCTCTTTACATACTTGATGAGCATGTACAACTGTTAAATTTATGTAACTTTTACCATGCTAAATTGTTGAAATATGTATAAAGAAATGGATGAAGGTTGATGTATTGACTTGTGAATCTGATCCTATAAAGTCGGTATTATTGATGTTTAAAGTTATTTTGTTTTAATATCTTAACATAAGGTGGAGTATTGAATCAGGTTTTATTGTCTTTGTGATTGCAAAATAGAGATAAGATCATTAATGCTATGCTGATAAAAAAATTAATAATCAATTATTGACAAGAATGGCTATAGTGTAATTAATTTTTGCTAAACTAGAGTTGAGCATCGATTTAGATAAATGTATGAAATCTAATAGGAGACTTATACTAGCGTATTTTGTGAGGTTGTTATGTTCTAATATCATCTTGTTAAAGAGTTTGTTTTAATATGATGGCTTATGCACTAGGTTTTCCTAGATTAAGTAGTTGGAATCTTATTTGGATAATAAGAACATGATGAAGTGATTTATGGTGTTCCTTTTGGAAAAATATGAAGGAGTGAGATGATATGATGATTTTTTTTGCAAACAATGTTTTATCTTGTTGTGAATACAATCGATAGCATGTAGTTGTGATTATGGTGTTGAATGTTTAAAAAAATAAAGGAATTTGTTAATTCCATGATACTAATTGAATGGAAGGGTGAGATTTGCGGTTGGGATCTTTTGGACCTTATGACTTGTGTCATAGTCGAGGTTGCTCTGAGTAAAGCGGCGTGTTGATTGATCTTATTGGTTTTATTTGAATCTTGTGTTGTGGTCTTCAAGCATCCTTTGTTGGAAATGGCGGGATGTTGTAATCAAAGAAAATTGCTTCTTATTGAAAGGAAAAGTTGTACTAGAAGTATTTGAGGTACAGATGATCTTATCTTGTGTTTTCCAACCTCATTGCTATTTGTTATTCTTTTGGTCTTTGGCTACTGTGATGATAACCATTTTCTCAGATGTGAAATTTATTTCTTCTTACCTCTTCTTCTAAGAACATGGTAATTGTTGTGGGTTGCGAAGCCTTTGTTGCGTGATGACAACTTAATAGTGGTAGTCTAGTGATGTTTTGTGGAGCCTTAAATATCACAATATTTAAGATACAATGGATAATATATTATTTCCATGGAATAATCCTTGAGAAGGATATGTTTTAAATAGAATGTTTATCTTAGAGCCAAGCGATTTATTGATGTTAAGAAATGAGTGTTTGTTAATTGTGTTATAGTAGGGTGTTCACCTGAGGGTTTTCCCTATCTTATATGGGAAGTTGGTTGTAAGAACTTGGAAGTGAGTTTGGGCTTCACTTTTGTTATGCTAGAATTTTTTAGAGGCCCAGTGTCTCGTGATGGAATAGTGGTTCAGTATAATCCAAATAGTGTGATGATCGGATAGCATCCTTGAGGTGCAGAAATGAGTATGTGTGGGTGTGTTATGAATCCCGAGTTGTTATCCTTAAGGGATGATGCGTTAGGAATTATTTGTCAAAATAATTTTGTTAGTCGTGGTTTTAGGATAGAGTATGATTTGTGGGGCTGTAGAGTCTATCTACAATGGTGTAGATGATGTAATCAATTGAGCTAATTGTTGAGTTGGCCAACTTGAGATAAATGAGTTGGTGTGTTGGGCAATGACTTGGAAATCCTTGGTTTAAGGAAGTTAAATTATTAAAAGAAATAGATTGGGAAATTATTGTTATCTCAAGTAGTGAGATGCTCTCTTGATTCTTGTTTATGCTGTGTGTTTATGGCAGAGGCCATTTGCAAAATTGAATTGTGTTTATGTTGAGGCGTAGTCTTTTCCGCTTAGGAAAAGAAATTGATTGTTTTGGTCCACGAGTGATTTTCACTCTTAGCTTAGGTGGTGTGGTTTCTCCAATTGTCTACCCGGAGAGTGGAAGATGTTTTGTGGTAAATCCTTTGATTTGGATCGTGGTCCTTTGAAGGAAAACTAGTTGCTAGTGTGATGCTTGATAATCCTTTTCTCTTACATTATTGGGTTATATTTGTAAAATATATCGTTGTGCTTCTAGTAGAATTATGTGAGTAGAATTTGTGATCAAATTCTTGAAAATGGGTATAATGTGTTATCCTGAGTATATTTAATAAGAGGAAAGTGTTTTAAGAAAGAGGATGGTTTTAGAAAGTGGTCTTAATAGTTATTATGGAATTTTTGCCAATGGCGGACTGTTGGCCGCTCGAGAGCTGACCAAAGAGTTATGCGGATGTTCACTTAGACCAACGTGAATTGTGAACTCGCCGAACAAAGCCGTGAGGAAGAGGGCCATCAAGTATGTGAAGGCCCCCGACGAATCATCCGAAAGGAGACGATGTGGAACCTTGAAGACCGGATGCATAAGAAGAGCCCAAGCTCTTCGAGGTGAAAGAGTACCGTAGTTATGGTTTCCTTGGGATGCTCTATCCTTTGGTTTTTATTTCCTTGATTGTTCTTTTGTCTCGTTCGTTGAGGAGTTAAATTGAGGACGAATCCTTTTTAGGTGGGAGAATGTAATACTCGAACGTCGCTTTGGCTTGGATTTAAATTAATCGCAGAGTCGCCGGTTTTTGGTAAAGCGGGAAGGAAAGAAATATATTTTTGGATTTAGCTAAAGTGAAAGAAATATAGAAAAGAATGTATTCTTTTTTTATTTAAATAAATCCTTTTCTCGACGGCCGAGGGTGGGCTCGCCACCTTGGGCGGAGGCCCAAGGGTGGACAAACCCACCCTCCAACCCTAGCCACCCCACCTCTTTTCCTCCCCTATTTCAGCCCCTCCCTTCCCTTTCCTTTCCCAGCCGCCACCCCTCCCCTCCCTTCCCCATGGGTGCGCCATTGGTGCAAAGGAGAAGAAGGAGAAGAAGGAGAAGGAGAAGAGAAGGAAGGGAAGGAAGAGAGGAAGAGGAGAAGAAAGAGGGTGATCCCCAAGGTTAGGTAATTTCCTCACCCCAATCCTCTGTTTTATGCTGTATTTAGGGTTCTTGGTCCAAGTTTTGTGGGGATTAGCATTTTAGAAACCCCGATTAGAGAATCCTGCTGTCTGCCTGTAGATTGATTCGCGCAGTGCTGCTGTTCGTGCAGTTTAGACCCTAATACGATTTTTCCTGAGGGTCTCCCCAAAAGGAAAAACGTATAGGACGACGATACGCATCTACTGTATTTGTTTCAGATTTATTGGCCGTGTAATTTAGTCGTACCAGGATCTGGAATCTCGCTGTCCATCAGGGTTGCAGACAGGGACAGACCGCTGTTCAGATGGGAATTAGGATAGTAGATGAATTCTATATTTTTGGCCACCATTGAGAAAGTTGTAGGAATTTAGTAAGCTAGATTCTGTATAAAAATCAGAATTTTTAGAGCCATACTCTGTTGTTGGGAAGCTTTTGAACCTGACTGTCCTAACCGACAAAACAGGGGATGTTCTCTGTTTTGAGCATTTAGTTACACCATGCTAAGAACAAAATAAAAATATATGATATACATGAAAAGTGTAGGTATTTAAGTGAGGAATCCAGATATATATCTTTTGCTGTGATTAGTCTTATATTTTTAAAGATAGGAAAATGTTAAGCAGCGCCGCTGCAATGGGGATATTGTAGAACCAAGCATGCGGGAAAGGATGTTGTGGGATTTCGGGCTTAGCGACACCTTTGCTTCTTAAGAATCATTTTTATTGCTGTTGTATGGTGCTGAGGTGTACTTTTGAACAGGTGGTTTTGCTCCTGATCAGACGTGATTGCGCGCTTCGCGGTAGAGGCAAGTAAATGTAGCGGTTGTGCTACTGTTTAACCCGTTACTCTTAGTACTTGCACTATGTATGATTGACGTAATGTTAAATGATATGCCATGGTTACATGTTTTCTAAGTAAGAATGTGGTAGCAAGATATTAATCAATTGCTATGTTTGGATGAGTTTGGGTAGTATTGTGGTAATTTGCTTAATGAGCCAAATGCGAATATGAAAATAAACTCAATGTGGACATGTTGTAATTCCTTGTGGTTACATTCATGATGATCATGTTGTGGTCTATGTGGTAGAACTCCTTTAGATCGACTGATTTTGATCTTGGTGAATCGAGTGGGGTTATGTGGTAATGGTCTTATGACACAATGGTATTGTGCTTAATGAGACACATGTGGATTATGAGGAAGTATTCATGATGAGTATGTTGTTGACCTTCGTGGTTAAATTCTTGTGGTTTATGTTAATCATATCATTCATGACATGTCATAACATTTGCATTGTGGATGTCGCCGCTTATAGCCGCGACCGCACTGCAGGTACAACATCGCATTGTCAGAGCACAATGCACACTTTTACCTTATTGGGTAAAGGTGCAAAGGAGCATAGCATGCATATGCATTACATTGTGGAAAGATCATTTGCATACTTATGCAATATATTGAGGTGAAGTTATTTTGCAAACAAACGCAACTTCATAGTTGCAATGTGGAAATTGACTCATGAGAGTCTCTTATGGTATGAGTAATGTGGTTGTGGTTGTGGAATGGGGTTCATCCCTTGTGGTATGGTAGAGGTTGTGATTGTGGCATGAGATTCTTCTCTCTTGTGGTAATTGTTGATAGCAGTTGTGGATGCGAGAAATAGTAAAGTTATGAGGTAAAACATGTTAATACTTTATTGTCATTGGTAGTGGTAGTGGTGAATAATATGAAGCAGTTGATCAAGTTTCAATTGTTAATATTTTACTATCATTGGTAGTAAATATGGTTGAGGCTATAATTGTGATCATTATGGGAATTGGATATTGATGCTTAATATCTTTGTAGTTTATTTAGCTTGTAAATGAATGTGGATTCACATTATGGATGAGGACATAGGGATACTTTAATGATGTTGTATATTTGTTTATAGTCTGAATAGCTTGTTAAACAGTTTGCTTGCTGAGATTTTTATCTCACCCTTGTTTTCCCCCTTACAGGAGATTGTTGAGCATTCATGGGATGGGTAGAGCGGCACCACAATAATGCACTTGGTTCATCAACTCATGTTGTAATAAAGTCGATGAAATTCTAGCCAAATGCTTAACTATTTGTGGATGATTATGTTATTTAATAAGGATGGACTTGTGAACCATTCTTTGATTAATCTGCTAGAGGTTGTTTAATTATTGAACTTGTTACCGTTATCTTTATTCCCTTAGTTGTTTATGCTTCCGCTTAATGCTTCTTGTCTAGAGATGTTGCCGAAATAATTTATCTTGAAATTATTGGCTAGCTGTAGAGTGGTTTAGTAGTATTCCAGGGTAATGTGGGTCCTGGGGTGTTACAATACATGTACAACAGAGATATAGATGAATAAAAGATCACAGATCTCCTCTATACACTTGTGTTCATCTTGATCTTATTGTGTTCATATGATTATTCATGTATGGATTGATCTACGAATCAGCAATGTAACGACTACCGAAATCTTAACAGCTCGTTGGGGGATTTAACGGAGATGGAGTTGGTTTATCGGACCGTGGTCGGCCGGGTTCATCAATCCACTCAACGAAGACTCTAGAAGCTGGAGGAGAAGAGGTAGAATACTCTAGGACTCTAGGCTACACAGTACGTGCCACATGGAGAACCACACACATAAAAATGATGAAGATTCCTGCCCCTTCGATTAATGCAATACTTTTGCAGTCCAGTCCCTTGCACCAACACCCTACTTTCTTTGAAGAGCACCATACATAACACGTTCTCTATAGATTATACGTGTAGGGGAGTTTGCTCAAGCTCGTCAAGCTACTCGATAACCCTTGTGAGCTTCATGCAGGCTGTCTCGACTCTATTACCACTTGAACCAAGCTCAAAAGCTCCGCCACGCGCCTCATACTCAGGGTGTGTTTGGGTCGGCTTTGGCTTTTCCCTCAGAAAAGCTGAAAATCGTCCTAAATGGACGGCTTTTCCCATCAGCTTTTTCCGAAGCCAGAAGCCGTGTATAACCTTAGAAAGTCAAAATCCGAAAGTCATCATGGGGCAGCTTTCTGCGGCTTCCCACAACCCTTGTTCCGTATTTACCCCTTAAGTTTGAAGTTATTTACCCTCTTTTGCCATGGGACAAAACCCCACTCGGACCCAAACCCAAACCCTAACCCTCTTGTTGGATCAGAGGAAGGAATCACACACGCGAGGAGTACACACGAATGAACACTGAGGACGTTTTGTGACGTGCAACTGCCTTACGTCTTTTCTACATTTCCTCCTTATTTATCTAATAGTAACACTGTATTTACGAAACATAATGGGCCACCTTATGCCCGATTCCAACGCCACGATCCACTTTAATCATGCCATCCCATGACCAGTGAGATCGCTGCTACACACACGCACTCACCCACTCTCAGCCTCAACGTGTACATGCATGCTAGTTGATTACCAGAGCACACACACATGCAACGCCTGATCCACTTTCCATGCTAATGCCCTGGACGTGCGCTACTACTTTGGTACGTGCGCATGACATTCTTCACACATTAGCTACATGCAACACAAAAACTTAAACATGTGACTCTAAATAAATTACATGTCAAGATTATAACCAACACCTCTTCCTCTTGACTCCTACCCCTGGCCTCCCTCTTCCTCCCATGACGTGCCCCTCCCTATTACTCCCAACCCATCGCCCCTCCCTCTTCCTTCCTCGTGGCACCCCATCCTCCTCCAGCGTCGGTGTCGTCGCCCCTCCTCCTCTCGCACCGGCCCCCACCTCCTTCCCCACCACGCGGTGCCACCCCTCCCCCTCCCGCACCAACCTCCTCCTCCTCTCGCACTTGTGCCACCACCCCTCGTCCTCCCGCGCTGGCCACCTCCTGCTTCCCCACCACGTGGCGCCGCCCCTCCGCCTCCAGTGCTGGCCCCCTCCACTTGCGCACGCAACACCGTGCCTCCTCACTTCACCGTCTCCTCCTCCTCCAATTCACCTTGCCGCTTCAAGTATTAGCACCACAAGTAGTTCTTATTTGTACTAGTCTGGATCGATTCGTGCATGCAAGAATTGACCCTTGGTGTGTTTGGTTTTTTTGGGGGGTTTCTTGATTGCAGGCACTTTGGGGTGGTGGCCATGGCCAGCGTGGGGTAGAAGGTGTATGAGCCTGGTGTGGCGGTCTCCAAGGGCAAAGGCGGTGTAAGGACAATTTATTTTTCTTGTTATCTAAACTAAGGTTTGAAGTTTTTTAACTAATGGCTGTTCTAACTAGGTCACGACCTATAGTCGACACAACTCTGCTACCACTTTGTAAGGACCCAGGATTTACACCACAAATCCTCTATGCATTTCTGAACTAGTCCCATGTTCAGTGGCTAGCTCATACAATAAACAAATATGGTAACATCCAATGTCGCAAGGCTTTATTAATAAATACCAGAGTTGATTACCAGAAAGGCTTACGAGCCAATAGAACATAACACAGTGGAAGTCGAAACAAGAAGCAGTAGAGTCCAGCTAATCTGCCACAGGCAATCGACTGGGGTAGAGGCCTAGTCGTCGGGGTCTTCGGTAGTTGGTGAAGTTCTTCTCCTCTGAACAACATTGTATTAAGTAAGAGTGAGCACAACCAACCATGCCTCGCAAGTTACACTAATTATAATGCATGCAGGGGATATATCAAAGAAAAGCTTATAGAGTTGATTTTTGCATAAAGCAATGTTTTCTTTAAATACTCGTACTAAGTTCCAAGGCAGTTATTCTATAACTAAAATTCATTTTCTAAATCTCAAGTTTTATAGTCAGATAACTTTCATTAATGAGTGGTGAAGGATACCCTCCAATTACAAGGCTACCTGCCCAAATTTCCTGATTAGATAGAAATCCAAAACCATTTGATAAAGTCCTTTGAAAATCAAAACCAAAAATCTAACTTGGAGTGGCTTTAATAGCATGTTCATGACCGTGGATATGACTATTCGAATAGTTTTACACTCTGCAGAGGTTGTACGGCTTTACGCACAAGAGATAATCACTTATACTGTCTACGCACACACTTCCGAAGGTGTGCGACTAAGAGATTATCACAAGGCCTTTACAATGCGCCATCCCACCATAGTCCCGCCTCACTGAGGTTTCGCTTCCTTTGGATTGAACCATCCACCAGATTTAAGCTCCCTCTTGTGTCATGTGGGAATACATAAAAGTAGGTCTTGAAGACACCCACGCAACTGGATGGCACGACCATGGTGAAATGTTGCAAATTAGTTAGCCAGGTCCCGCCCATTCAGGACATATGGTAGTACGATGGGGCTTAGCAAGATGCAACTCGAAGACTGGTTCTTAACTGACTTGGGCGACTTTTCAAAATATCCCCTTGGTCTCGATCATAGAGATGACTCAATCTCGTGCATTAACATGCACCATCCAAACATCCATTTCGCCTAAGTCCAAACCAATTTTTATTTTATTTCTGTTGTTCAAAGCATTTGTAAATTTTTATGACAAACCAATGTCATGGATACCATTTTAGACAACATTTGAACTTTTGGTTGTAAATTCCCCAAATCAAGATTTTTGATCTAAGCTTTGACTAAGCATAATTCTCCAACATGTTCTAGTCATACTAATGTATTAACCAAAGTTTCAACTAGGGCGACAAGGGGTAAGGGGTTCGATGTCCAAGAATTGTCAATTCCAAGACTAGTAAGTAAACCATCTATATTGTAATCATAATCCAATCTTCAGCAATTATATAATCCTACATGCTAATATCAATTAGTCCAATATCCACAAAGTATTCCTATAATACAATTTTCAACAATCCAATATCCAACACAATCTATTTCTACAATCCATCATCCATCACTTCAATATTCACCAATAGTCTATTTCTATAGTCCATTAAAGATAAACCTCCATAATCCAACAAAGATTTATTTCTATAATCCAACATTAATGTATTTCTACAATCCAATATCCGACGATCGTATATCTTTGATAATCCAATATCAGCAATTATCTACTTCTAGAATCTGATATCCAACAATAAGCTACTTCTAGAATTCGATATCCACTAATCATGTATTTTTAATAATCCAATGTCCAACAATACTGTATTTGTCCAATCCAATATCCAACATTAATGTGGTCCTATAATCCAACATCCAACATTAATGTAGTCACATAATCCAATAGTCAACAATTATACATTCCTATAATCCAACAAGATATACTCCAATAATCCAACGGGACTTATTCCAACAATGCAACAATAATGTATTTCTACAATCCAATATCCAACGATCATATATCTCTAAAAATCCAACTTCCAACCCTAACCCATTTCTATAATCCGATATTAACAATGATATATTCTAATAATCCAGTAAAATATACCTATATAATCCAACCAAGATATATTTTTATAATCCATCCAAGATATATTTCTATAATCCAACATCCATCAATCATTTATTTCTATAATCCTCATCCATCAATATTGTATTTCTATGACTCAATCTCCAACAATTATTCACTCCTATAATCCCACAATCAACAATTGTATGATTCTATAATCAATATCCATGAGTTATGTATTCCTACAATCCAACTTCCATCAATCGTATATTGCCATAATCCAACAATAAGGTATTTCTTAATATCAAACATCCAACAGTAATATTCTTATAATCCAATATTTTCAATTTCTAACTCCAAGATATATCACACTCGGAATGGTTCTCTATACAGTTTGGATTGACAATATGGCTATACAAGTGGAATTGGGGATATCTATAAAGCCTAAAATATTAATTTAAATTACTTTAATTACAATAAGTATGCAATAATAATTTAAAATAGAATTTAAATAATTTAAAATACTAGGATTCAAATATGATTAAAGGATGTAACTTGCCTTACTTATTTAGTTGTTGTTCTTTAATGGCGTCGAAATGCGGAGAAGCGTCGAAATCTGGTTCTCCGAAATCGTCGAAAACTACACGTGAAAATGAGCCAAATTCAAATCAAATTAAAATAAATTCAAATGAACTTCAAATTAAATAATTTCATTATAGATAGCTAGATCTTAAAATTAGATGAATTTAGAAATTTGAATCACTGAAATCGGAGCTCAAACGAAGGAGAACTAGCTCGAATGAAATGATGAAAAAAAGGATTTTTTAGAATTTTTGAAATTAATTTTATAAAAGAAAATCAATTTACTATGTCATGGTGACATCAGCAGCCAGGAAAAGGATTTTTGGCTGAATTATTTTTAAAAGGAAATGGCTTGAACCATTGACAAGGTGTCCCCACGGGCGGTGGATTGGGTCCACGTCCACGGTGGACCTGGCTCGCAGTCATAGGGCCGTGCCTCGTGGGCTTGCCACGCAAGTGTGCCACATGGGCGGGGAGGCGAGGTGGCGCCAAGTGGACAAGACATGGCGGCCACGTTAGTGGGTGGCTCGTGGTGGCTCGGGCGCGTAACTCACCGGTGCTACACGCCACGGTGAGGCTCGGCGAGAGTATCGACAACGAGAGGAGAGGACGGGGATCCTGGTGCATGCCACGAATGGGGCTAGGAGCGAAGGGTTCACCGGCGGCGAGGGCAAAGGCGTCGACGAGATTCAGTTGGCGGCGGCGAGGGCCTTCCGGCGGCACTCTGGCCACGACAAGGAGAGCCCCAGGTAGAACACACGAAGGGGATGCTATAGGTGGGGAAGATGTGGCCGGTTCCCCACGAGAAGCGGCGCTCGGAGGTCGGCAGGGAAAAGCTCGAAATTCCGGTGGGAGAAGGCAAGAGAGGATGGGTGGTCGATGGGGATGGAAAAAGGAGGGAGATGGGAATGCCATGCTCCTCTTTATAGAGCTAGGGGTGGAGAGAGGGAGGAGTTGCGTGGCTCGGCAACGGGCAGCTTCGAGCGACATGGGCAAGCGCGTGGGAGCAGGGCATGGCGCTCGGTAGGAGATGGGCGGCGACATGGGCACGGCGACTTGAGGCGACGCGGAGTAGGTCGGCGTAGAGGGATGGGTGGTGGCAGGTGAGGCACGCTGACACGGCTCGGAATAGGGCGCGGCAACAGGAGGAAGAAAAGGGGCGGGGAGAAGAAGCTGATAGACGAAGAGGGTGTGGCGGGCTGGCGCGGTGACGGGCCAAGCAAACTGGGCCGAGGGCGAGGAAGAGAAACGGGCCAGATAAAAGATTCGGTCCAAAGCGATTTTTGAAACTTTTCCGAATTACAGAAAAAACAAGAAAACCAAAAAGACTTTTAGAAAATAGATAATAGAGTTCAAATATTAAGAAAAAATTCACAGAAATTTCCTAACTTATTTTGAACTTAAGAAAATTATTTTCAACTTTAAATTGGCTTTTATTTTTGCACATAATTATTTTTAATTTCCAGAGAATAGGAAAAAACTTTTAAAAATCCAAAAAAATCATGAAACTAAATTAATTTTTCTTTTTTACATTAGAATCCAATAAAACTCCAGAAATCTTCAATAAATAATTTAAATTTTCCTTTTTAGGTTTAAATCCTCTAAAAACTGAAAAACTCAACTAAATTTATTTTGGACTTTTAAAATTTTACGAAATCCAAGAAAAGTAATAAAACTCTTTTAAATTTTTAGAAAATTAGGAAAATTCTTTTAAAACTCAAGAAATTCAATGAAATAATAATTTTATAATTTTAAATTTGGTAACAGAACTTTGGGATGTTACAGGCGAGCTACCGAAAGTCGACCTCAAATCCCCGCATGGGAGGTGATTGGCATAAAACATGAGGAGTTCAACTAATAGCATGCTAAACATATCGTTTTATGAAAGCAGTGGTGGAATTCACTACTACAAAATAGGCTATAGAAGACACCCCATCACAGACGGGTTAATTTGAATCTGCCCGTGTTAGTCCGCTGGGCGCGAGATTTGCTTTGCCGCCTATCACGCAGCGGTTCTTACTAGTAACCGTCGTGATATATGATTATCGCGCACGGTTTATATACAGAATCGTCAGCGAAATATCACGCATGCGCTTCTATTTATGAACCGCTCGCGATAATTCCCCATAAAATGCATTTGTTTATAAATAGAGCGCTCGTGATATTTCCTTAGCGGTTCTTGATATAAACCGCTCGTGATAATCCCATATCACGAGCGGTTGATTAATAGAGCCGTCGTGATATGTCATGCACGATTCTATTTATGAACCGCTCGTGATAATCCCCATAAAAATGAGCGGTTTATAAATAGAGTCGCCGTGATATTTCCTGAGCGGTTCTTGACATAAACCGTGCGTGATATCCCCATATCACGCATTTGTTGATTAATAGAGCGTCAGACATATCAAAGACGGTTTTATTTATAAACCGTCGTGATATATGCCTATCACAGATGCAGTTCATATTTTGAACTGCTCGTGATATCTCGCGCTATAAATACCTTGAGTATCCCCGCCCATTCCCATTTGAGCGCCACCCAGATAAAAACCCATCTGCGCCACGACAGAGAGAGGGGAGGAGAAGGAGAGGAGAAAGAGAGGAGAAGGAGAGGAGAAAGGAGGGAGACAAGAATCGGAATAGATCGATTTGGTATTTTCGTGTGAGCTCGAGGGTAACATTCTTTATAACCCAATTGAGATATGGTAGAATATGCTAAGCATCGCGTGTATAAGAGTCGAAGTGGGAGTAAACTTTTGTATCCGATGTAAGGGAATAGAATAATATTTTTCATTTGGTAGTTGGAATAATATTAAAGTTCGTGAGGGGAAGGAAATGGAGAGAGAGCGGTTGAGAGAGATTTTATTAATCTAATTTGACACTATATATTTTGCTACATGTGTAGCGTAGATGGACCAAACCGGATGTATGGTGTGAACCGTGTGAGTCAAGAGTACATTAATGGCGTGGTTGCTTTTAGAAGAGCCGCGAAAGGTGATATGTTGAAAAAGGGGATAAAATATATGTACTGTCCCATGCATTGATTGCGATAATCAAGATGTTTACCAACCCGGCGCAGATAGAAGCACACTTGATTTGAAGGGGTTTCAAAAAGGGTATACATGTTGGACCATCCGCGGTGAAGAGCGACGTGAAGTTAGTAATAACGACATCGCCGAGAAGTCAACGATATGCCTGGATGTCAACGATATGCGGATGTAGACCGTGCTTTTGATGAGGATAGGTCACACGATGACAACTGGATCGGATGCTACGCGATGCGAAGAGAACTACAAAGTGAGAGAGAGTTTTGTAAATTCGAGCACTTAATGGAGGACTCGGTGAGACCTTTGTTCCTGCCGCAAGCCGAATATACAAGGTTGTCAACCGTGATTGAACCGCTTAAATTAAAAGCAAGCAATGGTTGGTCCGATAAGAGTTTCACGGCGTTGTTAGGTCTCCTAGCGGACATTCTTCCGAGGGAAACGTGTTGCCCAACACCACCTACCAAGCAAAGAAGGTTCTTTGTCCATTGGGAATGGAAGTAGAAAGAATAAATGCATGTCCGAACGATTGTATCCTCTATCGTAAAGAGTATGCGGACATGCATGTATGTCCCGTGTGCAAAGCATCCCGATACAAGCGTCGAATATCGCTAGGTTGAAGCAAGGACCTCTCGCTAAGATGTTGTGGTATCGCTGTGATCCCACGCTTTGAAGTGTTTATTTGCGAACTCAAAAGAGGCAAGATTGGTGCGTTGGCACTCGGAGGACCGTAAGAAAGATGGAAAGCTAAGACACCCCGCTGATTACGCTTAGTGGAGAAACTTCGATCGGAGGTTCAAGAGTTCTGCAGAACCAAGGAACATAAGGTTAGGTTGAGTAATGATGGAATGAATCCTTTCGGTAACATGAGCAATCGACATAGCACTGGCCTATGAATCTATGCATGTACAACCTTCCTCCTTGGTCGTATGAAGCGGAAGTACATTTTGATGTCACTACTTATCCAAGGGCCAAACAACTCAGGAATGATATTGATGTGTACCTAGCACCATTGCCGGAAGATCTTGTGACACTGTGGAACGAGGGGTACGGTATGGGATGCGATAAACGAGAGAACTTCACTTTACACGCCATGTTGTTCTGCACCATCAATGATTTTCTCGCCTGGGTAACTGTCGCCAGATACAAAAGGAGTCAAAGCTTGTCCGCACCGCTTAGATGCTACAGAGTATATGGATAAACAACTCACGCAAAATCGTATACGCGTCACCGTAGGTTCCTTCCCGTGAGTCACCCATACCGGAAGATGAAGAAACAATTCGACGGAAATAAGGAGGACGGTTCACTCCAAGGGCTTTTAGAGGAAAGATGTCTATGATATGGTTAAGGATATCGATGTTGTGCTTGGGAAGGGACGTCAATTAAGAACCCGTCGTAAGAACATCCGAAGAAGCGGTCAATTTTTGGGACTTGCCTTATTGGGAGCACTTAGAAGTTCGCCATCGCATCGACGCCATGCATGTGGAGAAGAATGTATGTGATAGCTTGATTGGTCTCTTCATCGAACATTAGTGGCAAAACAAAGGATGGTGTTAACGCACGGAGAGACTTGGTCGATATGAACATAAGGACCGAGTTAGCACCGCAAGAGATCGATACAGACTTAACGTATTCTCCCCCAAATTGCTACACTCTGTCCAAGGCGGAGAGATATGAATCGTGCGAGCTTGCATGGTGTGAAAGTCCCGTCTCGTTACTCGCTAACATTAAGAAACTTGTTTCTATGCAAGATTTGAAATTAATTGGTATGAAGTCGCATGATTGTCATGTGCCGATGACACAAATGCTTCCTATTGCAATTAGGAGTATCTTGCGAACAAGGTCCGAGTAGCAATCTTGAGGTCGTGTTATTTCTTCAACTCAATTGCTCGAAGGTCATCGATCCCCAAGGACTAGATGCTCTACAAAGCCGAGGTGGTGACGACTCTATGTCATCTTGAGATGTATTTCCTCCGTCATTTTTCGATATCATGGTCCATCTCATTGTTCACCTTGTGAAAGAGATAAAGATATGCGGCCTGTGTTCCTCACGTTATATGTACCCGCTCGAGAGGTACATGGGAATTCTCAAGTCCTACGTGCGGAATCAATCTCGACCGAGGGCAGATCATCGAAGGTTATGCAACGGAAGAGGTCATTGAGTTCTGCGTCGACTATATGGCTCGGTGGATCCGATAGGTGTGCCTCTATCTCGTCATGAGGGGAGACTTGATGGTATCGGGACCATCGGAAGGAAATCAATCACTCACGATCCGATACATACGCTCAAGCCCATTTCATGGTCTTGCAACACATGACCAAGTGTCCCGTGACATCGACGAGCACAAAGACATGGTATGCCAATGTAATCCAAACCGGCGGAGGTTTGGATCATGAGAGCACAACCGTCGGTTCAACGGATGGTTAAAGGTGCGAATCACTGGGAGGTCATCAAGTGATGATACATTGCTATGGTTGGCACAAGGGCCACAATTTACAATTGTCACATGGCAAGGATATGACATAAATGGGTACACATTTTATACGACAGCTCGGGATAGGAAGAGCACAGTCCAGAACAGCGGTGTCCGCATAGATGCATTCAGTACCGATGGGCTGAGGAGCTCGTACTATGGGCAAATAGAGGAGATATGGGAGCTCGACTACGTGCTTTTCAAGATCCCCCTATTTCGGTGTCGTTGGGTCCATCTCCCACAGGTGAAGGTTGACAAGTACGGCGTCACTACCGTGGACCTTGAACGTGTCGGATACAAAGACGAACCATTCGTACTGGCTAATCAAGTTGTTCAAGTATTCTATGTAACCGACCTGGCAAATAAGAAACGCCACGTAGTTCTTCATGGAAAAAGAAGGATTGTCGGAGTTGAGAATGTAGTGGACGAGGAAGAATACAATCAATTTGACGAGTTGCCTCCTTTCGGAGATGGCATCAGGCTCGACGAAGAACCCAGTGAGGAAGCTAGCTATATGCGCGCCGATCATCATGAAGGGCTATATTTTAATTAAGAATTTAATCCATTGTAATTAATTTATTCTATAACATCATGTGTTGTGGACTTGTAATCTCTCATATATTTTGATATTGATGTCAATGTGGACGCTTCATCGAACCGACAATTGGTTTTGAAGTAAAATGTGTTATGAGCTTGTCTTCATATATACTTGTCACGTGTTTTGTCATCTCTCATATATTTTGATATTGATGTGAATGTGGATGTTCATTGTAATTCATATATAGTTGTCACGAGTTCATTGTATTTGATAATTGTTCGATCTATCACGAGCGGTTCTATAATATAACCGTCGTGATATCCCGACAAAACCAATAGGTAACTGTGATAAAGCTAATCACGCAGCGGTTTAATACACAAACCGCTCCGTGATATGAGTTTATCACGCACGCTTAAATACCGCCGTCGTGATATGGAACGATCACGCATGCTTATTAGATAGAGCCGTTTATGATTACTTATCAAAGACGGTTTTAGTAAAGAACCGCCTCGTGATAGCTCTTATAAGGTGGGAACCGCTAGGTTTTCTCACTGCCCCTTCCTCTCCCGCACTTCGAGTTTATCGCGTGCTCCTTTGCCTCCTCTAGGGCTCCGCTCACCGCCGCCTCGACCTCGACACTGCCGCCCGACCTCGCCGCCCCGACACTCGCTCCCCGACCTCGGCGCCCCGCACCTCGGCGCCACTCCCGACCTCGCGCCCGACCTCGGCGCCACTCCCGACCGCGCCTCGCTCCCGACCTCGGCGCCCCGACTCGACATCGCCGCCTCGACCTCGGCGCCTCTTCCGATCATACGCCGCCCGACCTCGGCTTTGGTAAAAACTTCCCTTTGGTTAGCTAAGTCGAGTATCTAAAAATGATGTGGGTCGAGAAAGGAGGAAGGGGTTGGCCGGGTGGGAGGGCAAGGTTAGATCTTCGAAGGCTCGAGAGCCTTACCAAGTCGGAGTCCCACGAGAGGCGTGTAGTTTGACTCCACTTGACTTGGTGTTTTAAGTCGTCTTGGTCGATTAGTCGGTGCAAGTGCATCTCCACAAGTTATTAAATGTTTGGGCTTGATGTCTCTTGTAAGCTCAGAATTCGCAGATCCTCGACCGTGTTGTAGATGGCATAACGGTTCCGTATCGATTGTGAGCACGGTTGTAGTTCATCATCTCTTTTCTCTGTACATATTTTGGGCCTTGTAAACTCCTCCTCCCGTAGGGCTTGTTTGGGAGGGCGAATCCCACCGGGATCTCACCCAATTCCAAAGAAAATTTCTTATGTGGTGGCAAGGTAATATGTTCATTTGGTTTTCGACAACTAGCAAAACCTAGGCTTCTTAGTTGTTTAATAGCTTTATTTACATAGCACCCTATGATCTTGGTTGAGCCATTACTTTGTTTCCTACCATCTAGGATCTTGATTGTCGGTTAGAGTGAACATGGGCAGCTATGTCTAATGATATTTGTTGTATGAAAATTTTAGATATGACATATGATATCCTATGCTAGGGTATAATAGGAGTAGGCTAAACATTTGTAGCCTCCTTTGCATTTCACTCGCTGCCCTTGATGTAATATGTCTAATGATATTTGAGACTAGCTCTGAAGATATTGCAAAGAAATGAGTGATTCGGGTTTTGCTCGTGATGTTCATAGCCATATTCGATAATTGTTTCAATAATTAATTCAGCCTTTTGAGCTCTATAATTGAGGTAGCTACTGCACAATTCGGGCCTCTCACTGAGCTAGAAACAATTCCTCTTATGAGCAATTTGTTGTACATTCCAAATTTGGATACACTCCAGTGGATCGAAAGCTAAATATTTATGTCCTAGCCAATCACCATTCATACGCATACTATATATATTTTAACCTCTACCGCCCTGGTAGTAATATATCTCAAACTAATTATATAGATAGCAAGTAAGCGAGATGGCAGAGGCACCATCTTCCCCGCCGTCGCCGACGCCGCAGATTGCAGAGGCACCATCTTCCCAGCCGTCGCCGACGCCGCAGATTGCAGAGGCACCATCTTCCCCGCCGTCGCCGACGCCGCAGACGACAATGACACGAAGCGAGATGGCGAGGAGAATCAAAGATGCCCGTGGGCCGATCGGTCATCATGGAGGTTAGTCGCTTTGGGGTCCTCTGCGTCCCAAGAGCTTAGCGGCGAGATTCCTGGACCATGTGCGGGATACTTGCAAGGCAACGGTCCCCATCACCACACCAAGGTGGAAGGATCGACGAAAGAAGCGAGAGGCGCTGTGGGACGAACTATTACAAAGTTCACTATCCCGAAGCGCACATGGCACGCGCGTGGAACGGACGGCGATGCTCACGATCGATAAATCGTGGAGGTCGTTCAAGAGCATTCTTGTCACGGCACGTGAACACGGTCGACGCCGCCGCAAGTACGGATTCTTGACGCAGAAACATGGGACGCCTTTGTTGCTATGAAGACGACGCCCGAATTTAACGAGCAAAGTGCGGCACACAAAGCTCTCGCACACGAAACACTCATCCGCACAGGACTCGGCACACCGATACGCTGGAAAATATGATGAATGGGCGGCGGAGGACAACGCATTTCGATGTCACGCACCGCTCCCTAGCCCGGTTAAAAGCGAGGGCAAAAGTCTCGTCTTCGAAGCATCTCTTTCACAAACCCGTGACGAGGAAGTGTCTCAACGTTTGGTAAGTATGTCGAACTACCTAGTTAATAACTCCATATATAACTTCATAGTGTCTATAATAACATGATGACTTCTTGCGGCGTGAATTGTCCGCCCAAACTTCCCAAGGCTCCTTCCATGTAGACAGGAGAAGGATATACTCTCACGCCCCGGGAAACAAGGAACACCTGGTCGCACGCGAGGTCTTGGGGTTACCGTACCATGGAGTCATGGATTCGCCGACGACTCACCGCATCGCATGTGAGTAGGAAGAGATCTAAGGCGAGCGTGAGGACCGGTTCGCATGCATGATCGAACATTTTGAAGGAAAGCCGGCAAGCATTGCAGATCAATTGAATCAACTCCTCGCCCAGCAGCAGATGCAAGCCGCCTCGTTAATTTGGGAGCCGCCCGCCGACATCCGAAGGCGTCGCGTCCACGCATAATTCTGGACATGACGATGTCCAATTACCGATAGACGAGATCAAGGTAATGTACATGTATGGAATGCAGCAAAGATAGACCTATAGGACACTTTAGCTAATTGCGTGTCGTTTTGTAGGAGCCGACGGCCTGGCAAGCTCGTAGTGAGGTTAGTTGGGTCCATTTCTATTGAGGCCGCGCGGGGATGGTGCATCCATACCAGGAAGGGACAGTGCAGCACGGTGTCCAGGTGGCGCAGGGTTACGCCAGGGTGGAGGTGGACATGGTACATGAACATTTCATGGCCGTCCAGCTGAGATTCGCGACGAAGAGATCACAACACTAGGGATGCGTGTACGCGTTTATCCAGATGGCCCAAGAAGGACATCGCCCTGACCCAAAGAAGGCCGCGATCTCAACACGACCATTCCTCCCAAGCGGACCTCCATGACTCCACCTCATATTTCGCCTCGAAGGCCACCTTTTCGGTTCCCTTGGAGAAGACATCGAAGGAACAAGAAAAGTGTTTCACCGCATGTCGGGTCGAGTCGTCTCGCAAGAAGACGCCGCCAATGCTTAAGACCAAATCGAAGCGCCCCTCAAGTCCGCAGAAGTCGGAATATCCGCTGATACATCCTCGGAAACCGTTGTGCTCTCCCGCAGTATTAGGGTGTGCTGGATATGCTTGTCAGGCTTTGCATGCCTGGTACTTGGATAGGACCCAAAAGGAGGGGTGCGATACTGGAATCACCGTCAGATACGAGGATAAGCATTTCTTCAACGGGATGAACCACTTCGTCGTGGGCTTCAACGACCTATATGACCTATTCAACCTCGTTGGCCTTGACGCCTCGCTTCTACGATGTTGACACTGTAAGTGCATACAATCAAGTTCTACATTCACGTAATACCGATAAATATCACAACTCATTTCTTACATGATGAAAAATGTCCGGGGCTGGAAAGAACCGGTGGGTTTCCTCGACCCACATGTGGTATCATTGCAAACCATCCAAACAGACTCGTCCTTCGTCGAGAAATACATAACACAGGCATTGCTTCGTCAGCAGAACACGAAGTACATCGTGGTGCCCTACAACCAGGGGTAAGTGTCACTACTTGCTCTACTTTATACGCAGCACGAACTCAGGTTTAATGACTATAGTGACATACATGAGTAGGTACCACTGGATCCTTTTAGTCATCATACCAAAGAGGAACCATGTGATATACCTTGATTCCCTAATCCGCAACAACCACGACTTCAGCATTCTAGGAGGAATACTCGACAGGTATGCTCATTTCCTTCATACATAACTCTATTTTAGTCTTCATTAGTTTAAAATGGTCGAGGATAAATTTTTGGAATCATGTAGGTCGTTCATCGACTATGTTGCCAACAAAGGAATATACGATGGAAAGAGCGCCAACTAACACACGGACAAAATTTCGAGACGCACTATAATACGATAATCCTATATCCTACTTCATAATAACGCATCTCGAACTGATATATGTAATTCTATTTTTGCAGTGCCGCCAGCAAAAAAATGATGAGTTATGTGCAATTTACGTTTGCCATCATATGGACCGAATCATTAGAGCTAGGAAGAAGGATCCCGAGGTTTGTGAATCTTCAAATAATTATTTTCTAATTATAAAATTAAATATATATGCATAACACTTTACTCTTGCTAGCGACAGGGCTTGAATATAGAATTAGATGGACTCGTTGATAATGAGATCAAGGACATTCGAGGAAGCTCTGCGCTTTATCATATCGAGAGATAATTAAGGACAGGAGAATTTCACTCATTGCCGACCGAGCGCATCACCCGCGGCACTTCTCAACCACTGCAAACAATTGACTCAATTGTAATCCAATTTATTTTGTAACAATACTTGAACAAATGTGATCTTTTGTAATTTATTTTGAGTAATGATCGATTCGGTTTGTCGACAATTGATTATCCGTGATGTATCTGCTTTTTGTATGCTTGTTTTCGAGGGCATGGCTAGCAATTCTGAGGCTAGCCAAAAATCGGAAAAAATGTAGTTAGTTTAATGAACTATCATAGACGGTTTTTATAAAAACGATGCAGTGAAGACAGAGTATCACGACGCGTTTCTAAGTAAAAACGCTCGTGAACTCGAGTATCACAAGCGGTTCTAAGTAAAAACGCTCGTGAACTCGAGTATCACAGACGGTTTTAACAACGAACCGTCTGTGATAATCTGACTTCACAAACGGTTCGTGTAAATAACCGTCTGTGAAGACAGAGTATCACAGACGGTTTTTACATAGAACCGTCTATGATATTCTGACTTCACAGACGTTTTGTGACCATAACCGTCTGTGATACTCTGTCTTCACAGACGGTTGTTGATAAAAACCGTCTGTGATATTCATATCACAGACGGTTTACTGACCGTCTGTGATAACCACCTGTTATCACAGACCTATTTTTCCAGACGGTTCCGAACCATCTATGATGGCTTTTTCTGTAGTAGTGATTCCACATTGTTCTCCCTAGTTTGGTCCTAGCCCCATGCAGCAGGTTTGTGAAACCAATATTGCCCTTGTGCAGCATATGAATTTGGGGTTGTTTAATTGTTTTGTAGGTTGCACTGCACTCTACAAGCCTGTCAACAACCTTGAAAATAACAAATACAGACAATAAGCCCTCCATAGTTATTTTTGCGTAAGTCGCAGCTTTGTGAAGGAAACCCCATTTTTGTGTTTGCCAAACAAAATATAGTTTTAACTCTCACATCCATTTAATTGTATAGGCTTCCATATCTGGTGTTTTAGTGAAAGGTTGTAAGACTCTCAATAAGGGTCCTGACCCTAAAAATCCTCTGGAGGGCAAAGAAGACAGGTTAGTTTGAATTCTGGTTAATTAAGCAAGATGTAATTATGGACTTATGATGATAACCCACTCTTCCATACATTACAACATTTGAAACTCGGTCCTATATGTGGGTGTCGGACCCCCGGGCGTTGAATACCCGAAGACCCTTTGTGTATTATATGCTAGTCCTTGGATCAGTAGCTAGCACACACATTCAGAACATTTGGTATTCGCAAAAATACATACACATGCTAAAGTAAGCAAAAGGGTACTCTACTTAAGCTATTACAAGTTTATTACAACCATGGCCGATCGGCCAAATAAAAACAATCATAAGAGTAAAACAAATAATAGTGGAAGACTTAATGAAGTAGCAAAATCCAGCGGCATGCCCATCCGATTCCGCAGGCAACCGACAAGGAACAAGGCCTAGGTAGACCCGTCACCGAACCCTCTAGTGCCGGAAGCAAAGAACTCGTCATCAGATGTCGGCTCATCTTCGAATCTCTATATAGCAATATAAGCAAGATTGAGTACTTGTGTACTCAGCAAGACTTGTAGTGTATCGCAAGAATTATATTAGATGTAAGGCTGTCAAACAAAGAGGCTCTAATATACAAGTTATTTTGCTCAAAGCCATTTTTGTTTACAATATTCATAAGTAATAATTTGCAATGGAATTTGAAAGAACAATATAAATAAGTACAAGAAGGTAAGTAAGACATCAAATCAAGTAATAACAGCACTTGCAACCCAAATCGGTTGTAAGAAAAAATATAATCAATATTTCGCCATAGGAATGACACTAACAAATTTAGGTTCAACCGTAGAAATGGCAATTCTGCTATAGACATAGCAGTCTAGCCATAGAAATGACAGTTAACTCAACAAATCAAAAACCCCATGACATCACCCAAGTTTTTTTGATAAAACAGTTTAGGAAAAACAAGACTACCGCCATACCAGTCGTACTAAGTATGCTCATGACCGCAAGCGCGGCTATTTGAATAGTTTATCACTCTGAAGAGGTGTACAACTTTACCCATAGTACGCGGTATTCTAGTTGCTTGGAATATCTCTAGTTTTTTCAGCATCCGTCGATGCTATTGCTCACTACCGAAGGAAAGCTGTGAAAAGTTCGCGACGTAGCCTTTACATTATCTAGCCCTAACCTTGCACTAGCCCTGTGAATCTATATCCTTATCCATTGGGATAATAATAATAATGATGACAACAACGGAACACATCGAATGAGGAGTCTCACTCACCTGGATAGAAACCCGTTGAGTGAGTCCCTCACTTCGCCGGATAGAAACCCGTCGAAGTGAGGCATCCGTAGTTGTGTTGGCCTGCCTACCATTCGGCATGCTCGCACTACTTCTGCCTACTGTCATGCAAGGCTAAGATTTGATAACTTAGTTAGCTACGGCTATCCCATCCTAGCACATACGGTTGTATTAATAGGTATTAGTCCCCGATTTGCTGGCTTTAGTCCTTAATCGACTACGAGTGAGAACTCCACCCTATTTACCAGTGAGTCAAAATCCTCATTTTTCATAATACAATATAACTCACCCGCGTTTAAATACTAAAGTTTTTCATTTTATTTTCATAAAATAATAGAGATAACACTTCTAGAAACTTTTTAAAAGTATCCCAAGTTCTCAAGTTAACATATTGTCCATTAATCGATTATTCGGAAAAACCTATCGTTCTAGTTGTGTTTGTGCGATAACCGCACTAAAAAATTCCCAAATGACATTACATATTATCTAACCCATATTACAATGGTTACAGCAGTAAGGGATCAATGTTACAAGGAGATATATGCAACAAATAGGATTACAACTACCGATTTTCCATTCATAGCATTTTCATACATAACATACACACATGCATAATAGATTTTACAAAGCAAAGTACAATATTTAAAATACTGGGATCAACATGATCAAAGAATGTGCTTGCCTTGCTCTTGCTTATATTGTTCAGAGAGTGGGGTCATTTGATCGTCGATAATCTTGCTCGCGAATCCTAGCGTTTATTCAAAAGAACCAGAAACAAAACACAAATGGAGAAATATATCCAACAGAAATAAAATCAAAATATTTTTGTATATTATTATATAGAATGATTTTAGATGAATTTAGCAAAAAGATTCATTTAATTCCGAGTTCGTATGTGGAAGTTATTAATGTTTTGATCTGTGGTTGACTTAATACCGGTTTATTGAGAGTTTCTTACCATGACTTGCATGGGAGGTCTAGCTCATCCTAGTAATTCCTTTTGTTATGATTTTTTATTTATCGAGGAAATTCCATGTTTTAAGTGTGCCCTTTTTATAGTCATTATCATGACTAAGCTTATACTAAGGTACATCTAGTATATTAGGTTAACCTTTAACTAGAATATGCACTAAGATTATTTTAGTTGACCTCCATTCTAACCTAGACATTAGTGATATAGGCTAAGTACATACTAATGATTTTTTTAATCTCTAATTGCCTTATCATCTTTTATTAATTATCTCATTGGCCTATTGCTACTATTGACATTATTAATTTTAGAGTATGAAGCCTACTGTTGCTTTAGCTAACCACAAGCCAAATCTTGATTTCCTAATTAGTTTTACTCTTTCAAGTTAATTGTCATTTGTATATTTTCTAAACAATTAATTTGGTAATTGTTATTAGCCTATTGTTATTTCTAACTATCCTTAGATTGCCTTCCCTGTTCATCTATCTTGAAAACAATAATTCTAAGCTAAAGTACTATCAATCCTTATTATTTCCAAATTTTGTTCTCTGTTCATTCAATCATTTAGGGAGTTGGTTAACTAAACTTCTTACAAATTCACTTATCCATTTTTTAAATACATTTGTTAATTAATCTATGAGTGATCAAGTAACGAATTGAATCAATACCATGCTCACTACTACACACAGCCTCATCACGAGCGGTTTGGAATCGCCATCACGCGGTTTTCGAACCGCTCCGAAAAAGTTCGTCTGTGATAACAGCGTTATCACGACGGTTCAAAAACCGCTCGTGATACTGAATATCACAAACGGTTCAAAGTAGAACCGTATGTGATAGTAGTTATCACTGAGCGGTTCTACTTACGAACCGCTGCGTGATAGTATATTTTCACGCATTTATTTTGAACAAGAACCGCTCTGTGATAGTTTTCAACTATAAAAAAATACTAAATGTATTCCTTGGCCGCCCGCTCTCCACCTCCAAAGCACTCGTCCACCTCTTGGCTCTACTCGCTCATGAGCCTTCGAAGAAGGCCATGATCTTGTCCTCGTAGCGAACTCCTCGAAAGGCACATCCTTATCCACATCCCACCCTCCTTCCTCCCGACCGTGTCGCCGCCTTGGCTTTCGCCTCGCCGCTTGGCCCGCAGCCTCCTAGATGTCGCAGAGGAACTCGTTGGCCTGTCCCTCCCGATATCCCCGTCAATTAGATTAGTCACTACAAGGGCTACAAACCGAAGCATTTGTCAGATCATCAAGCCACATTGTTCCCCACACATTCAATCACAAAACTATATTCAAGCACACATTCAATCACAAAACTATATTCAAGCACACATTCAATCACAAAACTATATTCAAGCACACATGTATACCTCAATCTAGGAGAAGCCGACGGGGAAGGACAGGCGGCACCGGAGGGAGGAGGGCAGGCGCCGGGATGGGGTGGCGCGGGAGGAGAGGTGGGGAGACAGGCCGGCCGTCGGGGAGGACGAGCGGCGGGAGGAGGAGGCCCGGCGGAGGGAGCACTGGGTGGTGGCAGGACGAACGGGAGGGACAAGGGTTGGCGGCGGGAGAAGGAGCCCAAATGTCACGCTGGATTTGGGGGAGTCCTTAATATATAAGCACACTGTAACACTCCACCCAACATGAGCTCCGGAATGCTAACAAGGAAACATTAACAAAGCTAAACTAGGACAGTCTACCAAATTCCGGTAGAACCTCTTTTGTATAGTTACTATACGGAGGTTCCCAAAAGATAGAAAGTAAATCATAACTAAATATTTCTAACATCTAATATCATCACTAAGCATTAAAAACATGCTACTCAGCTAGAACATATTCAAAGTTAATCAAAGTCGTTACTCATCATTATTACAAATAACCTCGATGCATGATGCCTAACCACGATCATTTCTTAAGCGGTTAAGCAATTATTAATGGACACACTAAGAAGATTAATCAACTTTAAAGAAGCATGACAGTGTGTGACTCCAACTCAAGTCTACTCCCTCTCATGCATGCCGTTCTTGCAAAAGGTACCTAAAACACAACAAAAGCAAGGGTGAGCCCAAAGACTCAGCAAGTACCAATAATGAAACATTAAACTCGCAATTACAACATCAACACTCCATTCCAAAGCTTTACTCGAAAAACATATCACATGATGTATGAATGCAAATATGCAATGCATCTTTTCTTTCTCTTCCCCTTTTTCGCATTTCACCGTAATGTGAGATATGCGACTGTCGCCAAGCATACCATGCTGTGCTCTCAAGCACAGGACCAGTGCCCAATACTCCACAAGTAAAGGGACCTCAAGCCCACACTCCACAAGTGTGGGACCTCAAGCCCGTCATATACATGACAGGATCTCAACAAATGCTTAGTCACCACATGACCAAGTTTTCATTATGTCAACATGATGCATATGCACAAATCTTGAATCATCATAATCATACCTCCTCAGCAACATCACTTATGAATTTAACTCATTCATACTTCTATCATTCATGTTCATAGACATTTATACACTCAAGCAACCATGCATAATACATATTTTCACAACATTAATAATCATGTTCAACAACATCTATAACACTCTAGCATCCATAGATATCACATTTATTCATAATACTAGCAAACAAGTACTTGCTTTAATTGTGCGGGGATGAAAGGTGCAGAGAGGGCGCTGCCCCTGGAACCAATCCCTCACCTGAATATAAATATAAAGCATGCTAAGACAACCATACTGAACCAAAACTTAGCCAAAAGCACAACCGCAATCGCTACACTCTCAAGCACATTCCCAATTCCAACTCCTAAAGTTCGATCTGTCCCCTCTATGGACAGCCATAATCTAAAATTCATATATTTTTGTACAAGAGTCCAAATGAGGTGTTCTTGGACTTCATTGAAAGGTTATAAATTTCCCCAACTAAACCTAGTTGGCGGGCCTTCCTGATTCGGCCATCTAATACCCCTATCATACTAATTAACAGAATATCGATTTCACATCAAGTTCTCTGGACAGTACACTAAAACTATCATAACTTTCAGCTCATTTGTCCAAATTTCGCGTTCTTGGGCTTCCCTGAAAGCTACAAAAATTATATACAACTTTCTTTATACTGAGATCCTCTAATTTTCCCTTTTACTGATCTTTAAAGTCAGATTACTAAAACCTGTTAGAATACCAACAGATTTGCGGAACAGCAGCGCTACGAAATTCATAACTTTTGAACCGCTCATCCAAACGATGCGATCTTGTACTCTAAAGAAAGGTATCGACATCGCCTACAATTCTCTAGGAGGCATCCTGATCAGATTATTCCATTAAATAACTCAAAAACGTCACCCAACCCGATCTGCTCTAGTCGACCTAAATACCGACATTGCTAAAGATCAATTAACCCACCAATTGAAAGGGATCGGTCTTACCCTTGAAGAACCGCGCGAACGTGATGAACACCACGTGACCCCTCTTCCTCTCCCTTCTCTCTTCTTCTTCTTCCTTCTTCTTGGCCGCCACGAAGGAGGAGGAGGTGGAGACGCAAGGAGGGGAAAGAGGTGGAGATGCAATGGGAGGGGAGGGGCTGCTACGATGGTGGCGCTACAATGTGTGTGCTACAGAGCATAGCTGCCCCCTCTACTTGGATGGTTGCCCTAATGGGCCAAGGTGTTGTGGGCTTTCACCCACACCCAAGTTTTTCAATTACGCAAAAATCCCCGAACTTCATTAAAACCACTCCCTCTATTCAATTCTCCTCCTACAATCTTTCTTCTCATTTAAATAAATATTTGGAGTGTTACACACACTGCTACTCCAGCGCACGCATTCAAAATTTTGAACTCCGCGTTAGAATCACATATCACAGACGGCTCGTATCACCAACCGCTGCGTGATGAGGTACTTATCACGAGCGGTTCATGATACAAACCGTTTGCGATACTATCGAGACAGTTCTATTCAAAACCGCTCGTGATAATCTCTAGTATCATAGACGGTTTTTAATAGAACCGTTTGTGAATTATCATAGACGGTTCTATTCAAGAACCGCTGCGCGATAATCTCAATATCACAGACGGTTTTTAATAGAACGCTGTGAATTATCATAGACGGTTCTATTCAAGAACCGTCAGTGATACTAGAGATTATCATAGACGGTTTTGGAATAGAACCGTCTGTGATACTATCATAGGCGATTCTTTAATAGAACCGTCTATGATACCGATATCCTGAGCGGTTTGTATTGCAAACCGTCTGTGATAGGCCCGACAGACCCATCACAGACAGTTCTATTTTAACCGTCTGTGATGAGGCGTCTACTATTGCCTGTTTTGTAGTAGTGGCTTTAACTACTTGTATTAGGAGGTCACTAGCCCACTGACAAATTCATATTACCTACTTGTATTTTAAAATGAGGATTTATTATGAGAATGAGTATTTGTTAACTAAATTTCTTAATACTCCAAATATTCATCTGTTAAGCAATTTGGGTGATTCATCAACCATTCAACAAGTTTATTAGTCTACTACCAATTCAGATTTTCATCTAAGCATCTTCCTGTTCATATAACTGTTAATTGCTACAAGACATTGTCAAACATTTTTAACTACTGGACTTTAGTCACTAATATATGATTTGCAAATTTGAATACTCTTGTGGTGGTCAAACCCAGTTACTAATATTAGGACTTGAACAACTAGGGACAGGCTCACTGTCATTCTTAAGCAATCTCAGTTTTTCTTCCCTGTTCAACATCTTGTAGAAGTCCCTCTGGACAAAAATGACACTAGCTAACTTATACTCAGATTGTCTTCTCTATTCCTTCATTCTTTTAAAGTAGTTTTTCTGATTTGGGGTACTGTTAATTATAACTTCTTGATAATTCAAACTTCAAATCTTTGTTAACTCATTTGAGTGGTTCAATTATCAGTCATTCAAAATATTCACTAGCCTATTGTCATTTCAAACTTCCAACTAAAACTTCTTTGATCAAACAATAGACAACTCTAAACATTTCTAAAATGAAGTGCTTATATCCAAACTTCTCTTAAAACTCACACTTCAAATTTGTTAATCCATTTTGAGTGACCCAAATGACATCCATAATGTTGGTTAGCATTAAACAGTTGGCTTTGTAAGTGAGTTTCACTAACAATTTAAACCTTCTCTGTTCATACATCAAACAATAGACAACCTTTCTTCAAATATTCAATTTCAGAATTGGTTAATTTATTTGAGTGACCAATATTGACATTCAAAATATTGGTTAGCAGTAATTTGGTTTGGTTTATATGAGTATGAGTAGGTCCCACTGTTAGAGACTTAACAGAGAAAGAGAGAGAGCACTTGAGCAGCAGCGGAGCGGGATCCCTCCCCTTGCTGAGATCTTGATTGAGTCGTAGCTCCCGCCATCCCATTGCCACACAAATGGTTAGCAATCCAACGAAAGATACGTTCAAACGAGCAGACGGTTGCAAAGACGGTTCCTAAGTAACCGTCTGTATAAGTTCAACACAGATGGTTCCTTTAGAACCGTCTGTGATGAGGCGTCCACTATAGGTTGTTTTGTGGTAGTGGCGTGAAATAGAAATCTGGACAGTGGGTGTAAATTACTTGATCTAACATGCATCATGACATGATATGCACAAAAAATTAACACCAAATGGGGGTACAAAGACACCTAGCTAGTACAAGATCCATTAAAGCAAATATTAGTTTTTCGGCATGATTACATCCATATAAGCCCGTAGGCGAATAGCAACCGCCCAAAATGAAAGTTCTTGCAACAAATACATAAATATTTCCATCAATACTACCCTATTACAATATTTGGGGAAAATTGTTCGCTGATTACACTCCTACATAGCGAGCTCTTGACACTAACAACTAAGCCATTCAGTTGAAATTCACTAGAAACTCGTCTAGAAGCCAATACCCTGGTGACCCCGTGTCCTCATGGTCTTCTGGGATGGTGAGGCCCATCGGAGATCCCAATAAGAGTGAGTGGCCTCGAGCAGGGTCCAGCATATGAGTGCGAGCAAAACCCGTGGCTGATATACGGCCCGCCAGCTCGACCCATAGTTGGGTGCCTATCCTCCCACTTCGGGAAGACAAAACTCTAGGGGTGCAGCATCGTATGGAGAGGTCTCATTCTCACCATAAAGCACGTTGCGGGGAACGCGCCTCGTGTTGACCATGAGCCTAAGGAACTCCTGGGCAACACCGAGATGATGTCGAGTCTCCCACAACTCGTGCATGGTGCATCAATGAACTCAGTCCATAATATGAACCAACCTCGCCAATTGTCGCACCTGGGGGTCTTCTCCATACTGAATTTCAGAGAAGGTGTTCACTTCCGTGCCATGCCCTTGCAGCGGGAAATGGTCGTATAGTGGCTGAGCCAACTCCATCAAGTCATGGCGGAGATGACTCATAGCCACACTGGCCACCTCCTGCACTGCTATGGCTTCAGAGGTGCCACGCGCTTGAAAGCAATATGGAATGCTCCCTGTCACTCGCCTTGCGATGATGTTGACCACTGCAAGGTATTCTTCGATTCCCGGTCCTCGATCGCAGCGGTAGATGTCATACGCCGGTTGATAAGTGAAATTGGCCCTCCATAGCATATCCCACGGCAGCGCCAGGTATCCATCAACATCCTCAGCCTGGAGTTCCTTAACCAAATACCGGTGACTCATCTAATCATAAGAAGACAAGGTGAGTAGAAAATTTAGTTTGCAAATCCAAATGAACGTATGGGTAAGGAAATGACACTAGGATGGATAAGGAATAAAAGATGCACATGACTTAAACTTTCTAAAATTATTTTGCTAATTTGAAAATAATTTGACTTAAGACTTGCTGAAAATAATGCCCATGCTATTTCTAACCTACAGTTGGTATGGCTCTGATACCAACACTATGGGGACCCCAGGTTAATATTCGTAAGACCTAGACCTTCCCGGCCTTACGAAACTAACTCTAGGCCTCCAAGAACTGAAATCCAATTTAATTCAATTTAAGTAAGAGGACCCAACTGAGCTAAAGCTACGGATACCATGCACACCGCTCCTCTACACGTACTGCATAGTGACCGATTCTCAACAGCCCAAGTCCACACTTAAATGAAACAAAAAGGATCTCAAAACTGCAGATATGTGTCCTGTGATAGCTCACAAGATCAGCGACTAACACCCACATATCTTTATCAACATCATACAAAGCCATTCCACAAGACATACATTAATACAACTAAGTGGCATACAATGTAGGGCTTATGTCCATAACTTTTACATAAGTGGCCGACTGGCCAAATTCAAAAGAATAGCAACAAGTACGCAGCCGAAACATCGTAAAGTAAACCAAAAGCCCAGCTAGGTGCACCCATTCCCGAAGGCAACCAAATGGGGGTCAGAAACAATGTCATTCATTCGCGTCACCAAAATCGACGCTAATAAACTGATCTAGAGGATAATCTTCCTCACCTACAGCAAGTGGACAATCCGGTTGAGCACAAAAATATACTCGCAAGACTTACATGAAATAAAAATCATACATGCTAGAGGTTTTCAAAATGAGAGGCATTAGTGGCTTAGTTTTGAATAAAACACACCAATTTTCATTCCTACACATACTAGTTTGAATTTTCCATTTAGTAAACAAAACTTTAGCAAAGGAAACACAATTGACCGTGATACATGTATAGATCAAACAATACCAAAGTGGCAGCCCACTTTGATAAACTAAAATTTGCGTGAATCACCCTTCATGCCGTTATCGAGAAGTAACCCATGTCAATTTTAATTTAGAGTCTAATAATGCTATCTCCCAAACCAAGTGTCATCCATAACCGTGGACACAGCTATTTGAATAGATTAATCCTTGCAGGGGAGTACAACTTTACCCATATGACTCTACCAGCCCGTAAGCCTCTGGAAAATGATGCACTTCCTAAGGTATGCTGGCCGGGGAGATCGAGACTTGGTGTTTTTCAACAAGACGACCCTATTGAGTTGAACCACCCATGAGATTGAGTCCCACTTAGTACAAATTGCATATAGAAAATGCTAAGAGGGCTCCCAAGTTGTATTGGAGATGCTAGTGTAATGCAAAGGATCAAGTGGGTGACCCCCAACTTGAAAGTTAGTATGTGGGTAGCCCCCAACATAAGAAAAATGCTCACCCGCACATTATAGCATTACACTGAGATTCCTACCAGCATAAGATCACAATAAATTATGCCCACACACCACTCGTGGTCCAACCCAACAAGACCTTCCCTTACTTGACCAGCGACACCCATAAACCACGTGTGGATGTATGAGTAGTACATGGAATGACAGCCCAAAGTTCGGTCCTTAACAATCAGGACAAGTCTACCACGATACCCGAATCTCGTGCACGAAGGCACCCACACTACTAGCCACTTGTCCAAACCAAAATCATGTTTAATTTGACAAATTCAAACTAAACAACCATATTCGAAGATCTAGACATGAAACGTATGAATAAGATGATTGGTGTTTTCCACGGTCGATGAGCTAACCCCATCAACCGAACTACGCATCTACTAACTTGCATGGCTAAGCATTACTATAGATTGTAGATAAACCATCACAAAACATCTAACTTAAGCATAGCTGTATAAGAAGTGGGAAAATAATTCAAGGATAACCTGCAAGAGTTAGGACATAGCTAGCTAAACTCACAAAATTGTTGGAAATATGCTCTAGAAGCAATCATAGAGATGATTATATTTCGTTATGTTCATAATATTGGATAATATGTTATCTTGTTCCTAGAATAATATCGTTAATATTTATTATCAAGTATGTAACTTGATTGTGAAACTTTGTATTTCTGCGATGATTATTCTTAAACATTCCCTAGTCGGAAACACATGAGAACACATATGAATAGACTAGCATATGTATTGGTTGATGACTATGTTTCACTGGTCATAGATATGGAGATATCAAACCAATAATATGGACACATGTTAGAGAACATAGTGTTGGTTTGACCCACCTTGAGACATTGTTGAGATTGTTATGATTTCATGTGTCATCACTTGGTCTCAAGCAATGATGATGTATAACCCTTAGACCTGAGATCAGCATAGTTTTCTACATGTGTAATAGCACTCTTAGGGGTTGCCAAACGCTACTCGTAACTGGGTAGTTAGGGTATGCTATGAAACATGCGGAGGAATGTGACTGGTCAAATATGGGATTTGCCACTCCTAACAAAACAGAAGAGATGTCTCTGGGCCCCTCATTGTGATCAGATAAAGAAAGTGTATGGCCATGCCACTAGTGGTCGAAGTGTTGACTACATAAAGTTATTCGACACTTGATCGAGAAAGTATTGAACATTCCATGGATGACAAATAATCTCACCTGGAGTTCAACCAGATGTTGTGAGGTAAAGGGAGAATACACAAGCAGGTCGTTCAGTTAGACAGATACGAGCTGGTCATAGACTAGACGTCGAAGCTAGTCGTAAACTGGTCGTATGGAGATACGAGTTGATCGTCGACTGGTCAAAGCTGGTCATAGACTGGTCGAAGCTAGTCATAAACTGGTTGTATGGAGAAACAAGCTAGTCATAGACTGGTCGAACCTGGTCATAGACTGGTCGAATATAACCACTAACTGGTCGTAAGGAGTTACAAACTAGTCGTAATTAAATACTAACTAGTCGTAAGGAGTTACAAACTGATCGTAATTATGGACTAGTCGTGACTAGGTGTGAGCTGGCCGTAAGTGATAAGGACCTGGTCAAGATCATATTGCATTAAGGTTATTCTGATATATTATATATGTGTTTGGGAATCGTTATATGATGTTAGGTACCGCTAACGACTTGTGGTTAGAAAAGAGTTTCCGAGTCACAACCGATCACACATGAACCTATAGGGTCACACACTTAAAGGGCTAGGATTTGATTTGGATGGTGATCCAAATTCTTGTAGACCTCGAGTTTCTAATGGTCCTCAAGTTTGAGACCCGTCATGGATGCCTATATATAGAGGGGCGGTAGCACGGGGTGAAGTAATTTTTTGGAAGAACCCCGAAACCCTAATACCCACACTTTCCTCATCCAATAGCACGCCGTCGACGCTAGCACTCCAGCGTGTGGTGTCCCTGCCCCGTTTGTGTGGATACCTTAGAGGTGTTGTTGCGAAGCATCAGCACTAGGACGATTCACAACTTGTGACGATCTCAGGAGCAGGAGGAAAAGACGTGCGGCGCATCAACTCGCTACATCGACTCTACTTCCGCTATGAGTCAACACGTCTAGTGGTAATATCGTGATCTATTACTAGCGAAGGTTCCTTGGTTGTGCGGTAAAATTTTGTTTTGTGCTATCGTAGCCTACCCGTAATCTTTCAAAAATATCGATACATCAAAAAATCATGCAATTCAAAATAATTAGAGTATAAAATCTAGGACCAATATGGATGCAAGATGATGTTTTCCTTGCTAGTAATCCACTTGCTCACTCTCGGGCACGTATTCGTTAACTTCGGACAATTCAGGGTATAAAGAGAAAAATGATATCGAGTAAACATCAAGAAAGCCAAAAAATTCAAAATGCTCAAAAATACATGAAATTTATGAAGTAGTGATACTATGATTTAATATGAATTTAGGTGAAATAATTAGTTTAATCGGAGTTCGTATGAGAAAGTTATAGCCATTCAAAAATCAGCTTGAGGAAAAATGCTAGAAATAGGTTTCGGTCACTATAGCTCAGAATTAAATATTTTTGCAAAAATTTATAAAATAGTAGTGGAGAAAAAATTTAAATGGTCTGAGAGATAATAAAATTTTATGAACAACAAAATTGGATTCATCTCATTTGGAGTTCATATGAATTTTCTATGAATTTTCAAAATTAATTGAATTTTTAGTGTAAAAATAATTCTTTTCTGAATTATGTATTGCATTAAAAAAAAATTATACTCAAGTGGACCTAGCCTCTGTCATGATGGGTGGATGCCATTGAATAGTGTTTTCTTTTTCTTTTTATTTCTGAAATAATCCATGGCTCACTGGCGCGAAAGTTGACACGACGGCGGCACTCGGTGCGCGGCCACCAGCGACGAAATCGCCAACTGTGTTCCGAAGGCTACAAGCAATGGCAAGAGGTTGCATTAGCAAAAACAAAGGCGGCGAGGAACATAGAAGAAGAGGGACATGGTGGGGATGCTCTTACCCGAGAGGGAAGCACAAGAGAGCTCCCTCCTCCTCAGCCACTGAGAGAAGTGAGTGAGAAGGAGGGAATGGAGGCGATTAAGTACGGGCAATGGACGGGAATGGGAATGGTGTGATCTAGCAAAGCTTGCGGTTGGGTCGCTAGGGCGGTGGCGAGACAGTGTGAGGTTGCATTCAACGGAGTGCGCGGCTGCGTGGCGATCAACTCCTGCCGGCCCGCTAGCAAGAGCTAGGAGATGCTTCTGACCAGTGGGGCTGGGTCGTCAGCGACATAGGAAAGTGGCGTGGTCGAGCGGGTCGGGTTGGACCGGGTCAACCTGGTTCGGTTAGGTCACACTGAGTCCAAACAGTTGACTGGTTTAAATTCAAAACCCTCCGCTTTGACATGGCGATCTAAAATAGCAAATAAATTTATAAAATTCTAAAATTTTGCAAAGAGGTTCCTGGTATAACCTAGAACACACAAAAATTTTCTGTACTCACTTTTCATGTTTTATTTACTTGTTTTGAAAACATTTACTGCAGGGGTCTTTGCATTGGGTTTTGAATTTTCTCAGGGTTGAGTTAGGTTCTAAAAATTTGAGAAAATTCATATTTATTCATGATAAATATTCTAATATTTAAATAAATTACTTCCCAGAGTTCTTCACAAGTATTTATTCCTGATTTCATTTGGAGCTTCAGTTTGAGTTATAAGTTCAAATTTGACTTGAAATTTTTCAAATGCAATAATTTGTGCAAATGCTGCAAAAATCAAATGCATGCTCATGGGATGCATATTAATTCAGTTAAATAAAAATGGGGCTGTCAAACTATATTTTTCTAAGAATTTTTCAAAAAGGTTCACCTCGTTTGTGGAAAATAAGAGCTAGACTCGGGTTCCTGCCTTGTGTCGTTGGATTTGATTGTATTAGACCATGTGGCTAGGTCTAGTATAATTTAGTTGATGAATAATTGACAATGTTAGGTACTGATGTTATTTAAAGCATGTGTGAAGCAATCATTCACCCTTACACCCCTCCCCTCCTGATTGTCATTAACGATCCTACAAATTGTTTATGCAGAAGTCTTGGAAACAAATATATATGCACTCATTGAAGCATATCATAGTGTAAGCCACTCAACATAAAGTAAATATCTAGGCATGCTTTTGAGCCACTTTCATACGATACTGGGAAGAGGTGACTTTTCCAGGATTTGTCGACCGCATTTACCTTGGTGCACCGAGTGAGCTCACCCTGGACAATGGGTTGGGTGACAAAATCGTCGTCTCAAATGCAAAGTAGGTTGAATTGATCTATGAAACAAGGCATGTCTTTTCAACATTGTAAAGATCACATGATTAAATTGTGGTTAATTTTCGAAATGCAGTTGGTCAGATGCAGTGTTGTGGAATCCTCACTTGCAGATGGAGGCATGTTACAAAGATTTTGTCTGTGTAGAAAATGCAAAGGTATGAAATCTAACATAAGTCAGAAACTTCTATGAACATTTGCCTGCTTTCCACTTTCCTGAATGAAATCATGAAGAGGTACAATTCATAATTGTATAATTTTGATTGATGATATGATCAATTGCATCATGTAGCTTGAACCAGTCCAACTGGAGCCAAAACAATCTTGGGTGGCAGAGCAGAAAATTGTACTAATCTGAAGCTAAATGGAGTAAAACAATATAATGCAGCAAATGTGTTGCAAAAGGAATCCTATCTTACCTTTCTGGCAATGTGAAATGCAAATGTCATTCCCCCAATGTATTTTCCTTCAACTTATGCCATCGCATTAGATATACATCGTATGTGTTTTGTGTTAATAAATAAATATGTTCACTTCTCCTTTCCTTTTTGGTTAGTCAGCTGTCTTGTAGTTGTAAGCTCTGCTGGGCGCTCGTCTTGCGAAATGTACAATTGGAGCTGCAAAGGACTATGCTGAATGGAATGGAAATTTAGGACTATGCTGAATGTATCTTAAGCTCTAGATAATATATTTTGAACATGCATCAGCTCTTTTTTTCGGTGGAGGAACAGGTTATGAAGTGTTGTCATCGGCTTATTCTTTTCTGCCTGTTAGTGTTTCTCGATGTCCATTTTCTCAGTGTTTATGAAACCTGTATGAATGCCTAACAAATACTCTTGCTTACGGTCTTTAGGTTTACTGGTGCAGCACTGTGCAAAACTATTGCAGTCAATGACGTTAATTGCAATCAATTGCGTTAATTACAGTCAATTATGTTAATTATAGTCAATTGCGTTAGTTGTCGTTAATTACCATTAATTGTTATTAAATGGCATTAAAGAAGCTATTACTTGCCTCAGGGGCATTTCAAATATTCTCTATCTCAAAAGCTGCAGCCAGTTTACCTAAAAGTAAGACAACCAAACACCAAACCTCTTCAGCCCAGTTGTTCCGCCCTGCAGCCGTTCAGCCCTGCAGCCTAGCTGTAAGCCACTTTTCAGAAAAACTACAACCGTGCTAAACAGGCCCTTAGGCTTCTCATTGTCTTGGGATCCGCGTCGAGCCTTACCTTAACTTGCGACCAACATAACACTTGGCGCCCAATTAAGTTGACCAATCTGCTCGAACATGGTGTAGGCCATCCGCGGTATCCGTCGATCCAAGCCGCGTGCCAGCCCCTTCAAGAATCGGTGCGCCGACTCGGACAGACGCCAAACGCCCATCCAAATTGATGAGGGGCTATTGTTGAGGGAAGGGTCGCCACGCTCCTCCGAGTCGACAGCCATGTCAGTCCAACCAACGTCAACAAAGGGCTGGCAGCGAAGCATGACAGTTACGCGGGACAACGGCACGAAACGTGACCTCGGTTGCGTAATCAAGCCCCTCTAAGCAGCTAGCAAGTGTAATCAAGCCCCTCTATACAGCTAGCAAGCAAATCAACAAAGTTGGCCTAGCATAGGCAGCCCCACTGACCGAAAGGATAGAGCTACCCTTAGGGTTGCCCTAGAATTAGGGTCATTTATGTAACTTCACCTCCTCCCTCCTCCCATCCTATAAATAGGACCCCATTGTAACATGGGAGGAAGATGCCACTTGTACATCATTTCACACTTGAGCAATACAAGTTGAGTGATTCCTTTGGTTTTTTTAATAATCTATTTTTATTCCAAAATATAGTAATATACCTCTGTTTTTTTATTTTACACAAATAATCCTCTGTCGCTCCACTGTTGAGTGACCTAGACTAGTCACCCAACAGTTGCACCCAAAGTGTACTAGTCGCCCGAGCCATCCTTCTCCTTCATGAAGTACCTCGTAACAAGAGAGCGAGCCGTCCCTCTCCTTCATGAAGTACTCAACCGTTGGGCGATTAGTACACTTGGTGCGCAACTATTGAGCAACTAGCCCAGTCGCTCAACGGAGGAGCGACAAAGGATTGTTTGTGAAAAAAACGGAGTATATTACTGTATTTTGGAATAAAAATAGATTATTAAAAAAATCGATTCCTTTGCATGCTTACACTTCATCCCCACCTACGCATTCCCAGAGGTCAACGTAGCCAACCGGAGGTACCTACAAATCTATTATTTAGTCACGTATCTACAACAATTTGTAATGTTGGAACGATCGTGTCACTTAGTTCGCACTATCATTAAAGTTCTGGCTCCGCCACTGCTCAGTTGTTTATTAAGTCGTCTCTTATTAATGTGGACAATTTAGAGATGACCAACATTGTATATGTCCTAAGCAATCTTTTTCTGTACTATGCTACATTAATTCTGCATCCCAGCATTTCTTCCTTTTCACATAATATTTCTTTTGAAAAACGTGGGTCAGGACATGTACAATGAGAGTAGATGTTCGACTTTTGCAAACCTGTCTTATTAACCAATCGTCGTTGCTGCACTCGCGAGACCAAGCCAGCGGTCGGTAAGTCGGCATGCCCGTCTGCACCACCTCGTCCGGAGGCGCTCTTCGGACGCGAGTACCTTCATAGATCTCAGGGACCCGTCTCGGTCACCATACGTACATCTCAGTGACAGAGCCAGGATTTCGCCGATAGAGATGTAAACTTTTTTTTTCGATTACAATGAAGACACACATGCACACACAACACCGAGTGCGCCTTCTTAGCACATGCCTAAAAAGACGGAGGCCGGGAATAAATCCGTAACCTTACAAAATTTCTACTGAAAGCGCACTCGCGTGTGCATAAAGGTGTGAACTTAAATGACGTATTCTAACATAAAAGTTTAAATGATATGATAAAAGTTCAAATGGAATAAATTGTATATTTATAGTACAGTCGATATCACAAAATATAACTTATGCTGGTGGGCTGCTAACTATTGATTGCTGAGAATAACACAATATAATTCATTGTATAGCAAGTGTATTATACCAGATATATATACTGTGTAATAGGCATACATGCAAAAATTTTGGGATGCAACTGTACCCTCATACTCTCATGTGGGTCCGCCACTGGTACATCTCAATCAATCGCATCACTTCTCTAGTTCTCTCTGGCTTGACCTGATCAGTATACACGTTGAGTTGCTGACAAACATCTATGGTTTCTTTGCAATGCAACCATGCATGCAGATGTAGATGATAGTGCCTGTCCGGTACGTGCAGATATCTCAAAACTGCTACCAACTCCTCGCATCTTCATCGCCGACTCTCACAACTCACAAAGTCACAAGGTACTCCTGCATATCACGACCACTGTAATGTGCCAAAAGTATCTGAATATAATACACGTTTTGACATGTGACGCAGGATAACCATGAGCCCATGAGCCCATGGTTCCTCAAGAACCTGCCTGGGAGCTCAAAGAGGCGGTTCAGGCCGTGTCTACATACATACTACCACACCGGCGGTGGAGCTTCAAACAAATTATAAAGGTGCACTCTTGATAGGATTGTAAAGAAGTAGATGATGCTAATCTGATTTCCTTAGGGTTTAGCTAAGTGTTGAGGGGCCACGACACACTCCGTCCTGCACAAAGCTCCGTCAGTTTACCACACGGATGTAGCGTCAGCGACAATAATGCCAATGCCAGTGCGTGATGGCACGGCTAGCGCTGAAATGTTTTTTCTCCTCCTTTTTGAAAGAGAGAGCAGGTGTTCTGCCTAGATACTTTAATAGAAAAAAGAACATGTTTGTACTGACATGCGGCGTCACTACCTTGGATGAGATAACTAGTCTTAGGATCATTTAATGATACGACCGACGTCACTACCCTGACATCACCAATTTCTGCGTTGACATCAACAACAGAAAATGATCAACAACAATAGGGGGTTACACTGTAGCAAAACGACAACCGTCTCTAAGCTTGACGGAATCACTGGAAATTGCTCTTGAAGTCCCTGTTTCTTACTGTAGTATTTCTTCTAACCCTGTTGAGCACTTATTCCCGATTAATACATTGCTTAGCCGAGCTTATGTACTGCCAATAGAAAAGGAACTATGTAGTTTTTCATACTTGTATTTTCTTTGTTATCTTGATGTTTTCCTGAGTAACTCTTTGTGTTGTTCGGACATATCGTCAATTATTACTTCTGTACTCTTGATTCTTCTTGCTCTTGTGGATGCATGGGCACCCTTGTATGGTACTGTAGGAATCGGTCCAAGTCTTTATGCCTTTTTCGGGTGAATCAACAACCTTACACACTTTTTTCCATTTAAGGAAATATTTCTTGGAGCACCTTCTCTTGTACCCGTTCACAGTAAAGAAAACTGTATTTCACAAGGCCGATCATCGTATGGAAATTAATTAATGCTGGGGCTCAACTAAGAAATCAATCAATCAATTATTTGTGGAGATCATTTAATTTTCACAATACCTCTTTTTTATATGCCTTTTAAATACCTTAAACTTTGTTCCGCTTACCAGCATAAATAGAGGAAGATATATTGACCACCATAGCTATTTATATCATGGAATAGCTTTTAGGGCCTTTTTGGAATGTGGGAATTTCATAGTAGGTATTTTGTAGGGATAGGAACATCTACTCTCGTACGATGTAGGGTGTCATACGAGATATTTTTGGAAATCTTGCATTCCATACGGGTTCTTAATCTGTGGGCAGGTTCTCTGGTTTTTAGAATTTCAGTCGGCGAATATGAAGAGTTGTTGGAGATATTAGAGTTTAAGTAAGAGTCTAAGTCGTCTGCGAGTCGAACTATAATATTTGACACTATAAATAAAAGGTGTAAGGATCTCACGAGACACACACAATTATTCCCGAAATTCTACATGGCATCAGAGCCAATCCAACCCTAACCCAAACCCGAGCAAAACACTTACCTCAAGAACCGCAACCGCCATATGGTATCAGTCAATCCGCGGCGTTGTTGCCTTGTTGAGCGTTGTCCTTCCCGACCGCGTCGCACGGGAGCGGACCGCAGTCGGCCGGGTTGCATGTGGGCAAGCCAGGGCAGCGGCGTGAGGAGGCGCAGACGAGGAGGAGTAGGATCCGGTTGCCCATGTCCAAATCTGGGTGTGGGCAAGGAAGGCGAGGAGGAGCGCAATCCGGCGCCCAACGCGGGAAAAGATAAGGGAGAGGCATGGACGTGGTGACGTACAACATAGGTGGAGGTGACGGGAGCAGGTGAAGCGAGGAACCGTGGGCGGTGGTCACAAAACGGGGCGGAGAAGGTGTAGGTGAGCGCACTGGTGTGCGGAGGCGGGGCGAGGTGGAAGAAGGGGCTTGATGGGTGGGTCCGGCATGTCAGCGAGCACGTGGAGCGGGGGTGCGAGGCGGGCAGGCTCGGGTGCGTGGAGTTGGGCCGCACTAGGTTTTGGCCCATTAGGCACGCTGGAGATTTGAATTGGGTTTAATTTTTTCAGAAAATACTGAGGGTTTGCTGAATTTTAAACATAGCAACCGGGTTCCAAAATTTATGAAATTTTTTGTGGAAGTTCCTGACACAATATGGTTTCTTGTGTAAATTTTCCATAATTGTATGTGTTCAGGATTTGTCTCGAAAATTCTTTCAAACTGCTGTTTGAATGCAAATTCATTATTTGATTTATGCAAAAATTCAAAAACATTCTCAAAATATTTTTGCCACATATAAACATGCTCCAAATTCTTCTCTAATTTATTTTCAATATACTTACCCAAAATTGGGATTTTTTGGATGTTACAATTACAACTAACTAGGGCAGTATTGTGCCCTGGGTGGGCGTGCCTAGACCGTGCCCTTGAGGGCGGACTAGGGCAGTGTCGTGCCTGGGGTCAGCCTAGACCGTGCCCTAGAGCACGGACAACGTGTTCTGGGCCCTTGCGACACGGACATGGGTATTTGGCGCGTCCGCGTGGCTCCACGGTGCTATTTTTGTAATTTTTTCGGAGAGGAAGCTACTTTTTCTATTCCATGCGCTAACAGTGCCAAATCGGCCGAAAACTTTGACTTCATAGCATCTGACATAAATATATTCTGGATTGGATGGTTAAGATTATGGACAGGGACGAAATTGTCAAGTTTTTGTGAGGATTTAAATCATACTGCGGATACGCTGCATATAAATGATGCGATATCTTCACAGGATGTCACTACTCGGTAGCATTGATGCATCTTGATACGATTCGATTACAAAGTGCTATAAAAGGGGGGAGGAGGGGGGGTCAAATGAACTCATCACTTGGAATGCAAAACGAGGTGTGCATTGGATCTTAAAAACTTCGTCGCCATTATCTATTCAGATGGCGAGTTCCAAGTGCCAACCCCAATCCATTTCCCTGTACATCCTTCTCGTCTCTGTTGTCCTACTGCTCAACTCTCCCGTAGGGTTGTGCCTTCCTTGCTACAAGCGCATCTTCAGCTTCGGTGACTCCATCATCGACACCGGCAACATCGTGTACCTTGCTGGCGGCAGTCCAAGCAATTTGAAAGAGTGGCCATATGGCATGACCTTTTTCAACCATCCCACTGGCCGCATCTCTGATGGGCGTGTTCTCGTTGATTTCTACGGTGAGTATTCTACTACTACTCCTGAATGTGCCAATTTTCTTTTATCAAATGTAGTCATTGATTTTTGGTTTGCAGTAGAAACATAACCTATGAGCCAGTGCGTAACACTCGATGTGTTCAACATGTGTGCATATATATATATATATATATATATATATATATATATATATATATATATATATATATATATATATATATTTCAGCGCAAGCTTTGGAGCTGCCACTGATACCACCAAATTTGCCCGAGAAGGAATCGGGACAATTCCCAAACGGTGCCAACTTCGCCGTGTTGGCTGCCACGGCGCTGCCCCCGGACTACTTCAAACGGTGGAACCATAGTGTGCCGGTTCCTTTCTGTCTGGGCGTGCAGATCGGCTGGTTCAAAGAAATGCTGCAGCGGATAGCTCCCGGGGACGGTAACTACTAGTACAATATATACGTTTGTTCATGCATGCTCAATTCAATTACCTGATACTATATGCATGTGCATGTGCTTGCTTGATTTGTCAGGTACCCGGAGAGTCCTAAGCGAGTCTCTCATCGTGTTGGGCGAGATCGGCGGCAACGACTACAACTTCTGGTTCTTTGCTGGTAAACCTCGTGAAGTAGCCTACCAATTCATCCCAGATGTTGTCGCCGGCATAAGCTATTCTGTTCAGGTGCATACATATCATCAAATTAATCATGCATTCAACGTACATAAGTGTTTCAGTCATACATCTTCATATACTATCTAACACCAGAAATTGATCAATCCTTTTGCGTGCGCATTCATGCGCGCAGGATCTCATCAATCTCGGCGCGAAGACGATCCTGATCCCGGGGAACTTCCCCATCGGGTGCGTGCCGGCGTACCTCAGCGGTTACCTGAGCTACAACCGTACAGATTACGACGAGTTCAACTGCCTCAGGTGGTTCAACGACTTCTCCATGAGGCACAACCAGGCGCTCTCCAACGAGATCAACCGGCTCAAGACGCAGTACCCGGGCGTGAAGCTCATCTACGCTGACTACTACGGCGCTGCCATGGAATTCGTCAAGAATCCACACGTACATGGTGAGTAATTTTTGGCTTTATATATATGTATGGCCACAAAACGCATGCGGTGGATGGACTCGTTCTTCAATTCGCCCTAAACTGATGACATGCTCATTGCTTGTTTTGCATTGGGCAGGCATTGGTGATCCTCTGGTTGCATGCTGCGGCGGCAATGGCCCGTACCACACCGGCATGACGTGCAACAAGACGGCGATTATGTGGGGTAACCCGGGTAATTTCGCCAACTGGGACGGCATCCACATGACCGACAAGGCCTACAACATCATCGCCGATGGGGTGTTGCGCGGGCCGTTCGCGAACCCGCCGCTGCTGCATTCTTGCTAGAATTCCTCTTCTTGTTCCAGCAAGCTGTGATTTGTTACAGTTTCGGTGTTCTTGTACCTGTATCGATCGACTGATGAATTGAAAGAAATAAAATGAAACAAGTTGGTTCCAGGGGATAGCGGACGTGTTGTTCTCGATACAATTTCGCCATATCAAAAAATTAGAAGATTCCTGGCAGAAAGAAAAAAAAATACAGATTGTTTGTCTCGAAAAGGAAAAACGCATGCAAAAGGATACAGTTCTGATGACATGGTGAACCGGTTGCCTACGGAATAATATATATCATCCCTTAAATTCAAATTAGGATCATTTGCTAAAGCATGCTAAATCAGCAAAGTTAATCAAAATCAATGCCATTTAATTGGCAATAACAAAATTATACTTGCCATTCCGATAAATCATACTTATCTTATACCTCAGCTAGCACAAAGTTTGCAAACGAGTTAAAAAAAAGGGTCGGTCTATTCGACAGATGACTGAAATTCAGTCACCTTTCTTAGCCGTAAGATTTTGATCCAATGGATACCGTAAATTTCTAGTTTTGAATTTTGACCCGTTAACTACATTAGTTAGGCACTTAGGGCGCCTTTGTTTTGTATGGGATGTGTTCTATAGTTTCCAATTAAGTTTGGTTGTTTTGTGTGGGCTATATTGTGCATTTTGATATCTCCTGCTAGTTGCTTTATGAGCAATCTTGCCTATTAACAATTTTATGGAGACAAATTCGGTGAATTGAGCTTATTTAGATGGATAAACAAATATTGAAGGGCTTCTTCAAACTTAAAAAATGTCAGTTCAAAACAGTATAAATTATACAAAAGTCAACACAATCATTTAAGTACATGTGAACTGCAACTTTTAGGTAGGTAGGTACTTTCTATATTTCTGACAGCTTCATATTTATAACTCACTGGTAGGGAGCTCTCAACTAACAAATTCTTGTGGGTAATATATGATCTTTTGGGACCGAAACTCACTTATACATTGTCTACCTTGGACCTGGTTAATGTAGTCCATGCATGAACTTCTTACATGAAGTACTTAACACAAATATCCAGCACATCCATAGAACAAAAACAGAGACGGAAACAAATAGTTATTCTAACTATATATACAAAGAATTTATCGGTGAACCCCTACAAATACAGAGACAAACAAGCCCTTATTTATACGGACATTGGGTTCACTGGGTAATTCTAGCCTCTATGGTTGGGCCGAAAGCAAGGCGGTGTGTAACACCCCAGCTTAGCAAAAACCCAAGATGTTACCTACAACTACTATCACTACCAATTTTTAAATCATAATCAAGTATTACTCATAATTCAAATGGTAAATCATAAATTTCAGCAAGATGATTAATCATAATTCAAATGTAATATGATCTAAATAATTACCCAAAGCCATCATAGATAAATTTCAACTAAAGAAAAACAAGCATCAACTCGCAATATTATCAACCATAAGGAACTAAGGGAACCACAATTTATCCAAATATTACAAGTCCAAAATAAATGAATTATGAAATGGAGTGAAGTGCAACACAAATGCAATAGTTCTCTGTTTTAATTCCACTCCAAAGTATGATATCCTCAACGTTCACCTAAAACAACAAATAAGCTAGAGTGAGTCAAGACTCAGCAGGTACAAAGAAAAAAATAACAATGAAACAACATCTCATCAACAATTCATTCTCAGTATCTCCTAACACAATTTCAACTTTCATGAATGCAATGCAACTCATACTCATGCCACACTTCACTTCTGTTTATATCAGTATAGTGGAGTGTAACACCTGTCAGTGTTCACTCTTGCCTGCATTCTCAAATACGGGGATCGATCCATTGCCCATCCTTTTTTATTCACGGATCTCATTGCCTATATCTTACATATGGGGATCTCATCCCACTCCTGTAGGTCAAATCATGCCAACATGAATGCTCAATATGTAATGTAATGAGTAATCATCATCAATTATCGAAAGCATATGAGCAATATGAAATAGACATATTTTACATGAATAATCATAACAAGCATTCATTTAACCAAATGATAATGCCAAACACTCAATATCATTCTAACATGTACTTGCCTTCCTAGTTGCAACGACTGGAGTAAAGTGAGGGTGATACCAATCCCGAAGCCACTACGCCAACAACAAACACCCCACTCAGTACAAACCATGGCAATATAAAAATAGCACCTAATCTACAACGCTCCTACATACTCTCCAATTTCCACAATTTTCTCTCTTTACGAGACAACCCCCCTGTTGTCTCGGTAATAAAAAAATATCATAACTTTCAACTCCCACATCATAAAATAGTAAACCATATCATTCTAGAATCTATACACAATTGCCTACAACTTCTTAGGTGATCAAAAATTCAGATTAAATTATCTAAACCCTCATTTTTAACCCAGAAGATAGATCTGTCATCTTATGGACAACCGATTTAATAATTTCATATATTGTAATAAGCTCATGCAAAAATAATGATCTAGGACTTTTCAAAAATTATAGGAAATTATCTGCCATATCCTAGTTATGCCAAAAATTCCATTCTTTCAATAACTTTGTCAAATTAAAGTTTTCCCACGACTGCCTCCAGCAGCAACCCGGTTATGGACTACAGTCTTTCAAAAATCATAACTTCTATTCTACCTGTCCAAAGATCATGTTCTTGAACTCTCTAGAATCCTTAAGAAGCTATCAACCCTTTTTATGTAGATCGAAACCACAAATTAATTCATCTTCTATTTTTTAATCTACATATTTATACGCACTACCAGAACTCGACAAACTTAATAGATAGCAAATTACAAAATTCATAACTTCAAATCTACCCATCTGATCGATGTGAATAAACATTCTACAGAGCTATCGAGATCCTCTACAACTTTCTAGGAGACAAAATTCCCAAATTATGCCCAACCGGTACCCAAATTTATAGTATAAGAAATCAGCAGTCTAAATCAATCTAGTTCCCTCTCTAATCTCGTTTTTAATCACTAAATAAGAAAAACAAAACTGCAAGGAAGACTTGATCGTCACCCTTGGAGACTGCGACAAGGATCACCGATTATCCCACGAATCCTCTCTTCCTTCTTCCTCTCCTCTTGCTGATCTTCCTCTTTCTCTACTGTTGCAATGTTGATGGACAAGTGCAAATCATGAAGCACACTTTCTAGTAGCAATGTAGACTATCAGCGATAGCACTGCTGGCGCAGGGAAAGCCAAGGTGCTAGGAGGGAGGGCGACATAGGGAGGCAGAGGGAGGTGTGGCCAGGAGGGTGGGGCCGCGGTAGGACGAGATGGGAGCTAGGGTTTGGCTACCCCCACCCTCTTAAGCCGGTTCCCCACTTGGGCTAAGGAACCTAGGTGAACCCTAAAAAAAATAGGTAATCCTATAGCAATAATTTATCTACTCATACTTGATTAGATGTACTAATCCATTGAACTAGAAATAGGAACTTGCACATCCATTGTAATACTTCAAATTCCAATTAGAGAGAATATTACTCGGGAGAGGGAAATTTATTCAATAGCGAATGCAACAAAGTTTAGATATGGAAATAAGTTCAAAATTCAGTTTTTGAGAGAGCTTTGGGCACAACCCATAGTCGTAGAGGAAAAAGCTAGCCTTAGAGGCCCATGGCCCATGGCCCATGGAAGGTTGATAGCCCACTTAAAGGCAAGAAAGGGGATTAAGCCACAAACCTAATATGCTACAGTATTTCCGTCTGCTACAGTGCCGCCGCCCTGCTCACGATGCAGCTGCTCTGATGCACTTGCGCCTTGGCCGTCGCTACTATCCCGGTGTTTCCCGCAAAGTGGCGACCATAAGGAGCAGGAAGGAAGAAGGAGAAGAGGAGAGGTTGTCCTCACGGGGTTTTATCAGCGTAACACGCATCTCCAAGGTATCAATTCGTTTCCCGCTATTTTGATGATGTTTAGATGTGAAAATTGGATTAGTTTGATTGGATCAAGTTCTGTCCGCAGTAGATTCAATTCTGTCCAGTTTATTGTGTGGCTAGTTTTGGGTTCTTAGAGGCCGAATTAGAGTTTTGATCTCCTAGAGTTATTTAGAGGATGCTCTTAGCTTTCGTTGGCCGCCAAGATCACCTCATTCCGACTTTCGAGTCAAAAGTTATGATAGATTTACTATCTGCTGTCCAGAATCCTGACGAGAATTAGCAGTCTCTGTATAGGTTGATATATGACCTAGTTAGAGGGTGATTCAGAGGTCTTGCCCATAACAAATTTTGAAGGTGATATCACTAGCTTTCAGGATTGATAAAGAACACCTCATTTGGATTTATAGATCAAAAGTTATGCACTTTTCTTTGTGACTGTCCAGATTGTAGGTCAGTCTGTCCAGATTGTATGTCAGTTTCTATCTTTAGTTTTGACCCGTGTGCCACTTTTTGTTAAAGGCAAAATTTGAATGTCGTGCCAACTAGGTTATTGTAGGTAATTTCATAACCTTTTCAGATTGTTAAAGAACACTCAATTCAGGTTGTAGTTTAAAAGTTATGGACGTTTTAGTTCTGCTGTTCTAATTGCTCAGTCAGATTCTGTTCTGCTATTTCGTTTGACAGTTAGCAATTTAGTTTGGCCGAATTGGGTTATCTCGTCAACTACAAAGTTGTAGATATATTTGTTAAGCTCGTGTAGGATCTGGGCTCATCTCTTTGGAGTCCCAGATCATTAGTTTTGGTCTTTACCGTGCTGCTGTCTGATGGGATTCCATGTTACTGCTGGAATTTCAGATTCGGGTTATGACTATGTTTTGGGTGTGCAAGAGGGTAGTGTAGAATATTAATTCATGATGGGCTCTATGTTGTTCTTATTTCGGTTATTTAATTGTTTAGGCCGCGAGCCTCACGGGTTTGGGAGCGCCATCGTTGCTCGCTAACGCGTCGCAACGCGAAGGCAAATACTTTGTTGGTTTTAAATCTTGATTGTGAATGTTTACATGAATATGATGTGACATCTTGTGATACCGAAATGCTGAATTGGTTATGTTCTATCAATATGTGGAGTAAATGCCGAAAGATGATATTAGCATTGTTCATGTTCATATCATGCATCCTTTTATTCATGCTATGTCCACGGGAGTGGACTGTAAGTCCCACCATTCCAATGTGGGTAGGTTTGGACATTGTCATGTCCCGTCCACGGGAGTGGATTGAAAGACCCATCAATTCCAGTATGGGCACGTAAGACCCATCAATTCCAGTATGGGCAGCTTTGGACACCTATATGAAACGTTCTTCATATAGGACTTGGATCCCCGCACTTTTGTTAAGGTGCGGGCTTAAGTGAACACCGACGGGTGTGTCACTCGCTATACCGGTATAAGAATGTGTGCAGTCCATCCTTGAGTACATTCATTCATGCCATGCATTCCTAAGTTTTCATTCGATGTATGCTCATATTCTCTTATGTTGATGACTTGTTCATATGTGTGTTATGTCCCTTTTCGTACTTGCTTTAGTCGTGGACTCACTCTTGCGTTGTTTGTTTATTTTAGGTAACCCCTGATGTTGGCTCACTTGGGAGGGAGTAGACACGCACTACTTGTTCACTTCATCCAATTCATGTTCAAGATTAAATTTAGTTCTATCTTACATTCGTAAATGATGAACTGTAATAATAAATTTATAAGTGGTGAAGGAAGGATACCTTCTCCACATTGATGTCGAATTATTACTGCGTGTGAACTTTCATTATCAATGAACTGAAATAAATAGATTAGATGGTGAAGGAAGGATACCTTCATCATGTCTTGGTTGTTTTGATACTATCATTAGTTGATTTTATTCAAATTCTTCCGCATTATGGATGTATGTTAGATGTTTTAGGTGACATCTTGGCTTAGAATAGCGGTGGTGTTACAGCTTGGCATCGAGAGCGGGCTTTAGGTCCGTGGTTAATAGAAAAATATTAAATTGACACACTGTACGTGAGGTGGGGTTGGGAATTACATTGCTTTCGCATTATCTGTTGTTATGTTTCATTTGTTGAGCAATTGTTGAATTGCCTCTGTACTATCTTTCTTGTTGTTAATCTATAATATGTTATGTTATGATATTCTATATCTATAAATCTATTCTATGATTGCCATGAGATGATCATGTATAATTATATTTGATTATTTTGTTTATGTGTGTCGATAATGGTTGTTAAGAAGTGGAGGTGTGGTTGTGGCCTTGGACTTTGTCGAGTTATACCATCGTTCGTGGTAGACGAATAGAGTAGTTACCACGAATACCTAGTTGCGGAGTTGAGCGTAAGTGCTTGAGAAAGTTATTTTATTTCTTGACCTCAAATTTTGGCAAATTCTTGTTCTATGGTGGATGATGAAATTTTTTGGGTTCGTGGTTTATGGTAGTTGTTGTGTTTGATGGTCTCTAATGGTTCTCTGAAACAATTATTGTTTTTTTGTTGAGTTGCTTTTACGACTTGTTATCTTTGTCAATTAGCAATATTGATAATTCCATGGTTGTTCCTTCTTTCTCATGAGAAAAGAATGACTCATTTATTCGTTTGATAGTTTGAGTAATGAGAGTTTTATGTTGCAAGATTATTAACATGAGAAAGTTTTGGCTCTATGTATTCCTTTTGGATTATTGCGAGTGTTGAAGTTTAATGCCTCTCTTTTCTGATGAAAATTGTTAAAATCCTTTTGTGATGCCTTGTTATGGTTAAGTCAGAGTTGATAATCGAATAATTTGATATGGTATGGGTATCAAGTTGAGTCATGGTGTGGTGCATAATTAAAATTAGTTAGTAACATTGGAAGTGAAATTGATTAAGTTGATGTTGTTTTCTACTAGTTGTTGATGAACCGTATGTATAGGTAGTGATTGAGTATGCCTATACCTTTTTGGAGCCAAAAGGAGATATTAAGAAGTATGAAACGTTGATGAATTAGTATGGTCATTAAAATTGTTTAGGTTGCTAAACTTGTTGGGTTCTATGGTTCCAATGGATTAATTTAAATGTGTGAAAGGAAACTAGAGTAAATCTTTGGATTTACATATTCTCTAGTATGATCGGTTATTGGAATTGTGTACAACCGGTTGAATAGATTGAATATCAGTGGATCTAGAATTTATGGGAGGAGTTCTATGTAGTTCTTCTATATAGAATGATGCGATGAATTTGGTTGTAGTGTTGTTGAGACTTTTGATCGATAGAAGATTTTGAATATGTGTTTGTTAATATCCATGTGATTTGGGAAGGAAAGTAGGTAGCAACTAGATTTCATAATGAAGCGATTGATAACAACAATGGTTGTAGTATAAGCATGTGTGTTGAAGTTTGATGTTGAGCATCGCTAAAAGTTAAGCGATATGATATAATAGGTGGCTTATGCCCACATGATTGTGAAATAATCGGATGATAATGTCTCCTTGATGAAAGGGTTTTGGTAGAAACTTTTCAATTGTGTAGTAGACCTTTCTAAACTTAAGAGGTTGATGTAGTGATGTTGTATGGTTTTGGTATACTCTCGTTTTGAAGATGGGATGAAAAGGTAGTAGAGAACAATTTGGTGACATTTTGGGGCTTTCTAATGGAATAGTTGATGATAAATATTCGTGTTGAGTGTATTATTCTTGATGTCGTAAAGATTATCTGCAGAGATTGTGACTTGTGTGTGTGGTGATGATTCCTTTAGAAATAAAGTAATTGGATCGTGTTTCGTAATTTTCATTTAGTAAAAGTGTTTCAAGTTTTGCGTTGTGTTCATTTGGACCTCTTGAGTTATGTGGTGATTGAGTTTGTTTTGAGCAAAGTGACATGTTGAAAGATTTTATTGGTTCGAAGTGGTTCTGTGATTTGGGTATTAAGAGCTTATCTGTTTAAGCTAGGAAAGTGATGTAATTACCACAGAAAATAACCTTCCTTGTTAAAGGAAGGAGTGAAGTATAAGTAATTGAGATCTAAGTCACATTTCGCATCTTGCGTTTATTTGAGTGTGCTTAAACCTTATGCGGTTGTTCCATAAGAGTTTATCAATTTTCAAAGGGATTACCTTCTTCTTATTTGTGGTTTGGTATTCGCACAATAGGGCTTGAGCCCTCATTGTTGACTTTCTCTTATGTTTTACGAGTCCTTTGCCTAGCGACTTTTTCCCTTAGTCCTGTGTTTACTTGACAAGAAATGTCTTCTTTTGCCTTTTCTTTTGAGGAAGGATTCATCGATTCGTTTCACAAGGGTCTTTCGTAGTGTTTATTCAATATGATTGTGAGACCTTGGATTGTAAGTTATTCGAGGAGCATAGAAAGATGAACTATTTTAGTGTATAATTCTTGGAGAGAATAATATTTATACAGAATGTTTGCCTTTGAGGCTAAACTGATTGTATTATTGCAACCATTAGAATCTATGGAGATTTGTGATCCAAGATCCTTTGTTCAATTCGGGTGGAACATTAGAATTTTGAAAGGATGGGAATCTTGATCGATGTATTAGAGTGCCACGATTGAGTACCATGCACGGTTGCGCAGATGAAATATGACGGTGTTGTAATGAAAGTAATATTAGCGAAGTAATCGATCGTTAAAGTGGTTAATGAGATAGCCGTAGGCGGGATTGTTGGATTATTACTAGGAATGTTTTGGACTTAGCAAGTAACTCTCTAAGAGTTAGAATCTTTATAAAGATAATTGGGTCGAGAAATATTTTCGTGTTGATGTTAATGCGTGAGTATGTTTGGATTGTGAGAATTTTAGGGATTTAATCTGAGGTTTCTCTTATTTCCTATATGAGAAGTTCGTTGTAGGGGTCTTGGAAGTTAATTTTGGGCTTCGCATTTTTATGCTAGGACTTTGGTCGCTCAATGATTATGTGTAGAGGAATTAGAATAAGGGTGGATTCGAACAATGGGATGATCATTGATAGAATCCTTTTGATGAAGTATGTGAATGGGTGTGCTGAGAATTCTGAGTTGTTTACTCTTAGAAGATGGAGGTGATGTAATTGCATATGAGATCTATTTTGAGATGCATTGGAAGTCATCTGTCAAAGTAATTCTATCGTAGAAGAGTTGGCTAGAGTATGTTTTGTGGAGTCAAAGAGCCTATCTACGAGCGTGGATGATGTATTTTGACTTGAGCATAGCGTTGAGAATGCCAAGTTAGGAGAGATGAGTTAGTGTGTTAAGCGATGAATTGGAATTCCAAAGTTTGAGAAAAATTTATTCCTAAAGAGAAACCGAGAAATTGATGCTTCCTCAAGTAATGACACGTTTTCTTGATTCTTGTTTGAGCTACGTGCTTATGACCGATGTCTTCGAAATTGAGTTTTGCTGTATGTTGGTATGTGTGGTTCTAATCGTTCGAAAGAAAAAAATGATAGATCGGTTATTCGAGTGATTTGTCCTTTGGCTTTTGTGGCGTTTAAATGCAAGTCGCCCACTTGGAAAGTGGACGCTTTTTTTCATGATAAATCTTGATTCTGGATTTGACTCTTTTGGTATCGAGTTGGCATTGTGTGGTTCTGACGGGAATCCTTACTTTCGATTGACTCTATTTGTAATAGAGTTGTTCAAAGCAAGTTCATTGTGTGTCTCGTTAAAGGATGTGATCCTTGTTTGGTGAAGAGTTCGATTGAGAGGTGGAACAAGAGTTCCGTGTGCTATCGCATGTTGTGTGGATTGGTACCAAAGGGAGGTTAACCCAAAGTACTTTGGTTTGTTCTCGACAATTGTGGGGTTAAGAGGTTGGCGTATCGCTAGGACCGTCACGGTTCCATACGCGAGGAACCCAATGTCCGTGTTCAGTACTAAGTGAGCAACTAAGCAATTCCAAGCTTGGTATTTCGTTAAAGACGTTGTCCATCGAGTAGGGTCTTACCTTCGATTCTCTTCTAATGAGTGTACACGGAAATACCGGGTGGAGTTTTAGGACGGGCGTCGTTTACGTCGTTTGTTGTGGTCTCGTGATCCGAGAGAGAGACCACTTGGGAGTTGGAGTCTCACATGTGCGATCGATCCAGATTTGTTCATAGTAGGTGCGTGGTTATCCTTGTTCAAATTCGATTCTGATTTTCTTTCGGTTAGTTCATCGAGTAGATTCGGGTCGAATCTCATTAAAGGGGTAGAATGTAATACTTCAAATTCCAATTAGAGAATATTACTCGGAGAGGGAAATTTATTCAATAGCGAATGCAACAAAGTTTAGATATGGAAATAAGTTCAAAATTCAGTTTTTGAGAGAGCTTTGGGCCGCCAACCCATAGTCGTAGAGGAAAAGCTAGCCTTAGAGGCCCATGGCCCATGGCCCATGGAAGGTTGATAGCCCACTTAAAGGCAAGAAAGGGGATTAAGCCACAAACCCTAATATGCTACAAGATTTCCGTCTTGCTCACAGTGCCGCCCACCTCACAAGATGCCGGCTGCTCTGATAACAGCCCTTGGCGTCGCTACTATCCCGGTGTTTCCCACTGCAAAGTGGCCGACCATAAGGAACAGGAAGGAAGAAGGAGAAGAGGAGAGGTTGTCCTCACGGGTTTTATCAGCGTAACACGCATCTCCAAGGGTATCAATTCGTTTCCCCGCTATTTTGATGATGTTTAGATGTGAAAATTGGATTAGTTTGATTGGATCAAGTTCTGTCCGCAGTAGATTCAATTCTGTCCAGTTTATTGTGTGGCTAGTTTTGGGTTCTTAGAGGCCGAATTAGAAGTTTTGATCTCCTAGAGTTATTTAGAGGATGCTCTTAGCTTTCGTTGGCCATAAGATCACCTCATTCCGACTTTCGAGTCAAAAGTTATGATAGATTTACTATCTGCTGTCCAGAATCCTGACGAGAATTAGCAGTCTCTGTATAGGTTGATATATGACCTAGTTAGAGGGTGATTCAGAGGTCTTGCCCATAACAAATTTTGAAGGTGATATCACTAGCTTTCAGGATTGATAAAGAACACCTCATTTGGATTTATAGATCAAAAGTTATGCACTTTTCTTTGTGACTGTCCAGATTGTAGGTCAGTCTGTCCAGATTGTATGTCAGTTTCTATCTTTAGTTTTGACCCGTGTGCCACTTTTTGTTAAAGGCAAAATTTGAATGTCGTGCCAACTAGGTTATTGTAGGTAATTTCATAACCTTTTCAGATTGTTAAAGAACACTCAATTCGGGTTGTAGTTTAAAAGTTATGGACGTTTTAGTTCTGCTGTTCTAATTGCTCAGTCAGATTCTGTTCTGCTATTTCGTTTGACAGTTAGCAATTTAGTTTGGCCGAATTGGGTTATCTCGTCAACTACAAAGTTGTAGATATATTTGTTAAGCTCGTGTAGGATCTGGGCTCATCTCTTTGGAGTCCCAGATCATTAGTTTTGGTCTTTACCGTGCTGCTGTCCTGATGGGATTCCATGTTACTGCTGGAATTTCAGATTCGGGTTATGACTATGTTTTGGGTGTGCAAGAGGGTAGTGTAGAATATTAATTCATGATGGGCTCTATGTTGTTCTTATTTCGGTTATTTAATTGTTTAGGCGCGAGCCTACGGGTTTGGGGCGCCATCGTTGCACTGCTAACGCGCCGCAACGCTGAAGGCAAGTACTTTGTTGGTTTTAAATCTTTGTGATTGTGAATGTTTACATGAATATGATGTGACATCTTGTGATACCGAAATGCTGAATTGGTTATGTTCTATCAATATGTGGAGTAAATGCCGAAAGATGATATTAGCATTGTTCATGTTCATATCATGCATCCTTTTATTCATGCTATGTCCACGGGGTGGACTGTAAGTCCCACCATTCCAATGTAGGCGAGTTTGGACATTGTCATGTCCCGTCCACGAGTGGATTGAAAGACCCATCAATTCCGGTATGGGCACGTAAGACCCATCAATTCCAGTATGGGCAGCTTTGGACACCTATATGAAACGTTCTTCATATAGGACTTGGATCCCCACTTTTGTTAAGGTGCGGGCTTAAGTGAACACCGACAGGTGTGTCACTCTCTATACCAGTATAAGAATGTGTGCAGTCCATCCTTGAGTACATTCATTCATGCCATGCATTCCTAAGTTTTCATTCGATGTATGCTCATATTCTCTTATGTTGATGACTTGTTCATATGTGTGTTATGTCCCTTTTATCAGACTTGTAGTCGTGGACTCACTCTTGCGTTGTTTGTTTATTTTAGGTAACCCCGATGTTGGCTCACTTGGGAGGAGTAGACACGCACTACTTGTTCACTTCATCCAATTCATGTTCAAGATTAAATTTAGTTCTATCTTACATTCGTAAATGATGAATCTGTAATAATAAATTTATAAGTGGTGAAGGAAGGATACCTTCTCACATTGATGTCAATTATTATGCGTGTGAACTTTCATTATCAATGAACTGAAATAAATAGATTAGATGGTGAAGGAAGGATACCTTCATCATGTCTTGGTTGTTTTGATACTATCATTAGTTGATTTTATTCAAATTCTTCCGCATTATGGATGTATGTTAGATGTTTTAGGTGACATCTTGGCTTCCGAATAGCCAGGGTGTTACATCCATAGAACTGAAATTGCACAACATGTTCCATTGGAACTTTCATAAAAAAATGGTACGCAAGTTTTTTGTCAGTTTGGAATTTAACAGATAATATTCCTTGTGAACCACCAGTTAGACTTCATTGTTCATAAAGAGAGCTAACATCGACATAGAAAATAAGTTACACACCACGCGAACTAAATTAGCATAATACGTAACACTAAAATTTTAATTAAAATGGTGTGTAAGTAGAATATGTCAGATGATAAGTGTAAAAATAAAAATAAGTTACAGACCCCACAAACTAAATTGGCACAATACTAAACACTAAAATTTTAATTAAAATAGTGTGCAAGTAGAATTGACCACGTAATTTTAGAGGTCATTTCCTTTCAAATCAAATTAAATGTAGAAAAATAAAATTTACTCACCCATTGAAATAAAATTGTACAATACTTAGGATAGAAATTTTAATTCAAAATTGGTGCAAGATGATATCTGCTAGGTAATTTCAATGAGTAGTTTTTCTCTTAAATCATACAAATGGTAGAAAGAAATAGAAGTTACACACCCATTGAACTAAAATTGCATAATTCTTAATAGTGAAAATTTATATGCAAGTAGATATCCATTAGGTATATTCCCTTGAGTATTTTCCCATTAAAACATATAATTGTAGAAAGAAATAAAACTTGAATAAACAATGAACTGAAACTGCATAGCACTTAACACTGAGAATTTATTTTAAATGTTGTGCAAGTTGATATTGGTTATGTATTTTCACATAGTATTTTCACCTTAAAACATGATAATGGTAGAAACAAATAGAAGTTACACGACAGGTGAACTAAAATTGCAGAACAAGTAACAGAGAAATTTTAATCAAGATGACTTGTAAGTTGATAAATTTAGGAATTTATGCACAATATTTTGGTATATGCAAGTCAGGTTGATATAGACGAAGTCTTGAATGATATAGACTAAGGCGTTGAAACATCAGAGAGACTATGGCTTGGTGAAAACAATAAAAACATGGAAAAATAATTAACATAGATAGATCTACTAAGCAAGATGACAAGATTCATAACAAAAGCCTAATTCTTGCTAAGTACGGAAATACATCAATATAAACATTATACTAATTTTGCATAATGCTAAAAAAAGTAATTGCACATTTTAATGATTTTACCACTGACATAAAACTACAAATTTTATGTGTGTTTCTTTGAAAGTTCTTGCTGTGGAGATGAGTAATGAAAGAGCAAATACCATTTCGACATGAAAGAAAGGTGAGAACATACAAAAAGGAGCAGTGAAAGAAAAAAATTAATGGGCTTTGAGGTAATAAATATATCATATTATCACTATTGTAAAACAAGATCACAACATTATTAAGAAAAATTTCCATTCAAACAAGAAAATAACATTATGAAGGAGATTATGCATTAGTTTCATAATTTGATCTAGTAGTTACCTAATTATGATTTTCCCTACCACATAGGCCATGTAGAACCAAAATATCGGCTGACATAAACCTTCCCGACATATTGAAATGACATCTTTTATCGGTTTTGGTTAGTGACTGATAGCGACATATCGACTGATATGTCAATCCTAGAATCTTGCAATTGAGTGAAGACCTCTCATAGTTGGCAAGAAAAAGGACAATAGTGGAGCATTTGAAGATCAGTAAGTAGACAAGTACCTGCAATCAATGTGGCAGCTGTCACATCTCCAAATTAATAAAGAGGATTATTATGCATCTCATCAGCATGCATCATGTTTTGAAGCATTTGCAAAAATTATTGTACTTGAAAAATCTCAAACAAATATTAAACTTACACTTCAAATTTGAACTCCAACTAAAAACAGTAACAAAAACTTGTGAACATCCTCTAGAAATAATTTATTCATGTACTAGAATAATTATCATGAATTAATATAATTTTTCCCAAATTTTTGGGTTTGAATTCAAACCTCAGAAAATTCAAACACGATACAATAACCTATTTTAAGTTTGAATTTAAATTGTACAAAATATAACATGAACAGTAAGGTTTAATATTTTTTATGAACACTAGACCTTCACAGGAACCCCTCTGATTTATTTCAGAGTTTTAGGGAATTTATTTCTATTTATAAGACCCTGGTCAAAGTAGAAGCTTAGTTTTAAGTCTCAGTCCAACCCTAAACTCAACCAGCACTGTTCCATGGACTCGAACTAGTCCCGAGCCACTTGGCTAGACCAAACCCCCTAGCTGGACCGCGCCGAACCCAACGCGCACGAACCATTTGATTTAAAATCAACGTCGAAGATTGGTAGAAGCGTTCGGATCGCCGAACGACCCTCGCGATCTGGACAGTTAAATTCCAATCGAACCGACCAAAACGATTGGGAACGTTTGGACCGTCCGAACGCCCCACTTGATCAAGGCCTTCCTTTCCTGATCGGACCACCTAAAACGTTGCGACCCAAGCAAGCTGACTTGGCTCAACCAACTAGTTGCACTAACCTAGCTAGGCTCCGACTCGCACCACGTGTGTGTCGCTGCCATCTTGGGCCCACTTGTCAGCTTTGTCTCTTACCTCCCGTTGGCAACGCAGAGCTCCTTCACCACGTCGCTGCTGCATGCTACGCAGCTCCGTCAATGTCGTGAGCCACTACACCAATTGACCATTCCTGGAGCTTCGCACTTCACGCCTCCTTTGTCGTCATCTTCTCGAGTTAAAACCCTCCAAACCCTAGTTCTTCTTCACTTCTCTTCTTTCTACCGAGGAGAAGGAGGCTCACATCTGCTCCTCGATCGAGTAAGCTTACGCCGTGGTATCTCTCGACTCGACGCTCGATGTCCTTTCCATTTTGCTAATCTCAGGCATTGGTTCCGCTTGTAGCTCCTGGACATTCTTTGTGTCTTCCTCAGCTCTGGAGCACGCACCCGAGGCCACTTCCTTGTCATCTTCATCTCCGATGAGGTTCTTGACCATTCTTTCACATCATATCGTGCCATCTAACATGACATTGAAAACACCTAAACCAGTTGGGACAATAAATGGCAGGATTTCGCGAATTTTGAAGATTGTTCCTTTTCGGCCGAAGAACAGTCCATTCACCTCCCACTTTGATTCGGTATGCCATTGTCCGATTAATTGTTTCCTTAGCATCTCCGTAGCTTCTTTGAGCTATCCTGACCATTCATTATCCATAGGATTGCTCGATCGACCTCTCGCGTTGGCCGTCACGCGCCGTCATCTTCTTCAACGCAGACGCAGACTCCGTACCGTCTCGAGTTCCCGAGCACCCTTCTTTGCTCGGTAGCTCTCTCATAGTCCTAGATGCCTTGGCACTCGCTGAATGGATCTGCGGAGCTTTACTTCTTGTATGCACGTTTTGTCGTAAGGCGTCGTCGCTCATCT